>JAPTHN010000012.1:9577153-11982153 GCA_026936325.1 Platynereis dumerilii | reverse complement strand
CCACTATTTTTGTCATTTTCGCTTTATCCAAAAAGTTTCTGCAGATAGAAAGATGATATTTGGTCAAAACATGTATTTTTAGATGTATTTTTATATCATAATCACTTCGTGTTAATACCCCTGCCATGGTAGTGGCCATCTTGGATTTTAAAATGGCTGCCACCACTTTGGCTATTCTAGTTTTCCTTAGCTTGTTTATACTTGGCCAAAACATGTCTCATTGTTAAACTGTACAAATCAGTGTGTTTTACATTAGTATTCATGTTTCTATTCATTAAGGCTCATCTATGAATAAAGTCATTTATGCCTTATAAATTATGATTTTTCTAATCTCAATAATTAATTGATTTGGCCATGCAAAGGCAGCCATGTTAGATAAAATAATAGTAGTTAGAGTGGTATATAATATGGAGTAATTCACATCTTCAATGAAAGCAAATTCTGTAGATTCAGTGACAATTTCAGCATGAAAAAAGTGCATCATCAATGCATGATGCACATCATGTGTTTGTTAATGTGGTTTTTTCAAAAAATTTGACTGCCTAAAGATATAGGCACAAACTGTACTAGAAGGTCTGTTTCCTGTACAGCATAGCTACCCAAGCAGGAACGCTGTGATGCACACTTGAGACTAACTTTGCAATTGCAAAGATTTTCAACAAGCTTCTTGAGGCCACCGAATAATGTATATCAGGCCATATTGCCTTCGCAGCTTCGGCCAGATCTGTCCAACGCGCAGCCCAGCCTTGTGCACAGTGTTTCCATTTGTATTCTTCAGGTGCTATATTACGTAACTGGATTGGCAATTAAAACTTGTCTAAGTGCAGCCTGGAAATTGGCATTTTAAAATATTGAATGAGGACAACATGTGCTAGCGTATTCTTTGTAAGAACCATGGGCAAAAAGCCTTTGCTTGGCCTCGTTACCAACTGGTTTTGAGTGCTCATGTCTTCGAGCAGTGAAGAACTGCAAAACACTAAATTTGCCAGAAAACCTCATTCATGTACATTGAGTTTGTACCTTACATAATAACCAAATATAGCAACAATCGTTACAGCCAAATCGTTACAGCAGTCGATTTTGTATCAAATGGTCTGAGAGGACGTGGGTTCGACTCCCACTCCTGGAACTCAACTTGACCAAGACAGTAACCAAAACATATTACTGTTGTGCACCCACATAAATATTCATTAGTTCTCAGACACAAACAAATATAGCTCTTCATTGTTGCTTGTATCGTTAAATTTCTAGGAATCAGTGGTATGTCCTTTTTTACCAACATCTCTGCATGGTTTATTCCTTTAAAGCTGTCTGGAACAAGAAATTAGTTCTGACTTTTTGGTCAGTCTTAATCTTCCTTTATATTGCCATGGTTTTAATACACCTTCTGACGAAATAGCTGTTGATTCGCATTGGTTCTCTGAAAATAACATGCGCAGATCATCTTTGCCAGACTCACTTACAGTAAAAAGACAAGAAAATATCTGGTCTCTCTGGGATACATCCAGTGGCAAGGATGATTTTGCAGTTTTTATGCAACATTAGTAATTAAGCAGGGCAATTAGTTTATGTCTTCCTCATGACTTCACTTACATGCTGTTTCCTTTTCTGCAGTATTTTAGAAACGTACGACCCATAATGTCTCTCACCAGAGTCCGTAGATGATCTTGCAACTGGCATGAATTACCCATGTCTTTGAACACAGCAATCAAAGACATCCGGGACAAAGAGAGTCTCAAATAAACAGACTCCTCATAGTGAGTGTGACCAGATCTTAAGCACACTGACAGCTCCTCAGATTCATAAATTGACCTTAAGACTTCCAGACCTATGGCTGTCCATTTTGAAATGCTGATATATCGTCAAGAAGTCCGTGGCATCTCCATAATTTTTCACAAACTTGTTAGATTGCTCATGTGATTGGTCAAACTCCATCACTTAAAATATATCTGACGATATTTGAAGTACTATATGACCTTCCCTAAAGATTACTTTGTTGCAGAGAGGTGGAATCCCTGGGTGACTATCTGGAATAATGCAAACAAACTTTCAAGGAACAATCCAGTCAAGGGAAGCAATATCACTAGAAAGTCTCTTCCCTCTGTATCCTGAAGAATTGATGTTAAAGCATTTAAAATTCTGAAACCGTATCAGAGTAATAGAACGGAGTAGGTCATCTCTGCCATCATATGCCTATGATAATTTATCTGAAAATACTAGTCTGCATTATAAACTATTTGAAATGGTGGTTGTCATCTTTGAGTTCAATTACTGATATCAAAATATAACTTAAAATACATGTTTTAGCAAAGTACAGACTCTCTATCTCCAGAAATGGTCAAGTTAAGGAAAACTATAATAGCAAAAGTGTTGGCAGCCATTTTAAAATCCAAGATGGCCAATACTATGGCAGAAATGTTAACACAAATTGATTATGATACCAAAATATATCTAAAAATACATGTTTTGACCAAATACATCTTTCTATCTGCAGAAACAGTCGCGATAAAGCAAAAATAACAAAAATGGTGGCGGCCATCTTTAAATCCAACATGGCCGCCATTATGGCAAAATTATTGACACAAAGTGATGATGATATCAAAATATATCATAAAATACAAGACTTGGCCAAATATCATCTCTATATCTATGAAAACAGTTGCGATAGAGAGAAAATTTAGCAAAACAGCAGTGGCCATTTTAAAATCCAAGATGGCCGCCACTAAGGTGGAATAATTAAAATAAAGTGACTATAATATCAAAATATATCTTAAATAACATGTTTTGACCAAATTTCATCATTCTATCTACAGAAATGGTCGAGATAAAGAGAAAATAGCAAAAATGGTGGCGGCCATCTTTAAATCCAACATGGCCGCCATATGGCCAAAGTATTTACACAAAGTGAATATGATATCGAAATATACCTTTAAATACATGTTTTGGCCAAATATCATCTCTCTATCTTCAGAAATGGTTGAAATAAAGGGAAAATAGCAAAATTTTGGCGGCCATTTTTAAATCCAAGATGGCGGCCGTTCCGGGCTAGATATCTTCTGGTACTCCATTGTTCCTGAAAGAGCATACTAAAAAGTACCTATATGCAAAATTTGGTGCTTTTACCATAAAAGTGAACAATTATATGCTAAGCTACTGCACTACTACTTCTATGCATGGAAATGATGGAATTGATTCAGGCCCACTGCAAAAGTGAAAAATAATTTTAAAAAGGAAGATCCATCATTCTTCTATTGTGAATATTTAGTTCTTGAGTAAATGTGTGTAGTTCAAATGAATATTTATAAACACTAGCTATCAGAAAAAGTGTAGATCACGAAGATATTGAAAGGTAAACCCTTTAATTGACGACCAGACTGGACCAGTTAAAATCTCCTTTTTCCTAAATCCACTTTTCAGAAATGGCTTTCCCAGCCGGAAGATCTGCTGAAGTGGGCTTTCCTGTATGGTTTAAAACAAAACCCAATAATTTACACTCTTATAGGCAACTCAATTATGTGAACATTCTCTTTTCTACTCCAATAATAAATATGTTAGATAATGAAATTGATCAAAATATATAATATCAATTTTTGAAATTTCGAAATCAATTCTGAGGGTAATATATGTTAAATCGGACAACAGGCATATATATAATATAATGACTTAATTTATAAAAGCCATTATATAGAAAAAAAAGTTTTCATTACGAGACAAACAGAACAACCTTTCACTTTTATTAATTGCACAAGTGCGCTTTATAGCCTACAGATATATTTTGCACAAGATACAAAAAGGGAGATTTATCTGTTGTGCTGATTTCCAAGGAACCAAATTTCCACCAGAATTTTTTTTAACCCTTAATTTTAGGTCTCTAATACAATTAGGATTCAAAATTTCACAAGTGACGTCAGTTTGAAATTCCTTTTAATCAGAAATGTACAAAAACCTTCAAAAAGTTGAGCGTAGTCCCTGGCTATCCGTCTTCAGAATTTTCAGTCATCGTGACATATCTTGGGAGAGGGTGTTCCAGTTAATATGGGAATTAAATTTCGATACACAGGCAGATTATATAAACCTACTCAACTTTTTGAAGGGTTAATGTGGTGATCTGCATGGCAGAGAATCACAATAGGCCTATTATATCACGTTTAGGCATACATAGGCGTACCAGAGGCCCTCCCCCCCCCAAAAAAAAGTTTGGGAAACAGTAAGATTCGTACTTTTGTATGTATGTACACAAAATAAAATAAATTTAATAAATAAGTCTATTCCCCCCTCTTCTTCTGGACCGCAGATAAAAGCTAAAATTTCATTGATTAAAGTTTTGGTCCTGAAAGGGTTCAGGCCCATGTTGACGAATAATATTATTTCTTCAAAAGGCTATACTTACCTTCGCAGTGGTCATTGGAGCCTTAATTTGGAGAAGGCCTGAATATACTACTGCATGGATTCTTTTTTTTAAGCTGGTCTATTGAGCTATAGAATGTCATGTATTATAGCACAAGATTTACTAGTCAACCAGCTTTCTTTATTGGCTGGTATGTAGGGAAAAGTGTCAGATGGTGTACATCTCCTCTATGTAGTCATATGAGGTGGAGCATTGATAAATATCTTAGAATTGCAAATATACTGTGAGTAATATATAGTTAGTTAATTGATACAGATAGTTGGTAGTATATAGATAGTTAGCTAGTTATAAATTGATAGAATGCTAGTAATAGGTATATTTAGTAATAGATAGTTAGTAATAGCTAGATTGCTAGCTAGCTAGCTAGATAGATAGATAGATAGATAGATAGATAGATAGTTATTAAAAGATAGATAGATAGTTAGTTAGACAGTTATAGATAAATAGTTAGTTAGATAGATAGAGATAGTTATTAATAGATATATAGTTCGTTAGTTAGTAACAGACAAATAGATGGTAAGTTACATAGTACTATCTATAGATAGTTAGCTAGTAATCTATAGATAGGCCTAGATAGTTAGTTAGTAATAGACAGATATATAGTTAGTAATAGATGGATAGATAGTTAGTTAGTAACAGATAGATTAATAGTTAGTAATAGATAGATACATATATTTAGTTAGTTGGAGATAAATAGTTAGTTAGTAATAGATCAATATTGTTAGTTAGTAATACACTTCAACCTCTCTATTGCGACCACCAGTGGTTCCAAGCCATAGTGGCCGCAATAGCGAGGTGGCCGCAATAGAGAGGTTACCATTTTCCTACAATGACCACCAGGGGCGCTGGCTGCCTGCTGAACACCAGAGGTCACTTCAGCATAACTCAGTGCCACGTGCTTACAAATTGATCTTCAGCCAAGGTTCTTCAGTTTACCTGTCAATTAATAACTCCAAATTGGACCAGTGGATAGTGAAACATTGTTAGTCAAATTATAGGGGATAACTGGGCCTATAACAAAGACCTATAGATATTTTAGACTAAGCTTTTGTAGTTCAGAACTTCAGAAAAAATTTAACAATCATAAATGGTTCATATTAAAGATTGTCCATTTGCCGTCCAGCCAAACAGAACACATTGTAGGCTTATATATACAGCAAAGCACTCTTATTTTAATAGTAGCTCTTCATATTTAATATTTAGTACTGTAACAATTGCAAATTATTTGTATGTAGGCCTAGTGATCAGTTGATGATATAATTAATGTGAATTCACTCAATTGTCAATTGAGATGTGCCCAAAAGCAAGCAGCACCAACACAATGGAACTTTGGTAGGCCTCTTTGTCTCTTGATTGGCGTTGAACTGCCAGATCGAATTCTGAAGTGCAATCATGCTTTGACTTCAATAACTGCTGATAACAGTAATTCTGGCTGTGACTGTACCCCATTAGGCCTATCACAATTGCTATTAACCATTGCATCTTTGAACAAGCCATGGGTGTAATTATCCTGGGCCCTTGGAAGTTATTGAGCAAACACACGGCCAGACAGGGTGCCGCCAATCGGCATTTCTGCTTGATACAACACTGGTCGCATTGAGTGAGGTCTAAATGGCAGTTTTGTACCCTGGAAAGTGCCCGCATTAGCGAGGTGCCCGCGTTAGAGAGGTTTTATTAAGCATAAAAGACAAGTAAAATATTCGGTTCCAGGCCTTTGTGGTCGTAATTGCGAGGTGCCCGTACTAGTGAGGTGGTCGTAAGGTGAGGTTGAAGTGTATGTAGATTGTAAGTTAGTTAGTAATAGATAGTTAGTTAGTAATACATTGATATATAGCTAGTTAGGTAGTAATAGATAGATGGTTAGTTAGTTAATTATAGATAGATAGTTATTTAGTTAGTTAGTTAGTAATACATTGATAGATAATTAGTTAGTAATAGATAGATAGATAGTCAGTAATATATACTTAGGTAGTTAATTAGTAGTAGATAGACATATTTTTAGTTAGTAGTAGATAGATAGATATTTAATTAGTTAGCAATAGATTGATAGATAGGTAGTAATACATATAAAGATAGTTAGTTAGTAATAGATAGATATTTAGTTAGTTAATAGTAGATAGATGGACAGTTGGTTATAGATATATCATAAGTTAGTAATAGATTGATAGATAGTTTGTAATAGATAGACATTTTCCACGATTCCACACCTTTCGCAATCATTACTGCTTCATTGTGCTCTTATATAAGCCCATCTTCCCTTTCTTTTATATTTGGTCAAGCCAGCTTATCTTTTTTTTGAAAAGATTTTCTTGTTTAGAGACTCACTGGACAAGACTCAGTAGGCCTACTGCGAATTATGTTCCAGGAGTCAGATTCCACTGCATCAGATTTGTTAGCTAATTGTTTAAAATAATTCTTTGCTTCAGGTGAGTTTTGTCATGTGCGGCTAAGTCTGTTTCCCAAGGTTAGTGCGGCCACTGCATGGAAATGAGTTTCTGGGGAAAGGGCGGGAAATCTGTGAGGGAGCGCTGAAAAAAATGAACAGGTGCTGCCACATCTTGGCAAACTAGTTGCAAAACGTAAAACGCGGGTGGCACTAAAACAATTTTTGTAGACTGCCTTTAAAAAACGATATTACGTATTTTAAAATATAAATTTATAGTCAATATACCCAATTATATCGATAAATTGTTAAAAATAACAAATTGATCGAGAAAATTGAGAATTTTGCTGTGTTTTGCCCTACCTTTCTTTGAACCCGTGAGTCCGCGATTGCCAGCCGCGTTTTATGAAATTGGCTTGTGAAGTTTGGCCGAAAAGGCACAAAGCTGCTGGTGAACGAGCTGGGTTCTTGAGTCTTCTGGGCAGTTTATGGCTTAATTTATGATCTAGTTTCACTAATTATGTGTTAATCTACTATTCCGCTGAATCACAGAGTACAATATGGCTTAGTTCTCGTGAAATTGGAGTGGAAAGTCGGCGTTTGAGAAACCGGCTCCATTTTGGAGAGCAGACGACGTTTTGAGAGAGTGGGATTTATTTGTGAAAGTTTTAAGTTAAACTTTCTTTGCAAAATTGACAAGAACAATGGCAACTGAACAGCAGTTTATCTGTGTGAAAGACATTCGACCCCAACAAAAGCAAATTAATCTTGTTTTCATAGTTCTAGACATCAGTAAGTATTTTACTATTTTACAGTGTAGCTAACCTGGTATTAAACTTAAAAAAAAAATTAAATTAAAATCTTTTAACAAGGACTTAGATTCTTATAGCATTGTCAATGCTTAGTGAATAATTAATTTACATTAAATGAATTATTCAATAAGTGACGAAACGTCTAAATCATGCAAAAGTGTGCAAGGGCGGAATCAGAAAATATTAGACTGGTGGGAGGGGACGGGGGTTGGTTTGGGCAGTATCAGGGATTTTTCTTCTAAACGCCAACTGAACATCCCCCCTCCCTCCCATCCTGGCATGCAGAGTTTTGGGGGAGGGAGACTCGAGAGCATGAACTGAATAGGCCGTGATAGTGGAACTCTCCTTTTTCCAGCTCTCCTGTGTTGACGAGCAGAATAAAACTATATACGGGAACAAGCTGCCATTTTGTACCATTGCTGAGTCAGTGGAGCTGGCATTCCAGGCCCCAGGGCACTTTTAATCCATTGAAAACATTACGGATTTGCATTGCCGAGTCTTAAATGGAATGTTTAGCATGGATTGCCACCATATTCCAGTACTGTCAGGCTGATTAGACCCCGGCTCCATTGTAAATTCCCAGGCTGATGTTTCCGGAAATAGTTTTATTCTGCTCGTCAACACAGGAGAGCTGGAAAAAGGAGAGTTCCACTAACGCCCGCTATAAAACAATACAACTGACAGGTTTCGCCCTAAACCATCTACGTCTATACAATTGAATCCTATGCTCAGATCAACATAAAATTGTATAGAATAGTCAAATTGTCAAAATTTTATATATATATATCATATCAAATAAATATTTTCAGTAATGGAACTCTACTGAAATTTTTAGTTTCCTAATCCTATTAGGGACCGTTCAGAATTTATGACTGGGGGGGGGGGTGGGAGTTTTGCTGGAACTTCCCGTCAAAAATTGATACCCCCCCCTTGAGTTTCATGCGAATTTTTAGTACCCCACCCTTAGGTTTCACGCGTATTTTTAGTACCCCCCCCCTCGACATACAAAGCAATACACACATATATACTGTTATACACTGCCACGCGTACAGATTCGCGTCATTTCTTGGACTTTTGCGTGTAAAAATTCCAAATAAAATGAATTTATGCGTGTTTATTAATATTTTTTCTTTGTTAAAATTTCTTACCCCCCCCCCCTTGGAAGTGTTGTCAAAACTTAATACCCCCCCCTTGAAACATGTGTGAAAAGTTAGTACCCCCTCGGCCAAAACTCCCACCCCCCCCAGTCATAAATTCTGAACGGTCCCTAAGCCGAATTTTTAGTGGGGTAGTGATGTTTCCCCCCCAAAACTTAGCAAAAACTAAAAATTCGGGCTTGCAAGAAAAAAAAAATTGGGTGGTGATCAGTACACATATTGTGGAAAAATAATGGTTCTCACTTCTCAAGATATGCCTTTGGAAAATGGTATATCTCGATCCTAAATTTCGGCAAATGTCGCTCCCCCCTGTTCCAAAAAGCATGCATGTGGTATGCCTAAGGGAAGGGTAGAGAAGTCAACAAGTTTGATCGTAAATATATCTGGGAAATATCCATGCAAAAAGATATTTGCAAAGTATATATATGCCTACACTCTCAAAAGATTTTCAAACAATGCAAATTACAAGTTTACCCCGCAATTATATTTGGTGGAAGTGAACAATATTTTGCGATATCAAAAAATACAAGTTTGTTTTCTGGAGTTGAAGTCAAATTGATTGATTTAATTGATTATTTAATTTTTGGGCTGAAAAAAGAGGTTATTCAGGAGGAACGTTTTGAGCCTTGAGGCAAATTTCTAGCTTGTGTGAATGCCCGGGTGTGAATGCTTAATTGTATTTTTAACTATTTTCCAATCTTGAATATTCCTTCCAATGCCTTGATTTGTGCTTCATTTTTCAGGTAAACCTACCCGAACGAAAGATGGGCATGATGTCCGATCCGTCAAAGTGGCCGACAAAACAGGATGCATCAACATGTCTGTCTGGGACGCAGCCGGTGACGTTTTGCAAACGGGAGACATTTGCCGTTTAACTAAAGGGTATTTCTAATGGCCTATACATGGGTTTTCTGGATATCTAGACTGACAGTTCTGATTTGGATAAAGCCAGTAGCGAATTCAGAAGGGGGGGGGGTTTGGGCCTGTAGATTTTAACGGTTGAAAAAAATTTAAATCGCAATATTTTCTA
The DNA here is from genome assembly GCA_026936325.1 of Platynereis dumerilii. Lineage (NCBI taxonomy): Eukaryota > Metazoa > Annelida > Polychaeta > Phyllodocida > Nereididae > Platynereis > Platynereis dumerilii. Next base: position 11,972,363 of record JAPTHN010000012.1, on the reverse strand, counting down.
GTAAATTTTCTTTCGTGAACCCCCCTGTACGACATTTTCTGGATCTCTCCCTGAAAAAGCTACTGGGTATGAAGCCCACTCTTGTAACTTGCAAGTATATATTTTACAATGCATATAATTGTAAAATCAAGATTTAATCAACAGTAAATCTTAATGTGTAGTTGTAGCTTAATTTCTTTTATGGGCTAGAACATGAACATTGCAATATGCCAGTGAAAGAAATAGTTAAAAAAAACTAAAATTCTATACAAATATTTTATAATGAAAGTTAATAAAATGAGTAAATTGATGATGCATAAAGAACGTTCCTTCCAATGTTTTGGAAATCAGCAAGTAAAAAATTGAAGATATATATATTTTTTAAGCCCATCCGGCATCTGAATGTTGGTTCTGTGCTGCTGTGTTGCTTCAAATAGCAAAATTTTTATTCTGAAATTTCAGTACTTGGGCATACTGGTCGAAATTTTGCAATATCAGGCTGGGTTATTTTTTTCTGGAAAACCAAAACTAGTACTTGGCCTTCAACTACAAAATCTGTCAACTCCAAGTAAAATATGCGCGTTTACATTATTTTATACCATGGCATAAGATAACCATAACTATGCGCTATTGTATGCGGACAAGCCTGCAATGCAATACTCCCGAAGTCCCAAATATTATCTGAATAATTTTTATTTCAGTTACACAAATATTTTCAAGGGCTGCCTTACACTATACACTGGAAAAGGAGGAGATATTCATCGGATAGGAGAGTGAGTATGACGTAGGGGAGACCGGGGTAAGCTGGAACCTGTGGGAAGTTGATCCCTCAAATATTTTAATCACGGTTTGCACAGTCCTGGAAAATCCTTATAAATCCTTATAAAGATAAGTCAAAAAAGGGAAAAAAATGAGGTGGTCCTGGAATCCCTGGATTCTTGATTATCTGCAGAAAAAAGTCCTGGAAAATCCATAGTGGCACTGGTTGTCTTGCATCTCGAAAGTGCATCCAAATTGTGTTGAACCAATATTCTTAACACAAACAGCACAAAGTTTGTGAAATTTTTTTTTCCAAAAACGCTTTGAAAAATACTTGAAATTTGATGATTTTAATTTTATCCTTGAAAGTCCTGGAAAAAAGTCTTTGAATGTATTTGTCAAATTTGATAGGAAACTCTGTTAAGCCTCATTGACAGAATCTGACATTGGCTTCGGAAAATTCTTTTCGAACCAGCCACAGAATCAACTTACCCTTTGTATCAGTTTATTTCAGTCTCCCCTACAATATTAAGTATTCGTTGCCAGTTATTAGTGTTGTGGACCAGACCAGATTGTCCCCCTCCAGTCCTGAACTGCCCGGTCCAGGGTTGAGGTGGTCTGGTACTTATATCAGTAATACAGTAACATTTACTTTTATCATTGATTTATATCTAAACCTTGTTATTTGGTAAAAAATATTGATGAATTTAATGTTTACAACTGTTTTCTGTTGCAGATTTTGTATGCAGTTTACTGAAACTCCAAATTTGAGTGAACCTAACCCAGAGTTTATGAATAAGGTGGTAAAAAATTTTATAGGAAAATTATACAAATTGTCTATTATTTTTAAAAGTCATCAGTGTTTTACCAAACTTTTACTTAAAAACTTGTGTCTTCAAAGCCTATTTTCCACAGCTGAGCATCCAATTTTTCTGACAGTAACATATTTTCTTGAATCGTGTAGAGATAGACCTTCTGTACCTGTGCAGCAACTAATGTGCTGAATGCAGGCCAGGCTGCCTTAAAGCTAATATGTCCGCAGATTTAAAATTTCCAATGTATTTTGTTTTTGCCCTGGGTGATTCACCCAGGGTACTTTTTTTGAAAAACCAGTCTGAGAGGTTTTCTAAGAAGTGTTGTCCTGGCATGAATAGGGGTGTGGGTACAGCCAATATGGCCAATTCATGTTCTAATGATGTTATAGTAAAATGCGTTTCAGGTTTGGGTTGAGTTGATTTTTTTTTTTAATTGAAAAAAAAAATTTTTTTATGAAATTTTTTTTCTTTTTAGGTTTGTTGATAGATTGTTTGAGTCTTGAGGGACTGTTTTCAAGCTGACTTTGCATTATAATATCGCCCACATGACAATCGTCCATGCGTTTCAAGGAAGGCCAATAATGCATTTAGCATTTGCTTTTTGCAGTGCATCTATTCTCAAAGCAGTCTAACAATGCTAATTGCAATTCTGCAAGTTCTAAAACCTATTTTCATCCTCAGTTTACCAAATTGCCATTGAGGAACAGCACTTGAAGGCAATCTGACAGGTGTCAAAGCTGATTGCACTTCGCAGTGCAGTGCTACTTTGATGTTATATCCATGGATCTTATGCTTAGGCCTATTACTCATTCCCAACAGAACCCAGGGTTTGAATCCTCGGATTCTTGTTATTTCTTGATTTGAAAACTTAAAGTTTGTTTTACACAGCATGAAAAACGTTATTTTTTACATTTTTTCAAGGCAATAAACTTCACATTTTGCCTTTGGAATAGCAATTAGGTCAATTTTTCAACCGGAATGTGTCAAATTTTACTGAAATATATCCATAGACAGTCTATTAGGGACCGTTCAGAATTTATGACTTGGGGGGGGTGGGAGTTTTGCTGGAACTTCCCGTCAAAAATTGATACCCACCCCTTGAGTTTCATGCGGATTTTTAGTATCCCACCCTTAGGTTTCACGCATATTTTTAGTACCCCCCCTCGACATACAAAGCAATACACACATATATATACTGTTATACACGGCCACACGTACAGATTCGCGTCATTTCGCGGACTTTTGCGTGTAAAAAAGTCCAAATAAAATGAGTTTATGCGTGTTTTTTAACATTTATTCTTTGTTTAAATTTCTTACCCCCCCCCCTTGGAAGTGTTGTCAAAAATTAATGCCCCCCCCCCTTGAAACACGTGTGAAAAGTTAGTACCCCCTCGGCCAAAACTCCCACCCCCCCCCCCCCCAGGTCATAAATTCTGAACGGTCCCTTAATTATGCAGACTTTTAAAATAGCTTTAGTGAGCAGGGCTTTTCCTATGATCAAAATTCCATTAGACCTAGCCACTGTGGTGAAGTTTGAGTGAAATGCACGCTTGTATATCAAAATTTGCAATCAACATACAATTTCCATAAGCCTCACAGAGGATACACTAGCAAATGCGAGAGGTTAATGACTGGCACTGCTTGCCGTGCATCATAAGTGTGTCATGTTGTTCTATTAACAGGACGCACCGGGTCAAAGGTCATCACCCACTGAAGGTCAAGGTCAAAGTGATCCAAATGGCGAAAACAACAGACAACAATCAGGAAACAGAGCTCAAGGTAATTTATTTATTTGTTAAAATCAGTTTGCTTTCACACAAAATATCAAAACAAAAGCACAAAAGCACCAGTGTCAGATCAAAAGACGGTAAATAAAGTGTTGGGGGGGGGGTTACCGAGGTGTTTATTATGTCATTGGCACAAATTTTAAATTTATTCTCCTCCGCCCTTCAATTTGTCGGGGCCACTTGCATTGACTGAACTCGATGACTCCCAAAAACAGTGTCGCTGAAATAACTACAATGTAACTAGAAATTCTGTTGACACTAAGTTGTGTCGCTTGGTTAAATATGACTGTACACCAAATTGGAAGTGTCTACATGTTGTATTGAAAGAGAAAATAGAGAATTACCGACAACAGAAGCACGAAGCTGTCATATTTTGCTACGTCCATTGCCGTGATTTCTGCTTGATTGCTTGTGATGTCATAGCTATTGTTGATGACGTCACAATCAACAGTTCGGAGACCAGCAAAGTTTTTGGGCGTCATGACAGTATTTACAAGCGTAATATAATTTAAAAGGATTTAGAGAGGGGAAGACATAACTTAATCCAGTTATTGCACCACAACTACGATGTATAATCACTGGGTATTCATCAGGCAAGTTTTGGTAATTGAGAAAGCAGTGATAAGAGAGAAATGTGGAGATCGAGTTCACAAGGGGGAAGTGTCTCTGACCCAGAAACTGCCTCTGGCATTTCTGGGATCAGAACAAGCTATGCTCGGACTACCCTTCAATCTGCCACTGATTAAAAAAAAATTCAACTTAATTGTTTAAACGAGAGCATACATTGCGCTAGTGAGCAGTTTACTGGAATTAGCACTATATAAATGCCTATTATTGTATTTTTTTTTACATATCTTTTGTTTCCAACAGGTGTAAATAATGGAAATTTCGCTGGAAGAGGGCAGCACCATAACCGGGGAAGAGACCCCCGCCAAAATATGAACAGAGGTCGAGGGAATAATCGGAAGTGAACCAACAAATTAGAAAATAATGCATGTAACTAAATTATATTGATCACTAAGATCTATTACAATTGTCCTATCAGTGGGCCTACTATAGCTATTCCTATATCGGATTTAATAGATGGAATTAATTATATTGGATATTCATATTGGATATTCATAAAGATAAATTGTATTTTTGTAACCTGAAATTTATGTGATTTGTAAATTGTATAAAATTAGTTCATCTCAAGTCATCTTAAACATACTGGAGAATAAAGTAGTTGACAAAAAGAGTAAAAATTCAATGTGAAGTACAGATCTTACAGTTTATGTGAAGAATTTTTGGTGAAAATTGCATGAAATATTCATGTACATGTCATGACTACATATATATTTATATATATAGTCAATACAAGGATTTTGCTACGTCAGTGCTATTAAATACTACATATTCTGCAGAAATTGCATGATTTTCTGGCTGTGACATAAATATTTAATAATTTATATGTCGCACTCATTGATCAAGACATTTGTCAGAGACTTGAAATTATTTGTAACATTTGTAAAAATTAAAGATGGGCTTTTACAGTGTAAAAAAGTTGTAATAATCTGTTTGTCATATATTTTTTTTAATATTTGGATGTGATAGTTTTGTTGTCGATATATGTTGAATTCCCCGAAAAAATACAGTCATGAAGTCATTAGTCAATGGGAGAACGCAAATAATTGTAAAAATGGTGTAAATTGCACACGTTTGTGATGGTCAAATGAGTTTGGATTAATCTAATCCCTTGAGCATATTTTTCAATTATATTCAGTGGTGTAAACGGGCAGGAGCTCACCGGAGCTGAGCCCCAAACCTCTCCAAGGCACTGGAGCTCTCAAGGTCCAGAGCTCCGGCAGCTCTTTGCAACACTTTGACCTTACAGCTGTTCAAAGTCAAATGACAGATGCAAGATAATTTTGACTGCATTTGGAGCCTGAGCATAACAGCCAAACAATCCTCTAAAAATTGATTATCTCATAATATGATTGTCATCTAGTCAAGGCAATGTGTGGAGCAGAACCTTCAGCAGTTAACAGACCATTTTTGAATTCAGCCTATCCAATTTAAACCGCAAATCGATGAACAGTGAGCACTTTACACTAATTCTTTGAGTCAGTTGCAGTATTAAAAATATTTGTTCACACTTTGTGAAAAATATGTATATTGAAGTGTTAACTATGTCATGAATCATGATGAATGTAATATAGGCTATATGTTATCACATAGACCTATATATTCATGTGCTATAGCCTAAATACTCGCTCGATTATGCCGTCGCGATAACCGCTATAATTTGCTTTGGGACAGAGCTCCTGCTGTTCTAAATTCCCATTTACACCACTGATTATATTGCATGGTGATGTAGAATATGTACAATGCCGTGCAATACCAGCTTGCCTTCTGCGATTTTAATAGTAAAAATAATTTATGAAAATGTGTGAATCATTGAAAATTCAACAAAATAATATGATGTTTACACTTGTCAGTTCTTCACTTGGTAATAACATGTTAAGCATCGTTTGATGTGAATGTTTAATGAATGTACCACAGGCCACAGGCATTTGCCAACACAGCTCTATGGCCTGCATGATACTGGCCGTCTTAAACAGTACAAGGAAGGTGGGAAAGTCTGGGCAATTCCCTTGAATCGGCCACCCTGCACCCCATTGGCACAACATTATTGCAGGGTGGTCGATTCAGGGGACTTTCCCACCTTGGTGTATCTGTACCACTGGTAGTGGTCTAGTGCAGAAATTTTGTGAACAATTGTGATGCCTGTGCCACAGGCCTATTGAGTTACTAGCCAGTGTTCAAACAAGCTGAGGGGTAGCCCGGGGGGGTAGCATGATGCTACAGGATGGCACATGCGGCAAGGTCTCCCAGGTTGTTGGACTCGGGATGGACAGCATTTTCCCTGGTATAGCCGTTTCCGGGGATCAGCTCAGTTGGTAGCGCACTGGACTACTAAGCACTACGTCCCTTGTTCAATTGCCTCTCTGGCTGGGTTACTCATTGGTGTTTCCTTGTCCGCTCTTACATTTAATTGGCCTACAAGGTGCATAAATACTGGATTTAAAGCCCCAATCATCCATTCCTAAGAAACTTAATGCTATCATCCGATCTTATATCTTCTTGTAATCCAATAAATATTCTGGATAAGCTTGTTCAATTGAAAATACAACAAATATTGTTGGTTTTTTCACATCGTCCACACAAGAGTCAAATGCTTCTCCGAAGGGTTTGCCTGGGTCTCTCGCTGGAGGGCGAGTGTAGTGTGATTCTCCTTTAGTGTAACGACCCACGAGGACCCTGGCCACAAACACTTGGTTGGAATCCGTGTAGTTTCTGAAATTATACAAATTGGCATTAGGAAGTGTGCTTCACCGATTTGGTTATTTTACAACTTTGTAAGCCCTTTTTTGCAAGTATGCACTGACTTGCGCCAGTGATGTAGTCAAGGCCAGGACTTCTGAGACAGAGGCAAAGCAAAAGATTTGGCATCCAAGGCCGAGGCCATCAAAATATGGCTCTGAGGCTGGCCTCGAGGACAAGGCTGGTCCCAAGGCTTCCATCGCTTGCCCAAAGACACCCCAAGACCGAGGCAAGGTCAAGGATTTGGTATTCGAGACCGAGCCAAGGTCGAGGCCATCAAAATATTGCCCTCATGGACGAGGCCGGTCCTGAGGCTTCCATCACTGGCCCAAAGACACCCAAGACCGAGCCAAGGCCGAAGCCATCAAAATATGGCTCCGAGGCCGGACTCGAGGACGAGGCCAGCCTTGAGACCTCCAACACTGACTTGTGCTGGAAAATCCTGGAATTTGATTTGAAAACTGCTGCAGCCAGTGCAGACAATTTACCTTGAATAGTGGGCATTCTTAGCGAAATAGCTTCCTCTTCCATATAAAGTGCCTGTAGTGCTTCCTGAGACTCTGAAGTCAAACCCTTGAAGACAAATGGCTTCAACGTATTTTTCCTTCGTCCCGTGAAAGAGAAATTTTTCTTCTACATAATCTGATGTCGACCTCCTTAGCATCTTGTTCTTGTAGCTGAAAGAAAAGCATATTTAGTGCAATAATACAGAGTGCCCACTCTTCCTATATTTCCTGTAATTCCTATAAATTTTTGGCCTAACGTCGGTTATTAGAGGGGGGTGGATAGTGAAAGGGGACTCATGTAAACCATGTCAATGTGTCCATGTCAACATTTCTTGTCAACATGTGTGTAAAAGTCCATTTGTGACCTTAGTTTTCAACTAAGAGTAATGAAATTTGGTACAGGTATGGTGCTATGGGCATGGATCTGCTACATGTTGAGAAATCCAAGATGGCTGACATTTTGGCGGCCATTTTGGAAGCATGTAAACGATGTCCATGTGTCCATGTAAACATTTCTTGTCAACATGTGTGTTAAAGTCCATTTGTGACCTTAGTTTTCAACTTAGAGTAATGAAATTTGGTACAGGTGTGGTACCATGGGCATGAATCTGGGAAATGTCGAGAAATCCAAGATGGCTGCTACTGTTAATTCAATATTATCAACTTTCTGTCAGCATGTCTCTGCTGATTGTGGATGTAACGAAGACCAGCCCCACTATGGCACACCAGGATCCCCCTCTTATGCTAATTCAAGTGGTGATGGCACCTGTTTTGGTGTCAGAAATTATGCATAAGAATATGGAGATGTCATGAAATGTCTAAAAATAGAATATCCTTTGGCCAATAACAAAACAGGAGGGAGATTAGGGACGTAACATTTGGACACCATCTGACATAATGATGTTTGATTAAGTATGCTGTCGTGCCATACGGGCTCCTGTAATATATTAAGCCATTTTCCAAAGCCATTATAGATCAACTCAACATTGACAGAAAGAAAATGAACTAGCTTGGTTAAGTTTAGCTGTCAGCCATGTCATGGATGTAACAAGATGGACACCAAATGTTACATCATGGTACTCACTGAAAATAGGCCTATATCTTACCAAATTTGGTCAAATTATAACTTCTTAAAAATTTGACACAAACTTCTGTTAAATGCCTTCAAATTGTAGTCGAAATTATTGAAATTCAGTTACTAATGTCTAACATATAGTAAAATCATTTTTGTCTCACCAGATGGACACCACAAAAATGTCCAACTTTTTACCAACAAGAGCAGTTATTGCCTTGGAGTTATCTCCCATAAAGGCATGTATTTCATTTGTAAAAAAAGATAAGAGCGAAGAGCAGCATATTTCCAGGGAAATGCATTTATTTATATTTTCCCATGATGTAACGGAAATACCTGGACATCGGAGCCTTGATCATATATGTTCTAAGTTTTCAAGATATTTGGCATGTATAAGCATATTTTTGTCTGTGAGACGAAGTTTCTGCATGTTTTTTTCCTCTGATACATGAAGGTTTAGTGTCATCTGCATGTTATAAACATGCAATGACTTCATCTGCATGTTATAAACATGCAATGACTGTTTCAGTTCAGAGATGCCAATTAAGCAATTAAGTAATTAGGAATAGTCATTTATATTCATGTATTTAAATCAATTAAGAAATTTATTATCTATATTAAGAAAGTGTAAAATTTGTCAAAATATATGTATTTATCTGTTAATATCAAAATATATAGAATAATGATCTACTGAGTATCTGTGTTAGCTGTAAAATATCATAAGTATTTAGTTGAGCATATAGCTAGCATTGACCTTTCACTTAAGTTAACTAGGGTCAATACGAATAGGTAAACATTGGCACTCTCTGCTTCAGGGCTGTTCTCACCTTCCTGCTTGAGCTTACGTAAGCATTTTTCTGGACACATATTCAAGGAAGTTGCAGGACCATGCTGAGGTGAGTCATTTTGAATGACTCACATCACGTGCACCTGACAACGAAGCTGATTGGCTTATAAAAGATCACATGACTCAAAATTCTGGCCAAGATTGTTGGAGTGGTTTTGCCTCAGCAGGAGGAAAGTCAGTTTGGGCCCGCAAGGGCCCAGCTCCGGCAGCTTTGCAAAAGGCTGTCGTTATCCTTGTCCTAACCTTTATCCTCTCCCTTCCCTTTCCTCTGCTCCTTGCTCTCCTCCCCTGTTTCCCTTATCTCCTTCACCCCAGTGCTATCTGATCTCTAAATTATTCTGAGTTAGGTTCCAGTCTTAGTTCTGGATTGACATTCATTTTATTCCCATTTTACATCTATGATTATTGAGCCTGAAGTAGGAGAAGTGGATCTCACCTTTTAGGTGAGATCCAGTTCTGCTAGACTGAAACCTCCGAATTGGAGCTGTATACATATTGATATCAAAATTATGTAACTGTGAAATTATATCTATAAAATAAATCATTATATTTTGGGTAACTGCATATCCTGGTTTGTCTTGCTATGACTTGAATTGGAATATTGATGAGCAAGGTGAGTGCAGGTTTTAAAGTTCTCAGGTGCCTCTCTTGCCTTGCGACTCTTATTGGTGGAGACTAGTTGGTCTGAAGTTGGATGAGGATTGATTCATGGATACTTAGAGCTCCCATGTGATTGAAAGGTGGTATCCCCACCCAAAAATCATATTGGGGAGACATGGTGAATGATTCCTCTGCATTCTTGCTCCATCAATATATTCTTCCTTCTCTTGTTGTAGCTCACATTACCTAGGATCCCTGCATTTTCATTTTTTCTTTCTTTTAACTTTTCTCATTTTTTTTGACAGTAGCCTGATTTTCCTAAGTTCTTCACTCCCCCTTCTGCTCACCAGCAGCCTCCTCACACCCACCCCCCCCCCTCTTCCCTACCCCTTTCCCCCCCCTCTTCCTGCCTACCAGCCCTTCCTACCGGCCAGGTGAGAGCTGCTCATTGGCTGCTGTGCAGGTAAGCAGCAGCAGCGGCCGCATGTCCAGCTCAGGGGCTGCAGCACAGGGACAGGTCAGTTCGCTTCGGGGGTCCCAACCATCAACAGCTCTTATCTTCAGCTCTGCAGCTCTTTTCATCTCTCTTATCTCAAAGCCTTTCGTTTGAAAGCATTTTATCTTGTAAATCTTTCTTCAACACCACCTCCTGCTGACTGGGCTGCAACCACTTCAACTGATATTGGGGCATCTCTATCCTTCTGGCTGGGACCCACATCTTGACCACTGGACTCAACAAAACTCAGGTAGGGAGCAATTTACTTTATCATTTGGAGGCAGTCAATAGTTCCTTTGGTATGCTGAAGTTAGTTGAACTCATTTTTTACTTATTGCTTTTTCTTATTTACCACCAACTGTACCTTAACGTTTCAGTTGAGTGCTAGGGTGTCTTCATTAATTATAATGAAGCTTAGCATAGTGCCTTCACTCTATTTTATGTAATACAATTTAATGAATTGTCACTAACTTTGCATGATTTTATGTATCGCTACTTTCATACTTTCTTAATTCAATTGCCCTAGTGTGGCAATCTCTATTCTGTTCTATTCAATGGGTCAAAAATGACCACTTACTCTCTTTGATTGTTCTGACATTATCCGTGCTCCATCACTTGCCTATCTGGTTTCCATCTTCCACATATTATTTCCACATACCACGCCACAAACTTCTCCCCACTGCCACTGCCACGTTCAACCCACTGCCACAACGCCCATTAGCCATTTCCAGAAGATTTTCCTTCACTTCACTCCCAGTCCATACTTGATACCAATCGCCAAGTGTCAGAACTTTCTATCCTTTCTTATTCCCTTCCTTTTTCTTACAACTTTTCATTCTTTCTTCTTCAATCATATGCACGCAACTCACGTACTAATATCATATTGCCAGTTTGTTTGTATCGTTAGGAATAGTGTCGCACCACGCACGTGATCGCCAGTGTCACTTATTTGCTATATTATTTTGTGATTGAGCCAGAATCAAACTTTGTCATGTATGGCCTTTGTGGAAATTTAGTTTGAATTGAACCAATTCTTTTAGGGCGTGTCAATAGTCACTATGATAGGGAGTAAACTTTATGTCATGATTCTTTTTATTGTTAGACACGATAACCCTAAGAAACCTGCTCGTTCTTTGTAAATTAGTCAACTGGAAGTCTAGTGGTACCGTTTAGGGTGCCATTTCACATTCTAGTTTTCGCAAGTAGCATGAATGACGATCCCATTGGAACAGGTTACATTCTCCCAGTGGTTAGTTAGGCTCAGGGCCGAAGTACAGGCTAGTATTAGCAAAAATTTGATTTCATCACGTACTATTAGAGGATTTTTGAGACAGTCAATACATAATCTCTTTATAAACTGGAAGCTCCAGCAAATAAGTAACAATAAGCTTTTCTGGACTATTTACGATCCATTGCTTGTAGACCTGCAATTTGTTTCTGTACCTCATTCTCAAAAGCAGCACTTGTATCAGTTATTTGATAAGTATTACTCGGCGTTCGTTGACAAAAGACAGCCAGAATGGCTATGTCCTCTCACCACCATTATGACTGCTGTGGAAGCAGCACAGCTTGAAGATCATACAATAGACGTTCTATTGGTTCCAAGTAGGGTCCCTGTAGGTCAGGAGAGTGACGTGTCTTTGTCACCTCGTGATTTTGTGTTTATATCTGATTCCCCTCCTAGAGAAGAGGGAGTAGCAAAACCTGCAACCACCCAAGTGAAGGTTGCTAATATTGTCACTGGGACCGTTATTTCCAGGCCACAGCCAGTGGTGTCTTCTTCGAATACTAGTGATTCAGTGCCTCAGTCTAGTGATACTGTTCCTAAAACTGTGAATTCTAATTCACGAAAGCCTGCTGATTTTGTATCTGCTTCATCCACGGTTGATTCCGTGTCGGTCGCATCTGTTGTTGATTCTTGTGTTGCTGATTCATTTGTTGTTGATCCTGCGTCAACAGGAGTTGCTGCTGATCTTTCTCCAGGCTCCCAGTCGTCTTCCAGTATTCCTGAACTTGAACTCGTTAGTGCTACTGTTGTGGGTGGCTCAGGCTCTGATTCTCAAGCTACACTTGAGATAGGAGACATTGATCGTATATTTACTGATTTTCAGGACGATCAGAGCACTATAGTGTATACTGTGGACGATTCTGATCCACCAGCTGATAGTGATATCTTTACTTATAAACAGGCCCATTCAGTTGATCTGTCCAGTGACCAGATCAAAGACTTTTCCTTAGATCGTTCTCTAACGGCTGACGAACTGCCTGGGTCACCACCTTGGTCTGAACGACTTTCATTGTTTGGTGCTAGCCCCAGAACTGATTCAAATAGGCCATTGACCTTGTCACTTCCCCATAAAAGGGTTAATTTGAGCCCACCTGTTTCACCATTACCCTCGTTGCCTCTTGACACCGACACCATAGGTGCCAGCATTCCCACGCCTCCAACCCCTCCTGTGTCAACACCTGATCCTTTTCTTGATCCTCCAACGTTGATTAACCCTTTTAATTTGCCTCCATCTCGTTACCCATCCCACTCCTCTCCTTATTCAGATTCTCAGGATCCTGCGAAGGTTCATAATATCAGTACCTTTGGAAAACAGACTAAACCTCCCTTTCAGTTCTCCTCAAATCCTCCTGTTCCATCTAAAACGGTCCGTTTTTCTGATCAACCCACTTCCTCCCCTGAAAACCCACAACACCAACCCTCTGCTCCTAAGCAATCCTTTGAAAGTACATCAAAGGACCCCTCGCATACAGTAGATTCAGATAACGTCATTGATCTCGATAATTTGTCAAATCATCCCTTGTTTGATATCGAAGAACCATCCTCCCCTTTACAGCCTCCTCAATCTAAGACGATCTCAACTCGTAGATTGGCACCTTCCCAACCTGAGGTTTCTCAACCTAAACTTTCCTCAATCATTAGACCAAAACCTTCCTTACCTAGAGATATTCCCATTCCTCCTTCTACAAAGTCTAATTTTGTTCCTGTATCTTCTAACTCTCCACCATCTAGGGCTAATTATCCTTATCCTCGGCCTTCGTCACCCCATCGTCCACCTTTCACATCCCACTATTCACCCGCTCATTCTACTTCCCAGGGCTCCTCTTGGGGGCACCAGTCTAAACAGTCAAGTCCCTGTTCCCGCTCTTATTCCCCAATTGCTGAGCCATTTTGTGCTCCTTCTACTAGTCAAATTTTCCAACGTGCTCGCACCTCCTCTTTCCAGTCCCTTTCAAACACTAATTTTTCAGTGACTCCTCCAAAGAATTCTACACACGACGCTAATAACGGTCAGACAGTGACCCGGGTACTTCCGAAGCCTGTTCGTAAATTAGCACCACCTACACAATCACCTGTTTCCCATTACGTTTCACCTCTTAGGACTGCTCGTAATATCTCTCGTAGTGTGTCTCCAGAGGCTCAATCCAGATCTTCCAATATTAATCCTGTCACCAGCTCCACGCCTGCACTTTCAACTCCCATATCCCACCCTCGTATCATGGCTAATTCTACTGGTGCTCAAGCTGCTTCAAGTAAGAGTTATAATCAGTCATCTGCTAGTCAAAATACTGCCCTTACTTCAACAGCAATGTTAATACCACCACCAGCTCCTGGTTACCATGCTCCCAGAGCTCAAGCACGTACAAGATCAACCTTTATTCAGGATAGTGCAAGGCCAATTAGTTATGGTCAGAGTACGAACGTAAATACCTCATCACCAATGTTGCGTACACCTCAATATTATGCTAATAGTGCCTCTAACACTCAGCCAAATGCTTATGATCAGGCCGGCAGGCCACAGCAACAGGGTAACCCACAGGCTCAGAATTACCCAACTGCTTATGGTGGGCCTTACTATCCCCCAAATTATCAAGATATTCACCTTCATCAATCTGTCAATCCCAATCAGTATATGTATAATGATGGTCAGGGGCAACCAGGTAATTGCTATGGTCAATTTGACTTTGATGACACTTCTGTCAATCCAACTCCTTTTCCAGTAGGAGAAATGCCTAGCAATTTTGATTATTTTGATAATCAAAACCCAGTAGTGTATGGTGATAATTACCAGGGTCCATCAACCTCTGTCCACCCTGCCTATAACGTCCATTCCAGCACTTCTCAGTCCGCCCCAGGACCCTCTCAGGGCCCCGAAAATCCTTACTATTCTCCTACTGTTGCTAATAATTCTACTCAAAATTCTACTGATCCTTCTTACAGACTTTCTACTACACGTACAATTCTGACGCAGCCACCCTCACCTAAGCATAAGAAACTCTCAATTTCTGAAATGAAACCAAGTGTGTTCACAGGGGAGTCTGATTCACAGAATCCCCTTTCGTGGTATCGAAAATTTAAGGATTATTGTGGTCTACATGGATTAACCCCTCCAGAGATCCTGGAGAGGCTTAAATTGCTAACTGATGGTCTGTGTCGATCATGGGCGGAAAAATTGCCCCCTATGACACTCGATGAGTTGGAAAAGGTATTTTTGGATAAATTTTCTTTGCTTAGAAATAGATCTTCTATCCTTGAGGCTCTGTCTCAAAAGAAGATAACGTTTGGAGATAATGTCTCCAAGTATGTTGCGGAAATTCAGGAATTGGTGGGACGACTGGGATTGCCAGAATCAGTGGCGACTTTGTATTTTAGACGTGGCTTGCCTGAGTCAGTTCAACTCTCACTGCAGGTAATTGGGGATTCCACTCCCTTGGATGAATTGGTCCCCCTTGTTCAAAATATACTTGGAAAACAACTGATAGCTCACCACGTCGATGTCACGAAGCCCCCCCTCAATCACTATGACACAGGGGAGGCCAGACCTATTTTGCTTGCAGTCCAGGACGCCGTACAGGAATTTTCACAATCAGTTAAGGAATTGCCTAAGGCCCTGGCACAATCCACAGCCTTGCCCCCGGCCCCTGTACAGGCTCCATTGCAGCACTCAGGCCCATCCACGACGCCTCACCCACAGCAACAATACTTTGATCATCAATTCGACCAGTCTGGATCATTCCAGAACACGATGTTTGCTCCTCAACAACAAATTAGGCCTCAGATGCCATATCCTAATTACGTGCCACAAGGCCAGATGCAGTACCAGCCATATCCCACTGAACCTCATGGGGTACCAGGAAGCAATGTTCGCTGTTATTACTGTCAAAGATATGGCCATATAGCCAAGTTCTGTCCTGTCAACCCAAACGCTTTCTTGGCACCTGATTGGCTACAATACCAAAGACAGCCAATGGACCCCAGGAGTCTGGGAACACGCCGTCCTCCAGGCCCGCAGAATGGACGACAGCAGGTACCTCCCAACCCAAGGAATGGTAATTATCGAGGACCTTCGGGACAGCGTCCACCATTCAGGGGTCCCAGGTATAATGGACCACCCAACAATAATAGAATGTGACTACCACAGCATCACTATCAACCTCAGCTTCCATCCCATGATTGTGACACGACCTATACCGTTGATCCCCAACCTCATTATTTATTATTTGAAGACCAGTCTGATTGTATACCAACTGTAATGTTGCATTCTTTGGAATTGCCTGATCCCATTACTCCTATGATCATCAAATTGCAAGATCGCAATTTGATACCTACAACATTGCCAGATGGCACCAATTTCTTTACTCTATTTGATAGTGGTAGCACGTACTCCTTGATTAATACAGCTCTTATTAAGAGGAGCCCATTCTTACAAGATTTGAAAGTTCATGAGTCCCCAAAAATCTCTTTAATGGTAGGAAACGGCCAGGAGATTCCAATATCATCGTTTGTTCATTTGGTTCCCCAGTTTGGTCAGTGTAGCATGCCCATCAAGGCATACATACTAGATGTCGTTAGTCCTATTGATTGTGTCATGGGACAGGACGCACAGGTTGAATTTGACTGCATATATCGACCTGCTAAGCGTGAGATATCAGTGTCAATAGACACCATATTGTTGGTTGCAACTCATGATGTTCCTTTGTCACGAACGGCGTCGCTATGTATACCAGTTCATGTCACCCAGTTTGCAAAGTACTTCACTGGATGCTTTGACATCATTTATAGTTCGACACTGGCAGATCCTCCCAATAATCGTGCTATGATTGATTTGGTCGAGGGCCATGGAACGATAACTATAAATAACAAAACTGGTGTGGATGTTCATTTTCAGAAGGGGCTCATAATGGGAAAAATCACATTAGAGGTCCCTCCACCTTTTACGACTAGCATGACAAATCAGTCATCTGAACAAGGTATGCAGGATGGGTTTGTCGGGCAATCACAGGATGACAGCCAGTCAATGGACCCATCAGCACCATTTGACCAACGCATCCTTAGGGATGTTAATTACGTCATTATAGATAGAGGCCCCTCTGCTGTTTATTCCGAGACACCAGTTGATTATGATTCCATGACAAATGACGAAAGATGCCAGGTGCGTCTTCATAATTTCCCATGGTTATCGCCTGATGATAAACGCCTGCCTTTGTCAGAAGCTGACATCATAGACCAGCAGTTATGTCTTGATAATTGCTCACTTACGTTACCTCAGATTGAGACTCTCAAAGGCATTATTTCTAAGTATTCCAATGCTTTTAGCTTATATGATCAGATTGGCAGGTTGGATAGATATATCGTCGACTTGTCCACAGATATTATTAAGGAGTGCAGGGCCAAGGCAAAACCATATGTCAGAAGTAATGCGGACGTCTCATACGTTCAGAAACAGGTGGCTAAACTCTTGAAACTGGGAATTTTCACTAGGCAGCTTACAGAAGCTTCGTCTTCTCTCTTTCTTGTCCGTAAATCCATCAGCGACCCACTTCCCAGACTCGTCGCGGATTTTAGATCAGTCAACCTGTCGTTCAAATTACTTAATAGACCTTGTGCTAACTTGGATGCATTCCGCCAAAAGCTTGGTAACAAGAATTTTGCCTATTTTAGCTCGGCCGATGTCAAGAGTGCGTATTACGCAATTCAGATAACGCCACAATCACGCCAGTACCTTGGCGTCGTGACCTATTACAACGCAGAGTCACTTGCCTTTAATCGTCTCCCAATGGGATTTTTATCCTCGGCGGCGTATTACATCGAAATAATGACTTTAATCACTTCAGAATTGTCTCCTGAACACGCAGCTTGTGTATATTTTTACTTTGATGACTTCTGCTTGATGTCGGAGACTGCTGAAGAACACCTAGAATTGATAGAAGCAGTGCTAGCTCTTTTTCAAAAGCATGGCCTGGTCCTGAACCTCTCGAAGTGCTCCTTTGCTCAAACTGAATCTTTTAAATTTCTTGGGTTTGACATTGTATTGAGCCCAGGCCAGGGTCCACAGCTTAAGATACAGAGATCTCGCATTGATGCCATTATTGGTTTAAAACAGCCAACCACTAGAAAGGAAATCAAAATGTTCCTGGGGGCTGTCCAATTCGTTTCGGTCTTCGTGGAAAACTACCAGAGACTTGCTGCCCCATTAAATAAGTTACTGCGCAAGGGTGAGCCCTTCCAGTGGCTTGATGAGCAGCAGCAGGCCTGGTTAGCCATTAAAAAGGCCTTGACTTCCCCCCCGACTCTTGGGTTCCCTACACCCGAGGGCCGCCTAGTACTGGTTACTGACGCCTCGAGAATCGCCTCGGGGGCGGCTCTTTATCAGCTACAGCTTGATAAATCTGACAATTCTACTCATCGTGTATTGCTGGGATATGCCAGCAAGTTACATGGTAAATTAGCTGCCCATAACTACTCGGTGACCGAGTTAGAAATGCTCTCCATCCTAATAGGGGTGAAAAGCTTCGCCTTCTTCCTGAGTGGAATGCCGTTTTTAATTCTGACAGATCACTCACCAGTAGCCCAGATATTCCAGTCAGCTAACCATTTTGTGACTCCTAGAATAGCTTCATTATACTGGAGACTACAACAATTTCAATTTTCCTGTGTATATGTGAAGCCCTCAACACCTGAATTACAACTCGTTGATTTGTTGTCGAGGCATCCAAATACTGATTGGCAGGAAAATCAAGATATTGTTATCCCAATTGCCTTAAATGACAAGGACAGAAGTTTAACAGGTGAATTACAAACATTTTATAGTTTTACAGATCACCCTTCTCGACCTATCTTACATAATCGATACTCTTTCTATGCTGACGTATATCATTCATTTAGTGGCTATCCACTCTTCAACCCCGTGATTACAAGAGCACAGGCTAGGGCCAACGCTATCAGAAATCAGAAACTCCCAATCGATCGTGAAGATCTCCGTGCTCAAATTCGTGATTTTGACTACCATCCGCAAAGTAATACCAGTGTAATCAAAGATCGTCCAGTTCAACAAGACATGACACAACAGCGCGTTATATCACCAATGCCACCTGCCAATAATGAACCACTCACTGACCTGGGGGCTACATCAAGTGCCCCTGGCACTACTAACACGATTGAGGCCCCTGATGGCCCAATACCAATTAAGCCTTTTCCACCAGCGCAGCCCAAAGTTCCACTTTTTGGGAAGGAACCAACGATAATCAGTAAGATGCCACACCAAGCTGAATTAGAGCCTGCCATTCGCCAGTATATTAATGATACCTTTCACCATGTCAAGATACCACAAAATCCTCAAGACATGGCGTTGGCTCAGAGGCAAGACACCAATTTGGGCCCATTGTATAAATACCTCGCTTTCAACGAATTGCCACAATCCAAGCAAATCGCAAATCAGGTTACTACGCTCTCACCTAATTTTGCTATAGTTGACAATCTTCTCTTTAATGTGCTGACAAACAACAAGTCCTATGACGTTGTCATGAAACTGGCCATTCCTCAAGTATTCATTCTTGACATCATTGAGTTCTTTCATTTGAACATGGGCGCACACGTCAAATCTGCTAAATTGTATGATACTATCCAGGCCAACTTTTACATTAAGAACCTCATGAAATACATTCTGGACTATGCTCGGACGTGCATCACGTGCCAACGTGCGTCTCAAGCACTAAGCAGTAATACAAATAGGCTCTTGACTCCTAGAGTTTTAATTGATTGTACTCCATTTCGAAAAGTACATTTTGATATCAAGCATTTTCCCCACCCGACAGCACGGGTTAACTACTGTTTGTTACTACAATGTGAGTTCTCCAGATATCTGATTGCTATTCCAATCCCCAGTCGCAAAGCTGACGTGATTGCCAGGGCTTTTATTGAGGGCCTATGTCTGCCTTACCTTGTTCCCAACTTTGTAGTCTGTGACAAAGAAGCAGCTTTTGTGGGAACCATTATGCAGGCTGTCTTTAAATCACTTAACATTCAGTGCCATGTGGTGGCTCCCTTTGCCCATTCAAGTAACATGGCTGAGCGGGGGATCAAATCAGTCTCTAATCTGTTGCTTAGCATGATAGAATACCGATACTCTCAGTGGCCCAAATTGATTTCCTATGCTTGCAAGACGTATAACTCATTACCACATTCAATAACTGGATATTCCCCAAATTATCTCCTGTATTTGAGAGAAGACAGGAATTTGGTCGACATCCAGCCAGAAGCTTTGGCACTTACAGCCACCAGTTATGATCAATACGTCACTGGTATCAAGGACAAACTGCACTTTGTGCGCAACACAGCCATGCAACACCATAATGCAATCAAGATTAGACAGACTAACCAACACAATCGGCGGGCTAAGATTCATACATTCGTCACAGGCGATTTGGTCCTTCTTTTGGCCCCCAGGTACACTGGGGTACAGTACTCAAAGAAAATGTCGTTCAAGTTTCTGGGTCCTCTGCAAGTTTTGCATGAAGCTCAATTAAATAGGTTTGTTTTAGCAACCATTGATGAGCGAATCCTGCCTGGTACTTTTCACATTTCTAGACTGAAACCATGCTTGGTACGCTCACGAAGCGGTGAGCCCATTACAAACTTTAGAGAGCTAAAACTTCAATTGTTGGCTAAGGATTTAAACATTGACGAGATTACAGCTGCAACGATGGAATTACCTGACAAATCACCACCTGCCGACAGCAATCAGCCTTCAAGCCACCAGACGTTGTTGCCTATATTCATTAGTCCAGAGGCACTTTTGTTCACTTTGCAGCCACAGGAACACAGCCGAGCTCATTATGATCTGTGTAACGAATGGAATGTGTCTACTTTTGATGACCAACCTTTTTCGGGCACAATCACTAAAGCTCGATGGTATGAGGGTCATTTGCAAATATTTATCAGGCCTTCTAACCCTGAATGTTTACAGCCTGCTTGGTATAACCTATACCAGGAACCTGGTTTGGTGGAATTGTTAGATCTTGTGACTCATATACAACCCACAGGCAGGCCCTTATTCTGTAGTTCTTATGCTTAATCAAACCTGCTCCATTCAACCATCTGCGTTCTGAGCTTTTTACAGTGTTTTCAATGATTTTACAGTTACCAAGTACACCCCCCTTTTTCCAGGCAATCATACCTCAAATTTGTACGATAAATCTTACATGTAGAACCATTCTTTACGCCTCCTTATATCCATTAAACACACCCATTCTTTCAACTTCCCCATTATCAGGACTCAAAGCGTAGGGACCATAAAAGTGGCAACCTATCAGTCATTTGATTGTTGTTATAACTCCTTTACACCTTTATTGCCTATCCCGTCCCCTGAAATATGGCTGCTCCCAGGAAGGGGTACAGCTGCCATAATCATCATCTAGGAGATAGCCAACCATTACCTTGTTTGTGATGGCTTATAATGGCATTTTTGCAGTTGCAATTCACATGTAGTAACATACCATCTTAGATATACCAACAATTACCTCTAATGACAACAACATCAATGACCTCTGACCAATACAAGAGCACGCAGCTCCTCTCCCAGACCCACTTCACTTCATGCCTGCAGAGAAGACACTTCAGTATTTTCCTCCTTCCATAACACTTTGTATTCTAATACAATCAGGATGGCTACTTCTTCAGTGGAGACACCAGCGACTTCCATGACCAGTGTTACAGCAATGGACGGTGCATCTCGGGCCTCCTTGCCCATATCTGTGAACAGCCTGTCCCAGTCGTCCATCCCAAGTTTAATGGATCTCGACTTTTCTCACATCGCCAGAAGATGGTCCATGCCTGCAACCGACCCCTCTGGGATGCTAACTCTGTTGGATCCGTCCCTGCGACCTCGGCTGCCTTTGGATGACTCTGTCAGGGCTACAGCAAGTGCTCCGACCACCCCACGATTCCCCAGAGTCAACAAGACAACGTACTACTTGAGCTTCGATCGACCAGTGGACTCTTATGACTCCCTCGATCAGTTGACAATCGACTCAATCACGAGAAGTGTCATACATGATGAGTCTGCCCTACTAGATCTTAAAATCTCTGATCGTTGGGCTCGTCCTACCCGCATTGGTCTTCCCCCAAGAACCAGCACACCCGTCCCGAACGACGTCAGTGACACCACCATGGAGCAGCTGTCAGACAGGTCCAACTCTTCATGGAGGACCTTAAGCCCAGCGTCCAGGAAGCCGTACACACCGCACCCTTCAGTGTTTGATCCACCCACGCCCATCCTCAGGCGCAGGGGCAGCCTCATCTGCGATGATGATACAGCTCTTGACGTTGAGCTCGGCCACACCAAGAGCCAAGACCCCAACGACGAACCCAGCACGGCTCCATCAACAACTCCCAGTAACGACGTCTGCGAACTCCAAAGCCCCATGGATCTCTTCGACCAGTTGACGACCACGGTACCTCCTCTTGATAATCTGCCCCAGCTGGACCAGCTCATGGATCTGCCCAACGAAATCAGGACCCCGCTACCGTTCTCCTCCCCCAGCAGTTCACCACGATTGCCAGCCCTGGGGCCTGATGTCGTCCCCCTCTCATCCACCCCTAGAGAAGAAAGACTCAATACATCCCCTATTAATTGGTCTTTCGAGGAGTTAGAAACTGCCTTTGACGACAAAAGCAGTGATTTAGAGGTCAGCCCTGCAAAACGACCAAATATTCGTGCGGCAAGTCCCTTTGATTAATCTTTTATGGACAATTTCCTAGTGTCATCATGTGACTGAGTGTTATATAACTGTTGGACTGTTGGACTTGCCGTGCCCGTTAGACACATGAGAGACAATTTTATACATACTCCCAATGTACTCCTTAATTCCACATGTGGCTCTATTTTCATTAATTTATAATTTCCATTCTGTTCACCAAAAGCTTAATCACCAATGACATAATTGGTTTGACTGTACCCGTTTTTATTACCTAGTGTTGCATTAAAATCATATTTTATTCCCTTAATTATTCTTTGTTTTCCTGTTTAAGCTCAGAGCTTGAAGTTGTTATGCATACTGATGATCTGCGAGTAAATTCGCCCGCGCTTCACTCAATATAGCTGTGGCATAATGGATTGTCCGCATTTTCCTTCGTCGAACAATCCCCTTTGTGGATTCTTCACAACTCACTCAGTATGTCAGTTCCATGGTGCATTGACGTCATGTTATCATGAGCTACATGAAACGGTTTGTCTGATCAGGTGGATACATAAAATTCCACAATAATCTCTAAATGACCTGCATTAAAACTGCGATTCAACAGGTCGCCAATTTTAGAGAAACACATTGCTGTGTTAGTTGCAGCATACGTGAGGGAACTCCTCGATTAGTAATATAATGCTCTATCTGAGCCTTATGGTGGATTATATACCACATTTTGCAGAGTTGACATGTTTGCCATGGAGTGAGGACCGATGTCCAGCATTAATACGTGCAGGGCTGCCATTAAAGTAGGGGATATCTTAGAAATCATAAAATACAAATTATTCTAGTGTCCTATTATGCCAACTATTACTTATAAAACCGTCCTCCCTCCCTGGCATACACCTTTGCTATTTGATACAACTTTCAGAGACAATCTGTCCTGAATGTCTTCTTCTTCTTATTGCTCTTGGCACACATCATTTATTATCATGCGAATTACGTGGGAACAGCATGTTCCCTAACTTCACTGTTGCAGCTTGAAATTTGAGATGAGTTTGCAGGTCATGTTGCCATGGGTTTTACTTCAATCACATTTTTCGTTTGATAAGTTTTTAAGATCATATGTACTTCGTGCCCTGGACTCTTGGCTTAAAACCTACTTATTTAGACCACTGGGTGATTACATATGCTGTAAATATAAACCTTGTTTTTTCTATTATATCATTTCACACGTTTCAGGACGGTTGTATATATTTTTTAAGTAATAAAATGAGAGAAACGAGAGAGAGAGAGAGAGACATACATAACATTAATTCATAATAATTAGAATATTTATAAATAATTTAATTAAAAACTTACGAGAGAGAGAGAGAGAGAGTGCGATGAGTTAGCTTTCCAAGTAGAGGTAGAACACACTGAGAACATAGCATTAAAATGGCATTATTTGTATATATTGTAGCCAAGCTTAATTACTCAAGGTGTGACCTCACAATATTGAAAGCCTCTTAATGATTAATCAAATTGTTACTAGTAACTTCTAAACATGGCTATCTACACTATTACATGGGCGGCCCATATCAAATCAATAAGTTAATTGTTTTATTCCAATTAACAGGTATACACCTGAGCAGCCACGAGCGCACCCTATCTTGATGGGTCAGAGAGCAGAAATCATCAAAATAACAGTAGACACAGCGCACCCTATCTTGATGGGTCAGAGCTATAATAACAAAGGTACTGAGCAGTGGATTGGTTGTCATTTGTTGACTGACGTGAGTCACAATTAAGTATTGGCTGTACTTCAAAAAAAAAAATAGAGTACAATTTCTTCATTCCCTTTTTATACCACTTTGTAGGTTACCACTTTAATAGAAATATGGGAAAATAAATGGCAAACATAGGCTCTGCTATATACGCAACAATTAGTTGTGAGCACAGTCTGGTTAAGAAATTACTGTAAAAACATTAAATGTAAGATTAAAAATTAAATACAGTCTCCATTCGTGCAATTGGCGCTTCTTCCAATCAAACGGCGTGGAGATTTGTCATGACCAGTAACTATCGCGGATTTCCTCAGCTTCCTCTGAGTGCGCCAACTCTTGGCATCGATTGTCATTTGCCTTGAACACCTCTAGTGTGTCATTACAGCAGTCGTTGTATCCAGCCCCCCTGGCCCTTCGGCACCACTGTGAACTCAGTGACCTCCTCACTCTCGAAACAGAGACCTGTCACCCTCGGGCAACACTCTTGTCGCCTGTCGCCATTTCCAATCCACTCAAGGGGGTCGTGTTGCCGCACCCTCTTGGGTTTCCACACTTGTAACTCGGGAAATACACTTCTGAACAATGAAGTGGTCATTTCCATGACCACAAAGTTGGTAGGGCATTGGTTTGTTCTGGAATATCCTCCAAAGTTCCAGACGGAGACACTTTGATGAGCTTCATTCCTTGCTGGTGGTAGCACAGCGGGGAGTTTTCCATATATCCAAACATCGGTATCGCCCCGAGGAGGGCTCGAAGATGTTGATCAGCTTTACTCCTTGTTTTCACAAGTTAAGTAAGAAGATGGTTTTCCGACCCCATACGTTGAGTCTGCTTCTGAGTAGTTTGGAAGTATCGATCCACACATCGCTTAATCTACAGGGGCACCAGTGTAACCACTGATCGTGCGTGATAATACACCCTTCTTCTGTGTCCTTTCCACATTTCTTCAAGTGAGAGGCTTATGTTCCTCCTTTAAGCGACCTCGCACATTCCCCATCTACTTTGGGCTGAGTCTAGAATTGCCCCCATCAAATTGCCTACATATAATTAAAATAGCCACAGGGTTTCTATTGCTTGGCATTTCCTCTGATACAATAACTTAGTCTGCTCATGATAATCGATACCAAATACCAGATAAGTCCCAATAATGACCCATCACAGACATTCATTAATTTCTCAGCCTGCAGACAAAGTATTGAAAGGGCGGACATTTTCTCAGAGTAGTTCGAAGGTGTTGGTGATAGTTGGATTCAAGACGACCAACTACACTTTTCCACGTCATTCACGTCCAGAATGACCTTTTTGGGTGAATGTACCCGATAATGCCGTGGTGCGAGTGGTCGTTGTGAATGAGGAACCACTTTTCCGCAAAACAATCTGCCAAATGTAGAAATACACCTCAAAATCTACACGATTGAGCGGGGTTTTTCTCCCCACTTCTATAACAATGACTGATACTGTGCCTTTACACAGATTAGTATTTCTGCATTACCCATCTCCTCTGCTTTGACAGCATGCCCCCCCCCCCTTGGGTTTGTTGCCAGGCAGGCACCCCCAGGGATGATTTCAGCATTCGTCATTTTCTCAGCTTTGGGCTGGTTTTACTTGGAAAAGCCAGGTGGAACCTTTGACTGCAGAAAGTACACCATTAATTGCCAATATGGTGGGACACTATGGCCAGCCCACAATTCAACAAAGCGTAATTTCTCAATATATATAATTAATTTTCCTTTTTCATAAATTAAAAACTTTCAAGGGTTCACTTGAACCACTAAAACTAGGAGAATAGTCCACCATCTTAAGTCACTATAGATTTTGGCTAGACCAGATGTTCGTGTGGGATCTGGGACCTTTTGGTAACCCAGCAACCCTCGATAACCCATTGCATGATTTCTTGAGGATAACAAGTGGTGCCACTTGTCTGATGCAAGCGTAACCCATTGTTTCCTGGGTCCTTCCCACTCTTTGACCATGCCAAATGCTTTGATTGGGTTCAAAAGCTATAGGATGAGACACAGCAAATCCATACAAATTCCCCACTTGCATAGTTTCACAGGGATAGTAAGTGTTGTCATTTGCACAACGCATCCCATGGGGGCTCGCACAGCCTACCTCCACCCTCTGCAGCAAAATTAAACAGCTTACTACCTATCATTGTTGCTGCTAACCTAACTCTCGTTTCCCAGATTTGCATGGTTTCGCAGAGATGGTAAGTGTTCCCACTTGCCATCCTGACAGGAGAGTGCCCTGACAGCCCAGCCTGGACTTTTGAGTATTCTGCGTCAAGGGTCTGGACGCATCACCCAAGGCCATGCAACACCCCTTTACTGGTTGTTTACCCACACTCCAAATGGCCTGGCCATTGGCCAAGCAGATTTAAAGACATTAAAGCTGTCACTCAAAGGTAAAAGAGTGGGGTGACTCGGCTGGGGTGTTGCTAATATGTGAACAACAAATGTCTCATTGGCTGGCCACCCCTGTCGATTTCAACTTCAGTAGATTCATTACCTGGCCTATATACAGTGAATCTGTGGCTGGATTGTCGGGGCCTGCCTTTGGCGGGATGCCACTTGCACAACGCACCCCATGATGACGTGCGCAGCCTGCCTAAGTCAGCGTCAACAGCAATTTTGGCTCTTGTCCTCCCCCCCCCACTTGCATCGTTCCACAAGGGTAGTCTGTGGTTGCTGGCGTCTGTGCCAGGGCTGCCTCAGATATATCAAGTTATGATCTTACAGTTGAGTAACTGAGTTGCTCGATGTTAATGGCTCTCTTCCCTTCCATTCTACACCACAAGTTTTTGACAAACAGATTTGTCACATTGCTTGAGAAGGAACCTCTCTTTTAATGCCCCCCCCCATTCCTTCCACCCTTCCTCGGCAACAGAGGGGGGCGGCCTTGGTGGATGGCCAACTGGCCTCCCATATAATGCTAGTTTGCCGAAAGGAAATCTGGGTGTTTGAACATATTCGTACCCTGGACTCCCATGTCATGCTATGCTTATCGGAAAGTAGTGTTCTGCCGTTCGTTACTAAATTCCCCCCCATTCCTACGTATGCCAATACTCGTTTGGTGAACGGATACACCCTCTTCTTGATACGACACATTTTATGGCTTCGAGGTGCCACTAACTCTCTTCCATGGAGCTAAACTTGCCCCACATTCCAACAATTCTTGAATTACAGATATTTCTTTAGTTTTCGTTGCAATATAACTTACAGTTGCCATTTCATTTTGGCCAATTGTCCCGCCTAATGATTAGAACCAATAGATGCAGAGGCACCATGATGACCGCATTGGTGGCCTTAGTAATTTTGAGACACAAGACATGTGTCCATTTGGTTATTTTGGGAGTTTTTCTTGGGATGGGATTTGATTTTTGGGGACTTGTTTGGGGGAATTGTCAACAATGATGCACACATAGTGAGCTCTCTTTGGAGGATTTGGTGGTCCTTATAAGGACCTGATATGTGAAAAGTCATTTTGAAATTTAAAATCAATTTCATTACACGTGGGGGAGAAGGTCTCGGACAAATCCTCGAGAAGCCACGGCAGCCCTCCTGGCTCTGCGAAACCTGATGACCCCTTCTTTGGTAACGTACGGACGATAGAGTTCTTGATTCATTTTCCCTTTTAGCAGACCAGTGTCAGGATCCAAACTAAAGTACGCCCACATCTTCACCAGGCTGGCTCGACCGATGTACAGAGTCCCAAACGAGTGGCCGGAACGTCCCAACAAACTTTCATTGGCTGCGTCATGGTGCCATGTCCTTTGATGAAAACACCAGTTGGCAAGCAACCTCATTTCACAAAATGGGCAGCCGAGCTCCTCAGGGAATTCCATGTCGGCAGCTTGAGGGTAGTGACAACGGGCCATCTTTCTGTCAGCAGTGAAAACAGTGATATGATGATCGGAAGGACAGTGGTCCTTTAAATATTCACTTCCTGCCCTGTCCGAGACTCATTTCCCAAGACTAAACCCGTTTCAAAAATGCATTGGGGTTTAATACAGTGACATAATGACTTGACACTATTGTTTTCACCTTGGGCCAACTATGCCAGTTTTTCTTGACCGTCCAGGCGTCGCCCTCTGGTCCACTTGAACAAACATACCCCCCCCCCTTTCTCAATTGCCAAACCATCTATCTGTGGGTTTTACTAAACCCTCATGCTGTTCTTCAGGAAACAGGTAGTCGTGCTGCTGCCTTTACCAGTACCTGCGAAAAATTTAAACTATTCAACTAAAAAGACTACAATTCTACTTCGTAAGCGCTTCGTTAAAGTTCGGCGTCATTCGGGATCTCGTCGCACGTGACCTTGCGCGAGAGTCCCTTGCCGCCTCAGTCGTTTGCTTGCGCTCGCATAGAGCGGACTGCTCGCTTGTTTCGGAATGAATTATCATCGTTTTGACTAATAAAACGTCGTTTTACTCATCTGAAGGATGGATTGACAACTACTACGTTGTTTACTGGGTCGTATGGGCATGTGCAGTCGACGAGGACGTCGAAAACGGCTTCGAACTTGGGCAAAAATGTCCACAATGTTTGCCGGTGTAAGGTAGCCAACATGGCGGCGCCCGATGTGACCAGGTGTATTGTCAACCTGACGCTGTGGAAGCGACCAGAATGACCCAGTAGCATCACCAAATGCCATATATTCAAAGAATTATGGTGTGATTCCATTCCATTGATTCCTGCCCCTCGAAAAAGTTCGAGCAGAGGCAAAATTGATCCTAAATAAGGTCAGTTTGCTGCAACAGGCTGGGCTGCTGTATTATCGCCCGTGCTGACACCGGGGTCCCTTGCTGCTCGTACCCACTGATTAGGGGAATACATACATCAAAAGTGATGTTTTGGTTGCAATAAACCTTTTCTAGTCAAGAGCAAGGCTTGAAAGGCAAGGGTTTGACCTGGAGGACTGAGCTGGACCCGGAAAATGGCAACTGCATGAATGCCATTATCCTCCGAAATCTGAATGCTTGCTTCACCAGTCTGTTCCATGATGACTGTGTATTCCCTATACAACTATGTTGGAAGTGTTACAGGAATCTGAGCTACAATAAGATGCTCGTAATATACACTTATCTCTGCATGAGGAATGCTTGCTCCCTTGAATAAGTTCAGGCAGGGGCGTTATCAGTAGAAAACTGAGCTACGACCGCTTCGGGCTCTTTTTAACTACTTATGTCATATTCATACGGTTGCTGTACCATTGGCATGACAAGGCCAATGTTGGCCAAGTCGTTAGCTTAATTCGGAATTGTTTGAAGTACCTAGTCAGAGGCACACTGTGTCTGTTCCATAACAGGTTCTAGTGGTACATTTACCAAGAGTGTGATTGTTGCAGACTTGCAGACTTCGTGGGTCCTATTTGCCATTGCATCTCAAGATGATAGCCACAAAGGAGGATTCCGTAAGCCAGAAGTGCAGTGAGATCTGTCAACAAGTTGACATTTGGGGTTTCCGAGTTTGGAAAGTCTATTATATGGAAGTATTAGGCCCCTGGCAAAGATGAGTCCAGGCTGCGTGTCACAATGCGATGACATACTGAGACATACTACCGGTACTGTAGCCTCGGTACTGTTTTGATGAATATTGACCAGTGAGACGGACATGTCATACACACGGTCGTGATGAGTCCTGGTTACGGATGGAATTCCCAAGGCAATTGGTAGAATACGTTTGACTGCGAATTACCATTGTTCTTGTAAACTGGATTGGAACTATTCATAGTCGCTCATACCTGCTCCAGTGGAGTGTCAGGGTCAGAGCACCACTTGAGGGAATGTTCATACTCATTTACAGCCAGCGAAAGCTGATCAGTGCCAGTGAAAGCAAGATACTGCTCCATCACATTACTGGAAGAGCCGTTGGACACTGTGTGTATAAGTATAACTCATAATTGAGAATTGGGATGATATGTCTTGCAGGTTGCGTTACCAAGTGCAAAAGTACAGGACGTGAAGCCCAATCATCCGCCCATCCATCTCGTACTTTTGTGATGCAGACCAGTGATATTTGTGATCACACCCTGTTCGGGGTAAACCTCGGATCGTTGAACGCATCATAGATCACCCATTGAGATGGGTATTCAACACAGTATTTCTGCCAAAAGGCAGTGGTCATAAGAGCAACTTGGTATGCGTGTTATTTGTTGCACAAAGCGGATTGCGTTGATCATGTTCAGCGACTAAGTGACTTGTTATTGTCTCTCATTGGACCAATGCTGTTAAGCCTAATTTTTTCGCTTATCAGATTAAGATTTTGAGTGGAAGTCAATGCAGTGAACTTGCACCAACTGCGAGTAGGCTACTTGTTACAGCGATGCTGATACGCCACACTGGGGATACATCCAAGCGCTTACCTTTAACAGGGCGTCCTCCATAAAGTCAGGGCAATTGACAGTACCTTTGGTTCAATTTGTACTGGTGCGCTTAATGAGTTTGCACTGCACCTTGATGTAACTTCATCAGCATGACCAACAGGGATCAGTGGTCTGTCATGTATCTTGTACATCTTCAATGATCATTGAAATGATTCAGTTAAAGCTCGCACGAATCATATAAGCGGAAACAGCTTGGAAGCCTTAGTTAAGAGTGTGATATTTTCAGTTGAGACACTGTTTTTTAAAGTCTTCAATCGCCATCGGGCACATGGTTCTTCAAACAGTGAAGTGACGGCAATAACTATCATGAGCTTCAGGTTGTTATCCTGGAGATATTTTATGCGAAGGCCATTTGAAGCTACCGCCCTGGTTATAGGTGCCAACTGTATGAATCTCATCAATGTCACAGCAGTGTTTCGACTCCCTTGAGCAAAAGGGTCGCAGTGATCGTTCACCACCAAGTCCAGTGTCACCTGAATATAGGGTCGTGGACTGAAAGATCTTCAATAACAAATATTTTTGGCAGTGGTTGCAACCCAGTGGCATACCACAAGGTTTGGTTGGGCTTAACTTAAAGCCATCCGAGTGCCGTTCCACCAGAGGTCCAGAGACACTGCTCAGAAGCCTCTTCCACAAGCTTAATCTGGGAGATGGTGATGGGATCTCAGGAACATATCTGTCTTTGTTACGACTACAACAAGTCCAGGGCCTGTCCATAATAGTACCAGTGCGACTCGCTCTGCAGTCTGTCGCCTGATGTCATGAGGCTTCTATATGACATGCAGGGGTCAATACGAAATGTATCGGTCTCAGACCTGATCCACCACTCGGTACACTGGTTCACCTGCCACATGTACATCCTCCATGCTATCCAGAATTTTAAGACCACATCACTCATGATGTAGACCCATGAGCTTATGCAAAGTGGTGATGATTGGGTGAAAATTTGGGAAATTGAATAAGTCCTGTAAGCGTGGCTTACATGTTCCCAGATCAATGCAGCTTTATGACTGCACATATACACTACTTGACATCTGTCTATTCTTGCAAGGGAATTCCATAGGAAGAATAATTGCCTGTTTGCTGGAGGAGCTCTCAATGCTCATACAGTGTTCCTTAGTCTGCTATACTTTGTCCCAAGTATGGGCACTTATCGTTGAAACGCTTATAGCGGTAGCCATGGTTGACCATGCGCTGAAGTCACATTGGTCAGATGATCCTGTTAGTCACTGAATTGGCCTCCAATAGCAAGCTGATGAGGCGCAGACTAGTACGTGCGACTAGCAATACAATGCTTGAGGCATTATCAGGTTTTAGGCTATTTAAGGACCAGCTCCAAACCGTTGGCATCAAGTACCACACATGCTAGTTTATGTTCTGAGCTGCAGGAAGTTGTCGTGAAGTCCAACGTTTTAATAGGTGAAGTTGTGCAGCTGAAGGACGTGGTTTCCTTCATTTTATAAATCAGCATGCAATGCTTGATCCCGCCCAACAATCGGTGGTGGCTTATTGCTTTGGGAGCTGCAAGATGTAATGAATCATCCTGAATGTCTGATGTCGCCCAAATACTATAATGGCTTTTTGCCCTCTTTTCAGACGCAGGCGGCAGCCTTAGAAGGCTTCTCTACGGTATGAGTTGATCAAATTCGGTCACGTTCTCACACTCCCAAATGGGTGCTGATTTACGACAAGACTCGAGTCGTTTTCCCAGTATTTGTCAATACCTTTAACCTTCAAGGGTTTGTTCAGTAATGGACATTGCTGTTCATTGCCTCACGGAGCGTCACTAGCTGTGTCTGCAGCGTCCCACAAATGTTTCTCTCATGCGGACCTTCCAGGGGATGATATACTTATATCCCGATGAGGGGCACTCTTATTGACCTTGACTGTATAGATATGGGTCAAGTGCACTCAGGTTAATTGCAAGGCAGACGTGTTCTGGATCTTGGTTATCTTTAACTTGCCGTTTCCAGTGTCACCATCTTCGGATGGAGCCAGTTGTATATAACAGACTCTTAAAAGCCAATTGTGGCTTGGGCAGCCTCAGTTTCAGACTCTAGGGTACATATCCCTGTACAAGGTGTCTACCAGTGTCCTTGGCCCCATGCAGTTGGCTGGTAAAATTTCCAAGGCAGTCAAGTCAATCTCTGCACAGTCAGAAACACCTATTCAGTCCCCAGTAACTGAAACTCAGTAATGCATCAATATTATGACTTGGACTACGGGCTGTTCATGCCCAAAATTGCTTTGAAGTCTGAGGCGGCAAGGGACTCTCGCGCAAGGTCACGTGCGACGAGATCCCGAATGACGCCGAACTTTAACGAAGCGCTTACGAAGTAGAATCCCCCAATTAAACGAACCCCGTGAGGTTTGATGGGGATTCTACAGAGTTAAGAGCTGAGTTAAGGTTTGGTAGTCATTCGCCCTATCCCACCCTCCCCTGAAGATGGGACTTGGCAGGGACCTAAAATTTTGGGCATTCACCAAACTATTGAGGCGGCAAGGATTCTCGCGCGGCGGTCACTATGCAACGACATCCCGAATGACTACCAAACCTTAACTCAGCTCTTAACTCTGTAGAATCCCCATCAAACCTCACGGGGTTCGTTTAATTGGGGGATTAGTGAGATTAATAGAAATAAGAAAAAGAAATGTTATCTTTGGTGAGACTTATAAAGTCATTTCAATCTAAATGCTAGAGTCTAAGCCTCACTCTTAGGTGCGGACATTGCTTTTAATTAGGTACTCCTCTTTCAATTAGTGTCGCCAAGGGAGTTGGTGAATCGAATGCAAACATGGGGTGGGGAGTACGTTTCTTTCCACTTTGAAAATGTGGCTAAAAAATGATTTTGTAGCTGAGGTATGCTAATTATCTCGTGCAAGAGGCAATAGGGATGCAAAGTGCTGTAGGTGACCTGCTAGTAAACATGCCCTACATTGCAAAAGAGGGCCCAGACAACAGACAATTGATAAATCAACGGAACCTGATCTATAAAAGGCTAATGGCTATCCTGACTGGATAAACACTGTGGCCCAGAAGGCACAGTAAAGGTCAGACCCTGGGGGTTGAGTTTACTTTCAGTACAACGACTGAAAGCAGTATCAGGCAAAAGGTGTGCGTAGCATTCTTTGCAATTCGTCACTTAAGTGATATGCAAAAATAGCTACTGCACTACACCAAATTCCAATGAACGTGTGATGTGTCTGGGTGATCATTGCACTATACACCACGCTTTAGGTAAATTATTGAATTACAACGTTATCCACGGACCTTTCCGACAAGCCCAATACCTCTACATTAATATAATTAGACAGATTTTGAGTAGAAAATATACAATAAAACGAATAGGCTTATTAAACTCAAATAATTAATAGTACATAAGATAAATATATGAAAGTTTCAGAGATATGTATGTATATATAGATGTTTCCAATACTACGCTTTTAGGTAAATTATAGCATTACAATGTTATCCACATAATGGGGATATAATAGGGTAATTGATATCTCATCTGCTAAAAAGTCTAAACCACGTCGATTGCCCATGCATGATAAATGAATTATATAGGTTGTGGTATGGATACTGAATTGGATATTCTCGTTTGGCTCAGCTTCGAATTTCTTTATGTGTGACTCCAAAATCTGCTGAATGAATGGTTGCCACTCGGTTGTATTATTATTAAACTTCACCTATACCATAGGTGAAGTTTCTTATTTTCGTAAATATTTTTATTATGAATTCCCCGTAGGGGAATTCATCTTGTTATTGCTGATTTTGTTATTATTATGAATTCCCCGTAGGGGAATTCATCTTGTTATTGCTGATTTTGTTATTATTATGAATTCCCCGTAGGGGAATTCATCTTGTTATTGCTGATTTTGTTATTATTATGAATTCCCCGTAGGGGAATTCATATTGTTATTGCTGATTTTGTTATTATTATTATTTTTCTACGGCCCTCAAAAAAAAATTTTTAAAGGCAGATTATGAGAACAGTGATCAAAATAAAACAAAATGAACAGAACCTCCTTACAGATTGACAGAAACACTATTACCAGAGGTAATTGCATGGTGCAATTACTTCTCAGTGAGACGTAATTCCAGAATTTTTTTTTTATATTGTATTCACCGTTTCTCATAAACTAAGACAGATAAAGACATGGGAATTTTTTTCAAAATACCTCAGACACTTATCCAGTGCAGAAAGGAGCCTGACGGAATTACGTTGAAAAAATTCCAAGTTATGATTTTTTGTAAAAACGGAATTCCGAAAAAAGGAATTTCAAACTTCAGAAAACAAGGAAGGAATACTCAGATCAAGCTGAATTTGTATGTGCATGCAGCCCTACCCTAGTCTAACAATCCCACAAAATTTTGTTGTCATCGCGTAAACAGTATCGGCGCTATGGCCGCACAAAAACTCAATATTCAATTGCCGATATCTCGGTTGCTATTCAAGCTACAGAAAAAATAAAAACACCATCAGAAAGTTCAGTTTCTCCTCTTTCAGATGATATACAGCATTGTACTTTATCAGGAAGTTTTTATATCTCGCGTAAGACATTGAAAATTTTATGTCACTTTTTCGATCGAAAGAAGCCTTTTTTGCCCAAAAACAAATGAAGCTCTTCATGGATGTTCATGATTAATTTTTGTGTGGTACCCACTATGGCCCTGCATAATCTCTCCAAAGGAAATGTTTCTACTTCAAGTACTTTTTGCCTGACAATCTTTTTTACATATTCCATTATAACTCCAGAAATAATGCTTCAAATCACTTCAAACTCAGATGAAATCTTTCTGTATTTTTGTCCTATTTTTCCATGTAAGCACATCTTCCTACCATTCATTTTATAATTCAATTAAAACTCATCCAATAATGTTTCAAATCACTTAAAACTAATTTGACATGTTCCTGATTGCCTGCCCTCTGCATGTATGTAAGCACATCTTCCTACCTATC
The DNA here is from genome assembly GCA_026936325.1 of Platynereis dumerilii. Taxonomy (NCBI): domain Eukaryota; kingdom Metazoa; phylum Annelida; class Polychaeta; order Phyllodocida; family Nereididae; genus Platynereis; species Platynereis dumerilii. The sequence continues at coordinate 11,937,058 of JAPTHN010000012.1, read as the reverse complement.
ATGGTTTGCCCGTAACAAATAATTTGTCACTACACACCTGGCTGCATGCTTAGCGCTATATGAGTCTGTGCAACTGTACACTTCCATCGACTACTAAGTGCTCAAAAGGGGCCTGGGAATGGAATAAATAGAAAGGGAGGGAATGGAAGATGCGGGAACGGAAGAGGAGGGAGTGGAATGGAAGGGAAGGGAATGGAAGGCAAGGAGAGGGAGGGTAAAGAGGGAGGGAATACGGGGAAGGGGAATTCATATCTTAAAATTGCTGTGCAATTTTAATTATTCTCTAGTTATAATCCCCCGCTCGCGCAGCGGCGGGGGATTATATTGATATTCTTCGTTTTATTATTATTTTTATTATTATTATTATTATTCAGCTCAGGAAAACTGTGATTACTGCAAAACTATTACAGATGACATCCTGAAACCTCAAACACAATATGTGACTCCATTGCGTGCTACTTCTTACGAAATTTCATGATCAAATTTCAAGACACTTATGAGTTATGAGCAAAATACAAAAAAAATTTCCGGCGCAGGTTTCTCAGAACCTAAGCATAACTGAGACCTGTTGATTTTTTGTAAGATACCTTGACAAAGTCTCCAGTGCAGAAAGGCGTCCTGTGGAGATTTCATGAATACATTTCAAGATACGATTTTTTGAAAATTGAACATCCCGAAAATTTATGGAAAATTTTCTGAAAAACAGGGAAGGAATGCTCGTAGAAAGCTGAAAATGGGTATACTTACAGACCTACTCTAGTGTACCAACTTCACAAAGTTACGGACCGCTCGGACAAACGGTCTCTGCGCTACGGACGCACAAAAACTCAAAATTCAAGTGGCCATATCTCGGTCCCTATCGCGGCTACAGACTAGTTTCACATATCACAAGAAAGGTCTGTTTGTCAGCTTTCCAATGGTGTATAGCATAATAGCGTCAGGCGCGCGCCGTAGAATCGCGTCGGACATTGAAAATTTCATGTCACTTTTTAGGCCCAAAAAACCTTTTCGGCTCAAAAAGTCAATGTAATTCTTCATGCACGTCCATCATTATTTTATGTGGGCTACCCATATCAGCCCTCCATATTGTCCCCAAACATAAATCACCTACATTAAATAGTTTGTCCTAGAGAATTTTTTTAATTTTCAAACTTCAAATATAAATTGCTCAGCTTCCGGTTATTCAAATTTCATGAAATTAATACCAAAAGATGCTTAAAATTATCGCCTTTACTGTCCTCCAAGGCCATACAGCTCATAGTAATAGCCAATTTTACATAGATGATTTTATATAAGCCACTATAACTCCTGCATTTATGTTTCAAATCAGATGAAAATGCAATGACATGTTCCTAATTTATTGCCTGATTTTTCCATGTAGGCACATCTCCCCAACTCTTATGGTTTGCCTGCAGCAAGCCATTAGGGTTAGGGTTAGGGTTTACTCAACATGCACTGCTTGCAGGGTGGTACGCTTGGCCACCACAGGTGTGTCTGGCAGTCAAGATATTTGATAGGCATATGCTCCAACAACATTGCAGCGTTCATACATGCTTTTAAGAATTCATCATGAAGGACATGAATTGGAAGGGGAGAGTAAGCAGGGCAGGGAGACAGGGGGGGCGCGGGGGATTATCCGATATTGCCGTACGGCAATATCAGTTATACTAGTTAAGAACTTCCCGTAGGGAAGTTCTTATTGATATTGTACGTATTCTTATTATTAAGAACTTCCCGTAGGGAAGTTCTTATTGATATTGTACGTATTCTTATTATTAAGAACTTCCCGTAGGGAAGTTCTTATTGATATTGTACGTATTCTTATTATTATTAAGAACTTCCCGTAGGGAAGTTCTTATTGATATTGTACGTATTCTTATTATTATTATTATTATTATTTTTCTGACCACTTTTGGCCATTTCTAAAATGATGCATTACTCAAAAACTATGCAATGTATCTCCATGAAAGTATAATTGCATAGGGATATCATAGAACTTCTCCACTGGTGGGAATTACGCATGGGAATTACGCACGACATGGGAATTACAGGGATTTTCTATAAAAAATTTCTGCTTCCGGTTTTGCAAAAACTACCACATACTTTTCTACGAAAATTTTTTCCCAGATTCTCCAAGGAAATACGCAGTGCAGAAAGGATTTTTATGGAAATCCATAGACAAAAATTTTTTTCTATGAATTTTTACAAAAACGGAATTCCCAAAAAGCACGGTGTAATTCATGAAAAACCATGATGCAATTATCAGATTTTCATGTCCTTCAGGAAATGAGTAGTACTACTTGGGTATACTGTCTATGCAAAAGTATGGGACCCCAGGTCCAATACTTTTTGTGCCACATGGCCTCAAAAGTGCAACTTTTGAAGGGCTGTAACTCCCTTAATATTTAACCAAGAAGCAAAAGAAAACCATTTTTTGAAAGCTTAGAATGTCAGCTTTCCAATGATATGTAGCATTATTCCCTTTGGCATCCAAGGGAAAATTTCGCTTAACAGTGAAAATTTCATGTCACTTTTCGGGCCAAGAAAAACACATTAGGCTACAAAAACCTATGAAGATCTTGATGGATGTTCATGAATATTTTTTCTGTAATGCCCAGCCTATACCCCTATAATGTGGCCAAAGGAAATTTACCCCCATCAAATATTTTTTCCAAGAGAATTTTTTTAAATTTCAAAATTCAAATGCCAATAACTCGTTTCCTAATGACTAAAATTTTACCAAAAAAACGTTAAAGGATGTGTAAAATTGTGGTCTTCATTTCATTTAATGTAACCACGCTTGTCAGAGCAAAAGCCAATTTTACATGAATTTTTTGGTGTTTTCAATAATAACTCATCCATTTATGCTTCAAGTCAATTAAAATTGATGTGACATGGTGCTGACTGTTTGCCCTATTTACGTATGTAACCACCTTTTCCTAGCTATTATGGTTTGCCTCTAGGAAGTCATTAGGGTTAGGGTTTCATGAAAGTGTATTGCTTTCAGGATGGTACCTCTGGCCATTAAAGGTCTCACTCCATGCCAAGCGATATATCACTAAGTACATATGTATGGCTGTTGTTGTATTTCCATGGACTATGTCAAACATTTCAAAGTCGCAGCAATGATAGTCATTTCCCAATCAAAACATGTTCTGGAAGACAAAGGAATGCAAGGAACTGGAAGAGAAAGGGAGAGATAGGATTGGAAGGGAATGAATTTGAAAGGAAGGGAAGGGATTTGAAGGGAAGGGAAGTTCTTCCTTTAAATTGCTGTGCAATTTAGTATACTAGTTATTCTTTATTATTATTCTTATTCTTCCAACTTTTTGACTTTTTTAAATGTTGAATAACTTCTCTCCTAGAAGACATATCTCAATTAGCACCTGCACAGCATTATGACACTATAAAATTCCTTCTGTGATGGAAATTACGCATCGGAATTCCGTTTGACATAGGAATTACAGGCAATCTTGACCAAAAATTTCTGCTTCCGGTTTTGGGAAAACTGTCAGTCAGAATTACATGAAATTTTTTCCTGTTAATCTGTAATGGAATGTGCAGTGCGGAAAGGAGCCTAGTGGTAATAGGATTAATAGTTATGGAGAAAAAAAAGTTCAAAATTCGAGCAAACCGGAATTTCGAGGGGTGATGTCATGAAAAACCATGATTGGAATGTCAGATTTGTATGTCCTTACAGGAATTGTTAGTACTATCAGGGTATAGTGTCTATGCAAAAGTATGGCATCCCAGGTCCAATACTTTTGGTGCCACAGGGCCTCAAAAGTCGAACATTTGAGCGGCTGTATCTCCCTTAATATTGGTCCTAGAAACAAACCAGGGACATTTTCGGAAAGCTCAGAATGTCAGCTTTCCAATGATGTATAGAAATATCCTGTGCGACGTCCGGTTTAGAATCGCGGTGGACATTGAAAATTTTATGTCACTTTTTGGGCCGAACAAAAAGTTTTTTGTAAAAAAGTGTATGAAGAACTACATGGATGTTCATGAATAATTTATGTAGGATACCCAGGTTGGGCCTCCATATTGAACCAAAAGGAAATTTGCCTACATCAAATAGCTTTTCCTAGAGAATTTTTTTAATTTCAAAATTGAAACTTAAATTACTCCGGTTCTAATTGTTCAAATCTCATGAAATTAACACCAAAAAATGCATAAAATTATGCCCTCTAGTGTGCTACAAGGATATCTTCCTTTTACCTTTAACCAATTTTACATCTAACATTTTATATATTCAATTATAACTCGTTAATTATTTATCAAAATCAATTAAAACTGATTTGACATGCTCCTAATTTCTTGCTCTATTTTTGCATGTAAACACAGCTCCATAACTCTGATGGTTTGTCCACAACAAGCCATTAGGGTTAGGGTTTCACCTACCATTCACCCAGATGTATTGCTTTGAGGGTGGTAGCGCTGGCCACCACACACTGGTCTCCATATGTGAGTGTATACAAGCAAATGTCTAGTGACAGCAACACTTACCTTTTTGCAAATGAAACAGCTTCAGCACGGAAGGCAAGGGCATGGAAGGGGAAGGAAGGCAAGTGAAGGGTAGCAATTGGAAGGGAAGGGATTGGGAAGGAAGGGAAGTTCTTCCTTTAAATTGCTGTGCAATTTAGTATACTAGTTCTTCTTATTATTTTTCTACGTCCTCAAACATGACTTTTTAATTGCCTATTATGAGAAAAGTAATGGACATACAACAAAAGGGATACAACAGTCAGAAGTGTTGGCTTAATCACAATTTTTAGAGGAAATTTCTCAGCGGAATTACTTGTCATCATTGCGTAATTCCAGAAACTAATTTTTACATTGTGTACACGGTTTCTCAGAAACTAATACAGATAGACAAATGAAATTTTTTTTCAATATATTTTAGACACTTACGCATTGCAGAAAGGAGCTTAAAGGAATTCCGTTGAAAAAATTCCAAGTTATGATTTTTTGAAAAAACGGAATTCCGAAAAATGCCATTCCAACCTCCAGAAAACAAGGAAGGAATGCTCAGATTAAGCTGATTTTATATTTGTATACAGCCCTACCCTAGTCTAACAATTCCACCAAATTTTTATTGTCGTCGCGTAAGCGGTATCGGCGCTATGATTGCACAAAAACGGAATTTTCAATCGCCGTTATCTCGCTTACTATTGGAGCTACAGAAAAATTAAAAATATCATCAGAAAGTTCAGATTCTCCTCTTTCAGATGGTGTATAGAACTTTACTGTACCAGTCTTAGTATAGAATCGCGTCAGACATTGAAAATTTTTTGTCACTTTTTGGCCCTCCCAAACCCTATTTTGCCCAAAAAAACTATGAAGATCTTCATGGATGTTCATGTATAATTTTTTAGTGGTACCCATTGTAGGCCTGCATAATCTCTCCAAAGGAAATTATTCTACTTGTAATACTTTTTCCTTGAGAAATTTTTTAATTTCAAAATTAAAATGTAAATTGCTCAGCTTCTCCTTATTCAAATTTCATGAAATTAACACCAAAAAATGCGTAAAATTGGAGCCTTGTATGTGCTCCAAGGGCATCAACCTCTTGCTGATAGCCAATTTTACATAAGCAATTTCACATATTCAATTATAACTCATTAATTATTCATTAAAATCAATTAAAACTCATTTGACATATTGCTAATTTTTTGCCCTATTTTTCCATGTAAGCAAAACTCCCTACCATGAATTTTACAATCCAATATAAACTCTTCCAATTATGTATCAAATCGCTTAATATTGATATTATATGTTGCTTATTTGTTGCCCTATTGTTTGCAAATAAGCTCATATTTTTTCCATTAAATTTATAATTGAATTATGACTTATGAAATACTGCTGCAAATCACTTGAAACTAATTTGACATGTTGCTGACTGCTTGCCCTCTGTGTGTATGTAAGCACATCTTCCTACCTCTCATAGTTTGTCCATAACAAATCATTAGGGTTAGGGTTTCATCAAAGTTAGTTACGCTTCACTCCAATTGTATTGCTTTCAGGGTGGTATCACCTGCACGCTAAGTGCTATATGAATCTGTCCAACTCTACACTTCCATGGACTACATAGCGTCCAAAAGAGGCCTGGGCATGGAATACAGATGAGGGCATGGAATGGAAGGGAATGCAAGAGGGTTGAGTGCAAAGCAAGGGAATGGAAGGGAAGGAAAGGAAAGGAAGGGGGGGGGTTAAAGAGGGAGGGAATACGGGGGAGGGGAATTCATATCTTAAAATTGCTGTGCAATTTTAATTATTCTCTAGTTATAATCCCCCGCTCGCGCAGCGGCGGGGGATTATATTGATATTCTTCGATTACCTTTTATTATTATTATTATTATTCAGCTCAGGAAAACTGTGATTACTGCAAAACTATTAGAGATAACATCCTGCAACCTCAAACAAAATATGTGACTCCATTGCGCGCTACTTCTTACAAAATTTCATGATCAAATTTCAAGACACTTATGAGTTATGAGCAAAATACAAAAAAAATTTCCGGCGCAGGTTTCTGAGAACCTAAGCATAACTGAGACCTGTTGATTTTTTGTAAGATACCTTGACTAAGTCTCCAGTGCAGAAAGGCTTCCTGTGGAGATTTCATGAATACATTTCAAGATACGATTTTTTGAAAATTGAACATCCCGAAAATTTACGGAAAATTTTCTGAAAAACAGGGAAGGAATGCTTGTAGAAAGCTGAAAATAGGTATACTGACAGACCTACTCTAGTGTACCAACTTCATAAAGTTACGGACCGCTCGGACAAACGGTCTCTGCGCTACGGACGCACAAAAACTCAAACTTCAAGTGGCCATATCTCGGTCCCTATTGCAGCTACAGCCTAGTTTCATATATCACAAGAAAGGTCTGTTTCTCAGCTTTCCAATGATGTATAGCATTATAGTGTCAGACGCGCGGCGTAGAATCGCGTCAGACATTGAAAATTTCATGTCACTTTTTGCGCCTATCAAAACGTTTTTGGCAAAAAAATCTATGAAGTTCTTCTTGGATGTTCGTGAATATTTTTTTCAATATACCTTTGTTAGGCCTACATACTGTCCTCAAAGGAAAATTGCCTACATCAAATGGTTTTTCCTACAGAATTTTTTTAATTTCACATTTTAACATTAATTTGCTCAGCTTCTAACTATCCAAATTTTATGAAATTAACACTAAAAGATGCGTAAAATTATTGCCTTATCTGTTCTCCAAGGGTATGGACCTGATTCTAATAACCTATTTTACATGTATGATTTCATATATTCAATCATAGCTACTAAGTGAATGCTTCAAATCAGTTAAAACTCGAATGACATGTCGCTAATTTTTTGCCTGATTTTTCTATATAGACACAACCTCACAAATCTTATGGCTTGCCTGCAACAGGCCATTAGGGTTAGGGTTAGGGTTTACTCAATATGCATTGTCTGCAGGATGGTACGCTTGGCCTCCACAGGTGTGTCTGGCAGTCAAGAGATTTGATAGGCATATGCTCGAACAACTTTGCAGCGTTCATACATGGTTTTAAGAATTCATCATGAAGGACATGAATTGGAAGGGGAGAGTAAGCAGGGCAGGGGAGACAGGGGGGGCGCGGGGGATTATCCGATATTGCCGTACGGCAATATCAGTTATACTAGTTATTATAATCCCCCGCCGCTTGCGGGGGATTATATTGATATTGTTCGTTTTATTATAATCCCCCGCCGCGAGCGGGGGATTATATTGATATTGTTCGTTTTATTATTATTATTCTTATTCTTATTATTATTATTCAGCTCAGGAAAACTGCGATTACTTCAAAACTATTAGAGATATTGGTTTACAAGTGAAGGGCAATGTGTGACTCCATTGCGCGCTACTCTACACGAAATTTCATGATCAAATTTCAGGACACTTATGAGTTATGAGCAAAATACAAAAAAAATTTCCGGCGCAGGTTTCTCAGAACCTAAGCATAACTGAGAGCTGTTGATTTTTTCTAAGATACCTTGACAAAGTCTCCAGTGCAGAAAGGCGTCTCGTGGAGATTTCATGAACACATTTCAAGATATGATTTTTTGAAAAATAGACATCCCGAAAACTGACCAAAATTTTTCTGAAAAACAGGGAAGGAATGCTCGTAGAGAGCTGAAAATAGGTGAACATACAGATGTACCACAGTATACAAACTTCACAAAGTTACGGACCGCTCGGACAAACGGTCTTGGCGCTACGGACGTCCAAAAACCCAATTTTCAAGGGGCCATATCTCGGTCCCTATTTAAGCTACAACAAAGTATTACATATCACAAGAAAGGCCTGTTTGTCAGCTTTCCAATGATGTATAGCATGATGGTGTCAGACGCGCGGCGTAGAATCGCGTCAGACATTGAAAATTTGTTGTCACTTTTTGCGCCTGCAAAAATGTTTTAGGCTAAAAAGTCAATGAAGTTCTATAAGGATGTCCATGAATAATTTTTGTGGGCTGCCTAGATCACGTCTCCATACTGTACCCTAAGGAAATTTACTTAAATTAAATAGCTTTGGCTAGAGAAATGTTTTACTATCAAAAATGAAATGTAAATTACTCAGCTTCTACTTATGCAAATTTCATGAAATTAACACCAAAAATTGCGTAAAAATATAGGCTTTTCACTTGCATAAGGACATTTAACTCACACAAACAGTCTATTTTACATAGACAATTTGACATATTCATTTATAACGCATGAATTAATGTATCAAATCAGTTAAAGCTCATATGACATGTTCCTAATTTATTGTCCTATTTTTTGGTATAAACACATCCACCTATCTGCAAAAAAAAAAATTCACAAACTTTTAACAGATGCATGTGGTCTGCAGTGGGTACCATCCTGTCTCAGTGCCACCTTTTGCGCCTAATCTTATTGTACAGTCCAAGCAGCATCACAAGTGTCAACAAAAAGATGCACAGTCTAATCATCACATTTGAATAATATATATTGTACATTGAAAGGGCATGTGTAAGAGTTTGCCGACAGGTTTTTATAACCGGTATTTGTAAAGGTTATTCACCACGGGAGAGGGAATATGTGATTTATCACCCGAGGCCTTTAGGCCGAGGTGTGATAAACACATATTCCTGATCCCATGGTGTAAAACCGGCTTATACCATGAGACAAACACTCAAACGTCAAACATTAGAGGATAACTGGACAACAAAGAATATGGGAATTATTCCCCTGCAACACTGGCATGTGATTGGATGACATAGGTGTCGAATGGCATAAGTGCTATCAACTTATTAGACCAGACATGGACTACAGTAATGCTAAAATGTGTACTCTTGGAATAGAAGTTCATCCCCCAAAAAGCAGGCCAGGGGAAATACACACAAATAATGGACATGAATTGAAAAAGAAGAGTATGCAGGCCTGGGGGTCATACGGGGCCCGCGGGGGATTATCCGATATTGCCGTACGGCAATATCAGTTATACTAGTTATTATTCTTATTATTATAATCCCCCGCCGCTTGCGGGGGATTATATTGATATTGTTCGTTTTATTATAAATTCCCCCGTTAGGGGAATTTATATTGTTTTTGTTCGTGTTTTTTTTTTTCATCTTTTTTCTTCTTATTTTTCATCACCACTTTTGAGAGCTTATATTTCTGGAACTATCTATGATATCTTCATAGAAGTACAAACCTATAATGAACTTGCAAAGTACATTAATATCCTGGAATTACAGAGCGTAATTACCAGTACTCTGGAAATTACGTCCAAAATTCATAAAAAATTTGTGTCAACGGTTCTGGAATAACTGCAATACAAAATTACACCAAATTTTAACAAAATAATCTCTAAAGATATACGCAGTGCGGAAAGGAGGCTTTTGGCTATATCTTAAAAAGTTTTTTTTATATGAATTTTTCAAATAAGGGAATTCCCGAAATTGCCACTAAAATTTTCCAAAAACTAGGAAGAAATGCTCCAATCAAGCTGACATTGCATGCAGTTACAGTCATACTATAGTGTAACAATCCACTAGAATTTCAACTTTCTAACGTTAACGGTATCGGCGCTATAGCACCACAAAAAGCCTATTTTTCAAACGCCGATAACTCGGCCCCTATTAAAGCTACAGAAAAATAAAAAATACCACTAGAAAGCTCTGTTTCTTAGCTTTCACATGGTATATAGCATTCTACTGTAGCGCCGTCCGTTCAAAATCGCGGTGGACCCTGAAAATGTTATCCCACTTTTTTCCTCCCCAAATGCTTCTTATGGCTAGAAACACTTTTTCCTGGCCATATGCCAATTTCATTGCTACTCATACTTCACTGGCTGCACATTTTCTTTGTTGAAATAAATGCTGACCCAATTACATTTCTGTGTGAATCATTGGATGGGGAAGGTAGAAGGGAAGGGGCAGGGGGATGTAAGGGGACAGGGGGATGTAAGAGGGCAGGGGAGAGGAAGGGAAGGGGGGAATTTATCTTTGTAATTGTGCACAATTACAGGTGTACTAGTTATTATTCTTATTATTCTTATTATTCTTATTCAGCTCAGGAAAACTGCGATTACTTCAAAACTATTAGAGATATTGGTTTACAAGTAAAGGATAATATGCAACTCCCGTGCGTGCTATTACTCACAAAATTTCATGATCAAATTTCAAGACACTTATGAGTTATGAGGAAAATACAAAAAAAATTTCCGGCGCAGGTTTCTGAGAACCTAAGCATAACTGAGACCTGTTGATTTTTTGTGAGATACCTTGACAAAGTCTCCAGTGCAGAAAGGCGTCTCGTGGAGATTTCATGAATACATTTCAAGATATGATTTTTTGAAAATTTGACATCCCGAAAATTGACTGAAATTTTTTAGAAAAACAGGGAAGGAATGCTTGTAGAAAGCTGAAAATGGGTATACTTACAGACCTACTCTAGTGTACCAACTTCACAAAGTAACGGACCGCTCGGACAAACGGTCTCGGAGCTACGGACGCACAAAAACTCAAACTTCAAGTGGCCATATCTCGGTCCCTATCGCAGCTACAGACTAGTTTCACATATCAGAAGAAAGGTCTGTTTCTCAGCTTTCCAATGATGTATAGCATTATAGTGTCAGACGCGCGGCGTAGAATCGCGTCAGACATTGAAAATTTTATGTCATTTTTTGGGCCTATCAAAACGTTTTCCCTCAAAAAGTGTATGAAGAACTTCATGGATGTTCATCAATAATTTATGCGGGCTACCCAGGTTGGGCCTCCATATTGTGCCAAAAGGAAATTTGCCTAAATCAAATACTTTTTCCTAGAGAATTTTTTTCATTTCAAAATTGAAACGTAAATTGCTCTGGTTATAATCATTCAAATCTCATGAAATTAACACCAAAAAATGTGTTAAATTACGCCCTCTAGCAAGCTACAGGGATATCTTCCTCTTACCTTTAACCAATTTTACATATAACATTTTATATATTCAATTATAACTCATTCATTATTTATCAAAATCAATTAAAACTGATTCGTCATGTTCCTAATTTTTCCCTCTATTTTTGTATGTAAGCACAGCTCCATAACTTGCATGGTTTGTCTACAATAACCCATTAGGGTTAGGGTTTCACCTACCATTCACTGGAAATGTATTGCTTTGAGGGTGGTACCGCTGGGCACCAAACACAGGTCTCCATGCCAAGCGATGTCTCATTTCAATATATCAGCCTCTTCAAGAATTCATCATGAAGGCCATGAACTGGTTGAAGGGAGTAAGCAGGGCAAGGGAGACAGGGGGGGCGCGGGGGATTATCCGATATTGCCGTACGGCAATATCAGTTATACTAGTTATTATTCTTATTATTCTTATTCAGCTCAGAAAAACTGCGATTACTTCAAAAGTATTACAGATACTGTTCTGCAAGACAAGGGTAATATGCAACTCCATTGCGTGCTACTTCATACGAAATTTCATGATCAAATTTCATGATGCTTATGAGTTATGAGGAAAATATAAAACAAATTTCCGGCGCAGGTTTCTGAGAACCTAAGCATAACTGAGACCTGTTGATTTTTTGTAAGATACCTTGACAAAGTCTCCAGTGCAGAAAGGCGTCTCGTGGAGATTTCATGAACACATTTCAAGATATGATTTTTTGAAAAATAGACATCCCGAAAACTGACCAAAATTTTTTTGAAAAACAGGGAAGTAATGCTCGTAGAGAGCTGAAAATGGGTGAGCATACAGATGTACCACAGTGTACCAACTTCACAAAGTTACGGACCGCTCGGACAAACGGTCTTTGCGCTACGGACGTCCAAAAAGTCAATTTTCAAGTGGCCATATCTCGGTCCCTATTTAAGCTACAACAAAGTTTGACATATCACAAGAAAGGTCTGTTTGTCAGCTTTCCAATGATGTATAGCATGATGGTATCAGACGCGCGGCGTAGAATCGCGTCAGACATTGAAAATTTGTTGTCACTTTTTGCGACTAAAAAAATGTTTTAGGCTAAAAAGTCAATGAAGTTCTTTATGGATGTCCATGAATAATTTTTGTGGGATGCCTAGTGCACGTCTCCATACTGTCCCCAAAGATCAATTATCTACAACAAATAGTTTTTCCTAGAGAATTTTTTTAATTTCAAAATTGAAATGTACATTGCTCAGCTTCTGGTTGTTCAAATTTCATGAAATTAATACCAAAAGATGCGTAAAATTATGGCCTTTACTGTCCTCCAAGGGAATATACTTCTCCTGAATAGCCAATTTCAAATAAATGATTTTATATATTCAATTATAACTCATGAACTATTGTTTCAGATCACTCAAAACTGAATGTACATGTTGCTAATTTTTTGCCCTATTTTGTGGTATATGGGCATCCTCCTATCTCCAATACCTTGCTGGTAAAATAGAGCTAAAAAAATAATTCACAGATGCATGTTAGTCAGCCGTTGGGTATATACTGTCTCACTGCCACCTTTCCCAGCAGCTGACCTTGTGCCTGCCACGACATTTCATAGGCATATGCACCAGCAAGATTGCTACGTTCATACATGGTATGAAGAATTCATCATGACGGCCATGAACTGGAAGGAGGGAGTAAGCAGGGCAGGGGAGACAAGGGGGGGCGCGGGGGATTATCCGATATTGCCGTACGGCAATATCAGTTATACTAGTTATTATTATTATTCTTCGGCCTTAAAAAGATTTTTTAAATGCCTATTATGAGAAAAGTAATGCAGATACAAGAAAAAGGATACAACAGTCATATATGTTGGCATGATCCCTATTTGTAGAGGCAATTTCTCAGCGGAATTACTTGTCAGTCTTGCGTAATTCCAGAAACTAATTTTTTCATTGTTGACACGGTTTCTCAGAAACTAATACAGATAGACAGATGAAATTTTTTTTCAATATATTTTAGACACTTACGCATTGCAGAAAGGAGCCTAAATCAATTACGTTGAAAAAATTCCAAGTTATGATTTTTTAAAAAACCGGAATTCCGAAAAATGGTATTTCAAAATCCAGAAAACCAGGAAGGAATGCTCAGATTAAGCTGAATTTATATGTGCATGCAGCCCTACCCTAGTCTATCAATCTCACAAATTTGTGGGATCCCAGGTCAAATACTTTTTGTGCCACAGGGCCGCAAAAGTGGATTTTTTGGAGGCCTGTATCTCCCTTAATATTAATCCTACAAATAAAAAATGGACATTTCTGAAAACCTCAGAATGTCAGCTTTCTAATGGTATATAGTAACATCCCACAGGACGTACGGTATAGAATCGCGTCGGACATTGCAAATTTTATGTCACTTTTTTGGCCTCCCAAAGCCTATTTTGCCCAAAAAAACTATGAAGCTCTTCATGGATGTTCATGTAGATTTTTTATGTGGTACCTATTATGTATCTGCATAATGTGTCCAAAGGAATTTGTTCTACTTGGAGTACTTTTTCCTGGAGAATTGTTTTAATTTCAAAATTCAAATGTAGATTGCTCAGCTTCTACTCATTCCAATTTCATGAAATTAACACCAAAAAATGCGTAAAATTATAGCCTTTTATGAGCTCCAACAGTATTGACCTATTTTGTATAGCCAATTTTACATGAGCAATTTCACATATTCAATTATAACTCATTAATTATTCATTAAAATCAATTAAAACTCATTTGACATATTACTAATTTTTTGCCCTATTTTTCCATGTAAGCACATATCCCTACCATCAATTTCAAAATCCTATTAAAACTCTCCCAATAATGTTTCAAATCCCTTAAAATTGATATGATATGTTGCTTATTTGTTGCCTTATTGTTTGCAAATAAGCACATATTTTTTCCATTAACTTTATAATTAAATTACAACTTGTGAAATACTGCTGCAAATCACTTAAAACTAATTTTACATATTGCTGACTGCTTGCCCTCTGTATATATGTAAGCACATCTTCCTAGCTCTTATGGTTTGTCCGTAACAAATCATTAGGGTTAGGGTTTAATCAAAGTTAACATTATGGTAAGTGAAATTGTATTGCTTTGAGGGTGGTATCATTCCTCGCAGCACACCTGCCTGCATGCTAAGCGCTATATTAGTCAGTATGTGCAAATCTACACTCTCATTGACTGCCTAGCGACCAAAAGAAGCCTGGCAATCCAAATGGCAAAGGAAGGAATGGAAGAAGAGGGAATGGAAGGGGAGGGAATGGAAGAGGGTTGCTTGGAAAGGGGATGGAAGGGAAGGGAATGGAAGGCAAGGAAAGGGAGGGTATATAGGGAGGGAATACGGGGGAGGGGAATTCATATCTTAAAATTGCTGTGCAATTTTAATTATTCTCTAGTTCTTATTATTCTTATTATTCAGCTCAGGAAAACTGTGATTACTGCAAAACTATTAGAGATAACATCCTGAAACCTCAAACACAATATGTGACTCCATTGCGCGCTACTTCACACGAAATTTCTTGATCAAATTTCATGATACTTATGAGTTATGAGGAAAATATAAAACAAATTTCCGGCGCAGGTTTCTGAGAACCTAAGCATAACTGAGACCTGTTGATTTTTTGTAAGATACCTTGACAAAGTCTCCAGTGCAGAAAGGCGTCCTGAGGAGTTTTCATGAATACATTTCAAGATATGATTTTTTGAAAAATAGACATCCCGAAAACTGACCAAAATTTTTTCTAAAAACAGGGAAGGAATGCACTTAGAGAGCTGAAAATGGGTGCACATACAGACCTAACCCAGTGTACAAACTTCACAAAGTAACGGACTGCTCGGACAAACGGTCTCTGCGCTACGGATGCACAAAAACTCAAACTTCAAGTGGCCATATCTCGGTCCCTATGGCAGCTACAGACTAGTTTCACATATCACAAGAAAGGTCTGTTTCTCAGCTTTCCAATGATGTATAGCATTATAGTCTCAGACGCACGGCGTAGAATCGCGCCAGACATTGAAAATTTTTTGTCACTTTTTGCACTCACAAAAGTGTTTTAGGCTAAAAAATCTATGAAGTACTTCATGGATGTTCATCAATAATTTATGTGGGCTACCCAGGTTGGGCCTCCATATTGTGCCAAAAGGAAATTTGCCTACATCAAATACTTTTTCCTAGAGAATTTTTTTAATTTCAAAATTGAAACGTAAATTGCTTAGCTTCTACTTATTCAAATTTCATGAAATTAACACCAAAAGATGCGAAAAAATACAGGCTTTTGACTTGCGTAAGGGCATTCACCTCACACAAACACCCGATTTTACATAGATCATTTTACATATTCAATCATAACTCATGACTTACTGCTTCAAATCAGTTACAACTCATAAATCATGTTGCTAATTTTTTGGCCTATTTTGTGGTATAAACACATCCACCTATCTCGAAAAAAAAAAATTTCAAACTTTTAACAGATGCATGTGGTCTGCAGTCGGGGCCATCCTGTCTCAGTGCCACCTTTTACAAGACCTAACCTTACTGTACTGTCAAAGCAGCTGAACTAGCGAATAATATACATTGTACATTGAAAGGGTATGATGCATATAAGGGTTTCACATAGGCTGTTATATTGTGTATTAGTGCAATAGACTTATTAGGGCAGGCAGGGACTATTGTAATGATGTGATGTGCCCTCTTGGAATCGAAGTTCATCCCCCAAAAACCAGGCCACGGGACTTACACAAAAATAGAGGACATGAATTTCAAAAGAAGCGTATGCTGGCCTGGGGGTAATACGGGGCCCGCGGGGGATTATCCGATATTGCCGTACGGCAATATCAGTTATACTAGTTATTATTATTATTCAGCTCAGGAAAACTGTGATTACTACAAAACTACTAAAGATCCTGTTTTACAAGTCAAGGATAATATGCGACTCCATTGCGCGCTACTTCAGACGAAATTTCATGATCAAATTTCATGACACTTATGAGTTATGAGGAAAATATAAAAAAAATTTCCGGCGCAGGTTTCTGAGAACCTAAGCATAACTGAGAGCTGTTGATTTTTTCTAAGATACCTTGACAAAGTCTCCAGTGCAGAAAGGCGTCTCGTGGAGATTTCATGAACACATTTCAAGATATGATTTTTTTAAAAATAGACATCCCGAAAACTGGCCAAAATTTTTCTGGAAAACAGGGAAGGAATGCTCGTAGAAAGCTGAAAATGGGCGTGCTTAAAGACCTAGCCTAATGTACCAACTTCACAAAGTTACGGACCGCTCGGACAAACAGTCTGTGCGCTACGGACGCACAAAAACTCAAAATTCAAGTGGCCATAGCTCAGTCCCTATTGCAGCTACAGACTAGTTTCACATATCACAAGAAAGGTCTGTTTCTCAGCTTTCCAATGGTGTATAGCATAATATTGTCAGGCGCGCGGCGTAGAATCGCGTCGGACATTGAAAATTTCATGTCACTTTTTAGGCCCAAAAAACCTTTTCGGCTCAAAAAGTCAATGTAATTCTTCATGCACGTCCATCATTATTTTATGTGGGCTACCCATATCAGCCCTCAATATTGTCCCCAAACATAAATTACCTACATTTAATAGTTTGTCCTAGAGAATTTTTTTAATTTTCTAACTTCAAATATAAATTGCTCAGCTTACGGTTATTCAAATTTCATGAAATTAATACCAAAAGATGCTTAAAATTATCACCTTTACTGTCCTCCAAGGCCATACAGCTCATAGTGATAGCCAATTTTACATAGATGATTTTATATAAGCCACTATAACTCCTGCATTTATGTTTTAAATCAGATGAAAATGCAATGACATGTTCCTAATTTATTGCCTGATTTTTCCATGTAGGCTCATCTCCCCAACTCTTATGGTTTGCCTGCAACAAGCCATTAGGGTTAGGGTTAGGGTTTGCTCAACATGCACTGCTTGCAGGGTGGTACGCCTGGCCACCACAGGTGTGTCTGGCAGTCAAGATATTTGATAGGCATATGCTCCAACAACATTGCAGCGTTCATACATGCTTTTAAGAATTAATCATGAAGGACATGAATTGGAAGGGGAGAGTAAGCAGGGAAGGGGAGACAGGGGGGCGCGGGGGATTATCCGATATTGCCGTACGGCAATATCAGTTCTACTAGTTATAATCCCCCGCCGCGAGCGGGGGATTATATTGATATTGTTCGTTTTATTATTATTATAAATTCCCCCGTTAGGGGAATTTATTATAAATTCCCCCGTTAGGGGAATTTATATTGTTTTTGTTCGTTTCTTTTTTTCATCATCTTTCTTTCTTTTTTCTTCTTATTTTTCATCAACACTTTGACAGGCTATATTTCAGAAACCACTTGCAGTAATGTTCTGAAATTACAATATAGTATTGCTTTTGGCAAACAATTTTATATGCTGGAATTACAGAGCGTAATTTCCAGAAGTCTTGTAATTACATGCAAAGTTCTTAAAAAATTTGTGTCAACAGTTCTGGAATAACTGTTGCATGGAATTACACCAAATTTTAACACAATAATTTCTAAAGATATACGCAGTGCAGAAAGGACCGTAATTGCAATTACTCATAAAGTTTTTTTTATATGAATTTTTCAAATAAGGGAATTCCTGAAATTGCTACTAAAATTTTTCAAAAACTAGGAAGAAATGCTCCAATCAAGCTGAAATTGCGTGCAGTTACAGTCATACTATAGTGTAACAATCCACTAGAATTTCAACTTTCTAGCGTTAACGGTATCGGCGCTATAGCACCACAAAAACGCTATTTTCAAGCGCCGATAACTCGGCTCCTATTAAAGCTACAGAAAAATAAAAAACACCACCAGAAAGCTCTGTTTCTTAGCTTTCACATGGTTTATAGCATTCTACTGTAGCACCGTCTGTTCAAAATCGCGGTGGACCCTGAAAATTTGATCTCACTTTTCAGCTCCCCAAATGCTTCTTACGCCTGGAAACACTTTTTCCTGGCCATATGCCAATTTCATCGCTTCTCATACTTCACTGGCTGCACAATTTCTTTGTTGAAATAAATGCTGACCCAATTACATTTCTGTGTGAATCATCGGATGGGGAAGGTAGAAGGGAAGGGGCAGGGGGATGTAAGGGGGCAGGGGGATGTAAGGGGACAGGGGGATGTAAGGGGGCAGGGGAGAGGGAGGGAAGGGGGGAATTTATCTTTGTAATTGTGCACAATTACAGGTGTACTAGTTATAATCCCCCGCCGCGAGCGGGGGATTATATTGATATTGTTCGTTTTATTATAATCCCCCGCCGCTTGCGGGGGATTATATTGATATTGTTCGTTTTATTATTATTATTATTATTATTATTATTCAGCTCAGGAAAACTGTGATTACTGCAAAACTATTAGAGATAACATCCTGAAACCTCAAACACAATATGTGACTCCATTGCGCGCTACTTCTTACGAAATTTCATGATCAAATTTCAAGACACTTATGATTTATGAGCAAAATACAAAAAAAATTTCCGGCGCAGGTTTCTGAGTACCTAAGCATAACTGAGACCTGTTGATTTTTTGTAAGATACCTTGACAAAGTCTCCAGTGCAGAAAGGCGTCCTGTGGAGATTTCATGAATACACTTCAAGATATGATTTTTTGAAAATTTCACATCCCGAAAATTTACGGAAAATTTTCTGAAAAACAGGGAAGGAATGCTCGTAGAAAGCTGAAAATGGGTATACTTACAGACCTACCCTAGTGTACCAACTTCACAAAGTTACGGACCGCTCGGACAAACGGTCTCTGCGCTACGGACGCACAAAAAGTCAAACTTCAAGTGGCCATATCTCAGTCCCTATTTGAGCTACAGACTAGTTTCACATATCACAAGAAAGGTCTGTTTCTCAGCTTTCCAATGATGTATAGCATTATAGTATCAGACGCGCGGCGTAGAATCGCGTCAGACATTGAAAATTTGTTGTCACTTTTTGGACCTTTCGAAAAGTTTTTGGCTTAAAATCCAATGAAGTTCTTCATCAATGTCCATGAATATTTTTTCCCTAATACCCTTGTGGGGCCTCCATACTGTCCTAAAAGGACATTTGACTACATCAAATGGTTTCTGCCACAGAATTTTTTGTATTTCAAAATTGAAATGCACATAGCTCAGCTTCTACTCGTTCAAATTTCATGAAATTAACTCCAAAAAATGCATAAAATTATGACCTACGCTGAACTGCACGGGCATGCAGCTCATAGTAATACTCAATTTTACAATGATGATTTTACATTTGCAATTATAACTCATGCATTAATGTTCCGAATCAATTAAAACTGAAATTACATGCTGCTTATTTTTTGCCCTATTTTGTGGTATAATCCTAGCTTACCAGTCTTTTTTCCTTTGCCTTGAAAAAAAAGTTTAAAAATAATTCACAGATGCATCTTAGTCTGCTGTCGGGGCCATTCTGTCTCACTGCCAGGTTTTGCTCCCAAGCAGCAGCATTACGCCATGCAAAGAGCAGCATACTCAAACACGGTCATCAACACCAGGGCACAGGCTTAGGCCTATCATGACAGGGTTATAATATACATTGAAGGGAAAGGATTTTGTAAGCGTTGGCTGATAGGGCATATGTCCTCTATTTATGCACTTAAAAACCTTAATAGTATGAGCGGACAGGCGTATTCATACAAATTATTGAAGTGAATTGAAACAGGAGAATAAGCAGGGCTAGGGTCAAACGGGGCCCGCGGGGGATTATCCGATATTGCCGTACGGCAATATCAGTTATACTAGTTATTATTATTATTCTTATTATTAAGAATTTACCTATGGTAAATTCTATTTGTTTTTGCTATTCTTATTATTATTATTCTTATTCTTCTTTTTTTTTCAAAATGGTCCTATGGCGATGAAAGTTGGTCAGAAGGTTAATCAGTCATTCATTATTGTGAAAGTGGGTCATTTGATGTCATTTTCACAGTTGTCTTTTTCACAGAGGCGTTCAAAGTCGAAAATTTGTAAACTTTAAGGTTGAATAACTGAAAAAGTTGTTGAGATAATGAGTCAAGAGTCAAAATCATGTGATAAAACGTTGTTGTCTACGTATTGGTACAAGTGATATGAGAGTTGGTCCAACGGGTAAAGGGCTACAGCAGAATGAGCAGTTTTTGGTGTGTCACAGAGATCTCAAGTTACGTAATAGATGGAATCATGGTGATTGTGGCAAAAGTTGGCCAGTATCTGGGGCCAGTGCATTGTGCAATATGGTTTGGATTTGTAGACCACTTTTTGAATTATGGCAATTTTTCAAAATCAAGGGTTCAAAATTTAGGTGGAATTGTAAAATCTCCTTGAAGCAGTAGTCTGAGGTGATCAAAATGTAAATGAACTACCCTTAACTTTACCCAAAAAGACTATATTGACCAAAAAATTGGACAAAAAGATGATATTTGAAGGTAATATGAGCCATTAAAGTTTAAAAAGTACAATTTTCCAAAAATTCTGAAAATTATGTTCTTTTCAACCAATCAAATGAAAAGTCTGGTGTCTACTACTCAAAAACATGGTTATCAAAAGCCCCCTATTACAATTGTCTCATATCCTCGACTTTATTTGTAAAAAATTGTGAAAAATGCTACTTCGCAACTTACATGACATTTTGCATAAATCATTTAATTTGAGTGGGAAATATCACTTCTACAGCTTTCTGTAAATTAAATGACCCCCCAATACCACATACTGCAATCACATGAGCACATTAATTTTCACCTGTGACAATTTCCGCAAGGTCAAATTTGAGGTCAAAGGTGAAGGGAAAATTGATCATTTTGGAAGATGATTTTTTTTTACTAGGAACGAATATTTCAATTTTCTTGATTTTAAGGGCAGATGTAGACCAAATACTTCTGGTAATTTGCAGCAAATGACATGTCTGTAGCTACATCCATCTCTGAGCAGTGAGGGTCAAAAGGTCAAAAAAATGACAAAATGGTCAGCAAAAAATTCATTTTCACATGATGCAGGTGTGCCAGGTTCACACTGTAAGACGTTGTGGCCGCATAAATTAGCATACATTAGCCATATAAGGAGTGCTCCTCTGGCCAGCTCAGGTGAGTGCTGGTTACAAGGGT
The DNA here is from genome assembly GCA_026936325.1 of Platynereis dumerilii. NCBI lineage: Eukaryota > Metazoa > Annelida > Polychaeta > Phyllodocida > Nereididae > Platynereis > Platynereis dumerilii. The sequence goes on along the minus strand of JAPTHN010000012.1, from coordinate 11,915,492 downwards.
AGGCCTACTGATTGGAACAATAGTCTGCTGTCATGCTGTTTGGAGTCAGGCCTCTGAGTCGGGACTCGCAGTCCGGCCTCGGAGTAAGGACTGTGAGTCAGGACTATGAGTCAGGACTGTGAGTCAGAACTGTGAGTCAGGACTATGAGTCAGGACTATGAGTCAGGACTGTGAGTCAGGACTGTGAGTCAGGACTGCGAGTCAGGACTGTGAGTCAGGACTGTGAGTCAGGACTCTGAGTCAAGACTGTGAGTACTGTGAGTCAGGACTGCGAGTCAGGACTGTGAGTCAGGACTCAGTGTCAGTACTCAGTGTCAGGACTCAGTGTCACGACTCTGAGTCGGGTCTCTGAGTCGGGACTCTGAGTCGGGTCTCTGAGTTGGGCCTCTGAGTCGGGACTCTGAGTCGGGACTCTGAGTCGGGACTCTGAGTCGGGTGTCTGAGTCGGGTCTCTCAGACGGGTCTCTCAATCGGGTCTCTGAGTCGGGCCTCTGAGTCGGGACTCTGAGTAGGGACTCTGAGGCGGGCTTCTGAGTCGGGCTTCTGAGTAGGGACTCTGAGGCGGGCTTCTGAGTCGGGCTTCTGAGTCGGGACTCTGAGTCGGAACTCTGAGTCGGGACTCTGAGTCGGGTCTATGAGTCGGGACTCTGAGTCGGGACTCTGAGTCGGGACTCTGAGTCGGGCCTCTGAGTCGGGACTCTGAGTCGGGACTCTGAGTCGGGACTCTGAGTCGGGACTCTGAGTCGGGACTCTGAGTCGGGACTCTGAGTCGGGACTCTGAGTCAGGACTCTGAGTCAGGACTCTGAGTCAGGACTCTGAGTCAGGACTCTGAGTCAGGACTCTGAGTCAGGACTCTGAGTCAGGACTCTGAGTCAGGACTCTGAGTCAGGACTCTGAGTCAGGACTCTGAGTCAGGACTCTGAGTCAGGACTCTGAGTCAGGACTCTGAGTCAGGACTCTGAGTCAGGACTCTGAGTCAGGACTCTGAGTCAGGACTCTGAGTCAGGACTCTGAGTCAGGACTCTGAGTCAGGACTCTGAGTCAGGACTCTGAGTCAGGACTCTGAGTCAGGACTCTGAGTCAGGACTCTGAGTCAGGACTCTGAGTCAGGACTCTGAGTCAGGACTCTGAGTCAGGACTCTGAGTCAGGACTCTGAGGCCGTGTTGAGTCGAGACAGGAGTCTGAGGAAGGATTTAGCATCAGCAGTTGAAGTCACAAGTCTGAGCCAGGAGTCTGAGTCAGTCATCAGAGAAAATAATCTGCATAAGGAGTGAGAGTCAGTAGTCTGAATTGGAGATCTGATCAGGAAGCTGATCGGGATTCAGAGTTGGAGTCGGAGTCAGAGTCGCAGTCATGGTGAGGCAGCATGTGTTTGTCAGTCCGTCAGTTTCATCCATCTGTCCATTTGTCTGTCCATTTACAGGCAAAGTTTAGTTATAAGTAAAGGTAAATTCTTTGTAATTGTCCCTGATGACAATTACCGTGTTCTCTAGTTATTATTCTTATTATTCAGCTCAGGAAAACTGTGATTACTTCAAAACTATTTGAGATATTGGTTTACAAGTGAAGGGTAATATGCAACTCCATTGCGTGCTACTTTACACGAAATTTCATGATCAAATTTCGTGACACTTATGAGTTATGAGGAAAATAAAAATAAAATTTCCGGCGCAGGTTTCTCAGAACCTAAGCATAACTGAGACCTGTTGATTTTTTCTAAGATACCTTGACAAAGTCTCCAGTGCAGAAAGGCATCTCGTGGAGATTTCATGAACACATTTCAAGATATGATTTTTTGAAAATTGGACATCCCGAAAATTGACTGCTTTTTTTTGGAAAAACAGGGATGGAATGCACGTAGAAAGCTGAAAGTAGGTATACTTACAGACCTACCCTAGTGTACCAACTTCACAAAGTTACGGACCCCTCGCACAAACGGTCTCGGCGCTACGGACGTCCAAAAACGCAATTTTCAAGTGGCCCTATCTCGGTCCCTATTTAAGCTACAACAAAGTGTTACATATCACAAGAAAGGTCTGTTTGTCAGCTTTCCAATGATGTATAACATAATAGTGTCAGACGCACGGCGTAGAATCGCGTCAGACATTGAAAATTTGTTGTCACTTTTTGGGCCTATCAAAACGTTTTCTCTCAAAAAGTGCATGAAGAACTTCATGGATGTTCATCAATGATTTATGCAGGCTACCCAGGTTGGGCCTCCATATTGTGCCAAAAGGAAATTTGCCTACATCAAATACTTTTTCCTAGAGAATTTTTCTAATTTCAAAATTGAAACATAAATTGCTCTGGTTATAATCGTTCAAATCTTATGAAATCAACACCAAAAAATGTGTTAAATTACGCCCTCTACCAAGCTACAGGGATATCTTCCTCTTACCTTTAACCAATTTTACACATAACATTTTATATATTCAATTATAACTCATTCATTATTTATCAAAATCAATTAAAACTCATTTGTCATGTTCCTAATTTTTTGCTCTATTTTTGCATGTAAGCACAGCTCCATAACTTGCATGGTTTGTCTACAATAACCCATTAGGGTTAGGGTTTCACCTATCATTCACTGCAAATGTATTGCTTTGAGGGTGGTACCGCTGGCCACCAAGAACAGGTCTCCATGCCAAGCGATGTCTGATTTCAATATATGAGCCTCTTAAAGAATTCATCATGAAGGCCATGAACTGGTTGAAGGGAGTAAGCAGGGCAAGGGAGACAGGGGGGGCGCGGGGGATTATCCGATATTGCCGTACGGCAATATCAGTTATACTAGTTATTAAGAACTTCCCTTGGGAAGTTCTTCTTGATATTGTACGGATTTGCACTTTTCCGCCGGGTTTTTGGTCATTTTTCAATGTTGAATAAAACATGGCCAAGGCAAGATATCAGAAAGCTACTTCAGCACAATATAGACACTAGAAATGCCCTTTAGTGTTGGGAATTACGCATCGGAATTACGCTTGACATGGGAATTACGGCCAATTTTCAATAAAAATTTCTCGCTCCGGTTCTGGGAAAAGTATTGACATACTTTTCCTCAAAATTTTTTCCCTGGATTCTCCAAAGAAATGCGCAGTGCGGAAAGGAATATCATCTCGCGCCTCCTAGAAAATTTTCGAGAAAAACGAGTTCGAAGTTTCGGCACCCCGAAATTTTGAGGGGTGGTGTCATGAAAAACCATGATGTAGTGGTCTGAATTTCATGTCCTGCCACAAATAATGAGTACTACCGGGGTACAGTGGAAATGCAAAAGTACGGCTCCCCAGCTCCAATACTTTAGGTGCCACAGGGCCTCAAAAATTGAACTTTTGAAGGGCTGTATCTCCCTTAATATTAATCCTAGAGAAAAAACAGGACCATTTTTGAAAACCTCAGAATGTCAGCTTTGCAATGATGTATAGCAATAATCTCTAGGACGTACGGTATAGAATCGCGGTGGACATTGAAAATTTCATGTCAATTTTTGGGCCTCCCAAAACCTATTTTGCCCAAAAAAACTATGAAGCTCCTTATGGATGTTCATGTATATTTTTTGTGTGGTACCCATTATGGATCTGCATAATGTCTCCAAAGCAAAATGTTCTACTTAAAATACTTTTTGCTTGAGAATTTTTTTAATTTCAAAATTGAAATGCAGATTGCTCAGCTTCTACTTGTTCAAATGTCACGAAATTAACACCAAAAAATGTGGAAAATTATGGCCTTTTATGTGCTCCAAGGGCATATACCTTATACTAATAGCCGCATCTACAAATAAAATTTTATTTATTCATTTATAACTGATGAAGTATTATATCAAATTAAGTCCAACTAATATGGAACATTGCTTATTGTCTGCCCTATTTTTCCATGCAAGCACATCTCCCTACCATGAATTTTAGAATCCAATTAAAACTCTTCCGATAATGTTTCAAACCCCTTAAAATTGATATGATATGTTGCTTATTTGTTGCCCTATTGTTTGCAAATAAGCACATATTTTTTCTATTACATTTATGATTAAATTATAACTTGTGAAATACTGCTGCAAATCACTTAAAACTGATATGACATGTTGCTGACAGTTTGCCCTATGTATGTCTAAAAGCATGCCTTCCTACCTCTTATAGTTTGTCTGTGACAAGTCATTAGGGTTAGGGTTTCAACAAAGTTCATTGCTTTCAGGGTGCCATGATGAGGCCACAGTTAACCAGACTTCCAGTAACTGGATGCCACACATATCAATGCTTAGATTATTACAACAAAGCTTTACAATGCTATGTTTCCTTTCTTATGGAATGCCACAGTTCCAGGATTTGTACACAGCCCACCTTGCAAAGAACAATTCTTGTTTATTGCTATTGCTTAGATAATCTGCTCAGTAGCAAGCTAAATCAGCCTGATATTCCAGTCAAGCTTGTCATTGTATTGATATAGGCCCACATTTTGTTATGTACTGCCAGCATGCCAATTGAAACATCTGATGTTTTAAATATGTTCAAAATAACCATCATGCTACCTATTCACAAGGCCATTGCTGCTAATTATATTTTGCCCTTAATATATTCAAAGAATCAAAGTGAAACATAAGCTTACATGTTGTTTACACAGGCCTGTTACATGGGCCTGCATACATCTGCATGTATATATGTTTTATTGTATTTCTTTTTTTATACATTTCCAAGTGTGGATGAATGCATAAACTCAATGAAAAAGCAAATGTCTCATTATGTCTGCCTACAAATGTACACCACATTATTTAAGTGTGGTCCTCCAAATTCACAATTTAACAGCATGAAGGTCAATTTTCAGAAGGCAAATAGTTCACACTCCTGGCTGCATTGTGCATGAAACTTTACTTAAACCTTTGGGAATATTGCCTTGTCTACATGTATGCATTTCATTGATCAATTAATAAACTGTGCATCACTTGAGAGAAGTTTGGAAATTTAATGAAGATTAAATATAAATTGAGTGTTTTATAATGGTCTGCTACTTTGATAAATCTTCTCTTTGTGAATCTTGGCTCTGTGCCAATTATCAAATTGACAGGTAAAAAGGGCCAGAAGGTGACCTCTGTGCACTCAACTGTGTTGATAACTATGTACAGATAGGAGGTGCTAGTGGTTTTACTTGAGATATATGGATGCCTCATGTATCTGGACAAATTGCTCCATGACCAAAATGTTTCAATAGCCATGGCCTTACTGTACCATTGCCCACAAAAGCCCTCCATGCTAAGAAATGTATGATTTTGTAAGTGCCACTGTTTGTGTAGTTCCTTGCACTATTGCAAGTCAGCTCGAAGTATCAACTATGGCTCTTGGCCAAGCAAAACAGACTCATCAATGCCAGGGAAAGGAATCCAACGTACGGCAACAGAAAGGAAGGGAAAGGATCGAAAGGAAAGGAAGGGATTGGAAGGGAAGGGAAGTTCTTCCTTTAAATTGCTGTGCAATTTAGTATACTAGTTATTATTCTTATTCTTCCAACTTTTTGACTTTTTTAAATGTTGAATAACTTCTTTACTAGAAGACATATGTCAATTAGCACATATACAGCATTAAGACACTATAAAATGCCTTCTATGCTGGGAATTACGCATCGGAATTCCGTTTGAAATAGGAATTACAGGCAATATTCACAAAAAATTTCCGATTCCGGTTTTGGAAAAACTGTCAGTCAGAATGTCATGAATTTTTTTCTTGTTAATGTCTAATGGAATATGCAGTGCAGAAAGGAGCCTAGTGGCAATAGGTTGAATAGCTTTGGAGAAAAAAAAGTTCAAAATTTGAGAAAACCGAAATTTCGAGGGGTGATGTCATGAAAAACCATGATTGAAATGTCAGATTTTTATGTCCTTACAGGAATTGTTAGTACTACCAGGGTATAGTGTCTATGCAAAAGTATGGCATCCTAGGTCCAATACTTTTGCTGCCACAGGGCCTCAAAAGTCGAACATTTGATGGGCTGTATCTCCCTTAATATTGGTCCTAGAAAGAAACCAGGGACATTTTTGGAAAGCTCAGAATGTCAGCTTTCCAGTGGTATATAGCAATATCCTCTAGGATGTCCGGTTTAGAATCGCGGTAGACATTGAAAATTTTATGTCATTTTTTGCCCTGTAAAAACCTATTTTGCCCAAAAAAACTATGAAGTTCTTCATGGATGTTCATGTATATTTTTTGTGGGGTACCCATTGTGGGCTTGCATATTGCCTCCAAAGGACATTGTTCTACTTCAAATACTTTTTCCTAGAGAATTTTTTTCATTTCAAAATTCAAGTGTACATTGCTCAGCTTCTACTGATTCAAATTTCATGAAATTAACACCAAAAAATGCGTAAAATTATGCCCTTTTATGACCTCCAAGGGCATATACCTTTCACTAATAGCCAATTTGACATTAGCAATTTCACATATTCAATTATAACTCATTAAGTATTCATTAAAATCAATTGAAACTAATTTGACATATTCCTAATTTTTTGCTCTATTTTTCCATGTCAGCACATCTCCCTACCATGAATTTTTTTGTCCTATTTAAACTCTTCAAATAATGTTTCAAATCACTTCAAAATGATATGATATGTTGCTTATTTGTTGCCCTATTGTTTGCAAATAACCTCATATTTTTTCCATTAAATTTATAATTGAATTATAACTTGTGAAATACTGCTGCAAACCACTTAAAACTAATTTGACATGTTGCTGACTGCTTGCCCTCTGTGTGTATGTAAGCACATCTTCCTAGCTCTTATGGTTTGTCCATAACAAATCATTAGGGTTAGGGTTTCATCAAAGTATTGCTTTCAGGGTGGTACCATCGCCCACAAAAGGCCTGGCTCCATGCCAAGCGATATATCAGTATGTGTGCCTGTTTTTACAGGTCAATAGACTATTGCGGGCAAGGTCAAAGCAGCAGTGATGTTTCACTGCAGGACAACCTAAACACACTATTAAGCAATGGGAAGGAAAGGAATGCAAGGAAGTAGAATAGCAGGACAGGGAAGGGATTGGAAGGAAGGGAAGGGATAGGAAGGAAGGGAAGGGATAGGAAGGGAAGGGAAGTTCTTCCTTTAAATTGCTGTGCAATTTAGTATACTAGTTATTATTATTAAGAATTTACCTATGGTAAATTCTATTTGTTTTTGCTATTATTATTATTATTATTATTATTATTATTATTTTTTCAAAATGGACTTAGGTCTTTGAAAGTGTTTTCAGTTGATAGGTCAGTAGTTGGGTATTACGTAATTGGGTCATTTGATGTCATTTTCACAGTTGTCTTTTTCACAGAGTCGTTTGAAGTCGAAAATTAGTAAACTTTGAAGGGTCATAACTCAAAAACTATATAAGATATTGAGTCATGAGTCAAAATCTTCTGATAAAAAGTTGTAGTGAACGTATTGGTACAAGTGATATGAGAGTTGGTCCAACGGGTAAAGGGTTACAGCAGAATGAGCAGTTTTTGGTCTGTCACAGAGATGTCAAGTTACGTAATAGATAGGAATATGATGATGGTGGCAAAAGTTAGCTGGTATCTGGGGCCAGAGTCGACTGTAATATCATTGGGATTGATGCAATATATTTTGAGATATGACAATTTTTCAGAATTGAGTGTTCAAAATTTTGGTGGAATTGTAAAATCTCCATGAAGGACTGGTCTGAGGTGATCAAAATGTATAATGAACTACCCTTAACTTTACCCAAAAAGACTATATTGACCAACAAATTTGACAAAAAGGTGATATTTGAAGGTGATATGAGCCATCAAAGTCAAAAAAGTTGAATTTTTCCAAAATTCTCAAAATTATTTCATATTTCACCAATCCTCTTAAAAGTCTGAGGTATACTGGTCAGTAGTATGGTTATCAAAAGCCCCTTATTAGAATTGTTTCATATCCTCAACTTAATTTGTAAAAAATTGTGAAAAGTGGTACTTCGCAACTTCGATGACATTTTGCATAAATGATTTAATTTGAGTGGGAAATATTACTCCTACAGCTTTTTGTAAATTAAATGACCCCCCTAGATCACATACTGGCAACACATGAGCACATTAATTTTCACCTCTGACAATTTCCGCATGGTCAAATTTGAGGTCAAAGATGAAATGAAAATTGATCGTTTTCACAAATGATTTTTTTTAACTAGCAAGGAAAGTTCCAATTCTTTTGATTTTAATTGACAAGCTTGACCAAATACTTGCGGTAAGTTTTGGCAAATGACAAGTCTGTAGGTACAGTCAACTCGAAGCAACTGAGGTCAAAAGGTCAGAAAAATGAAGAAATTGTCAGCAAAAAATTCATTTTCACATGATGCAGGTGAGACGGTTTCACACTCCAACACAGGCTGGCCGCATATATTAGCATACATTTACCATATTTGGAAAGCTGTTTGGGCCGTTTCAGGTGACGGGGCCAGTGTACACTACTGTCTAATGTTTATATACATATTACAGTCTCAAATGACTGAGTCAGGAGTTGGAGTCAGGAGTTGGAGTCAGGAGTTTGAGTCAGGAGTTTGAGTCAGGAGTAGGGGTCAGGAGTCAGGACTGTGAGGCGGGGACTGTGAGTCAGGAACTGTGAGTCAGGACTGTGAGTCAGGTAGCCTGCTGTCATGCTGTTGTCAGTCAGGACTGTCAGTTAGGACTGTCAGTCAGGACTGTCAGTGACTGTCAGTCAGGACTGTCAGTCAGGACTGTCAGTCAGGACTGTCAGTCAGGACTGTCAGTCAGGACTGTTCATCAGGACTGTCAGTCAGGACTTTCAGTCAGGACTGTCAGTCAGGACTTCCAGTCAGGACTGTCAGTCAGGCCTCTGAGTCAGGACTTTGAGTCAGGCCTCTGAGTCACGATTCTGAGTCACAATTCTGAGATTCTGAGTCACAATTCTGAGTCAGGACTGTCAGTCAGGACTGTCAGTCAGGACTGTCAGTCAGAACTGTCAGTCAGGACTGTCAGTCAGGACTGTTCAGCAGGACCGAGTCAGTACTGTCAGTCAGGACTTTCACTCAGGACTCAGGCAGTACTTTGAGTGAGGACTCTGAGTCAGGACTCTGAATCAAGGACTCTGAGTTAGGACTTTGCAACAGGACTTTGCATCAGGACTCTGAGTCAGGCCGCTGAATCAGGTACTCTGAGTCGGGACTTTGCGTCGTGACATAGAGTCGGGCCTCACACCTCAGTGTCACACCTCAGTGTCACACCTCAGTGTCACGACTCTGAGTCACGACTCTGAGTCACGACTCTGAGTCACGACTCTGAGTCACGACTCTGAGTCACGACTCTGAGTCACGACTCTGAGTCACGACTCTGAGTCACGACTCTGAGTCACGACTCTGAGTCACGACTCTGAGTCACGACTCTGAGTCACGACTCTGAGTCACGACTCTGAGTCACGACTCTGAGTCACGACTCTGAGTCACGACTCTGAGTCACGACTCTGAGTCACGACTCTGAGTCACGACTCTGAGTCACGACTCTGAGTCACGACTCTGAGTCACGACTCTGAGTCACGACTCTGAGTCACGACTCTGAGTCACGACTCTGAGTCACGACTCTGAGTCACGACTCTGAGTCACGACTCAGAGTCACGACTCAGAGTCTGAGCAGTAAAGGTCAAAAGGTCAAAAAATGTCCAAATGGTCAGCAAAAAAATTCATTTTCACATGATGCAGGTGAGCCATCTTCACACTCCAACACAGGCTGGCGGCATAGATTATCATACATTAGCCATATATGGAGAGCTCTTCTGGCCGTCTCAGGTGACGGGGCCAATGTACATTACTGTCTATTGGCTATATGCATATTGTAGTCTCAAATGACCGAGTCAGGAGTAGGAGTCAGGAGTTGGAGTCAGGAGTTGGAGTCAGGAGTTGTAGTCAGGCATTGGAGTCAGGGTCCACAAGTCTTGAGTCAGACTTTGAATCAGTACTATGAATCAGTACTGTGAATCAGTACTGTGAGTATGGACTCTAATTCAGGACTCTAATTCAGGACTCTGAGTCAGGCCTCTGAGTCAGGTCTCTGAGTGAGGACTCGGAGTCAAGACTCGGAGTCAGGACTTGGAGACAGGACTCAGAGTCAGTGCTCTGAGTCAGTACTTTGAGCCAGGACTCTCGGACAGGTCTCTGAGTCAGGACTCTGAGGCAGTACTCTGAGTCAGGACTCGGAGTCAGGACTCGGAGACAGGACTCGGAGACAGGCCCAGGGATCAGGACTCAGTCTGAGTCGGACCTAGGAGTCACGACTCAGTCTGAGTCAGGACTCGGAGTCAGACTCAGTCTGGGTCAGGACTCTGAGTCAGGAGGCTGATTCTGGCATCTGAGTCAGGAGTCTGTGTCGGGTGCTTGAGTCGGGAGTCTTGGGCTTAGTTGGGAGATGGGAGTCTGAGTCGGGCATCTGAGTCGGGCATCTGAGTCGGGCATCTGAGTCGGGAGTCTGAGTCCGGAGTCAGAGTCAGGAGTTACAGTCGGAAGTCTGATTCTGGAATCTGAGTCAGGAGTTCAAGTCGGGCACCTGAGTGGGGGTCTGAGTCGCCAGTCTGGGTCGCCGGTCTTGATCAGGAGTATGAGTCAGGAGTCTAATTCAGGAGTCTGAGTCATAAGTCCTTCAGTTGTGTCTGTCTGTCTGACCGTCCGTCCGTCCGTCCGTCCATTTGTCTGTCCATTTACAGGCAAAGTTTGGTTAGAAGTAAAGGTAAATTCTTTGTAATTGTCCGTGATGACAATTACCGTGTTCTCTAGTTAAGAATTTACCTATGGTAAATTCTATTTGTTTTTGCTATTCTTATTATTATTATTCTTATTCTTCTTTTTTTTTCAAAATGGTCCTATGGCGATGAAAGTTGGTCAGAAGGTTAATCAGTCATTCATTATTGTGAAAGTGGGTCATTTGATGTCATTTTCACAGTTGTCTTTTTCACAGAGGCGTTCAAAGTCGAAAATTTGTAAACTTTAAGGTTGAATAACTGAAAAAGTTGTTGAGATAATGAGTCAAGAGTCAAAATCATGTGATAAAACGTTGTTGTCTACGTATTGGTACAAGTGATATGAGAGTTGGTCCAACGGGTAAAGGGCTACAGCAGAATGAGCAGTTTTTGGTGTGTCACAGAGATCTCAAGTTACGTAATAGATGGAATCATGGTGATTGTGGCAAAAGTTGGCCAGTATCTGGGGCCAGTGCATTGTGCAATATGGTTTGGATTTGTAGACCACTTTTTGAATTATGGCAATTTTTCAAAATCAAGGGTTCAAAATTTAGGTGGAATTGTAAAATCTCCTTGAAGCAGTAGTCTGAGGTGATCAAAATGTAAATGAACTACCCTTAACTTTACCCAAAAAGACTATATTGACCAAAAAATTGGACAAAAAGATGATATTTGAAGGTAATATGAGCCATTAAAGTTTAAAAAGTACAATTTTCCAAAAATTCTGAAAATTATGTTCTTTTCAACCAATCAAATGAAAAGTCTGGTGTCTACTACTCAAAAACATGGTTATCAAAAGCCCCCTATTACAATTGTCTCATATCCTCGACTTTATTTGTAAAAAATTGTGAAAAATGCTACTTCGCAACTTACATGACATTTTGCATAAATCATTTAATTTGAGTGGGAAATATCACTTCTACAGCTTTCTGTAAATTAAATGACCCCCCAATACCACATACTGCAATCACATGAGCACATTAATTTTCACCTGTGACAATTTCCGCAAGGTCAAATTTGAGGTCAAAGGTGAAGGGAAAATTGATCATTTTGGAAGATGATTTTTTTTTACTAGGAACGAATATTTCAATTTTCTTGATTTTAAGGGCAGATGTAGACCAAATACTTCTGGTAATTTGCAGCAAATGACATGTCTGTAGCTACATCCATCTCTGAGCAGTGAGGGTCAAAAGGTCAAAAAAATGACAAAATGGTCAGCAAAAAATTCATTTTCACATGATGCAGGTGTGCCAGGTTCACACTGTAAGACGTTGTGGCCGCATAAATTAGCATACATTAGCCATATAAGGAGTGCTCCTCTGGCCAGCTCAGGTGAGTGCTGGTTACAAGGGTAGGCCTACTGATTGGAACAATAGTCTGCTGTCATGCTGTTTGGAGTCAGGCCTCTGAGTCGGGACTCGCAGTCCGGCCTCGGAGTAAGGACTGTGAGTCAGGACTATGAGTCAGGACTGTGAGTCAGAACTGTGAGTCAGGACTATGAGTCAGGACTATGAGTCAGGACTGTGAGTCAGGACTGTGAGTCAGGACTGCGAGTCAGGACTGTGAGTCAGGACTGTGAGTCAGGACTCTGAGTCAAGACTGTGAGTACTGTGAGTCAGGACTGCGAGTCAGGACTGTGAGTCAGGACTCAGTGTCAGTACTCAGTGTCAGGACTCAGTGTCACGACTCTGAGTCGGGTCTCTGAGTCGGGACTCTGAGTCGGGTCTCTGAGTTGGGCCTCTGAGTCGGGACTCTGAGTCGGGACTCTGAGTCGGGACTCTGAGTCGGGTGTCTGAGTCGGGTCTCTCAGACGGGTCTCTCAATCGGGTCTCTGAGTCGGGCCTCTGAGTCGGGACTCTGAGTAGGGACTCTGAGGCGGGCTTCTGAGTCGGGCTTCTGAGTAGGGACTCTGAGGCGGGCTTCTGAGTCGGGCTTCTGAGTCGGGACTCTGAGTCGGAACTCTGAGTCGGGACTCTGAGTCGGGTCTATGAGTCGGGACTCTGAGTCGGGACTCTGAGTCGGGACTCTGAGTCGGGCCTCTGAGTCGGGACTCTGAGTCGGGACTCTGAGTCGGGACTCTGAGTCGGGACTCTGAGTCGGGACTCTGAGTCGGGACTCTGAGTCGGGACTCTGAGTCAGGACTCTGAGTCAGGACTCTGAGTCAGGACTCTGAGTCAGGACTCTGAGTCAGGACTCTGAGTCAGGACTCTGAGTCAGGACTCTGAGTCAGGACTCTGAGTCAGGACTCTGAGTCAGGACTCTGAGTCAGGACTCTGAGTCAGGACTCTGAGTCAGGACTCTGAGTCAGGACTCTGAGTCAGGACTCTGAGTCAGGACTCTGAGTCAGGACTCTGAGTCAGGACTCTGAGTCAGGACTCTGAGTCAGGACTCTGAGTCAGGACTCTGAGTCAGGACTCTGAGTCAGGACTCTGAGTCAGGACTCTGAGTCAGGACTCTGAGTCAGGACTCTGAGTCAGGACTCTGAGTCAGGACTCTGAGTCAGGACTCTGAGTCAGGACTCTGAGGCCGTGTTGAGTCGAGACAGGAGTCTGAGGAAGGATTTAGCATCAGCAGTTGAAGTCACAAGTCTGAGCCAGGAGTCTGAGTCAGTCATCAGAGAAAATAATCTGCATAAGGAGTGAGAGTCAGTAGTCTGAATTGGAGATCTGATCAGGAAGCTGATCGGGATTCAGAGTTGGAGTCGGAGTCAGAGTCGCAGTCATGGTGAGGCAGCATGTGTTTGTCAGTCCGTCAGTTTCATCCATCTGTCCATTTGTCTGTCCATTTACAGGCAAAGTTTAGTTATAAGTAAAGGTAAATTCTTTGTAATTGTCCCTGATGACAATTACCGTGTTCTCTAGTTATTATTATTATTCTTATTATTTTTCTGACCCACTTCGGCCATTTCTAAAATGATGCATTACTCAAAAACTATGCAATGTATGTCCATGAGAGTACAACTGCATAGGGATATCATGGAACTCGTCCAGTGGTCGGAATTACGCATGGGAATTACGCATGACATGGGAATTATAGCGATTTTCTATAAAAAATTTCTGCTTCCGGTTTTGAGAAAACTGTCGGTTTGTTTGGCCTGAAATTTTTTTCTCATATACTACAAACAAATGTGCAGTGCAGAAAGGAGCCTAGTGGTAAATGGCTTGATAGATCTTGAGATAAAAAAGTTCGAAATCAAGGCAAAACGAAATTTCCAGGGGTCATGTCATGAAAAACCATGATGCAATTATCAGATTTTCATGATCTTCAGGGAATGAGTAGTACTACTAGGGTACACTGTCTATGCAAAAGTATGGGACCCCAGCTCCAATACTTTTGGTGCCACAAGGCCTCAAAAGTGCAACTTTTGAAGGGCTGTCACTCCCTTAATATTAAATTAAGAAGAAAATCAAAACCATTTTTGGAAAGCTCAGAATGTCAGCTTTACAATGGTATATAGCATTACCCCCTTGGATGCCCAAGGGAAAATTTCGCTTAACAGTGAAAATTTCATGTCACTTTTTGGCCCGATCAAAACGCTTTAGGCTACAAAAACCTATGAAGATCTTCATGGATCTTCATGAATATTTTTTTGGTAATACCCGGCCTAGACCCCTATAATATGGCCAAAGGAAATTTACCTCCATCAAATACTTTTTTCTAGAGAATTTTTTTAAATTTCAAAATTCAAATGCCGATAACTCGTTTCCTAATGACTACAATTTCACCAAAAAAAAGTTAAAGGATGTGTAAAATCATGGTCTTCATTTCATTTAATGTAACCATGCTTGTCAGAGCAAAAGCCAATTTTACATGAATTTTTTCGTGTTTTCAATAATAACTCATCCATTTATACTTCACGTCAATTAAAACTGATGTGATATGGTGCTGACTGTTTGCCCTATTTATGCATGTAAGCACCTTTTCCTAGCTTTCATGGTTTGCCTCTAGGAACTCATTAGGGTTAGGGTTTCATGAAAGTGTATTGCTTTCAGGATGGTACCTCTGGCCACTAAAGGTCTTGCTCCATACCAAGCGGTATATCACTAAGAACATATGTATGACTGTTGTTGTATTTCCTTCAATGCCAAGCATTTCAAAGTCGCAGCAATGATAGTCATTGCCCAATGAAAAGATGCTAAGCTCTAGAAGGCGAAGGAGTGCAAGGAACTGGAAGAGAAAGGGAGTGATAGGATTGGAAGGGAAGGGAAGGAATTTGAAGGGAAGGGAAGGGACTTGAAGGGAAGGGAAGTTCTTCCTTTAAATTGCTGTGCAATTTAGTATACTAGTTATTATTATTATTTTTCTACGGCCTTCAAAAAAAATTTTTGAAAGGCAGATTATGAGAACAGTGATCAAAATAAAACAAAATGGACACAACCTCCTTACAGATTGACAGAAACACTATTATCAGAGGTAATTGCATGGTGCAATTATTTCTCAGTGAGACGTAATTCCAGAATTTTTTTTAAATATTGTATTCACCGTTTCTCATAAACTAAGACAGATAAAGTCATGGGAATTTTTTTCAAAATACCTCAGACACTTATCCAGTGCAGAAAGGAGCCTGACGGAATTACGTTGAAAAAATTCCAAGTTATGATTTTTTGTAAAAACGGAATTCCGAAAAAAGGAATTTCAACCTTCAGAAAACAAGGAAGGAATACTCAGATCAAGCTGAATTTATATGTGCATGCAGCCCTACCCTAGTCTAACAATCCCACAAAATTTTGTTGTCATCGCGTAAACGGTATCGGCGCTATGGCCGCACAAAAACTCAATATTCAATTGCCGATATCTCGGTTGCTATTAAAGCTACAGAAAAAATAAAAACACCATCAGAAAGTTCAGTTTCTCTTCTTTTAGATGATATATAGCATTTTACCTTTTAACGAAGTTTTTATATCTCGCGTAAGACATTGAAAATTTCATGTCTGTTTTTGGGCTCATCAAAACTTTTGGGCCCAAAAAAACTATGAAGCTCTTCATGGATGTTCCTGAATATTTTTTTACAGGTACCCACTATGAGCCTGCATGATGTCTCCAAAGGAAAAATTTCTACTTCAAGTACTTTTTCCTTGAGAATTTTTTGAATTTCAAAATTGCAATGTAAATTGCTCAGCTTCTACTCATTCAAATTTCATGAAATTAGCACCAAAAAATGTGTAAAATTATGGCTTTTTGTGTGCTACAAGGGCTTATAGCTGTTAGCAATAGCCAATTTTACATGTATGATTTTACATATTCAATAATAACTCAATAAGTATTCATTAAAAATCAATTACAACTAATTTGATATATTGCTAATTTTTGGGCTTATTTTACCATTTAAGCACAATTTTCTACTTCAAGTACTTTTTCCTTGAGAATTGTTTTAATTTCAAAATTGAAATGTAGATTCCTCAGCTTCTACTCATTCAAATTTCATGTACTTAACACCAAAAACTGCATAAAATTATGGCCTTTTATGTGCTCCAAGGGCATAAACCTCTTGCTGATAGCCAATTTTACATTAGCAATTTCATATATCCAATTAAAACTCATTAAGTATTCATTAAAATCAATTAAGAATAATTTGACTTATTGCTAATTTTTTGCCTTATTTTTCCATGTAAGCACATGTTCCTACCTTGAATTTTTTTATCCTATTTAAACTCTTCCAATAATGTTTCAAATCACTTAAAATTGATATGATATGTTGCTTATTTGTTGCCCTATTGTTTGCAAATAACCTCATATTTTTCCCATTAAATTTATAATTAAATTATAACTTGTCAAATACTGCTGCAAATCACTTTAAACTAATTTGACATGATGCTGACTGCTTGCCCTCTGTATGTATATAAGCACATCTTCCTACCTCTTATGGTTTGTCCATAACAAATCATTAGGGTTAGGGTTTCATCAAAGTTAGACTTACACTTCAGTCCAATTGTATTGCTTTCAGGGTGGTATCAACTCTAGCTAAGCGCTATATGAATCTGTCCAACTCTACACTTCCATGGACTACATAGCGTCCAAAACAGGCCTGGCCATGGAATACAGATGAGGGCATGGAATGGAAGGGCATGCAAGAGGGTTGAGTGCAAAGCAAGGGAATGGAAGGGAAGGAAAGGAAAGGAAGGGGGGGGGTAAAGAGGGAGGGAATACGGGGGAGGGGAATTCATATCTTAAAATTGCTGTGCAATTTTAATTATTCTCTAGTTATAAATTCCCCCGTTAGGGGAATTTATATTGTTTTTGTTCGTTTTTTTTTTTTCATCATCTTTTTTCCTCCTCTTCTTATTTTTCATCACCACTTTTGAGAGCTCATATTTCTGGAACTATTTATGATATCTTCATAAAAATACATACCTATAATGCACTTGCAAAGTACTGTAACATCCTGGAATTACAGAGCGTAATTACTAGTACTCTGGAAATTACGTCCAAAATTCATAAAAAATTTGTGTCAACGGTTCTGGAATAACCGCAATACGAAATTACACCAAATTTTAACACAATAATCTCTAAAGATATACGCAGTGCGGAAAGGGGGCTTTTGGCAATATCTCTAAAAGTTTTTTTTATATGAATTTTTCAAATAAGGGAATTCCCAAAATTGCTACAAAAAATTTCCAAAAACTAGGAAGAAATGCTCCAATCAAGCTGAAGTTGCATGTAGTTACAGTCATACTATAGTGTAACAATCCACTAGAATTTCAACTTTCTAGCGTTAACGGTATCGGCGCTATAGCACCACAAAAACGCTGTTTTTCAAGCGCCGATAACTCGGCTCCTATTAAAGCTACAGAAAAATAAAAAACACCATCAGAAAGCTCTGTTTCTTAGCTTTCACATGGTATATAGCATTCTACTGTAGCGCCGTCCGTTAAAAATCGCGGTAGACCCTGAAAATTGTATCTCACTTTTTCCCTCCCCAAATGCTTCTTATGGCTGGAAACACTTTTTCCTGGCCATATGCCAATTTCATAGCTTCTCATACTTCACTGGCTGCACATTTTCTTTGTTGAAATAAATGCTGACCCAATTACATTTCTGTGTGAATCATCGGATGGGGAAGGTAGAAGGGAAGGGGCAGGGGGATGTAAGGGGGCAGGGGGATGTAAGGGGGCAGGGGGATGTAAGGGGGCAGGGGAGAGGAAGGGAAGGGGGGAATTTATCTTTGTAATTGTGCACAATTACAGGTGTACTAGTTATTATAAATTCCCCCGTTAGGGGAATTTATATTGTTTTTGTTCGGTTTTTTTTTTCATCCTATTTTTTGTTGTTTTTTTTCTTATTTTTCGTCAACACTTTGACAGGCTGTATTTCAGAAACTATTCTCAGTAACTACCTGAAATTGCAGAATAATATTGCTTTTGCTAAATAATTTTACATACTGGAATTACAGAGCGTAATTTTTAGTGAACTGGAAATTACGTGCAAAATTCATAAAAAATTTGTGTCAACGGTTCTGGAATAACCGCAATACGAAATTACACAAAATTTTAACACAATAATCTCTAAAGATATACGCAGTGCGGAAAGACGGCTTTTGGCAATATCTCTAAAAGTTTTTTTTATATGAATTTTTCAAATAAGGGAATTCCCAAAATTGCTGCTAAAATTTTCCAAAAACTAGGAAGAAATGCTCCAATCAAGCTGAAGTTGCATGCAGTTACAGTCATACTATAGTGTAACAATCCACTAGAATTTCAACTTTCTAGCGTTAACGGTATCGGCGCTATAGCACCACAAAAACGCTATTTTCAAGCGCCGATAACTCGGCTCCTATTACAGCTACAGAAAAATAAAAAACACCATCAGAAAGCTCTGTTTCTTAGCTTTCACATGGTATATAGCATTCTACTGTAGCGCCGTCCGTTAAAAATCGCGGTGGACCCTGAAAATTTTATCTCACTTTTTTCCTCCCCAAATGCTTCTTATGGCTGGAAACACTTTTTCCTGGCCATATGCCAATTTCATCGCTTCTCATACTTCACTGGCTGCACATTTTCTTTGTTGAAATAAATGCTGACCCAATTAAATTTCTGTGTGAATCATCGGATGGGGAAGGTGGAAGGGAAGGGGCAGGGGGATGTAAGGGGGCAGGGGGATGTAAGGGGGCAGGGGAGAGGACGGGAAGGGGGGAATTTATCTTTGTAATTGTGCACAATTACAGGTGTACTAGTTATTATTATTTTTCTACGGCCTTCAAAAAAAAATTTTGAAAGGCAGATTATGAGAACAGTGATCAAAATAAAACAAAATGGACACAACCTCCTTACAGATTGACAGAAACACTATTATCAGAGGTCATTGCATGGTGCAATTACTTCTCAGTGAGACGTAATTCCAGAAATTTTTTTAAATATTGTATTCACCGTTTCTCATAAACTAAGACAGATAAAGTCATGGGAATTTTTTTCAAAATACCTCAGACACTTATCCAGTGCAGAAAGGAGCCTGACGGAATTACGTTGAAAAAATTCCAAGTTATGATTTTTTGTAAAAACGGAATTCCGAAAAAAGGAATTTCAACCTTCAGAAAACAAGGAAGGAATACTCAGATCAAGCTGAATTTATATGTGCATGCAGCCCTACCCTAGTCTAACAATCCCACAAAATTTTGATGTCATCGCGTAAACGGTATCGGCGCTATGGCCGCACAAAAACTCAATATTCAATTGCCGATATCTCGGTTGCTATTCAAGCTACAGAAAAAATAAAAACACCATCAGAAAGTTCAGTTTCTCCTCTTTCAGATGATATATAGCATTTTACCTTTTAAGGAAATTTTTATATCTCGCGTAAGACATTGAAAATTTCATGTCTGTTTTTGGGCTCATCAAAACTTTTGGGCCCAAAAAAACTATGAAGCTCTTCATGGATGTTCCTGAATATTTTTTTAGAGGTACCCAGTATGGGCCTGCATGATGTCTCCAAAGGAAAAATTTCTACTTCAAGTACTTTTTCCTTGAGAATTTTTTGAATTTCAAAATTGCAATGTAAATTGCTCAGCTTCTACTCATTCAAATTTCATGAAATTAGCACCAAAAAATGTGTAAAATTATGGCTTTATGTGTGCTACAAGGGCTTATAGCTGTTAGCAATAGCCAATTTTACATGTATGATTTTACATATTCAATAATAACTCAATAAGTATTCATTAAAAATCAATTACAACTAATTTGATATATTGCTAATTTTTGGGCTTATTTTACCATTTAAGCACAATTTTCTACTTCAAGTACTTTTTCCTTGAGAATTTTTTGAATTTCAAAATTGAAATATAGATTCCTCAGCTTCTACTCATTCAAATTTCATGTACTTAACACCAAAAACTGCATAAAATTATGGCCTTTTATGTGCTCCAAGGGCATAAAGCTCTTGCTGATAGCCAATTTTACATTAGCAATTTCATATATCCAATTAAAACTCATTAAGTATTCATTAAAATCAATTAAGAATAATTTGACTTATTGCTAATTTTTTGCCTTATTTTTCCATGTAAGTACATGTTCCTACCTTGAATTTTTTTATCCTATTTAAACTCTTCCAATAATGTTTCAAATCACTTAAAATTGATATGATATGTTGCTTATTTGTTGCCCTATTGTTTGCAAATAACCTCATATTTTTTCCATTAAATTTATAATTAAATTATAATTTGTCAAATACTGCTGCAAATCACTTTAAACTAATTTGACATGTTGCTGACTGCTTGCCCTCTGTATGTATGTAAGCACATCTTCCTAGCTCTTATGGTTTGTCCATAACAAATCATTAGGGTTAGGGTTTCATCAAAGTTAGACTTACGCTTCAGTCCAATTGTATTGCTTTCAGGGTGGTATCAACTCTAGCTAAGCGCTATATGAATCTGTCCAACTCTACACTTCCATGGACTACATAGCGTCCAAAACAGGCCTGGCCATGGAATACAGATGAGGGCATGGAATGGAAGGGCATGCAAGAGGGTTGAGTGCAAAGCAAGGGAATGGAAGGGAAGGAAAGGAAAGGAAGGGGGGGGGGGTAAAGAGGGAGGGAATACGGGGGAGGGGAATTCATATCTTAAAATTGCTGTGCAATTTTAATTATTCTCTAGTTATTATTATAAATTCCCCCGTTAGGGGAATTTATATTGTTTTTGTTCGTTTTTTTTTTTTCATCATCTTTTTTCCTCCTCCTCCTCTTCTTATTTTTCATCACCACTTTTGAGAGCTCATATTTCTGGAACTATTTATGATATCTTCATAAAAATATATACCTATAATGTACTTGCAAAGTACTTTAAGATCCTGGAATTACAGAGCGTAATTACTAGTACTCTGGAAATTACGTCTAAAATTCATAAAAAATTTGTGTCAACGGTTCTGGAATAACCGCAATAAGAAATTACACCAAATTTTAACACAATAATCTCTAAAGATATACGCAGTGCGGAAAGGCGGCTTTTGGCAATATCTTCAAAAGTTTTTTTTATATGAATTTTTCAAATAAGGGAATTCCCAAAATTGCTACTAAAATTTTCCAAAAACTAGGAAGAAATGCTCCAATCAAACTGAAATTGTATGCAGTTACAGTCATACTATAGTGTAACAATCCACTAGAATTTCAACTTTCTAGCGTTAACGGTATCGGGGCTATAGCACCACAAAAACGCTATTTTTCAAGCGCCGATAACTCGGCTCCTATTAAAGCTACAGAAAAATAAAAAACACCACCAGAAAGCTCTGTTTCTTAGCTTTCACATGGTATATAGCATTCTACTGTAGCGCCGCCCGTTAAAAATCGCGGTGGACACTGAAAATTTTATCTCACTTTTTTCCCCCCCAAATGCTTCTTATGGCTGGAAACACTTATTCCTGGCCATATGCCAATTTCATCGCTTCTCATACTTCACTGGCTGCACATTTTCTTTGTTGAAATAAATGCTGACCCAATTACATTTCTGTGTGAATCATTGGATGGGGAAGGTAGAAGGGAAGGGGCAGGGGGATGTAAGGGGGCAGGGGGATGTAAGGGGGCAGGGGAGAGGAAGGGAAGGGGGGAATTTATCTTTGTAATTGTGCACAATTACAGGTGTACTAGTTATAAATTCCCCCGTTAGGGGAATTTATATTGTTTTTGTTCGGTTTTTTTTTTCAGCATCTTATTCTTTGTTTTTTGTTCTTCTTTTTATTTTTCGTCAACACTTTGACAGGCTGTATTTCAGAAACTATTTGCAATAACTACATGAAAACAAAGGGGCATTTTGCTTTTGGTAAACAATTTTATGGACTGTAATAATATTGTGTAATTTCCAGTTTGCTGGTAATTACGCAGCTAATTGATAAAAAATTTGTCGTCACGGTTTTAGAAGAACCAATGAGTGAAATTACACCAAATTTTTACACAATCATCTCTAGAGATATACGCAGTGCGGAAAGGAGGCTTTTGGCAATATCTTAAAAAGTTTTTTTAATATGAATTTTTCAAATAAGGGAATTCCCGAAATTGGCACAAAAATTTTCTAAAAACTAGCAAGAAATGCTCCAATCAAGCTGAAATTGCATGCAGTTACAGTCATACTATAGTGTAACAATCCACTAGAATTTCAACTTTCTAGCATTAACGGAATTGGCGCTATAGCACCACAAAAAGCCTGTTTTTCAAACGCCGATAACTCAGCCCCTATTAAAGCTACAGAAAAATAAGAAATACCACCAGAAAGCTCTGTTTCTTAGCTTTCACATGGTATATAGTATTATGCTCTAGCGCAGTCCGTTCAAAATCGCGGTGGACCCTGAAAATGTTATCTCACTTTTCAGCTACCCAAAATGCTTCTTATTGCTGCAAACACATTTTCCTGGCCATATGTCCATTTCATCGCTTCTCATACTTCACTGGCTGCACATTTTCTCTGTTGCAATAAATGCTGACCCAATTACATTTTCGTGTGAATCAGGGGATGGGGAAGGTAGTGGGAAGGGGGCAGGGGGATGGGAGGGGGAGGGGGAATTTATCTTTGTAATTGTGCACAATTACAGGTGTACTAGTTATTATTATTATTATTTTTCTACGGCCTCCAAAAAAAAATTTTGAAAGGCAGATTATGAGAACAGTGATCAAAATAAAACAAAATGGACAGAACCTCCTTACAGATTGACAGAAACACTATTATCAGAGGTAATTACATGGTGCAATTACTTCTCAGTGAGACGTAATTCCAGAATTTTTTTTTTATATTGTGTTCACCGTTTCTCATAAACTAAGACAGATAAAGACATGGGAATTTTTTTCAAAATACCTCAGACACTTATCCAGTGCAGAAAGGAGCCTGAAGGAATTACGTTGAAAAAATTCCAGGTTATGATTTTTTGTAAAAACGGAATTCCGAAAAAAGGAATTTCAACCTTCAGAAAACAAGGAAGGAATACTCAGATCAAGCTGAATTTATATGTGCATGCAGTCTTACCCTAGTCTAACAATCCCACAAAATTTTGTTGTCATCGCGTAAACGGTATCGGCGCTATGGCCGCACAAAAACTCAATATTCAATTGCCGATATCTCGGTTGCTATTAAAGCTACAGAAAAAATAAAAATACCATCAGAAAGTTCAGTTTCTCCTCTTTTAGATGATATATAGCATTTGGCTTTATCAGAAAGTTTTTATATCTCGCGTAAGACATTGAAAATTTCATGTCTGTTTTTGGACTCATCAAAACTTTTGGCCCCAAAAAAACTATGAAGCTCTTCATGGATGTTCCTGAATATTTATTTAGAGGTACCCACTATGGGCCTGCATGATGTCTCCAAAGAAAAAATTTCTACTTCAAGTACTTTTGCCTTGAGAAATTTTTGAATTTCAAAATTGAAATGTAAATTGCTCAGCTTCTACTCATTCAAATTTCATGAAATTAGCACCAAAAAATGCGTAAAATTGTGACCTTTAATGTGCTGCAAGGGCATATAGCTGTCACCAATAGCCAATTTTACATGTATGGTTTTACATATTCAATAATAACTCAATAAGTATTCATTAAAAATCAATTACAATTAATTTTATATATTGCTAATTTTTGGGCTTATTTTTCCATTTAAGCACAATTTTCTACTTCAAGTACTTTTTCCTTGAGAATTTTTTTAATTTCAAAATTGAAATGCAGATTCCTCAGCTTCTACTCATTTAAATTTCATGTACTTACCACCAAAAACTGCGTAAAATTATGGCCTTTTATGTGCTACAAGGGCATATACCTCTTACTCATAGCCAATTTTACATATCACATTTTACATATTCAATTACAACTCATTAATTATTCATTCTAATCAATTAAAACTAATTTGACATATTCCTAATTTTTTGCCCTATTTTTCCATTGAAGCACATCTCCCTACCATAGAATTTATAATCCAATTAAAACTCTTCCAAAACTGTTTCAAATCAGTTAAAATTGATATGATATGTTGCTCATTTTTTGCCCTAGTGTTTGCAAATAAGCAGATCTTCCTACCATTAAATTTATAATTAAATTTTCACTCATGAAATAATGCTTCAAATCACTTGAAACCACTTTGACATATTGCTGACTGTTTGCCCTATGTATGTATAAAAGCACATCTTCTTAGCTCTTATGGTTTGTCCGTAAGAAATCATTAGGGTTAGGGATTCATCAAAGTTACAGGCACGCTTAAGTCAAATTGTATTGCTTTGAGGGTGGTATCATTCGTCACAGCACACCTGGCTGCATGCTAAGTGCTATAGGAGTCAGTATGAGCAACTCTACACTTCCATGGACTAAATGGTGACCAACACAGGCCTGGGAATGCAATGGAAGGGGAGGGAATGGAAGATGAGGGAATGGAAGGGGGGGAATGGAAGAGAAGGGAGTGGAAAGGAAGGGAATGGAAGGAAGGGAATGGAAGGCAAGGAAAGGGAAGGGTTAATCGGGAGGGAATATGGGGGAGGGGAATTCATATCTTAAAATTGCTGTGCAATTTTAATTATTCTCTAGTTATTATTATTAAACTTCACCTATTACATAGGTGAAGTTTCTTGTTTTCGTATTTATTATTATTATTATTATTTATTTTTATTTTTCCGTACGAAAAATTTCTTCAAAAAAATTTCAAAAAAATCAGGTACATAGTGTTACATGACCTCATTACACTGACCCAGTTTCAGTGACCTTGAATTATTTTTCAAGGTCACAGGCCATTTCAAATTTTTTTTTTCATATATTTCCCAAGAGCATATCACAGGCAATTACGTGCGTATTTCATTTTCCACTCAGGTTCTAAGTGTTACAAGTACATTACATAATCTGACCCAATTTCAAGAAAGTAGGTCAAGGTCAAGGTTGCACAGGTCTATATTTATTGCTGGAGATTGTCACGCATGATAGCAAAATCTGTAAGACACACGGTATCTTAATTGATGCAATGTGATGTCTGAATGTCTGGCCCAGGTGAAGAAGTTATTTTTGTGACGATGTCATGCTTTGTTATTGAGTTATGTAATTTTGAATAACAACCGCGTCATCCAAACCAGTGACCTTGGTAATTTCACCCTGAAATATCGATTTTAGGCCATTACAATGTATAGTGAACCCCCCCAAAGGTACCCCTAAAACCCCCATACCCACCTTCAAATTTGACCTTGACCTCATTTTTCAAGGTCATTTGGCTCTTTAAAGTGCAAAAAGTGCTTATTTTCAAAAATTCTGAAAATTATGTTATTTTCAGGATATCACCTTGATATATTATCTCTAGACAGACAAAGATATGTGCATTTAGAATATGCAACCCAAATTCCTCTAACATTTAACCTTAATTTTCTACAAAATTCCAAATATCGCAAACCGGAGAATGTTAAAAAATGACAAATTATTGCGTTTTGGACGTGGAAAAATCGATCAGAGAGAGTTACAATAATTAATTGATCCCCCTATTTTCACATGCTGATTCTACAAATCATATTTGTTTTGACCTAGATACTTATTTTCAAGGTCAAATTCAAGGTCAAACATGTTGAAAAATTTTACTTTTTTGACATTAGATTTTTTTACACAGGCAAGGAATCAAAATATTTTTACAAAAATGTCACACAAACTTACTACAATAGTCTAGAGGCAGGGTATAAATTTTCAAGGTCCTCGGATTAACCTACGTTAGACCGTAAAGGTCACAAGGTCAAAAAATTAGGGAAAAATTAACGATATTTTTTCACATTTCTCAATGATAGCGTTATTTCAATCGGCTGTAGCTCCGGTCCTAATTAAGTTACAGAGAATCTGAAAACAGATTTGGAAAGACCAAATTCTCCTCTAGTTTTCGTTTTCTGAACTTTTTGTCGTAGCTCTGACGGTTTAAAAGATCGCCGGACCCTGAAAATTTCATGTTTTTTGTCAAATTTTCACAATTTATCATCATTTTGACAAGAAAATAATCATTTTGTTTCAATGAAGCTATTTGAGCATACTTTCATCTTTCGTTCACATAATCCTGCCAAGTTATATGTGTTTCCATTGAACCGTTTTGGTTCTAGAGTAATTTTAAGTGAAAAACAACATTTTTTCAGAAATTTCCGAAGTCCACATTTCTGAATTGCACCATAATTTCAATCGGCCTTATCTCCGGTCCTAATAAAGTTACAGAGAATCTGAAAATAGATTTGGAAAGGCCAAATTCTTCTCTAGTTTCCATATATAGAACATTTTGTCGTAGCTCTGACGGTTTAAAAGATCGCCGGACCCTGAAAATTTCATGTTTTTTGTCAAATTTTCACAATTTATCAATTTTTTGACAGGGACGGAATCATCCTTTTGTGATGAACCTGTCTAGACATATTTCTAACTCCTATTTACATAATCCTGCCAAGTTATATATATCCTCATTGAACCGTATTGGTTCTAGAGTGATTTCCAGTTAAAACTGCATATTTTCAGGAATATCTTAAAGGCCATATTTTTGAGTTGTGCCATCATTTCAATCCGCTCTATATCCGGTCCTATTTAAGTAACAGAAAATCTGAAAACAGATTCGGAAAGCACACTTTCACTTCTAGCTGGCATATTTGAAGATTTTGTCAGAGCTCTGACGGTTAAAAAGATCGCCGGACCCTGAAAAATTCATGTTTTTTGTCAAATTTTCACGATTTATCATAGTTTTGACAAGGAAATAATCATTTTATTTCAATGAAGCTATCTGAGCGTATTGCCATCCTTCGTTTACATAAAACTGGCAAGTTATATATGTTTCCATTGAACCGTTTTGGTTCTAGAGTAATTTTAAGTTAAAAAATACATTTTTTCAGTAATTTCTGAAGTCAATATTTCTGAATTGTACCATTATTTGAATCGGTCGTATCTCTGGTTCTGATAAAGTAACAGAGAATCTGAAAATAGATTTGGAAAGCCAAAATTCTGCTCTAGCTTTTATATTTGAACATTTTCTTGTATCATGGGCGGATAATGAGATCGCCGGACCCTGAAAATTGTAAGTTTTCAG
Organism: Platynereis dumerilii; assembly: GCA_026936325.1. Classification (NCBI taxonomy): domain Eukaryota; kingdom Metazoa; phylum Annelida; class Polychaeta; order Phyllodocida; family Nereididae; genus Platynereis; species Platynereis dumerilii. The sequence continues at coordinate 11,888,308 of JAPTHN010000012.1, read as the reverse complement.
AAATTGCAGTCATTTCCAAATTTTTTCAGGACTAGAAGTACTTTAGCCAAGAAATTCCTGAAATTCCAATATGAGAACGGTGCCAGTTTCAATCAGCAGTAACTCTAATTGATGTAACTGGTTGATGTAACTGGTTAATGTAACTGGTTGATGTAACTGGTTGATGTAACTGGTTGATGTAACTGGTTGATGTACTGGTTCATGTACTGGTTCATGTACTGGTCCATGTACTGGTCAATGTACAGGTCAATGTACTGTCCATGCACTGTCCATGTATTGGTCCATGTTATTCTCTATATATATATTCATGAAGCTCAAATCCTCCTCTTGTTTTCATTCTCTGAATTTTTTCTTGTAACTCTGGCGATTTAAAAGATCCCCTGTCCCTCAGAATATCTTTGAGTTAGTCAGTGTATCAGTCAGTGTATCAGTCAGTGTATGAGTCAGTGCATCAGTCAGCGTATGGCCACAAACCGATTGAAATGTTTCAGTAAGGGTTTATTGCAGGTTTTATCAGTCTGCTGACTATATGTCACATCACGACTAGTCCATGGACAGATTGTTTATATGTACTTTCAAATATCTGTGCACACTATGTACATTTTAATTGACATGCAAAATTACAGGTCATAAATTGATATTGCATGTGATATGATTTAGCATGATATTGGAAGTGATATTGTATGTTTAATACATTGCATGTAACTTTGCATGTGATACTTCATAATATTTCAAGTGATATTTTGTGTGATATTGCATATTACATGTGCAAGACGTGTGCAATTACATTCATGTTCAAGTTCATGTTCATGTTCATGTTCATGTTCAAGTTCATTTTCAAGTTCATGTCCAATGTCAGTTCCAATATCAGTTCCAATATCATTTCCAATATCATTTCAAATATCATTTCCAATATCATTTCCAATATCATTTCCAATATCATTTCCAATATCATTTCCGTGTTTTCTCACTTTCATTTCATTGCCAATAATTACTATGAAAGGTGAAGTTTTGTCACCGCATCGCGGTTACCCGATTTCTAGTTATTTTTCTTTCCGAAAAATGTTCTCGAAAAATTTTCAAATAATTTGTGTACATAGTCCTATGTAACCTAATTAAATTGCCCAATGTAACCCTATACCTCTGACCTATTTTTCAAGGTCATTGACCCCTTTGAAATAAAATTTTTCTATATTTCAATTGACCATTACTCATATAGTAACTGATCAATTACAGTTTCCTAATAAACTATATATAATAGACTTATACTAAATAAACTGACCTAATTTTCAAAAGTATAGGTCAAGGTCGAGGTCATACAGGTCAATTTTTACTCTCAGAGGTTTGCGCGCCTGATCTCTATATCAGCAACTTCGAAAATTGCAGAATTCAAGCCAATTGTTACAGTAAATGACTAATCCATGGTAAGCGATCATTTTTATTATGATATCATGCTTAGTTATTTAATTATGGAATTTTTAGTGTCAACCGCGTCGTCAAAACTGGTGACCTTGATTACTTGACACTGAAATATCGATTTTAGGCCAATAAAATGTATTGTGAACCCCCCCAAATATGCCCATAAAACCTCCATAGCCACCTTCAAATTTGACCTTAACCTCATTTTTCAAGGTCATTTGACCTGTTTAATGTTCAAATCACTCGATTTTCAAAAATTCCAACAATTATGTTATTTCCAGCATATCGGGTTCATAATTTAAAGTATAATAGCCAGGAGCTATATTGTTTGAACCCTGAAATCGGAATTGATTTATCTCTTCATGCTGATTTATAAAAAAATTCCAAATATGGCATACCGCGCGACATGAAAAATTAGCCTATTTTTGCCAATTAGAGAGGTAAATATTGATCATACACAGTTCAAATAATGAAATGACCCCCCCCTAAGTCATACACCGCGAATCTGTAGAAATTATACATTTTGACCTTGAAAGGTATTTTCAAGGTCAAAATCAAGGTCAAATATTTGACAAAATTGGATATTTGAGATATTTAATTTTTTTTAAGTAGGAAATAATAAAGGGATTTTTACAATCTTTTCACAGGTCAGTCCTACAATACCCTAGAAGAAATGTGTAAAGTTTTAAGTCCATCGGATTGACCTACATTGCACAATAAATGTCACAAGGTCAAAAAATTACTGCAAAATTGACCCTCTCATTTTCCAATTTCACACTTGTACCCAAACTTTGATGGTCTGTATCTCCGGTTCTAATTAAGCTACAGAAAAACTGAAAGCATATTCAGAAAGCCCAAATTCTCCTCTAGTAATCATTTTCTATACATTTTAACGTATCTCTGCTAGTTAAAAAGATCGCCGGACCCTGAAAAATACATGTTTTCGGTCAAGATTTCACCAATTTACATTTTTTTGACAAAGAAGTCAGTCTTCAAAAAATTTGATAATATTTCGAGATATAGTCCTAACATATTTACAGTATTTTGTGCAATTTTAAGTCTCTCCTTCAAACCGTTTACCTTTGGGAGCAATTTGGAGTTCAAAACTTGATATTTTCAGAGTCAATTTTTCGGTGAAATTTCATATTTTTACCATTACTTCAATCAACTCTATCTCGGGTTCTAACAAAGTCATATGAATGATACAAGCCGTTTTGGAAAGCTCAGATTCTCCTCTTATTCTAATTTGTGTACATTTTGTTGTGTCGTGAACAGGTAAAAAGATCGGTCAACCCTGAAAAATTCATCTTTTCCTCACCTAACCGAATGACTGTACTCAGACTGGAACACCAGTGATTACAAAAATTTGTGTAGTAATTGCGTAAAAGATGTCAATAAACTAATTTTAAACTAAAGTAAACTAAATAAATTTAACTAAACTAAATAAACTAAGCTAAACATGCATTCACCGGGAAAGGGGGGGGGTGTCCGCTAGCTTCATTAACTTGTGCATTGCGATATATCACAAATAAATAAGGTACATTTTTTATGCTATTTTTTGTACCATTTTATACAATATTTTTGATACTATTTTATATTTTATTCCTATAATATTTTATATATTATTTTATATCTTGTTTATATCTTGTTTATATCTTGTTTATATACTTGTTTATATACTTGTTTATATACTTGTTTATATACTTGTTTATATACTTGTTTATATACTTGTTTATATACTTGTTTATATACTTATATACATTTAGACTATTTTCACCCACTGAACTAAATAAACTAAACTAAACATGGGCATTCACAGAGCAAGCTGCTTAAACATGTACAATATACCTTCATATACTTGTTCGTATACTTGTTTATTTTTATACTTAAACATATTTAGACTATTTTCACCAACTGCTCGGTGAAGTTTTATTACCGCTAGCGGTTATCGAAATCTAGTTATTATTATTATTATACAGCATTTATATAGCGCCATAATCACAGATACTCTGTTCTCTATGGCACTTTACAATGTATATTATATACGATTTATTGTGAACAGCTCAGCATTCAATCTTCAGTGCCTCAGGAATCAGGGCCAGTTGTCATCCATTTGTCATCCATTCTTGTTTGGAGCTCCTGTGCTCTTTAGAGCGTCATTATGTATCCTCAAAAGTATCAGCCAACCAGAATACGAGTGTCGATTGATTTTCACTTCAAAGTAATTAGTTATTGTCTTCTTGTCCACGTAATGACTTTTTCAATTGATATTCAGCTGATTGTTTGGCCAATCTATGGCCATGGCTTTACTGACTGTTCATTACTTTCCATGGGTTTCTCTCTGGGGCCTTGGGAGTTCGTAGTGGGATATTGAGCTCCACGGGCACCAGGGGGCGCTCATGGGGTGTCGATAGGGGGCGCTCCTAAAATCTTAGGCTCACCCACTGGCTTAGCTTTGGCTCAGGGTAATAAATCCATGAACCTAGCCCAATGGGCCATTCGTGCCTAGGGATCCCACCAGTCAACTACACATACTTCTACTTAGGTGAGTGTTTGACTTCAGTCTTACTATAGGAATAGCCATGTTTCTACTTCAATAATGCTTGTAGCAGCTTACTTAAGAGAGAGAGAGAGAGAAAACAAATATACTACTGTATGGATCTTCTCATATATGATCCTTTATTTACTATTAGCAATGTTTTTTCCGTATAACTGTCCTGTTACTTGCTTCATTAAACGTTTCTAAGGGATCGTCTACTTGTGATTTCTTTCAGAATTATGTGTTAAAACAGTGGGTTCTCTATTTTTACAAACACTTAGATCAGTCTTTTCTACGTTATCCTTGTTTTCTTTTAATCATATGGAGGCCAGTCATGACGCCGTGGTTCCTACCACGTTGCTATGAATATCTTTTTCCATTGATAGCACTAGCAATTTTATTGGTGTTGGCGTTGCTGCACAAAATTTGCAGGGTTTGACCCTTGCCTCAAAATCAGACAGGGCTGATCTTCGTGCGTGTGTGGTGCGATATCATAACAACTGGCAAAAATTTGTTGCATGTTTAACAATTCCAGCATTGCATGATCTGTATTTTGTTCAGGTCCAAATTAGAGATTTAACACGTTTATTCTTGAAAAACAAATACCTATTCAGTTTGCGTTATCAGGTTGAGACCAGCTCATTCATTTTAACAACTTTTATTAGGTGGTCACAATGACCACCTACGTTGGGTCCTTGGTGATCCTTTGTTTTGTTCCTAAACCAGCTCAGATGGCACGAATTTATGGACCATTATTAGTCCTAGGTTTGATTGCTTTTGTGGCTTCGTCTCTGCTATCTCCTACGTCGATTACAGCGCCCCCTCATGTTTCTATATGCTCAGAGTCATTGTTCCCTTATTGCAATTTTGGGGACAGTCACATTGAGTGTGATTTATCTAGAAAGAATTCTTCCCCAACACGGTGTGTGTGGCCGCCGAATTCACCATTTATACATAGTCTGACCTGAAAACATGGCATTTTAACACGCTCGCTTATTTCAGCCTTCTCCACTTATCCTAAGTTGCAGATACTTAAAATTCAAAGTTTAAAGTACACCATTTCCATCCCTATAGTCTTGGGTCATTTCCAAGACCTATTACACCTTGACCTGCACAATACAAGTGTTGCTGATATACATTATACCCAGGCCACTCCAAAGTTGCAATCTATTACTGGGTTACAGTTGACTTCTCAAGAGGCAAGTTATCATTGGCCTGCCCTAATTTCTCTTAAATCTCTTCAGGTCACTATAACCTCATCAGGGGGTAGAGATTATCCTAGACTGCTCCCTGCAGCTACTCTTGAACATTTAGATCTTACCCTACTAGACACCCCTCCCTTCACTTGGAGACAAATTGCAGTGAATCAATCATGTCTGAAGCGGCTGCAGCTGGACATTCAAAATCCAAACGGATTGTTGAATGAGGTACCTTTTACCTCTCTGCAGTATCTCAGTGTTAAGTCAAACGGACTCCTTTTCGACGCAAAAACCATGTTCAAAGCTATGAGTCAACCTGACATTGATACTTTGCAGGCCTTACACATAAATGGGTTTTATCTTAATGATACTCAGGATTTGAGTCGTTTCAGACTGACTGCATTTTCATTTGTGAATTCTCCTAGTCCCATTTCATACTTCGAGAAGTTACCCACTTCTCTTAAATCACTTAAATTTCATAACATATCAACTCCAGCAACCATGAGACAACCATTTATGCCCTTACCAAAGTTGCAACACTTACAGTTAACAATGACCTCTATCACTATTCTTCCTAAATATTTCTTCCAACATTTGCCAGCCTTACAAATATTAAACTTGACCATGAACCAATTAACGACATTTTCGACGAATGGACGGATCATCCCTCGACTAAGCACTATTGACCTTAGCTTTAATAACTTGTTGCATCTTCCAGTAAGACTATTTCATAAATTGCATCTAAATCATGTATTGCTTCAGAACAATCTCTTGCAGTACTTTGAAGATGTTGATAAACACCTTGAATTTTCCTCTCCAGCCATTAGGCTAATTAACTTGACAAACAACCCCATTGATTGTAATTGTGATTTTGCGCTTTTTAGTAAGACCTTACCTACTGCTGCTAGACTGATTGGACATTGTAAGACTCCTAATAACTCTTCAATAAGCCAGATTACCCTGGCTCTTTGCAACGACGTCCCTATCAAGAGACCATCTAGATCAATTAGAGACGAATTAAGGCATATTCAACTCATAAAGACTGCTGCCTCGATAGATAATAAGGAAGTATCAGATAAGCTGCCGGTTAAGGCGGCCCAGAACTTTCTCCATACCCCCCCTCCTCTAATTAGACCAGATTATGGTGTGGGATTCAGCTACCGGGGTGAACTCAATCCTAGTATTGAGTATTTCTTAGTGCATGTTTATATTAATTGGGAACCTTTTCAGGCACTTACCTACGAATGGGACATGGACAGTTTTGAAAAATTATGTGACACTAAAGACTCCTTGCTGGCTGCTGTATGCAATGATTTTTTTCCCTTATTACGTAATACTCTTCAAAAAATTGAGTCATATCAAGACACTTTAAAGGGCAAATTAAAACAAATTTCGACTATTTTCTCGCAACAAAAAATTCAAGACTATCAACCTGAGCCCAATGACTCCCCACAAGATCCAGCAAGGAATCACTCCACTGCTAAAACTTTCCATAGAAACAGGCGTGAAGCCACTGATGATAGCAATATTGATAATCTAAGTGGCCTTCAAAATAAGTCAGCGTCAGCAGCTCAGCAAGAACTTATGGCCTCCAAACAAAATAATTACACCATTCAAATTGACAATGCCGAATGGGAGGAGGAGGACGATGATGCTTACTGGTGGTCCACCTTGTTCCCCAGGGTGGGTGCTTCTAAATCAGCCAGTATTAGGCAAGAACGAGACCAAATATTCCTCAAGGCCATACAAGGCATCTCGGCAAAACAGAACTTATTTAAAGATGCTTACATTGATCTCCGAAAAGATATGTCACTCACTATTAGCGTGGTTGCCGACACCTTCCAAAATACTTCTAAGAACATACATATTCTTCATTCTTTAATTAATGAAACCAACGTGGAATTAGTTCGTCAATTTGATGCTGTTGCTAACTCACTTAATGCGGTTCAGGGTAAGCTATATTCTATTAGAATATTAAGCTTATTAACTGCTCGTTACCTCCAATTATGGTCCAATCAGGTTCAGCAACACGAGATCCTGATTAACCAGGCTGACAAATTAATAGTTGCACTCACAGATCTATCCACGGGACATATCTCCCCTTATCTCTTGCCAGCACCCTACTTACATAAGCTAATTGACAAAATATCGTCCGTCCTTTATTCCTGGCACAATAATTATAAGTTGGCTTTCACGGATCTAGCGCACATTTATATGCATTCTCAGCCTACTTTCATCCCCACTCAACATGGTTTTGTTATGCAACTGTTACTTCCTATCAAATCCAGGAGTGCCAAATCATTTGCATTATACCATACTGAATCAATTCATGTACCAACTGTAGCTACCCCCCAATTTGACCACCCCGACAGTAATCATGATTTTACTAAGATTACCATAGATAAGCCTTTTCTTGGTATTCAAGATAACACCTTTGTGGAATTTACTTTGGAAGAATTGCAGGACTGTTTACACGTGGGAGATCAATATCTGTGCACTGCCTCTACAATACAATTGGACACGAGTAGGCCCACGTGTAATGCAGCAATCTATCTTAATGCCTCTGTCGAAATTATTAATCAGGTTTGTCCTATTGAGTACTTCTTTGAACCCTTTGAACCTCCAGCAAGAATTATCGATGCAGGTCATCAATTATTGATCAGTGGTCTGCAACTGCCTTGGACTAGAAAATGTGTGAATGATAGAGTTGCCCGAGCAGTTCCTGGAAGCCCATACCTGGTACTATCCAGGGATGAGTTTTGTAATTGTGAATACTCTGCTAAGAATGCTTATTTACCACGTAGAATTACTGGCTGCCCTGAGCAATTTTCAACCAAATTCCGACCGTTTACGGTTAACTATTCGTTAAATGCAATCGCCATACATATGTATAAGACTCAATTGAATATGACTAATTTACCACTGTACAGTGAATTTGCAATGCCTAATTTTACATTGCCCAAGTTTTCAGTTCTGGCTAAAATTCAGAATACATCATTGGCCAACATGACCTATGGCATTAAACGATTGCAAGATCTAAAGGTAATGATGAAACATAAAAGTGAAGATTTCTTGCTTAAATGGGCAGAAATCGAAGCTTCAAATGACTTCAGGCTAATTTTTACTCAACGGCATTGGCTTAGGGCAGTCACGTTAATGGGAGCAGTATCAGGGTACTTATCACTCCTATTTGTCATTTTTATGTATTGCCGGGGTCAACATGTTGCAGGTCGATTGACCACAATGGTCATGTCGGCTATGCCGACAAATTCGAAAGCTGCCCCATTAATGCCGACTAATGAACCTACTTGCCCCCCACCCCAAGAGATGGCACTAGATCAAATGTCTTTATTCAAACTGACAATCTCTCACATTTTTACCTTAATAATTGCAGCCGTCATTATCGCTTATGCTAAAAAGTGCATCCATTTTTGCTGCAGGGAGGCTCGGGTATTCCATAACCCAGTAGAAAGGCGCAAATTCCCTAAAATAGAAATATTCATGGAATTGTCTAACGGCACGAAAACTTGCCTGTGTTATTGCGTCACTTTAAGAGCGATTATCAGTAAATTGACACTAAAGGGAGTAGTTTCTCCAAGAGATTTCCAAGTAGACCATCACCGGCTATATTCTATTATAAAACCCAACTGGAACGCTAACTTATGCTCCCTGCAGGTCGACTCACTCAACATAGAATTACCACGGCTAATCAATGTCCCCTTACATAAACAGAAACGACTTCAAGCCATCATTAAAGGTAACTTTACTGTTACCATGCTTGCCGTTGACAATACCCACATTTATAAACTAGGCGAAGATTTGCAAGAAGTCCCTCAAACTAAAGATAATAACACTTATGCTGCACTTATGCAAGAGTTAAAACAACGTGACATTGAAATGGCGTCCATACCATCAGGCATTGAAATAGCTAACACCCCCTCCCCTCTTTTAAGGGCCTCTGCGCCAGAATCAGCCGCACCACCAAGGCCAACTAAAGTACCCAACTACCCAGTACTCAACTTGTCACGCCACCCCCCAGAGGGCATGATTATTTAACAATAATTAGAAGGACATTAGCATTGATATCCATTCTTTCTGAAACTCAATTTAGCTGCTCACTTAATTGGTGACTTATCACAACCATATTTACTATACTTAATTTCAGCTATATCAAAATCTAAAGCACCAATACAGGTATATCATAAATACTAATTACTACTACTACAATAAATTACTATGAAACACAAATACGATTAAGATTTCTAGAAATAACTTACTAAGATCTAGGAATAAATTACTAAAAACGGTAAAATAAATAACTATAAAATGACAAATACTGTAATTTATCTTAACTATAATTTCTGCGATAAATTACTAAAGCATGATGTTCAGGGAGACTTAATACATCCTTGGACCTTAATATTTTCAAATAGAACTTACATTTCAGAGAGTTTTTGAATTACTGTGTAAATCGTTAAGTTAAGTTTATACGTCCACGTAATCTTACATTGAACACCAAACCTATCTATCTACCTCATCCTCAGTGTCTTCATCGTCCGATTCTCGTAGATTCCCTTCAGCCCTCAGCTTGGCCTCACGCACGGGTCGAAAGTGTACTTCTCCCTCATCAAAGTAGGCCCTGTAAAAACGACCTGTTAGCTTACCTACAAGATGTCCTACCTGATAGTCATAGTAGAAGGCATGCACGAGATGCCACTGGGGAAAGCGCTCGAAGTAAACGTAGCCACTGTAGATATCAGGGACGTCCATCACGCACACCAGGTTACGTCCAGGGATGTTCCGAGGTTGATCTAAGGGGAAGAGGTCCATGTACAGTCCGTTGAAGGGTCCGCCCATCTCCTCCACGGGTAGAAAGACTTCGGCCCAGCCGAGCTGTTGCAGGATGAATCCATCGTTCACGGGGTAGAGAGCCATGTCGCAATTTCACAATGATCAGATCAGAATGAATGATTTCCTAGAATTTCCTAAGGTCTTATATAGGAGGGCATGGACTATTTGTTTGGCAAATGGATAATACTCTGACTTGAGCAGATCTACCCTTTCTTTATGTTTCTGACACAGATTATACACAATGTTTTTATTTAACATGTAAGTGTCAGGATTTGGTGGCTACGCCAACGCTGTACTGTGGGTCCAGTGCTGCGCAATTGTGCACTGTTGTCTTAAACAGCCGGTGGACACACCTAGGGTGGCAGCTCACAACAAAGCAGAGACGGAGCACAATGGCATATTGTATTAACCTGAGAATTTTGAATTTTAAATATATCAAGATGAGCTGTTCTGTCAGTTTATGTTGATCACCAGGTTCAACCTGACACTTATTATAATAGCTTTAGGAGTTGTACTAAGCAAAAGTTTACCTTACATTTGTTTTGAAAGTAATGTCGAATTATCCTCGCAAAGCATTACAAAGTTCCAGTTTTTTGTACTCAATACTTACTAGTTGAGTTTTTAACTCATTCTTTATATATCTTCCCAGTCAACAATCCCTAGCCTTTTCGCTACAGCCTTTTTTACATGTAATTTTCGGTGTGCATGATTATTTACACCTTTGAATTAATCCTTATTTTGCTCGTCTCGTCTTGTAATGTCCCAAATGACCAGGCATGCCCGACTGGCTGTCAGGATTTGCATGAAAACCACTGTCTCAAGTTTGTCTCCCAATTTAGTTTAATCACCAGTTTTGGTAACAGGAGCAGTACCAAAACAGTGATTTAGTCAGTTCTATGATTTTATCGGAAAGTTAAACATTCATCTCCTTACATCAGTTTCTTTTTTCATATTAAGTTAACCAAACTATGTTAATCAATCGCTGCCTCTCTCATGCCTTTGGCACAGGCCAAGATTGTCTTGATGTGAGTTCCATGTTATATTATTGGAACCCTATTTAAGTATATGCTTTGAGCTATATATACCTATATCACTATGGCTCAATCATGTATCCCATGTTCCTTTTTATTGGGATTGCATGTGCAATTACGTTTAATTTTATACGTGCCCACGTGTCATTGAATTTCGGCACAAAAGCTCTTAAACTTTGTTAACATTCATGTGTTTCATGTTCTTTTTGTTGGAAGTACATGTGCATTCATGTGTAACTATGTGTGTCCACATATTATTGATAATCTGGACACATAATTCTCAATAAATACATGGAGTTTGAGAATTCTATCTTGCGTTCCTTCAATTGTTTAGCATGAAATTCACCTAACTCTTTAATAACTCATTAAAATACCTTATCAATACCAATCTCAATCAATCACACGTTGCATGATATGATTTTATGTGCTGGTAGCATTTTAAGCATCAAGTTGGGTGCCAGATTGTTTTCATTTTGGCACATGACCTAGTGAGATTTCCAGTATATTTTGTACCATATCACCTCTTTATTTCTTTCCATGACACTTCTCTTGTGTTCTTATGGTAATGAGTAATATGTCGGCTGCAGTTCACAGCCAATTATAAGACATTCTATAGAAATGTCCGAAGCATACACTTTATTTATTTAGTGATTGATCTGCCTCCATTTGATACTGGGTGCTTCCTCCCTGATTGAGTCATTCAAAATTCAACCCCCCTCCCTCAAATTCCTCCGAAGCGACTCAACCCACCCCCCACCTTCCTAAAGCACTCCTTCCTTTTTCAACAATACCCTTGGAGAGCATACTACCTTTTATTTCAATGAAAACCATACTCTAAGAATAGTCTAAGCTAGATGTAATACGATAAATGTTGAATAGTAATTATCTTTTATTGCAACTATCACAGAACATGATCTAATCACCTCTGTTCAATTTTTCTGTTGAGTACCACTAGGTGACGCCTCCCTGCATCGTGAGAGCCACAGCAAGTGACACGGATGACTTACGCCACCAGTGGGCAGCACCACACCGCTTCGAGCGTCGCTCGGGAGATGCCCGGGATGACGCCGGCCAATCCCCCCCCCCAATGCCAGCGGGTCACCAATACTGCATATCAACCAGCTGAGAGGACCTTTTTGGAGCTCGCCAACCAGGAGTCTACCCCGCCCCTCTTCCGTTGTTGTGTCTTCAAGACTAGGCCCCAACACTGCTATATCTCGGAGCCACGGTATTATGCTTCTCGCCGACGCCTGCTGAACGAAGTAGGTGGGTTTGTCGGTGGGACCATTCTACCAAGTGCTCTGGGTAAATAGCCTCTTCATATCCATCAGGCCATCCTTCGAAGACCAAAGGCTCCAACTTGCAGCATCAAGCGTCGTGGGTGGTCTCCTGACAGCTTCTGAACGAAGTAGGAAGTTTGTTGGGGGAGCCCGCGATGTCCCTCCAGCTGCAGTCATACCGCCACGCCAGGTGCTGTAAAAACGTCAAATTGGTCCTTCCATCCTCCACAACATAGGGCATCACAAGACTCCGCTCCTGGATCCCTCGTCATGATCACCATGGTGCGACCTTCCGGTCCGACTGCACAGCCACCGCGGCTGCATACACTCGAAAACCCCGAAACGCTCGCCATTCTGCAGTTGATATACATTCCATTGCAGCATCTTTACGCCTGGTCAATCGTGGGCTTCTTCACCTCCCCGGGCACCACCTACATAGACAATTTAATTGCGAAACAAAGTGTTTCAAAAGACAATCATTTGCCCTATGAATGTTATTTTGTCTTTCAGGTTCGTGATTGCCCCACAGTTATGCCCAACGACGATTGACCCAAGACCTACGCTGGTATACCATGACGCACATCAGTCGATGACGCATCGCGCGTCAATGCGTCATTGTTCGCATAATGTCTGACATATTGACTATTAACTTTGTCAGGCGATTTCATCATCTTATCCCCTACTATTTTGTTGGCTGGTGTCTCCTGACATCTCTCGAATCATACGTTCCGTTTTGCTGCCCAAGCATTCGTCCCGCTTGTCACTGACTCTAATGCCTCGTTCTCACGGTGTTGTAAATGCCTCGTTCTCACGGTGTTATAAATGCCTCGATCTCACGATGTAACATTGAATCATAGTGAGAAAGTTTACACCTCGGTGCTTACAATTAATATTACATTCGTAAAATGGACAATGTCTCGTATTATCTATTTACAAAAAAACTCTATATATCGTTTATCAACCTCAGCGATCTGTTCTGTGCAATTTACTCACCGATACTGTTATTCATGTCTGAAATTTTACTTATTGTTATATATTTTCACTACTGTACGTGATGTCATTTGTTATAATCTGTTGCTATTTACTGCTAATTACTAAGTAACGAGCTTTATTACTGATTTTATACAAAAAAAAAATAGAGTGTGATATTCATCAAATCTATCCTGTTTATTATGAATTGTTACCCATACTTCATCTGCTCCTCCAAAGGTGTTACATTGCGCAAGAGGCCTGGTTCAAGACCTCAACTTTTCATGAATTAACTCTAACGTCGAAATTTTCCTATTATTTCAAATTTGTCCAACGGACAGTGTCATTTCTTTCTATAACTTCTATTACCCCCCCCATACCGGAGACCCCCGGGAGAAACTTCCACGACGTGAAAGTTTTTTTTATATATATAATCAAAAGAATCAAGTGCAATGGAACCCTTTCAAATAGTTCAATATTATATTTGTCAACCCGGGCCTTTCGGCTTGGGAATTACTATCCAACCCCAAAGGATGTCATCTGCATGTTATAAACATGCAATGACTTCATCTGCATGTTATAAACATGCAATGACTGTTTCAGTTCAGAGATGCCAATTAAGCAATTAAGTAATTAGGAATAGTCATTTATATTCATGTATTTAAATCAATTAAGAAATTTATTATCTATATTAAGAAAGTGTAAAATTTGTCAAAATATATGTATTTATCTGTTAATATCAAAATATATAGAATAATGATCTACTGAGTATCTGTGTTAGCTGTAAAATATCATAAGTATTTAGTTGAGCATATAGCTAGCATTGACCTTTCACTTAAGTTAACTAGGGTCAATACGAATAGGTAAACATTGGCACTCTCTGCTTCAGGGCTGTTCTCACCTTCCTGCTTGAGCTTACGTAAGCATTTTTCTGGACACATATTCAAGGAAGTTGCAGGACCATGCTGAGGTGAGTCATTTTGAATGACTCACATCACGTGCACCTGACAACGAAGCTGATTGGCTTATAAAAGATCACATGACTCAAAATTCTGGCCAAGATTGTTGGAGTGGTTTTGCCTCAGCAGGAGGAAAGTCAGTTTGGGCCCGCAAGGGCCCAGCTCCGGCAGCTTTGCAAAAGGCTGTCGTTATCCTTGTCCTAACCTTTATCCTCTCCCTTCCCTTTCCTCTGCTCCTTGCTCTCCTCCCCTGTTTCCCTTATCTCCTTCACCCCAGTGCTATCTGATCTCTAAATTATTCTGAGTTAGGTTCCAGTCTTAGTTCTGGATTGACATTCATTTTATTCCCATTTTACATCTATGATTATTGAGCCTGAAGTAGGAGAAGTGGATCTCACCTTTTAGGTGAGATCCAGTTCTGCTAGACTGAAACCTCCGAATTGGAGCTGTATACATATTGATATCAAAATTATGTAACTGTGAAATTATATCTATAAAATAAATCATTATATTTTGGGTAACTGCATATCCTGGTTTGTCTTGCTATGACTTGAATTGGAATATTGATGAGCAAGGTGAGTGCAGGTTTTAAAGTTCTCAGGTGCCTCTCTTGCCTTGCGACTCTTATTGGTGGAGACTAGTTGGTCTGAAGTTGGATGAGGATTGATTCATGGATACTTAGAGCTCCCATGTGATTGAAAGGTGGTATCCCCACCCAAAAATCATATTGGGGAGACATTAGGCACTTTTTTGTTTGTGACTTGAAGGTTTTGGCTTATGGTGGAAGCGATTCTGTGATTTGTTGCTTGTTTCACTGCCGAAATGTCCTGTATTGTCTTATTAAAGTAGGTGAAATCCTCCTATATTTTACTGTAAAAAATTCCCGTATATCATATTTTAATTGCGATGTTGGCAATTGTTGAGTGGGCACCGTGATTATGTCATGTTGACATTTGGTATACTCATGTCATAGGCCTAACATTAGGACAAAATGCAAAATTCAGCTATTTTACTTATGTCTTTGTCCCTCCAGATTTTCTAAAATTGATCCTACAAATTTTAAACCAGAAGAACATTTATTTCATTTTCTTGTCTAATTAAGTTTGCTCGAACTTGAAATACGAACCAGAACCGCAAGCGGTTTCCAAGCTCGTCTGTTGATGTGAAATCTATCACTGTGCCTCTGATAATCACCCACAAGCTAACAACTTGAACAAATTTTATTGCCGATCCATACCCAGAGGCCGATCAATACCTGTACCAAATTTCATAACTCCAAGGGAAATACTAAGGTCACATTGGGCAGTTTAACTTTAAGAACTCAGAAAGATGGCTGCCAAAATGGCCGACACAAAATGGCCAGCATCTTGGATTTCTCGACATGTTCCAAATCCATACCTACAGGAGCTTACAGGCTAATACCTTTACCACATTTCATAACTCTAAACAAAATATCAAGGGCACAGTGTGAAGAATGAAGAAAGATGGCTACAAAATTGCCACCATAAAATGGCCACCATCTTGGATTTCTCGGTAATTCCCCAAATCCATACGCACCTGTATACCATATTTCATAACTCTAAACGAAATATTGAGGGCACAGTGGGCAGTTAAAGAATGAAGAAAGATGGCTGCAAAAATGGCCGCCACAAAATGGCCGCCACAAAATGGCCGTCATTTGGTTTTCTCGACATGTTCCCAATCCATACCCACAGGCCAATACCTTTACCAAATTTCATAACTCTAAACAAAATATCAAGGGCACAGTGTGCAGTTGAAGAATGAAGAAAGAAGAAAGATGGCTGCAAAAATGGCCGCCACAATTATACCACTCTATAAGAAGGAAGAAGATTACTTAATTAAGAATTATAGACCTGTATCTCTATTACCTGTTATGTCAAAAGTTGCGTAGAGGGTGATGCACAACCAGCTGCATGACCACTTCCAAAATTTAAAACTTTACTACAACAGTCAGTATGGATTTAGGAAAAAACATTCTACCGAATTAGCAGCGATTGAACTTGTTGATAGAGTAACAACTTGCATGGACAAGGGGGAAATTCCATTGAACATATATATAGACTTGAGCAAAGCTTTCGATACCTTAGATCACAACATTTTACTGCATAAATTGGAATACTATGGCATTCGAGGAAAATCGTTGAATCTTTTCAGGAATTACCTAGAAAATAGGACACAGTGTGTTTATTTTAATGACATTTATTCTCAGAAATCAACTTTAACAACAGGAGTTCCACAAGGTTCAATCTTGGGTCCTCTTCTTTTCATTATCTATGTTAATGACTTAGCACAAGCCACTGAACTGTTTTATCCGATAGTGTATGCTGATGATACTACCCTTTCCGCAACTTTAAACACTTTTTCTCACGGTGATAATAATATAACTATTGATGAAAAAATAAATAAAGAATTATACAAAACTAGAAAATACCCAGTGAAATGGATGTAGTAAGTTAGGGAAAGAATTAGGGAAGAAAATACCTGAAAAGGGGCTTAGTGGAACTAAGAAGAAGGTATAAATGTAGGACTATTATTGTGGGTGATGTTCTTGCTGTTGTGAAAAATTACTGAGAGATGTGAAAAAATAATAGGATTATAGGAGAGGCGTATTGAGGACGTCCATAATGGAATGAGTAGAAATCATTGATATTAAAAAAGCACTGAGTTAAATGAAATGATTTGAATCAAGCAAGCCTGCTGGAAGAGCTGCCAACCAGAGAATTATTAAATGGTCACCCCATGCATCATTGAGTTGTGGACAGTGTACACCCCCTGGATATAAAAGAGTTGTCCCCTAGGTAAGCGTTGATAGATAGCATTTATACAATTGTATTTTGTGAGTGAATTTATCAGTAGGCTGGATAGAAAGCGTCAGTGTCAACTTTGATAGGAATCAATTTGAGAGTGAATTTATTTATCAGTAAGCCTATACACAGTGATAGCCTATAGTTGAAGGGTGACAGGGAGGTGTGAAAGTGAATTGCACTTGAAGTGACAGTTGATAGGAATGAATTAATTCAGTTGATTGGATACAGTGATCTTATACTTAACAACAAAGAAAGCTATCATCACACATTACAGCATACAGATAAATGAAACTGCACTGTTCTGCCATGGATAGAGAGCAAGAGAAAGGCGCGAAAAATGCAGCCTGGATGACAACAAAGTGATCAAGCAGCATGGATGAC
Source organism: Platynereis dumerilii (assembly GCA_026936325.1). Taxonomy (NCBI): domain Eukaryota; kingdom Metazoa; phylum Annelida; class Polychaeta; order Phyllodocida; family Nereididae; genus Platynereis; species Platynereis dumerilii. The sequence goes on along the minus strand of JAPTHN010000012.1, from coordinate 11,870,852 downwards.
AGCTAAGTTATGAGACCGGAAGTCCACTCACGAAGGTAATGGCTTGCTTGGTGAGGATGGAGAGGTAAGAAGAGTGAATCGAGGCAAAAAGAAGACTGAGAATAGGTTCTAGTGGCATGCCATTTGAATGGCAGTTAAGAGAAAGGAAGAAAAATGCATGGTAGGTGAGGAAAGGAGTGGATGGGCTGGCATGCATCGTGCGGAAAGAAATGACCCTGTCATGCAGGGGCAGATCTGATGTTATGTTTTGATAGGGGGGGCCAAAAAGGAGATTGTTGACCAGGGAAATTTGGGTGTTTTAGGGGAGGTGGTAAAATAGAGTGGCTAGAAAAATTGTCTGACAGTAATGGGAGTTTGTGAATGGGGAATGGGCTTGAAATTGGATTACTTATGGGTGAAGGAAGTGGGACCCCCCAGGTCACCCGCTGTGGAATCTGCTGCTAAGCTTAAACTTTTATAGATGTAGAAAGCTTAAACTTTTATAGATGTAGATAGACATTTGGTTAAAATTGAATAAATTATCACTAAACACAGAAAAAACAAAAGCAATGATTTTTCACATGCCACAAAGGAATGTCACTTTACCAAAACTAAAAATTTGTGATTCTGAAATCACATTTGTAGATAAATTTGACTTTTTGGGAATAGTATTAGATAAAAGCCTCAGCTGGAAAGATCATCTGGCCAAGATTTCAAAGAAAATAGCTCGAACAGTTGCTGTAATGAACAAACTAAAACACTTTTTGCCACAGTCTGTGTTACAAACAATTTATAACTCATTAATAATGCCACATTTGATATATGGAATTAATTTATGGGGCTCTAGATACAAAAATTTAGAGAAGTTACAAAAGAGGGCTGTACGTGTCATTACTAATTCTTCCTACAACGCTCACACGGAGCCCATTTTTAAGAAATTGAACACACTTATGTTGCAAGACCTATGCGCACTGCATGACCTCAAGTTCTGTTTTAGATATGTCAATAGTATATTGCCTTCATATTTTAACAACATTTTTCCACGTAATTCAGACAATCATTCATTTGAGACTCGGAATTCTAATAATTTCCAAATTCCAGTTGTCAGACATTCATTTGCTAAGAATAACATTAGATATAAAATAGCTCAAGTTTATAACAATACTCCTGTCATTGTACGTGAAAAAATGTATACCCACAGCATCACTGGCTTTTCATCATACATGAAAAATTATACCATTCAACAGTATGGTACTACATGTAACATTGAACATTGTTATATTTGTAGAAATCTATGAATTAATTCAGTTCTTCAGTTCTTCTGAATTAGTTCTTTTGATTTACGAAATTCAGAAATTAAGTGGACTTTACCTCCTTGCCTTATTTGTACCTGGTTGTTGCTTTGAAGTTTAATTAGTGAACTTAATTTACTATAAGTCATATTTTTCCTGAAATTGTCTTCCTTAATTTTCGTGTTTTACCTGTGACAACTTCCACAAGAGTCTTCACCTAAACGCAATCCTACAGGTGGCTACTGAACAGCGGTCCATTAGGGCCAATCTAGTAGTCTCCTCCATCACTTAAAATTTCATCCTCATCTCATATATATATATATTCTCTATGCATTATTATCGATGGAAATAAATCAGTCTTGAATCTTGAAATCTTGAAAGATGGCCGCCACAAAATGGCCACCATCTTGGATTTCTCAATATGCTCCTGATCCATAACCACAGGCCAATGCCTCTACCAAATTTCATAGCTGTAAGCGATATATATATATTAAGGGCGCAGTGGGCAGTTCAAGCATGAAATGAGATGGCAGCCAAAATGGCCATCACAAAATGGCGGCCATCTTGGATTTCTTAATATGTTCCTGATCCATACCCACAGCCTGTCAGGCCAATACCTTTACCAAATTTCATAACTCTAAGTGAAATACTAAGGTCACAAATGGACACTTACACAAACCTTAACCGGGACAACGACGACACCGACGATCGAGCGACGACAATAGCTCTTCGTTTTCAAAGAAAACAGACGAGCTAAAAATGAGAACTACATGTTATATAATTTGAGGAATTCAATTGGAAAAATTCAATCACTTGTAATACATGTAGCAGATAGATTTTTCCAACTTGCTCAGTCAGTAAATTGAATTCATTGACAACCAATCTAGCCATTTATTCATAACTTGGAATTGAAAAAGTGAAACTATTCTTACTAGTTGAAACCGCGATAAAGATCAGCATTTTGGATTCGTTTTATTTCCACAATCTTGAATTTGTTGCGATCCATCGTCTCAAAGAATTGAGTCTCAATTTTTTCGTATTCATGAAATGTTGTTCCTTCCTTCATTATCTGCAACAATAACATTATTCCCTTCAGAAAAATACTAATTCGTGTTCGTAAAACCCTTCATGTAGCCCTTCACATTGTTTCCAATTTAGTGTCTTGAGTACTGTTTGTTCATTTGGTATTCCATGTTGCAATAATAGAGCTCTTATTTCCCATCATATACATGTATCAAACATCAATATGCCCTTTATTTAGCATGGCCAGTGGCCACTCTAAGTGACCCCAGTTTGTTATGGGGCAACGTGTCATCATCACCCCTGAAATACACCCCTGTGGCTGCCCAGAGCCCTTCTCCACCTAAATCACCAAATAACTTCACTGGTACTTAACATTTTAACAAGTCAGATGGGTCAATCTGTAAGTTAGATGTTGTACTACAGATTAATAACTAAAAGAAGAAAAGTTCAAAAAGCTTGTCATATGCCTTTTAATTTCTCAGATGATTTCATTGACTGCCACAGCACTCGAGCATCTTGTGAATTTTTGGAAAATGCATAGTTGGGCCATTCTCAAATTTCGGGACAAAGGGTATAGCAAAAATGTCCTGTAACAGAGGGGACAATGCGGTAACGGAGGGGAATTTTGATGTAAAAAATTGACTGCAGGAACAACAACAAAAGGTAAAACAATAAAATATTGGTGTTACTATTATTTTCAGAAGTACTTCATCTCATATCAGCAGATTTTTTGGTCCAAATGTCGATTTCTTATTTTGATCTGGTAACGGAGTGGACGGTAACGGAGGGGAACAATTTTTTGCTTTTCGCTCATTACTGCTTTTTATTTTGGAGATAAGATAAAATAATTGCAGACTATTAAAAGCTGTCACACTCAGCAATACATACATGAAATCACTCTTTAAAACTATCATTTGGCAAGCTTGGAAATGAAGGAAACGGAGGGGACATTTTGGTGAGACCAAAAACATTTTCTGTGAATATTTTGTCTTAATTTAATGAATACATGTTTTATGAAGTCTGCAAGGCAGTGGTACTATTGCGCACATGCGTCTGATGATATTCATTGAAAATAGCTCATAAAAAAGAATAACAAACCGAGCTATGGCAAGTAACGGAGTGGACAAAAAAATTGACATAAATTAGTGACACGTTTATTGTATCAATTTAATCAATGAAATAAGACCAAAAAAGTGACAGGGAAAAACCATTGATTTTGCACAAATTCCTGTACATAACGCACAAAAAAAAGGTCTAATGAATGACTTTTTGTTCCAAATGCAGTGGTCCTAAATAGAAATATGAATAACAGATGCAGAGTGATGCTTCAGATATTAATCGCATTCAAATTAATGTCAGGGAGCTAGAGTGAAGCAAATTGTCCCGAAATTTGAGAATGACCCAGTTAGTTCTTTGGTTAGGCTCAAGTGATCGCTTGGTAGCTGATATTACAAAATATACATACAGGCACGAGTTGAAAATCATCCATGTCATCATTAACAGAAAAGTCCCAGAACGCAGGAAGGTCCGAATTGAAGGCTTTTTGCTCCCCGGGTTTTCTGGAGGTCATTCGAGATCGCCTCTCTTGGTGCCTACATGTAGGTGCAATAAATAGCAAAAGTGTGTGAGCAAATTGTCAGAGCATGTATTTTGACAGTCCACGGCAGTCTTCACAATGATCAGAGATCACATATAGGTGAGATGATCTAATTGGGTGGAGGGGGGGGGGGGTTGCATTATTAAGCCAATGATAATGAGGGCTCTGTGTCCACATTTTTCAGACCTTTGCCTGAATTTGATGTCCATATACTGCATATATAATATATATAAGGCAGCCAGTGGAGCTTCCCGAGACTCTCAAAATGCCCCTCCCCCCCCCCCCCCCAATCCTGCCCCTCTTAGTTTCTGTGCCTATGCATGAATATTTTGGCAGTGCTGGGCACTTCCGCAAGCACCTCCGCAGACCGCAAATTCCGCAACTTGCGGAAGTGCTATTTTGTTTGCAGTTTGCATTTTGCACTGATTGCCAATCAACTTTGCGCTTTGCGTTTGCAGATCTAAAATCTACCAAGTTGCGCAAATGCAAACTGAAAACAAAATGTTTTCAGCATGTCTGGTTGGAGAATTCATAAGCCTGCCACACATCAAGGTTTTTGGTTGTTCTTTGTCCCACTTTCATCCTATCGCATTGGTCTAACCAGTTGGAAAACCTCAATTTGTAGTTGGAAACTATATATAGCCTAAAGGAGATATACACTTTAGTACAACTTTGGGTTTAATATTGGCTTGAATAAGAACAGGAAAGGACTTTATCAAATGGTTGTGTTAAGGTATGGTATAGATGGCGCCACATGTTGCATGACTGACAGCATTGAGTCCAGCATGAACATCCTCATCTCTCAGTATGGGCTAGTGAACCTACCCAGACCACATGCACCATGTTTCAGTGAAGTAATCATTAAAAGATTAATAAATCTCCGGTTTGACCAATATAAGTCACAGTTTGACATTGTTAAAAGCAACTGAATTAATGTTTGAATGCTTTCACTGCTGTCTAGTTTTTTTGTTTTAAGTATTTTCTTTGTAGAAAACCACTAAAAATTTTAATAACATATTTTGAACGCCGGAAAAAAGCTGTAAAAATATTAGCATATTCATGAAACTCAGTCACTTTATAATGCTTGTTGGCAGGGTAAGTGTAAACTAACCCTGCAATGGGAGGATGAGCATGAAACAGAGCATTGAGCACTGATAGTGAGCCATCAATGTCATGAATTATGCAGGCCTATACATATTTCTGTATTCCTGTTGATAAGCAATTATAAATTTGTGAATAATACAGAGATTTTTTCAATGCCAAATTTGTATGTACATGTATCCACATTGTCAATTTTATATTTTTTTGGTCAAATATCAAATGTCTTTTTATTAAAGCATCTCTCTATATTAAATAAAATGTATTCATATTTTTTTTAGGCAATAGTTGGGCCTATTTACCACAATTTAGGTTTGCGATTGTGTTTGCGTTTGCGTTTGCACAACCTTTTATAAAATTTCAAAAAAGTTTGCAGATTTGCGTTTGTGGAAGTTGTGATCAGAGTTTGCTGATTTGCGTTTGTGGAAGTCCAATTTTGTTTGCGTTGCCCAGCACTGTATTTTGGTTACTTTCGCAGATTTCAGTCCTCCCAACCAACCCCCTAAAATCGGGTTTACCCCTTTTTTTAGCCTAAAACCCTCTCACCCTCTTTTTAATGCAAAAACCCTCTTTTTTGACAACTTAAAAACCCTCAAAAAAATTTCCATTATTAAAATGGTTATTTCATTACTTTCTGTCCTCCGAAATTGTTGAGCTGGTATGACAACCCCCTTCAAAACTGCCCAGAATGAGGATTCTGCTCAACTACTGTTATCATTGTTTATTGATCAGATGCTGTAATTTAGCCATGAATTAAAAATAACGTGCAAGCACTTTAAGAGATGCTTGCAGATAGACTGCCCATGATAGTATCTACCCCTTTGCCTGTCACCTGCACAAGGGTATCTGGCATGTGAGACCTTCAGAGGGTATCTGGCATGTGAGACCTGCTGGAGGGTATATGGCCTGTGACCTACTTTTGGTGATTGACCTTTGACCTGCAGAAAGTCAGCCTGTTTGTTTTCTTTATTAATTTCTTAATCTCAGAAAGACACCTAACGTTTATCAACGCAAGATAAAATTCTATTGAGACTGTATGCAAAGTTTTAATGACAGAGATGAAACAGCATGGCCAAGGCAGTTGTCATAAGTTTCAGAGCCATCCTCCCACAATAGAGATGCCGCTTGCAACCAAGCAAGCATCTCTAAAAAACTACAGGAAGTGCATTGTAAAACCGTTTCAACTGGAAGTTTTGGATATAAATGCGTTTTTCTCAATACAGAAATTTTGTTTATTAGGACCCCGACTTTTTTGTGAAAACCCTCTAAAAAGGGTGCGGAACCCTGTACCGACGTTCCTGAGGTTGGGAGGTCTGACTGATTTTAACCATAGAAATACATAGAACGGACATGAGGCTGTATAATGCCACCTCAAGATGAGGTCACCAAATCCGCCATATTGGAACTGCCCTGAGACATGACATCACAATAGACTAATTATGATGTGACGTCATGCCATTGTTATAAGTGACATCACAGTGATTGGTGATGTCACGGTCCATTGTGCAAGTATTCAGGGCAGTTCCAAGATGGTGGATTTGGTTGCTTCATCTGCCAGAGCCTCATGTCCCTTCTATGTATTTCTATGATTTTAACATACTGCCAGACAGGTTCTGCAGACTGGCAATCTTTTCAAGATTTGTCCTAGGCTGCAGGCACAGTGAGGGGTTTTGGCTCTTTTAAAGAGGTACCAATAAAACCTGGGCTTTGAAAAAATCAATTAGTAAACGCAATAATTCGTTTTATGAGTATGACTTTACTTGACACGCTTGATTTGACTTGTTAGAACCCAGTTTGAGTAGCTGCATGTACCAACCTTCTCCTTTCTGCTACCACCATGTCCTCATCAATGAATTCAGCTGGTCTTCTCTTGATCGCTCTTTCTGTTCCTGTCTTTCTATTAATCTGCACCATGCGAGTGAAATTTATTTCATATTCGAATCCATTCATTTTCATGCAGCCTTCTTCTAAATCCTTTGTTTTAATGAGAGAGGAAGAGAAAAATGGTCATTAGAATCATTACACCGTACATCAGTTCATAGACCAGTGGAGGACTACTGACCTGGAAAAACCACCTATAGGCATCCCTTAAGACATTCGCATGATTTGCAAGCACTGAAAATATTATCGTTTTTTATTACCACATTTTATGAAGGGCCATTTCGCCATGTCATATTTGCCTTTGTACAGACTTGAAAATCGTGACTACATAATCGACAAGGGTTCACATCATACCTCGTCTTCGTATTTGATGAAAATTCCAGTCTCAAATTCCCAGAACCAGCTCCACCTGGTGAGGAGGGGCAGCGTATCTGGTGCTGATGTAGCGTCACGAGTTGAAAGTCTTTGGATGTTTGTTTGAAATTTGCTGTCTTTTGATTCGTAGAAATTCACCAGCATTTTGTCGAAGTGGGATATGAATGTGATTGACCTACAGAAGTAAAAAAATGGGTGTTTAGAACTATAGATACGCATAAAATATACGTAAAGTTATCAGAAGAAATCAATTCAGGGAGTCTCAGGAACTGCAAGGAATACTTCACCAAAATTCCTTTCTTTTCACACGAAAAATCATGGAAATCTCCTACTTCTTTCTGCCCTTCTCTAAGTTCCCTAGACTGTGCTGTAGGAATTGTGAACAAATTGTGTTATAGATTTCTCACTGTCAAGCACAGGGGCTTCTGTACAAAGTTTTAAGTGGTTCTATATAATATAATATCAGTAAAAATTTGTTCAGAATCCCCTGTGCTGTCAAGGTCATGAGTTTCATGGTTCCAAAATAATTTGATATCTTTCACATGCTTTTCATCACTTTCATGCAGTGTTGTCTTTAGTGAGTTTATTCACTTGGCTTGTCTGTAATTCCATTTGCTGGTTAAGGCCGCATGGGGGGGGGGGGGATTTAAGGGGTTACAACTTACCTTTTGGGCAAGTTTGGGCCTATGCAATGTAATCTTAAAAAAGTAATTTAGTACATTTCCTTTTGTTAAAGTTCTCCCGTGTTCGACATGATTTTCTTGCTCCAAAATCTTCGATAAATTTGATAAATTTTTATTTTTCACCTCTCCTGTCCGATATTTTGTCAAATTTTAGTAAATTGGCCCTGAGTGTAACATTTTGAGGACGCCTGCTGCTCTCTTTCTTATCTAATAGATAAACCCTCGTGAGCGCCCAGAACTGGGTTTTAGGGGGCTGCACTTACCATATCTATCTATCTATTTATCTTACCTCCCTCTCGTTCCCCTCACTTCATCCGAACAGGCATCCCAGTCTGGATTACAATAATTCTGTTCTATTCTGCAGTTTATTCGTTTGGGAAAATTCACCCATGTTTTCTTGGCTTTGTCATAGAACTGCCACTGGTAAGGGAGGCTGACGTGCATGCGTCTACATTTTCCCGAATGACTGCATCGCCCTGTAAGAAGATTAGAAGAAGGTTTGAATGAGGCGACATTTTTCAGTTATTCTCGGGGACTGCTTGGGTATATGTAAACATGACGACATGTTAAAGGTTAAAGGCACTTCTATTTAAGATTGGTAGACGATTCAGTCCTATGAGTGACTTTCAATCAGTAAGTGGCCAGACTGGGTTTTGAACCTACAGCCTCCGGATTGCAAGGCAGCTGTGCTAACCATTATGCTATGAGTCTATGAAGCCACACTATCATCAATTAAAATGTATTATATAGGCCTATACACATGCAGGCCTGTGCGTGCATACAAATACTGAAATTGAAACATAGAAGGGTATATGGCCAAATTTGCTCAATTTTCTCACCGACTATAAAGTATGAACATATGTCTTTTGCCTGGTTTGCTGTATTGGCATCCTCCTGAAGCAAAAAGAAATTGTTACAAATTAATCAACCTTGTCCAACTCGGAATATCTTTGCAAATATACCAGTTGAACCTTAAGCTCGGTCTGACCACCTTCAAGAATGAGCTTATGGCGTTAAAAAAGACTTACTAATAAATCCCCATCCATTCCGGAATTTCCTCTTGTCATCAGAAAGATTAATTGTTCCTGCAAATGTAAACATATTCTTGCATCTCACATTGTGTAAAGTGTACAACAAAGCTGTATTTAGGGTATAACATTCATGACAATGATGTTGTTTATATGAATGTAGTGATTTATGTTTGTGTATTTTTCGGTGCATACATTGGCAGCGTGATGTTGGTAGCCGCTTGTTAGCGTTTTTTTTAACCCTTTGAGTGGTATCCTGGCTCGGTAACAAATAAGTACTTTCTGAGTATAATGTTTATATGAGTATAAATGACGGCCAATGCGTTTTATTAATGTATAAATTATGCATATATATAGGCCCATGCTTTCAGTTTATTTGCTTTCAACAATTTCGAATGGATCTTTTTGAAAATCCTTGAATCTTACATAAACGTCAGCTTCGGTTTCTTCCTCATTTGGTTGTTTTGGTGGCTCTCTTGCAATTGGTCTTTCTCTACTTTTTGCTCTTTCTCTAATTTCTCCTCTTCCTCTTCCTCCTCCTCCTCCTCCTCCTCCTCCTCCTCCTCCTCCTCTTCCTCCTCCTCCTCCTCTTCCTCTGCCCTCATTCCTTCCTCCTTGACCCCAATCTGTGTCCCAGGAATTGTTGTTCACTGTAACAGAATAATAAACAGTCTGCACTCTGTACTTTCTTAAAACCTGAGAAGATACGCATAAATTATATGATTTCCTATGAACACAATCATTTGTTTAATTCCATACAAACATGAAAAGACCAACATTTGCTATTATAATTGAGGGTTATCAATTTATAATAAAATGTATGCCTGAGATATTGTAGTCATGCATATAGACATACTGGAGCGGAGGCAGGGGGGGGGGGGCATTCGCGTTTCGGAAACAGTGAGATAAGGGCTAAAAAATTCGGGCAGATGATAAATTAAAACTATATATTTTTTGAAATTTATGGTTTGAAAATAGTATTAAATTAATAAAATTAATCTTTTAATTCAGGCATGTCACTGGAAACCCCCTGGCCCCCCAAATTCGCACGCCCGGTACGCCTATGTATTGTAGCTCTCAGAATGTTTTAAGTTTCCAAGAATGTATCCTATACACTGCCAGAAAAGCCCATTGGGGCAAATGCACTGTTACATTGGCATATTAATAGGTCTGTAGATATCTTCCATGCATGGACACGCAATCGGGGGAACTGCAGCAAATTCAGGGATGAAAAAAAATTTGGTCAGAAAAGTTTTGGGACTAAAATTTTTTTGAAAAATATTTTGGGAAAAAAGATTTCAAAAAAAGGTAGCCCTGTAGCCTTATTATGTCAATGGTAGTTATGGGTAAAAAAAAAGTGCGAAAAAATTTATAATTGGAAATTGGAAAACATTACCAATAATTATCTTATGAAACTTTGTCCCTCTTTCTCTGTGATTTTTTTAGAAGAAAAAAAAAACCTAACAGTTTAAGCTACTCCCATTTCTTTTTTTTGGTACCCAATGGGCACTACCCATGGTACCTCATTTCATGTATATATTTATCTGGACGCCTTTGGCGTGCAGATACTGTCTCACAACGGCCTACTTCCTTGTGTTTTTCAGTTTCCTGTTGGCTGAACATAAGACAGAGTGATGTACACAGTAAACCCATCAAACTTACTTTATGTTGCACACACGTGATCCAAGTGACTCAGACTGATATAGCAAACAGATAGTGGATAGATCTACAGATATCACCCGGTGAATTGGTCCTTAACACCGAGAATAGCTGGAAATCTGTGTTGCAATCATGGAAAATTGACTGGATTCTAAATAGGACAATGTACTAGAATTATAACTGATATACTGTCCCTATGGCACACCAGGGAGGGGGGACCAGTCTACCAGAATCTGATATGCTTCAGCGCACACCCGTCATCAACACGCGGTAGCCACCTAGCATGCAAAATACGCACTAATGCTATTGGTTGAGAGAGCTATATAGATTTGCCGGTGTTCAACAACTAGATCATTAGATTGAAACTGGCATGCATAAACAATTTAAAAGGGGGTTAAAGAGCCCTAAAGCTATTGACCAACTTGTGACCGACTTATGCTCAGACAGGGTGAACTGTTTTACAACCATGGCCTCATTCACACCTCCTTCTGACCTAAAGAATGGCTTTTTGAGGAAGCATACTACACTGGTCCATTTGTTAGACTAGCAGGGCTAGTCTTTAGGGATACTAGGTGTCGTCCAGTTCCGAGTCTACCATCTCCATGGCAACCACAGTAGTAGTACTGTCTATTTACACAAGGTAGCTACACTTTCTTCTTCTTCTTATTGGGAGTTCTCTCCTGTGTTTTGGAGCTCCCCTATTGATAGTTATGATATGGTCAATGATGTCAATCAATGTTAGTCAGCGATGTCAGCTGGGATATCAACCAGTGATATCAACCAGTGATGTCAGCCACTGATGTCAGACGGTGATGTCAGCCACTGATGTCAGCCGGTGATGTCAACAAGTGATGTCAGCCACTGATGTCAGCCACTGATGTCAGCCACTGATGTCAGCCTGTGATGTCAGCCACTGATGTCAGCCACTGATGTCAGCCGGTGATGTCAGCCACTGATGTCAACCGGTGATGTCAGCCACTGATATCAGCCACTGATGTCAACCAGTGATGTGCCACTGATGTCAGCCATTGCTGTCAGCCACTGATGTCAGCCACTGATGTCAACCGGTGATGGCAGCCACTGATGTCAGCCACTGATGTCAACCAGTGATGTCAGCTGCTGATGTCATCCAGTGATGTCAGCCACTGATGTCAGCTGATGATGTCAGTTGGTGATGTCAGCCAGTGATGTCAGCCACGGATGTCAGCCACTGATGTCAGCTGGTGATGGCAGCCGGTGATATCAGCCACTGATGTCAGCCGGTGGTCAGCCATTGATGTCAGCCACTGATGTCAGCTGGTGATGTCAGCCACTGATGTCAGCTGCTGATGTCAGCCACTGATGTCAGCCACTGATGGTAGCCACTGATGTCAGCCACTGATGTCAGCCACTGATGTCAGCCACCGATGTCAGCCACCGATGTCAGCCAGTGATGTCAGCCGGTGATGTCAGCCACTGATGTCAGCCGGTGATGTAAGCCGTTTATGTCAGCCACTGATGTCAGCCGGTGGTCAGCCACTGATGTCAGCCGGTGATGTCAGCCACTGTTGTCAGCCGGTGATGTCAGCCGGTGGTCAGCCATTGATGTCAGCCACTGATGTCAGCCACTGATGTCAGCCGGTGATGTCAGCCACTGATGTCAGCCGGTGGTCAGCCACTGATGTCAGCCGGTGATGTCAGCCACTGATGTCAGCCGGTGATGTCAGCCAGTGATGTCAGCCGGTGGTCAGCCATTGATGTCAGCCACTGACGTCAGCTGGTGATGTCAGCCGGTGATGTGAGCCAGTGATCTGAGCCACTGATGTCAGCCACTGATGTCAGCCGGTTATAGGATGATGTCAGCTGATGAAGTCAGCCAATGATGTCAGCCGGTGATGTCAGCCGATGATGTCAGCCGATGATGTCAGCCAGTAATGTCAGTCAGTGATGAGCTGAACAAACTGCTGATCGACCCCCTGCTAGTCTTGCATATGGAAATATGCTCCCATCTAGTTTGACAATGTATAGAAACAAAATAAAAAGAATTCTCCCATGATGCATATATGTTTTAATAAAGTAAAGTGTAGTATACATAATCAAATAAAAGTTTTACTTTTAATTTGAAGTTTATAAACTTTATACAGTGTACTTTTAGTAAATGCATGACAGTTACAAGGGTAACTGTCATTGTAAATGTAAGCTGCATATGCATATACACATACAGCAAGATTGTTGGGTAATTTGAAAGAGGTGTGAAAAAGGGTAAATACATTTACTCTGCCCTTGGTCCATTTTTCTAGGCCAATGTGCAATGAAGTAGGGCAATAGCCTCAGGGCTCTTTGACTTCGTTTAAATTATGCTATTGCTTTCTTTCTCGAACATCTCAGGTTTTATTGAAATCATAAAAGTGGGTCTGCTTCATGAAGATGAGCTGTATCTACCTTAGCTTAAGATGTCCAAAGCAATGATGAGCTGTGGGTGTGTATCTCCTCTGTCAGCTTAACACAACTATTTCAAGTTGTTAAACACACAACTCCATCACACACAATCAAAAAACTTCATGCATCGCTATGTAGCAATTCATTTATTTCTCTCTCTTAAGGCCCATTGGCCACTATGCCCTGATAACTTCTGACTACTGCTATTATAATTCAGCCAACCAGACTACCAGACCAATATTATGTTACAATGTTCAGGTCAATTATCAGCGTCCAGATATGCAAATTGCAATTTGCCTTCTAGTTTTCATTATTTGGCTTGTTCACGAATTCGTGGAGGTGTAAAAACGAGCATGTACGAATTCGTGGACATGAAAAAACGAGCATAGGTGCTCGTATACATGTAATAACTAACACTCGTTAATGGGCTTTATTATTCATTCGTGAATCTGCTAACACTAACATTCGTGGAAGTGATATATCATTAAGGTTTAGTGTTAAAATTAGGTTTAGAGTTAGTTTTAGCAAAGTTTAAGGTTGCAATGTTCGTAATTGCACCTTCACAAATTCTTGAATTGCAATATTTCACACTTACACGAATGCTAAATTCGTGTATATGTTCGTTTTTGCTGTTTACTAATTCGTGTACATGTCAAATAGTGAAAAATATATACCTCCTCATTTCCAGCCGAAGTGACTTACCAAGAGCTAATCTGGGGACATTTTTTCTGTTTGGCGAAGGATCTCTCATTTTTCTCCAGTTAGCATTTGTATCAGCAGGTGATGCTTTTCGTAACTGTTTTAGTATCTACAAAAAAAAAGACAATTAAAAACTCTATTCAGGATAGCAAAAACAATGTGAGATGTCATTGTAATCCGGCCATTATATTCAAGTATTTGTTGTTTTTTTTTATAAAGCCATCAATTTCTTCTCTTTTTCATGTTTTAATATGTATGAAGAGCCTGTAGCCGACTTTTTAAAATCTCCCCTCCCATATAAATCTAGCTTATACCAAAATTGCAATCAAATAGAAAAGTTTGAGACGTAATCTTTGAAACATAATCGTTCAAATTAGTCATTTAAGATGAACCAAACCCTTTGAAAACTCCTACCTCAGCATCTCGTTAATCTCGTAGTCCCTATATAGCCAAATTTGGTGCTTATTGGACATAAAATACAAACTCATTCACTCACCTCAGCCTCACATAGCCATTCTGTATCAAAACCATACTGCTTTATTATTTTTTCTGGCTGATCGTCTTGGATATTGTGGCTGTAGTGACATCTGAGCCCAAACCTGCATTCCCCCGATATATAATTCTTGCAAAGATGCAGAGCAGCACATACTCTACCTGCAATATAAGAGGTAAGTTGATTGGTAGTTGAATAAATTATCACAGAAAGGTAGATAGTTGGGCATTTGATTCACTAAAAGGTTGTTGTTTTTTTTCAATTCAATTCGTTTAATATTTTGTGTTGGTTGAAAGTGTTTTTTTACTCTGGGTTCCCATAAAAGTGGGTCAAAATTATTTTCTGTCAAAAGTTGTGGAGGCAAATTTAGAAGTTTCAGAGCTTACAAACCAACCGACTAGGGAACCGTGGTATACTTATAGTTTCTGAAATGCATTTTGCAATTTGGTGCTGTATGTGCTGGTGTTATTTTGAAAATTTGCTTCCTCATTCAAGATGCTGCCACAAAATGGCTGCTATTCTTGATTTGCCCACTAGCTCCCACTATGAGTTACATTTTTTACTAAAGATTGAAAATTGGTGTTGAGATTCGGTTGAGGGCATGAATCAATATTTGGGAAATTCAAAATGGCTGGCAAAATCATTTATTTTAAATGGCTGCCACAAAATGGCCATCATTTTGGAGTAATCCAAGATAGCTTCCTAAATGGCCACCACGGTATGGCTGCCATTACTGAATTGTCCATGTGACCTTAATGTTTCATTAAAAGTTGTGAGAACATCCATATCTGCATAACTACATGTATGTATTATCCGGAATCATGCAAATTCTGGCTTGCATAATAGGTGCAATAATTTTGACAAGTAATATAGGCGGAAGCGGTATCTCTATTCACAAAATTTAGTGGTGTCTCTAGAAACCTGACAAAGCATTCCTATTTCAATCGGTACAATATGAGCAAAATGGAAAGTTCATTACTTTGAAAATCCCCAAAATTTGAATGGCTATGACCAAATAAGTAAGAAATATGTTAAAAGATCAAGTGGCACATTTTTTATGGTTGTCTGTAGCAATTGTCCTTTACGTTTACATCATTACCTGTATATTGATATAAATCAAAATCAGGAACTGGTACTTTTCAGAACTATTATCATATATATGTTTGGTGCTTACTTTTTTGACAGCCTCTTTGAGAATTGTAGAATCGACAACTTATTGGCAACAATGCTTGACTTCGATTATTCTGAAACAAGAAAAAGTCTAATCAGCTGCTTAAAAAATATAAGTGTGAATACATATGCAAAAAAGTTTGCAACAATTTTCAATTGATAACTTTTTTATCCATTCCCTCAATTTGTCAAATTAATACTTCGGAGTTAATGTTATACTGGTTGGACAACTAGCTATTTTTAACTGCGCCAATGGTGTAGTTATTGTAGTCCTGGCCTCTTTCCTTGTGTGTCCGTGTGTGTGTTATTCGATTTTTGCAATTGATACTGAATGTATTTCAATATCCTTTGGTAGCATGGTTTCATAGGCCCACAAAATACCTGATTAAATTTGGTTGCTGTAGATGCTGTTTAAGGGCTGCTCTTAAAAAGTACATAAACAGGTCCCTACACTGCCGTTAGGGTGGGACTGGCGCCCCAATGTTTGCGGAACAAACCTGACTTTCTTTTGCCAGTGAGGTTGCCATAAGAAAGCAAGTGTGTGAAATTTCAGCTCATTCTATTTGTATTTAGAGGTAGCACATTTCACTTGAAGTTTATAATGTAAATCCCCATTGGCGAGACCTGAAAAAACCTGCAAAAAAGCATGATTTTCCAAAAATGAGACTTAGAATCCATATTTTTCGACCATTCTAAAACTGTGGCGCAGTTCATAATTTTGCATTTTCCACTCTTCATCTCTGCACAATGTAATGTCCAATTTCAGCTGAATATGACGAAAATGACTCAAAAATGCCTAAATTTCGAGATTTTCTCCTCATAGTGGCTGAACAATACACCTGTTCTGAAGTGCCCTCCCAAAACCCTCCCCCATAGTCTTTGAATGGTAGAAAAATATTTATTCTAAGTCTCATTTTTGGAAAATCATGCTATTTTCAGGTTTTTCAGGTCTCGCCAATGGGGATTTACATTATAAACTTCAAGTGAAATGTGCTACCTCCAAATATTAATAGAATGAGCTGAAATTTTACACACACACTCTGCCAACCTCAGTTGCAAAAAAAAGTCGGGTTTGATCCGCCTAAGATTTCCAAAATGTGGGGCGCCAGTCCCACCCTAACTGCCGTGCTATGGGCCTATAATATAAGCACTAGATTGTTTTTTCAGCTTGTGTAATTTGGATTACAGATGTGGATGCCGTGTGGACGGCGCAGTTATGTGCTCTCTGGGCGCTCTTCTTGTTGCCAATGCGTTACCAACCTCAAACCATGTCAGGGAAATTTCCTGATTGAGCTGTCTTCAATGAAATAGTCAAATTAAGTGCTAATCCTCATTAATCCTCTCAGGTGAATGGCCCAGGATGAATGGTTATGGATTATGAGACCTCAACAATCTTCATATGGATGTTGCAGAATCTTCTTTAAAGATGATTTAAATAACTACCAGTTGTATAAATACATAAATAATTGCCTGCCTTAACTCTGTTAACTCCTTTTGGTCTGGCGCGGCAGAAATCCCCCAAATTGAGAAGATACAAATTAGCTTTCTTAAACATGTTCTCAATGTGAGACGGCAGACGCCAACACTAGCTGTGTATGCAGAAACAGGAAGATTTCCTCTAAAGATGAGGCAACAGATAATTGGAGTAAGCTATTGGGCTAAAGTTAAAAATCTACCAAGTGATGATATCTTAAATAAATGCTTAAATATACAGATAAATAATCACAATGCTGGTCAGAACAACTGGTACAGCAAGATAGCAAAAATAATGACAAATGCTAACATTGCCTGGCTAACCAAAGAGTCTTGCAAGATTATAAAGGAAATCAAACTTAAACTATATTCAGAGGAACAGTCCAGAATTTTGAATGAAATTAATAACTCAGATAAATTTCCCAAACTGCGCACATATAAAATTTTCAAGACAAGTTACTGTCTAGAACCGTATCTGAATCTAAACCTCTCAAAGAAAACATACAGCAACATTGCCAGATTCAGAGTAAGCTCTCATAATCTAAAAATTGAAACAGGTAGACATAACATACCCAAAATTCCGATAGAACAGAGAAAGTGTGAGAAATGTAATACTGACAGTATAGAAGACGAGATTCACTGTCTCTTAATTTGTACTTATAACAATATCCCTAGAGTAGAGCTTCTTGACAGCGTTAGTTGCCTTATGCCCAACCTAAGTAGTCTCGATAACAGTGAACAATTTATTGCACTGATGTCAGATAAAAGACCGGAGATAATACAGGCGATAGGTCGTTACCTTAATAGAGTAATGTAAGTGTAGCTAAGAAATTAATGATTCAAAATTAAAAGTGTATATTTTACATATTTTAGGTGTGTTGCTGTGCCTCCCTACATGTTGAGTAGAAATTTCCGAACCTTGACTTTGGACTATTTGCTAAAGAAATTTTGTTGAATGAACTTGTGAATTAACTATATAAATGCCTTTTATTATTTTATATTTTATTTTATATTGTAACTGTCTGAATGCTATATATATGTGTATGTAGGGCATGTTTACAGAACACATTAAATTGTTTGTAGCATTTGTATTTTATTTTTATGTATGACTATGAATGATACTAATTAGATTGACTGAAATGACATCTGTAATTTGATATTGACACTCTGAATTGGGACTCTTTTTAAAGTATCAGAAATTTACCATTTTATGTTATGTATTCTAGATGCAACCACTAGAACTGGGACCAGTATTGTAAAATTTTATATACTTAATTGCATTTTAACTCTCTGTAGTCTGTAGATTAGTGTAGACATTGATTTTGCTGACACATGTATCTCTTTTGATATCCAGTTTGTCTAATAAAAGTTTATATATATTATTTTTGTAAAATTCAATTCAAGACCAAATAAAGTTAATCTGATTCTGATTCTCAGTTGGATATTTCTGTAATATTGCAACAACAATTTTCGAAGTGGTAGATTAAATTTGATATTGTCTGACAAAACATAAATTTGAGGACATAAAGTCCTATGTATGTATTCATTATTTACCCACCCACCACCTTTGACAATCGATATAGCCCACTGAGGTTCTGCAGAGGCGTAAAACACAACACCTTTGACAAACACTTTCAGCAGGCCTCACCTGAAAAATTGTATTTAGACCTTTAAGATCCACTGCTCCCAGATTGTGTTCAGACAGTAGCGCCATGTTGTGGTCATCTCGCAGACTGTGACCGAATTTACACAGTTTGCCGCCCTGTTCAAACTCGCACGTGCCCGTCAGAAGGTAGAATTTGCAAATGTGCAGCGAGCCGCAAGAATTTCCTGCCGAGCATTTATATCCATTCACATGCTCGCTACAAATTTGTAAATTGGTAGTTAAAGATTGCAGTCCCATGCCTCCTGTCAACAAAGTGAAGCATGAGAAATTGAGAATTCATTATATTTAAGGACTACTAGCAATAAGCCCATGCTACTTGTAGGGAGCAACTGGAAGATACATTCCAGGTGCTGCCCTCTTGTGTATTGTGTAGGAGTCAGTTTAAAACGTATTATCATTAATTAGGAGATTTAGAGGAATGCAGTGACCTTGAAAAGGGGAGAGTTCTGCCTTGAAGGCCACAGGAAGTTACAGGGAAAATTAGAAGACCAGACACTGAGCAGAAATTGAGATAAACCCAGTATGCAATTATGCAGAAGATGAAGATAATGTAATAGTCATGATGATTCACAAAGTATGTACTACTGTCATTGATAAGGCCTGACATAATTGATCTTTAGCTTCATGGATCTTCTGGAGGAACTTTTTCCAGGGTCGGTATGACGAAAAAAAAAAATTAAATCTTAAATTTTTTACAATGTCAATTTAATGAAAATAGTGGGTAAGACCAACTTTTTTTTTCCATAGGCAGAGAATCTGTTTGGTTGGTCGATCTGAGAAGCCGAAAAATTAAATATGTCCGGCCTTATGTCCCCAACCTAGGCTACCTCCCACATACAACTCAATGAATTTTCTGAATTCCCAAGTTTCCCTCAGAAAGATGCCCACACTCCCGACCGCCCACTTCTATGCCGAGTATATGCCCTAACACTTCTGTGCCCACACATTGAACTTGCACTGCACTATGAATATCACTGGGTTACGTTTGGGTCGTTGCAACTCTTCATGCAGTTTAGTGTGTCAAAAATCTGGCTCTCTGATTGGTCAGATTACAGGAAGTCGGCCGTTTCACTGCGTTGGCGACGAATGTCACGATTTTAACTTATACCAAAAATTAGAAAAAAAATAGAAAAATTAAGATGTCTGTCAAAATTGTGACGTTCGTTGGCACCTTATTATCGTCCTTATATTCATAGTGCATTTGTGCTGTCTTGTCTGTCTACAAGTGGACTGCTCTTGCATTGCCACAGATCAGAACATATGCTGTCTTGTGTTGCCACCTAGTGACTAGTGTGCTATTCCGCGAGCTCCTGCGAGCGTCCACATACTTTCAACCAGGGGAACACACACAATTTTGTCTGGAAGACACCGGGGCTCTTTCTGAGTGTGCTGATGGCCTTGTCTACTTCCTTAGAGAATGTGATTGCCGAGTCTGACTCTGGTATACATCAATGTTGAATAGAAATTTTGTGAATGTGCAATGAAATTGGAACTATTTCTTGGGACAGCAATGCTGTAGCATAGAAAATCAACTTTTGTACCAGGTGCATGGCAGCAGCATGCAGTTCTCATTTTCACCAGACTGCTGTCTTGTGATAATCACTCACATCAACATATCCTATTTCAAGCTATGATATCACTCTTCTGTGATGAACTGTTTAGCTTTTTTTTAATGTAAACCCGCCCCTTTTCCAATGAGGTTATTTATACTTAAGGTGTGATCACACCTTTTTGTGAATCTTCGATAAATACTGTTAGGTTGTAGGGCTATCCCTTAAATTAAGATGAGCCTTAATGAAGCATGGACAATATATATATATCATGTATTTAAAAATAAATAAAACAGTAACTGAATACCTGTGTTAGATGTAGGCAACTGTTTAGCTGCGTCATTAGCCAGTTTCTTGCTGCTATCAACAGGAAGGTGCTTTTTTTGTCCAGCTTGAAGGTTAACTTTTTCTTCTGTCAAATGTTCACTCAAACGTTGTATAAAACTAGGGTCTTTCCTCCTGGTAATTGTGGCAGTAGTGTTATTAGTTGATATCATGATAGATTCCAATCTCCCTGCAATACCAATGGCTGAATTGCCTGAAGAATCACTTGAAGAATTTCCTGAAACATTGCCTGATCCTGTTTCTGGTTTACCTTCTGTTAAATGTTGACTCACAGGTTGAATAAAACTGGGATCTGTTCTGCTAGCAATTGAGGCGCTTGTGTTATTTGTCGATTTCATGATAGACTCTAATCTTCTTGCTATACCACTAGCTGAATTGCCTGAAGAGCTGCCTGAGGTCCCATGAATTAAAGAGTAATTGTCTTTATCCTGGGACTCGGAACTGACTGATGTTTTTTCATTTTGTGTGTATGTAAATTTTGTTCCTGAATCTGTACTGGCACTTGACAGTTCTGATAGATTCTTTTGGAAAATTCTGTTAATGACACTTCCAGATGTTGCAGTACTTGCCGATCTGCCTAATGTTAACTTTGCTGTTGATGTGGCAGTTCTGTTACTGGCGAAGCCAAATCTGACGGGGCCTGGATTTGGTGGTTTCGATTCAGTTGAAGTAATTTTTGTTTGGAATAGATCAGGTTTCTTTAAGGCTGAGCCAGTTGGCAAGGCTGAGCCAGTTTGCAAGGCTGAGCCAGTCTCTGGTCTCCCTGTGGGCCTATGCATCACTACACTGCTGGCATCTCGACCTCCTGTATCCTTAGCACTCATCAAACCTAATCTCTTGATTTTGCTATCAACAAGCTTATTGGTAGGCTTGTAGTCATCCTCTTGTGTGAAGTTCATTTCTTCCGAATGGTCGTTTTCTGAACTGACCAGTAGTTGAAAAAGACCGAATTGATTCCTTGGTCTTGGTGCTGGCTTAGGCTTTGTTAGTTCTGGTTTTGGCCCGCTAGAATCTGATGATTGCCCAAATATTTGAATTGTTGTATTTACACCATCAGTAGCAGCTGAAGCATAATGTGGAAATTCTGTGTCATCTGAAAACAAAGAAATTCAGAAAATGAAATGTGTTTTAAACTTGTAAGTCTCTCGTAGATGGGAGGGAAGATAATAGGACAGAATAAAATAGAAAGCAATAGACCCATGAATGAGTTTGAAGCGTACATGTATGACCTGGTGCTCAAAGGAGGAGAGCAACTGGTAGAGACCTTGTAGGTGCTGCCCTCTTGTGTATTGTACATGAATCAGCCTAAAACTAATTATCATTAATTCGGTCATTTAGAGAAATGCAATGGCCTTGAAAAGGGGAGACTTCTGTCTTGGGGGCCTTAGGAAGGCACAGGGAAAATGATTGGACCAGACATTGAATGGAAATGGAGATAAACCCTGGATGCCATTGTTATAATAGATGCCTCTGAACATGCAGTTAGGCATAGTGCACCACACAGGTTCGATAAATACCAGCTGTACCGGTATAGTCTGGTCGATTCCTGAACCGGTTTTCATAGTGGCAGTTTCGGTTCGGTTCAATAATGATATAGCCAGTAGGGGTCTACACCGGTTCGATAAATACCGGCCGTACCAGTACAGTCTGGTCGGTTCCCAAACCGGTTTTCAAAGCAGCACTTTCGGTTCGGTTCAATAATGCTATATCCAGCTAAAAAAGGTCGTTTTATTGCCGAGATTTGACAGAAAATGTCCACAAAATCATGAAATGAACTCGACCCCTAATAGCCAGCTGAAAAAGCCATTTTATTGTCGAGATTTGACAGGAAATGCCCACTAATAATGAACTGAACTCCAGGACATAGTCATCCTGATGTCCGCTCTAGTTCGAGTCCAACTTTCCGGGCCAAAAATGCAGATTGCTCTAAAATGCTGATTGTCCCGAAATTGCGGACCGACGGCTCGAATCGTGTATCTATCAAGTGTATCGATGATACATATCGTATTGAATGTCAGCAATGGTACAGAACCCTAGTTAGGCATATGATGCAATCAGCTGTTTCCTTTGAAAGGAGCCCCCAATTTGGCTATTGCAATGGTGTTGCATTCCATCATGAGTTTTAGGCAGATTTGCATTTTGAACATTTTTTCATGTAATGATGCAGATTCATATTTTACTTAATTTTCTTGATTTTCAAAAACAGCTATTGAAATAAGGCGAATCGTGTAGAATTGCGGTAAAATGAGCGCGAACGCTAAAAGTAATTATTAATTTCATACATTTTTTGACCAGTTGCTTGAATTTACGTCCAATTCTCGTTTAGTCGATTTGTCAGTCTATTATTAACTGTACAGCTGTGCAGTAGTGGCTAATCTTCCTGTATAATGGACTGAAAAGTAGCAAACACTCTTGGCAATAATTCAGATGTAGCATATATATACACATACTTATCAATCTGTGTAAAGCTATTAATTGTCCGCCAATGTGCATGAACTCTTTTATACCAACATTTTCCGTTCAATCTGTTCAATCATAACTTTAAATGAATTAATGAAAAATTGATAAGCCATCTAGCTAAGTAATGCAAATATTAAAGTCTCGTGGTGCAAGACTGAAAGTGACACTAGACTTCATATTTGTGGTATTGGGGGTGCCACACGAACAAACTCCAGCTTTGTCTGCAACTTTGTTATCTATTTTGTCTTACCTAATCTTATCCGTACTCTAGAAAAGCCCACTGGGACCACAGGCAGTGTTCACATGCTTTGCCCTTATTCTGTTATATTATACCAAGGTGTATTGCTCAAGCTCCCCCTATGGAAAAATGACAGTCGTCGTGTGCGGTCATATTTGCGGAAGTTGCCATAAATAGTATTCTTGGGATATCCCATGGCCACCAGGCCTGTTTTGTGGTGGCTGGGAAACAGGCTATAGTATGCTCACCAAAGGGCAGACTGAGGTTCCAATTTAATCAAGAGATGGCTCTGTGGTCTCCTAAATTCTGATTGGCTGTCAAAGGGAATTCCCTTGTGATGTATGCTGATATGGGTGCACACATAGGTAAGATTGGCCAAACAAGGTTAAATGCAATTCTAAAAAATACAGTGTGGTCGATGAAAATCATCTCTAAGTGTAGCTGAGAGACTATTATCTCACAGAACCAACAAGAATGTAGTGAAAGGCTGCTCCTTGAGCAATTTTAATCAATTTTCTATAGTTGCACTCCACCAGGCGGCACTTGAGCCATACACCTTCCTCTCTATCTCTAGAACTGCTAAGCCGTTGTGATCATTCCGCCTGTGCTGGGACAAATGCACTGTTACTTAGGAACAATTTTGGGAATGCTTTTTTTTTCAATTTGGGAAAAAATTGAAAAATTTTTGGGGAAAAAAAATTGTGAAAAAAAAGAAGGAAAAAATCTTACCTAAGCTGTCTAATCTTATCTAATCTTATCCGTACATTACATTTACTGACCATATATTGTCACGAATCCAGTGCAGTCAATATCAATCAGGGCCCACATTTTTCCTGGCACGTCTCTCAAGTGGAAAAAAGATTCTTCCTGCCCGTCAACATTTAGGATTACTTCTCCATTTGGTTTGAAGTATACGTGTACAGATATTTTTGTGAACTCCTTTTGTGGAAGGAGTTTAGTGGCGTACCCTAAGATGTGAAACTTGTCGGGGCTTATGTTTCTGGGAAGCAGCCCTGCTGAGATTGTATGAGGGTCAAAAGACATAAAGCCAAAAGAAATTCCACTTCGGTTAGCCCTATTGATTCCTCTGAAGCACTCAAAATGGATGTGTTCATAGGGGTCGATCGGTCTGTCACTCAAGCAAAAGCCGTTGAATGTCTCTTCTTCAGATTTTGGGCTATTCCTACGGACAGCCATGCATTTTTCTAAAATTAAGTAACATTATAAACCAATAATCACAAACAGTTGTTTCTATTCAGAAAAAAAAGGCATAGGCAAAGAAAAGTATGGTCTGGTTGCCAAGACCCTAAAATGCCATTTGAGAATTCAGATGACACCCCTGCTGCAGAATTTTTGAACCTTGGATCATGTTTGTGGGACTGTGGGTCAGTGTTGGACATCTGGGTATAGATCTACAATGTATTGCACAAATATTTAATTCCGAAGACACACTTTATCACTATGTTGGTTGATGAAGTTGATAACGTAATGTGATTCTATTAATTGCAGTTTCATTAGAAGTTCAAGACAGTGGCGTCGCTATTGGGGGGCACAGGGGGCAATTTCTACAATTTCTTGAAGAATAGCATTTAGCTCATGCTGCAGGGCAGCATGTGCTGCAGATCACCAACACATGCTGAAAATTTTTCAGCACGTGCTATATTTTTAGCATGTGCTGAACATTAATCAGCATGTGCTATATTTTCAGCACGTGCTGAAAATTTATCAGCATGTGCTATATTTTCCGCATGTGCTGAAAATTTATCAGCATGTGCTATAGGCTAATATTAGCACGTGCTGAACATTTTTCAGCACGTGCCATACAATCAGCACGTACTGAAAATTTATCAGCACGTGCTGAAATATCAACATGTGTTTCAGCACGTGCTATAATATCAGTGCTGATGGTTCATATTTGTATTCTGATAAATAAACAAACATTATGAGTTTGCCTGGTCGCCGCTGAGCAGCGCCCTCTATTTGCTCCGGGTACCATAGTGTAGGACAGTTTTAACAGGCTAAAAGTTCAGCTCGGGACTGGCACCCTGGCAATTGAGGTGAAAACCTCATGCTTGTTTATCAAAATATGATAACAATTTTGGGCCTTATTATCTAAATCTGTGTGGTAGCCCTAGATCATGCTAGAATGATTGCCGTGAATATTGTAGGCTGGAGTTCCAATTTGTAATTGCTGTCTGGTTAATTTTCCTATTTTAGGCACTTTGAATACATGTTTTTTTCATAATGTTGAAAATCTCCGTCCGCTTTAACAGAATTCTGAAAAGTTATATATACTTATTCTAATATTTTAAAAGGTATTTCTAAAGGTATACTTTGTTATAAATATATACATATGTAGCAATTATATATTGTTTTGTGTCATTTTTCAAAGATTTTTTTCCTTTATCAGAGAAAAAGTGATTTAATAATTAATTGTAAAGTAAGACTGGGGAGTTATGGTTAACAATGGGAAATCACATTTGATAAAAGGCAACTTTTAATTGAATAAAAAATTGTTGAGTTACCAAGTTGAAAAGTAATGCTCTGTTTTACAATCGTACATTTGGTATGAAAATGGAAAAAATGAAAATAAAATGTTCTTTGAAGAATTGAGTTTTATTTTCATTTTGACAAAGAATTCACACAAATTATTGATGCTACCATTCATTTGAAAGCTCTTCTTACCAGGAATTCAAATATGTAGTCTTTTTAGATATCAATTGAGATTCCACAAAACTATGCGAAACCGCGAAAATGCTGCATTTTCTTCAACAGTTCTAACAAAAATTCTTTAGTTCAATCCAGAAATCAATTGATAATGTTTTTTTTAGATCTGTATGTGGAATAATGAGCACTTTTTTCACACCCTCAAACTATAGGCACTTCACAGAAAGCATGAAAATGAGAGAATTATCGGCCATTTTGGAAAATGGCTGCCATGGGTCAACCAGGTCAAATCTGAAGTGGCTCCCCAAATATGTTCTTTAAGATGTTTTAGAACTATTTGCCAAGTTTCATGCTTCTATGTGTAAATGCATAATTACTTCCCTGTTCATGACAAATCTGCCCCGCTATAAATAGCATGTAATTGATGCTAAAATGGTAATTAACAGCTAGCCAAGGCCCCCCCAAATGGATGTGTGACCCCCCCCCACTGGCCCCCCCATTTCAGATTTGAGAAATTTGAAAAATTATTTGAGCAGAGCACGTCCGTCATTGTGACGGTGCTCACTTATACCTGATTCTCACCAGAATGACAGTTGCCCTTTAAAAAGCTCTAAGGCATTCCAAAATTTTTCATTTCCATTGAAAATTTCTGGAATTTAGGGCGGCCTTGCGACATTTGCCCTAATTTTAAAGATTCAGACTTAATACTATTTCAAAAGAAATCCTGTGGAAAGCATTGGTTTTTAATTATGTTTTTTTAATAATCTACCTGAATTGCTTGCCTTTTTGCCTCAAATTAATTTATGAATCAATAAGTGCTATTTTGCAACGAACTGTTCTCTCTTTCGGTGTGCACAAAAAATTAATGGCAGTATCAACATTCTGCACTTTGTCCAACTAGTTTTAAGGAAAGTGATTTCTCTCTAAAAAATAGTAATTACAAAAGAATATTTAGTGATATTTGTTCCATATCTAAATTAAGTAGTAAATGCAGTAAGCGTTCGCCAGAATAGAAGAGCGTCTTTGTTCCTATGTCGTTTGTAAAGAAGACTTGTGTCGCGGCATTAATTTTTACCCTTGTATTGCCCCAAAAATGCCGCAAAAGGTGGGCCCCCCTGGCTCAGACCCTGGCCCCCCCTTGGCCCCCCCACTCCTGGATTTCTAGCTACGCCACTGGCCAATACGTGCTGAATGCTGGCAGCAGCACATGCTGAATTCCACCAGCACGTGCTGAATGCTGCCAGCACTTGCTGAAATCCACCAGCACGTGCTGATTTCCACCGGCACGTGCTGAATGCTGGCAGCAAGTGCTGAAATCCACCAGCATGTGCTGAAATCCACCAGCACGTGCTGATTTCCACCGGCACGTGCTGAAATCCACCAGCAAGTGCTGAATGCTGGCAGCACGTGCTGAAATCCACCAGCATGTGCTGAATGCTGGCAGCATGTGGTGAATTCCACCAGCACGTGCTGAATGCTGGCAGCATGTGCTGAAATCCACTAGCACGTGCTGGGCACTGCAGCATGTGCTGCCAGCATTTAGCATGTGCTGCAGTTCAAGTAAGAAATTATAGAGTCCTCACAGGGGGGCACAGGCCCCCCCCCCATATTGGACCTGTGCCCCCCAGGTGCCCCCCATATGAACTTTCCAACTCTGGCTAAAATACACAATTAGTATAGAGGGTGCCCCCCCAGAGAATCGCGTGCCCCCCCCAGGTGCCCCCCCCCCCCGCTCGAGACTCCCCAGTTACGCCACTGGTTCAAGAAGTAGATCGAGTGTACCACATGGTTTGGTCATCATCAGAGTCACACTTTGAGGTCATTCAGCCCCATTCATATGTAAGTTGCCAGTAGATTTGAGGGCACAGTATAGAGCGAGAAACAGATTATTAGGCTTGATTCATTTTAATATTATAGATAATTTTTAGTATTTGGTTCTCCTGAATTCTTAGAATGTGTTTCTTGAAGTATTTAAGAGCCAAATAGAAGCATTATCAAACCTCTTAACTGTTTCGTATGGGACACATCAGGCCTAAATTCAATTATTTTCATGCATAAATAGCGTTTTTGTACAGCAAAATAAAGATGGCGGTAGGGGGAGGGCCCCCAGGGTCAAGACCTGATGGATTTTGCTGAAATTCGCACCGAATGCTTATATGGCTTGGGAGATCACCTGGTTAAAAGAAGAGCTTGATCGGAAAACTTTCCGAAATATAAGACGCCCTACAGCTCCCCAATGATCAGTGGTGAAAATAATATTTCTTGTTCACTTTTCCAGTTTTCAAGGCACTATTAGCCAAAATTATACTCTGGTGACAGGAATTTTTTCCCTTTTAAAAAAGGGAATGATGCGATCCTGCCGCACCAGCCAAGAGCTCCCCTGACGAAAATCTTCCATTTTCATCACTGCATATATAAACCGCGGCTAACAGTTTCAATCTTAACATTTAGAGAGGTTACCTGCATAGAGAGTTATGGCTTCGCTGTGGACATCATGAAATCTCAACTGACGGCGTGCCATGACCAACGGTGCAGTGACTGAAATATGTCAAAAAACCTTATATTATTGTGAAATAACAATTTGGTATGTCAGTTTGAAAATGGATCGACTGCTTTAATTCAATACATTGCTCAATTCAATCCATTGCTTCAATTCAATCCATTCAACGTCTGGTTCAAGTCAGTCTGCTCACAGACTCTGAACGAACAGCACAGCTGGAGAGTCTGCCAGAAATCGGATGACCTCCAGCTGACACATTTATTAATATTCGAGTAGGTCAGGTCATGTCTAGGTAGAGGGACCTCATCACTTGTGCTCATACGCACAGCTGAGCTGCCAGCAACATATAAACAAAGCGCAATCAACAATTTTAAACTATCAATGAGTGCACATGCACTGCCAATGAGCGCCATAAAATTATGAAGTTTTCAAATCCTTTAACAGCTATTGCCAGCATGATTTATATGATAGGTTAGGGCGTTCTCCAACGAAACTAATTGAAACAACTAACGGACAACAATGAAACACTAAAGCATTCATTCAATTGCTTTGAGAGATCTGAAACAGTTAATTATGTCTGTCACACCAAAGAAGAGTTAATCTTTTTGTTACAACTTCACAAATAATGTATGTTGTGGTCATAGCGGGGCAGATTTGTCATGAATAGGCAAGTAATAGTGCATTTATACATAGAAGCATGAGACTTGGCACACATCTCAAAAACGTCTTAAAGAAAATATTTAGATAGGGAGCCACTTCAGATTTGACCTGGTTGACCCATGGCAGCCATTTTCCAAAATGGCCGCTAATTATCTCATTTTCCTGCTTTCTGTGAAGTGCCTATAGTTTGAAAGTATGAAAACAGTGCTCATTAATCCTTCTACAGATCTAAAAAAACATTATCAATTGATTTCAGGATTGAACTGAGGAATTTTAGGGTAGTCAGGGTCCATTTTGTTAGAACTGTTGAAGAAAATGTATCCTTTTCGCGGTTTCCTATAGTTTCATGGAATCTCAATTTATTTTTAAACCGACTACATATTTGAATTCCTTGTAAGAAGAGCTTTCAAATGAATGGTCGCATCAATAGTATCCGTAAATTATTTGTCAAAATTAAAGAAAGAACAAAATCTTCAAAAAACATTTTATTTTCATTTTTACCATTTTGGTACTAAGTTTACGAAACCCATTGATGCGGGTACTCATTTGAAAGCTCTTCTTGTGAGGAATTCAAATATGTAACTTATTTTGAGATTTATAAAGAATTGGCGTAACCGTTCGTAACCGCGAAATCAAGTGTTTGAATCAATATTTCTAACAAAAAGGATTCCAACACGCCTGAAAATAGACCAAGGCTACC
Source organism: Platynereis dumerilii (assembly GCA_026936325.1). Classification (NCBI taxonomy): domain Eukaryota; kingdom Metazoa; phylum Annelida; class Polychaeta; order Phyllodocida; family Nereididae; genus Platynereis; species Platynereis dumerilii. The sequence continues at coordinate 11,841,198 of JAPTHN010000012.1, read as the reverse complement.
AAAAATGTTATAGTAATGTACTGAACACTTAGAGAAGCAATAAAAACCAATATTTACATGTATTCTATTTGTAGGAACTACACAGAAAGCAGTAAAATGGCAGAATTGACCACCATTTTGGAAAATGGCTGCCAGTAGCCACCTGAGCTAAATCTGAAGTGGCTCCCTATCCAAATATGTTTGTATAGATGTTTTTTAAGTGTGCGCCAAGTTTCGTGCTTCTATGTATAAATGCACTATTTTTTTACATACCTTCCCCGCTATCACTGGTCAGGGCAAGCTTAACAAGCTTATACTGAGAAGTGAGGGTGCTCGTGCGTGGCTGTCTGGCTGGCTGCCAAACAGGGACTACTCACAATTCCCTGGGCAGGAAAAATTATGACTCCACCAAAAAAAAAGTTCCACAACAAGTACCACTTTGCAGCAATAGCAGCATTCCAATAATTAAGTGGCCGATTAAAAGTTATTTAATATTCAATTCTAGACCTAATTCAACAGACCAAGTCGTTACTCCACTTCCCTTAAAAAAAGCGGTCGTTACTGTATCTGAAATCAGGCAGAGTTTACTGACGGTGTCAGCTCACTGCTGCTGTCTTTTATGCATGATGTAAAATGTGAACTCTTGTGTGCAGAGTAGGTTCAAGTGGTGGCCTCTGCCAATTCAGCATTCATTGCTTGACTCACAGGTGACTGTCGCTTGGTTGGGGTTGGGGCAATTTCTGGGGTTGGGGTAGTTTCTGGTATGATTCTGAAAAACCTCTAATAATATTGACAAGGTTGCTCACTAGCCCATCTAGTGATCCTGCCAGAAGCCCTGGGTGACCTCAGTGTCTCATCTAATTGGTAGATCAGATCTAGGTCAAAATATTGGGACAGCAAAGGTCATGAAGACATTCAGCCAATGGCTGAGTGTCTTACTGATTGATCAACCTTGACACTGCTTTGACAAAGTATTCAATAAATATCACTGATGAGGAATTTGCTGATCCTATTGTGATTGTTAGCTGTGAAAAACTGAAACAGTCACAAACATAAATATCAAACCATTAAAAGCTTTCGAGTTATCATTGTAACACTGATGAGTGATCTGCCAAAGAGTCAGCTGCTACGCCACTTACTGCTGGATTTGCCTATTATGATAAATGACTGTGATAAAATAAATAAATCCATAACATCCAAATAGAAAGTGACAAAAGCATGTGCATGCATACCAGTAATACCCTAAAAGACAATACAAGCTTATGCACTTCGAATCTGGAGATTGCAGAAGCAGTTTCATTTTGCAAATAACATACAGATATGGTGCAAATGCAATAGTTGACGTTAAACATCTCACTTTTATGTTGTGGCATGCAAATAATTTTTTCCTTTATAAATTATAGTATTTGCATATTTTGAAGAAATGCATAACTTGTGGGAGCCTATTCCAAAATCACATGACAAATTCTGATTAACATAAATCAACAGAAGCGATCACAAACTGTTATATTGTTTGTTACTATTTGTTCTTTTAGCAGTTAGACATATGGTAGAAGTAGATAAGAATCTACAACCTATCGAACCAACAACACCCAACAATAACTGTGAATTTTGAGAAAATGTTTTTCATAATCAACTTTCAAATTGGATGGAATCTGTGACAAATATATCAAAACACACATGTCTTGGGCATTTCTTTGATTTGTCATGCTAGTATATAGGTGCACTGAAGCCATTTGCTAGCCCTGATACCTTTTGTCTCTCAATGATTGGTGTGGCTGCCCATGGACAAGAGACATACATGTTTAGTTTTTCTGTTGAATCGACACATGTATCAGATTGTATCTGTTGTCGACCCTTGTACTCCTCAAAGTAAGATGTGACTTCATGACGAGTGTGTTATAAATATTGTAGCCTATATGTGTCGGTCTATGTATGGAGATATTATACAAATATTGGATGGGAAGGAGTCCAATATAGAGTATAATTGGATGAAGAAAAGTTATATTGGATGAGGCGCAGCCGAATCCAATATAACTTTTCTGAATCCAATTATACTCTATATTGGACGACTTACCATCCGATATCTAATATATTCTCCATCCAATTTAAGTTATATTTTCCTTTTAAGTTGACTTGCTGCCAAATGGTCAAAAAATATTTGTTCAGATGTTTAACATTTTCAGGATATGCTGCTAAGAGAGTATTTTTCCCCTCTTAATTGAGAAGAAAAAAAATTGCCAAAATTTGGCAGGCAATTCAATACCACCCCAGGCTAATATTACAGGCAGCTGTAATTTTAGTGTTCAAACCATGAAAGAGCAGTCACTGGTGACGTCACCAAGTCCATTGTATGTCAGTATGCTCTCATGACGTCATCAGTTGTGATGTCACAATGACAAGTTGACCATTATGACATCACCAGTGGTGACGTCACAATTGAACAACAAGTGGGGAGGTGATTGTTCTTCATTTAAAAACTGTGCCGGATCCAATATAACTTTTTTAGGATCCAATATAACTTTTCAGGATCCAATATAACTTTTCTCAGCATAATATAGCAAGGATATTATCCAAGAATACGCGCTTGTGATTGGCTGAAACAATCCGAGTGGAGAATATACATAGATATACTTGTATCCAGATCGAATTGCCAAACTAATCTGCAGCTGACAATTGGGAAACACTGAAGATTGTCTTTTATGGAAATATTCTTATTTACAGTAGACTTTGTTATCTGGAAATTGTTAGGTTGGTGAATGTCTGCATGTTTACACATAGCCGTACTCATAAATGTGACAGTGTGCCAACTTTTCCAGAATTTGCTATAAATAGAAGGAGGCCCTAATGGGATATCTGATCTTGTAGAAATGGCAACATGAACTCTTCACAGGAAAATATTAATGTATTCAATTATGTTAATTTATGGCCTAGTTCAAAAATAATTAAGCCACTCAGCATATTTTCTTTAGGGGTCTCAAAATATGAGAATGGCTGTATGTGACAACTTAATGGTACACCATTGCTCTAAGTACATTCTTGTGCAAATTTCCTAAAAATTTCACGACATTTCGGCATATAGTTATTGAGATAGAGTCCACTTAGGTACAATGAAAAACAAGCATTTTTTCACTAAAAAAAGTGACATAACATTTTTGACCACTTGAATTCTTTCAGTTTTGCAAATTTTTACGTATTTTAAGACAATTTCCCAACACTTTTTGGAATCTCTACATCCTCAGGCTTCAACAATCCATCAAATCGAGTACTTTTATTTGCCTGTGTTGACATTATTGAGCTATTTGTACTCATAGGTTGACTACCAAAAATTGAGTCAAATTTGAAGCTTACTGATCTGGGATGCTCTAGTATCCCTTTGACATGTGTCAGTTGAATCTTTTGACCTCTGAAACCTAGTCTTATATCTGTTTACCCATTTTGGAGCTTCTTATGGTTGTGGAAAATTTATTTCACTAAAAATTTCCGATGAATAGCAGGGTTGGTGAATCCGTCGCAAGCGTAACGCCCAGAATACTTTGTAGTGCCACAGAGCAATAAAAGCTCCGTTTTAAATCTGGTTTGGCTTTTAATATTGCAAAATCTGTGTACTTTTGAGAAACAGTCAAGTAATCCAGGCCCGCAGCTGGTTTCTGGTGGTAAAATACAAAGATTTCTTAAATGGGGCTTTGTCGCAAGCGTAACGCTATGGAAAATATTGATCATATTTTCACGGTTTTCTTGTAAGGAATAAAGCAATCATTCTAGTATTACTTGTATTGATACTCAACACAATATTTCAGTAGTTGGAGTATGTTTCAATGTTTAATTTTCAAAATTTTGCTCTTTGTGAAGCTTTCCTCAATATTTGGGGCCAATTTTTTGAAAAATGCTATAACCAATACAAATTTCACATTAATTTTGTAATTACACTTATGCTTCATCCAGTTCTGACTGATAATGCATATAAGATCGATTCGGGTCAAAACCAGAACACTTTTTTTACTTTTGTATCATGCCATTACCCAAAAATGGCTTTTTGTCTTGAAAAATAGGCTAAAAAACACGGTTCTATCATCGTTTGCTCTGTTCGTATTCACTTTAGTGGCACTTATTTGGTACCGATTCGAAGCCCACATACAGACGCATAATACAGGACAGGTGAAATCATTTTATGTACATCTGGGGAGAAAATATGTAAGTTTTTTCTTTAATATTGCAACAAAATTTCGAAAAATACTGTTTTCCTCATAAAATATTTGGTGAATTTGGATGAAAACAGCCATGGACACTTAAGAGTATATATACCCAATATCCCAGTTAAATGGGCAAATTCCAGTCTAAAAAATGTGAAAAAGTGACCATCACCAAAGTGAAAATTTTTGCTCAATATCTTTTATACATTGTCAAGAGGTGCAGTTTCTGGAATATCTTTCACTAATCTTAACTTTTATTTTGCTCATTTCCAATGCAATTTCACAGGTTAAAGTGAGAAATAGTAACGTGATTTACACTGTTTAGAACAAATTTACACAAATCTGGACCCTTTTTCCCTTCTCAGTGCAAAAATAATCATCACAAATTCATGAAATTTACCAGATGAAATAAGGCATCAAGGACCTACAAAAATAAAAAATAATTGTTTTTCTATCTCTATTGGTTTTTCTGTAGGCTATGGTAACGTAATTTACATCTAAAAACGACAAAATCACTTTTCGACCTTCTTTGGCCTCCTGTGATAAGAGTTTTCAATATATTTCAAAACCGTAAATTGCATCAAAAACTAGACTTTTCAAACTTGGCAATGAAGTTCTTAAATTTGAGAATTGGCAAATATTAACATTATTAAAGTGGCCTTGAATCTTGGTAACGTAATTTACAAGAATTATGTGACTTTTTTTAATAACCTTGAAAACGTATTTATAGATTTTAAAATGAGTTATGAATTTTTTTGTTCAAAGGACATTATTGTTAGGCACATTTCCATTTATTTCTCAAGTCAATACCAGCAAAAATAGTGCCACATCGCCATATTATATGAAACCACACAGCCATTGGACATGCCATTTTTCCATTTTTCGGCCATTCAACATGGAATTTACCCCAGTTCCTATCACATATTACATGTATATTGTATGCGACTAAATTTCTATATAAGTATTCTAAATAACTGCCAAATTTCAAAATTGTAAAATGATTCTACGAGAAATGACAGCCAATACTCTTTGAGCATTCTTTATTTTTGGAATTTGCCCGTTTAACTGGGATTGAGCCATATGAGTTTTGTCATCCAAAAAAACAATTTGATTAAATTTGAAGATAAGTTACCATTTGGTCTACTTTTATAAAATTTGGTAATATTCGGCTTTTATCAGTTATTTCCACAAACCAAAGCAAAATGGTAAATAAGAGTTTCTAGAACTTAGAGATGTTTGTTACAATATCATGTGGTCATTTGATACATATATATACATTTTAAAATTTTGATGGTCATGTCACACTTTGGCTTCATTATTTTTGAATTAGGCCTTATGTATAAAGGCCAATTACAGTCAGGAAAATAGATATATATGCAAAGAGTGGCCCGCTGCACTGTGAAAATGACACTTTGTGACTCATGATAGCTGAAGTTCTCTACATTCAACATGGCCCATAGGAAACAGTTTTATTAGGCCTAGTCATGATCAAGAGAAGGCCATTTGATTGTCAAACCAATTTTAGAGTAAAAATCAGATGTATAATCCTTTCGTTTGCCTGTCATCACCAAGCAGGATTAGTCTCTTGAAAGCAAATTAACATTGAAAGTATTGGGTATGATCATGACAAATCATCAGCATGATAACACAAAAAGTGCCATTTTGACAGTGCAGCAGTCAACTCTTTCCGCATAACAAGTTTCCTGTAATTAGATGGATTATTATCTGCTATGGCCCATTTATCTGTTTATGAACAGGCCCATCTGCTTTGGTTAATTTGGTTAGGAAGTTTGGTGTGAAAGAATGAGCAAACAAATTTCTCATGGATCATTTTACAATGTACATACTAAATTAAATATATTCCCAATCCCAACCTGATGAGGGTCTGAACATAAATATTACTTTACAAATAGATATCATTATATGTCTTACCTCTTTCACAGCATTTAGGTACCTGTTATAAACATATGAACGACTTCTTGCCAGATTTCTTAACCATCATGCTCAGTAAATTCATTGTTCTATAACTTTTAAAGCAGGTCAGATGTTTAATCTAGACAAGTGCACCCAGACAACCAGTTGAAGTGATCTGCTGTTGACCATGATCCAAGTTAAGAGCTGATAATGTCAATTTGGGAAATCTTAACTTGCTATAGATCATATAGGTATATCTATTGAAAATAAAAGCCCAGGGGTGGATTTCAGAGGGAAGGGGAGGGGGTGGCGGTTGCTATCCCCATTGGTCCCATAGATTTTAACATTAAAGATAATCCCTGATATTTGTAGTACAGTTTCATTTGCCCCCCCCCCCATTTGGCAATTTCTGGATCCGCCCCTGAATTAAGCCAAAGAGGTGCAGCCATGTTTCCTTATCTTCATTATCTTTTCAGATTATAAATAGATCTAAAACAATCGGATATGCATCAAGATCACTATATATAAAATCATTAGGGGCCATCCTGCACTCTAAAAAATGTTGGGACAAAATTGTTTTTTAAAAAAATCCATGTTTGTTTTTTGCATTGAAATTTGGTTTTTCAAAAAACCATTTTGAATCTAAAAAACCAATTCTGTCTAAAAATTTTTAGAGTGTGCCTGATAATTCAGGTGATCCTTGGAGGGGGGCTATGGATTTTTGGTGAAAAAAGGCAGTTTCTCATTTGGTAATTGACGCTGAAAAAGAAATCTGTTCAACCCATGAAAAAAAAGAAGTTTGTTTATACCTATAGCGTAATTGGTTCCATAATGCAAACTTTTCGATATTTAAAAATAAGTTTGTCTTTCGCTTGCAAAATGCTTCGGCCTGGTTGTAAGATCCGTAACATTAGCAAATCGTATTTTTCTTACACTAATTTTTTTGTCACAGTTGTTTATAGTGGTGCCGCCTGGTGCAGACCGGACCAGACCACCCCCCTCCAATACAGTACCGCCCGGTCCAGGAGGTAGTTGGTCTAGTCTACCGCTACGCACCGGTCCAAAATTGGTTGTCCATAAATTTTCGTCAGATGTTTTTTTCATTCACAGAATTTCAAGAAAAAAAAACCGTAGCATGCTATTATAAGGTCAAAACATTTATTTCATAAGCATTAAATTTTCAAAATAACAACAGTCTAGAGTATAGTCGCAGGAAATACATGCCAACACAAATAGCAATAACTGTAACCCTTGAATAAAATGAACTAGTATTATATATATTGTCTGGTAATGAATAGGCGCTGATAGTGGAACTCTCCGTTTTATTGCTCTCTGACGTCGCCGAACAGAAATAAACTATTTCCGGGAACATACCGCCATTTTGTACCATTACGAAGTCGATGGACGCTTGGATTGCGGGCTCCAGGACACTTGTAAAACAACTAAAACAATCCGGATAGTATCGCCGAGCCTTAAGTGGAATATTTACGATGGATTCCGACCATTATCCAGTCGATTGATGACGTATTTCTTCAGTTAGGGCCCGACGAAGGTAGAAAAATGTGGCGGGAATCGGCCCCACGGACTTCATCGGACGAAATATCCAGATTAATCACAGGTATGTCTCGTAAAACTAGCGGGATCCATTGATTAGATGCAGAACTTGAATAGTTTGGGCTAATCCAGTGATGTCAGGCTGATTAAACAGCGTTATGGACCTCGAAAAAACCCGGCCCCATTGCATTGTACAGGCCTACAAAATGGCGTCGGTTCCCGGAAAAAGTTTATTTCTGTTCGGCGACGTCAGAGAGCAGTAAAAAGAAGAGCTCCACTATCACAGCCCATTTCCATCGATTCCCATTTAATATATATGCGGATCATAATCATCACTTACAGCAACTTCTTGGCGCAAACAACTGAGGTTTGAACTTACAATAAATGCTTGCTTATGTATACTAAAATGTCACTAAAACATTTATACAATGGGGTGCAAACCCAATCAAATCGAATTACAAAGCTGAGGCAAAAATGTCTTAATCACGTTTTCAACAAGTCAATTAAGGGTCATTCAGAATAAGTCCTTTCCAGCTCCCTTTTCTGATGCAAGGGCTTATTATTTGGGGCAACCATATTACAGGTGATTTCATTAGCACGTGATTCTTGTCAATCACACTTGGCAGTGAGAAATCAATGCTAAACAGGGACTTACTACGTTTGATATATGAGATGTGTGATGTTCTATTGTTGTTTCAAAACCAATGAGATTAACCAAAAATGCTATGTATTTTGTGGCCAAGAACCTGAGAATCTCGTACTAATGAAATCACCTGTAATGCAGCAGCCTGATATGCCCTCTATCAAGTTTTTTTTCTTTGCCTTACAAGTACCGGTATGTACCGGTACGCCCAAGGCGGTACTCGGTACATGGACAAGGGGGGTGGTTTGGTACTGGAGGGGTGGTGGTATTGGACCATACCAGTACAAAGTGGTACAGTCCGCACAACTATTCAATAAAAAGCCCGGTCTGATATACTCCTGCCTTAGGCCCCTTTTGTGTCTTACATATAGTCATATACCGATGTTTTAGCCCCCTATTCAATGGTAATGCTCCATTGAAAGGGACTTATTCATATAGATCCCTTTCAAAGGTGGGTGATCATTGAAAAGGGGCCTAAACAGGATTATTTAAGACAGGACTAGATGGGGCTAGAGATACAATGGGGCACAGAATTTTTTGGGGGTAAGACTTAAAATAGTCAAAACTGATGCTGTGAAGCCGTCTTCAAACATCACCAAATACATATTGAATATGTTGCCATTTATTCAGTTATATGCATGTGTCCAAATTCTCCAAAGTGTATAAATACTGGATGTAAAGCCCCAATCATCCATTCCCAAGAAACTTAATGCTATCGTCCGATCTTATATCTTCTTGTAATCCAATAAATATTCTGGATAAGCTTGCTCAATCGAAAATACAACAAATATTGTCGGTTTTTTCACATCGTCCACACAAGAGTCAAATGCTTCTCCGAAGGGCTTGCTCTCGTCTCTCGCTGGAGGGCGAGTGTAGTGGGATTCTCCTTTAGTGTAACGACCCACGAGGACCCTGGCCACAAACACTTGGTTGGAATCCGTGTAGTTTCTGAAATTATACAATTGGCATTAGGAAACGTGCTTCACTGATTTGTTTATTTTACAACTTTGTATGCCCTTTTTTGTGTGCACTGACTTGTGCCAGTGATGTAGTCAAGGCCAGGACATCCTAGACAGAGGGAAAGCCAAGGATTTGGCATCCAAGGCCGAGGCCATCAAAATATGGCTCTGAGGCTGGTCCCGAGGACAAGGCTAGTCCCGAGGACAAGGCTGGTCCCAAGGCTTCCATCGCCTGCCCAAAGACACCCCAAGACTGAGGCAAGGTCAAGGATTTGGTATTCGAGACCAAGCCAAGGTCGAGGCCATCAAAATATTGCCCTCATGGACGAGGTTGGTCCCGAGGCTTCCATCACTGGCCCAAAGACACCCAAGACCGAGGCAAGGCCAAGGATTTGGTAACCGAGCCAAGGCCGAAGCCATCAAAATATGGCTCCGAGGCCGGACTCTAGGACGAGGCCAGCCTCGAGACCTCCAACACTGACTAATGTGCTGGAAAATCCTGGAATTTGATTTGAAAGCTGCTGCAGAGTGCAGACTCCCTAATTAATATATACTTTTACCTTGAATAGTGGGCATTCTTAGCGAAATAGCTTCCTCTTCCATATAAGGTGCCTGTAGTGCTTCCTGAGACCCTGAAGTCAAACCCTTAAAGACAAATGGCTTCGATGTATTTCTCCTTTGTTCCGTGAAAGAGAAATTTCTCTTCTACGTAATCTGATGTCGACCTCCTTAGCATCTTGTTCTTGTAGCTGAAAGAAAAGCATAGTGAGTGAAATTATACAGGGTGCCCCATTCTCCCAATGTCAGACCCTCTTGTCCGAGCTGGCACAGCGAGGCTCTGACTCTTATGACAGATTTTCCTGTGGTTCCAGTCTCATTTAGAACAGTCATGCTTTGGTGTTTTCAGCCAACCAGAAGACAGCTTAAATATCAAGGACTGAACATTGCAAGCACCATGAATATTGAACAACGAAACAAAAACTAAAACATAAACTGTGAAGTGACTGAGTAATGAAACCAAACACTGAAACTGAACGTTTCTTCTGTCAATCATGAACAGCCGACTGAGCACTCAATTCTGATCTGATTGGTTGTTGAGTAGCTTCTCAAGCTTCATTGACAGTGACTGACTTGGTCCAAGTTCGAAATTATCAGAACGCATTTCTGTGCCAAAGATAACTGGACATCCATTTGTCAGGGGGGTACCATTATATCTCTTGGGCAGGGGGGGGGGAGATGCCGGTGGAAAGGGGTTAGAGGTTTATATAAATAATTTCTAGTTTAATTTTGATGAAATAAACGAATTCTTTCTTGGCACTCTTAAAAAAAGTTGTGTTGGGGGTGTTTCTTAAAAATACCCCTTCACACCTCAGGGATGTTTCAGATAATATGGAAGTTTAGAAAAGGAATATTTTTCAAGCAGTCACAAAAACTTGGACATGCACTGACATTTTGCCAGTGAGTTGTTTGTATTTCTAAGTTCAGGGAAATTTCACATAGGATCTCAAAGGCTGCCAAGTAAAGAGCCACAGCTTCAGAGCCAGTAAAAAATGCCTACTTCCAACTTATAACAAACGGGTCTAAATATTGTAGTGAGATGCTAAGAAGTCACTTAGTTTGACAACACATAATTTATGGCATGAGATGCATGGTTGGCACCCCCCACCCTCACTCTAAACTTGGAGCTCAACAGGTTCACAAAAGTGTATGTGCTGCCCTCTGGAATCCAGAACAGAATCTACAATCGATCTGACACTGTCAGTGAGCTCTAACAGATTTCAGATTCAGCAACTGTTGGTTTTCTGTAGTGTTGTGGAGTAATGAATTTGTATGTTGAATTGGGCCTAAAGTTGACTATTGAAGAATTTTTAATCAGCCAGTTCATGCTTTGAAACATACTTTTGCTGCAAAGTGGTACCCATTGTGGAACTTCTTTTTTCACGGAACCATGCTTTTTCTACCCAGCAAGATGTGAGTAGTCCCTGTTTGGCAGCCAGCCAGACAGCCACGCACGAGCACCCTCACTTCTCAGTATAAGCTTGTTAAGCTTGCCCTGACCAGTGACCACAACATACATTATTTGTGAAGTTATAACAAAAAGATTAACTCTTCTTTGGTGTTACAGACTTAATTAACTGTTTCAGATCTCTCAAAGCAATTGAATGAATGCTTTAGTGTTTCATTGTTGTCCGTTTGTTGTTTCAATTAGTTTCGTTGGAGAACGCCCTAAACTATCATTAAAATCATGCTGGCAATAGCTGTTAAAGGATTTGAAAACTTCATAATTTTATGGTGCTCATTGGCAGTGCATGTGCACTCATTGACAGTTTAAAATTGTTGATTGCACTTTGTTTATATGTTGCTGGCAGCTCAGCTGTGCGTATGAGCACAAGTGATGAGGTCCCTCTACCTAGACATGACCTGACCTACTCGAATATTAATAAATGTGTCAGCTGGAGGTCATCCGATTTCTGGCAGACTCTCCAGCTGTGCTGTTCGTTCAGAGTCTGTGAGCAGACTGCCCCACCCTCTTGAAATTTTTCTAACTGCATGAACCAAGAGATTAGTATAATTGTGTATTGGTGCAGATCTGCCAATGCCGAATGAAACAGCTAAAGCTTCAATCGATCATAAGGTAGCTTATAACAACAAACAGATCAACAGACTACAGCTATCAACTGTATGCAAAGTTTGGAATGACATTAGGTGGCTTTGATTGTAACAGCCTATCTGATTGGTGCGCACACAGTCCTTCGCATGCAAGCTAAATAACCACATTAATTGTAGCCATCCAAGTCAGAGGCTCACTGGCAGAGCCAGCTCGAGTGAGCCGATGACCGCGTGAGAATGAGGGTGCCCGGTCTTCCTATATATCATGTAATTCCTATAAATTTTTGGCCTCCTATAATTTCCTATATTTTGGAAAAACTTTTACCAGGGGTATATATTCCTATATGTTTTAAGTTTTCAAGATATTTGGCATGTATGAGCGCGTTTTCTCTGTGATACGAAGTTTTTGCATGTTTTTTCCTCTGATAAATGAAGTTTAAGGCACTTTTTTGTGTCTAATTAAAGTGGGGGGGGGTGTATAAGGGTAAAAATCGACATAGGGACACTGCCCTTCTTAAAAAGTGACACAGGGACACTGGCATTCTTAAAAATCGAGAGACACTGACAGATTGACTGATAAAAAGTGACGAACGACATTTGATATTTTTTTTATGCTTAGATAAAATGGGACATTAGACATTCATTTTTCCGACTTTTCACACTCCATCTGTTTTTGAGACCATGTATACCCCGAAGTAGGTGAAGTGCTCCTATATTTTACTGTAAAAAAAATTCTTATATATATCATATTTTAATTGCGATGTTGGCAATTGTTGAGTGGGCACCCTGATTATGTTATGTTGACATTTGGCATGCTCATGTTATTGGCTACATTAGGACAAAATACAAAATTCAGCTATTTTACTTATGTCTTTGTCCCTCCAGATTTTCTAAAATGGATCATACCAATTTTAAACAAAAATAACATTCATTTCTTTTTCTTGTCTGAGTTTGCTCGAACTTGGAACATGAAAATGAGAACTACAATGTTACATGTACAATTTGAGGAATTCAATTGGAAAAATTCAATCACAACTTAATGTAGCAGGTAGATTTTGCTAGCTCAATCAGTAAATTGAATTCTTTGACAACCCGTCTGGCCCGTTATTCATAAATTGGAATTTAAAAAGTGAAACTACTCTTACTAATTGAAACCTCGATAAAGATCAGCATTTTGGATTCGTTTTATTTCCACAATCTTGAATTTGTTGCGATCCATCGTCTCAAAAAATTGAGTTTCGATTTTTTCGTATTCATGAAATGTTGCGCCTTCCTTCATTATCTGCAAAGATAACATTATTCCCTTTAGGAAAATACTAATACGTTTTCGCCCTTAATTTCTCAGATGATTTCATTGACTGCCACAGCACTCGAGCATCTTGTGAAATTTTGGGAAATGCATAGTTAGTTCTTTGGTTAGGCCCAATTGATCGCTTGGTAGTTGATATTACAAAATATACATACAGGCACTAGTTGAAAATCATCCATGTCATCGTTGACAGAAAAGTCCCAGAATGCAGGAAGGTCCGAATTGAAGACTTTTTGCTCTTCGGGTTTTCTGGATGTCATTCGAGATCTCCTCTCTTGATGTCTGTAATAACAAAATAAAATTTATTTTTTAATGTTGTGTTCTCAAGCTTACTTCTCCAGCATAGCACCCATTATACCAAGGAGGCAGGTCTCTCTGGCTAGAGAGTTAGAGCTGGGGGTATGCATGAACACCTTGGACCTTATTGGGGTGCATGCAAGGTGAGAGTGAGCTATTTATTGACACACAGTTCATCAACAAATTGGTCTGGAATTTTGGGAAACTTTGTCTAGAAAAGTCAGGAATTTGGTTTCAAAAAAGCTGCAGACACCCTGTGTGAGAACCTATAGTTTAAGTAGCTGTAGCTGTATGTCCAACCTTTTCCTTTCTGCTGCCACCATTTTCTCATCAATGTACACTTCTGGTCTTCTCTTGATCGCCCTTTCTGTTTCCATTTTCCTGTTGATCTGCACCATGCGAGTGAAATTTATTTCGTACACTAATCCATTCATTTTCATGTAGCCTTCTTCTAAATCCTTTGTTTTAATGAGACAGAAAGAGAAAAAAATTCATTAGAATCATTACACCATACATCAGTTCATTGACCAGTGTACCTAGGATTACAGACCTGGAAAGACATTATGGCATGATTTGCACGCACTGACAATATTATTGTTTTTTATTACCATTGTTTATGAAGGATTTCGCGATGTCAATTGTCTAATATATTTGACTCAACAATGAAGACAACATTATCAATAATGGTTCACAACGTCACATCATACCTTGTCTTCGTATTTGGTAAAAATTCCAGGCTCATACTCCCAGAACCAGCTCCACCTGGTGAGGAGGGGCAGATACGCTGGTGCTGATGTAGCGTCACGAGTTGAAAGTCTTTGGATCTTTGTTTGAAAGTTGCTGTCTGTTGATTCGTAGAAATTCACCAGCATTTTGTCAAAGTGAGATATGAATGTGATTGACCTGCAGAAATATAAAATTAGCTGCATACATACACATAAAGTTGTCAAGGGAAATCAATTGGGGATTCTCAAGAACCATGAAGAACACATCGCCAAAATTCCTTTCTTTTCATAAAGAATTTAGTACATTTTCATTTTTCAACTTTCCCTTTCAAATTTCCAAATTCTACATAAATTTTTTATCATTTTCATTCGTAACCCCCCTGTCCGACATTTTGTGGATCGGCACTGAATTCTTACCTCCCTCTTGTTCCCTTCACTTCATCCGAACAGAAATCCCAATCTGGATTGCAGTAGTTTTGTTCTATTCTGCAGTTAATTTGTTTGGGAAAATTCACCCATTTTTCCTTGGCTGTGTCGTAGAACTGCCACTGGTAAGGGAGGCTGACGTGCACATGTCTACATTTTGCCGAATATCTACATCGTCCTGTGAGAAATTTAGAATAAGCTTTGAGTGAGGCGACAATATTCAGTTATTCTCGGGGACTGCTTGGGTATAAATTAACATGACGACATGTCAAAGGTTAAAGACACTTCTATTTAAGATTGGTAGACAATTCAGTCCTATGAGTGACTTTCAATCAGTGAGTGGCCAGACTGGGTTTTGAACCTACACTTACATTTCCAGATTGCAAGGCTGTTGTGCTAACCATTATGCTATGATTTTGAAGCCACACTATCCTCAAAAGAGAATGTATTATATAGGCCCATATAACACATGTATGTAGGGCATACATGAAATCTTGTATCGTGACATATCATGACAGCGCCTGGCGAAATATTGTCTGTATCGCGATACACATAACTTGCAATAACAACCAATTTTACATTCACAATTCAAGTCCTTAGTCCTTAAAAACAATAATATTTAATATCAGGGGAAGTGATGCGGATTCAAAATACCAACACTGTAAGAAATGGCCGTAAATTTATTGTTATTTTATCAGTATTTTTTTAAAACAGACTTTGTCTGTGAATTTACAGTTCTTTGTCAGTTACAAAATGGCTCCAAGATAAATTTACTGCAACATGTCATTTAACATTCAGTTCACGTTAATGAACAATTCCTTCAACCGTTAATTTACTGGCAACTTGTAATATGCAGCCAAAACATTTGAATTGGCCAAACAATCAATACACCTGGTCAGATTAGGAACTATAAACAAGAGATTGCATGGACTTCAACCACGGAACATGTGGTGCCATCTATAACATATGCTTTACACAGCTGTTAATCAAACTTAATTTATAACTTATCTGAAGGTAAGGGAACATCCTCATTCATATGATCTTAAAGATGCTGTCATTATGCAAGAGTTGTTATATTTATATAAGACATTGACATTTGTGTGAGTCTTACGATGTGATCTAAAGAATGACACTATCAAAACCAAAATAACCCAGGCGCAGTCTGCATCAATACAACATATTTCGATAAACTTGACACCTGGTTCTCTTGGAAAATATCCATCAATTTTATGGTTTGTGAGCAAACGTGTGCGAATTAATTGCTGGGTATAATTGATGGACTTACTTCCCTGCTTTCAAGCAAGAGATGAGCAAGGCCGAGCCTGGAGTCAGTGGCTCTCTCACTCTCTCAGCTGATTCCAGCTTCGGCACATCCCTACAGCTATGCAACAGTTAAATCACATGCTTAGTCTGTTGTTTCACACTTGTGCAATAAGTAAGAATAACACATATTATCTGTATTTTTACAGCAGATTATACAGCTCCTTGCATTCTTTACATTCTATGATTGACAGTTGTTATAACTGTAAAATATATTTTGAATAAACTGTTTTATATATGTACATTATACCGTAATATCACTTTGTCGAATCTGCAAAATTACAGTTCAAAGTACCAATTTGCATTTTACAGTTCATTGTCCTGTTCAGGTTTATTAGTACTTTTACAGTTCTTAGACCTGGAACAAAGTTGCCAGTTAATTGAACTGTAAAATTTAACGGGAATTTTTTGCAGTGAAGCATGCTGACTGTTTCATGATTTTCCTTGCTTTATATTTGAGAAAAATGTTTTTATAATGCAGTATGGCCCACATTAAGGTCTGTTTTACCCTGAATCAGCAGTCACATCTTCGACCGTGGTATGTGGAAAAGCCAGATTTTGTACATGTATCTTGATAATCTCGGATTTTGTATCACGATAATGATACAAGATTTTGTATTGCGATAATATTGATATATCGATATATCGCTGCAACCCTACATGCATGTGTGCATACAAATTTTTAAAACTGAAACATGGAAGGGTATACGGCCAAATTTGCTCAATTTTCTCACCGACTAAAAAGTATGAACAGATGTCTTTGGCCTGGTTTGATGTATTGGCATCCTCCTGAAGTAAATAGAAATTATTACAAATTAATCAACCTTGTCAGACCAGGAATATCCATGCAAATATTAGAGTTGAACCTTTAAAAGGTCCGTCTGAGTCAGTACACTCTAAATAATTTCAGACAAAATTGGTTTTTTAGATTCAAAATGGTTTTTTGAAAAACCAAATTTCAGTGCAAAAAACCAACATGGTTTTTTTAAAAAATCAATGTTGGTTTTGCACTGAAATTTGGTTTTTCAAAAAACCATTTTGAATCTAAAAAACCAATTTTGTCCCGACATTATTTAGAGTGTATGACTAGAATGAGGTTAGGGCTTTAAAAAAGACTTACTAACAAATCCCCATCAATTCTGGTATATCCTCTTGTCATCAGAAAGGTTAATTGTCCCTGCAAATGTAAACATATTCTTGCATCTCACATTGTGTTAACTGTACAAAAAATTTGTATTTAGGGTATAAAATTACTGACAATGATGTTGTTTATATATGAATTTATTAATTTACGTTTGTGTATTTTTCGGTGCATACATGGGGAGCGTGATGTTGGTGGCTTCTTGTTAGCGTTTTTTTTTTAACCCTTTGAGTAATCTCCTGGCTCGGTGACTTATTATCGAGTCAAATAAGTACCTTCTGAGTCTTATGTTTATACGAATCATTTGAATGCCAGCCAATGTGTTATGTGAATTGATCATTTATGTATGTTTTCTGCTCATTAGGCCACACATAATTGATCTTTAGCTTCTCGGATTCCTCTCAAGGCCCTTTTTCTAGAGTTGGTCGGTAGTCGGTAGGACAAGAAAAAAAGGTGAAAAAAAAATTTTTTTATAATGTCAAAAAAATTTTTTTTTTTTCTTTTTTGCAATTTTTTTTTTTTCCATCGGCAGGAAATCTATTGTGTCGGCGGGTCCGCGAAGATAAGAATCAATTATGCGTGGCCTTATCTGTCAATAATTTTGAATGGATTGTAATGAAATCCTTGAATCTTACATAAACGTCAGCTTCGGATTCTTCCTCCTTTGCTTCTTTTTGTGGCCCTCTTGCGATGGGTCTTTTTCTACTCATATCTCTTTCTCTAATTTCTCCTCTTCCTCTACCTCTTCCTCTACCTCTTCCTCCTCCTCTTCCTCCTCCTCCTCTTCCTCCTCCTCCTCTTCCTCCTCCTCCTCTTCCTCTGCCCTCATTCCTTCCTCCTTGTCCCTGATCAAGGTCCCAGGAATTGTTCACTGTAACAGAATAATGCACTGCACTCTGTTTGTGCTGAAAGACCAGACATCTTCTTTTTGGGTGCTTCGGGTGACCCTAGCCCTGGGACCCATGCAGTAGCAAGGGTCATGGGTCGTCCCATGCAAAATTTTGAAATTTTGACACTGCATCAGGAGAAGTGAGACGGCAAAGAAACTAATGCACCATATTTCACAAAACTTAGATTTTATTTACCTTACATACTATTCTACTGACGGCACTATTTTTGAAGGCATTCTCTCATTGTTGAGAGGGAGAAAATCACTTAAAAAGGCAGAGAAATCCTCAAAAAATGTAAAGTTTCAGCCATCAAGCTCACTCTGATCTGTGATGTCACCACTGTGACGTCACCATAGCTCTGTTATGACATCACCATCACTGCCTGTGACGTCATCAAAAAAACAGGAAATCTGACCAATCAGAGAAGGCCATTTTCTCAATGCATAAGGACAAAATATCTTATGTGGAGTTCAGAGGATAACTCGGAGGATATCAGGAAGACTGAATTCATAGAAATAGGTGCCGTCAGTAGCAAATTTTATCTATTTTCAAAATGTGTTTTTGATTTTGGCATAAGTATAAAACTAACAGAGATAATTGAATTCTCCCAAACCCTTTCTTTCAAATCTCATGATTTTCCAATGGGAGGATCCATGACCCCTGTCCCACAGGGGTCCAGGGCTAGGGTGACCCACAACCGCCAAATTTGCACAGTATACTTGTGTTGTTGTCCCGAAGCAACTCAGCTACTTTTTTTCCAATTAAAAAAAAGTTTTGTTTTCCCCAAAACATTTTTTCTCCCAAAATGTTTTTTTCACATTTATAGGTAAGGTTTTTTGAGTCGGACACTTATATTCTGTACATTTTAAAGAGGGATATCTTGCTTGGCCTGTGGGTTATTGATTGTCAATCAGGGCCTCAAATTAAACGTTTTTCCCGAATCTAACAGAAATTGCCAATTGGCACAGCACAAGAACTAGATTAGTGGGTAAAATAAAAAATGAAATAGGGTATCATTGAGTCGGACAGTTGTGTTCTAAAAACATGACATCAAAGATACAGGTGCTTTAGTGTCTTCCTTTCAACTTAAAAAACCCATATTAGAGCCCAGAAGAGGTTAAGCTTACTCCAAACTAAATGACAAAGAAACAGAAGTCATATCAATGCCATAGGCCAGCAACAGATAATTGAAAAAGGACAAAATTTTAATAAAATTCACAAATTTCTGACACAAAATTGAGAGAAAAACGGGTTTTTTACACCATCTGTAGGGCCATACAAGAACCCAGGGGTTCAAAATGGAGGTGGTGTTGTGTCTTAATTAAGGTGACTCAACCGTGGTAGTTTGATCATACAGATTTTTCTAAAATTTTGCACAGGTAGTCTATGGGACCCATACATTCCAAAAATGAAAAAGAAAAAAATTTCACCGACTCGTTTGGTTGCCATGGTAACAGCATGTTTGGCCTGATGACTACTTAAAAGTTATAAATTGAGTCTTTGGTTATGTACCACAGTATAGAGCATTACATGCATTTGTCACACAAAAATGTCAGAAATGTATTCCCATGAATGTAAACCAATACATTTGCCACAAATTTGAAGAAAAAGGTTAAAATACTTTTTTCTGTAAGAGGTCAAAGGGCACAAACACACTAATTAATTGCAGATTTTGCATGCATCAATTTTGACAGTAATCAAATTTTAGGAAAACGATCATACAGATTTTTTTTAAAATTTGCATATATCATAAACAGGTTATTGTCAAACTAATGTCCAAAAATTAAAAAAATTCACCGAGTCGTTTTTGAACTGCAGTACCATGACTATGCCAATGTCAATTTAAAGAAATAAAGACAATTTTAGACACAGTTGACTGAAATTAGTTGAGAAAATTCTTTTGATAAAGACGAGAAGCTGAAACTTTGAATTAGCATAGTGTAGGTGTTACTGCATTCAATAAAAAAATAATTATGCTTCTAGCTGCAATAGATCTCATTTAAATAGCAAATAACTGGCTGCCATGCTGTTAAAAAAAGAGAGCAGAAAATGGTAACGTCACAACTTTTTCAGGGCCTGCAGCAGTGGTGACGCTATGTTGCTAGGCAACCAGGCTGCTCAGAAGTGTGTGCAGTGTACCACGGTTGAGTCACCTTAAAAAACTATTCCAATAGATATAGATATATAGACATAGATAATTAGATATATAGACAGATAGATAGATATAGATAGATTAGCAGATAGATATGACTGATATGCACAAGTGCTGCCCTTTAAGAGCAGTGGTTGCTTACAGTGGTTCATCAATGGGAGATAGAACACGAGTCCTCTACATGTAGCACATTAACCCTATTTGAAAAAGATCAAAGAGGCACCCATTTAACATCTCATCTGAATGATACCCATCAGGGATTTTGATCTTGAAATTCTACTGAAAATATTCTAAATATGCTGCCCCAGGTTTGAACTGAGGCATGCAAAGAATATCACGATTTTGGACTGACAACTCTTGGCCAACCAGCTGCCACGGAAACTCCCTATATTTATCTTAAGACCTGTTTAGTTCCCTACTATCATGTCATTAAAGATCTTACTTATTCACTAACATGTCTATACACCTGTCAATCCTCCTACCACTGCCAGCTAACTTATATTTATAGACTGTCAAATTGACCAACTGGATCAATAAAATCTATCAATCCAGACTTTGAAAAGAGCTGAAATGAGGTGAAATGTCATGTCGGATTGGCATGGATATTTTGGAAAGATGGATAGATGATTGGGGCTATACACCCTGTATTTATTTACATTGTAAGCTAATTAGGACATGAGGAAGAGATAGCAATGAGGCAAAGGACGATTGAATCTGCTGTCCTAGGTGACCTGGCGAGAGCGTTAATCAGGCCAAGACGAGCAATGTCTTCAGCCCCACATGACACTCACCTTAGCACTGTCATCACCCTCCCATGACCCTCTCAAAGTGTCATGGCCCAGTCATGACTTTGGCAATGCTCAAAATCATCTTTGACAGGCTCTTTAAAATAACTGCTGCTTCTATCACTTCCAAACCTGGCATAACGTCATATCACAGTATCAACTATTCTATAAATTTTGGCAAACCTATCCATTACATAATTAGGAAAAGATGATTGAGTGGGCGGGCCTGCGGGGTTGGTCAGCTGGGTATCAGAAGTAAGTCTGATCTCTGTGCAGCTATCCTCATCACACAGCAGCATGACAGTAGCGGGACTTATTCTATCCAATTTTGTGAAGTAGTGCAAAGTCATCAGCAGCTGATGACAGTTCCCTACTTTCTCTGGAGCCTTCGGGTTCCTGTCAGGGCCAGGACTTAGCTGAAATTGCAATTGTCCTCATATGACAGTGATTTCCCAGACAGTGAGACTGCAGCCCAGTGACCCTAATCGGAAATTTTGGATCATGGAATAAATTATTTCAAGTACCAAATTGCAACCTATTGCGTGGCTTACTAAACCCTTTTGATAGATCTGTGTAATCTTACTAGTCTGTGAATTCTATCTATTTGATCTCTATAATCTATCCATCTAATTCATGCAATTATATCTAACCAATACCTAAAATGTATTCATGAAATCCACCCTTGTCTATCTATCTATCTACCTATCTATCTAGTTCAGTTCAGTTCAGTAGTGGTACTGGACGCAGGTCATGTCGACCTCTTTATCCAGATCGGAGTTGATGTACATCCTTCGTGTTCGGTGCGCAGAGGGGTGTAAAGAGAAAAGTAATAAATATATATATGTACATATATACATTTCCGGTTAAAATCAGGAAACATAGTTGGGCCGCTAGGGCTGCCCAACATTAAATTATGTAACATCAATATAGCCTATGTACAGGATATTGTGGACAGGCCGCTGGGGCTGCCTGTTAAAAACACAAAAATATATACATGAAGAGCTATGTACATTCAATTGTACCAGGTTCAGGCCGCTAGGGCTGCCCGTTAGGTACTGGGTAGTATTGACACTCGCGAATGTTTCAGCGTTAGGGGTAACTATTTTCTACAAGGCCGCTAGGGCTGCCTTTGGAGTTAGATATATACGTAGGGTTCGGAAAAAATAGTCACTCTAGAGGTAAGGATTTAGGTCTGGGTCGAATTTGGCTGGGTGGTCTTTCCAGAATCTATCCAGTCTGTTCTTAAAGGAGTTTGTACTGGGGGCTGTGACTACATTGTCGGGTAGGGAGTTCCAGTGGCGCACAATCCGCACTCTGAAACTATATTTTCTAATGTTGTTGTTTATCCCTCCAACCACAAGCAACTTCAGGCTATTCCCCCGCCTGCCTGCCGTGTCTCGCTTCAGGTCTAGTGACACCAGGGGATCGTAGATGTTGTTAATGATTTTATAGGTGTCAATCATATCGCCACGGAGTCTTCTAAAGACTAATGTGGTGAGGCCAAGTTGTTTCAACCTGTCAGAATACTCAACTCCCTTGAAACCATTGACCCGTCTAGTCGCTGCTCTCTGCACGGACTCTAGTTTGTTAATGTCACGCACCAGGTGAGGGGACCATATTGAGTGTCCATATTCTAGATGGGATCGCACTAAGGTTGTATACAGAGGCATAAATATGGTTTTGTCGAGGTTGGAGATGGTTCTTCTGATGATGCCCATATTTCTGGTAGCTTTAGATGCCATGTTGTTGATGTGTTGTTGAAAATTTAAGTGACTGTCGATGGTGATGCCGAGATCCTTTTCACTAGTGGAGCATTGCAGTGGTGTGGGTACATTATTGTCGTCCAGGTATCTGGTTTTCTTGGCGATATGTTGTCTTGGCTTATGGATGTACAGTTGTTTGCACTTTTGTGCATTAAATTTTAAGAGCCAGTCTCGCGACCAGTTGTCCAGGCTTTTCAGATCAGTGTCTATTTCGTCTATTTCATCTGGGATCGAATCTTGTGGCTGTATCTTGAAGATTTTTGTATCGTCTGCAAAAAGGTAGGCTTGAGTGTGTAATATATCGGGAAGGTCATTGATGAAGATAACAAAGAGTAGTGGCCCGAGAACCGACCCCTGCGGTATTCCACTCACTGTGTTTCTCTGTGATGAAGACGCGCCATTGACGATGACCTGCTGTTTTCTATCCATAAGGAAGCATTTTATCCAGTTGTACAGCTTTCCCGTTATCTTATAGTGTTGAAGTTTGTGGAGTAATCTATGATGTGGCACAGAATCGAAAGCTTTTTTAAAGTCCATATATATAACTTCTATTGAATTATTACTATTGAGTGCGTCTGTCCATTCATCTAGTACACGTAGTAATTGAAGTTGTGTGGTTCTATTGGGCAGAAAGCCATATTGTTTGGTACTGAATAGTTCATTTTCTGTCATGTGTTTCATGATGTTATCTCGAATGATCGCTTCCATAATTTTACACACTATGCTTGTTAGGCTTATCGGCCGATAATTGTCACAAAGATGTTTACTTCCCTTTTTATGGATAGCACTTATGTTGCTAAGCCTCCAGATATCGGGTAGAGTTCCCGATTGGATTGAAGAGTTGAAGATTTTTGCTAGAGCTGGGGTCACTTCGTTGGACACTTCCTTCAGGATTTTTGCAGAGATGTTGTCCGGACCAGGGGATTTATTAGGCTTGAGTTCTGTTATCTTCTTGGCAATCTTGTCCTGGGTGAAGGCTATCATATCAATGGGATGGCAGGTAGGTAGGGAGTTTATTCTGAGCTCAGGCATGGGACCATCCGGTTCGTTGACCATCACAGAGGCAAAGAAATCGCTTAACGCCTCGGCTTTACCTTCATCCTGACTGACATTTGTTTGCCCATCATTGCTTGTTACTTTTAAATCAGGAATGCCAGTTCTGGTGCTTCGCTTGTTGTTCACATATTTCCAAAAGACCTTGGGATTTTCCTTGACGTGTTTCGCCAGTTGTCGTTCGTAGTTATACTTCTCCTTTCTTATGTGATTTTTCACTTTGTTGCGGGTCTTTCTGTATTCCTCCAACTTCCCGTGATCTTTCGTTTCGTAGTAACGAGTCCATAGATGGTGTTTTTTCTTGATGAGGTTTACTGTTTCTTTGGAAAACGGGATTTTCGACTTTTTTCTTCTGCTTGTCTTCACTTTTCTCAGTGGGATACACTTTTTTATGGCCTGATCGTATTTGTCTTGGAAGATTTGCCAGAGGTCGTTTACGTTAGTGTGTTGGTCGAGAACCGAGTTCCAATCTAGGTCCAGTTCCTTTCTCAGCTGGTCGAAGTCTGCTTTTCTCATATCCGGAATGACTTTGGTTGATGTTGTTTCAGATGGATTATAGGCGGTCTTTATTTCTAACAAGAGGTGGTCACTGTTGCCCAGGGGAGCGTTGTATTCTATACGGTCAATTATCTACCTATCTATCTATCTATATCTATCTATCCATTTATCTATCTATCTATATCTATCTATCTATCTATCTATCTATCTATCTATCTATCTATCTATCTATCTATCAATTTACCCATCCATATATCTGACTGAAATAGCCCTAGTTGTAGATTCATATAACTACTGAAATCTCATCTCTTGTGACCTATTATTATGATGACATCAATTTCCAGGTCAGAAAACCAACCAATACACATCTTAATGTCACCAGGTCAGCTCATTTGCATACACAAAACACAATACACATAATTTTCAAGATGGTGGACAGCTCATTTGCATACCCAAAACACAATACACATTATTTTCAAAATGGTGGAAGGCAAACATGTAAACAGCAAACCAGCAAACACCAAACAACAAAAACTGATAAAAGGAGTACTTAGAATTACTTCAGGTCAACACAAATAAGCTCATATAACAGGCCTGCCTCTCTAGTTATGCTGAATTTAGCAATTTGGAGAAAATTTAAAACGTGCAAAGAGTTATTTCAGATTTTCTTCTCCTATTTCGAATTTCCCGCCTAAAGTTTGCCTCTCTCACCCACTCTCTTAGCCCCCTTTCTCACCCAACTACATAAATGGCGGTGTGTTAACACACCTCCATTAAAAAAACCCATTATACTTGTTTGTATCATGCTAATATTTTGAATACAGATAAAGGAGGTCTTAAGCTAAATATTGGTACCAAATATTTAGGTATAGGAGCTCTCAATTGGCCTATACAGCCCAACAAAAAGTGTCTGACTCAAGGTTACACCCTGTGAATGTCTGACTCAAGGAATCTTAACCTATACCGTAACAGTAATATGTAAATGCCACAGCATGAAGACGGGACTGCCTTAACGCAAAAAATAAATTTTAAAAGACAGACTCTAAATTGTAATTACCTAATTCTTTCTCGAAATTCATTTTTGTATTCAGGTTTGTTCCCAAAAAAGTTTGCAGAAACTTTTTTATTTCAAACATTTTTTGTAATTTTTTTTTTTTCGAACATTTTTGGTAATTCTTTTTTTCAAACTTTTTGTAACGGTGAATTTTATTTTTGGTATTTTTTTTTTTCTAACATTTTTGGTAATTTTTATTTTTCGAACATTTTACGGTAATATACATATATTTTTTGAACATTTATTTTTTAGAAACATATTTTTTCGAACATATTCGGTAATTTTTATTTTTCGAACATTTTTTTTTTTTTGAAAATTTAAGAAAGAAAAAAAAAATTTTTTTCGAACGATTTTGGTAATTTCTTTTTTTTTTTCGAACATTTACGGTAGTCACGCGTGATGAGAAAAAAGTGCCAGGATCATATTATGGGATGTCTGAATCACTTTTTTTGATTGAACCATCTGGCTCACTCCTCACATGTTTGCCATAAGGGACGACACACCTCGCTTCGCACGGTGAGCCGGTGGCTCTGTCCCGTCTATAAGTTCCCCGACGGGCTTTACAAGTACTTTAAATTCTGCTTCTCTGATCTTCTTGGAGCAGTATCTTAGGTCGGTCGGTAGGATGAAATAAAATAAATAAAAAGCTGTAGGGCAAGTTGACCTAACTTCAGCCTCTCACCCAACTTCAGCCCCCCTACAGAAAACTCCTTGTAATTAAATTTTGATGAGGCCAAGGTGCCAGTATTTGGGTTTAAAGTTATTGTCAATGTGTTTAGAATAAATTATCAAAAAGTTATGACCACCATAACAATGAATCAGGAATTTTACAGGTTTTTTCGGTGGACCACATTTAGCTTGTTTTGCGACGCGAATACAACGCGAAACAAGAAAAAGTTTGATAAAACCTTAAATCTGTCAGTTGGCTGTACCAATTCACTAAAGCAGGAGCAGCCCAAAAAAAGTTTCATAACAAGGAAAAATTTGTAATCTTCCATAAATTAAGGTTTTTTTCAATATTTTCTACTTGATCATTCAATGAATTAGGTGATTTATAAGACATGTCAATCTTACCCAACTTCAGCCCCCATGGTCCTAACTTCAGCCCCCATATGACCTAACTTCAGCCCCCAGGTTTCCCAAACTCCAGCCAATACATCTCACATGAGAAGTTTGTTTATTCATCCCTGAATATCTATCTATCTAAAAATTTAATTTTTAAAGCATTTTTACATCTGGCATACTGGAATGGACCAGTTGCCTGAACTGGAGTTTAAAATAAATTTTTATCCTCTTTCCGTGAAAACAATGACTTCTTTCCAAGCTTTTTTGAAATGCATTTTTGGAGCATTGATTTTTTTCAGACTGTCATGTTTTATATACAGGTAAGTAATGAAGGCCAAATTTAATCATTCTGCTGTTTTTTTATGACAGAATAGGATTAATTGGTTGGACTTAGGTGCGGGGCTGAAGTTAGGTACACCCTAGGCTGAAGTTAGGTACATCACGGCTGAAGTTAGGTACATTTCCCACTATTGTCTTTTGAACACATTTGCACTGCCTTATAAAGCATGTGGTTGCTTTTTTACAATATAGCCGTAAAGAGGAGTGAAGGCTGGGGTTAGGTCCACAGCTACAGGTTATTCCCATGAATAGCAAGCCAATGACAAGCGATCAAAAACCAAAGTAGGCTGAAGTTAGGTCAACTTGCCCTAATCTCAATTTTTTTTGGTCAAAAATTAGATTTAATAATTCTGGAAGCTTCTTTTGTTGGATGAAAATCTGTTGAGTTGGTTCAATGCAAAACCAACATGGATTTTTTTTAAAATCCATGTTGGTTTTTTGCATTGAAATTTGGTTTTTCAAAAAACCATTTTGAATCTAAAAAACCAATTTTGTCTGAAATGTTTTAGGGTGTGTATACCAAGAATGTGACATGTACAGACGTACCAATTATCCTATCAAACTTTGTCTTTGGATAACCAATGAATTTAATGAAAATTTAAATTTCAGACCAGCCTGCGATTCACGATGTGGAATTTTTTCTTAAACTTTTCACCAATTATGTACTCATATCTTTTATGAAGATCCTATAAATTTTTTCCCATATTTTTTCGACGAGTTATGTCTGGAAGGCCTGGCATGATTCCTCACCTCCAGTCTGACTAACTTACCAAGGGATAATCTGGGGACATCTTCATTTCTGTTCGGCGAAGGATCTCTTGTTTTTCTCCAGTTAGCATTTGTATCAACAGGTGTCGCTCTTCGTAACTGTTTTAGTATCTACAAAAAATATCAATTAAACTCAGGATAGCAAAATCACATGGGATGTCATTGTAGTCCGGCCATTATAATCAAGAATATGTAAAGCCAGCAGCCAACTTTTTTGTTTACTGCCCATTCTATACCAAAATGGCAACAAGAATTCGAGGATTCAAACCCTGGGTTCTGTTG
Organism: Platynereis dumerilii; assembly: GCA_026936325.1. Taxonomy (NCBI): domain Eukaryota; kingdom Metazoa; phylum Annelida; class Polychaeta; order Phyllodocida; family Nereididae; genus Platynereis; species Platynereis dumerilii. The sequence continues at coordinate 11,813,479 of JAPTHN010000012.1, read as the reverse complement.
GGAATAAGCAATTAAGCATAAGATCCGTGGATACAAGATCAAAGTAGCACTGCACTGCGAAGTGCAATCAGCTTTGACACCTGTCAGATTGACTTCAAGTGCTGTTTCTCAATGGCAATTTGGTAAACTGAGGGTGAAAAAACGCTTTAGAACTTGCAGAATTGCAATTAGCATTGTTAGACTGCTTCTGAGAATATATGCACTGCAAAAAGCAATTGCCAAATGCATTATAGGCCTTCCTTGAATCGCATGGACGATCGTCATGTGGGCGACATTATAATGCAGTGTCAGCTTGAAAACAGCCCCTCAAGACTCAAACGATCGATTACACAACAAACTACTAAAAAAAAAAAAAAAAATTATTTTTTTTTTCAATAAAAAAAAAAAAAAAAAAACCTCAACAAACCATCCCCAATTAACAACGCATTTTAGTTCACCTCTATATGAACACAAAATGGCCCACTTGACCCCATCCACACCTGTATTAAGGCTGGGAAAACTTTTTTCCAAAAATCTCTCAGACTGGTTTTTAGATAAAATTACCCTGGGGGAACCCAGGGTAATAATATAGAAAAGTTTAAAACATAATCGCTGGAAAATAATCGTTCAAATTAGATTCATTAAAAAAAAAAAAGTGGTACCCTTGTTCACAAAGTCGGGGGCCGTTATTAATTGTAACGCCACCATTGCAGCTGAGTACTGCTGACACTGTTTCAGGATTTTTTTTACTTCTGAGAATTTCATGCGTCGGCCACTTCGTTTAGCATTTGTGGGACTTCTAAGAGGGTTACAGACTTGTGGTCCAACATTAGAAGAATACTGTAAGCCTACAAACTTACAGCTTTTTGCTTTAAGAAGAAAATTTCTACAAGCTATTTTTGGCAAGCATGTCTAATTTCGCAAAAGTGACTCTGTTATATAAATAAATTTTTATGTCAATAACCAGGCCCGTTGGAAGCCTTGTCAATATCATTATATTGTTCCTCATTTAGGAAACAGATGACAAAGAAATAGAAAATTCTATCTAGTCTTTTTTCTAGTGCTATATTCATAAAAAGATAAAAATTTTCAAAATCGATCCATTTTTCCGAACCCCTAGAAAAGTTTTTTAAACTAAATATATCTTTCTAGAATTTTAATCAGCTTTTCCATAAAACTGTCCTCTTTTAATTCCATGCTTCATTTAATAACATAGGATGAATGGCCACTGAATGGCAGGGAAAACTTCACAGTAAAAAAAATTAAGAACAAATTTGAGTTTTTCAGGTTTCTTACATAACCTCAAATGTTTTGAAAGAAAGGGTGGTAGCGACCACTTTCGTTTATATATCCTTGCTTTAAACTATATTTTGAATCCTTTTAGATTATTTTTAAGAAATCCAATCTTGGAAAGTTCATGAGTATCAAGCCAGGGGTTACTGTTTACCAAAGCTCTTTAAAATTTCCTACCTCAGCTTCTCGTAGCCATTCTGTATCGAAACCATATTGCTTTAATATGTTTGCTGGCTGATCGTCTTGAATATTGTGGCTGTAGTGACATCTGAGCCCAAATCTGCATTCTCCGGATATATAATTCTTGCAAAGATGCAAGGCAGCACATAATCTACCTGCAATATATATAAGAATTAGAATAAGAAGTTTTATTGGTCACTTCGTAACAGAGTACATGAAATTTTGGTTGGTCATTGAAATGGTACACTCAGTTAAATTACAGTTAGGAATATTAATTATAATTTATCTAAAAATAGGAATTAATATATATATATATAATAATATGATTTTAATTAAGTATAAAATAATGGCACTGGGAGTGAAGAAATTTTTTTAATCCAGATGTTCTCATAGGTAATAAATGCCATCTTCTGCCACTAGAAGTACGGGACAGTTCGGTGTTAAGAGGATGAAGTTTGTCTCTGAAATTTTTGTTGCAGTTTTTAGCTCGTCGGGAACATGTTGAGAATTCCAAGATGGTAGCAATTTTGTGGCGGCCATTTTGGTATCCATCTTTCTTCTTTCTTGAACTGCCCATTGTGACCTTAATATTTCACTTACAGTTATGAAATTTTGTAAAGGTATTGGCCTGTGGGTATGGATCAGTAACATGTTGAGGAATCCAAGATGGCAGCCATTTTGGCAGCCATCTTTCTTCATTCTTGAACTGTCAATTGTGACCTTAATATTTCACTTACAGTTATAAAATTTGGTACAGGTATTGGCCTGTGGGTATGGATCAGTAACATGTTGAGGAATCCAAGATGGCAGCCATTTTGACAGCCATCTTTCTTCATTCTTGAACTGTCAATTGTGACCTTAATATTTCACTTACAGTCATAAAATTTGGTACAGGTATTGGCATGTGGGTATGGATCAGTAACGTGTTGAGAGATCCAAGATGGTGGCCTTTTTAGCAGCCATCTGTCTTCATTCTTGGACTGCCAATAGTGACCATATTTCACTTGCATTTATGAAATTTGATAGAGGTATTGGCCTGGCTGTATCAATCAGGAACATGTTGAGAAATCCAATATGGTGGCAGTTTTTGAGGCGGCCATTCTGGCAGTCATGTTTCTTCATTCTTGAACTGCCCATTGTGACCTCAATATTTTGCTTAGTTATTAAATACGGCACAGGTATATTGGCCTGGGGGAATCATCGGCATACTTTGCGATCATTACATTTCCATCTGTTGAATTCCATCTGAGGTCATTTGTATCAAGCGAGAAAAGTACTGGGGAGAGCACACAGCCCTGTTGGGCTCCAGTATTTATATACCGATGTTTTCAGGCAAGTGCGAACGTATCGGGGTCTACCAGTCAGGAAATCAAGCACCCAAAGTTGTAAAAATCCTGGTATAGACAGATGTTTCAGTTTGTCAATCATGAGATGGGGTTGCAATATATAAGAGACTAATTGATTGGTAGTTGGATAAAGTAGCAAAGAAAGGACGGTAGTCAGGACATTTGGTGGCAATACAGTTTATTTGTTCACTAACAGGATTTTTTTTTCAATTCGATACTTTTAATATTTTGTGTTGGTTGAAGAAGTTTTTTCATGATGATAGATAGATTGACGATGGTTCATTATTGACCCGTAGACCCCAAAGTCAGTCAGAGTTAGAACTCTGACTTGCTTGTCAAGGAACTCCAACTGACTAGTCATGCAGCTAAGTTTCTAAATTCTGACTTCACTTGACTTCAACAAACTTCAACTGACTTATGCAAGAATTTATAGGTCCCTTTTGTGATATAATCTATGTTCAGTGCATTATAGTTTCGGAATTTTCCTAATTTGAAAATCTTAAAAGAGTGGAAAGTGCATATTTTGCTCTTAAAGCTGTTTGAATTGATACCAAAACCAATTCTGTGAGATTAAAATTGGCAAGTTATGCAACAGTGACTTGACTTAAGCTGACTCAACTACGAATTGACTTGACCGAACATTGACTTGCTGCTTGGAAAGCTAAGTCAAACTGACTATAGTCACTAAAATGCAGTCAACTTCGAGGTCTATTATTGAGATGGCAGAGAGAGTGGGAGTCCTCAAAATGTTACACATTTACCCGATGTGAGGGATCTTTTACTTGCCCATCACAGACACTGATACAAGGGGCCACCAATTTAACGTTTCCCAGAGGAAAAAGAAGTATAAAAGCAGTACACTCTCTCGGTGAAGAAGTACAAAATCAGTACAAAAGCGGTATGTGCACGTGGTCCCACGCTACTGCAATTGTACTCCTATTATTCTGATTTTGTGCTTCTATGCAAATTGTTTACTGATTTTATACTTCTAGTGACAGAATTTGAATATCATGTACTGCATATGTACTCCTCTAACTTCTAAATTTCATTTGAACATTTTGTGTGCTGAATTAATACTTCTATGACTTAGGCTGCTAGATTCAGTCACATGTGGGTCATGTTCACTTACAGAACTCGGAAAGTGTGCAGGTGTGTCTAGGTTTTTTTTACAATATACATTGAATTACTGGCATAACTTCCATAGTATTAGATACAAATGTTTTAATATTAATAGCAGCAAAAAAGTATAAACCAGATATTAAATTATTTCAGCCTTCTTTTTTCTCTAGGCTTATGCAAGTATGTGTAGTTATTTCAATAATATCGATTTGGCTGAGGAACGGATATTATATGTGGCTTGTAAAATTAATGAAGCATTGATTTTTAGATACTTCAAATGTACTGAGATTGTACTGCAAAAATGCTGCAAGCATGCACAGCTAGTATGCTCCTTTTGTACTCCCTGCAAGGGAGTATTTTTGCAGCGTATGGATTTTCATATCGGGAGTATAAATGGAGCATAATTAAAATAATTTGAGCGGTTCAAATGTGCTCCTTTTGTACTGTAAGTACGCTGCAAAAATACTGCATTTGTACTGCGAAAAATACTGCATTTGTACCTCAAATGCAAATTTTGTGTTAAAAAGTCTCTCAACCATGCAAGTCGTCATTACGCAATGTACTTCTTTTGTGGTTATAATATACTCCAATACCATATATATGGGATATACTGATTTTGTGCTGTTTCTGTGCTGCGAACGTACTCTTTTTTCCTCTGGTTCATCCGAACAACATGCAGCTCGGATTTTGCTCATGAAGGTCAACTTTACAGTTTACATCATTACTTGTATATTGATAAAAAATCAGGAATTGGTACTTTTCAAAACTATTGTCTTGTGCTTACTTTTTTGACAGCCTCTTTGAGAATTGTAGGATCGACAACTTATTGGGTACAATGCTTGACTGCGATTATTCTGAAACAAGAAAAAGTCTAATCAGTTGCTAATTGGTGTTAATATCTTTGTTTATATTTCAGTAAGCAGAGCTCAAACTTCATCCATTAAAAACGCACTCACTCCAACTCTCCATTCATGTTTCACATCTCTTTAGCATTTTTTCGCAAAAAGCAAGAACATGACCAGTTACACCCTCTTCTTATCACCAATTTCCTCTCAATTCACCTTTTTTCCATTACTTCCCTTGCTGCTGACTCCATTCCTTCGTCAGCCTACTTCCGTTTCGTCTGCTTTTTTGATCAAGGAAGATCCTGCCATTCCCGCCACTTTCACCAAGCAATTGTGTATACATGTATGCAATGAATTACACTCATGATATTCCAATCAAGTCTGTCAATTGCCCTCAAAGCCCTACTGCTTTTTAAATCACATTGCTCTTTGCCTTTTCAAGTGAACTTCAGTTTCACACCTCCAACACTGATTAATTACACTCTCAGAAGTTAAACCACTCAACTTAATATTGAAGTCAATTGATCGTTCATTGCTAAACACATAGCACATTATAAACATCAACACTTCCCATTCTCTGCTGGGCAATTCCGTATTTAAAAGTCCGATTTAGCATAGTGGGTGCCCCTCCAGAGAATCGCGTGCTTCCCCAGTTGCCCCCCTGCTCGATGCCCTCTAGTTACATCTTTGACAAACACTTTCAGCAGGCCTCACCTGAAAAAATGTATTTAGATCTTTCAGACCCATTGCTCCCAGGTTGTGTTCAGACAGTAGCGCCATGTTGTGGTCATCTCGCAGACTGTGACCGAATTTACACTGTTTGCCGCCTTGTTTAAACTCGCATGTGCCCCTCAGAAGGTAGAATTTGCAAATGTGCAGCGAGCCGCAAGAATTTCCTGCCAAGCATTTATATCCATTCACGTGCTTGCTACAAATTTGTAAATCGGTAGTTAAAGATTGCAGTCCAATGCCTCCTGTCAACGAAGTAAAGCATGAGAAATTGAGAATTCATTATATTTATGTACTACTAGCAATAAGCCCATGCTACTTGCAGGGAGCAACTGGAAGAGACCTTCCAGGTGCTGCCCTCTTGTGTATTGTGTAGGAGTCAGCTCAAAACTAATCATCATTCATTAGGACATTTAGAGGAATGCAATGACCTTGATAAGGGGAAAGTTCTGCCTTGAAGGCCATAGGAAGTTACAGGGAAAATTAGAAGGCCAGACACTGAGCAGAAATTGAGATGAACCCAGGATGCCATAATTTTAGTTATATAGATATATAATACGAGGGGCGTTCAGAAAGTTCGAGGCTTTTTTTTATATGGATACTTATTTTCAATCTAGAACCATGAATTTTTCACAGGATAAAATTAAGCATATTTTTAATGGATTTCTAAAATTTTGGCCAATTTGGACATTTTAAAGTCATTTTGTGGTTACCATGGAAACTGAAAGTTCAGCTTCTTGGGGCAGATAATACTGAAATCACTAAAGCTCATAAATTTTGGCTATGAGAGGCCTCTGTCTATCACTCGCATTAGTGAGATTGACAATATTTGACACAAGACATATAATATCAGCCTTGAAAAATACTCCCAAGCTCACCAAAAGCATTGATTCATACACCTGACCCATTGAAATAAATGTTCCTTGAAGTCCTCCAAACAAAGTTCTGTGAAAGAATTTCGGTCATCCAAAGCCTTTTCCCTTCTGGTGCCTGAAAGTATAGGCCCCATGGACTAAAGTAAGGGAATACCAGGACTTATGTAAAGCAACATGTCACAGGAATAGCTAGGATGGATAATACTGTCCATTTTCGTCTCTTGTTCATATTAGTGAATCCATTCTTTCACAAGTCCTCATGTAGTCAGGGAAACATACCTTTGCCTCCTGAATTTCCCTCGCCAAATCTGGCATTCAGGAGTGCTTTCCTACATGGGTTCAGTGTAAGAATACACACATTTGGTGTGCTTGAAAGCATATTTAGAAGCTAATACCATATTTCTTGTGACAAATATTGTCAATCTCACAAATATAAGTGACAGAGAGAAGTCTCTCACAGTCGCAATTTCTGGCATTCTTGGTTTCAGTGTTACCTGCCCCAAGAAGCTGAACTTTCAGTTTCCATGGCAACCACAGAATGACTTTAAAAAGTCCAAATTGTCCAAAATTTTGGAAATCCATTTCAAATATGCTGAATTTTATCTTGTGAAAAATTCATAGTTCTAGATTGAAAATAAGTATCCATATGAAAAAAAGCCTCAAACTTTCTGAACACCCCTCGTAGGCATGATGATTCACGAAGTATGCACTATGGCTATTGATAAGACCAGATATAATTGACTTTTAGCTTCTCACAACCACTCACTTCTATGCCCTGACACTCCCTTGCTCACACATTTATGCCCTCACATTGAACTCAATATAGTGGTGCCCTCTTGTGACAGCCACTCGCAACAGTGTAAATATACCAAATTCCACTTTCTATGTGAATTTCCTAAGTATGAAGCTGAGAGAAAGAAGTGATATTCTAAGATAATTGCAAGTTCCCAGAATTATCAGATTTTGATAATATTGATAAATTTATGTTTCTAAACTATAATGACTGTCAAAATTACACAACCTTATTTACATATCAGGCCTTTCATATTGGAAAGAAATTTCTTATCAATAACCGCTATATAGATGTAAAATGTCATTGTGCTGCCACCTATCGTATTTATATATAGTATCAGAGTGACAAATAAGTCCATTTTATATATATATATATATATATATATATGTATACATATGTAATTAACTGCTTGTAATTTTTAAATGTATCACTTGTCACTAAATGATGATTCCTTATTCTCATCCTTATCTCCAATTTCAAGCTCTGATATCACTTTTCTGAAAATCATTTTGAATTTGTGATGAACTGTTAAGCTTATTTTTCTTTTTCATGTCATCCCCCTGAGATCCCAATTATATTTTAGATGGTGTAAAAATGTTCACATTGTGATCACATTATTTGAGTGAATCATCTATAAATACTGTAATGTTGTGGGCTATCCCAAAAATTAAAATGAGCCTTTAATAAAACACGGGCATTAAGGTATATATAATATTATGTATTTAAACATAAATAAAATAGTAAATTAATAGGCCTACCTGTTTCAGGTTTAGGCAAATGTTTAGCTTGGTCATTAGCCAGTTTCATTCTGCCATCAACTGATAGATGCTTATTTCGTCCAGCTAGAAGGTTACATTCATCTTCTGTTAAATGCTGACTTGTAGAATTGCCTGGAACATTGCCAGAGCCAGTTTCTGGTTTATCTTCTGTAAAACGCTGACTCAAGCGATGAATTAAACCGTGATTTTTTCTGCTGGCAATTGTGGCACTGGCATTATTAGAAGATTTTGTGATAGATTCTGTTCTCCCTGCAATACCAATGGCCGAATTGGCTGAAGAATCACTTGTAGAATTGCCTGGAACATTGTCTGAGGCAGTTTCTTGTTTATCTTCTGTAAAACGCTGACTCAAACGATGAATTAAACCATGATCTTTTCTGCCAGCAATTGTGGCACTGGTCTTATTAGTAGATTTTGTGATAGATTCCAATCTTTTTGCTATACCACTGGCTGAATTGCCCGAAGTGCTGTCTGAAGTCGCAGGAATTTTAGAGTAATTTTCTTTATCCTCGGACCCGGAACTGACCAATATTTTTTCATTTTGCCCATATGTTAATTTTGTTCCTGAATCTGTAATGGCTCTTGACAGTCCTGATAGATTCTTTTGGAAAAACCTGTCTATGGCACTTCCAGATGTTGCAGCATTTGCCGATCTGCCTAATGTTGACTTTGTCATTAATGTAGCAGTACTGTTACTGGCTGAGCCAAATCTGACGGGACCTGGTTTTGGTAGTTTCGATTCAGCTGAAGTAATTTTTGCAGGGAATACATCAGGTTTCTTTGAGGTTGATGCAGTTTGCAAGGCTGAGCCAGTTTGCAAAGCTGAGCCAGTTTGCAAGGCTGAGCCAGTCAGTGGTTTTCCTGTGGGCCTAAGCGTCACAATGCTGCTGGCATCTTGACCTCCTGTCTCCCAAACACTCATAAAACCCAATCTCTTTATTGTGCTATTAACAAGCCCTTTTGTAGGCTTGTACTCTTCCTCTTGTGTGTTGTTCATTTCGTCCTAATGTGTCGTTTTTTGAACTGACTTGTTGAATAAGACCGTATTGATTCCTTAATCTTGGTGCTGGCTTAGGCTTTGTAAGTTCTGGTGTTGCCCACTAGAATCTCATGCTGGGACTGTCCTGCAACAAAGACTAGATGTTTATTTCATATATATATACATGAAATTAATGTTGAAATTTCAGATATCATCATTTAGAGGGGTAAATTACATTCATATGTAACTTTTTGTAGGGAGGAAACATAACAGGCCTTACCTCTCCTGGCAGCCATATTAGAATATAGAATGTAATTCTGAAAGTGTTACATGGACTGTCTTGTAACATGTTACAATTCACCATTAAGTAGCAATTCCTCGTTAAATTTGGGTTTATGGAACTGATTTTGTTGTCATAAAGTTGGGAATATACTTTTAATTCAGATTAATTTTAATCTAAGGCGCAATTTATCAAATATTACTGTAAAAAGTACCAATTATGCATTCTCAGCAGGAATATAGGGGAGAGTCCCCTCGATCGGAACACCTAACTTCAGCTGCTCAGTGTGGAAAGGGTGTTAGTGCTATGAATCTTAAAAGTGGCCAAAAAGATGGAGACTGAGTTGAAATATATTGTCCTACAGTGTTGTGGACAAAGCTTGATCTATATTGACACTAGACCATTTCCAAAAAAAGCTCATATTCTCAAATCACCAACTTGGTATCCTCGATTGGACCACCCAGTTGCCTCGATTGGACTGCCCCAAAAAGCAATGTTTGAAATAATTAAAGTTATTTACATCATTTGATAACCCACAAACATGATTTTCTCTTTGTGTCAGCTAACCTCAGATCAAATAAACCTTCAATTTTGTAATTTTTTACTTTTCAGCATTGTTCCAGAAAATGCCTGTTGAGGGCTTCTTAGCATGGGAGTTAAATTATCATAATTAATTTGGCATATTTCTCGGCCATAATTTTATGTCTTTAGGGATTATTTCTTCATAAAAACCTAAAATCGTCATGTTTACAGGCTGTATTATGAATATGCATACATCCATGAGGTGGTCCGATCGAGGACACTTCACTGGTCCAGTCGAGGGAATATCTGTCATTTGCAAAATTTAAGCCAGTGCCCTGAATTTTATAGATAAATGAATTTTTCTTTTTCGTTTTGGGATGCAATAAGTTGGAGGTCACTGGAACAGATTCTGAAGGATTTCCCAGCAGTAGGTGAATTCTGACTGTGTGAGACCTGAATGACAATGTTAGATCAGACACTACCATTTTATACTTGTTACCTTAACTTCAAATATCGATGATTTTTCAAGTCAAACATCCATGACCATTTCCAAATGATTGAAAAGCAATCACTCAAGACAGGACAGCTGTTCATAAGCTTAATAATTTTGTCACAATCAGAGTGTTCCGATCGAGGCACCGGTCCGATTGAGGGAACTCTCCCCTACTCAAAACTTGCAAGACAGTAAAAAAAAATAAACAAGAGGACCATTTCACTCTAAAAGATACTCTTTGTGACCCTTGATAATTGATGAGGTGTCATTGTCATACTTTTAATATCGGAACCATAAAATCTGTTTCATTATATTTTTATTATAATTTGATAGGTCAAAACTGATTTTAGTGTAAGTATGAGATGCATGGTCATTTTGTTTATCAGTCACATTGCGAGTTCATTCGTAAAGAAGGCTTGTAACGCTGTGTTTCAATTTTTATCTGTGTAATGCCCCAAAAATGCCGTGAAAGCTTGGCCTCCCTAGTTCAGACCCTGGCCCCCCCACTCATGGATTTCTGGCTACGCCACTGCTATCCCGTACGTTTCACTACTTTGAAGCTTCATAGTTCAATGAATATTGGCAGTATCACTGAAATTAAAACTGTTTATGAAAGATTTGATGTAGCACTACAAAATAAAATATGTTTACATGGACAAAAGTGGTTTAGTGGCCAAAAAATGGAGTTTAGTCACTTTTTCAATAGTCAAACCAAGGTTTGACAGTCAGTTTTCGGATCATTATCGCCTCAACACCAATAGTGCAATATTTTTCAAAAATCACCTGATATTTTATGTTATACCTCAAGGCATAAGAGATGGTGTGAAATATTGATTATTGCTGTAGGATGTTGTGGACAAAAATGCCAGCCTACCAAAATAGGGTATAAAAACCGGTGACCTTTTAAAACTCAATTTTGTGTGTGTTTTTAGCCTCTTACAAAGGAAACTGTGATTAAATGTGTCATTATATATTTTTCTGATAGCCCTATCTTTTTTTTCAGAAAATACAATACCCATGGAAATTGGATGATTCACTTTTCTGCAGTGACCATTTTAGTTTTGGCCACACTTCTCAAATATTAAATGCCTTTATGTGAAAGTTCCCCAGGAATCTGAATCTCAGTCCGAAATACGAAATCTCTCACCATTTTCATTCTTGTTGAATGTTTTTATAACTTGTCAATTGGAACCTAGCATTTTTCAAATATCTCTCACTTTCACTGCATAGGCCTATATATATATATATATATATATATATATATATATATCTCAATAGTACTAAATTTTTGTCAAAAAATAAGCCTAACACAGTACCAAAGCACCAAATAACTCCTTATTTTTATCCTGTAACAGCCAGGCACCAGATGGGCACCCTGTCTCATAGTGAGAATAGAGATTTTTTCCTAAGGCATTACTGCAAATTCAGTTAGTATGAGTTTCAAAAGCCAGTTTTCTCACTGTCCACGTAGCATTTTGAGCTTGCCTGATTGGTCCAGGAGGGATCAAATGCCCTCCAAATCCATAAGTTTAACGTAGAAAGCAATGAGAAACGTACTGTTCTTCTTCAGTGAGCAGCTGAGTTTGATCAGTTGATAGGATTATCAGTTTTAAAACACCAACAATCACTATCCATTCCAGACACCAGTGAGACACGTCACTGGCTCTGTGATACGTTTTATAGTATTTAAATTAGATTTTTGCCATGTAATTCAATTCCTCAGCCAATCATATGCACTGTATTTGCTACGTTTCACTGTCCTATTAAAGAAACTCATACTTATTGAAATTGCAGTAACAGTTGTAAATCACCATAATCTCAAAAAATTACTTTAGTCGCCTGAATTGGATGGTCACAGTTTTAAGATGTTAGTTTCTGTTTCAGACAGTTACATCTGGAACAATCTTATATTGTTGAAAACTGGTATCACATTTAGCACAATTCCATTCTAATATGAATTTCGAGAGTTGCAATATGTAAATGTTTGCTTGTTTAACACTGTTTTTCTTAGTGGCCAGTAATCCTCTAAGTGTCCATAATCGGAATTTTAAGTGATTACACCTCATAATCGCTAGGGAAAAAAGCTCTACACTACTGAGCAGGGACTTTTAGAATCAAAGGGATTTTAATTACAGGTAATTACAGGTAAATGCAGGTAAATGCAGGTAAATTCAGGTAAATACAGGTAGGGGTCAATTCAGGTAATTAATTTAGGTCACCAATATTTTACAGGTAAATGTATCACATGGATACCATCTTTAGGCATCTTAGGCCTTACCGACATCTTACACCACCAGATGATTACCGTCTTAGGTGATCATTAGCCCGTCTTAAGACCAACATCTTAGACCACCAGGTCTTAGACCACAGACCACCATATATCTTCAAAGAGCACCTCCTGTCAGAAATGTCTTCACCATAGACAAAACAGGGCTCAGTATTCTTAGACAAATCTTAAGAAATTATAGCATCCTAAACCAACATCTTCAACCACCAGATCCAACATCTCAAAGAGCACCTCCTGTCAGACATGTCTTCACCATAGGCAAAACAGGGCTCAGTATTCTTAGACAAAATCTTAGACCACAGACCACCATACATCTTGAAGTTCAAAGATAGCTATTTACCAGCAAGATCTTAGCCAACATTCCAAAGTGCACCTCTGTGAAGGCTTCACCATAGACAATCCTCAGTATTTTTAAGATAAAATCTATCCATACACAGGGTCTTAACCACAGACCGTCTTGAAGACTTGAATCAACCTCCTTGGTCATTACCATAGACAATGTGCTCCTGTATTATCTTTAATATATCCATGCCATAGCAAGTGCCCATGTTGCACTTGCCAATATGAACAATGCTCCAGAGTTTAGTAATGGTTGTCAGAGACCAACTGTACCTATTATATCTAGCAATTCACATGTTGCAATAGCTTATTTCACAATAGCATGTAAGATATTGCACCACTATTGCCCAAGAGATTACTCATTGCATTGCACAACAGTAGTGTAATCCCTGTAATACTAGCTCATTGCAGCTGCATCTCTGTTTACTTGCATCAGAGTAGCAGATGGAGAAACACATAACACATGATTCTTTGACATATGCAGCATAGCTGTTAAAAGGTAATCAATGCATGAGTACACTGCCATAGACCTAAATTATCATTCTAGATTGCGAAGTTTTAATTGTGTTTCAATTTTGAAAATTTTTCAAACCAGTCTAGCTGCATTGACACTTGTGTGTACATGGGCACCGTCAAAAATTGTTAGCAGTTGACAGCCAATGCAAGGGGATTCCCCTCAATATTTCTATTCAAAACTCCATGAACAACCAAATCACATCAGTTTAGATATCAGAGAAACTATACAAACCATGTATTCACTGAATTCCTGGTTAAAAACAGGCTGTGAGCCAGTTAACATGCAAATTAACCACTCAAATGTGGTAATATTTACAGAACTTATTTTTACAGTGCAGCTCAGTGCCAGTCACACTCCGTGAGTCAGAGGGGATTCCCCCTATTTCAGACAGTTTTCCTGGCTTAATTTGTCTTTTGACCTCATTCAGTGGTGTTCACACATAGTATACACTTTTAAATATAATCCAGAGCAATATAATCCATCCTACTTTTGAATTTTAGCAAAGTCTTGACCATATGCAGGCTAAAGAACACTGTATACACAGCATGTAACCTACAATGCACTGTTGAACACAAAGCACTCACTCTTCATGCTCTGATACACACAGTTGGCAGCCTGTCTGTAGACCATTAAAATCACTCATGGCTGAAGGGTCCTTTGTCCAAATGACCTAGAAGGCCTCTTTGTTAGTGCACCCATGCTATTTGGTACAATATCAGCACACACGTGCTTTTCCGGAAGTGACATCACACTACGTATTTATGTAAATTAATAATCATAGATGTTTCTTATTTGGTGTTTTTTCTGTTAGTTTTTGGCTGGGGACAGCTGTCCCCAGCCAATATAATGAGTAAATGGATCTGACCGGGATTTTGGGACATACCTAGTGCGTTTGCTAGGGGGTTGTGGTACATGTAATTGATGTGGTAATGCCAAGTTTGTTCTTAACAAGGCCGCTGGGGTATGGATGATGTTGTATAGCGTCGTTTTTGACATTTAGAGCCATCAAATCGCGGAAAAGTGGGATGTAGTTCATGTGGGAAAACGGAGCTCTCCCGTTGTCAACTCGCGGCGCCAGCGCCCCTAGCGCTTATAGCACACACTAGTTTCATTAGAGAGGAGATAGCAGCTAGCAGTGCAGAATAAGATACACTGTACTAATACTTATAATGGCAATTGGAAGGATAGGGTACAGGCTATTCGTATAATTACAACAGATAGGTGGTATAGTTATCCTTTGTTCAAGGTGTAAATTACTTGAAGTGCAATTAGCAGCAGTTCAGCCATTGACCCAATCAGCCAATTGAGTTAGTCTTTTGTCTGTTGACACTGTCACACATGTATACCCTTCAATAGTGGGAGAGTAAATAATTACAATTTGTTAGGAATCTTAATACCAGAATTTAGCAAAATTGTTGCTGTGTTTTTAGTCTATTTCATTGGAGAAAAAGTTGTTGTGAACTTTTGAAACACAATAGGGAATGCTGTGATGTACAGTCTGTCACTTTGATATAAAAAAAAATAGTAGGACTAGTTCACTGATAAATGCACTTTCTGACTCATGATAGCTGATGAAGTGTCATATTTTCTACTTTCAACATGGGAAACATGGAGGCTGTTTGATTAGTCATGATCAAGAGTAGGCCATTTGACTTTTCATAACTGATTTTAGAGTGAAAATCAGATGCATAATCCTTGCGTTTGGCTGGCATAAACAAGCAGATAAGTCTCCTTAAATCAAGTTAACATTGGAGAAATAGGGTATGATCATGACAAATTATCAGCATGATGAAACACGAAGTGCCATTTTCACAGTGCAACAGTCAACTCTTTTTCTTTATCAAAGTGACGGACTTTAAACAGTGCCACTACTTAGTTTACACAAATAAAACTAAAATGTATGCCTATTAGTTATGTTGTTGTAACATCATTGACACAATAAATAACTGATCTGGTTATTTTGAATTTTTTTATTTGAAACTCTGCAAATGCATTTAGTTTTGTTGGACAAGCAACTTTTTGTTTCGGACAAGTCCATATTTCAACTGCATTGTCCGAAGGACAATTGGTTTCAATTTTTTTTTTCGCACACTGTAGGCTGCTAAGCCTTATGTGTATTTTTTTCGCATTTAATATTTGCCCTAATTTGTTGGTGGTCATAAATAAAAATCTTCATCTATCTATCTAGCTATCTATTCAGATCTAATCTTCCTCAAGCAAAGATAGAAGATCACTGGGCAGCAGCTTGTGTGTGAGTGGTGCTGCCAGTGTGCACAGCAGCACAGATATGAGCAACTCATAACATAAGCCACATTACCAGGTGGCCCTATGCAGGCACTGGAGTAGCACCGAATGACCCCTTGCATCTCCTTGAAGTAAATTAAACTGAAGACATATAAATCATTTACTACATGTATATATTGTACTAATGAGGAAAATACAACTTTGCTCTGTAATAAGGTACATATCGCTAGTTTTTTGCATATACACAATAACTTTCCCTTGACAAGAGGAAGGGCTGATGGCTCAGCAGTTTAGGGTAAATAAGGGAAATTGAGCTGTAAGATGTTAAAGGTAGTCCATGTTCTTAGTATTTCAGAAAATTAGCAAAAATATACAAATGATAAGCAGAAGAAGAGCAGTGATGCCTTCCTTAATGGAGGAAGAGCTGCCCCCCCCCCCAAAGGGCTGCTGACTAAGATATGCAATTAGGTGAGGCAGAAATTTGACATGACCCATCAGCCCATCAGTATTTAGGACTATTTCTTGGAAATTTAGTTTGCTTGCCCGATGATAATTTCTGGTAATAGGGGAACGAGGGGCAAAACGGGCCGCCTAACTTCGAAGGCTCGCTGCACGAAGGTGGTATATCATTCGAATGCCAAATAAGGTCTGATCCATGAAGAAGTACCAATACCACTTGCTAAAACACAGAAAAGTGTTTTTTTAATAGTTCCAATTCAAATATTTCCCTATTTTCAAAAATGCAACTTCAACCCATTTTGCCCCATGCTTGGGGCAAAATGGAATTTCATATGGGGCAAAATGGGAAGAAATAAAGTTGCAAAAGTTCTGCAATAAATCAGCAGTTTTGATAATAGCCTAACTAAAAAGCATGTTGACAAACAAAAATGAATTAATTCATGTCATTGCAATGTGAGAATATTGCAGAATACTAAGAGTAAACATAGCAATAAATTATGACATCAACATCTCAATACAGGATGCAATTATAGCTGGAAGTGATGCTAGTAATTCTACATTCTATGTAATTATTTGACAAATTATTTAACCTTAAACATTAGGGTACAAAAGAAACAAAATTAGTTAAATTTTGTGGGATGTGACATTTTGATGAATATTCACATAACTCTGATTTCCGAGTTTTCTTAATAATTTAACAATTTAAACTGGTTTTGGATTTGACTATGCTTTTTGAAAGGCAGTTACATTCGTTTCAGTTTCAACAATATACAGGGTTTCACCACTAAGCCTAAATTATCAAGGTATTACTGATGACATGGATTAGATCCACAAATCTCTTGTGATTTTTTCAAATTTTGCCTGTTATTTGACCAGAAAGTGTATCAAATGTCTCAAATGTCATAGTTGAATTGACGTAATATCAAGCTTAAACCTTTTCTAGGCTGGGATTGCTCTTTTGTGCTTCCCATTTTGCCCCCACAGGAGGACTCCATCTTGCCCCAACCATGCAGGGTAGATTAATAATGACCTGCTTACACATGACTAAGGACCAGAGTACATTTTTTTGCTTAATACGCAAGCTTAGTAGTCCTCTAATAACACTGACTATGAATTATTTGGCTGGGAACGTCATTGGAGGTATTACACCATTTCCAAAAATTATGATTTTTTTAAGAAAATCGATAAAAAACTTCAAATTAACATAGCAGCATACCTGTAATGTTCTCATCAACGAAACTCTCAGGAAAAGTTGGCCATGTATCCTATTTTATTTTCCAACCAAAAAATTAGAAGGCAGGTCAAAACGTTCCGAGAAAACTTAAAAAACCATTTTGCCCCGCCACTCCGTTTTGCCCCTCGTTCCCCTATTCATTTGGAAAATTTAGAGAGTTGTGGGTTGGTGGACAGACACATGTTCAGACTGACTTCTAAGTGGCTGTTTTTTGCTGCACTCCCCAATTTATGTCAACTCCTGAATATGTGGGTGTCAGCATCTCTCGCACTGCTTGCATGCTCCCAATGGCTTACAGTTTAGCCAACTCCCATGGCTTCAAAGCTGCTACAGATATGTTTAAAGATTACTGTTCAAAAGACTGCCTGCAGGCACAATGCCCTTCACTCTTATTATTTCTGCATAATGTCATATGAGTCTAATTTCACTTTTCCCAATTGTCAAACTAGTTCTTTTACACTGGAAGACTTCTGTCAGCCATTAGGCCTACTGGACAAATTTCAGTTTTCGTCCCGACTTCACTCCTGCCTGTCCCCAGTCATTGAATCCATGGATTCTTGTTTATTATTAGCACTTGTGTACTCCATATAGCATTGTGATCTATCAGAGTCAATAAAATAATTTGGAATTCCCTATGAAACTAAGGCTGTGCGGCAGCAAACCCTTAAATAAGCAAAATATGCATGTCTAGGCTTAAGCTTTAATTATATCTGGTCCATTTTAACAAATGAGGCATCAGACCTCTTTGCCAGAAAGTTTAACATTAAGGGCCTCCCTCAAAAATTTTTTGAAAAATCCAAGATGGCTGCCAAAATGGCGGTCATATTTTGAAATGCCCACTGTGACTTTACTATTTCACTTAGATTCATGAAATTTGGTACAGGAATTCACTAAGGGATCCCCCTCAGAAATTTTTGGAAAAATCCAAGATGGCTGCCAAAATGGCCACCATATTTTGAATTGCCCACTGTGACTTTACTATTTCACTTAGATTTCTTAAATTTGGTACAGGGATTCACTAAGGGATCCCCCTCAGAAATTTTTGGAAAAATCCAAGATGGCTGCCGTAATGGCGGCCATATTTTGAATTGCCTACTGTGACTTTACTATTTCACTTAGATTTCTGAAATTTGGTACAGGGCTTCTCTTAGGGATACCCCTCAAAAATTTTTGGAAAAATCCAAGATGGCTGCCGTAATGGCGGCCGTATTTTGAAATGCCCACTGTGACTTTACTATTTCACTTAGATTTCTTAAATTTGGTACAGGGATTCACTAAGGGATCCCCCTCAGAAATTTTTGGAAAAATCCAAGATGGCTGCCAAAATGGCCGCCATATTTTGAATTGGCCACTGTGACTTTACTATTCCACTTAGATTTATGAAATTTGGTAGAGGGATTCAATGTATTTGGTGTATTAGGCAAATTTCTTTAGAGTGGCTAAAAGTCTGAATCTTGAACTGCCTGATTTGTAAGTGCTCTTTGATTGGGTTTTTCCCCAGACTTTCCCCAAAAACTGTTTAAAACACAAATACTTGCATACTATGCCAGACCACTTTAAAAGATGACCACCTACTAGAAATTTGTCTTGTGGTATAAACCTGACATCAGATCTGATTTATTTTCCAACAATTCTGTCACCAAAATTGGGCTAAAAAACTTATTGCCAGACCTTGCAAAAGTTATGGTATTGATCAGAACTTGCAAAAGTGGGTGTGGCCTAATGGTATATTACCACATGCTTGAAGCCTTAAGGCTTTGACCAATCACAAGGCAATCTTGCAAAAGTGGGTGTGTCCTAATATTACTCCGCATACTGAGCTATACAACTCCACATACTGAGCTATACAACATATGCCGGAACTGAGGTGGGATAACACCACACACACACACACACCACCTACACACCTTTTCAAGTATTTTTAGCAAGAATTGGGGTATTTACCCCTTTGAAAAGGTGAATTTTACCCTTCAGAAACCCTCATTTACCCCATCAGGCAGGGCTTTTAACCTTTTTACCATTGTAAATATAGGGAAAATTTGGCAGCATTTACCTTTGGGAAATCACAATTAACCCTTCAAATTTCGTGTTTTACCCCTAACAAAAAGGTATTTACCCTCAGTAAGTTAATTTGACCTATAGAAAATCCATATTTACCCTTTTTACAATGGTATAGATAGGGAAAAAATTGTAAGATTTACCCTAAGGAAGAACATCATTTACCCCATAATTCTTGGAAAAGTTGGATTTGTGTCTTTGAAAAGCCACATTTATCCTCTATGTTGCAATAAAAACAAACTCTTTCAAGTCATTTCAAAGTTTTATTTCATAAATTCACTAAATATCAGCCTTAATGACTGTTACAATATCAACCTCATGGATGTTACAATATCAGCCTCAATGGCTGTTACAATATCAACCTCAATGGCTGTTACAATATTGAAATCTAAAATCTAATCCATATTTTAAATTGATATGATACAATGTCAAATTTCAGCCTCATAGCTGTTACAATATTACAATGGTTGTTACATGTTACAATATCAGCCACAATGGCTGTTACAATGTCAAATATCAACCTCAAAGGCTGTTACAATATCGAAATCTAAAATCTAATCCATTTTTTAAATTGATATGATGCAGGGACACCAGGGGGCCTTCTGACACCTCTGACTGGAAATCTTCTAACACTTCTGGCAGGTCCAATCACTCTGGCTCTTCCTTCTGTGGTTTTATCAGATGTTTCATCAGGTGTTTCATCAGGTGTTTCATCAGATGCTTCATCAGATGCTTCATCAGATTTCTTTTGATGGAGAGGTCTTTTTTGCTTCTTGGTGATCTTGAGTTTTCTTCTTCCAGAGTGTTTCCCAGACTTGTTTGCAGGCTCTCTGGCATGCTCTTTGGTATGCTCTTTTACAGGGTCTTCGACAGCTTCTTCTACAGCTTCTTTGATAGGTTCTGCGACAGGGCCTTCTGCATGTGATTTCTCTTCAATTTTCTTCAACAGGCTTTCGTACCTCTCCCTTGGTAATAGTATGTGATCCTCAGCCATCTCTGATTTGTTTTAGGCAAGCAGTCAATAATATGGATAGTGTCTTTAGGTGATCCTTGGCTATCTTCCTCCTTCTTGTACTTCCAACCTGTTGATTGGCCAGCAGGCGAATGAACCCAGCATCCTTCCTCAACTTTCTTTTATAATATTTGCTCAGCTCAATCCTTTCTTGTAGTAAATTGAGGGCCAGTTCTGACAAAATGTTTATTTGTGCAGTAGTAGATGTTGAAATCAAAGCACCAGCTTGTTGTTGAGATGCAGGGTCAGCCAGTAATTCCAAGAAGTGAATGTGTCTCATGATATGCTCCATTCTGAGGCTCAGTATCAAATGGCAAGACTGATGTTTGTTGTGGCTATTTATTTTGGCAGGTAAACCACCATGTCCTCATCGGGAAATATACAGGTTCTCAGTGCATACTTATTATCTGGGTGAACAATTAGGTACCCATATGGTCTTTCCACAGCTTTATTATAGCCATCCATAAAGTAGTCCCCTTTCCCAGGGTACATCTGAGAAGCTAGTGTTTTAATCTGTTGGGCACTTCTGCTATTTTTGAACAAACAGAAGCAATCTGTGTTGAGGCCTATCTCTCTTATGTGTCGATTTGGATGGAACAGATTTTGTAATGTGAGAAACGTGCTGCAGTGTGCATGATGGGAAGTCACACAGAATATTTTTGAAATCTCTTCATTTATCATGTGCATAAAATCATCAATTATCAAAAGGGTCTCTCCTCTGTTTTCTCTCCACCATTCAGTCAGCTCATCATTGGTTGGTATGCTTTTTCTAAGATCAACTTTTCCCTCTAAATCTTCATAGCCATCTGACCATGTTGAATAGCAATATAAAATTCTAGCAGGGGATGGTTGAAACATTTTCTCTGCCTCCAATATCATTCTTTTAATGAATTCCGATTTGCCCGACCGGCTTCTGCCTACCAACAGAAAATTTGTGGGCATTTTAAAGGGTAAAGTGCACATCTTGATGGCTAATTGAGAAATGATTACATTTCATATATGGCCCTACTTTTATCCATCTCTATCCCTCCAGGGAATTTTGCATACACAATGACACACATTCCTTCATTCAAGGCCTCATCAAACCTTAATGAAATGGACATGTTCCCCATCTTTTGAGTCTGTAAAGATTCATTCCACTCCTCATGAAATCTGTACAGAGTGAAGCCTTTTGGATAGGCCATTCTGGCAATTGGGTTAACTTTTTCTTGACAAATACCATTTAGTGTTTGGTATGCTTCAATATAGTTTCCTTCCTCTGGCTTTGCACCATACTTTGGTTGCAGAGGATCAATACCCATTGGCTGACCATCCACTGTTACTCCTATGAAATTTAGTTTGGCATTTTCAAAAAAGAATGGGTCATCATCATAGGAGGAGCCATTCTGGGCACTGTCTTTCACCATACCTATGATTATTTCTGAAGGAATCCTCCCTTGGAAAGGATCATTAATTGACCCAGAATACACCCCCTTACCAAGTGTAAATTTCTTCACTTCTGTTTTGGTGTAAGGAAACATGGCAGGTTTTGTAGCCATGATTTCGGAGTGTGCTATAGCTATTTCTGGTGCAATGTTGACAGTGCATACAGAAAGGGAAGCCTTTGTTATAACAAGCTTATAATCTGGTTTTGGTTCTCTCATGGGTGAGAATAGACAGAATTGATCTTTACTTCTGTGTAAAGTAACTGAAAGTGGAACTCCATTTGGAATTAATTTAGGAATTTCCATCACAGAGGAACACAGTGGTCCTGAAAGATCCACTTCCCTAGATTTGTCAAACAATATTCCTCTCTTATAAGATGATGTTTCTTTTTTGGAAACAGCCCTGGCAAATTCATATTTCTCTGTCTCTTCAAAGAACCCTTGACTCTGAAGAGCCACTTTTTCTTCTGCTTTAGTCATTAGAAGGGCTTTTAGGTATGCCTCATAAGGGTAGCAGTCATCCGAATTGGTCAAAATCTTGTCCTGCAAGGCTATATCTACCCTTGACCAGAGACTATTCATGATATTGTTTACTGGATGTACCATATCAGCTTTGTAATCATCCCCTTGTGAAGTAGCTGGCTCATCTCCCTGAGGCTTGTCCTCAGGAGGGTTACCTTCTGACCCCCCCCAGTGATGTCCCCTTTGCCCTCAAGGCAGCCATCTTTGCCTTTTCTTCTTCTTCAATAAATGATACAAAGGGGTGACCCATCTGTGTGCACTATCTTACAAGTCACATGTAATTTGGTTCTCTTCAAGTCTAAATAAGCTCCACTATTATTTGGTATTCTAAATTGGATAACTCCTTGGGTACTGAAGTCATTCACTGGATAATAAGTAATGCACCTGGCCTGTTTTACCCCAGAGTCATGGACAGGTTTATCAAATATGGATAACTCCTCAGGATAAGCCACTTCATTCACTGTTTCCACCATTTTGGATTGAAGATATCTTTAGCTTCCTTCACCTCTGATTTAGCTTTTCTCTTTACAGAGCTCCTTCCTCTCTGAGTGTTAGTGCTAGACTGACTCAAGTTTTGGTGTTCTCCTTTATATCCTCTTTCAAGTCAGACTCGGCTCTTTTGGTAGCTGCCTCAGCTGGTATAACAACTTGTAACTTTGGCATATCTTCCTTTGACTTCCTCTTGGTATCAATTACAATCAAATTGGTTTTTCCACTCTTCTTGATGACCTTTGACCCTCCTTCAGCTTGTCTCCTGAAGTGTTCCAGAACAGCCTTGTAGTCCAGAGAAGCCATTGTTATGATGTTTACAGGTTGTCTGTTCAGGTATAAATGAAGGCTTTTCTCTTGTGTGTCCAAATATATAGAGGCCATTATTTCTTCCTCAGGTGAAGTGTGCAGACGGTCCAACCATTTCTAAACTTTGGTCTTTCTCCATTGTGGTCCAATATAGAGATTTCAATGGTTCGCATTGATTTCACACTGATTGGTACATAACGAGGAGTGGGGATGAAAAGTGAATTACCAGCTCTATAATAGGATTTGAATAATCTATATAGCACTGGTTTTTGTACAGAATCTACTATGCTTTCTGTACAAATGTTACTGTACAAAGTAACAAACTGTGGGTAGTATTTTGGCTTCATAGTTGGAAGATCTATGTCCAGAATAGCTATTTCCCATTCACCATCCAGCTCCAAGGTTGTACCAAGATCAATTCTGAAATTGTCTGCAGCATTGTCCGGGAAGGGTACTTTGATCCCGCTGTTTCCATAGATGTACATTATTCAATGTCTTTCAGTTCCTTTGCTTCAATCCAAGAATCAAATTTTGGTCCGTAACCTTTCCACCGTACGAGTGCCTCTCTGGTTCCTTTCCTTCTGCGGTATCTGAGTACTTTCTCCACCTTATATACTCCGTCATCCTTGGCCAGCTGCAGCTCCTGCTCATAGAAACTCGATTTGATCTTTTCACCATTCAAATCCACCAATTTGTACCTTGGAGGATGAGAGGCCACTCTTTTGTCTACCACAAACAATTCATCTGTCCATGTTTGTTCATACCCCTTTTTGAAAGGGCTTCTCTCTGTTGGGATTCTCACTTTGTCACCTATTTGAAACTTGTAAATGATAGGTGTTTTTTCTCTCTTCAATTCCCTTGGCAGATACAGTTTTTCATACAATTTCTGCTGGTTGTCCTTGGTGACTTGATCAGGGGCCATTTTGAGGAAGGAATGACGGCTGTTGTTGTAGGCCTGTACAATGTCCTGAAGGTGGTCAATATAATTATCGCATAGGGCGATTATGCTTTAGTGCTGAAATCTACTGAAGGGGTGAAATTACCAATGCTGTGGCCTCAACCAGCCCACTCTGGAAGTTCTTATCATATGCATAACACATTGATACCATTGTAGATGTGCACAACGGTTCGTATTTTCAGTTTAATTCAATATTAGAAAATTTACTATTATCAGTTTTAGAGGCTATCAAGGTCCAGAAAGCCTGCATTGTGGTGGCCATTTTCCCTTCCACAGGGTGAGTTTTAGTACACAGAATGGCCACTGCAAGCAGCTCATCAGATACATTACACAAGAGGGCAGCACCTGCAAGTCCTTTGCCACTTCCCCCCTTTGCACCACATTCTATTTCTGGGAAACTCAGCAATTCCTGCATCTCAGTAAAGTTCATGCATCTGTCCAACTAATTATACAGGTAGCACGGGCTTATATTGTATCTATTTCATATTATTCTATTCTCTTCCCTCCAATCTACGGGCAACTTACTATATATTATATAAATCTGTTTTATATTTATGTAAATAAAATACTGCTTATAATATACACTTATGTAAACAAACGATAGATAGATAGATAGATAGATAGATAGATAGATAGATAGATAGATAGATAGATGCATGGATAGACGGATTGGCAGACAGATAGGATAGATGGATAGGATATACAGTAGGATAGGATAGATGGATAGTATAAACGGATAGGATAAACAGACAGGATAGATAGATAGATAGATGGAGGAATGGATTGACAGATGGATTGATTGATATATGGGACAGACGGACAGGATAGACGGATGGGATAAACAGATAGGATAAACGGATAGGATAAACAGATGGGATAAACAGGTAGGATAAACGGCATAAACGGATAGGATATACGGACGGGATAAACGAACGGGATAAACGGATAGGATAAATAGAAACGTAGATAGATAGATGAATGAATGGATTGACGGATGGATTGAATGATAGATAGACGGATGGATAGACAGATTGACAGACGGATAGGATAGATGGATAGGATAGATGGCTGGGATAAACAGATAGGATAGATGGATAGTATAAACGGATAGGATAAACAGACAGGATAGATAGATAGATAGATGGAGGAATGGATTGACGGATGGCTGAATGGATAGATGGGTTGACAGACGGATATGATAGACGGATAGAATAAACGGATAGGATAAACAGATAGGATAAACAGATAGGATTAACAGGTAGGATAAACGGGATAAACGGATAGGATAAACGGATGGGATAAACGGATGGGATAAACAAATGGGATAAACGGATAGGATAAATGGATAGGATACATGGATAGGATAAACGGATAGGATAAATGGGATAAATGGGATAACGGATGGGATAAATGGATAGGATAAACGGATAGGATAACGGGTAGGATAAACGGGTAGGATAAACGGATAGGATAAACGGATATGCTAAATGGATAGGATAACAGATAGGATAAACGGATAGGATAAACAGATAGGATAAACAGATAGGATAAACGGATAGGATAAACGGATAGGATAAACAGATAGGATAAACAGGATAAATGGGATGAACCAATGCTTATGGGGTACTGGATAAACGGATAGGATAAACGGATAGGATAAACGGATAGAATAACGGATAGGATTAATGGATAGGATAAACGGGATAAACAGGATAACGGGTAGGATAAACCGATAGGATAAACGGATGGGATAAATGGATAGGATAAATGGATGGGATAAAGGGATAGGATAAACAGATAGGATAAATGGATAGGATAAACGGATAGGATAAATGGATAGGATAAACGGAATAAATGGGATAAACGGGATAACGGATAGGATAAATGGACATGTTAAACGGATAGGGTCAACAGATAGGGTAATGGATAGGATAAATGGATAGGATAAACGGATAGGATAAACTGATAGGATAAACGGATAGGATAAACAGAGAGGATAAACAAACAGGAGAAATAGATAAGATAAACAGGATTAATGGGATGAACCAGTGCTTATGGGGTACTGGATAAACGGATAGGATAAACGGATAGGGTAAACAGATAGGATAAATAGATAGGATAAAAGGATAGGATAAACGGGATAAACAGGATAACGGGTAGGATACACGGGTAGGATAAACAGATAGGATAAACAGATATGATAAACGGAGAGGATAAATGGATAGGATAAATGGATAGGATAAAAGAACGGGATAAAAGAACGGGATAAACTGGCTAACGGATAGGATAAACATAGGATAAAACATGCGGGGCATGGGCGATGCTGTGCCATTATATGTGCTTGTTTAAAGTCTGATGCTTGGTAAAGTATCTGAATATTCGGCCTTTGATGGTCCTTATGACTCTTTCTGCATAATTTGCGTGGTACAAATTGTATGCAATGAAGTGGGTCACATCCTGGTTCTTGAGAAACTGTTGTACAACTTTTCCTGTGTACTCTTTCCCTGAAATTCAATAAAGTGCTTTATAAGCATTTGATAGTGCTATTATTATAAAAGTGGTTTTGGTAATGTGAAAACATTCACCTTGATCTGTCCTGATGACCTGAGGTTTCCTTCCTTCCATGAAAATATTTTTCATTGCTCCTACCATCTCTTCAGGAGTCTTTTTTTGAGAGGTTGGATCCACAAGTATCTTGAGAACAGGTCAATAAAGACTGCCAAATATTTGTATCCTTTGTTGTATCCACCAATTTTGTCCAAGATCATAAGGTCTGAATCCCATTGTTCATCCATTTTTCCAACAATAATTGACTCTCTCTTAAACTTGTCATTGTAAGGTTTATGCAAGCTATATGTCTCTTCATCCTTCAGCCATTTCTTGACATCTTTGTATCTGAGCCTCTGAGGATTTCCATCAGTTTTTATGGCATTCCATAAAGCAGTAATTCCTCCATAGCTGCCGGCCCTCTTGGGATCATAATATATCCTTTCAAGATAATTGTTAGACATTATTGAGAACTATTTTGTTCCTTTTGATGGTGGGATTAGGTAATAAAAATCCAATAGATGAAGACAAGAGTCCAATCCAGACTTCGTTATGTTGCTGACTGATGCTCAGGTTGATAATACAGGTAATTACAACAATGTACAGTATTATGACCTGGCTAAAGAATACCACTTCATTCTTTGGTACTTTAACACCAAGAACACGCCAAGACTCCTGATGAGTGGAGGATGCTGTGTCCTCTTCCATGACCAGATAACAAATGACAACAATGTATTGGGTTCAAAGTATTTATTCATTACAAAAACATACAATGGAAAACTTGAATCTGAATGGTTTTGCTGCATCCAAGTTTTCATCCTCAGTGTAAGTAAAAATTGTCTCTGGGTTAATTGAAGTAGTCTTCCTCATTGAAATTATAATGTCTTCTTGGAGGTCCGGGTGACTTATGGTGATGCATGCCTTGTCTTCTTGACCATGTCCTTGGAATGCTCTTCCCAACACTTGCTTGAACATATTTCTCAGTTCTCTCTCAAATGTAATCAGTCTGGTGAGTAAATGATGACCACAATCAAGCTTCTCTGGTTCAAAAAGTACATAGAAGATCCTTTCATGGAGTCCAAAAAACTTATTAAAGTCTTCAGACAATTGTTGAATCTTGAAAGGTGTCTCCATCTTGAAGTAGGATGGCCAAATCTTCCCTTCCAGTCTTCTTCAGGGCTTGCACGAATACGTCAAATGCTCTTGGTCCACTTCTATAAAGAGCCTCCAAAAATGCCCAACTTCTTTCGGAAGGCTTTTCAAACAATATATCTTCCACGGCAGTCTTGCTGACCAGTTTTTCTTGGTACATAAAATTCAGTACTGCAGTAAATGGTGTCTCAGATGCAATTCTGACCCAGTTTCTTCGTATTATATCCTTGTGTTGCTTCTGCATGTGTGATGTATAAAGTGATTGGTGGCCAAATGAAATTCTGAATTTATACAGCCAAAAGCTGACCAGATACCCCCTACTAGTCTAGTCATTATATGAAAATATTGGGTCTAACCCGGAACAAATTGCAACACAAATGGTTCCAGTGGCATTTGATCCCTAAATATGTCAAGAAAGACATACTAAAATCCTGGAAAATCCATGTGGTGGAACACCCCAAATTAGCCATAAATCCAAGATGGCCGCCATAAAAATCATGTTTTTTGCAAATAACTCAGAAACTATTTGATATAGACCCCATATGTGTATGAAACTTGAATATAAACTTGGGTATTACGGACATTTTGACACTATTCCTATGTCCCTATCTCTAATAGTTCTCAAGATAGAGCATATTTGAATATATCTGATTTTGCAAAAAAAGCTGTAAATCGTGAAAAATGTCATTTATGAGTCTTGATTCTGAATACTTGAAGTACAACTTTTACCTTACCTATTAAAGATACAAAAGGAATAACTTGTGTTTAATTTAAGACCCCAATCATGTCTATACCTCTCTTCAATCCCCTATTGTGCCATATTTTGCATTTGGAAGTGTTCCCTCGAAATTCCATTTATTTTGCTAAAATTGGCTTTTTATGTGAAGGAAAGTGCTCATTAAGGGCCTGAAATGTATGAAATATTGTGGGTATGGAATTAAGCCTATTCTGAGTTACTGCATGTGTAATGCTAGACATTATTAAACTAAAATCACTAAAGAATCACACAGAGAATCTGAAATAGACAAATTTTTCCAAACCATACATTATCATCGATTTACGTCACAATTGCAATCAGCGACCGGGATCAAAAGTTTACTGGCAATTTATGAAGCAACTGTTTACTTCTCTGACTATGAGACGTATGGCATATCATTTTAAAGCTCTCAGAGAGATCTATCTATCCATGTGAGAATCACACCTGAACCAGTGATGTGATTGAGGCCGGACCATTAGAAACTGAGGCAAGGCTAAGGCCATCAAAATATGGCCCCCAGACCGGCCACGCTACTTTCAACTGAGCCTCTATCCCTAATGAAGTGTGTGAAATTGCGAAATTGGCTTAAGTTACATGACATGAGTGAAGGCCTGTTCATGGGCAAGCTTTTGGAGTGTGTCCTGCGTAATCACTGAATTCTGTGTAAATTAAGTATATGTAAGTTAATATACCTTTCAAAGTTAGAAGTAATATTTACATTTACATATATATGCAGCTTTCCAAAATGATATTTCAGAAAAAATCAAGGCATACACAGAATCACACTTCACAAAGTGAAATTTTGGGGCGAAATGATCACCTAGTCTCCTCCTTGACAAATAAATTAATAACAAACAGACAAGTGTAGAAGGCAAGGGATTGAAGGGACCACATAACAAAATGAAAATGTTTAATATATAGCATGATTT
The DNA here is from genome assembly GCA_026936325.1 of Platynereis dumerilii. NCBI lineage: Eukaryota > Metazoa > Annelida > Polychaeta > Phyllodocida > Nereididae > Platynereis > Platynereis dumerilii. The sequence continues at coordinate 11,784,030 of JAPTHN010000012.1, read as the reverse complement.
TATATAGCGCCCATTCCAGGTAAATCTGCTCACCGGCACTCACCAAACTGAACGGCAATCATATCAATCATTATGGTGATCATAGTCATAACCTCTGGAGTCTGGACATGACTAGAGCGGGTTTTGAACCCGGATCCACTGCAGTAATATTATTTAGTTGGAGCAGCTTCATCAGTAGTTTTAAGACTTTTAGATATCAATTTTTTTGCCAACATTGCCGTAATTAGATCAAGAGCGGAATTATCTGCTTGGTAGAAGCTGTTTGTCTCAAACTGGGCTATATTAGGCCTATGAGTTTCAAGTACAAAGTGAGGCACGTCACCAGTTTCTGTGTTGAAATCACGCACATTAATAGCAATAATACCCTATAGACAATACAAGTGTATGAAATTCTAATTTGTAGATTGCAGAAGGTTTTTGCCTGCTCCGCTGAAGGTCTTTGCCAGCATGGTTTCGAACCCCTGGTGGGGAACTCAAAATTTTCAGTGTACCTTCATGAGCAAAATCCCAGCTGGATGTCGTTCGGATGAGACGTTAAATTGGGGGCCTGTTGCGTCAGTGTCTGTGCAAGTAAAAGATCCCTCACATGGGGTAAATGTGTAACATGTTGAGGACTCCTGCTCTCTCTCTCATCTCATCAATCAACCCTCGTGAGCGCCCAGAACTGGGCTTAGAGGGCTGCACTTAGCATATCTATCTATCTATCTATCTTATTTTGATAATGTTCTGGCGTGCAAATTATTTTCTCTTTTATAGTATTTGCATATTTTGAAGAAAAACAAAACTTGTCGGAGCTTATTCCAAAGTCACAAGACAAATTCCAATTATAATACAACCATAGCAGTGATCAAAAACTGTTATACATTATTTGTTACTATGTGTGCTTTTAGCAGTTAGACATGAGATAAAAATATATAAGAATCTGCAAGTTATAGAACTAACAACACCCAACAATAACTGTGAATTTTGATGAAATGTTTTTCATAGTCTACTGTCAAATTTGATAGAATCTGTGGCAAATATATCAAAACACACATATCCAGGGCATTTCTTGGACTTGTCACATGCTAGTATGTGGATGGATTAAATCGATTAACAAGCACTGATATACCATGTCTATCAACGACACGTACTTCCGCTCGTGTTGTTGAAATGTTTCCGAATATAGCTCAAGAATGCAAATGGAAAGGTTTTTGTAATCAGAAAAAAATAAGCTGCACAGCAGCAGACTCTCCGCTTTCAGCAGCTTTTCTGCCATGAAGTCCTAATTCATTGTATTTATAAATATTTTCGTGTAAATATATCTCACCACATGTCACTAAATTTTATTAAACAATGTCAAAAATTGACTGAAACGTGATTGCAGACTTATTTTTTTGGAATTTTTACCTTTATTTCTTGAAGTATCTTTAATTTGAACATGGTCATATGACAAATGTGTGCAAGGCAATCCTATAATACATTCTCATATTTTATTTATATTTAATAATTGTTTAAGTTTATAAATTTAGTCATTGCCATTCATTTTTGAGTACCAAAAACACCCAGAAAAATTTCCAAAATCTGTTATTTGTTCAGTTTTTGTATTTTTATCAAAATTTCATAAAATTGCCTCTCCAAATGAGCTAAGTAAATCATAAAGGTGTAATTTAGACATCTGAATGCAAAATTTATAATTATTTTTATACTTCTAATTTTGTCACCTATATAGACTTACGTATATTCTTAATTTACACACTCAAAAAGCTAGCCAATGAACAGGCCTTCACTCATGTAATGCAAATTAGGCCAATTTCGCAATTTCGCACTTCCGTAAGGGTTAGAGGCTCAGTTGAATGTCTCAAGGCTGGCCTCGGAGCCAAATTTTGATGGCCTCAGCCTTGGCTCAGTCTCTGTTCCAAATCCTTGGTATTGCCTTTGTCTCGGGTGTCTTTGAGCCAGTGTTGGAGGTCCTCGAGGCCAGCCTTGAGGCTACACTTAGTTGGTCTCGGTCTTGGAGGCTGATGCTTCTTTCTTTAATGGTCCCGCCTCAATCACACCACTGGTTACAAGTGTGATTCTCTCATGGATAGATAGATCTCTCTGAGAGCTTTAAAATGATATGCCGTACGTCTCAGAGAAGTAAACAGTTGCTTCATAAATTGCCGGTAAACTTTTGATCATGGGCGCTGATTGACGCTTGTGACGTAAGTCGATGATGATATATGGTTTGGAAAAATTTGTCTATTTCAGATTCTCTGTGTGATTCTTTGGTGATTTTAGTTTAATAATGTCTAGCATTACACATGCAGTAACTCGGAATAGGCTAAATTCCATACCCACAATATTTCATACATTTCGGGCCCTAAATGAGCAATTTCCTTCACATAAAATGCCAATTTTAGCAAAATAAATAGAATTTCGAGGGAACACTTCCAAATGCAAAATATGGCGCAATAGGGGATTGAAGAGAGGTAGAGACATGATTGGGGTCTTAAATTAAACACAAGTTATTCCTTTTGTATCTTTAATAGGTAAGGTAAAAGTCGTACTTCAAGTATTCAGAATCAAGACTCATAAATGACAATTTTCACGATTTACAGCTTTTTGTGCAAAATCAGATATATTCAAATATGCTATATCTTGAGAACTATTTGAGATAGAGACATGGGAATAGTGTCAAAATGTCCGTAATACCCAAGTTTATATTCAAGTTTCATACACATATGGGGTCTATATCAAATAGTTTCTGAGTTATTTGCAAAAAACATGATTTTTATGGCGGCCATCTTGGATTTATGGCTAATTTGGGGTGTTCCACCACAAGGATTTTCCAGGACTTTTACTATGTCTTTCTTGACATATTTAGGGACCAAATGCCACTGGAACCATTTGTGTTGCAATTTGTTCTAGGTCATTTCACATAATGACTAGACTATACCGGGTGTTTCTATAACTAAAGGCATGAATGTGAACATGTTGTGACATGTCCAGGCTATTTTTAGATTATTCAGCCAGGGCTGGCTATTTTTAGATTATTCAGCCAGTGGAAATCTACTGTTTTCCAAAATGGTACAAAAATAGAACGGATGTCAATCAGACCATCAAATGTCTTGTTCAATTATTCATAAGTTCAAATCAAAACAGACACATAAATATCATTTTGACCAAATTTTATTCACATTTGACAACAATATCAATTTGACATATTTACAAATACATCAGTTTATATACATAATGACATTCACTTCATTCCATATTCCTTACACAAAATATCAAACATTTCAACTACATTTTGTCTTTGTAATGTAAGTCCTTTTTTTCTGGAAAATATTTTCTGTCCATCTTCGGCCCTGTACACATATCTTAAATCCACACTGCCGGAAGGATCACATCGGATTGTCCAATAATCATTGAAATCGTGCTCCCACACATCCTTGTTTTGAAATGCTCTTTCGATGTCAAATCTTATATCCAACAAATGGGAAACCTCCTTTTCATGTAACCAAACACCGCATTGTGTTGCCCGGTCATCTATGAACTGCCGTATATGAAGTCTGGTAATATTGTTAAAAGTGTTCATCTGAAGTTTTACACTGTCCCTCAAGGTGTAGTCAAACTGTTTTCCGGCCATGGTGATGCTTGCTCTGATGCAAGTAGTTGAATGAATCTTTCCAAGAGACTGGCCCCTTTATACCCCTCAAGCAGCCCACTTATTATTGCACCATTTTAGGTCATACCCATATTGCACAACTATTGCACAACAATTGCAACTATTGCGCAATAATCACATGACGCAATTGTGCTATTTTTAGATCTATGAGTCATATGTTGCAGTCTGTGGTGCAATACAGCTATTTTTACATCCGGGGATTTACAGGCTGTGGTGCAATACTTTAGGCCACCAGTGCTGCCCCCTCCTCTGGCCACTATAAAGCAGGGCCAGCAGGCTGCCACTTCATTCCTGACAGAGTCAGAGCCTGATCAACATGGCAAAGAGACAACTTTCTTCGAATGACATTGAGTCTTTTGAAAAGTCACCAAGACTTGATCAAGACCTGATGAATGCAGATGATGAAGACATGCAGCATACTGGACAAGAAGACATGCGTGAACAAGGGCAGCATACTGAACAAGAAGACATGCATGAACAAGGGCAGCATACTGAACAAGAAGACATGCACGAACAAGGGCAGCATACTGAACAGAATGCAGTCCCAAATATGGAAGAAGATGCCCTGCCCTACAGAATTGAAGAAAGCAGAGACATCATGCCAAGAAAATATGGCTACGAAGAAAGAATGTTCAAAGTGAAGTTTCAAAAGGAGTACATGGGTAGAAGACTGGTGGATGTGCAGCAGCAATTAAGAGGAATGTTCGAAGAAGTGGTGGAGAGAGCATTAAGAGACCATGGACATGAAGACCGAGCCAGTATTGTGATACAACACAATGACCTAAGGAGGGACATTGTAATTCACATGAGAAAGAACAGAGACATTTCGGCAGACACCATCATGAACAGAATAGAAAAAATTCTTCAATCGGATGAAAGCCTGAACATTGACAACAGCTTTCAAATAAATTTTGGATTATTGAGGACAGACAAAGGTGGTGGTGGAGGATGGAAAGCAATAACAAACACAGACATCAAGGACAAGAACAACACATTGATCAAGAAGAAGTGCATCACAGTTATTCCAGAAATTCCTGATGATGAGACTTGTGCAGCAAGAGCCATAGTTATGTGTGTGGCAAAGTTGAACAATGATCCACAGTTGAAAAATTTGCAGGCAATGAGCAGAGCACATAAACTTGGTCAGAATACACAAAAAGGAAGAGCCTTGGGATTACTGAAACAAGTCGGACTACCAGAAGATAGACCAGTGGAAATACGAGAATTCCACAAGTTTGAAAACCATTTGGATATACAGATTATTGTGTTTGATGTAGCAGTGGGATATGACATCATATATGCCGGAGAAACAAGAGAGAGGAAGATATTTTTGTTGAAAGAAGGAGAACATTTCCATTCCATTACGAACATTCATGCATTATTTGCCAACAAGGAAGTGTGTACAACATGTTTGAAATTTTATGCACGTTGTGTCAAACACCATTGTGAGTTGAAGTGCCACATTTGTGACAGGAGAGAATGTAAATGGGAAAACAAGACTTACTGTTCGGACTGTAATAGAACGTGCAGAAATACTGATTGTTATGAGGTCCACAAGCAGACATCACAATACAAGCAAGGAGATAAGAAGGGAGAGGACAAACCATCACTATGTCAGATGCAATACAAGTGCAAAGACTGTAACAAATTATTGGACGTCACCAAAAGACCCAAAGAGGAGCACAAGTGTGGAGAATGGTTATGTCTTTGTTGTCAAGAATATGTGGTCGGAGAACATTTATGTTATATGAGGGCAGCCGAACCAAAGAAGCCAAGGGGAAAATTTATTTTCTTTGACTTTGAAGTAACCCAGGATGAAACATGGCAATGTGACAGTGGGTACAACAACTAGAGAAGAGACAATTGTGAAAATTGTGAAGATGATTACACATGTTCATCATGTAGAAAATGTAGAAATTGTAAACTATGGTACTGTGGCCTGAAACAACATTTACCAAACATGGTAGTTGCCCAAACAAAATGTGATTCATGCAATGATGATGACACACATTGTGAATCATGTGGAATCAAATGTGTGGACCACGGAAAGGAAGAGAATTGTACAGAATGTTACAAAAAGGAAGTGACTTTCAAAGGATTTGATACAGTAGACAAGTTTGGAAAATGGTTGTTCAGAGAAGGCCACAAGGGGGCAACATGTATTGGACACAACGGAAAAGGATATGATTACATGTTTATTTTAAATTACTTGTTGACAAATGGATTATTTCCACAAGTGACATGGACTGGAACAAAAATTATGTACATGCAAGTATACAATTCCTTAGACATCCGATTTGTAGATTCTTTTTCTTTCCTTCCAATGGCACTAAGTAAACTTCCAAAGACATTAGGTTTATCAACGGGATTGAAAAAGGGGGACTTTCCTCATAGATTCAACACTAGAGCAAATTTCGATCAAAGGTATTTTCCTCAATACCCAGACAGAACTTATTATGGGGAAGGTTTAGATACGGATTGGTATGAGTCAATGACAGGTCCTTATGACATGCATGAGGATATGTTAAGTTATTGTAAGAATGATGTAGTGATTTTGAGAGAGGCATGCCTGAAATTCAGAAATCTCATTCAAGAGGTAACATCGATAGAAACAGAAGATGGTGTTCAAAATGTTGACCCTTTTTCCCAGGTGACAATTGCATCAACATGCATGCAAATTTACAGACAAAATTTTTTGAAAGAAAGATATGAGGCAGTAGGGTCGGATCGTCAAGAAATTATTGTAGAAAAAAAAGGCGGGAACTTTTACCATAATGGTGAACAAGTGCCTTCGGGGGAAATGGAGGGAAAAACATTTCAAGATTCAGACATTCCCCACATACCACCTCAGGGATATGTAGCCAGGCATAACCACAGTTACAAGTCAATTCAGTGGTTAGAATATATTTCGGCAAGCAATAATGTATTTATTGAACATGCAAGAAATGTGGGAGAACATAAAATCGGAAATTACAGAGTAGATGGGTATGACAGAAGAAACAATGTCATATATGAATTTAATGGGTGCAGATGGCATGCATGCCCCAAATGTTTTCCAGATAGAAAAGCAAAAGACCCTCAGACAGGGCAGACCATGGAGGAGATATACAATCAGACAATCATGAGGGAAGAATATTTGAGAAATAGGGTGCAGGATGTTAGAGTAATTTGGGAGTGTCAATATGACCTGATGGTGAGGACAAATGGTGATATTGCAAGTTTTATTGATAAAGTAGATGTGCCAGAGAGACTAGTGATAAGAGACGCCTTCTTTGGAGGAAGGGTGAATGCAGTGAAATTACATTACGGGGCAAAAGAGGATGAGAAGATATCGTATTACGATTTCACATCTCTCTATCCTTATGTCAACAAGTACAAAGATTTACCTTTCGGCCATCCCACAATAATAACAAGTAATTTTGATTATTCGATGAAGTCATACTTTGGCCTTGCCAAATTGAAAATATTACCACCAAAAACCCTTTATCATCCGGTATTACCTTACAGGTCAAATGGCAAACTGAAATTTCCTTTATGTAGAGCATGTGCGGATTTAGAATGTCAACATCCATGCCAATGTAAAGATGAAAATAGAGCAATAGTAGGTACCTTCTGTACACCAGAAATTATGAAAGCACTTGATAAAGGATATGAGATCCTCAAAATATATGAAGTATACAACTGGGAAAAGCAAACATCAAAACTATTTGCAGAATATGTCAACACTTTTCTCAGAATAAAACAAGAGTCATCGGGTTATCCTGAATGGGTAAAAACAGAAGATGACAAAAATCAGTACATTAACAGTTATAGGAAAGCAGAGGGGATAGATTTAATAAAGGAGAACATTAGGCATAACCCAGGATTGAGAGCCGTAGCAAAATTAGCATTAAACAGTTTTTGGGGAAAGTTTGGAGAAAAGACCAATCAGACAAAGAGCACATACATAACAGTTCCATCAAAATTCAGACTTTTAGCCAATGATTCGACCAAAGAAATTTGTCTAGTACATAAAATCAATGATTCATGTTTATCAGTAGAATACAAGGCACAGACAACGTTTGAAGAAGACAACATGAAGACGAATGAGGTGATAGCATGTTTTACAACATGTTGGGCAAGATTAAAATTGTATGATGTAATTGATTTCCTGGGAGAGAGGACACAGATTCAGTGATATTCAGATCAAAAGAGAATGATGCAATGCCTCCTTTGGGAGATTATTTGGGTGAATTAACGGATGAGTTACCCCTGGGCCATTATATTAAGGAATTTATTTCCTCAGGCCCGAAATCATATGCATACAAACAGGATAATGACAAAGAATGTACAAAATTTAAAGGTATAACAATCAATAAAACAAATTCAAAATTTGTAAATTTTAATAGCATTAAAGAAATTATATTTGAGGGAAAGGAAATAATATTACCAGCATATGACTTATTTGTTAGAGACAATATTAGAGGAGGTATATATAACAGACCAATGAGGAAAAAAGTCAGACTAGTTTATACAAAAAGAATTTTACTTGATAATTTTGATACCTTGCCATATGGTTATGTAGATGTCTAAAGAAGTGTATACTTGTATGTTATTTATTTATGTAATACTTTGTACAGTAATGTGTGTTTTTTGTACAAAATGTAAATATCATTTGTTATATATCGTCTATCTCATGGAAGACTCAGTCACAGCAAATTTTGCAATTTTCAGAACTCCTGAAATTCTGAAAACTAAACAAATCAGCAGATAACTTCTGTTTCCCCCCGCTGATTGCATTGAGAGTTATATCATTGTCTTTGGCTTGGTGTTGTGATCGCGCAGAAACATAAATGATGTTAAAAAAATGAAGAATTTATTTAATAAAGTAACTTTGACTGATTATGCCAGGAAGCTAGAGGACCGTAGCTTCGGCATTTTAATTTCCATACTAGGTCAAAGTGGTTTGACTGAATCCGACTCTGTGAATCTGCCAAAAATCTAGCGGAAGACTCAGTCAAATCTTTGTTATGACTGAGTCTTCCTCTAGCAAAATGGAGGATGACCCAGCCAAAACATAGCTTTGACTGAGTCTTCCTCTAGACGGTGGCAGATTCATAGAGTCGGCTTCAGTTAAAACACTTTGACCTTTTTAGCTTAAACAACAAACAACTTTTTGGAGGGAATAATTCAATGGAAGACTCAGTCAAAGCAGGTTTAACTGCTTTTTACTTCATAAGTTCCCATTGTGAAACTCAGATTCTGTTGTGGAAGACTCAGTCAAACCACTGAAACCTAGTTTTGCATAAGACTAACCATTCTATTTTTTTAAATAATGCATAAGCATAAAAGGTTAAAACATTTTGTATGTTGACATGACTGATTGTCCTCTTGCGTTGTATCATGGAACACTAGGCCAAATCAATTTGGTTCTTGTGTTGTTTTACGGAAGACTAGGTCAAATCAATTGAGATGAGTGAAATGAGCCATGAAAGATGTCATTTTTCCATGGAAAAGTGCTATAAAACAGGGTAAAAATGTCCCAAAATACCGAGAGTTTGAAAGAGTGGTGTGTGGTAATAAATAGACACATTGGGCTTATTTCTTGTGCCATTTGGTGCTAGAGATCCTCTAGTTTATTTTTCCGAAATATTTCAAAATTCAGTCAAATTGATTTGACTGAGTCTTCCTTGAGATAGACGATATGTTGATATTTATGCCAATTGTTCAATGATGCAAATGTAAACAATGTGTAATAAATATTGAAAACTGAAACTTTTTTTGTTTGTTGTCAAACTGTGGTTTATGCAATGGTCATGCGGTTAAGACCCTGTTGAGATGCTTGTTGTCTTAAGATCTTGATCTTAAAATGCTCTAAAATAGTTAAGACATTGGGTGGTGCTCATTGAGTTGTTGGCTAAGATGCTGATTCAAGATGTTGGTCTAAGATGTTGGTATTAAGACGGGCAAATGATCACCTAAGACGGTAATCATCTGGTGGCCTAAGATGTCGGTAAGGCCTAAGAGGCCTAAAGATTAAGATGCTGATGAAGATGTGTGGTGGTCTATGGTCTGAGACCTGGTGGTCTAAGATTTTGAATCAGCCCTAAGATGCCTAAGATGGTGTTCAGGTGATAAATGAACCTATTGACATTACATCTAAAATATTGGTCAAGGGTGACCTAAATTAATTACCTGAATTGACCCCTACCTGTATTTACCTGAATTTACCTGCATTTACCTGTAATTACCTGTATTTACCTGTAATTACCTGTAATTAAAATCCCTTTGATTCTAAAAGTCCCTGCTCAGTAGTCTCTACTGAAGGAATTCACAGCTTATGGAAACTGCGAATGAAAGAACAGCTCAAAGGAATGAACAGGAAGGAACGCAGCGTGAAAAGCCATAAAAACTGGACCAGAACAAAGTCTGTACAGCAGCGAACCCTTGCGTCTCTGTCCGGCTTCAATGGACCTTAGTGCTCACTCACACCAAGCTATCAATGGAGGTAAGAGCAGACTGCAATAATGACCAGTCACTGTCTAAAGTAATTGTCATGATTTACAAACATATTCTAGGTCAATCATGCGTATGCTATATTGCCTTGCATTACCGACCGAGCCATAGATGGCTAAAATCCTTTAAAATTTGGTCACAAAAAAAACTCAAGCTATCCTCTGGCCTCATATTGAACTTTCTGAACATGAACTTGTTGTAGCCAATATATCTGGGTATATCAAGTTTGATATTGGTGACTTCCCAACAAAACAAAAAATTGCAAGAGCTGGAGTATTTTTTGCGACGCCATGTATTTTTTTCAGCTTTTCAAAATTTAGCAGACATAAGTTAGAAAACGCATTATGCAGACTCAATGAATATTAGCAGCAACCCAATTCTAGGTACTGCTTTTTTCTATATTAAATGTGGAAGAGATTGATGTATCATACTAATTTCTATTGGAAAAAATGTGTGCTATCAAAGTCATCAGCCTTACCTCAATCTGCGAAATTATAAAAAAAATTGTCACCTGACATTTAGCAGAATATCCTGTTAGCGTTAGTATAAGTAGAATGTAACTGCATGACGAGTGTGTTATAAATATTGTAGCCTATATGTGTCTATGACTCTATGTATAGATATATATATAGATTTTTTCCATGTACGGCTAACTGTACTTTGCAGAAACCCAACGACCATGTTACATGCCTGTGGTTTTCAAATTGGTGTAGACTACTTTCGGGAATTTATCTCACAAAATCCTTCTCTAATATTTAAGGTAGACCCATGTGTTATCCATTCAGGGGTTGCTATTTTGGTGGTTTGGAATTTTATAGGCTCAAAATGACCTCCCTATAGAGATTCTATTGGTTGAGGGTGGCTGTGTGGGCAGTGTAATTGCATGGGAGTATGAACTTTGTCAGTATGCCACCTTTCCCAAATTTTGCTATAAATGGAAGGAGGCCCTGATGGGATTTCTGTGTTCAAGGCAACGCAGCATAGGAAAAGATGAGTGTATTCAATTTACATGTTAATTTCTGTATTAATTAGATTATAATTAACAGTGGGCCATTTATGATTGAACAGGTCTAGGCCTATCTGCTTTGATAAATTTGGTGTTAAAGAATGAGCAAGCAAATTTCTCATGGATCATTGTACTAAATAAAAATATATAATATGTTCCTAAACTGTTGGGATTTAAATATAAATGTTATATATTATAATGTTAAATAAGAAATGGATGGATAATATCTTCTTACCTCTTTCACGGTATACAAATATCATCACCCAGAGTACCTTTCGACTGTCACTAAGATATGGAGTTGGCCCCTGCCTGAAGGGCAAGAAGCAAGTGTGACAGCCAAAAGGACCAGGGAGGGCAACAGAGGGGGAAATAAAAAACACAACACACCAAGCGCATCTGTGTTACCATCACAGGCAAAGCACCAGCTAACCCAAGACTTAACCTCCTTGTCACGCCTACGAGAAGAGAGTGACGTCATTCCAGTCTCGCGGAATCTCGCTGAGGATATACAAATATTCTCACCCAGAGTACCTTTCGACTGTCATTAAGATATGGAGTTGGCCCCTGCCTTACGTATATTTTCTAAGTTTAGGCCAATCCATCATTTACAATAATAATCTAAAATCAATCTCCTCCAAACCTCACAAAATGGCGAAACAAATGGCAAAATTACAAATTTACAACATGTAGTCAATGTAATTCAAATATAAACATCCCAATAATGACAGTCGAATATCAACATCTTAATGACAGTCAATATAAACATCTCAATAATGACTGTCGAAACGTACTCTGGGTGATATCCAAAATTACCAGACATAATATATATAACATAATAACACAACCTCCACACAGATGATATATTGAAATATGGAATGTATTTCATAAATACATAGCCACCACAAATTAGAGGCATAAGAGACAGTCGACTGGTACGAAGTGAGTCACTGGTATCCAGAGACATGGAATATCAAGCAATATAACATAAACATGCAAGACAAAAGGAAAAACTGGATACATTTCCAAGACCATACAGATTACAGAACCAATTGAAAAGTGAGATACACAATCCCAAACCATCAACCATATGTAGGCGGAATTACCACACATATGACACAAAACAGTCCTTAGAGAAATTTCGGCATATTTAGGCACTGAAATCCAGAGCCGCGGAGCCGAATAACATGAGTAAGATTGTATGGAATCCAGACCATCGAGCTTTAGATAAGGCTCATCACATATATATGCTAAAATGGCAAGACCGTCACCCTCTCTCAGGCAAATCAAAGGTACCACATTATATGCAACACATCACTTCTCAACATGATTTGCAGAACCAAACCCAATAAATTGCCCCTCAACTTAAAAATTTCACCGTCACAATATAAATAGGCACTCACAACACCCCGTATTACATAATTCTGCCACCTTCATAGAAACAAGAGTCCAGTACAGCAAAAAGGCATAAGAAATTGCCAACTGTCTGGAGTACTTCCCTATGGGGTTGTTGGTCTGCTGGACACAAGTTTCTCATTTCTTTGTTACTTACTGGACAATTAAGAAGAATCCTCAGACCAAGTAGCCAAGTAGTTGCTGGTCACGCACTATCAGACCAAGTACTAGTCACGCATCCTCATACCGAGTAGCCCAGTAGCAGCTGGTCACACATCGTCAGAACCAAATAGTCATATGGCTGCTGGTCCCGTATCATCAGACCGAGTAGCCTATTACTTGCTGTTCATGCATCATCAGACCAAGCACGGATCATGCATCATTGGACCGAGTAGCCTAGTAGTAGCTGGTCACAAATTTTCAGAACCAGATGGTCATGTAGCTGCTGGTCACGTATCATCAGACCGAGTAACCTATTACTTGCAGTTCACAAATCATCAGACCAAGTATAGGTCATGCATCATTGGACCGAGTAGCCTAGTAGTTGCTGGTCCCACATCATCAGACCAAGAAGCCTAGTGCACTGTAAAATTTGAAATTTTGAGTTAGCTCAAATGATTGAGTGAGATGGTTTCACAATTTGTTTGAGCCATGATAACTTGCCGTTTTGAGTTATGATAATCTTTATGTTGTTATAACTTGCAAACAACAAGCTATTTTGGCTCAAAGGAATTGTGCAACCATCTCACTCAATCAATTAAGCTAACTCAAAATTCAAAATTAACAGTGTAATTACTGGTTTCTATTTTCGTTGGATTACAGATGCTTCTTACAGAGCATTACTTCAATAAATCAATTCCAATTCAATTCCAATTAATTCGGAGCAGGTTATCACTTCTGTCTCTTCTTTACATCGTGCACACCAGTTATGCCAATCCCGTGATGATTCCATTTTATTGTACTTCCAGCTCAACATTGTTAACTACCAGACAATTAAGTTGTTAGCAATAATGTTATTCCCTATGTCGTGCACACCAGTTGTGCCAATTCCATGATGAATTCTTTTCATGGTGCATCCCGTACAACATTGTTATTTACTAGACTATCAAGAAGTTCATAATAACGTTGTTTCTTACGTCGTGCACAACAGTGGTGCCCAATTCTGCTATGAATTCATTTCCATTGTGCTCCCCGCACAACATTGTTATTTACTGGACAATCAAGAAGTTATTAGTAATAAAATTGTTCAAATTGTTCCTTACGCCGTGCACAACAGTTGTGCCAAATACTCTGAGGAATTCATTTCATTGTGCTTCCCCGCAACATTGTCATTTATTCAATAATCAATGAAGTTGTTACATATAACATTGTTTCCGACTTACAGCATTATCTGTACTAATCCTTTCATTATTATTTCTTTTTTATGATTTCATTATAGTTTACACTTTACAGTACATCAGCATAGCACTCTATTTGGGTGTTGTTAGTTCTTTAAGTTGTAGATTCTTATTATATTTTTATCTCATGTCTAACTGCTAAAAGTACATAGTTAAAATGACGTATAACAGTTTGTGATCACTGCTATGGCTGTATTCTAATTGGAATTTGTCATGTTACTTTGACATAGGCTCCCACTAGTTTTGTATTTCTTCAAAAAATGCAAATACTAAAAAAGAAAAAATACTTTGCATGCCAGAACATTATCAAAATAAGTGAGATGTACAAGTTCAACTATTGCATTTGCACCATATCTGTGTGTTATTTGCAAAATGGCTCTGCTCTAGCAATCCCAAAATTCGAATTACATACGCTTATATTTTCTATAGGATATGATTGGTATTCATGCGCGTGTTTCAAGCCTCCTCACCTTTTTGCCATGTTTCACATGCTACCACAAGTGTATTAGTATTGCTATTATATGTACTTAGCATGATTTTCATATTTCAAATATTTTCTTTATATTTTTCATGATCTAAATATACATATAGGTTAATCATCTATCAGTAGGGGTTAATTACATTTCTATATTTAATATGGGACTTTCAGCCACTGTTGACTGTCCACCGTATCAGATTCAGATTCAGATTTTTTTTTATTATCACTTATGTACAAAGTAAACAGGTAAATACAAAATTGATACCCGAAGGCATAGTTGCCGATCATGGGTATCAAAACTAGGCATACATAAAGTAATATTATGATAATAACATAAATTAAATGGTAAGAGAAAAAAAAATAATAATAAACAAGAAATTCTTTTTAAAAAAAGAATTGTAGTTAGCTTTGTAATGAGAGAAGGATATTTCGCATTGATGAAGAATTATTGCATAAAGCCTTTCCATTGAACACACATGAAATGTTGCGATTGATGTTTGCAATGTATGAAATACTGAAAACTGTGTCAAATGTATGACATATTTCAATGAAATTCAGAGGCAAATATTGTTGTTGGACTTCGGTTCATTAACTGTATACTCAGCTTTGATTGCCAATCGTAAAATATCTAATTGATGGATTGAGATTAGAACTGAAGTTCCAGAACATGTAGCCTTTAAATGAGATTCACATGGAAATATACAACTAATTGGCTTGGTTCATGAAGTTGAGAAGACAAGGCTTGTCAAATAATTGATTAGAACAAAAGACAAAGTGAAGCAATTATATATATAGTAACCCCTTTCAATGAAATTCACATGCCAATTATTGTCATTTGACGTTTTATAGAGAAGACATTGGTTGTCAAATGATTGACCAGTTGACAAAGGTCGGCAGACAATGGATACTGTCTGATTTGCAGAACAGCCTTTCACAGGAAGACCATAAAAAATATGAAATGATAAAACGATACAGAATTAAAATGTCGCGCAATTTACTGCTAATGCAGTAAAATTTTGCCGAAGAGATCCAGACATTGTGATATTATGGAAGTGATTTGAAATGAACATCAAAGATGTAGTCGAACTATTGTAGAGAATTTTCAAACGAAATCGTAGATACTCTGGGTGCAAGCTAAATATTGTCATTTGACATTTTCTGGTCATGAAGGTTGTCAAATGATTGGTTAGAACAGAGGACAAAGTACATGTACAAACATTACATTTGATAAGCCCTTTTAACGTAATTCACATGCCAAATATTTTGGTTTGACTATTGGTTCATGAAGTGGAGAATACAAGGCTTGTCAAACGATTGATTAGAACAAAAGACAAAGTGAAGCAATTATATATATAGTAAGCCCTTTCAATGAAATTCACATGCCAAATATTGTCATTCGACATTTTATAGAGAAGACATTGGTTTTCAAATAATTGACCAGAACAAACAAAGTGAGGCAACCTTTCAATGAAATTCACATGCCAAATATTGTCATTTGACATTTTATAGAGAAGAGAGTCTGTCAAATGATTGATCAGAACAAATGAGCAAAAATTATATTTGGTAAACCCTTCAATGAGAATCAGGCGCCAAATAGTCATTTGACACGTTTGGTTTAATTCGAAACAACTGCCTGTCAAATTATTAATCAGAAAAAATGAGCAAAAATTATATTTGGTAAACTCTTTCAATGAAATTCACATGCCAAATATTGTCATTTGACATTTTATAGAGAAGAGTGTCTGTCAAATGATTTATCAGAACCAATGAGCAAAAATTATATTGACTAAACTGCTGAGAATCACATGCCAACTATAGTCATTTGATATTTTTGGTTAATAAATTAGGGATGACTGCCTTACAAATTATTAATCAGAACACATGCGCAAAAATTTTGGTAAACCCTTTCAATGAAATTCACATGCCAAATATTGTTTTTAGACATTTTTGGTCCATAAATTAGAGAAGATTGATCAGAACGAATGAGCAAAAATTATATTTGGTAAACCCTTTTTGATGAGAATCACATGCCAATTTGACATTTTATAGAGAAGACTGCCTGTCAAATGATTGAATACAACGAAACAGCAAAGTTTATTTGGTAAACCCTTTCAATGAAATTCACATGCCAAATATTATTTGACATTTTTGGTTCATAAATTAGAGAAGATTGATCAGAACGAATGAGCAAAATACAACAATTGGGCTCCACAATTGGTTTTTTGCTGTCAAACAAGACATTTAAATCTCCAACCAAACCCTGGTACCATGTGACCTAATCATGTGACCACACCAGCCAATCACATCACACTTCTCCATTAAGAAAACTATCTCACAGCACAAATCCATCTTCAAAAAGCTCATCCTTTTATATCAATTTTCAACACCCACCCTTCCCGTCCCCATTTTACTTAAAATTTCTCCGACTTTTGGCTCTCCATGAGGCTATCCCCAAAACTTCACTCAAATTTCTCTCTATATGTATTGTACTCGGGAGTTAGTGATCCAGCCTTCCTTTAACCCACTCTATATTCCACTTTGTATTTACTTGTCTATTTATTTCAGGTTACCAACTTCCATTTTATGTAATTGTACATATGTATCGTTAATCTATCATACATACTTTGTAAACACCCCTCCACTTAATGTTGCTCTACTCAATTACATCTTTATATTATCTTACTTGTATGTATTCATTTTCAGTGTAACACTTCTTATATCTCCATAAATATGTGAATGTTGATATCTTTGTAAAGGCTGTATGCCTGTAGACACGTGTTTGTTAATTTAAATTAAATAAAACTAATTTATTATCCCAAATATCTATGCCTCCTTGTTTGTTCAGCAAAAAATTATATTTGGTAAACCCTTTTTGATGAGAATCACATGCCAAATATTGTTATTTGACATTTTAAAGAGACAAGAACCCAGGGGTACAAAATGGAGGTGGTGTAGTGTCCTAGGTTGAAGTTCACATCCCCTGAAAATGACAATTTCCCTGAGTGCCAGTACCAGGTGCAGTTAATATATTGTGTGCTGAATTCAGAATTTTACAAATAATTCATTTTCAAGCCACAAAATGACCATGCGGCAGATGCGATGTGGAAAAAGAATAAATTTCCTAAAAGAACTTGGAAAGAGCTTTAAATGATGCAGGGAATTGTGTGTGATCTTCCAGGTAGCTCAACCTCCTTTTTGTGGAAGGAGCTGCACATTCATTTTGGTGAATATCATATATGATAAACAATGAGAAGACTGGGAATCGATTTACCAATTTATTCATTACCATTAAAATAACAGAAATCCTAATATGTTTCCAGTTTTTTGGTTTTATGAAAACTTCAAAGGATTGGCCCTCCAAATGAGTTTAGTCATTTAATGAGGTATAATTTAAACACCTAAATGCAAAATTTCAAAGGTCTAACTCCAAAATTGACGGAATCATGGAGCATTGAAATAAATAACAATTTTTGCATATTTGCTGAATTTGCTCTTACTAATTTTTTGAAGAGCATTAAGACCTCCAAAAGGCACATTTAGAGTATTTAATGCATAATATGGCAGGTTTTCATGTTCATAGGTACAACTGTTTCAGAGTTCTGCTCCGGAAAGGAAAAAAATTATTATTTTTAATTTCCAATATTTTACAAAAAACAATTGATTGCTTAAATATGAACACCAAAAAGACGAATATATTCTAAAAGACCCATTCATGTGCCAAATATCATATATACAATTGCAATAGTTTAGGCACAGTGGCCAATACACAATGTGTGATGCTGCCTGTAGGGGATTCAAGCAAGATAAAAACGAAGTCACGTCCAAATAACAACCTGCCGGCTATTCATTCCCATGCCAGATGCTTGCTCTATAATCAAGCCAAGGTGCATTCTTGACTCAAACCTTTTCCAAAACAAAATGGCCAAGTCAGGGGCCAAAAGACATTCTGAAAATGCTCAAATTGCAAATTTTCCCCTATAACTTTCCATTTTGTCAAAGTGACTACATAAATGGAGATGTGTACACACCTCCATTAAAAACTGCCTGTCAAATGATTGATTAGAACAAATTATCAGAAATTTTGGAAAACTCTTTCAATGAAATTCACATACCAAATATTGTTATTTGATATTTTTGGTTTACAAATTAGAGGTGACTGCCTGTCAAATGCTTGATCAGAATGAATGGGCAAAAATTATATCAGGTAAATCGTTTCAATGAAATTCACATGCCGTGATGCCAAATAACAAGAATTGGCTAAAAATGTGTGAATAACTATCAATAATCACATGGCAAATGTAGTTGGTTGAAATGTTCAACTTATAGAAGCATAATTTGGCAAACAATAAATTGTAATGTGAATTCAAGATGGAGAAAAACCAACTGTCACATGAAGACAACTGGATACTTATGACTGAAAAAATCTTCAAATGTTTTGTTCTGTAATTCAATTTTCCTGCAAAAATAGCAGATAAGGACAAGAAAATATATATGCTGAAGCGTGAATTTGTTGAATAGAGGGCTTTGCAGTAGGAGTCAGAATCGGGGGTCGTCGGAGTTGGTTGGTCTAATTTCTTGGTCGAGTCGGGAGCCAAACTTCGGTTTTCTGCTGGAGTCAGAGTTGAAAATTGATCTGATGACTCACAAAAGTTATCTGAATAGTAGAACAAAACACATTATAAAACTATTTGAACTGTACTATATAATTACAGGACCGAATATGTAAAACTTGCTTAACTTATATTAATGTGTAAAGTCGTATTTGGCCAGATGAAACCAATTAACAAATGATGCTGAAAAGTGGAGTCAGAGTAGAAATTCATGAGACACAGGCTAAGGGAGGTATATATTTTTCAATATTTTGCATGTGCACGAATTTGTCAACCTGCAAAAACGAACGTATACACAAATTAGCATTCGTATAAGCGTCAAATAGTGACTTTCATAAATTTTTACAGATGTAATTACGAAAATTACAGCCCTGAATTTGCCTAAAACTAACTGTAAACCTAACTAGATGAGCATATTTCCATATGCAAGACGAGCAGGCATGCAGTGATAGGCAGAATGCGATATAGGGTGGATCGTGTGGCCCTATAGAGTACGTCCTGTAAGTGAGTAGACTGCTGGGACTGTTAGACGCCTTAGGTAACAGATGAGTTATAAGTGGACGCAAGTGAATTTGGTAAAATAATCCAAGAAATACTGACGTAATCACACATTGTATTGGTTATTGTAAGGTGGTGTAAATATTGACCAATTGAGCAGCCAAATGTATGGAAATCACTGAGTGACATCACTGAGTGACATCACTGAGTGACATCACTGAGTGACATCACTGAGTGACATCACTGAGTGACATCACTGAGTGACATCACTGAGTGACATCACTGAGTGACATCACTGAGTGACATCACTGAGTGACATCACTGAGTGACATCACTGAGTGACATCACTGAGTGACATCACTGAGTGACATCACTGAGTGACATCACTGAGTGACATCACTGAGTGACATCACTGAGTGACATCACTGAGTGACATCACTGAGTGACATCACTGAGTGACATCACTGAGTGACATCACTGAGTGACATCACTGGGGTAAGTCCCCATGTCCGCGGGGGTAAGTCCCCATGTCCGCGGGGGTAAGTCCCCATGTCCGCGGGGGTGAGTCCCCATGTCCGCGGGGGTAAGTCCCAATGTCCGGGGGGGTAAGTCCCCATGTCCGCGGGGGTAAGTCCAAATGTCCGCGGGGGTAAGTCCCCATGTCCGCGGGGGTAAGTCCCCATGTCCGCGGGGGTAAGTCCCCATGCCCGCGGGGGTAAGTCCCAATGTCCGCGGGGGTAAGTCCCCATGTCCGCGGGGGTAAGTCCCAATGTCCGCGGGGGTAAGTCCCCATGTCCGCGGGGGTAAGTCCCCCCATGTCCGCGGGGGTAAGTCCCCATGTCCGCGGGGACAAGTCCCCATTTCCGCGGGGACAAGTCCCCATTTCCGCGGGGATAAGTCCCCATGTCCGCAGGGGCCGTGTCCCCATGTCCCTGTTGCCGTGTCCCCATGTGCTTGGATATTAAATGGTTGCCCCCTTATTCTTAGTAATATTAAATGGTCGCCCCCTCCTTAGTAGATATTAAATGGTCGCCCCCTTATCCTATCTATCTATCTATGTATCTATGTATGTATCTATGTATGTATCTATGTATCTATCTATGTATCTATGTATCTGTGTATCTATGTATCTGTGTATCTATGTATCTGTGTATCTATGGTATCTGTGTATCTGTGTATCTGTGTATCTATGTATGTATCTATCTATCATCATTGCTCAGTAGATATTAAATGGTTGCCCCCTTGGTTCATACATGCATGTACTTTTGTTATCTTAGCAGCTTAGTAGATATTAAATGGTCGGCCCCTTATATATCATCATCATTGACTGCCATCATTGACTGCCATCATTGACCCATCATCCAGAAGGCGATCAATTATCCACTAGGTGGAGCAAGAAGTGTGAAATGCTACTGCAGAGCCCCCTAGCGTATAATATTATGCAGATTAGCTTCGTTGCAACGCTATGCTTTCTTGGACGCATGTTGCGCCATTTCTAATTGTTGAACTTCGAGCGAGAAAATGCATTGTAAACACTCAAAATAAAGCCATTAAATGGGGATCTAAGTAGAGGAAAAGCTTCAGATTTGGCATGTCGCATGATCATAGATTAGTTGACTGTTTGGACAGGTAAGTAATGTATTATTGTGACGTTTGCAGCCCACGATTGAGAACGAGATGTGCACTCATTGACCCGCGATTTGAAACCGGAACCTCACTGGATCTAGTAATACTATAGACGGCCCTGCTCGTCTAATTCTAGCCCTTAAACTGACACTTGTAACACCTCCACAAATGCTAGTATTGGCAGTTGCACAAATGAATAATAAAGCACATACACCAGTGTTAGTTATCACATGTACACGAATACCTAAGCTAAAATTTACACTTGCGCAGGGTAATTTATGCATCAATATACTTAATTATATAATAAAATACAGATAATTAAAGTTACCGGTACCATAAAGAGACAATTCAAACAATGAAAGAAACCTGTCCAAAGAATGTTGTTTTGCGGGTTAAAAATAAATTAATTCTCAGTTATCACAATTTTGAGAATTGCTCAATAGGGTAAGATCTTTTGGGGAAACTTGTTTACCATGACAACTTTAAACGCTTGCGTCAATCAATTGTGCTTGTCTGTGAAAAAGGCACTATCTTTGTGATTTGGATAATATTTTGAAAGTTCAGAAACCAACAGGTTTGAATATAAGATCCTTCATTTCCTTGTGTAAAAGAATTACAAACACCACAAGAATTGTGACCTATTCATGACAACCATTAAAATCATAGAGATAAAAGCAGACGAAATTTGGGAAGGTAGGGAGAAAACTGTCCGTACAAACGTTCCATGTAATGATGTATAAATATGCCAAATCTTCTGATAAAACTTACATATATACATACCTCAGACCTCAAGGTTGCACTGTAGCGGAGTGAACGTAACAAACTTTTCCAAATTCCGGCAAGTGTACTGACCACACCTCATCCTCTTATGCTCAGTTTGCAGCAGTGCTTGTTAGTCTGTTAGCAAGTGAACTCCGACTCCCGAGGTTTTCCGAATAGCGACACCAATTGGACCCCTTAAGTCTTCTGAATTAAGACTCTTGACTTTCGGCATT
The DNA here is from genome assembly GCA_026936325.1 of Platynereis dumerilii. Taxonomy (NCBI): domain Eukaryota; kingdom Metazoa; phylum Annelida; class Polychaeta; order Phyllodocida; family Nereididae; genus Platynereis; species Platynereis dumerilii. The sequence goes on along the minus strand of JAPTHN010000012.1, from coordinate 11,761,881 downwards.
ATTGCACACAAATATTACGTGGCTAGCAGGGGGAGAAAAAAAAATTCTACAAAGTTTTCAAAGGATTTTGTACATGAATATTTGTTTAGGAAGTTTTTTTTTTAATTTCGAACATTTTTCGAAGTCACGAAATAAACCCCACAAGAAAATCAAAGTTTGAGTACCAAATCAATCTCCACCCTAAAAACCTCCGACTCATCGACTCCGACGACCTGGTGTGTAGCTTCTGCATACTGAAAAGAAATACATTTTGAAAATCTGTAATTGAAAAGAATTTTTACATAGTAGAAACATTCACCTAACTATGTGTCATGTCAAATTTTCATAACAAACCTTTGATGATGTTTATTGAAAAGTCGGACCACCATTTCAAAGAAATCAATAACATTACGTAAGCATTGTAAAGTTAAATATTGAAATAGCGAACTTGTTGCAATAAAACCCCTCTTTAAGTAAAGAAAGTGGTTAAAATCGAATGGAAAAGAATTGTGCGTAAAAGTAAGCTATTTTACCTCAGTTAATTGGTGGGAAGAATGACGGTTGAACTGAGGTTTTTCTCGCCACCTGCACAGTTAACTCTTCCAACTGAAATGGTATCAAATAACAAATACTAGTTTAATGAAGATGAGATTCACACATAAGAATGACCAAGTTTTCGCCTGAGAAAAAAATATACAATTTTTTATATTTTTTCTCAATATTTCAAAAATGTATAGAATATCCAACAACCAAGCCATCAATTTCATCCTTGTACATGCAATAGTCTCCGCAGGGAAACAATCTATCTGCTCGCCGCCTGCGGGTGAGTCCGTGTTAATTCAGAGCAGACCTGGCACTCATGATGTTAATTGCTGTGAACTACACTGTAATGGTGTTTTATCATAATACACTGACCAAATGGCCATCTAAAGATTTTGTATTTATGCACTAAGTAGGCTAATTAGGACAGGAGGAGGACACGGCAATGAGGCGAAAGATGATTGAAACAGCCGTCCAACATAAGCACAGGTGACCCGGCTAGGGTTGGGACGATAATCGATATATTGCGATACCTTGATATCTTCCAAACTTAAATATCATGATACCAAGGCTATAGATATTGCGATATCAACAATATCGTGATATATCATGATATATTGTGTCTTTTTTGCTCAAAACTGCAAAATTCTGAATTAACATTGCTCTTGTTCGCCATATACAGGCAGATTTCTTGCTTTTTTCTTCTCATTTATGTATTCTACGACACACGCGATATATTGTGTTATCGTGATATCAGCCTCACAAGATATTGTGATATCAAAAAGCATTATGGTCCCATCCCTAGGTCATCCGGTAGGAGTTGGATTCGAACCCTGGACCCAGTGATCGGCAGCCCAGCACGCTACCACTAGTCCAATCCAATCCTTTCAATATATATATGTGTACTCAAATGTGCAATTTATTTAGATAAGCATGCAATTTAAAATTTTCACATTACATACTTCATCATTTCTGCTAAAACTCCCTTATAGTCTTACAGTGGTTGGTGGTTTGTGATTGTCACTGATCATGTGGTGCATCCATCATCGGGAACCCCTTCTTCACCATCACAGCGTTGTCGTAGATCTCCTAAAAACACAAAAGGAAAATATAAACTTTCCAATTTCCCCAAGTCATAGACACGCCAAGTGGTAGACACCAAGTGGTAGACACTTTTATGAGCTATCCCCCAAGTCTTTAATAGACACAGCATTTTCGCTTTAAAAAACCCGCTAATGACACACAATAAAATTAACTACAACCAAGTTGCACACAAAACGTCACCCAACCTAGACAACATTATTTTTGGGTGGGTTGACCATGGAAACACTACTGTATGCACTTGCCAAATATGGTCATTTTCACGGTCTGCTAAAGTGACGCCTTTATTCTTTTATACCAATACAAATTTACAATTGTCTTTTCCGGCCAATCATAGGTATTTATAGATGTCTATGGAGGGGCAAAAATTCTAAACCATCCCGGGCAGGGCCGGATTATCCATAGGGCACAGTGGGCACTGTGCCCAGGGCCTCACAGGGCAAGGGGGCCTCATAATTTGGAAAAAGAGGATCACCGGTCAAGGACAAGGGCGCTCCGCGCTTTTACAGAAACATACAATATCGAACTTCAACGGTCTAAATTGGCCTTGGGCGCCCCTCCCCCTATATTTTGGTGCTCTGTCCTTCAAAAAACAGATTGGCCAAACAGTTTTTGTAGGCATTATATTTAGTAGTACACCACCTCCCTTGCTCATTTCTTCCATCCTTTTCACATGGGCCTCTGAGGCCCCCTCCCCTGCTCATTTCTTTCATCTCTGCTCATCGATATTTCAAATCACAACAAAATGTATCATAGATTTGTGCATGCTATTTGGTTTCATTGAATAAAACTCAGAGCTGTCAAATTGTCAATGCAACTGAGGATAAGTACTCAAACACACCATTTTAAAGTAAACTGCAATTGCCTTTTTGCATTCATCATAAATAATGAGACCATGTCGCCATGAATCAAAGAAACATAATTAAATTTTCTGGTATATAGTGCATCTCAATTTACAGGCCGTCTGACTTCTGGGCATAGATAGATAGGGGTCTCTGACTCTTTCTGAGATCCACGTGGACAGGATTGCCACAATCTTTACCAAGGTAAAGAGATAAAAAAGAAAAAAATACTTCCTTCACCTACAGTTCAGTAAAGATTTATTTAAACTATTCAAATTTACAAAATTCTCCTAAAAATTATTGTTGCCAACATGGTTAGTGGCAATGTGTCAGTCATCATGGCCAGAATCTGCCAAATTTGTGCAAGTTTTAAACTTTTTGTTCCTGTACCCGACCAATTTCCATCATGCAGGCCCATGTATACCCTAAAATGGACTTAGTATACATATAGTCTCTGAGCACTCAGAGTAAGCGCGAAGAGTCACATGTGTCCTTTTATTTTTCTGATCATCAGCAGCAGTACTTTTGGAATGACTTATCACAAGATTTCCGTGCTGGAGATCTCAGAAATTAAGTTCTGGTTACATAATTTCCTGAAATCTACACTTTAAAATTTTCGATAAATTTTTAACTTTGTAATGGGGATGGAAGCTGGGGGCCTCAGTGTCTCATTGTGCCCAGGGCCTCCCAGACCCTAGATCCGGCCCTGATCCCGGGGCATCTCTTTACCCTCAGAGTCTAGATACGCCACTGAAAATGTGAATCATCGCATGTGATTGCCCCCCCGGGGGGGAGGGGCACTCTGCTCAAATTTTGGTGGGGATGCTCGGCGGAGGCCACGAAAGTCAGACCTAACCAAACTCATTCAATGCAAATTATTGTACCAGGTACTGCAAATATGACACCAAACAAGACTCAAATCTATTCAACATTGGCACCCAACAATACTCAACTTTACAGAAATTTAATAAGAACTTGTTAGTGAGAAATGGTCCTTATGTTATTTGGTCAAAAATTCGAGTTTGGATCATGATTTTTAATGGATTTTTGTACCTGTATTTGTCAGATTTTCACGATTTTCAAACTGAGGAGAAAATAATAAAACTTACCTGGGCTTTGTATTGCATTGTTTTGACTTGCAACATTGCAATATATAGTCCAAAATCACTCCACAGTCAGTACAAGTACTTTACAACAAATCCAGTGTGACTGTCATTTTCAAGAAACTGTCAAAAAGCTGTCAAAAATAATCATCCTTTCCATGGCTGTAAATCGCTCAAAATTCACTCAGAGAACTCAATTTTTCACTAAAACGATGCTCAGGATGTTTGCTGTTCATCTGGCTGCATCAGTAGAGTGATACAATGACTATTATTGCAGAAAAAATGCATTTTCGGCACGTATTTTTGCGCGACGACACATCCATTTGCACATGTGATTTCACCTGGCTGACAAGTCAACTCGCCACAACACAAATCGCCTGTTTGCAACTCGCCCACATAAAAACTTCCCAGTGCCCTGACACTGCTCTATTATCAATTAACTGATTAATTGATGAATTTGAGCTTGTCATTCAATTCTCTTGAATTATTAAGATATAAAAAAATGTGAAAGAAGCTATTATGAATATTTTCTCATGAGTAAATCCACTCAACCCTAGAACACAGTAGTAGTAGTTGTAGTATTGTGTTTTCCCTGGACTACAGCTAGATGTCATTGGTAATTTGTCATGTAAGAAATCAGAACTCTGGTGAATCTCAAGCAATAAGTAGTATAGCAGTGCAATATTTTATGAGTTTGAGCTTGTCATTCATTGCTCTAGAAGTATTTAAATATAAAAAAAATTTGAAAGAAGCTATTAGGAATATTTTCTCATGGAAAAATCCACTCAACCCTAGAGCACAGATATTGATGATGTCATTGGTAATTTGTCATGTAAGAAATCAGCACTCTGGTGAATTTCAAGCAATAAGTAGTATAGCAGTGCAACTGCAGATATTCAACCTCTTTAGTTTGTAACATAGATTTCAGATGCTAACTACAAAAAAAATTAAAAGGAAACAGAAAACGAAATACAGGGTGCGGCAAAAAAACTTGCACCAGCAATAGCTATGAATTATAATTGCTATAATTTCCTAACCAATGCTTCTATAAGTATGAAATTTTGACACGACCAAGCCATGTATATCTAAATTGACTTACTAAAAGCATTTTTCATTTTTATAAATTACTCTTCACGTTCTAGGTCTAAATACAGTGCACGTCAGTTTTTTCAGGTGCATCTTGTTTTAGTCCAGTATACCCAAATTGCTACGTTCAATCAAGCTATTGAACATGTTGAAATGCTGGAGATGCTTCAGACACCTCTCTTCTCTACTATTGTCGATGTAAAAACATTTGAAATTTTGAGGTCTGACGAATAGGGGATCTCTGATTTTGGACTGGAGGATAAACTCAAATACTAATGACCTCTCTAGGCTTCTCTTGGCAGAATATACGATACCTAATCTTGTTAGAATATCACATTACAGTTGATCAATACATAGACAGACATATTTGGTAAGTGCAGCCCTCCAAGGCAATTTCTTGGTGCTCCAAGGCTTGATTGACGAGCTGGGAGAGTGGGGGTCCTTTACATACATATTCACCCCATCATGTCGAGATATTTTACTGGCCCAGCACAGAAACTGATGCTGGAGACCAAAAATTCATTATCTCATCTGATTTACATCCATCGTGCATTTTGCTCTGGAAGATCCACTTGAAAGATTTTGTGTTCATCCCCCAAGTTTTGAACCCATGCAATCAGAAACCTTCACCAAAGCAGGCCCGAAATGATATTGTTCAGCCACCACACTGCTTTATATTGTTGGCTTTTACAATGGGTTTGTCTTGGCCATAATAGAATGATAGTAAAACACCCCGGTGGTAATTTTTTTGCCCTTATGTGGAAATGATGATGAATCATTCTGTTAACAGTAACAAACAATGCAAAAATTATCACCTGAACACAGAAACTGTTCTTATTATGCCAAATATTCACTGGAGTTATTGTCTTTCTTTAAACCGCCTTATGATGTAAAATTCACGGCATTCAGAATTGATCGGTAGGCCAGCTGTCGCTAAAATATTGTACAGAGGAAAAAAGAGTACGCTTGCAGAACAGAAACAGTACAAAATCAGTATATCCCATATATGGTATTGGAGTACATTGGAAGCACAAAAGAAGTACATTGCGCAATGACCATTTGCATGGTTGAGAGACTTTTTCACACAAAATTTGCATTTGAAGTACAAATGCAGTATTTTCGCAGTACAAATGCAGTATTTTCGCAGCGTATTTACAGTACAAAAGGAGCACATTTGAAGCGCTCAAATTATTTTAATTATGCTCCATTTATACTCCCGATATGCAAATCCATACGCTGCAAAAATACTTCCTTGCAGGGAGTACAAAAGGAGCATACTAGCTATGCATGCTAGCAGGAAGCATTTTTGCAGTACAAACGCAGTACATTTGAAGTATCTAAAAATCAATGCTTCATTAATTTTATAGGCCACATATAATATCAGTTCCTCAGCCAGATCAATCTAATTAGAATAACTACGCTTTTAATTACTAAAGCCTAGAGTAAAAAAGAAAGCTGGAACAATTTTATATCCGTTTTGTACTTTTTGCCACTACTAATAGTAATACATTTGTATCTAATACTATGGAAATTATGCCAGTAAATCAATGTATTGTAATTTAAAACCTGGACACACCTGCAAAAGTTCTGGAAGTGAAATGACCCACATGTGACTAAATCTAAGCAGCCTAAGTCATAGAAGTATAAATTCAGTACATGGAATGTTCAAATGACATTTAGAAGTTAGTGGAGCACATATGCAGTACGTGATTATTCAAATTGGTTCACTAGAAGTATAAAATCAGTACACAATTTGCATAGAAGCACAAAATCAGTATAATGGAGTACATTTGCAGCGTGGGTCTACGTACTGCTTTTGTACTGATTTTGTACTTCCTCGCTGAGAAGCTGTACTGCTTTTATACTCTTTTTTCCTCTGGGTGTAGCCTCTTTTGGTTTGGGCAAGCAAGATTTTGCAGAGGTTGTACATTATTGAGAATAGCCAGTGTTCAAACTTTAATTTTACATAAATTTAACTGCTAGGCAACTGCTAATATGTTTGGCTAGATATCCCATCACTCAAAACTTTATTTTGCAATTTTCTGTGTGAACTGCTAGAGATGTTAAAGTGGTGCAAATTTTTTTGCCGCACCCTGTATATTTGTAGTAGAACATGAGACAGCAATAATTTTTTGATTTTGTTCATGATTCCTAGCGTTTTTGATATTTTTTTAGACAGACCCTGAATGTGATCTTTCCATTTCATGTTTTCATCAAGTATGATTCCCAAGAAGTTAAATTTTTTGACAAACTCTATTTCTGTGCCATCCAAAAATAATTTAGGGGCAGTAACTTGTCTTTGTGGAGTATGAAAAATTATAGCTTTGGTTTTGCTAATATTTAAAGAAAATTTATTCAATTTTAACCAATCTACTATTTGTTTTAATTCATTATTAAGGGTTGAAACACTGTTATTAATAGAGTTTGCATTTAAGCTGGTAAAAAGAGTTGTGTCGTCTGCATAAATGATTGGAGTGAATAAATTGGTAGCTTTGGGGAAGTCATTCATGTAAATGATGAACAATAATGGGTCAAGTATGGAGCCCGGTGGGACTCCACACTTTATTTGTAATTTATTTGAGGCTACATTGTTAACTTCAACAAATTGTACTCTGTTGCTTAAGTAGCTGTGTAGAAGACTAAGTGAGTTTTCCCTGAAGCCATAATGTTTTAATTTAGATAATAGAATTTTATGGTCCAGCGTGTCAAAGGCCTTTGAGAGATCCAGGAAAATATTGATAGGGCACTTGTTTTTATCCATGTCTTGTATTATTCTGTCTACTAATTCCAGGGAGGCCAACTCGGTGGAGTGACAAGAACGGAAGCCATACTGACTTTTATAAAATAACTTCAATTCAGAGAAATGTTCATAGATTTGATTGTAAATAACTTTCTCAAAGACCTTAGACACGCTAGATAAAATCGATATGGGTCGATAATTTTCAAAGAAATGTGCAATATCTTTTTTATACAGAGGATTAATTTTTGCTATTTTCAGTAAATCTGGAAATAGTCCATCTCTAAAAGATTTATTTATCAATTCTGCCAGAATACTCGAGATGTCATGTTTTAAACTTTTCAGCAATTTATTGGAAGTCAAATCCTTTACTTGATTTTGGCTTCAAAGAATCTATGATTCGAATAACTTCATTTTTGTCAATGTACTTGAATTTCAAATAGTTTACAACTGGATTTGATAGGTAATCATTGTAACTTTTATTTTCAGGTGGTGTTATATTTTGTGCGAGAGTAGGACCTATATTTACAAAATAAGAATTGAATTCATCTGAGATAGCCTTGGCATCATTTATCTGTACCCCACTCTTAACAAAATAGTTTGTGCAGTTATTATTTTCTTTTTTCCTACTCAGTAATTCATTTATAGTTGCCCATGTATTTTTTATATCAGACTTAAATTTAGTAAATTTACTTTGATAATACATTTTCTTTCCTTCCAGTATGGCCTTTTTAAAATTCTATTATATGTTGAAAAATTTGTATGAATGGCGGTGTATTTATTGGTACCTTGAGGGGTTGATTTAAGTTTTACATAAAGTTTGTCTTTATAATGAATTGATTTTAGAATGCCTTGACTAGTCCATTCGGATTTCTTGTGCTTATATGTATTTCTTATACTTAAAATGGTTTTAGGCTGAAGATGTTTCTTTAAAATATTTGATAGAATTTTATTAAATTCTTCATAGCAATCATTTGCGTTTCTACTAGAACCTGATATGTTATTGAATTGTTGTATAACGTATGGACTCAGAAGTTCATTTTTGATTTTTCCAATTGCTTCTTTGAAAGGGGGAGAAATTTGAATATATTTAGAGTCAGATTTTTTGTAATAGAGATGATCTAGACAAATAAAGTAAGGTAGATGATCCGAAATACTACTTAATAAAATACCTGCGGGTATAGAAGTGGCATCATCTGAAGTTTTTACAAAAAAATTATCAATTAATGTTCCTTTCCTATTTGTGAGTCGTGTTGGGAAAGTAATTTTCGGTATAAGTCCAGAAGATAATACACATTCTAGAAAATTGTTAAAGCTATTCATTTCTTTAAATTTCAATAAAGCTATATTGAAGTCACCCGCAACAATAATATTATTTACATTTTCAAATTCACTAAAAAATTTATTCAGGTCTTCAGTAAAACCAGTAATATTTTCTAAATTTTGTCTTGGTGGTCGATAGATGTTAGCTATTAAAATCTTTCTACAGCATCTATTTTGCAAATCTTGTTCAATACAAATTTCAATAAATTGGCCATCCCAGTTTGAAGAGTCAAAATCATAGTTAATTTTCTTGTATTCCAATCTATTATCTAAATATATAGCTACACCTCCATGTGCACTGGATGACTTACCAGAAGAAATAAGATTATAACCCTCAAGCTGAAGCAAGGAAAGGTCGCTACCCTCTGTGAGCCAGGTCTCCTGTAAACATAAAGCGCATATTTTATTAGAATCAGTATTAAAGTCCTCTATATAAGCCTTGATGAGTTCAAACTTGGCATTCAAAGACTGGCAATTGAGACTAACAACAGTAAATGTTTCGGATTTAGAAGAAAGAAAACCTTTAAAGTCACTGTTAGTGTAATAAGGTGATGGTTGGAAAAGACCAGGTTCATTACTTATCATGTTTTCATTGTTGAGTTCAATTGAGTCAATTAAATCAGTTAAAGAAGAATTTACATCAAAAGAATGTGAGGTTACCACATCTTCAGAATTGTCAAAATTTAGTCCAGACGACATTACACAGCAATTAGAAACATTAAGTATACCAATGGTGTCAGCGAGTAATGGTGCATTTCAGCGAATTTCACAAACAGGAATTTGAATCTGAATTGAAAAAATATAACAATTAAGAATTGAAAATACCGATTAGTCATGAAAAGCATGATGAATGATTTAGCACAGATAGAGAACCAAAACCAAACATGAACAATAATGTTATATACATATACATTTAACATAGCTAGAAAATAACATTGATATATTTGAATGAATTTTCCCGAAATATATACATTATCCCTATAGTATTAAATGTTACAACAAAAGAAAGACAAAGCAGGACAAAAAGTGAAAAAATTAAAATAAAATAAAATAAAATAAATAAATAATTAAGTAAACCGTATCTATCTTTTCATGTATACAAATGTACTGTATTTTCAATGCATATTATTTTTACACTTCTCATTTGTATACCACTTAATTGTAATTGAATAAACCCCTACTTATTTATACCAAATATATATATTTGTTTTTGCTGACAACAGACAAAAAAGACTTTTATTTATAAAAGACATTTGTCTGGTCAGTAAAACAGGATTTGTTTGTCACATGACACACATGACAAAGTAGGTCATACCCCCATTCGAAAATTCAAAATGGATGACATATAACACACACTGGAATTACTCTCCCAACTTCTCTAATAATTTTCCACCACCTCCCCACCATCCACCTTTCTCGCATATATATGTGTCATATCCCAGAGGAAAAAAGAGTACACTTGCAGCACAGAAACAGTACAAAATCAGTATATCCCATATATGGTATTGGAGTACATTAGAAGCACAAAAGAAGTACATTGCGCAATGACGATTTGCATGGTTGAGAGACTTTTTCACACAAAATTTGCATTTGAAGTACAAATGCAGTATTTTTGCAGTACAAATGAAGTATTTTCGCAGCGTATTTACAGTACAAAAGGAGCACATTTGAAGCGCTCGAATTATTTTAATTATGCTTCATTTATACTCCCGATATGCAAATCCATACGCTGCAAAAATACTTCCTTGCAGGGAGTACAAAAGGAGCATACTAGCTGCGCTTGCTAGCAGGAAGTATTTTTGCAGTACAAACGCAGTACATTTGCAGTATCTAAAAATCAATGCTTCATTAATTTTATAGGCCACATATAATATCAGTTCCTCAACAAGATCAATAAAATTTCAATAACTACACATTTAATTACTTAAGCCTAGAGTAAAAAAGAAAGCTGGAACAATTTTATATCCGTTTTGTACTTTTTGTCACTACTAATAGTAAAACATTTGGATCTAATACAATGGAAATTATGCCAGTAATTGAATGTATTGTAATTTAAAACCTGGACACACCTGCAAATTTTCCCAAGTTCCGGAAGTGAACATGACCCACATGTGACTAAATCTAAGCAGCCTAAGTCATAGAAGTATAAATTCAGTACATGGAATGTTCAGATGACATTTAGAAGTTAGAGGAGCACATATGCAGTACGTGATTATTCAAATTGGTCCACTAGAAGTATAAAATCAGTACACAATTTGAATAGAAGCACAAAATCAGTATAATGGAGTACATTTGCAGCGTTGGTCTACGTACTGCTTTTGTACTGATTTTGTACTTCCTCGCTGAGAAGCTGTACTGCTTTTATACTCTTTTTTCCTCTGGGATGGCCATGTTTCACATGCTACCACAACTGTATTAGTATTGCTATTATATGTGCTTAGCATGATTTTCATACTTCAACTCTTTTCTTTATATTTTTCATGATCTAAATATACATATAGGTTAATCATCTATCAGTAGGGGTTAATTACATTTCTATATTTAATATGGTACTGTATTTTCAATGCATTTGTTGGGGAGCAAAAATTTGGAAAATGTATTCCAAACTAATGTTATTCCAATGGAGACAATTAATGCAATCATATTGCTTGACTCAGACAAGAAGTAAGGAATTTCTTTTGGTATGACTAGTTGATGAATGATAGCACACTGATATAATGCTTGGAGCACGATTACTTGAAAATTTAACTTTTTTAAGCCTTTCCACGTGCAATGATTATTTTGCGTAATTCTGTCAGACACCAAAATATTTGAATACGTGGCATAACCCAACTTTGCCTAAACGAAACTTCACATGGAATATTTTTCAGGCCAATCCAAGGATTATGTGAAAAGGATACATGTAACGATAGGCCCAAATGTTTTTGTACTGCTGTGTAATAAGTTACTAATAACCTACTTGCGTAATTACGTCAGAAGCGGTGTGTTGAGGAAAGTTAGTAATCTATTCAATTATTTTACCTTGTATATACATGTATATTCTTGTTTTATCTTTTCTTTATGTAATGTTCTGTACATAACATGTGTGTCCTTCGTTTTTGTATGTCAGGGCCTCAATGGAAAACAGCTACGGCTGATATGAGCATCCCTGGTAAATTAAAGACTTTTGAACTTTGAACTTACAAAAACTTAGACTTTGCAGGTTCGACTCCCAACCATGGCACGGAGGAATTGAGCGGACCTCCTTAACTGTTTGCTTCACTTCACCCAGGTGTAAATGGGTACTTGGCTATAGCCAGTGACGGCAACTGTAGAGTGACTTAGCAATTGATGGGCTGGAAATGACTGCCTGGCTGTATACTCCCTAGGGAGTTGAGAAAGGCTCATGCTTGAACAGGCCTTCCTAGGGTGTAATTGTAAAGTCGCTTGAGACCGACTTCGCCTGTGAAATGGACTATAAAAAATCCTACAGTTACATTTACTCAGATTAAAGTTAGGGGAAAGTCAGGTATATTGGACCAGCCAAGTCAAAATAACAACACTGTGGAAGATTGAGCTTTACATCCTGTATTCAAAGTCTGAGTGCCCGCTTGATTTGGCCAAAATTTTTAATCCCACATATAAAGAATGAATGATAGACTTACTTTCATTCCTAAGTCATAGTCAAGCCAGAAAACATCATTCTATGCTGTTACATAAGATTAGTCATACCAACTGGATGGAGAGTGGCACGTCGTATTTTGAATTTAGCTGTCAGCTGACTTCACCAGCAGCTGAGCAGCTAAGCTAGAAATAGCACAGTGATGTCACAATGGCTTCCCCAGGCAGCTCTCTGCTGCTGCCATGCTGTTGTTGTGTCGTAACCATAGAAATACATAGAACGGACATGAGGCTGTGGCAGATGAAGCAACCAAATCCACCATCTTGGAACTGCCCTGTACCCTGAGACAATGGTACCATGACGTCACCAATAACAGTGATGTCACTTATAACAATGGCATGACGTCACATCATAATTAGTCTATTGTGACGTCATGTCTCAGGGCAGTTCCAATATGGCGGATTTGGTGACCTCATCTTGAGGTGGCTTCATACAGCCTCATGTCCGTTCTATGTATTTCTATGGTCGTAACCGACATTTTCAGCAGTGTTCAGTTGTTAAAACTTTTCAAGTTGGATTAGAAGAGATACCATTGACCTGAGGTCACTTCACTTGGCAGAAATAATATATTTGGTATGTAACCTCGCGGCAGATAGGAACCTAAATGTGTTTGTCATAATTCATATCAAGGGGGCACACTGACTTTAAGTGTGCAGAGTTGGAATCAAATCCAGCTCCCAGCAATTGGCAGTCCCTTTGCACAACCCCCGTTGTTTAAGCCACTTAAAATCATTGTATAACAAAGACAGATACAACTAATGACACATAGAATATAATTATTTATGTTTAGTAGGCCTATTATCTATAGACAATAGAAGCATGCACTTTTTTATTGCGACGGCATAGATCTGAACATAGAGGTCTAAAGACCTGCGTTAGGTATTTTACTTATATACTTATAAACTATTTAATAAGTATTAATGTATGATACAGACTTTGCTATAAACTTCTATAATATTCAGCTGAGGCTCTGAACGATTCCTTAAAAGAATAAATAGGTTTGTAGCCGATTAGTTTTTCAGCTTTTCTGCTAGTGAAGTGAACAGTCTGGTTCAACTGTCTGATGCTCTTCATAGTCAAAGTTTGAGAATTGACCTTGTAGACCGATTTGATAAGGTTGGCGAAAAATTCAAACAGGAAGAAAAGCACGAACACGACCAAATATGGTATGAAGAAGTAGGTCAAGTCGTAGTTACGTAAATTGAGGAAGAGTCTCAGAAACTCTTGGAGATCCATTAACGGTGTGTCGTCAGTCGCGAAGAATGCCTGACCTCCTGCTGCAGATTTCTTGTCCATCAAAGTTTGTGCGGCTTTAACGTGAGCCCAGGCCGTATTGCCGACATAACTGGATTGGAATCGAGCTCTTCCCCGTCCGATACGAGGCACCTTGCCAAAGAATTGTTTGGCACTTTTAAGGCCTTCTATGACATAGTGGGGGTCCAATTCACCATACATGACATTCGGACGTATGACCGCTGTTTTTAGTTTTGAGCCATTTTCTGGAAAAAACAACCAGCTTTAGTCATGAATTTTCCTTCACGAGAATTACAGTACAACACAAAATAAAGTAAGAACTTTTTCTCTCAGAAGTCCTCTGTTTACCTATTTTGCCCTCCTCACTCCTCTCCACCCCAATCCCCTTGCAACTACCTTTGACTCCTCACCACAACTTTATCCCATATTATGAACTCTAATAAGACAGCTGGCAATGTAATTGAAATTAGCAAAGGGGCACAATATCAAAGAAATCAAGAACAATGAATGTGGTGGAGTTTGAATTGGTGTTGACTTAATGTATATTTCACGCAATTTTAAAAGGTAGTTAAAAAGTAGGTAGGCCTAAAGGTAGCAATTGATTTGTAGCTAGCCAAAAGGTGTCAAAGGGTAAAGTAGGGGATTCTTCCTTCCTGCTGAGGTAGTCATACTTTATTGTGAGTTGTACTGTAATTACCACTACAATAGACCTAGGCAGAGGTCACTTCATCCCCTCTGCTAACTTTGACAAATCGTAACATTAAAGTCTATAGATCCATTATCATGATGCAGCTTGATATAGTTACCTAATAGACTGTCATTAGCGACACAAACGAGTTGCTCTGCCTGTTGCTTGGTTTTGGCGTATTCTCCCCACAAAAGAGTCTTTGGTAAAGGTAGAGCCTCACTTCCATCCATGATGTCATTAAAGCCGATTACTACGTCCACTGAACTTGTGTATACCAGTGACTCCACGTTGCATTTCAAGCAGGCTTTGATTACATTTTGGGTTCCTGCAAAAAAAAAGGTACTAATCATATATATCTGGAAACAAGATTATTTTGTCGATAAAGAGTTGAAGGGTTGCTTGCCAACTTGAAGGTTTATTAAAATTTACTTTTTATCCATTGTATTATGTTTTTATCTGCTTGTATTACGTTTTTATCTGCTTTTATACATTACGCTCTATACAGTGTTGATCAGTAACAAAACTCAGGGGAGGATCCAGGGGGGAGATCGGGGATGCATCCCCCCGAACCAGAAGTAATTTTACAAATATTTTTAAAATGTATGTTAATTATATCAGCGCAGATTCACGTTATGTCATGGGCTATGCATTCTGCGATGCGATAAGCCGATAGATCCCCCTCCGAAATTCTCAGGATCCCCCGATTTAGAATTTTAAAACAAACTGATTTTCTTTTAGACCATCAAAACAAATTTTTCCAGTAGTGCCCATGTGAACTATATGCCTATTACTTCACACAATGACTGAATCAAACAGAAAAAAATACCTGAGACATTTATCTGATTCAGTTTATCAGCATCTGGAAACGTAGAAACATCCACCAGTCCAGCTGTATGGATAACTGTGTTGACTCCATGGAGGCCATCTTGGATTTCCTCGTAGTTACGTAGATCTGCCTTGATCACCTCAACGGGTTTCATGGGAACAAAATCTGCAATGACACCACTTAATTTCATGTAGGCAATTTATTGACAAATGACTATATAATCTGAAGACTGGGCATTGATTCCGTATGCCAGTTCTAGTTGTTCTTGATTTGTCACTGGCCCAAGTCTTATGATGGTCGGGGTGAACACGGAATTTCATTTCAAGTAAAATGGCCAAGGGTCAGGGAATTCAAAAGAAAGATGGCCAAGGGACATGAGGTACAAACAACACCATCTAGAGCGGAGGCCTGATGGACAGGGTCACAGGGAATTCAAAATTCCATTAGAAAAATTACGAAGGGGCAGGGAATTCAAAAGTAAAATGGTCGAGGGACTCAAAATCCCATCCAGAGCCTCTCAAATATATAGTAGGTCAAATTATTCCTTAAAGATTTTATCAATAACACTTTGGCCCATTTGCACAACTATTTGAACTGCAATCTGTCTAGTTACTGAAGATGTATCATCATGCAACTGATAATTATAATTTAATCTGAACCAAAGAAAAAAAATATATATATAGCTGAGATCAAGTATCCGCGGAAGTGAAAATCCCAACGACAACATTGTGTCTACATTTCTTCATTACCTAGCAATTGTTGGTAATCCTTCACATCGATGATTCTGATTTTTGTGAACATAGGGCACTGGTGTAGATGCTTCACAATGTGCTGCCCTAAAAACCCTGCTCCTCCAGTCACTGCCACTGTCCTTTGCTCTTTCATGCTGAAGTGACTGGTGTCGTCCTCTGGTGTTAAGATCTTGTACTAGTGCTGCCACCTGGTTTGTTGGGTGATAATAGGAGAAAATTTGGAAATAACATCAACAATGTCAATGAATGGCATCCAGCTGTACAGACACTTGCTGAGAAAGATTAGAAAGTTACCTAAAGATGCCCAAGTGTATTACCAACACCACGTGAGACAGGTGAGCTGTTGCAATCCTCTGTTTGTGATGTTATGCTGTAAAAGTGGAGAGTTCAACCATTGAAGATAGGTAGAAAGATGACATTGTGTCCTTGGCCTTTGCTTGATAGCTCTTGATGTTGCATGCACAGTGAGTGTTGTTCCAGTTAAGCTCAGTTATGCTGATATCATAAAGCATGTAGTTCAAATATTAGGCCTGTCATTCTGAGATAGGCCTAATAGCGGGCAGGTTTAAGCAAGTGGTCAGGCTCAGACTTGTTGTTGTTGACTGTTTTGTAACCTGGTTTAGCAGGGGGTTTAGCATGCCATTGGTGGATCCAGGGGCTTTGTAAGTGGGAGGGGGGGCAATAAAAAGTGATACAAATTATGTACATCATATAAAATAAGAAATATATATTTTTAAAAAACAGGAATGACTATGAAGCAACCTAGCTTATGATTTCTTTAATTTCCCTCTAAAAGGGTTACAGTAGCCACGAAGATGAAAAGGACCCGGAAAGAATTCAACAAATAGTTCAAAGGAGTTTAGAGGATGCAGAATGGGTCATGAAAAAGGTTCGCTCAACTTTAGTCTTAGCTATCTCTATCTAATTCTATTCTATTCTATTCTATTCTTGGCCTATTATATTCTATTCTATTGTACAGCCTTATTCCAAAGAGAGTCAGATATGAAGTTTTATCTTATAAATTGGCAAATAGATTTATTTAATTTTACAATTTTTCATTATTTTTCAGTACAATAAAGGATGATGAAGACACCGTATAGTTTTATATCTAAATGATACTCATTGTAAATATTAAAATGTTGAAGATGTTGTCTATAGGCTAGGATTATCTATATTGTTTCAGGATGGCATATGTAATTTATTTGTCTGTTTGACAGTGTTTGTCTAAATTATGTGAGGAAGACAATAATCATAAATTACCTATTTATATGAAATAAAATAACTGGTAATTTGTAAAAAAAGGAAGATTTTTGTGGTGTTCTTTTTGTTCCGTACAAAACCTTTTGGAGGTCACGCGGACATGCGCATGGCCGGCCTTGTCCTCGAGGTCAGGTTGCCGCAGACTTGGCTCGGTCTCCGATGCCAAATCCATGACTTTGCCTCGGTCTCACGTGCCTTTGGGCCAGTGTTGGAGGCCTTGGCACCGGCCTTGTCTTCGAGGGGAGTATATTATGGTCTACATGTATGATGAGTCGGTGCATGACTATATAACATCAGTGTGTTTGAAAGCCATGATTATGAACATCCCTTTTTCGTCTCATCTATTGATGTTTGTCAATCGGAATTTATCTTGGGTTTTTTGAGTCACTCCAAGTGGAAATCAATTCAGATAGAAAATAAATAAGCTTTGAAGTAAAGGAACTCCGATTAGTCTCAGAAAATTCATCACTCTAAAAACTGGAACTGAAGGAAAAGGCAGAGAAGGTCCCTGGTAAGAAGCCATGGGTCCATCTCAATCAACAAGAAACTAGGCCATAAGAAGATGTCAGTTAGACCTAAGCTTTCTCCATACAGACTCTGTGAAGTTAAGAAACTTAATGAAGGGGTCATGTCCCACCTAGGCCGAAAAAACAGTACGTTTACAGCACAAAAAAGTACGAAATCAGTATATATATCTATATATCTATATATACATTCAAACTAAATATGCTAATGACATGCAAATGAGGTCATCCTGGGTCACAGGCCGTTGTCCATGGATAACTCCCTCCACAGGCCTATCCTTCCCCTGCAGCCTTCACCTGCCCTTCTTTCATCCTTTTCTTCTTCTGATTACGTCATCAATAGCTGTTTCCCTTGCTGTTTAATGCAGTTTGTGTGTAACATCAAAGGTAGTTCCCTCTCTCTCCACCAGTCCTCCACTATGCAAATGACCTACTGTCCCAGAAATATTTCGCCCAAAAAATATTATGCCAGATGGCAGCGCTGTCAACATTTCAACTTTTCCATTGTTTTATTTCCTTTGGCCAACGACCAAATAACTCCCTCTTTACAAAAAGGTTACTCTCACTTTACAAAGTCGACCATGCTCTTGACTGTCTCATTTCTAATGTAATACCATCTTAATCTCATAGAAATACTTCACTAACAACTTTTTATCAACATGCCATCAAAATATTGCTTCACCTGTTTTTCCCTTATCGCTTTATGTGCTTTCAATGGGCTTTACTAGTCCTATATATTCATATATGGAATTGGAGTATATTAGAAGCACAAAAATGTGATTGCACAATGACACTTCACATGGTTGAGAGACCTTTTTCACACAAAATTAGCACTTGAAGTACAAATGTATTTAAAAACCTTAACACTTCTGCACATTTTCCGAGTTCTGTAAATGAACATGACCTACATTTGCCTGAATCTAAGCAGGCCAAGTCATAAATTCACTACACAAAATGTTTAAATGAAATTTAGAAGTTAGAGGAGCACATAATTATGCAGAAGTATAAAATCAGTACACAATTTGCATAGAAGCACAAAATCAGTATAATTATTACTGCCCATGCTATGCATAGGGCAGTAATGCTTCTGTCCTGAAACGATGTGAGGCAGAGGCCTACTGGCCAAACCTGGCCATTCCAAAGGTTCATTTTATCAATATAACTCTTTTATAACATCGTAGATTCTGTCAATTGTGTATTATTAAACTTCACCTATTACATAGGTGAAGTTTCTTGTTTTCGTAAATATTTTTATTATTTTTCCGGACAAAAATTTTTTCGAAAAAAATCACATACATAGCTTTACATGACCTTATTACACTGACCCAGTTTCGGTGACCTTGAATTAATTTTCAAGGTCACAGGCCATTTCAAAGTCAGTTTTTTCATTATTTCAAATGAACATTTTTCAGGTAATTATAGGCAAATTTCATTTTCCAATTACATAGCATGTACTACATATAATTTACATAATCTGACCTAATCTCAAGAATGTAGGTCACAGTCAAGGTCGTACAGTTAAATTTTTAGTCTCTGAGGTTTGCGCGCGGGATCTCAGAATTGGCAGGGCACAAAGTTACATAATTTATGTCAAAAGTTGCCTGAATGTCTGGCGCATGGTAAGTGCTTTTTCTTAAAATTATCTCATGCCTGGTTATTGAGTTATGTTATTTTTAGTTACAACCGCGTCAACAAACCGGTGACCTTGAACATTTCACCCTGAAATATCGATTTTAGGCCTTAACAATGTATAGTGAACCCCCCCAAAGTAGCCCCCAAAACCCCCATACCCACCTTCAAATTTGACCTTGACCTCATTTTTCAAGGTCATTTTGCCCATTAAAGTGCGAAAAGTGCTTATTTTCAAAAATTCTGAAAATTATGTTTTTTTCATGATATCAACTTGATATATTATCTCTAGACAGACAAAAATATGTGAATTTAGAATATGCAATCCAAATTCCTCTAACATTTTACCTTATTTTTCTACAAAATTCCAAATATTGCAATCCGGAGAATGTTAAAAAATGACAAATTATTGCGTTTTTGACATGGAAATATCGATCCGAGAGAGTTACAATAATAAATTGATCCCCCCATTTTGACATCGTGATTCTGAAAATCATATTGGTTTTGACCTAGAAACTTATTTTCAAGGTCAAATTCAAGGTCAAATATGACAAAAAATTGTACGTTTTTTACATGTCATTTTTTTACACAGACAAGGAATAAAGATACTTTTACAAAAATGGCAGACATACTTGCTACAATAGTCTAGAAGGATTGTGTAAATGTTCAACGTCCTCGGACTGACGTATGTCACACCAAAAAGGTCACAAGGTCAAAAAATGAAGGAAAACTGTACAATACTTTTTCAGTGATAGCGCTATTTCAATCGTCCATAACTCCGGTCCTAATTAAGATACAGAGAATTGGAAAACAGATATGGAAAGCCAACATTCTTCTCTAGTTTTCATATATTGACCATTTTGTCATAGCGCCGACGGTTTAAAAGATCGCCGGACCCTGAAAATTTCATGTTTTTCGTTGAATTTTCACAATATATCAATATTTTGACAATGAACGGATCATCCAATTTTGATGAACCAGTCAGGTCATATTTCTAACTTCTATTTACATAATCTTGCTGAATTATATATATTTTCATTGAACCGTTTTGGTTCTAGAGTGATTTTAAGTTAAAAACAACTTTTTTTCAGAAATTTCTGAAGTCCGCATTTCTGAATTGTGCCATCATTTCTATCTGCTGTATCTCCGGTCTTGATGTTTTTACAGAAAATCTGAAAACAGATATGGAAAGCCCCAATTCTCCTCAAGTTTTTATATTTGAATATTTTCTTGAATGCGAAATGGTTAAAAAGATCGCCAGACCCTGCAAAATTCATGTTCTCAGAAATTTCAGTCATTTCCTAATATTTTCAGCAAATTCCTAAAATTCAAATTTGAGAATGGTACCACAGTTTCAAGCAGCCACCACTCTAATCAATTTACTGGTCAATGCACTAGTTTCTGTACTGGTTAGTGTACAGGATTGTGTGCTGGCCATGCATTGGTCGATGTACTGGTTGAAGTACTGGTCGATGTACTGGTCATTGTAATGGTAAATTTACTGGTCCATGCACTGCTCCATTCACTGCTCCCTGCACTGTTCCATGTACTGGTCAATGTACTTGTCCATCTACTGGTCCATGCTTTTTTCTATATGTATATATTTATGAAGCTCAAATTCTCCTCTAGTTTTCGTTCTCTGAATTTTTTCTTGCAGCTCTGATGGTTTAAGAGATCCCCTGACCCTCATCAGTCAGTGCATCAGTCAGTGCATCAGTCAGTGCATCAGTCAGTGCATCAGTCAGTGCATCAGTCAGTGCATCAGTCAGTGCATCAGTCAGTGCATCAGTCAGTGCATCAGTCAGTGCATCAGTCAGTGCATCAGTCAGTGTTTGCCCAAAAACTGATTGTCATGTTTCAGTAAGGGTTTATTGCAGGGTTTATCTGTCTGCTGACTATATGTCACATCACAACTAGTCCATGGACAGATATAAATGCTTCCGTATACATGTGCAAAACGTGTGCAATTACATTCATGTTCAAGTTCATGTTCATGTTCAAGTTCATGTTCATGTTCATGTTCAAGTTCATGTCCAATGCAATAATTTCTTTGATAGGTGAAGTTTTGTCACCGCTTCGCGGTTACCCGATTTCTAGTTTTACTTAAATTCAATATTTTCCGATTTATTAATACCCTCTTATGCCCAGCATTGGGTCCATGCTTCCACAGCGTCCGCCATTACGTCGTATCTAAAATGCGGAGCGGCAGTTGCGGGCTAGCGCTCGCGGGAAAAGTGCGTAAAATGGGCTCGGAATCAAAAAACTGATTTTGACAATTTTGACTTTTTTTATAAACCATGGCGCTAAAAACAAATTGGCGAGATAGGATTTCTCATATCTTTGTCATTTGTTTCCAAATATTGTGAGGAACAATAAAATGCATAAGAGAAGGTTTGCTACTGTCATAATATCTATAAATAGCCTTGATAATTAATGTGGCGCCAAAGTCTTGATCATACAAATGTAAACCCCGCGCATGCGCAACGTCAATAAATATACATGTGCTCAACCCAAACGACATGGCTTCTCCTGTGTTATGATATGGTGGCAGCCGAGGCGAACTGTGGACTTTCTGAGGATTGTCACGCCTTCTGAGGATGTTTAATCCGTAGTACAAGGTTTCTAGCATCTAATGGACTAGTTACGGACTGTACGCACGGATTCCCGATCGAAATGGCGAAGTTTTCCCCGCCCAGAAATTTCGATTTCACCAAGCCTGAAGCATGGCCGACATGGAAAAAACGATTCGAACGTTATTTGATCGCATCAGAAAAGTCAGAAAAATCAGGAACAACAAAGGTGAACATGCTAATCTATGCTCTTGGTGATGAAGCTGAACATGTGTTTGACTCTTTTGCTCTGACTGCTGATGATGCAGCGAAATTAGATGTTGTTTTGAAAAAGTTTGATGACTATTTTCTACCCCAGAGAAATGTGATGCATGAACGCACTGTGTTTTATGAACGTTTCCAAAATGCTGACGAGAATGTCGAGTTGTTTGTTAGAGGGTTGCACAAGTTGGCAACTTACTGTGAGTTTAAGACGACCAAAGATCAGATGATTCGTGATCGATTTGTTGTTGGACTTAAAGACACTAAAATTTCTGGTGAATTGCAAATGAAAGGAAATGACCTCACATTGGTTGATGCTGTGACTTATGCTCGTCAAGCGGAGTCTGTTGGTGCTCAGTTGGTGGAACAGAAACCATCAAGGACAGTGACCGAAGTGCGTAGAGGTGGATCCAATTACAGTGGTCGTCAGTCGTCCAGTTTCCGAGGGCGAGGTCAAGGCCGAGGTCGTTTTCCACGTGGTCGAAGTCGTGGAGGGTCGCACCATTCGCAGAAGACACCAGCTTCGCAGGAAGAAATCCGGTGTAAATTTTGTGACCGGAGGCATGTTCCGGATCGTACTGTCTGTGGTGCAAAGGATGCCAAGTGTCACAAGTGTCATCAGAAGGGACACTTCTCCCGGTGTTGTCCGAAAGGCCGGAAAGTTCGTGAAGTGGTTGTCCCCGGTGAAAATGATTATGATGACTATGGTGACTATGATAATTATGATTACAGTTATGGTGACAGTTATTTTCTAGGCACTGTGTCGTCTAGTGGGCATGAGAAGCCCTGGGAGTTAGCCTTGAGAGTGTGTGACAAGATGGTCAAATTCAAGTTGGACTCAGGTGCAGATGTTTGTGTGTTGAGTGAAAAGACTTACAATGAATTGTACATCAGACCTGAACTGAAGAAGTCGTCTGTCAAGTTGACAAGTGTCAGCAGCAAGTTGACATGTAAAGGCACGTTTGCGACAAGAATCAAGCGTAAAGGAACTTTCTATGTACTAACTTTCTATGTTGTTGATGGAGCTGTGAATAATTTGCTGAGCCGAGCAGCTTGTTCTGCCATGGGATTACTCCGAGTTCATCTGGATGAAGCCAAGTTGCAAGATGATACTGTGTTCGGAGATTTAGGCAAGATGCAGTGTTCTCCCGTTAAAATCTGTCTCAAGTCGGATGCACAGCCGTACAGTCTCCAGGCGGCTCGCAGGATTGCGATACCCTTAATGGACAAAGTTAAGGCCGAGTTACGGAGAATGGAGGACAAAGGAGTCATCAAGAAGATAACGGAGGCTACTGAGTGGTGCGCCGCGATGGTGCCAGTGGTTAAGCGAAGTGGTGATGTGAGAATTTGTGTAGACTTGAAACAGTTGAACAAAGCAGTGATTAGGGAGCGGTTTGTGTTGCCATTGTTGGATGACCTGTTGCCAAAGTTGGCTGGTTCCAAAGTGTTTACCTCCCTGGATTGTTCGAGTGGATTTTGGGCTATCCCTCTCGATCCTGAGACTGCTAAACTGACTACTTTCATCACGCCCTTCGGCAGGTATCACTTCCAGAGACTCCCTTTCGGAATCTCCAGTGCTCCAGAGATCTTCCAGCGTGTGATGAGTGATCTGCTCAGAGATCATGAAGGAACCGTCCTGTACATGGACGACGTCTTAGTTTGTGGTTCTTCACAAGAACAACATGACCAGCGTCTCAAGAAGGTGATTGAGACCATAAAGAGAGCAGGACTACGATTGAACAGGGCCAAGTGTGTGTTTAGCCAAGGTAGTCTGGACTTTCTGGGACATCGTGTCAGTGGGGCCGGGATAAAGCCTGCACCCAGCAAAGTTGATGCTATTGTGAAAATGAAACCACCCCAAAATGTGTCAGAACTGAAGTCAGTGTTGGGACTATTTAACTATTTGTGCCGTTATGTCCCAAATTTGTCAAGTGTTTTGAGCCCAATGTCTTGTCTGTTGCGTTCAGACAAAGTGTGGAAGTGGAGTGTTGCTCAAGAAGAGGCTTTCAGAAAAGCCAAAGAATTTATTGTGAATTCGCCAACACTTTCCTATTATGACCCTTTGAAGCCCACAGTCGTTAGCGCCGACGCTAGCAGTTACGGATTAGGAGCCTGTCTTCTCCAGGTGCATGGAAAGGAGAGGAAGCCTGTGGCGTTTGCATCAAGAACTCTGACAGACGCAGAGAAGAAGTATGCACAGATCGAGAAGGAGTGTCTCGCTTCTGTTTGGGCTTGTGAGAGATTCTCGCAGTATCTGTCAGGATTGCAGAGTTTTGTGTTGGAAACTGATCATAAGCCGTTGGTTCCGCTTATGATGACACGTGACATTGACCAGGTGCCGGTCAGATGTCAACGATTGCTCCTAAGGATAATCAGGTTCAATCCTGAGGTGGTCCACGTTCCAGGGAAGAGCCTGGTGATTGCAGACTCATTGTCGAGAAGACCCTTGCCGCACAATGCAGAAGATGCTGAATTAGCACAAGAAGTTGTGGCGTATGTAGAAAGTGTGGAGTTGGGTACTTTCAGTCAATCCAAGCTGGAACAAGTTCGTTCCGCCACAGACAATGATGAAGAATTACAAACCGTGATGGACTATGTGCTCTCTGGGTGGCCAGAATACCTGAGAGACATGCCAACTGCCTTCAAGAAGTACTTTGAGATCAGACATCACTTGTCTGTGAGTGAAAGGTTGCTTTTGTATGATAATCGCATTTATGTGCCTGGCTCGATGCAGTCAGAAATTCTTGAGAAAATTCACCATGGCCATCTAGGCATTTCTAAATGTCTGGAAAGAGCGAGAGGATCGGTGTACTGGATAGGAATAACTACTCAGATCCAGAATGCAGTAAAGTCGTGCTTATTCTGCCAGGTACACCAGAGGACTCAGAGGAAGGAGCCCTTGATGCCAACGCCTTTGCCAGATAGACCGTGGCAACGAGTAGCGGCCGATCTGTGTGACGATCATGGTGTTATTTACATGATTGTTGTTGACTATTACTCAAGATACTTTGAAATTGTAAGTTGAACAAGATTTGCACTAGGGACGTCGTGCAAGAGTTGAAAGTGCTGTTTGCTAGATTTGGAGTGCCAGAGGTATTTGTGAGTGATAATGGGCCTCAGTACTCATCTGAAGAGTTCCAGAAATTTGCTAGTGACTTTGGATTTGTACATGTGACAAGTAGTCCTCACCATGCCCAGTCAAATGGTGAAGTAGAAAGAGCCGTCGGGTCGGCAAAAGCCATTCTTGCCCAGGAGGATCCCGAGCTTGCCTTACTGACTTATCGTTCGACTCCAGTCACGTCAACGGGTTTCAGCCCATCCCAACTGCTCATGGGGAGACAGATCCGAACGACCCTTCCGACTCTGTCCAGGAATCTCCAGCCTAATTGGCCTGAACAATCTGTAGTGACTTCCAATGATGAGAATGCGAAAGCACAGCACAAGCACTACTACGATCGTCGTCACGGAGTTCGTCCGTTACCCCCAGTGTCCCCGGGTCAACAAGTGCTTGTCAAGACAGATAAAGCAAAGACTTGGTCGGGTCCAGCGACAGTTATGTCTCACGCAGAGACCCCTCGATCAGTTCTAGTCAAGAATCAGTCCAACCGTAGTGTCCGAAGGAACAGAAGACACTTGCAGCTGATCGACCCAAGCCCAAGTGTCGAATCGCCAAGAAGACCCCCCGACCCGTTAAATTCCCCGTTCCGAAGTGAAAGAGTGTTAAATTCCCCGTTTCAAAGTGAAAGAGTGTCAAATTCCCCAACTGCCATGCCAGCTCTTCCAGCTGGAAGACCCCCCGATGTTACAACGACAAAGTCTGGCAGGATATCTCGACCGGTGACAAAGTTGGATTTGTAAATTGGCAAAATGTTGAAATTGTGAAGTGCCTATTGAAATGAATTGAAGTGTTCTGATAAAGTTTTTCTTAAGTTGACTGTGACAGGACACTCCATTTGTGATCTTTATTTGTGATATGACACTATTTTTCTTCATTTGTGCAAGGACACTTATTCCAATGATATTAATTTGTGAAATGACACTTCATCATGATCAACGCTTTAAAAAATTTAATTTGCGAAATGACACTCCTTTATTTCCATTCGTACAAAAATGCTCAATGCCTTCAAGATTTATTTTGTGAAATGACACTTCGTGATCAACGCCTTAAAGATTTAATTTGTGAAATGACACTTCTTTATTTCCATTCGTACGAAAAGAAGACTGAAGAAAGAAAATCATCAATGCTCAAGAACAGTTATAAATTTAATTTGTGAAAAGACACTTTTAAAAATTAATTTGTGAAAAGACACTTTAAAAAAAATTTAATTTGTGAAAAGACACTTTTAAAAATTTGATTTGTGAAAAGACACTAAATCAATTGCTACCAAAAGTTGATTTGCTACAAAATTTGTTGAATTTTGACATTTCATGTGCGCGAATTTACTGTGCATCGTTTGTTGGTGCTTGTAACCAATTGTTAGTTTCTTAAAGTTAGAACTTCACAATATTGTTCTATTGTGTAACTTTAAAGTTAAAAAGTATGCACTGTTGCTATACTTTTAGAGACTATTTCTGTTCATTCTACTTTTCAAAAAGGGGGAAAGTAATATATGTAAAATTTCAAAAGTAAATTTCAATTGTAAATTCCAATTGTAAAATTTAATTTAATAATCTCAAAAGGGGAGATGTCATAATATCTATAAATAGCCTTGATAATTAATGTGGCGCCAAAGTCTTGATCATACAAATGTAAACCCCGCGCATGCGCAACGTCAATAAATATACATGTGCTCAACCCAAACGACATGGCTTCTCCTGTGTTATGATAGCTACCGCGATGGATTTTGCTATAAAAATTTATTTATATCTCCAAGTCAGTTTTGAGAAATCAGACTTGCTTGCCAAAAATCGCCATTAAAAATATTCCGTTTAGACTATAAAGCTAAAAGTCTCTCTGATTGCAGTCCTTTTCATAGCGCATCTAATGCTTTAAACCAGAAGTCTCTAACCCTGATAGAAGTGGTTCAAATGGCAATCGAAGCGGCCGTCACACGAAATTATCAAAAACCAAAAAAGCAGCTCACAGAGCTCAAAAGACTGCTGTTGCCATGGTGACGTCGCCATTGCTGCATCATGAGTAGCGAGCCACCTTAAGAGGTAATTTAAGCAAGCCCTTTCTGCATATATGGCTTTGTAAGTTATAAGAAACTAAAGGAAGAGGTCAGAAAAAATTGAGCAAGCTTTTCATCAGACTTTATTGATGTTACAAAATATAAGGAAAAGGCCAATTTGGCTATAGGCCCTATAAGAAACTGATAATGACAAAATTCCAACAATCTTATAGTCAGACTTGTTAATAAATGTTCGGTCACATTACGTGTTTGGCCATGTTGAAATGATCTTTTTATTTTGTCTAGGAAGCAGACTTGTTATACTTTTTGAGAAAAATACTTGGAAATTGATAGAAACAATGTTGCTGTGTGGTTGTCAGATTTTCCCAGTTTCAATTTGTCTCAAATTTGTTTTGTCAACTTCATAGGTGAATACCTTTATCCCTTCCAGTGTATCGCAGTCATGATAGGTGAACAGAATAGCAGGATCTATTTATCAAACTTTGCATAGAGTTTTGGAATAAAAATGTATAGTATGCAAATGCAATTGGAGATTTGAGGAGGCAGGAGGTTGAGATTCTGTTAGCCACCTTGACCTTGGGTCAAAGCAGTGTCATTGCTTGTCACCAGTGGATGGTGCTATTTCCAAAACGCATGTGTTTCTATGGATATCTCAGAGGAAACACTTTGGATTTTTTCATTCACCCTCCTACAGTTCAGGTAAGTCAATTGTTATCAGGTGCACCAATGCATAAATTTTATTTTGACATATTTTTTTGCAAATTTCATGACTTAAGATTGTTGAATCAACTTGAATGTCAACAGCTTCCCTCCCTGTAGTGTATGTGTATTGGGTATTTGAATCAGTAACTATTGCTGGATCTTCCCGCGGTTGACACCCAGACATGGTAAGCCTCAGAGGGGTTATGGATTTGGGATGTGATGATTCCTTAGATTGTGAAAAATTAATGAAAGTATAAAATTGATCAGTATATGATTGTAGCACATGTTGACCATAAACAGACTACCAACCAATCCTCTAAAATAGGGGTTTCCCCCTTTTTTTGGCCTAAAACCCTCTTACCCTCTTTTTAATGCAAAAACCCTATTTTTGACAACATAAAAACCCTCTAAAAAAATTACCATTAAATGGTTATTTCATTACTTTCTGTCCTCCAAAATTGTTGAGCTGGTTGACAACCCGGTCAAAACTGCCAAGAATAAAGCTTGAGGAGGATGCTCACTGCTCAACTACTGTTATTGATCGGACCCTTGAATTTAAAAACTACAGGAAGTGCATTGTAAAACCGTTTCAACTGGAAGTTTTGGCTATAATTGCGTTTTTCTCAATTGATGAAAAAATTTTGTTTATTAGGACCCCGATTTTTTTGTGAAAACCCTCTAAAAAGGAATGCAGAACCCTAGAACTGACGTTGCTGAGGTTGGGAGGTCTGCATAAATAATGTTTGCAAAAAGTTTTTATTTTTATTTTCTTTCAGCTGCTCACTTAAGTGCAAATGAGGGGACCTTCGCAGGAAACTTGCATTGTTTCTCTGTACTGCGACTATTGTGGGGCTCTTTCAAAAGTTCCTGGTTGGGGTATAATATGTGTGGTAACTTAGATTGAATAAATTGTCTCATCTCATTGGTAAAATATATGTACCTAACTGATATTTTCAACTTCACCAAGTCTTCAATTTCAAAATACTTGATACACATAAAGCCATGGCCATCTGAGTCACTCCACTTTCCAACAGAAAACAATTTCAGGTAAAAGTACAGATTTTTATTGAATAATTTTTACAAATGAAGTATAAATACACAAGTAACTCAGCGATAACTCCAAATTTCACCATTTACATAAATTGTATGCCAGGTTATAAATTTATGCAAAATTTGCCAGTTTTGATTTAGTAAAAGTGCAAAAATTACAAGAAATAGGCCTACCAAATTTTACAAGTACCTGACCCACAATGTCAAAGCAATAAATACTTTATTGAGGAAATACATGAATGGAAAACAAACATATGTATTGTAAATAGTAAATTAATAATGTACAGTATTTAAAATATATTGATTGATCTTTAAATTTAAAAATACGGTCGAAACAAAAGTTCAGAGAGATTCCTTTTTCTTGTGATTTCTCTTACATTATTATTATTTACAGTTTTTTTAAACATATCACATTTATCTGCTTTTGAGCAAGCCAGCTTGCAATTCCCTGCAAATTTTTGGCTGTAGTGTATTATATATACAATGTAACTGTATATCAATAATTATATAATAAACGTCTTCTTAAAACAAATGGTTAATAACCTTCGAAAGCTTTGTTTTGGTAAGCATAACTGCCATTAGGGAGTTTTTCCTCTTGCAGCACCTTGCTATCAATATTGAATACTGAGGGAGGATAGATTCCATTTGACGCGGATGTAGTGTTGGATTGCAAACTGTTTTTTCGTAATGCTGGTCCTTTGTAGTATTTTCCAACGCGATTTTCTGGGTCTGCTGGACCCCAGTTCGGAGCTGGTCGGAGTACTCGTTTGAAAGCCTGTATAAGAAAATGTACTTTTAATGTCATTGCAATGGTATTACGTAGCTTATGAATTACAGTCAGTAGTGATAAAACAAATACGATTACTTGTATATTCCAGAATTTCTGTGCCTCAAAATTGTCTTCATGTTGCTTTTTATTTAGAATTTTTTGAATTGATGTTCTCCAAATAAGAGACAAAAGACTAAAGATAATAATGGTTTTTGGTAGCACTAATTTTATATACTTATTATAGGGTCGATTTTATGTTATGTTAGTCAATTTAATCCAACAAAAAGTGGCATTATGTGGCACTCATATTTTTCTTTGAGACAAAGGATCTTTCCCTCAATATTGAACATTTTTCGCAAGGTTGACCATTTATTTAAGAAAGAAAATTAATTTTAAAAAATGTTTGCTAATAATATGTGCACAGTTCCTGCAGTGGCGGATCCAGGGGGGGGGGACTAGGCGGCCCGGCCTCCCCCCTAGACCACTGAGATGGAAATTAAATTATGAAGAAAATCTGTACTGGGCCAGTGAATGGTGAAACAGCGCCTATAGTATAGGCTGGATGTAAGCCTGTGAATGCCATAACGACGTTCGGGCCCCCGCCTAGATTACCCTGTCTGGATCCGCCACTGTCCTGGGGGGTACTGGGTACAGATGACCTATTAAAATCCCAAATGATAAAAAGTCGTTCTTACCAAGCAAATGGTTCCATCATTTACGAGTGCCACAATTGCGAAGACCACGGGCCACATGAGAGCAAACGTCACGACAAACCAGTAGAGCATGATTCCCCAATCTGGATATGTGTAGTCAGGGCTGGATAGCGTGTCTACTCCTCCGTTTACAGCCGAAGTAATGATTACAACCTGATATAAGAAGTCATAATTACTGTGTGTTCAACTTAGTGCCCAGCACCTTAGACGGTTCAGCCAAAGGTTATAACCAGAGGCCAAGGGCCAAGGTGTTGGGGTAGCTTCTCACAGCAAGGTATTAGAGCTGGTGTGTAGGATAGACACTGCATAGCAGACTTGCTCACCAAGCCCTGATGAGAGAACTCTACATGATAATAATTACAGACATGTTAGCCTAATTAATTAATATAAGTAAATACAACCTAAAAGGTACGAAAACGCAGAAACCTATCACATGATAAATAAATAAAAAAGACCGTAATTATAGTTTACCTAATTTGAAATAAAATATGAACACATGGCCAATGTAATATGATGATATATACTAACTACTGACTTACCAACAAGAGGATAGGTGAAATAATGGCCCACTCAAGCTGGAACCAGAGGAATGGTCTTCGGCCAATCATTATTTCTATATCTTTTGAAAAGTTTCTGACTCCTGGAAACAAAGTCAATATTTCATTTTCTCCGTTTCTCAATCACAAAATTTAAACATATCCTTTGATTTCATGTAAGTTTTAATTTATTTACACCCGCCTAAATAAAAAAAAAGCTTAACCGTTTGGATCATAGATGTACTGATGACCGTTTCACTGAAATTAGTGTGTCTCACCACAATTTCAGATATTTGATATTTTCGTAATTGATAAACTTCTTAAGTGTGATGTTATAACTAATATGGATCGAACTGAAAACCATATAAATGTGTAGTAAAAGTATGACAG
The DNA here is from genome assembly GCA_026936325.1 of Platynereis dumerilii. Taxonomy (NCBI): domain Eukaryota; kingdom Metazoa; phylum Annelida; class Polychaeta; order Phyllodocida; family Nereididae; genus Platynereis; species Platynereis dumerilii. The sequence goes on along the minus strand of JAPTHN010000012.1, from coordinate 11,730,453 downwards.
TTCAGAAAATAAAGAGTGGCCTGGATGGAATATTCTTCAGATACACTATCAATTGCATAATAAGCATAGTTAAAAACAGGTTTTTAAAAAATCTCACCGTAGACCCAGGCAACACAAAACAGTTGAAGAAATCCAGTAATCAGCAGCGGATAGGTGCTGACCCCTCCCTCTACGATGTTGAATAACCAAATACCTCCCTGTGGCAAGAAGATATATTTATTTGACATGAGTTATTACAATACAAAAACAGTATAAAGTCATGTAATTATTATTTACATTTATTTTTGGAAGGCGACATTCACTTTGACATGAAAATGGCACGATTTTAAGTAAGTGCAATATTTACAGCAGCAAATTGGCCACCCATCCCAGCCACAGCCGCAACCAGCTCACTCCAACCAAGTTAAAGGACTGGGTTCGAAGCATTCAAACCCGCATCCTCAAGTGCCGTTGGATTCGCAGTCAAGGTCTCTAACCATTAGGCTATGGGAATTTTTTTATTTTTTTTATTTTTAGAGATGCTTGCTTGCTTGCAAGCGGCATCTCTATTGTGGGAGGATGGCTCTGAAACTTATGACAACTGCCTTGGCCATGCTGTTTCATCTCTGTCATTAAAACTTTGCATACACTCTCAATAGAATTTTATCTTGCGTTGATAAACTGTTGGTGTCATTCTGAGATGAAGAAATTAATAAAGAAAACAAACAGGCTGAGTTTCTGCAGGTCAAAGGTCAATCACCAAAAGTAGGTCACAGGCCAGATACCCTCCAGCAGGTCTCACATGCCGGATATCCTTGTGCAGGTGACAGGCAAAGGGGTACATACTATCATGGGCAGTCTATCTACAAGCATCTCTTAAAGTGCTTGCACGTTATTTTTTTTTTTTTATATAGAGAGTATGTATATTCACCTCAGTAACCATAGGGAGAGTAATAAGGAAGAGGAAACAACAACAGATGGCTCTGAAGGTCATGCTGATCTTAGTGCTCGATCTCAGGTATGGAATCTCATCCTGGATGATGGTAAACACTCCTTCCACAGAAGACAACTGAAAGAAAGGGATTGTTGTTATATTAGGATGAAATAATACACTGTCAATTTAATAGAGGAAAGTAGGAAGAACTAAGTCACCCTGACCCTCCTTTCTGCATTGGGATATCCAAATATATAAGTCGCATGACCAACACCAAAAAGTTACACTTTTCAAAAGATTGAACAAGTGATCTCCTGCCTCCGGCCTGACCTCAGTACTCAGAGTACTATTCTTCACTCTAAAAAATGTCGGGACAAAATTGGTTTTTTAGATTCAAAATGGTTTTTGCATTGAAATTTGGTTTTTCAAAAAACCATTTTGAATCTAAAAAACCAATTTTGTCTGAAATTTTTTTGAGTGTTGGAGATCCCGCTGAGGTCATGTTGGCCTGGTGGCTCAGTTCTCCCTACTTTCCCCAAAACCACTAGAGCAGCTGAGTCTCATTGCTATTCGCGAAAGAGGCCTTCGAACATCCAAGGAACATTTTAATATTTAATACTTTATTTATATCATTATGCTACACTCAGGAGCACTTTACAAAATCTTAAAAGTGATCCATCTCACAGTTGGAGAAGTCACTCATATATATATATTCGATCTTAAAATAATGAGTCTTTTGATTTTTCTTGAAGGATAATTATGGTGGGACGACACCCGACAAACTTAAGCCAAAACAAGACCAATTGAGCTATAATTATCCATTGCTCCTGATGATAGGACTAAGGTGTTTTCAAAATGCAAATTCTAAATTATTGAAAAAAACTTACAAGACTGGAAAATCCCAGAGTTAATAACATAATGAAGAATAGGACGGACCATAGAGGAGCCACAGGCATCTGGGTTAAAGCTTCTGGGTAGACCACAAACACAAGACCAGGACCTGAAATGCAGAAAATTTTAAGACATTATAGAAAAAAAAAGAGACAAGGACTAGCACAGAAAAGGAGCCATGATATTGCAAAGGGGAACATGATATCGCAAAAGGGCTCATGATGTTGCAAATGGGATCATGATGTTGCAAAAGAGCTCGCAGTGTTGCAAAAGGGCTATGGATGTTGTAAAAGGGCTCAGGATGTTGTAAAAATGTGCATGAGTTGCAAAAGGGTTCATCATGTTGCAAAAAGGACTCAGGATGTTGCAAAAAGGGCTCATGATGTTGCAAAAATGCTAGTGATTTTGCAAAAAGGGCTCATGATGTTGCAAAAGGGCTCATGGTGTTGCAAAAGGGCTCATGATGTTGCAAAAGGGCTCAGAATGTTGCAAAATGGCTCTTGGTGTTGCAAAAGGGCTCATGATGTAACAAAAATGTTCATGATGTTGCAAAAGGGCCTTGGTCAATGAATTAATACCGATTAAACCTCACCATGATAATGTTTAGCAGTGAAAAGCTTGGAGATACTTGGCAGTTTCAAATGTAGCATTGGCAAACAGTGTATTAGATGAACGGACATGACGAAACAATTACACGTATATTATTAATTAATAGACATATTAATCAAGGGTGTTATGTCTGGCCTCCAAATGTAAGGAATCATTCATAGCAAATTAATTTTTGGTCTCACCCTGTGTCGCGACTTCATCCACTGGGACACCTTTCTGTTCCGCCATGAATCCGAGAATTGCAAAAGTTACAAACGCCGAGTAAAACGAAGTTAAACAGTTGATGATAGGGATTAATATGGAATCTCTGTAAAAAATATTATAAAATAATAATTATTATTTACATTTTATCAGCACTGACTGCAGATTTGAGAACAAAATTTAATTTTCATGGTGCAAAGTCACAAGGCCGGTTTTATTTTCATATTTCCAAGATTAGCTATTTATTCAGAATACTTCGTTTCCTTCACCCTTCAACTACTGGGGTAGTGCCAGATTATTAGGCATCAGTGGAACGTATCACATGGAAATGTCTATCTACATTGAATCTCTCTCTATTTCTATCTATCTTTATATCTGTCTATCGATCTGTTTATCTGTCTATCTATCTCCGTTTGCATGTCTCCTTACCTCTGTATGTTATTGTTGAACCTGTTGAAACTGGCCATGGCATGTAGACCGCCCGTACAGCAACTGAGGGAAAAGAAAATTTGGGCAGCGGCATCAGTCCACACCTGAAAGGAAGATCAACATCTATAGGCTGATGTGCAAGCAATTTCAATGAGGTTAAGTCTTGCTTGAGAAAGACATATTATGAGGTTATATCATGGGTGGGGGCAGTATATCCCAAGTATAGTCACCCGAGACTCAGTATATCCCGAGACCCGAAGGGTCGAGGGATATACTGGGTCAAGGGTGACTATACTGGGATATACTGTCCCCACCCATGATGTAACCTTTTTATCCCATGTCTTCTTTTTTTTTAATTAAATACTTTTTATTTTATAACAATGTAATACATTTTACTTAATGTGAATGCAGTTGTGTTACAACAAAAATCAATAATCTTAATTGGCAGTACTTAATTACCTTAAATCATAACAATCTAAAAAGATGCTGGCTTGTTATGCTAATAAGCATGGTATACAGAGGGTCATAAACAACGTCTTTTTGTTGATTCTGGCATGCAAATGAGGCAATGCTGTTTTCTGATTTGACCGTTTCAGTATATCCCTGCCATCTAATGAATAAATTAGTATATCCCTGTTAGCTAATTTATTGAAGAGCTCTGATTGGGTGTACTGATATTTGTCCCTCTCAATGCCAACATATTTCCCTCTCTGATTTGGTATTTACCTGGGAAAAACAGTGTATCAGGGAAAAAATGTGCCAAGACATGGGATAATCTGTAGTATGGATATGTATATAGATGCAGTGGTCCCTGTATGCGTTATAAGATCGCCCCTTCTGCGGTCATGAAGCAGTCTCTCGTGGGTGTGCGGTTTCTCGTTGGGGAGCAAAATACACTAAAAATACAACTTAATGGGGTAGGTAGTCACATTTAATATCCCATCTCTTTGAGGGATTTAGGAAAATATTTTAAATAAATAAAAAAAATGTTTGTATGTAAGTACTCACTTTGCCGTCCTGAAGCCTGTCGAGGTCTGCGCTGAGGTAAAAGTCCAGAATGCCCACACTGGCTCCCTCTAGGAGAGCTGACCGAACAAGAATGATGGTCATCATGACATACGGGAAAAGGGAGAAGAAGTAAATAGCCTGAAATGGAATTCAATATTGTGTCAGTGTAATCCAAAGCTTGCAAAATATACCAATATTTTAAAACCTGTGCGGACTAGATGGCAGATTAAATGCGTACCTTTCCGAGGGATTCAATTCCTTTGATTAAAATCAAATAGATGAGAACCCAAGCTAAGAAGAGGCACAGAGCCAACTGCCAGACAACCGTTCCAGGCTCCTCCAACCCGGGCGACTGCCTAATCACGTTCACGCTGAAATGGAAAGACATTGTGTGTTTTTTACGGGTTTTGATTGGAAATTCATTTGACATGAGGAATCCAAAACATTTCAAGAAGAATTAGGAAAGAAAAGGAGGCCTTTTCATTTTTCAATAGGCACTGCTGGCCTATAATTAAACTCCCTGGGAGAGGGAAGGGTGTCAAAAACATTTTCGATACAAATGCTAGGCTAGAAGCTAGGCAACCAGGGTGGCTATTGCGGATTGTCATCGTGGAAATGACCTTGCGGTACAAATTTTTAATTGTAACAATTGTTATTGGTTTTTTTTTTCCAATTCGTGTTTTTCCACAAATGTATCATTTAAATAAGGGACCAAATCGTGGAATTATGACAGATTTTCAACTCAACCCAAGAGAGATTTTGTAGCTAAAAAGAGGCCTACTAAGGAGCGTAGCTGTACATTTAAAAATAACGTGCAAGCACTTTAAGCAGCACAGACAGTGCATGGTTCCAACACAAGCGCACTGGTCACGGATATACTAAGGAGAAGAAGAAGGCATGGTTGACCTTTGACTCATGGAAGCCAGTCCATTTTAGTTTCTTTATAATTTTTTCCATCACAGAAGGGCACCAAAAGTGACTGGTCGAAAGTTAAAAACCTACAGAGAATGTAGAGTAAATTTGAATGAGATTGGTGAAAGAGAGTGACCTCCAGAGTGCTAACGAGATTGCATGAAATTCTTGGGGTAAGAGCAGCTGTACTGCTAATAAAAATGAAGTTTCCTCCCTACAATTATAAGCATATCCACAACAGAAAATGTTCATATATTTATATATATATGTCGACTTACTAAAAGAATTGTTCGCTTGGCGATTGCAGCTGACTGGTGCTGTTCAGATTTCTTTCTGAAATGAAACAGACATAATATTTTACATGAAACATATTGAAAAAACATCATCACCGTTTTCATCATCACATAAGGCCATGATTTTCTACGTTGTTTAATTTTTATGGAGAGTACCACAAACTGCAAATATAACAATCTGAATCATGTGATCACAATAAGTTTTACCTGCACGATATGCATCATGTAATGTTGCATTTTAATTTTTTTACCTGCAAGGAATGTGTCACATTATGTTGCATTATGTTTTACCTGCAAGGTATCCCAGAGGAAAAAAGAGTACACTTGCAGCACAGAAACAGTACAAAATCAGTATATCCCATATATGGTATTGGAGTACATTAGAAGCACAAAAGAAGTACATTGCGCAATGACGATTTGCATGGTTGAGAGACTTTTTCACACAAAATTTGCATTTTAAGTACAAATGCAGTATTTTTGCAGTACAAATGAAGTATTTTCGCAGCGTATTTACAGTACAAAAGGAGCACATTTGAAGCGCTCGAATTATTTTAATTATGCTTCATTTATACTCCCGATATGCAAATCCATACGCTGCAAAAATACTTCCTTGCAGGGAGTACAAAAGGAGCATACTAGCTGCGCTTGCTAGCAGGAAGTATTTTTGCAGTACAAACGCAGTACATTTGCAGTATCTAAAAATCAATGCTTCATTAATTTTATAGGCCACATATAATATCAGTTCCTCAACAAGATCAATAAAATTAAAATAACTACACATTTAATTACTTAAGCCTAGAGTAAAAAAGAAAGCTGGAACAATTTTATATCCGTTTTGTACTTTTTGTCACTACTAATAGTAAAACATTTGGATCTAATACAATGGAAATTATGCCAGTAATTGAATGTATTGTAATTTAAAACCTGGACACACCTGCAAATTTTCCCAAGTTCCGGAAGTGAACATGACCCACATGTGACTAAATCTAAGCAGCCTAAGTCATAGAAGTATAAATTCAGTACATGGAATGTTCAGATGACATTTAGAAGTTAGAGGAGCACATATGCAGTACGTGATTATTCAAATTGGTCCACTAGAAGTATAAAATCAGTACACAATTTGAATAGAAGCACAAAATCAGTATAATGGAGTACATTTGCAGCGTTGGTCTACGTACTGCTTTTGTACTGATTTTGTACTTCCTCGCTGAGAAGCTGTACTGCTTTTATACTCTTTTTTCCTCTGGGATGTATCACGTAATGTTGCATTTTACAATTTACCAGCAAGATACAGTGCTGCCTGTAAGTAAGTGTAATGCATGATATAGTGCCATTGCATCAATGCTAAATATCCTCAACCAAACTACTTGTGGAGGCTTGAACTCTCATCCGATGAGAGGAAAAAACATATTGGGTCATAAAGGCTGATATGTGAGGCATGTGGGATATAACAATGGCAGCCAATTTTCTCTGCTGCAGTCGGAGTTAGGTATAGGTCAAAGTCTTTGATAAGTAAAGCCAGTTATTATTTACCAGCAATATGAGACTTCATGCTTCCACAAGCAGTTTTGCTGAGGATGTTTAGCATTAATGCAAAGGCACCATTTAATGCATTTCACTTACTTACAGGTGGCACTGTATATAGTATTGCATTTATGTTTTGCCTGCAATGTTTTTGCCACATACTATTAATTTATGTGTTTTACCTGCAATGTGTGCATCATTTAAAGCTGCATTTATATGTTTTACCTTAAAGGTATCCGTCAAATAATGTTGTATTTATGTTTTACCTGCAAGGTATGTGCATCATGTAATGTTGCATTTACTTATTTTATTGCAAGGTGTGTGTCACGTAATGTTGCATTTATGTTTTGCCTGTAATGTGCGCATCACGTAGTCTAAATTAATTTTTTTAACCTGAAAGGTAGGGGAAGCTTGGGAGAGTTGGGCCACTTTTTACGTTCTTGCACCTCCTGCTTACAATAATGATTATATAAACATGCTAAATGCATGTATTGTATCTTGAAATATTTCAGAAAAATATCTTTAGGTTTGCATTGATATTTGCCCAAGAACATATGAGCTACAGCCCCATGAAAATTGGAAAAAAATTGGCCCAACTCTCCCCATCAAGTGGGAGACTTGGGTCATTCAGGAGGGAGACTTGGGCCATTGCAATACATCAGGTTCGGTTAAGCTGCACTTGAGGCCATAATATTTTTAACCTGAAGTGTAGTGGTCATAGAGGTCGTTAATCCTGAATTGAGGCCTCTTGCAACTCTAGTTTGCTGTCAGACTTAAGCCTCGGCCTGATGGCCCAACTCTCCCCATCTAGATTTCCTGATATCTAATTTTATTAGATTATGAATAATTATTAAGGCCTAAAAATATTCAATCTTTGTTGGAAATTGCTCTAGACAAGTTCTTCTGTCTTAATAAAAATAAATCTGGGTAAATGCAACACATGTGGGGAGAGTATTAGCACTGTCCCAAATCTCCCCCATTCCACCATTTTTCTCTAAATCCCAATTGTGACAAAACCGGTTGTCTGATAATTTTCCAAAATATGTTAATAACAACTGAATAATCAAGCCTACCAAGCATGCCATAGAAAATTTTCTCAGTCCTTGTTGTCTGACAGACAATTAAAAACTTGTAAAATGGCTCATTTTTTCCTTTTTTCATCCAAATTTGAATTTTCTTCTCTCTAAAGATCGTGACAAGCAAATTAGCCAGAAATGTTACATCTATTGAAAGATTTTTATTTTTATAAAATTTTGGTGGCTGCAGCTTTCTCAAAAAATTTTTATTTTCCTCAAAAATCAGGGTGGCCCAACCCTCCCTGCGGCCCAACTCTCCCAAGCTTCCCCTATGCCTCACAAAATGTTTCAGTTATGTGCTTTACATGCAATATAGGCCTATTCATCACATAATGTTGCATTTATATGTTTAACCTGCAAGATATGCATCACACAATGTTGCATTTACATTTTATATGTTTTATCTGCAAGGCATGTATCACATGATCTTGAATTTATGTTTACCTGAAAGGTATGCATCACGTAATGTTGCATTTTGATTCAGTATTTTCAAGTCAGGCATCAAAATGCATCTGTTATCAGACCAATCTGCAAAGTAAATAAAAACATGAACAATAAATTTAATGATCTTATAGATTAAAAAAAAACAACAACATCTAACTCCAGTATAAAGCCTGTGTGAGTGGGTCAAGCTCAGGATGAAACCCTTTTGGCTCAGAACCTTTAAAAAAACCTGGAGTACAGAAAAGAAATAAAATGCATAAGTTACATTTCAGCGTCTGAATAATTGTTGGGTCAATGTATGTCCTTCCCTTTCTTTACTTGATCAAGCTCTGAATTGATGTCCTTGTCTCAATTTCTGTTAATAACAAAATCAGGCATGCATGACAGGACAAAACAAATTGTCCTGACGTATTGCTTGCATAATGTTACATAATAATAGCATAATAGAAGGATAAAAAATATATATATTTTGTCAAAATAAAGCCTTACCTCCGCATTTCGCCCACGGAAGCTCGGAAGCGAATGACGCAAAAAGGTAGTAGAAGGACCATGCGATAATAACAGGGTAAAACAGGCCGATGAGGAATGCATTCGCCAACATTGTGAAACCAACACCTGGAATATTATTACAAAATGTATGAGGAAAATTTTTTTTATATAAATATTATATTTGAGATACTATTTCGTTTTTTTCTGCATGTTTGAAAAGATTTCAGTTACCGAAAGAGCAGATAAATTTATGTTTGACTCTTTGACAATGATGCCTGCATTTCTATATTAACAGTTTGACGCCTATATATAGCATCTTATAGGTGAGACCCAGGTAACTTGATCTCCTGGGGTAAATTTATACTGGAGCTAATTTTGGAAGTTTCATAAAGCTAATTTAATTTGGTTATGGAAAAACACCTCCAGCCTAGCCATAATTCAAATATATTTACTTCACTCAAATTACAGCGTAAAAGATCTATGTAGCCAGTGTCTCAGGAACATGGCTTATGTTATCACGTACCAAAACTTACCCCAACTTACCCGCAGAACGATTTGCTCCAGTCTCCCCTACACTCAAAAATGTCGGGACAAAATTGGTTTTTTAGATTCAAAATAGTTTTTTGCAAAACTAAATTGCAATGCGAAAAACCAACATGGATTTTTTTTTTAAAACCAATTTTGTCTGAAATTTTTTAGAGTCTAATTTTCACAAATTAAAGATTGAATCTCACCTCTGAAGAAGGGACTGATACTCCACACTTGTGTAGAACCTCGACTTGTGAATTGCCCGAGAGCAAGTTCGCAGTAGAACATGGGCCAACCGACGAGGACCATCATCAAGAAGTAGGGAATGAGGAAGGCACCCCCTCCGCTCTCGTAGGTGAGGTATGGAAACCTGAAAAATAACGTGCAAGCACTTTAACAGCTGCTTGTAGATATATAGGTGCAAGTATCTACTAATTTATTAATCTACTATATAAATCTATCTGGATATCTATCTCCATCTATCTATCTATCTATATATTCCTTCCTTCCTTGCTTCCTTCCTTGCTTCCTTCCTTGCTTCCTTCCTTGCTTCCTTCCTTCCTTCCTTCCTACCTTCCTTCCTTCCTTCCTTCCTTCCCTTTCCCCCTTTCTTCCCTCCCTTCCTCCCCTCCCTTTCTTCCCTCCTTGTCTGAGCTCCCCAGCAAAACTAGCAAAAGTAGGTCAGTGTGACCCAGTTAATTTCGTTACCCTGACTGACCTTTGACCTCGAGATAGTCAGCCTGTTTGTTTTCTTTAATAATTTTTCCATCTGAGAGAGGCACCAAAAGTTTTTCAACGCAAGATAATATTCTATTCAGACTGTATGCCAAATTTTAATGACATAGGTGAAACAGCACGACCTTGGGAGTTGTCATAAGTTTTCCTGAACTCCTCTCGCAATACAGGCTGCAAGCAGCTGTAAAAATGAGAAAATGAATATGAGTGCTAGGACCCACAGCCATTTCCACAATCGATCAACCTTGTTTTTCTTGACAATAATCTTCCATTTTTTTTAGAATCTTCAGACACATTATTTTGGATGAAGCATAATGATTGTTTGTTTGTTTGTTTGTTTGTGTTTTACGCCTCTGCGGCACCTTATCGGGCTATATTGAAGCTGGCAACCGCCGTACAATGATGAGATGAGAAGATTGAGAGTCTGGCACATACCCTATTAATTCAGGGATGCCCAGGGTCTTTCAGTTGCCCCAGCATAGAATACTGGATACAACCCGGGTCCATTTAAAGTCCCATGGGTTCGGATTATAGTGAGTTCCCGAGGTGAGATTTGAACCCACGCCCTCAAAGCCAGTTGGCAAGCGCACTTACCAATTAGGCCACGGAGGAACTCTGAAGCATAATGATAACCTTTTTTCAAATTTTTCCACCAGCGACTTATATGCTTGACTAACTAAGGGACCATTCAGAATTTATGACTTCGGGGGTTGGAGTTTTGTCAGAAGTTCCACGTTAAAAATTGATACCCTAAGAATTCATGCAGATTTTTAATACCCCCCCCCCCCGCCCCACCTTAGGATTGTTGAGAATTTTTAGTACCCCCTAAAACTTGCAAAGCAATGCACACTCATTCTTATACATATGTACGCCTTGGAAAATTGCATGCACAGATTTGCACACTTGTTTGCATAATATGTAGGTATTCTATATTTTCTAAGGTTCAAATTTCATACCCCTTTTATAAATGTTGTATAAAATTAGTGCCCCACCTTGAAACACTTATGAAAAATTAGTGACCGTCCCTCAGGCAAACCTCCAAACCACCCATCCAAGTCTTAAATCCTTGACTGTCCCTTAGAGTATTCTGGATGTCACAACTAAGTTGGAAATTGCTCCCTAATTTACTGCAATTGAATTCTATTTTAAGCGGAGCAATTTTGTTGATCATCGCTTGCATCGGATTGCAACGTGTATCATGTTATGTCCGACATAAAGGGGGAAATAATGTTTGGATATAATGTTCCGTTTGATGACAATGCTGGTCTTAATTTCGATAAATAAGGACAAAATATGTTTGCAATCCAACAAAAAAAACCACTTGAACAATGTGTCAAAATATGATAATGTATATAACAAATTATTATGGTCACAAAATATGTGTAATACTAATAGCAGGTGAATTACTGTGCACATCCAAGGCACATGTCTTATCTTTCAAGTGACTTAAGTGGACCTAGAGATCAGAATAACATATAATGCTGTCACGCATGTAAGTATTTGATTAAAGGGCCATGGATCTATATATGGGTCATTTTGAGTAGGCTATTATTCACAATTTCACATGCTTGATTATGAATTCCCTTTATTATTATTTTTTATTTCAATGATGTTCCACTTCACAATCAGCTTATTATTTTGGTGAAAAGTCATCAGCTGAAATTCGTATTGCCAAAGAAAAAGTTCAACATGCCGCAATTATTAAGAACTTTGTCTTTTGGGGTGAGAATACAGGGCAATTTGATATTTCCAAATTCCCAGATATTTGCAGCCATTTTAATGAGCTTACGTGGTGAGCAAATACTTGAAATATACTGTTAAAAAAGGGTTTATATGGATCCTTTAAGGGTTCTATAAGCTGGTATAGATAAGGAACCCTAAAAGGTTCATTACTCAACTTTAAAAAGGTTCCAACAGCAAACAAAAACCACATTGAGATAATCGAGCTGCACTGAACTCCCACAATGGAACCCTTTTCTCTCAAGTTGGGAGCATAGGGCCTTCCCACGAAGTAATGAACCTTTTCAATTCAATTGAACCCTTAAAAAATTTAGAACTTTTTTTTGGCTGTGGGTTCTTTATATGTATATACCCTAAAGAACCTTTTGCGTTAGAATGTAGTGAGCATGGAAATTATATTTTCACCACTGATCATTTGGGGAGCCCGATCTACATAGCAGGGAAGACTGACAAGTGAGCTCAGCTCCCCCATGCAAGCTCCCCCTCCCCCATTTCCATCACTGGCTGTAGGCGTTTTTTGCTAATAAATCATAATCAATATAATATATAACTAAAATAAAATTGTATATACATGTTACATGTATAGACCTATTGGTAACTTTTTGCACATCTGAAGAAGTCCATGACCATAAAAAGTTCAGTAACAATGGACAGCATGATATCAGCTTTATCTGTAAGATAAACCAATTTGTTGACACATGTCATATTTGGAATTAAATGGAGCTGAAATCATCAAATCAAACCTGTCTTGATCACATGTCGCAGAATCATACAATACTCATTGGAAATCCCACACTAGTTTTTAAAAAAATCCATGAAAAGTTGCCAAAATGATCTTCATAACTTAGAACTGACAAAGAAGGTATAAAAATAGCTCAGGGACATAAAACACTGGCCCTTGGTCATACATGTAACATGGAATACTTCAGTTATCAGAAATTGATTACTTTGGCAACTTCTGCTGGAGAACATGATGGTCTAGTTCAATAATTACTGCTGCCAATTTAATGACCGCGACAGGGAAGAACATGTGACCATTAAAAACTCATGTTGCACTCTAAAAAAATTCAGACAAAATCGGTTTTTTAGATTCAAAATGGTTTTTTGAAAAACCAAATTTCAATGCAAGAAACCAACATGGATTTTTTTTAAATCCATGTTGGTTTTGCATTGAAATTTGGTTTTTCAAAAAACCATTTTGAATCTAAAAAACCAATTTTGTCCAGAGATTTTTTAGAGTGTGCAGCATATAAATGATCAACCTCATGTAGACCAACTGCCGGGTGAAATACAGAAATTCAAGGTTTCAACGCCTCCAACATAAAATGTTTAATTCTTGCTACAATATAGTACTTGAAACTTGAAAGCTTACAAAGAATGATTAGGGAAGACAACTAGACCTCCTTTGCAGTAGGCCTTGCTGGTGGTCAAACTCAAAAATTTACATTTTTAAAAACTTTTTTTTCAAAAAGTACTCCGTAAGTACATATCAGCAAGAGGAGTGTAAATTGTAATTTGTATGAAGATACATAGTAGAAAGTATTTCTGGCAAGAAAGTCCACCTAAATGATATGCAGTTGCACAAACTTGGCTAAAGTCTTCCCTTCTTTTTTTTATGCTGACAGCCACATGTCAACTCCAACTTTTTATCAGCAGTCTGAAGGTCAAAGTTGTCCAGACCAGAGACCTGTACTTTTTGTCCAGTGAAAACCAGCTTTTACCACTGACACTTGAACTTGAACCTGAGGTGACATGCACTGTTGATACATGGAAGAAAATGATCAAGTGTGAGACCGGTTTAAATCTGGTACACTCTAAAAAATGTCGGAACAAAATTGGTTTTTCAAAAAACCATTTTGAATCTAAAAAACCAATTTTGTCTGATATTTTTTAGAATGTAAAGATGGCAAACCCAGGGGCAGCATAACTTAAATGTTCAATAGTTAAAAGTGGCTTCATGCAGCCAAATCTCCATAAAAAGATAACTTTATCAACTTCTGCTGGAGCACGTGTAATGGTGGTTCAGAAGGTCTAACTCTATCATAAATGCTACAAATTATAACCAAGGGGAAGAACAAGTCCCCATTAGAAACTCATGTTACAGATTTAACCTCAGGTAGGGCAATACAGCTTTGTGAATTATGTATATTAAGGGGGTTTATATGAAGGTTGGCGAGTCCAACCAAAAATTAAAAATTCTTGCCAAAATAGTAGTTGAGGCTTTTCAATCTGGGAAGCTAACTGGACCTTTACAGTGAATTCCAAATATATCTTTGTCGCCAATTTTTCTCCAAAAAGTATTCCACATTTATGAGCAAGTGCATAAAATATAAAACGTCAGAGGCCCCTGCAGAATTTGTGTCTCAAAATTTCGAGGATATATTCATAAAAAATTGTCGATATATATATATATAAGTTCAATTTTTTTACATTGGCAGACAGTCTATTTGGTCAGTCAATCCATGAATTTAAGGAGCTACAAATTGTATAAAGTTAAATGTATCTGTCCTAAGGACCCATTGAAAAACCCCAGTGATGTCATCTTAGAATATTTCCACCTACCTCCATACATTTCCCAAGCCGACGGCATAGCCAACACAGGTGAGGATGAATTCAATTGGGTTTCCCCATTGGCCACGATCCTTCTCCTTGGCCTGCGCTTCCGTCACTGAGTCCGAGTCAGGCGCTCCCTGAAATCATAGAATGGTAGAAAATTGGATTTAGTATAAAAATTTGGTTTGAAAACATAAAAAATTTGATTTAGTTTTGAAATTTGGTGTTTATGCACAGAAAATTTGATTTGGCATTGAAATTTGGTGTAAAACATACAAAATTGGATTCAGTCTTGCAATTTGGTTTTAAAATAGGGTAATGTTCTTTGAGTCGGACAGTTGGATTCAAGCCATTTTAGAAAGTGATATCTAGCCAGGTTAAAGGGTTATAGGTTATATTAACCAGGGTATCAAATTGAACGTTTTCCGGAAATCTATTAAAAAAATGACAATTTGCATAATTGGAACACTGTGTATTGGGTTATTTTTGGGACTTTAAAAAAAGAGAGGGGTAACCTTGAGTCGGACAGTTACAAGGCATTGAAGTACATTTGTTTAAGATCCTTCCAATCCATTAATAGATGCCATATTAGAGCACAAATTACATTGAGCTCAGCGCTAACCATTTTGATGACAATCTGAGGTCAAATCAATACCATAGACCTGAATAAAACCCTTCAATCTGGAGAAATTTTACTAAAATACTCAATTCCTGATCAAACAGAAAAGTGAAAAACGTAGTTTTTACCCCATTTTCAGGGTCATGAAAAACCCACTATACTTGTTTGTATCATGCTGAAACTTTGTGAACAGATAAAATAGGTCTTAAGCTAAATATTGGTACCAAATACATGGGTATAGGAGCTCTCAATTGGTCAATACAGTCCAACAAAAAGTGTCCGACTCAAGGTAACACCCTCTAAGTGTCCGACTCAAAGAGCATTACCCTACACAAAATTGGATTTAGTATTGAAATTTGGTTTGAAAACATTCAAAATTGGATTTAGTATTGAAATTTGGTTTGAAAAGACACAAAATTGGATTTAGTATTGAAATTTGGTTTGAAAACATTCAAAATTGGATTTAGTATTGAAATTTGGTTTAAAAAAAAAATTGGATTCAGTATGGAAATTTGGTTTGAAAACACACGAAATTAGTGTTGAAATTTAAATACTGATGTGATAGTTTGATTTTGTGCTTTCGCAAATATTTTACAAATGCATCTTCTTTTATTTAAGCTTCAAGAGTTCTTTATCTGCCATGAAGGCAAAGAAAATTGGATTTGACACTGAAATTTCCTTTGAAAACATACCCACAAAATTGGATTCAATGTTGAAATTTGGCATAAATTTACAAATTCATAGGTTCAATTTTGTGTTTTTGCAATTTATTTATTATGCATCTTGTATTATGTTAGCTTCAAGATTTTTTTTCTTCTGCTGTAATGCTCTTCTGTCCTTAGGACCAGGACTTTGGAGTCGGAGCTGGAGTGGGGAGTTGGAGTGGGGAGTTGGAGTTGTGGAGTCTGAGGTTTTTGGGTGGAGTCGGAGTCGAACTTTGATTTTCAGGTGGAATCGGAGTCGGAGTCGAAAATTAAAGTGGTGACTCCTGAGTCCTAAAAATAACTAATATAATTTTTTTTTTATTTTTTTATTCAGTAACATCATTAAAAGAAAACATATAAAAATTGAGTTAGGCATCATACATAATTCACAAATTTTAAATTTTACAATATAGAAGACTGTAAGAGAAAGATATTTTACATTATTCATACTAATCATACTAATCAATAGATATAAATTACAAATGATTCAAAGTTATAAAATAACAGTGTAACCCATATTATATACAATTACCAGAAAACCATAATACCATAATATTTACAATAAAATATTATATATCTATAAGTTATACCATTGAATAATATACAGGGCTCCAAAAATCATATCATCCAAATCAAATTTAATATATGAAGTTCAGCGAAAACAACAATAATACAAATGATGGACGTAATAATCAAATCCTTTGAAATTCTTTCAGAAGTTTACCATACCGCTTATACTTTTTCTTACAAGACATAATTATTTTTATCAGGTATTTCACATCGTTAACGAACCAACTAATACATGATTGAATACTCTCATTTCTCTTTTCATATCTCCTTAAATTTCTTCTTTTCCATAGTACATATCGTCCAATTGAGAGAAAGAAATTTACTAAAACTTTATCCACTTTTTTACATTCTTCTGAATAGCCTAAAATCTTTGAAATATTATCAATAGCAAAAGTAGGTAGAACAGCTTTAACCAAGTTTTCAACATTTTTCCAAAAGACATTTAAATCAATACAGTCAACAAACATATGGTGAATTGTCTCTATCTGGTCACAAAAAACACACTTTCCATTTGACAATTTCATACGTTCCAGCCGTTTTTCAGTATTTAAAACACCATGGAATACTTTCCAATTGAAATCGGAAATGTGTCTAGGCAATAATTCATTGAAAACACACATTTCGAAATAATCTTGCCATTTGTCATTCACAACATTTAACTTTTCTTCCCAGTACTTAAAACTACATACTTTAACATCTCTGTTATTCATCAAAATTTCATAAATTAATCTACTTGTCAAATTTTCAAGTTTGACCTTTCTATTTATGTCAATATTCACCATAGTACTCAAGAACTCATTTGTGGACAATTCAGTTACTTTTGTTCTTTCCCGATAGTTGTTAGCTCTTTTCCATTCGTTTGGAATGCTCTTTCTTAATTTAGGTATTTCAAAGTATTTCCCTGCATAGTCTCTTAAATGAGTTTCAATATTGATTGTATCTAAATCTCCTTGAGGACTGATGATTTGACCGACTGACTTTAGCCCTCTTTTTGACCAAAAAGACCAAGCAATGCTTTCATTTAAAAATCGAACCTTGGAATTGCTCCACAAGATTTCATCCATAGTTTCAAAAAACTTTGTTTTCCTGAGAAACTCTTGAAAGTTTAAAATACATTCCTTATAGAATTGTGGAAAGTTAGCTTTATTCACCAAAGCACTACTATCTGTTGTTTTAAGAAGAAAGAAATCAATGTCAAATGCTTTGTCAAAACTTCTGAAATATTTCATAGGTATCATTTTCCAGTGTTCTTCAGTATCCCCTTTCAGGGTTCTGATAACGAAATTAATTCTTTTAGCTTTGATTACAGTTGCCAAATCAAACATATTGAGACCGCTATATCTAATTGGTAGGCAGCAGATCTCTCTACGTACTGATGGTGGCTTGCCTTTCCACAAAAAATTAAATACAATATGTGTCAATTTCTTCATCAAATAACCGCTAATTTCATGAACCTCTACTTCATACAAAAGAGATGACAGTGCAATGCTTTTTAACACATATACGCGCCCTGTTAAGGACAGATTTCTCATATTCCACAGTAGCAACAAGTCTTCTAGCTTCCTTAATTTCTTATTTAAAAAATTTTCATATTTCAAATCTTTTCCAATATAAACACCCAGAATTTTTTCAGGTCCGACAGTAATTTGTATGTTTGATTCAAAAGTGGTGTTATCCCTGTTACAAACCAAAGCCTTACATTTGCTAAGATTTAATCTTGACCCTGAGAACATACCAAATTTGTCAATGATTTCGAGCAGATTTTCAACCATGCTATTATGCTTAAGGAAAACAGTAGTGTCGTCCACAAATTGACTAAGTTTAACTTCAACATTGCTATTGTGACCTCTCACTAATATTCCTTGTATATCTTGATTCATTCTAATTTTTTCAGCCAAAGGTTCCCCTTGAATAATATACAATAGCCCTGAGAGAGCATCGCCTTGCCTGATCCCCCGAGAAACAGTAATATAGTTGGACAGGTATCCATTTACCAATATAGCACTCTTTGGTTTTTTATATAAAATCCTTATCCATTTCATGAAATTTTCTCCAAAACCATAGTTTTCCAAAGATTTCATCATCCATTTCCATTCCACCCTATCAAAAGCCTTTTCCTGATCAAGCAAGAGTATAACTGATTCATCGTCTGTCTCATTCATTACATCCTGGATGAGCCTGATACTTTTACCAATGAATCTTCCAGGTATACACCCTTGTTGGTCAATATGTATAATATCATCTAGAACTGACTTCAGTCTATTAGCTAACATTTTTGAGAGAATTTTAGCATCAACATTTTGTAAAGAAATGGGACGCCAATTCTTTAGATCTTTGCGGTCACCTTTTTTGTACAACAGCCGAATAACTGCCAAGTATTGTGTGTGACATAGTTCTTCATGATCAAATATATCTTCATACAATTTAATCAGTTCATCTGAAATTTCATCAAAAAAACTTTTATAAAACTCAATGCCTATACCGTCAGGCCCAGGCGTTTTATTATCTTTCATAGAAAAAATGGCGTTCCTCAACTCAAACTTATCAAAAGGCATTTCTAACTTAGTCTTGTTAGCATCACTTAACTGCTTGTGTCTAAATAAAAAATCAGAGTCATCTCCACTCACGACCTGACTAGAATATAGTTGTTGATAGTACCTTGTTTGTACTTCCATGATATTTCTTATGCCTCTCACTTCATGACCATTTTCATCATAAATCACATCCCATAATTTATCTTTTGCACGACATTTCTCCAAATTGTGAAAATATTTCGTAGATGTCTCTCCTTGCTCCATCCACTGTGCTCGCGACCTTACATATGCACCTTTTGCAGATTTCTTATACAAATCTCGCAACTGCTTATTTTTCTCTCCCAAATACAAATCAACATCTTCTCCCTTATCTTTTCTATACTGCAAGTTTACTATCTGCCTGTTCAATTCCATCTCTTCCATTTTATCAGCCTCCTTTTTCTTTCTCGATATATCAATCAGAAGTTCTTTCAGTCTTTTCTTAACAACATCCCACCAAAATCTATAGTTAGTATAATTACTTTTCTCTGTTTTCAACTGACACCAGAGGTCTCCAAATTCGACAGAGAATATTTCGGAATCTAAAGTGCTTGAATTCATTTTCCATATTCCTTTACCATAACAGATTTCAGTTGTTTTAAATGAAATACCCACGGCATCATGATCTGAAAAGGGGCAGTTTTTTATAAAAGCATTGCTTAATTTGTAGTCCATGCTCTTAGAAATAAGCCAATAATCTATTCTAGAAGCTCGGTTTCTACCCCTCCAAGTATAAGCCCTACTTGTCGGATTTCTCCGTCTAAAAATATCCTCTAAATTATAAATATCAATGAGCTTTAATAATTCCACTTGCCCTACGTCAGATTTTGTTGCACAATTCAATCTATCTATCTTGTTGTCAAGTACACAGTTATAGTCACCTCCAATCAGGTTATCCATATCTTTTTCAAGAATGTTTTTCAGCTTTCCAAAAAATTCAACCCTCTCACAATCAATATTAGGGCAGTATACATTTACAATATTATAAGACGTATTATTCAAAGTAACAACACATTTTACAAATCTTCCATTTTCATCATGTGTTAAATTAATAACATTGCAAGTATATTTATCCTTGAACAAAATTGCAGCTCCTCTGCTATTACTAGTTCCATTTGACCAGAAAGCCTTACCACCCCATTCTTTTGACCAATCAAGCTTTTCCTTCTCACAGTGACAGTGGGTCTCTTGTATTAAATATACGTCCGCACTTAGACTTTTCAACCAATAGAAGAAAGACAATCGTTTTTCTTTATTTCTAAGCCCACGTGCATTGATGGAGATTAGTGTTAAAAGGGGTGGTGAGTTATCCATTGGGGTGTAGAGTTTAAGTCTCTACTTGAACATCATAGTCGAGCTGCAATTTTGTTTTGTAATACAGATTTACAACTGCTTCACTGAAAATAGCTCCAAGTGCATCAAGGCCCTTGCTGCCAAGATGAGTCCCTGTTTCATCATGGATTCTATATAGGTGGTCACGGACACCAAACACAGAGATGAAACTTTCATCATTATCCAGAAAGGTCAATTCAGGATCATTTTGACAGAAGGCCTAAATATAATTTACAAAAACACAGTTTCAAAAATGCGAAATGAACCTCAAAGTTTAGATAAAACTTCCTAAGCAAGTATTCATGTAAAAAATCCCATGAAAATTTTGTAGAATGACTTTTTCTTCTCTGTTAATCATGTAATATTAATGTGCAAAAATGCAGATAAGCGGAGTCGGGAGTCGGAGTCGTAATGCAGGAGACCCAAGGAGTCGGAGTCGGAGTCGCTTTTCAGAGAGTCAAAGGAGTCGGGAGTCGGAGTCGGTTCAATTATCACCCGACTCCAAAGCCCTGCTTAGGACATAGCGCATTCATAAGATGTGATCATCCAGGGAGAACGGAATTCTTTTTTTGAAGAAAAAGTGACAAAAATAAAAGATTTGGAGTTGAATACTGACATGGTCAACAGCAAAGGTCTATAGTTATCTTCCCTATAAACTCTTTGAAAGACTCAACTACTATTGTAGTGAGAATTTCAGATTTGTTGGACGCACCCAACCTTTGTAACAATTCAATTTTCAATTTCAATTCATTTTCAATTTCCATATTTCATCTGCTATTATAGCTCTACCAGAGCGTCTGAGAAAACGATGTAACATGAGTTTTTAATGGTGACATGTTCTTCCCTGTGGCGGCCATTGAAAGTAGTTATGATTGAATCAGACCATCATGTGCGCCAGCAGAAGTTGCCGAAATTATCAATTTCTATAGACATTGCTGAAGTATTCCACGTTTATGAGCAAAGGTATATTTTCTTGTAGGATGATCTCTTAATGTTGACTCTATTGTTTGAGTTTTTAAAAAAAATTCAGGACGTTTAGTGCTCAAAAGAAACAAAAACGTATGCCGTTTCCATGAAATAAATAAATTCCCATCGAGATAAAGTCCAATATAATATATTATTACATGACCACTATGCCAGAGCTACGCTGATTGGCCAAAATCAGTCACATGACACCATCATAAAAACTCGAGATTGCATGGTTTGAGTGCAATATGAGATTTTTTCCAAAAAAAAAATTTTTAATTTTTTTTTTTTTCATATTGCATCCTTAGAGCAATATATATTTTTATTCAAATTTCCAACAATATTTTTTTTTTTCGAAAATTTTTTTCAAATACATTATATTGGAGCAAAGTGGTCATGCAGTAAAACAATTACAGCAGTTATTATCGCCCTCGTTCAATATTTCCTTGTGCAAATAAATTTTCATATTGCGCTCATATCATGCCGTATTTGTATAATAATATCATGTGATCATCCCCAAAATGATATCTATATGTAATATGTCATTTTAAGGTTGCATTATAGTCACATTTTTCACCTTGAAACGGATTTATTACAGTATTACTAATGTTATCTCTGAACTTGACAGCAAAAACAATACTGATAATATTCAAATGTCATTCGGACAATGCCAAACATTAACTTGCAAAATGACTCTCCCAACTCTTCAAAAAAAGTGTCATCATAATTATTGATAACAGGGGAATTTAGCACATTTTATTTAGTACACAATTATCTCCTACAATGCATTGGATCTCAATTTTTTAATCATAGAAATAGAAGTTATCCGACTCTTGTGATCGGTGTCAAAATATTTGATGAATATGAATGACCATCAAAGATTTATCGACACTAAGTTAATGTGCGTTCTCGTTTTCTAACCATGAGATTGTTCGTCCATGACTGTACTATAATAACTTTAAAATGCTTGCACATTATTGAAAAACTTACAGATTAAATTGGTCAACTGGTTTTCGAAATTGTCGTCCATATGTCATTCCAATGAGGCCCAGAGTTTAAGGAAATACCAAAATGCTCAGTGGCCAAGTGGCCACAAATGGAATGAAAAACCAAATGTTAATGCTGAAACCACCATATTTGTTCAAATACTATTTGATATTTAATAAACCTGTTTTGTCCCAAAAAATTTAAGTGATCCAAAAATGATGCACCTATACCAGTATAGTTGGAAAAACATGTCTTTTACTTCAATGATTTTTACAGAAATTTGAGCATCACTATTTGTCTTTGAGTGGGAATATCATTAGCTAGTATTATTTTATCTTTTGTTTTTCTGATATTTTACTTCTTTTCAAGACTGAATGATAAAAAAATTCTGATCCTTATTCTGACTCTGATTCATATAACACATTCTTTTGTTGCACTACACTACCTATATTCAATTTACAGTTACACCGTCTTCTTCGTTACATACACTGTCATACAGTTTTTAAAATTATTTTTTATGTAAGACAAATATTTTACACCCTTGAGCATAAATATGAAACAGTTCAGCAATCACCATAGAAATAGATAACTTTGGGGCAATTCCGTAAACTTTGCGTAAAGTCTGATTCACAGATTTGTCACTTCAGCAGCTTGTATAGCCATTACACCTCAGCTATTTTATTGTTACACAGGGAAGAGGCCAGGTAATAGGGGTATAAGACAAGCCATCAACCAAAGCTCCAAGTGCATCAGGAGTTGAGCTTCAGCAAAATGTCATGGCGTATACAGTGTGGCAACTTCTGGTGGAGCACATGATTGTCTAATTCATCCATAACTACCTCCAATAACCAATACAGGAAGAACATGTCATTAAAAACTCATGTTGCAGCTCGGTAACCTCAGGTAGAGCTAAAGACAAATGAACATGGAAATTCAGGGGGTTTATTAAGGTGGAGCAGAAGCAACCAAAAATCCAACATTCGATCTTGCTAAAATAGAACAGAACTTTTAAAAGAGGCTTTCAAAGTGTGGAAGATTATCTACACCTTTAGAGTGGTCCTTGCTAGCGCTCAAATGCCAAAATTTACTTTTATTGAATAAAAAAAGAATTGTAAAAACGTGTTTTATATGATAAATAGGCCTAATTATTATGGTCATCTCATGGCTCTTATAACTGTAAAACATTCTGAATGACTATAATGTGAAATGTAATAATTTTATCAAATAAAATATTTGTCACAGTAAATGTCATGGTCATTAACTCCTGTCAAGAGCTAAATATTTGAGTTTGTGTTTAACAATATATTGAAGTGATTTAAGGAAAATCTCCTTTCTTTAAATGTCTGCATATATAATATATCTTGCCTCTTAGCTGTTTTAAAAATGCCATATTTGAAATTTAACATTTTTATCAATACCCAAATAGATTATGTGTCATAGTGATCATGGTCATTTGTTAAATAATATATTAATACTGATCACTGTTTAAAATATTGCATATAGACCTATCAGCTATTCAAATTTAAAAAAGAAAATCATATTTAAATTTTTATAACTAAAAAGTTTCACTTACCATTCTGCTGATGGTTCTGGTACCCTGAGAAGATCTTAACTGTCAGATTAATGCAACTGCTTCTTATTTAAGGGTTATCTTATACAATGATCATTATCACATCTATCAAAGGCCAACAGAAAACTCTATGGGAGTTTTGACTGATTTATTGATTGAAGAATCTAAAGTGGCAAGATGGCCGCTGATGGCACACTCATAATAGAATTACTGGACCAATGTATGTATTGATTTGCGATTTTAGATGCAGCACACCAGAGCCTAGAGGTCAGGTATATGTTATAGATTGCAAAATTTAAACATCAGTTGGCCCCGATTTCACCAACATATTACAGACTAGGTCTAAGGGGGTGACCAATTAATTTCATGGAGATCGCCCAGACCAAAGAGAGGCACATTTGAGGCATAGAATTTTTTCAGAGGTACATTTGAGGCATGTTTGAGGCATACTTGAGGCACATTTGAGGCATATTCTACCAAGTGCAGTGTGCCTCAAATGTGCCTCTAATGTTAATGATGTGCCTCATCTATGCCTCCCTGCATAATGATATGCCTCAAACATGCCTCTCTGACTTACCAAGAAAAGCATTACCTGAATCTATGCCTCAAATGTGCCTCAAACTGGACTCTGTTTTTCTACCCTGTGCCTCAAATATGCCTCTCCAACATAGCCAAATTTTTGTGTGGCCTGAATTCCCCCTTACGCCTCAAACATGCCTCTCCTGTAGATTATACTGGGGTGTCTCCTTGTGGTGACCTAAATTTTCATTGAAAAGGGAAACCCCAACTAGGGAGCATGGTGCCAATGTTGTAAGTCACATTTTTACTTATACTTCGCTGTATTTGTCATACTTATAAATATGCAAGTGGTAGTTTTTATTGTAAAGGTGTTCTGAACAATTAGTTCAATTTATTTGGTTGTGTTGCTGATGTAACTCTTAGAATTTTGTGTTTTGCTCAACAGATATTTGTCATACTTATAAATATGCAAGTGGTAGTTTTTATTGTAAAGGTGTTCTGAACAATTAGTTCAATTTATTTGGTTGTGTTGCTGATGTAACTCTTAGAATTTTGTGTTTTGCTCAACAGACTATATTATCACTCACATGACAACATGCTCTTTTGTTAGAAGTCGAATAACAATATCCCTAATTTGACAAATAATCCTGAATGCATGTCAGATTGAATGTGCCACCCATTTGGCATTTACATCAAGGTCATTAAGTTTATTTAGTAGTTCTGCTTTTGTACCAAGTCTTTCCTTTGTTTGAGATAGAAGCACTATTTGAAAATTCAAATATTTGGCTCACTTCCTTAACTGTCAATGTGCCTCAATCATGCCTCAGATATGCCTCTTCTGTACCTCCATGCGGAGGTACAGATGAGGTACTATTAAAATATTTAGAACGCCTCAAATACGCCTCATTTATGCCTCAAATGTACCTCCACTTACATGATGAGCCTACGCCTCAAATACGCCTCAGTTATGCCTCAAACGTACCTCTTATGTGACTCAAATATGCCTCTTCATTTGCATATGAGGCACATTTGAGGCACATCATTAACATATCTAGAGGTATATTTGAGGCATTATTAAAATTTTTGGAACGCCTCAAATACGCCTCCTATATGCCTCAAATGTACCTCGAAAATGCCTCATATATGCCTCTTGCATATTTAATGAGGATTTTGATATGCTTCCTTTACGCCTCCTGTGATCTCAGCTTATGCCTCTACCTACTCCATGGTATGCCTCAAATATGCCTATTCAGTGCCTCAAATGTGCCTCTCTTTGGTCTGGGGATCGAGGGTGGAGGGCTTGGAATTTTCCTCAGCGGGAAATTATTTGTGTCATGGTAACGACAGCAGTAATTATTTATTTCAAGTACACAAAGTCCCCAAATAATCAAGCAACACTTTGTTAAGTGATACTTCATGATTCTTCATCAGAAATGATTTATTTCAAACCAGTTCAAAAAGAATTTATTTCATCAAAACTGGCAATAAATTCCCTGTTTCAAAAAATTCCAACCGGTGCCATGATCTACATTGGTTAAAAGTGTTTGGTTGCAGTTTCGAGTCCCAGCCATGGCAAGTGAATTTTATAGACTCTTGTATCATAAAGAGTTCCCTCACCAGGGGCTTGGTGAGCAAGTCTGCTATGCTGTGTCTATAAATAGCACAACCCTGCATCCCAGCTCTGCTTCAGAAACCTGGCTGCGTGAAGCTACCCTAACACCTTGGCCTTTGGCCACTGGTTGCAATCTTTGGCATAAAGTTAAACACACAGAATTAACGCAGGCAAGGTATATATGAGTATCTGCGTTCAATATTTGCTGTAGGCCTATCCAGTCATTGTGGAGAATTTGCCAGACAGATCTTCACCAAGATCTAATCAGTTCTTCATTATGGTGATTGGAAAAAAACCCTGGGGGGGGGGGGTTCTCGTCCCGAAATATGACAGGGGTGCTCAGCTGAGCGTCTCGCTCCCAGACCCTGTAACGGAGTGCCGTGAACCCAAAAATAGGACCCTGGACTAGGGAAAATGCGCCCTCAAAGAGGCATTTTTTGGGTCGGTTGTATTACTTGAATTATTTGTGCCAAATAATTTCTTTTTTGGCACCTTGGATGTCTTTCGGAAGGTGATTTTTATGCGAAATTTGAAGTGCTGGAAATGTTGGACCATGTCTAGGAATATTCAGACCTCATTTTAGGACCCTTAGCTAGGGAAAATTAGCCCTTGAACAGCCCTTTTCAGCCGAGCATAGGTGTAGACCAACATATAGTGAGAACACCCCCCCCCCAGGAAAAAAAACCTGTAGAGACTCATTAGAAAGTGTACAGGGGTTTTTGCTCCATTGTGTTGAGACAAACTGAAGGATGGCAGGCCTTATAACTGAATGGGTGAATCATGATGAAGATTATCAGTAAAATGTTCACGCCTTAAAAGAGCATCACATCTCCGTGTGATGGCCGATTATATTGAGGATTTTAGAGGTTGTTTCATGACAAGAAAGGTAGGACTGCAGATGATTACTAAGTTTGTTATTATATAATTTTATTAGAGATATTGCAGCTGAGAAAATGACTTCCTGCTTAGTGTTTGTTTATGTCAAGAGCGTCCTTTGAATAGCCTTATAAGGGGACATTATAATTTACCTTTATAGTTTAAAGAGTTTCTGAATTGAACTGCTTAAATGATGTGTTTTAACAACACAGCTTAGGACACAGGTAGGTTATACATACACTCTAAAGTTATGAAGTGCTTCTTGTAGGGGGAACGGGGGCACATTGGAACGCTTTTAACGTCTACTAATTTTGCTCAATGTTGAAAGCACTGAAGAACTCAGAAGTTTGCATGAATATCACCAATACTATTGAGCTTAAATGCAAGGCATAATAAACTGGACTGCACCTACCCTTTTGCAGCCAGAGAGTCGTAAATATGACCATCCCAATGTGCCCCGGCGTGGCACAGCCGGGGCACATTGGGACATCAATTAAAAAAAAATTACTTTAACACTCCACGTGCAATAGATATCACATATAGGTAGTGCGTAAGATAATATACAGTGCATTAACACTTTGTAGTGCCAATAGTTCATAACTTTAAACAGTTTTAAACATTTAACATAAACTGTCCTGGGTGCGGACATCTATGTAACACACAGTGCTTTGCAACAAATTTGTTCACAGAGCATGGTAATCCACTATTCCTCTATTCCCTGTGGCCTAAATACCTGTTTTGTGCTGTCCCAGGTCATTCAGTTGCCTTGGACACTTAAATTCTGCCATATTAAGTGCATCCCAATGTGCCCCAAATTCACTGTCCCAATGAGCCCCGATATGACTTTTACACCAAAATGCTAATTTCTCGGACACCAGTGAATGTGTTTATCTCGATAGCAATTCATAACTGTTCGTTACGATACATAAAATTCATACAAGCACTGAGAAAGCCTCATTGTTCATAGTTTGTCCACAGAATGGTTCGAATTGAACCCGTCCATATTTACTAGTAGTAGGAAAACAAACTTCTGCTCGCCATACTTCTGCATGTGGCTGTAATTTGTCTATAAAACCATGGAAACATCAGGATGTGAAATTACAGGATATGATGGCACTACCATGTCATATACCTTGCCAGGATCCAAGAAAACCCAACCGTCCCACAGTGCCCGCATCCCAATGTGCCCCCGTTCCCCTACAGACAAGACCTTCAATTTGAAAATAGCAGACAACTTGCAATTTTCACAAATATGATAAATATGATCGATGGAATAAGCAGGAAACAAACCTTGATTCGACCGAAATTCAGCAAATGAACATTTGCCGGATCCACCGCCACAGCCACATTTGACGCTCGGGGAGATTCATTTTTTGCCACGTTCAACATTTGGAAAATGAATTGTCCTATTCCTCTTCTCAAATCATCTGTGCAATAAACTTTCAAAAGAGGAACAAAACGGTTAGAGGACAGTATACCCTCTTATCGATGCTCAAGTTTTTTCATGTAAACCTTGTTTGCGGATGGCCAATTATGTTTTGTTTGAGAGGATCCTGTCCCTCTTGACACCATTGTGTGTTTATATTATGACTTTATTTTTAGCAACATTTCACTTCCTCAAAGCTAAACACATTAATGCAGGTTTATTATACCATAACACTGCTAAATCAAATGAAAGTGGCTTTACAACGGATCATTGTCTTTTGAAATTATTTGTCAGAGACGGACAGACAGACAGACAGAAATGTTTATTTGACATGAATCCACATACAGTTACAATGAATACAAAACATGGTTTTATTATTTCAATGTCAGGAGACATTCACTTTCCCATGAATACGGCGCTAGCATTTCCACCTATTAAACTTGGAAGCAAGCTTTTCAAAATTGAGATAAGATAGGCCCTACTTTTCCCCCCTTTTTTACCTTCAGCGAACGAAGTTCAAAGAAGGTATTGTTATCACTTTGGTCAAAAGTTGTCCATCCGCCGGGCGGGCGGTCGGGCGGTCGGGCGTCCGGGCGGCGGGCGGATAGATAGTTTCCGGGCCAGTACTCAGCCCGTAATGAATGTATATGGATGAAATTTGGTACACATGTAGCCTATATGGTGTAGTTGTGCCTTTTGATGGTTTGATTGATGGAACTTTTGTAATTTTTTAAATATTGAGCAAAATATTAAAAAATTATTTTTTTCGTTTCCGGGCTAGGACTCAGCCCCTATTGCATGCACATGGATGAAATTTGGTACACAAGTCACCTGTATGGTCTAATTGTGCCTTTTGATGGTCTCATGGATGGAAAATGTGTACTTTTTCAAATATTGAGAAAAATATAAAAAAATAATTTTTTTCGTTTCCGGGCTAGGACTCAGCCCCTAATACATGTACATGGATGAAATTTTTTACACATGTATCCTATACAGTCTAGTTGTGCCTTTTCATGGTCTGATTAATTGATATTCCATACTTTTTGGAATATTGCGAAAAATGTATTAAAATAGTTTTTTTGCATTTCGGGCCAAAACTTGGCTACAATTGCATGTACATGGATGAAATATGTTACTCATGTCACATGGAAATGCTATACATCTTGAAATATAGACAAAAATTATCAAAATTATTATTTTTTGTTTCCAGGCCAAAACTTGGCCATCATTGCATGTAGATGCAATTTTATATACATCACCTATATAATATTTTAGTGCCTTTTGTTGGTCTGCTTGATTCTTATTCTTAATGCTTTTTCAAATATTCGGACCCATACCTCACAACTTATTCCTTGTTTATGCATGAAACAGGTCCATATTTTATGTACATTGGTCTAGTAAGGCCTTTCCATCGTTCAATATACCTCGGCATGCAGCGGGCATATGGCGGGGCCTATAGATCATTTCAGACCAAGATCGGGCCACTATTGCAAATACTACATGCAATTTGGTTCACATCACTTTTATGGTGTAATGGTGTCCTTTTTAAATGTTGTTTTTTCGCTGAAGGTTTGCTGCTACGCAGCCTATGTTTTTCTTTTCTTGTTTTTTTAATGATCATTTCCTTACATGTCTGACTCTATTATTTCTGCAGGCACTGCCACAATCACTCAAAAAAATTACTGACAAAATTGATTTTTTAGATTCAAAATGGTTTTTTGAAAAACCAGATTTTAATGCAAAAAACCAACATGGATTTTCCATGTTGGTTTTTTGCATTGAAATTCGGTTTTTCAAAAAACCAGTTTGAATCTAAAAAACTAATTTTGTCCCGACATTTTTTAGAGTGATGGACAAAGTGAAAAATAGCTTTTTCCCTAGTTTTTTGTTCTTTTTTTTTTTCTTAGCCAGTTTCATGGTTGTGTCTCATTCATAGATTTGTCCATAGTCGAAAGTTATGTTACACTTGTTAACCAGCTGTATTTACTTAGATTATGTATAAGATGGTTTTACCTTTTTCTGCAGAGCAAATTCTCACCTCGGGAGCTTTAACCCATAATCAGAAGCCTTAACACTGCATACCATTTGATCTATGCAAGGCAACCTTGTTAATCATAAAATCTGAAAATTTGGACTAAAACCATTTCAATTGCAATATAACGTGGCCAGTATGCTGTATTTATGTATTAGACATCCTGATGGTGAGTACACAGTGTTAATCATCCAACTGAATGATAGATAGATAGATAGATAGATATGCATGGTAAGTGCAGCCCTCTAAGCCTAGTTCTGGGCGCTCACGAGGGTTGATTGATGAGATGAGAGAGAGAGCAGGAGTCCTCAACATGTTACACATTTACCCCATGTGAGGGATCTTTTACTTGCCCACATAGACACTGATACAAGGGGCCGCTAATTTAACGTCTCATCCGAACGACATCCAGCAGTGATTTTGCTCATGAAGGTCCACTGAAAATTTTGGGTTCCCCACCCGGGGTTCGAACCCATGCAGGCAAAGACCTTCAGCGGAGCAGGCGGCAACCGTAACCACTTCGCCACCCAGCTGCTGAAGAAGGCGTGAAAAGCCGAAATGGAGGTGTGATGCCATCTTTTGTCAAAAGCACAGTCATGTTTCTTGCTTAAGATTTATTTTAATAAAAATAACACCCAAGAGATGGCCAGCAAGGATCATCATGTTAAGAGTTTTGGAGTATCCATATTGGCTAGAAGCCTGAGAATCTGACTCAGTTTAAAAATACATAACAGCTTGTAGTTAATTTACATATTGCAATGCTAAAGAATAGAATCATCTCTGACATCACACTTCAATAGCATAGAAAAGAACTTAGAATTCCGTGTAAATATGACGAGGACTGCAACAAAATTCCAATGGTAAAACAACTTAATGTATCAGATACAAATATTTTGTTACAACATTTTAGTTTCGCTAGTAAGTTTGTTGGCTCTTGAGGGTGTGACCATTTAATATCAAGAGATTTGGAGATTTCATTGGCGGGACATTGTTTATTTTACAGTAGTATTTATTTCAAGCATGTGAAGTTCCAAAATCAAGCCACATCTTGCAATGAAATACCCCAAGCAGAAATTCATGAATTGCCTTGGTGTTGGCCGCTGTTTGGAAACTAAGCTTTAGGGTGCTATATGGTGGAGAACCGGGATCTTTTTTTTTTTAAAGTCCATTTATCTCAGGAAACTGGTCCTCTCTTTTTGCTTAGGCTCTAATAACATGGAGGATCCAGCTTAAAACATTTTTCGAGCACTGACAATTTTTATACATATACATGTAACATTTATAGTTGGTTGGAGATA
Organism: Platynereis dumerilii; assembly: GCA_026936325.1. Lineage (NCBI taxonomy): Eukaryota > Metazoa > Annelida > Polychaeta > Phyllodocida > Nereididae > Platynereis > Platynereis dumerilii. Next base: position 11,699,024 of record JAPTHN010000012.1, on the reverse strand, counting down.
ATATACTTGCCAAAAGATATATGAAAATGTTATTGTCTTGCTTCTCAGTCCTGCACTCTTAACGCAAAAGGTTCTTGAAGGTACACTGTATATAAAGAACTCACAGCTGAAAATTTTTGTTAAGGGTTCATCTGAATTGAAAAGGTTCAATACTGGTGGGAAGGCCCTATGATGTAGCTCTATGCTCCCAACTTGAGAAAGAGGGGTTCCGTTGTGGGAGTTCAATGCAGCTGGATTATCTAAGTGTTGTTTTTGTTTGTTGTTGGAACCTTTTAAAAGTTGATAATGAACTTTTTAGGGTTCCTTATCTATACCAGCGTATAGAACCATAAAGGTTCCATATAAAACCTTTATGTTAAGACAACTGAAGTTTAAAATCTGTCAAACTGAGCAAATTTTGCTGTCCCACGCTGTAAGTATTATATGGGAAAGTCTTGGCTCTTGGGTTCAGAAAATATAGTGTTTCATCTATAATTACCTATAACTATAACCTGATAAGGAGTACTCAGTTATTGACCTGACATGTTACAATTAAGACATCATAACTTCCAAAAGCAAAAAAATGTCTGATCATGTCAATCTCACTTTAGGCCAGACATAATTGATCTTTAGCCTCTTGGATCTTCTCAAGGTACTTTTTCTATGGTTGGTCGGTACACGGTAGCACGAAAAAAGCTGTTATTTCAATTTTTTACGATGCCAATTTTATAAAAAATTCAGCTAAGCCAATATTTTTTTTATAGGCAGAAATTCTATTGATTCGGTCGATCTGAGAAGGTAAAAATTATATATGTTCGGCCTCATCTATTATCATATAAATGACAATGGCACTTGAAAAACATACAGTTGCTCTCGAAAGTAAGTACACCCCATGCTATTTTTCAAACTTTTGTCTCTCAAAGGTACAAATTATGATATATTCACACACTAACAATAAAATAGTGTTAACTTAATACATGTGCATACAATTATATCACTCATTCACAAATTCCATCTCCCACTAAATTAATACAGTTAAGTATGGAAAAAATGGTCATTGCAAAAGTAAGTACACCCTTCTAATTTCAGGCAGTCAGTACCTTTGGTTTCCGAATCGGGTGGCCAAAATAGCTTGTAGATGCGTCCTTCACGCTTGAATACGGTTCTAACATCTTTGCACTGGAACCTGCGGCCATCCCTCTATGTAAAACTGTGTAACTACTGAATATCTGGGAGATTCTCTGCATTGGCCCTCTTTTTGAGGTCAAACCACAACATCTCGATGGGATATCTCATCTGGGATTTAGTTAGGTCATACCAAAAGCTTGTATTTATTTTAATTTATTTAGGATTTAGTTGACATACCTGCGTGCTTGTGATTGTTGTCCTGCTGGAACACCCAAGAGCACTTTAAACCAAGCTATACTTCAGCAACTGGGCAATATTATCTCCTAGGACTTAATAAATAATATAAATAGAGCTTTGAATTCATGACTCCTTCTACATTAACCAGTTTTCCAGTTTCTGATGAGGCAAAAAACCACTCTGCATGATATTCCCACCTTCGTGCTTCACTACTGGCACCGGGTTCTCCTCTTGGAAAGCTGTGTTCGCATTGCAGCAAATGTATCATTTGTTCATTTGACCTTAGAATTCAATTTTAGGATCATCTGTCCAAAGAATATTAGCCATAAAGTCTTCAAATGCTTCTGGGCAAAGTATAGGCCTGCTTCCTTATGTTTTTAATCAGCATGTGCTTGTTTCTGCGTGTTCTGGGAGTGTGGCCTTCTTTATTCAAATGTCTCCGCATAGTTAACGTGTTGACATGTATTCCAGACGATGTCTGTTACTCTTGTAATTCTGTGGATGTAACCTTCGGGCATTTAGTGCTTCCTGTATTAATTTCTTGGATGTTCTGCGAGACATCTTTGTTGGTATTCCCATCCTGCTTGTTAAGTTTGTGTGTATTTTTGCTCCATCCATTTGAATAAAGCTTCCTGATAGTAGATACGTGAACCCCAAAATGTGCAGAAATATTCTTAGATATCCAAATTCATCATAGTAGGTGTAAATAATAATATTTCATAGCCCTTTAGGCCGTTCCTAAGTTCTTGGCATGGCAACTGACCTATCTCTCACGCCATAATGACTTGATTTAGCTAATTTAAGGATAATCAATTGTTAAGTACTGCTAAGGAGGGTGGAAATTAAAATAAAGGTGCCAAAATAAACCAGGCGGAACAACAAACATTTTAGGGTTGCAAGACAAAAGCAGATTGACCTAAAGAGAAGGAATAAACCGATAAAAAGGCTAACTATAGCAAGGGTGTACTTACTTTTGCAATGGGTTATTTTTTCATTTGAGGTCAAAGGTCAAAATTACCTTGATATTTCAAGAAACCCATATTACATATTATGTAAGACTTCAAAGAGATACACTTTATTGCAAAAATGAGATAATAACCATGACCCAATTTCAACTAATGAGCCAAATGCAATAATCCTGCAGGGGTGTACTTACTTTCGAGAGCAACTGTATTTGGAACATGACAGCTGGCGTAAAGAAGCTACATAGTACATATTCTAAAAGGTTTTCAAAATGCTACAATTTTTTTATGTTGTAGGGCCTATCATACAAAATAGCAGGCTAGAATTACTATTACAGCTGGGAGGAGTTAAGGGTTGAGCTTCCTCTAATTTTGTTTTATTCCGTGTAAATTGTAATCGAACCATGAGTATACCTTTCGGATAGATGTTTGCCCAAATGATTTGATGCAGATACCACTTCAAATAGGATATCTTGGAACCACTGATTTCAATGATATATTTGATCAATGATCATCAGCCTCCATGCCCAATTTGGTAATTTCTTAACCTTTTTTTTGGGGGGGGGGTAGGATGAGTGCTTCCCCCGCTGCTGTACGCCTATATCATGTCAATGCACAAATAATGTTGCAATTTTAATTTCTTAAAAAATTTGAAATGGAAACCTTTTTCTAATTTTCACTTTTTGAAACATCTTTATGTCATGTTTTTGATCATCCTAGCCTAAACCTGATGCAATGGCAAGACATCCTGGATTCTAGACCAAGGTGCTCTTAAGACTAGGCACGAGGCAGTTATAAAATTTCGGTGGTATTTCTTAAACCTACATGTAATATTGAAAACATGTTTCGAAACAGTTGAAGTTCAACCGGTTTAAAATACTGTAAGATAATGTCATAGATAACAAAACATCTGTCTGAATCAGGGACATAAGCCCGCAATTCTGCAAGTTCATCGTTCATGCAGCCATTTTAACACCGGCAAGGAATCAAAGTCAAAGTATCAGAATCAAAATATCCAATAATATGCAAGACAGGTCAAATACTGTGTACATTGATGGTGAGTATACATTTTTTAACCTGTGTGTCCATGTCAGACCCTGAAGTGACTTCGATGTCCGAGAAATAAAATTTATCAAATAATTAATTATTCCATTCAATGGCACTTCAGTTTCGGCAGTACAACAAAAACGTTTCCACCAGTACAAAATGATTATAATATCAGTTGATTTTTGTTCGGTAATTAAGCATGTGTATAATTTATTGAGGCAAATTTTTATTTCTGTTTTGCAATTAATTATTATGAAATAAACCAATATATCCTATTGTAATATCTTGAAAAACATATAGTCAAAGTGATACTCATGTAAGAAATTTTTAGGCAAAAAAGTTTAAGGATCCCAGCTTTCGGACGCATTATCTCGCATCACCAGAAAAGAATCCAATGCATTTTTAACATAGTAACTGGAAGAACAAGTGGTCTCCCAGTGGACAGATTTGGTCTCCCAGTCATTGCCAAATTGGTATCACTGGGAGACCAATTTATCCAGAAAATCTCATTAATTTCACATTTAGTTTGTCATGATTTGTAATTTTTGGTTGCTTCTAAAAGTGAGTCTTCTTCTTTTCATGTGAAAAAAATATTCTTTTACTGTCTTTACCATTATACTTCAGGCTTCACATGGAAAAAACCTAGTGCTGACGCTAGTCAGGGCTTCAAGGCAGATGCCGAACCAGTTCCCCAGGAGGCAAGATTGACTGCTCAACAAAAAGTTAATTTCCTAGAACTGTTCCTTGGGCAGATCGCTAACTATTGCCCGGTCATTGCCCGCAACACGATCACTAAGAAGCTACATCGTTAGACAGCATCTGGCAGGCCATACGGCCCCACTATGGGTTCCAATCATCCAAAGCGCATTTCCTGGATCTCGCCGACATCAAACTGGACGAAGGTGAACGGTATGAAGACCTCTACCAACGACTAGCTGCCTGCTTTGAAGACAATTAATTACCAAAAAGATGCAGGTATTTCCCATTGTGATGAAAAACCTACCGCGGATGAAGAGTTGTCACCCACTGTGGAGAACACTATTGTTTACATGCGGCTCCACTTGATCCATCCTGACCTCCCAAAGATTGTTAAACAAAAGTACGGAACTGTACTGCGGTCGAGAACATTAGCTTCAATTAAACCTGAAATCTCACAGGCCCTACAGTCCCTCATGGAAGAGATACAAACAACCGGGGAAGTAAAAGCTATGCGAACAGAAGCAACAAAAAGTAGACAACCCCCATCCCCATATCATCGACAAAACCGCCCCCCACCCCAACGCAGGCAGAAATTCTGCCCCCTCTGTAAGAATTCAAACCGTCCGGACAATCACTTCTTAAGTGAGTGCAAGTACCTCCCGGAGCAAGACTGGAAATTCATGACACGTGCACGTTTGATCGCTAAGGTGCTCGACAACGACCCTCACAGTGAATTTGACGACACGGAAGAATGCGAAACAACACTACAGACTATCCCTGTCCATGATGACAATTCTATTCACCGTGTGCAAGTGCATCAGTCACCATACCTGGACACTTACTTGGGCCACAAAACTCCGCGCATAGTGATTGACAGTGGTGCTACAGCCAACCTCATCAGCGAAGCTGCCGCTGATTGGCTTGGCGTTAAGATCACATCCAGTAGCCAGTCTGCCGGTCAAGCGGATGGTCTTTTCAAGTTGTGGGTGAGACTAAGTTCACGGTCACCTGCGAACACCACAAGCTCTTATTCCATGGCCTCGTGGTATAACACCTTGATGTCCCCCATTTGGCAGGCACTCCCTTTATGGAATACAATGATGTCTATGCCCGCCCGCCGACCAGAGAAGTTCGTGTCAGACAGTCAACATTCCAATATGGTCACGACGTAGACACCAGCCCCAGGGCCCGTCGTGCAAGCGTCTTACGTGCCCCAGAAACAATTACCTTATGGCCAGGAGATTACATGTATGTGCAAGTCCCAATCCCGCCTGATTACCATACTGATTGTGAATCTTTTGCCCTTGAACCCAGATTTGATAGTCCTACCAATCGCGATCTTCACCCTTCCCAAACGTGGCCCTATCCTTGTGTTGTGTCAAGTGTGTCACGGAGCATTCACATTCCAAACAATGATGACTTTCCAAGGACCATACATCGTCATGATCAATTCTGTCAGATCCTACCTGTGTACAGCCCATCCCTGACACCCGAACCCCATGACACCATGGTACCCACTGCTCGCTCCGTCCAACCGCCGAAGGTACCCCTAGTTTCCGTTGACCCCGATAACATTTTGACCCCGGACACTAAGAAAAACTTTCTTTCCCTCCTTGATGAGTTCCCAGATGTGTTCGAATCTCACATTGGATGTTACAACGGTGCTTACGGTCCGTACCAGGCTGTTGTGAACATGGGTCCCATTCTCCCGCCCCAACGAAAAGGCAGACTCCCCCAATATAACACTTCTAGACTGAATGAACTGCAGGACAAGTTTGACAAACTCGAACGCGCTGGCATCCTTATCAAACCAGAGTCTGCAGATGTTACAGTAGAATATGTCAATCCGTCCTTCCTCATCAACAAGCCTAACGGCGGAACCAGACTCGTCACAGCGTTTGGCGAGGTGGGCCAATACAGCAAGCCCCAGCCGTCCCTTGTGCCAGATGTAGAATCTACACTCCGCCAGATTTCCCAGTGGTCTTATATCATTGCAACTGATCTGACAAGTGCCTTCTACCAAATTCCACTATCCAAGTCATCTCTAAAGTTCTGTGGTGTTGTAACTCCGTACCATGGAATACGTACGTACGCAAGATGTGCCATGGGAATGCCAGGGTCAGAAACGGCTCTGGAAGAGCTCATGTGTCGCGTACTATGAGACCTCCAGCAAGAAGGCATTGTCGCCAAACTGGCCGACGATCTCTACTGCGGTGCCGACACACCTGAGCAACTTCTCTTAAACTGGACTAAGTAACTGACTTGCATCCAGAAGGCAGGTCTTAAACTATCCCCCACCAAGACAATTTTGTGCCCCAAATCCACAAATATCCTAGGGTGGGTATGGCAACAAGGCACCCTTCAAGCAAGCCCACATCGTATTGCTACGCTATCCGCATGTGATCCCCCAAACACCGTGAAAGGACTGTGGTCCTTCATAGGTGCCTTCAAGGCCCTGTCCAAAGTGATACCCGGAGGTGCCCGAACCTTGTCACCACTTGATTCCTTAGTTGCTGGTGCCCAGTCCGCTGATCGTATTGTGTGGTCTGATGTAAACATTGCTCATTTCAAGATTGCTCAACTGTGCCTTCAGTCACGTAAGACCATCACCCTACCTCGTGCCTCAGATGAACTCTGGATTGTAACCGATGGAGCCGTCCGCGACCCAGGTATAGGCGCCACCATGTATGTATTGCGTGATTCCAAAGTACTCCTGTCTGGTTTCTTTAGTGCCAAACTACGCCCTAATCAAGAAAAGTGGATCCCCTGTGAAGTTGAAGCGCTAGACATTACGTCTGCTATCAAACACTTTTCCCCCTACATAGTAAAATCAGACAACCCCGCCAGGGTACTGACCGACAGCAAACCTTGTGTGCAAGCCCATGAGCGCTTATTGCGAGGAGAATTCTCTGCCAGTCCTCGTATCACAACATTCCTGTCCACAGCAGCCCGCTATCATGTAACAATCAGTCATCTAGCTGGCGCCTCCAATGTGCCGTCAGACTTTGCGAGCCGCAATGCCCCTCAATGCCTTACGCCACAGTGCCAAATTTGCTCCTTCATAAAGCAAACTTCGAGTGCGACTGTACTGCGGGTACCCCCAGAAGATATCCTGTCAGGCAAGACTAAAGCCCCATTCACAACACGATCAACCTGGCTCTCCCTCCAGTCCGAATATCGAGACCTATGACGCGCTTGTGCCCATCTGAAACAGGGCAGCAGACCATCTCGTAAAGCAACAGACATCAAAGACGTCAAACGTTATCTACAGGTTGCCACCATCGCCCACGATGGCCTCCTTGTAGTCAGACGCAGTGACCCCCTGCAAGTCTCCAGAGAGGGCATCATAGTCCCCCGCCAAGTACTCCATGGTCTTGTGACGTCTCTCCATCTGCAACTGTCCCATCCGTCCCAACACCAACTCAAGACAGTAGCACAGAGATACTTCTATGCCCTTGACCTTGCAGCAGCAGTTGACGTTGTCACTGATAGTTGCCATCAATGCACAGCATTAACCCGAAGCCCCCAAGTCTCTGTCGAGCAATAAATATCTGACACTCCCCCCCGAAACTGTCGGTGTCTCATTTGCAACTGATGTCCTCAAACAAAACGGCCAATTGGTCTTACTTGTTCGTGAAACTGTTACGTCTTTCACGGTAACCACCATCATCCCCGATGAAAATTGAGACACCCTCCGTGACAATCTACTCCAGTTGTGCATTAGTGTGACTCCGGTCAGTGGACCCCAAGCGGTCATCCGTACCGACGGTGCCCCGGCATTTCAGTCACTTGCAAGAGATCAAACACTACTGTCTCATAACATTCTCATTGAAATTGGTCGACTGAAGAACATTAACAAGAATCCCGTCGCCGAGCGAGCAATTTAAGAACTCGAAGATGAACTTCGCAGATTGTTGTCACGAAATGACAAGATCTCTGCAACCACGCTCGCAATTGCCACCGCAAAGCTAAATTCCAGATTTCGGTCCAGTGGAATGTCCTCCCATGAAATGTGGTTGCAACTAGACCAGTTCACGAATGTCCAAATACCACTCCAAGATTGAGCAATCATACAGTCCCAACATGACCGTCGTATGTCAAATCATGTCCCGAGTGAAAATAGTAAGGCCAATGGACGAATGAGAGCAACAAACCACACAGTGCAGCCGGGAGACATACATTGTAGTATACTTGCACCATGAACATGCTAAATTACACCCACGAGACAGGTACAGTACAACCCAAAATAAAGTAAGAAAATATTCTGTCAGAAATCCTCTGTTTACCTATTTTGCCCTCTTTTCTCCTCTCCACCCCAAATCTCCTTACAACTCCATTTGACTCCTTACAACAACCTTAGCCCAGATTAAGAACCCTGTTTAGACAGCTACCAATGTAACTGCATTTTGCAGAGGTGCAAAATATCAAGTAAATCAAACACAATGGGGGTGATTGAATTTGAATTGGTGTTGTTTAAATATGATTTTAATGTAACTTTAAAAGGTAGTTTCAAGTAGGTAAAAGTAGGCAGTGATTCAGAGGTAGTCAAAAGGTGTGAAAGGGTAAAGTAGTGGCTGATTCTTCCTTCCTGCTTGGGTGATCATACTTTATTTTGGGTTGTACTGTACCTTGTCACTTCTCTGGATCCCCCGGACTGGTGCAATATTAGAAAATTTGTTGGACAACAACTGCGTGATACATCTTATCGCACCAAACGTTCCCAACTTATCAAGGTCAAACAATTCGATCACGAACGTCCACCTCCACTACAGTCAGAAACCGAGGACGAATGCCCCTATGTCGATCACAATTTGGACATGGCTATTAGTCAGCCAATCCCCAGTGCGACTAGCCAACCAATACCTATCAGCCCCCCAAATATCCCTGCTGCACTACAAAACCCTGGCGAAGGAATCCCACTCACCCCTGCCAGTGACCCTATCCCATCCACCGGTAGCAACGTGCCTACCCCAGTGCCCCCAAGCCCCTGTGCTAACCTACCTGACGTTGGTCAACGGCCGACTCGTCTAAGACGCCAACCAAAACACTTCGATGACTTTGTTATGGACTAGTCTTGTGATTCTATATGATATGATTGATTGGTTTTGTGCATTCCATGTGTTTATTGTGTCAATGTCATTTATCTCTAATAACCACTTTATTCTACCATTCTAGTATATATCCTTACATAATCATAAACACACATCAATGTTCCATTAATTGGTATCACCAGATTACAAATGTTAAACATCACATTGTTTATGGCTCAATTTTTCTAAAACTGACATTTTATTCCTTGCATAATCCCAAGCGTAATGTTTAGCATGTTAAAAGTTAAATGTGTATGTCGTTAGTAACATGTGTATAAAGTGGTGACGCCATGGCGTTGGAACGCCTATGTTTGTTTATTGTGCGCGTACATATTTTGCGCTTGGTTATTTGTTCGTTCCGGTTCCTGTTCTGGCCATGTTGCGTTGAGTTTTCTGAATTGGAAATAAACCCATCTAATCGTCTTTAGACATCACCAAGATACTTATACCATTGGAAAAGCTGGTATCTAACTGACAAATGTGCATGTTAGCACCCGACTACGGATTAACTCTGTTTACAACAGCAAACAAACACTCAGATTATTGTTTATTTTGCAAAAATTATAAGTTAAAATATATAATAGAAGAAGCATATGATGTCTAAGTCAGTTAGACACCTCTGTGTCGGGTCCTAACATGTATTTTTGCAAAAATGCATGTTAGAACCCTCCAAATCGGTGTCTAACTAATACGTAAACGATCGCTTTATTGTCTCATTGGCGCACACTTATATGAGATCTGTAATAAATGATGCTTGGCAAGGTAATATACACTTTTGAAAATATCAGACATGGTTTCTGCTCCAGTTTATTATACTCTTCATGGGCTGCTTTCTTATCAAAGCTGTTTTTGGATTACTATATTTTACTGACAACTTATCAAATGATCATGGACACATCGATTTTCAATCTACCTAAATCTCTGAATTACATTGTTTTTCTTTGGTCTTGTTGGCACAATTGTTTCGTACAAATCTAAACAGGAACCTACATGCAAAAATAAAAGATATCAAACAGCAGAAAATGTTGCTAGGATGAATGATATGACATCTAGTGAATGAAACTGGAACCAGTTCATATCCATGGCATATGGATGGAAAAAATGAGGATCACCTCCTGATTTGATTGTGAAATTCACTAGGTGGCGTAATTGTTTTGTTGGCGACACCAAGTGGTTGTTCAGTAAATAAGAAGTCTTCTAAGGGCACCTGCTTGACATCACCCCAACAATAATAATATTGGAACAATACGAACTATAGTGCTGACCTTATCATTATGGCCACAAAATTGTATATACTACTGCAGAATGAGAAAGAATATGTCACCCCAATCAGAAGATCTTAATATAAGGAGAATAGAAGAAATTTGAAAGATAGAAAAGTATGTAGCGGTAAAGAACAAACTAGAGGGATACGAGAAAAGATTGAGAAACCCTCACCACTAACAGCAGTCCTGATACAAATCAATGAATTTCAAATTTTTATCAATTGTGCAGTATTTCATTTTTAATCGATTATTGGCTGGCAAATAAATATTCTTGAAAAAAAAAAAGAAGTCTTCTAAGCGTATTCTTTGTATTTGGGTTTGTTCAAGACCTCCCTGATAGTTTTCTCTATCTGCTCTCAGTCAAATTAAGCCCAAAAGCCGATCTTAGCTCTTTTAACAAAATTTAGTGGAATTTGCTCATAAAAAACAACAGAGAGCCGAGCTATGGCCAGTAACAGAGTTTACAAAAAAAATAAACATAAACTAGTGGCACGTCTTTTACATCAATTAATTCAATGAAAGGAAACAAAAAAGCTAAATATGATCACCATATTAATTCAAGTATATCATATTCTCATTAGTCATGCAAAGAAACCTTAAAAATGATGGTATATTAGGAAAAAAACTGACACTTGATTTTGTCATGTCAGGTCCATTGACACGGAAATACCATTGATTTGGCACGGGTGACTCGAGATAATGTACCAAAAAAGCCTATTTAAAAAGGTCTAATGAATGACTTTTTGTTCCAAGTACACAGTGGTCCTAAACAGAAATATGAATAACAGATGTAGAGTGATGCTTCAGATATTAATTGCATTAAAATTTGTCAGGGAACTGGAATGATGTTAATTATCCCGAATTTGAGAATGACCCATCTGTGAATCTCCAGATGACTGACTGAGGCAACCTTCCCAGAACCCTGGCAAATATTTCCACCTTATCAGCATCAAATTCAGCCAGCATTGTCCCAAAACTAAAGAGTATAACTCCATGCGGCTGTGATGATTGAACAATGTCCGAGAAATCCTTATTCAGAGGAGAAGGTTCCTTGTGATAGAGGCCAGCGATGGGGAAAACGTTAGGCACGTCTAGGACTTAATTAGCATTTATGATAATGACTTTGTAAAAGGTAAAGTTCTTCGGCATATTGCTCTGCATTCTTTTAAAAATGTGTATCTGAAGAATATATTTATTCTTAGACAGCTGATTAAGTTCGAAACTCCATCTCTGAAGTCCATACACTCTAAAAAAATTCAGACAAAATTGGTTTTTTAGATTCTAAATGGTTTTTTGAAAAACCAAATTTCATAGCAAAAAACCAACATGGATTTTTTTAACATGGATTTTTTTTTTTAAATCCATGTTGGTTTTTTGCATTGAAATTTGGTTTTTCAAAAAACCATTTTGAATCTAAAAAACCAATTTTGTCCCGACATTTTTTAGAGTGTACTATGTGGACTTCATGCCAGTGCGCGCAAAAACCGTCGGACAATCGGCCTTTGCCGATCGTTTTTACGAATGTCCGACCTGCCTGTGGCCCATGTCAGACAAAAAATCCGACAGGAAGCAGCTACAGGTATGTCAGGGAACTGACTGGACAATCAGCAACCTTTTCAAGCCAGATAGATAGCAATTTGCTTTTGTGTGGAGTGAGGCAACCACCAATTGACTGGATTGCAATTCAGCCAATTCTGCCATTATTTGAACTTCTTTTGACACTCAACTGCAATTCTGGACCATGTAGGCATAACAAAACATGACTAAGTTATATAATTACCAATCCAGAATAGAACACTGTAGTATTCCCTGTGCTGTCTATAAAGAGGAAACAAGAATCTCATTATTCAAAGCAGGAGAAATTCTGGTGCGTAAATTTTGGTTAGCCAATGATTTAGGTCTTACAATTTCAGTTACAACCTACTATGAACATAAAACTTGTAAAAACTAACAAGAACAGGTAGAATCAAGTGTGCATTGATGCCCAAGAAATATCAGACACCTATGTAAACATGATAAATAAGCCCTATAATTTTTTATTTCTATTGGCAAACAAAAATCTGTTCGTGACTCCTTCTTAATTGAGACCCATGTCAATACGTGAAGCAACATTCTGCATGAACGTAAGTTGGACAGAGTGCTAACTATACAATTAAAAAATGCCACAAGAAGAGACTAAATTTGTCTGACAAAAATGAAAATTGTCTGACCAGAGCCATCTCTCTGTCAGACAAAATGTCTGACCAAAGCCAATTTGCTTTCGCGTGCACTGCTTCATGCATGTCATGCCTGTCATAGTACACCTAATTGAAGGGCTAACTCGCATGAACATTGTTGAATCACATGGCAGTTGAAAATTGTGATACAAAATTGTTGTGATATCCAGATGAGCCGCCAATAGATTTGTCGTTATTGCTGCAGCATCTCAAAAAATCAAGTCAAATTTAGGTCGTGAATCTTTTCCAGAGTTGCTGTGTCCTTTATCAATACTTCATCAAACATTATGTTCCTTTTCCATGAAGTCATCCATCAGTGCAAAAATATTCCATATTGATGCTTGGGATAGCTCCACATTGATCGCTGATGTCTAAGTTTTCCTCAGGAACAAGGAAAGCGGTGGTTTTTGCATAGTTTGTGATTGTGTGTTCACTAATATCTTGAGGTATTTTTGGTTTGTGTGAGGTGTAGACCTACAGGATAATCTTTACTATGCTGTGGCATAACTGATCCCCTGCCAGAAAAAAACAACATTTACTTGCTGGGCATAATTATGTTCTTCGATCTGATTTCATCAGATCGAAGGACATTATCATTTTGTATTTAGTCTGATTTAAGTCTTAAGACTGAGACTGAAATTAAGACTGAGATAGTAAATTTCCAAGTGCTCTCACGCAGTGGGGTTTTGATGTATAAAAGCCAAATTTGACATGGGTGTATTATAGTCCAACCTACATAAATTAACAGGCTCGTTTTCTTTTAAATGATGTCGTTGAGGCCCGAGGGGGGGTAGCCGCAAAAAAAAAGTTCACTTGCTCTCAAGGAGTCGGCTTTTGATGTATGAAATTTTTTTGTTTGTCACCTTGGGGGAAGGGTACATTGAAATTCTATATTTTACAAGGCCCAAGGGGTCACCTCGAGGGGGGGTACTCGCCAATAAAATTTTTTTTGCTAATTATATTGCTAGGCTGGGGGGTCACCTCAAAGGGAGGTACATTGAAAATTCTATATTTTACAAGGCCCGAGGGGGTCACCTCGGGGGAGGGGGGTACTCGCAAAAAAAACATTTTTTTGCTAATTACATTGCTAGGCTGGGGGTCACCTCGTGGGAGGGGAGGTACATAGAAAATTCTCTATTTTAAAAGGCCGGAGAGGGTCAACTCGGGGGGGGGGCACTCATAAGAAAAAAATATTTTTTTGTTAGTTGTATTACTTGGCTGGGGTCACCTCGGGGAGTACTTATCAAATTATATATTTACAAGGCCCGAGCGGGTCACCTCAGTGGGGGGGGTGCTCGTAAAAAAATATAATTTTTTTCGCTAGTTATATTGCTGGGCTGGGGGTCACCTCAGGGGAGTACTTATAAAATTTTATATTTTACAAGGCCTAAGTGTGTCACCTAGGTGGGGGGGACACTTTGCAAGGTATATTGCCAGGCTCGGGTCATCTCGGGGGAGGTACTTTTAAAAATTTTTATTTTACATGGCCCGAGAGGGTCACCTTGGGGAAGGGTACTCGCAAAAAAAAATTTCCTGGGGGGTACTCAAGTACAGAAAATAAAGTTCATTTTAATGCACATGTCTTTTCACAACATCAGTATCCAGAAAATTCTGTTAATACTCTTAATATTTACCTACATGTTGACTTCCTGTCACTGCCAAAATACTTTGAATATGTTCCATGTAGAACAGTGGCCAGCTTCTAGCCAATGCGAATCCACCAAACTGAGCATCACAGTTTCAACTCAATGTCAGAGTGAAAATTTGGTCTGGGAAAACCAACATAAGTTTGACCTCACAGCCTCTCAGCTAATGGGCTGCCAGAACAAATATACATAACATAAGCCGTGTGTTTACAAACAAATTGTCAAAGCCTTCTGTTTATACCAACTTCCATCAAAGTTGTAAGTTAGCAAGTTTGTAGATTAATCAAACAACTCTGTGGGGATTATAACAGTTGTCTAAGTACTGTGAATGCTCACAAAGCTGCCATTTGGTAGGATTAGACTGGTGATTGCTGTGATAAATCATTTGGATAAAAAATGTAATGCTTCCTTCAATATATCAATGTTTGAACTGTGATGCGTAGTTTTCTGTCAGACCATTGGCTATCAAGCTGTGATGACGTGGTTGTAGGGGCTATCCCTGAAAAAATTCTTACTCTGACACTTTGTTGAAACTGTGACGCTAAGTTCAGGAGGATCAAAATTGGCAAGAAGCTGGGGAATCTGACCCAGTTTGAAATGACATCACAGCTTGTAGTTAATTTACTGCAATTCTAGAGTAGAAGTCATCTCTGACATTAGAGTCAACAGCATAGAAAAGAACTTGAGATTCCACGTAAGTATGACAATGACTGTAACATGTGGCACAGTCTTCTCAAAATGATCATTTGTATCACCAGGAGCTGGGATGTATCAACTAACCTTGGGAATTAATTAACCTGCCCTTTGCCTACTGTGAATTTCCTGACAGAACGTCCAAACAACAAGTGCATGACCACATCATGTTATATCTATAGAATTGAAAAATGTTACACTGAAATTTTGTTATCTGTGTGGAGCACATGCTTTTTATTACCCAGACAAGGCAATGCCTGAGGGTGGAGAGTGATTTTACTATGTTATTACAGATTTCGTATAGGTGTGCCATGTTCTTTTCAACTGCTACAGTGCTCTTGTGATGTCAGTATCAGCATAATGATTTCACAGTTGGTATATTTCGCAGTTTCATGTGTGTCACTTGGAACTCATACTGATCACACCATTACAAATCCACAATAAGCTGTTAGATTGTTGCTCAACATTGATTATTCAGTTTGATGTTTTGAATAAATCCAAAAGTTACAATATCCAGCTACGTATGATGCATGGATTTTGTTTATAACTGCTATCAGTTTTAGCACTTTTACAAAAAAACAAATTCATTCACTCTCACATTCATTTTTTGGTCTGAGAGGTTATCATGTGCTGCTTTGTCTTTGCAAAAATAATATTTTTTGCTTGGGGGCATCCTTATCACTGATTTCCAATAATGTTTATTTGATGATCGAATTCTGAGCCTCCTTGTCTGGCCTTTTCCCAAATTTTTGGGGAGTAACTACCCCCCCCCCCCCCCATCTCTCGTCCTCTAGTATGCCCATGCAACACCGCCACATTCAATTCCAAAAAATCTCCCCATCATCCCCATTCCAGTCATCAATTCTGAACAGTTTCTTTGGCGCAGATCTCACTTAAAAGGCTGAAAAGCCACAAGGTGCTGCCCTCAAGGAGAAATTTCACAACAGGACCACCATGAATGTCCATGATGGATCAAGCAAGTGGCTCAAACTTATCAGTTTCACCTGCTCCAACTGAATCAAACAACCATACCAATGAATGCAGATTAATCAATTGGTATTCACACTTAGACAGCCCATAAGCCCGACTTGTTGGTAGCAGTTGGAATCAACACTCAAGCTTGGAGTACCAATAGTGATGTCAGTATTGCCATACTGACATCATCTGAGCATATATTCACATGGAACATGGCACACTTATACGAGATCTGTAAAAACAACCACATGAGGCACACTTTAACTTCACCATCATAAATAAAGATTTCTATCACTAAAATGAATAAATCAGAGTCAAGAAAGCACTTGGAAGAACAAGTCAGCTTAGAAAAATAATTGGTTTATTCACAAAATGAGAAGAATCAATTAAAAAAACTGAACACACACGAAATGAAATACTTGTAATGTGCTGCAGAAAATGAAGCCCGGAAGAAAGAAAACAACAACATCTCGCAATGTACGCATACGCTTGTTGAACAACGCAAGCTCGGGAGTGCACACATTTGAAAATATCAGACACGGCGTCTCACTGCGTCTCTTCTTCATAGGCTGCTCTCTTATCAAAACTGTTTTTGGACACTAGGTAGGTACAATTTTACTTAATTCTGTATTCAATCAGTCACAACATATACAAGATATACAAGGATAATAGCACTATTTCATATACAGATAACTAATCAAATCATTGAGAATGTGTCAATTTTCCGTCTTCACTCTAAAAAATGACGGGACAAAATTGGTTTTTTAGATTCAAAATGGTTTTTTGAAAAACCAAATTTCAATGCGAAAAACCAACATGGATTTCTTTTTAAAAACCATTTTGAATCTAAAAAACCAATTTTGTCTGAAATTTTTTAGAGTGTACCTAAATCTCTGAATTATAATGCCTTTGCTTTGGTCTTGTTGGCCACATTACTCCATCCACATCGAAATAAAAACCTACAAGCACAAAATAAAAGATATCCAACAGCAGAAAACGTGGCCAGGATGAATGATATGACATCCAGTGAATAAAACTGGAACCAGTTCATATCTGTAGCATACGGATGGAACAGGTGAGGAGCGCCTCCTGATTCGATGGTGAAATTCACCAGGTGGTGTAATTGTTCCCTTGGTGACACCAAGTGGTTGTTCAGCAAATATGAAGTTTTCTTAGCGTTTTCTTTATATTTGGGAGTGTTCAAGACCTCTCTGACGGTTTTCTCTAATTGCTCTTCGGTCAACGAGTAAAAGTCGATTTTTTTGCCGATCTCAGCTCTTCTCACAAGTTTGTCAGCATTGTCTTCCTGGTCTCCAAACATAGGGGCAGCGACAACAGGTACGCCATGTAAAGCACTCTCAAAAGTGCTTGATATTCCACAATGGGTGATGAACAGCTTCACTGCTGGGTTTGCCAGCAAGTCATTCTGAGGAAACCACTTGACCAGATGAGTGTTTGACTTCAGGGACTTTGGTGGTGATCCTGGCAAAAGGAAAGTTACATAACATCACTTAGACAACTACATAACATAAGGCCGGACCAGACACAATTTATATTTAGCTTCTAGGATCTTCTCAAGGCATTTTTTCTAAGGTATGTCGATGGGATGAAAAAAGTTGAAATCGTAATTTTTATTTGTTCAATCAATTAATTAAAACACAGGCAAGCATTTTTCTTTGTCTGCAGGAAATCTTTTGAGTTGGTTGATTCAAGAAGCTAGAAAATAATTGCATCTGGCCTAATTACCACAGATTGCACAGTCAGGGAGTCATGCAATAATTAAGTACTTCAACAAGTTCACTCTAAAAAATTTCAGACAAAATTGGTTTCAATGCAAAACCAACATGGATTTTTTAAAAAATCCATGTTCAACTTGGTTTTTTGCATTGAAATTTGGTTTTTCAAAAACCATTTTGAATCTAAAAAACCAATTTTGTCTGAAATTTTTTAGAGTGTATCCCAACCAGTAGAATATTTCCACATCATGAAAAGGGCATTTTCGACAAAATAACCATTACACGAAGGAGCACCGATTTATGATTAAGCTTATATCTTTGTCTAAGTGACAATTTATTCAAACATCTATATCATCATATTTCTAATAAATACTGGAACACATATGGCAGCCCCCCCCCCCCCCGAAGGTCAAAATAGTCTCTATGGGCTGGCAGTAGAAGTAGGTGCAGCTGTAGGTGATATAAAGTGAGCACGCTGTGAGACTATCCATGTTCATTGCACGTGGGCAATTCCATAAACTCAGATTTACAGATTTGGCACTCCAGCAGCTTATGTAGCCCTACCATTATATCTCAGCTGTTTCATTGTTATGTAGGGATGAGGCCAGGTAATATGGGTATCAGACAAACCACCAACCAAAGCTGTAAGTGCAACAGGAGCTGAGCTACATCAAAATATATAGCGTTTCGGACGTACATCACACGATGCACGATTGTACGTCCGAAACGCTGATATTTTGATGTAGCTCAGCTCCTGTTGCACTTGGAGCTTTGGTTGATGGCTTGTCTGATACCCCTATTACCTGGCCTCATCCCTACATAACAATGAAGTAGCTAAGGTATGGTGGTAGGGCTACACAAGCTACTGAAGTGTCAAATCTGTAAATCAGACTCTACGGAATTGCCCACTGCAAAAATCATTATGCACCTCAGAAGAGGAGTCGGGAACATCTTTGCTTCACATAACAGCCCAAAGACTGGGTTCGCTGGGCATTGGGCAAGGACATACTGCTACTGTCGCTGCTGCTCAAAACTTACCAGTGAATCTCCAGATGACCGACTGAGGCAACCTTCCCAGAACCCTGGCAAACATGTCCGCCTTATCAGCATCAAATTCTGACAGCATTGTCCCAAAACTAAAAAGTATAAGTCCATGCGGCTGTGATGATTGAACAATGTCTGAAAATTCCTTATTCAGAGGAGACGGTTCCTTGTGAAAGAGGCCAGAGATGGGGAAAACATTTGGCATTGTTGGAAGTGGCATGTCCAGAACATAATTAGCATTGATGATCGTGACTTTGTTCTTGAAGACATCATAAAGTGGCGTATGTAATGTAAAATCAAGCTCTTCTGCAATTTGTTGTATATCTTTCAATGCATTTCTGAATAATATGTTTATGCCTGCATAGCCGATAAAGTTCATAACTCTCCATTTGAAATCCATCTCATAGGAGTTGCATGCCATTCCTGGCATTGTGCATGTAATCGAAGGAGTAAGTGGCATGAACATTGTTGGGTCATATGGCATTAGAAAATTGTGATACAAAATTGTAGTTATATCCAAGTGGGCAGACAATAGATTGGTTGATACTGTTATAGCATCTCCAAAAATCAAGTCAAATTTGGCATTTCGGATCTTTTCTAGCGTTGCTTTGTCCCTCATCAAGGCTTTATTAAACAATTGTTCCTTTACCGTCATCTCATCAAATATTGTAAAGATATTCCATATTGACGATTGGGGTAATTCTACATCACTGAAGTCAGAAGTTTCTTCAGGAACAAAGAACTCTATGGTTTTTGCATATTTTGTGATTGTGTGTTCACTGACTCTTGTATTCATGAGAACCGTGACGTCATGACCATCTTGAGCAAGAATGTCGGCCAATTTCTGCATGTTGAGAAGTCGAGAGTTGAAGCCAGCACTAATAGGCACAACAAGAATTTTGTGAGGTAGGATCATGACGGGTGAAGCCAAGAGTAGGAAAAAAGATAGTACCAAGTGTCCTGTCATCCTGAACCTGAAATATAATAATATACATATATATATATATATATATATATACATTCTGCATCAACATTTTAAGGCCAATCATGTAGCAGGAGGTCGGTCACATGACACGCTAATAAATAACAGTATTGGTGTCTTAAAAGTGTTATTGGTGTGCGGAGAGTGACATTGGCATGCCTCAGTGCACTCAGCTGCAATAATGCGGCTGGAGGAGCAGGATGTTAAAAACAATCTACCAGGTAGGGCAGCAACAGCACAAAGAAATACAACCAAAATAAAGAAAGTCTTCCGCTTCAGAAGGACGGTGCTGCCTCCTGGCACACAAAGTACAAGTGCTGCCGCCACCACACAAACCCATTTCATCTCTGAAATTGTATATTCTGCATCAAAATTTTAAGGCCAATCATGTGGCAGGAGGTCAGTCACATGACACACTAAGAAATAACGATATTGGTGTCTTGAAAGTGTTATTGGTGTGCGGTGGTGTGTGAAGAGTGACATTGGCATGCCTCAGTGCACTCAGCTGCAGTGATACAGCTTCGGCAAATAAAACTAAATATTGGTCTCCTCACCATCCACTATTATATAATATATCGAAAACATTAAGGGTTAACTTTACTATAAGTTATTTTTAAAAAAAATCCATGTACAGTGCCGCCTGTAAATAAGTGAAACGCATGACATAGTGCCATTGCATCAATGCTAAACATCCTCAGCCAAACTGCTCGTGGAGGCATGAATTCTCATCGGATGAAAGGGAAACAAAGTGGGTCATAAAGGCCGATGTGTGAGGCAAGTGGGATAAAAATAGCAGCCCATTTTCTTCGCTGCAGTCGGAGTTAGGTATGGGTCAAAGTCTTTGATAAGTAAGTGAACCACCCTTCCCTATGTTTTAACATTGGGCCTGCGTTTCACTTACTTATCAAAGACTTTGACCCATACCTAACTCCGACTACAGCAAAGAAAATGGGCTGCTATTTTTATCCTACATGCCTCACATATCGGCCTTTAAGACCCTAAATGTTTTCCTCGCATCGGATGAGAATTCGTCCTTCCAGAAGCATTTTGGTTAAGGATGTTTAACATTGATGCAATGGTACAATATCATGCGTTTCACTTACTTACAGGCGGCACTGTAGTGTATGTTTTGTGCACAGTCAATGTCAAGAATCAACAACATGCAAAAGATCATCAGATTCCACTCTCAAAGACCATGTAGTCGCGCTATCTCTTTGGCAGTGAAAGTCGTCAAATTGCTAAAATTCAGTTCATACAATTAATGTACTGTATAGCATGCAGTTGTAAAACATGAACAGAAGTCAAAACGCTGAGCACTGTACGTTTGCTTGGTACGACTGAAAAGACTGTGCACTCCAAAAAAGTTCGGGACAAAATCGGTATTTTAGATTCAAAATGGTTTTTTGAAAAACCAAATTTCAATGCAATTGAAATTTGGTTGCATTGAAATTTGGTTTTTCAAAAAACCATTTTGAATCTAAAAAAACAAATTTGTCTGAAATTTTTTAGAGTGTGGTTTTCAAACACGTGCTCAGTACTTTTCCAGCATTCCAGTCTGTCATATGACCAACTCAGTCTTCATCTTAGTCCTGGGGGGATTTCTCGCTCTGAAAAAATGACGGGGGTGCTCAGCTGAGCATCTCGCACCCAGACCCAGTGACGGAGTGCCGAGAATCCAAAAATAGGACCCTGAACTAGGGAAAATTTGCTCTTGAAGAGGCGTCTATTTTCTGTAATCTGCTTGAATTACGTATAAAACATACTTATTTCAATTATTTGTGATAAAAAGTACGTTTTTTACCACCATAAATGTCTTTCAGTCGGAGAATTCATCGCGAAATTCAGAGTGCTGGAAATGTTGAACCATGTCTAGGAATATACAGACCTCATTTTAGGACCCTTACCTAGGAAAATTAGCCCTTAAAGAGCCCTTTTCAGCCGAGCATAGATGTAGACAAAGACAGAGTGAGAAGCCCCCCCCCCAAGGATCTTAGTGTTGTGGATTGCAATTTCCAATGCATACCAGGCACATACAAAGTGTTATCGTCATATTATGTTTTTGAGTCAGATAACTCACTTACCTTCAAATCTGAACAAGTCCTTCTAGCTTCCTTTGTTGAAGATGCTGAAAGATAAATTGACAAGGCACGAAGAATTCAAGCCCCAGTGCACTAGCCTGCCAATAATCACAATTTATAGCCAATATGACTGCGCCTCATATATATATACAGCCTGGGCTTGCCGCTTGCATCTTATCTTTCTTTCTTTTTTAAATACAATTTTGTCATATGCTCATGAATATGTGAATGTAAATGGGACATCACCCTGTCCTAAATAGCTCCAAAAATCTTGACTGTCGTAAAATATCCCATATATGTTCTAATTTCCTGCATTTCTTTTGGGCCTTTACTGTAAACTGTCACATTGAACTTTCAAGAGAACATTTTAGCTGGGATGATATTGAAAACAATTGTCTTGTTACTGGGACACTTTCCAGTCCAGTGAGATCGATATAGCCCATTAGATTCAGATTTCAGATTCAGATTCATTTATTTTCTTTGAGGCATTACAGTACGATTATGGATTAAAAAATATATATATATAATTGATGAATAAACAAGCACATATAATGGCACAGCATCGCCCATGCCCCGCATGTTTTATCCTATGTTTATCCTATCCGTTAGCCAGTTTATCCTGTTCGTTTATCCTATCCATTTATCCTATCCATTAATCCTCTCCGTTTATCATATCTGTTTATCCTATCCGTGTATCCTATCCGTGTATCCTACCCGTTATCCTGTTTATCCCGTTTATCCTATCCATTTATCCTATCTGTTTATCCTATTCATTTATCCCATCCGTTTATCCAGTACCCCATAAGCACTGGTTCATCCCATTTATCCTGTTTATCTTATCTATTTATCCTATTTGTTTATCCTGTCTGTTTATCCTATCAGTTTATCCTATCAGTTTAGCCTATCCGTTTATCCTATCCATTTATCCTATCCATTACCCTATCCGTTGACCCTATCCGTTTAACATATCCATTTATCCTATCCGTTATCCCGTTTATCCCATTTATCCCGTTTATCCTATCCGTTTATCCTACCCATATATCCTATTTGTTTATCCCATCCGTTTATCCTATCCATTTATCCCATCCGTTTATCCTATCGGTTTATCCTATCCGTTATCCTGTTTATCCCGTTTATCCTACCCATTAATCCTATCCGTTATTCTATCCGTTTATCCAGTACCCCATAAGCATTGGTTCATCCCATTTATCCTGTTTATCCTATCTGGTTATCCTATCTGTTTATCCTATCCGTTTATCCTATCTGTTTATCCTATCCGTTTATCCTATCTGTTATCCTATCCGTTTAACATATCCGTTTATCCTATCCATTTATCCTACCCGTTTATCCTACCTGTTTATCCTACCCGTTTATCCTACCCGTTTATCCTATCCGTTTATCCTATCTGTTATCCCATTTATCCCGTTTATCCTATCCTTTTATCCTATCCATTTATCCTATCCGTTTATCCCATTTGTTTATCCCTGCCGTTTATCCAATCCGTTTATCCTATCCGTTTATCCCGTTTATCCTACCTGTTTATCCTACCTGTTTATCCTATCTGTTTATCCTATCTGTTTATCCTATCCGTCTATCCTATCCGTCTGTCAACCCATCTATCCATTAAGCCATCCGTCAATCCATTCCTCCATCTATCTATCTATCTATCCTGTCTGTTTATCCTATCCGTTTATACTATCCATCTATCCTATCTGTTTATCCCAGCCATCTATCCTATCCATCTATCCTATCTGTCTGTCAATCTGTCTATCCATCCGTCTATCTATCATTCAGTCCATCCATCAATCCATTCATTCATCTATCTATCTACGTTTCTATTTATCCTATCCGTTTATCCTATCCGTTTATCCCGTTCGTTTATCCCATCTGTTTATCCTATCCGTTTATCCCATCCGTATATCCTATCCGTTTATCCCGTTTATCCTACCTGTTTATCCCATCTGTTTATCCTATCCGTTTATCCTATCTGTTTATCCCATCCGTCTATCCTGTCCGTCTGTCAACCCATATATCCATCAATCCATCTGTCAATCCATTCCTCCATCTATCTATCTATCTATCCTGTCTGTTTATCCTATCCGTTTATACTATCCATCTATCCTATCCTACTGTATATCCCATCCATCTATCCTATCTGTCTGCCAATCCGTCTATCCATGCATCTATCTATCTATCTATCTATCTATCTATCTATCTATCTATCTATATATCTATCTATCTATCTATATGTCTATCTTTTGTTTACATGAGTGTATATTATAACCAGTATTTTATTTACATAAATATAAAACAGATTTATATAATATATAGTAAGTTGCCCGTAGATTGGAGGGAAGAGAATAGAATAATATGAAATAGATACAATATAAGCCTGTGCTACCTGTATAATTAGTTGGAAAGATGCATGAACTATACTGAGATGCAGGAATTGCTGAGTTTCCCAGAAATAGAATGTGGTGCAAAGGGAGGAACTGGCAAAGGACTTGCAGGTGCTGCCCTCTTGTGTAATGTATGTGAATGAGTTGCTGCTTGCAGTGGCCATTCTGTGTACTAAAACTCACACTGTGGAAGGGAAAATGGCCACCACAATGCAGGCTTTCTGGACCTAGATAGCCTCTAAAACTGATAATAGTAAATTTTCTAATATTGAATTAAACTGAAAATACCAACCGTTGTGCACATCTACAATGGTATCAATGTGTTATGCATATGATAAGAACTTCCAGAGTGGGCTGGTTGAGGCCACAGCATTGGTTGTTTCACCCCTTTAGTAGATTTCAGCACTAAAGCATAATCGCCCTATGCATAGCATAGCATGGGCGATAATTACTCTCAAATCTGGTGCCCCTTTATGACATTCAATGTCGCTGCCAAGGGGCCACCAGAAAAAAAACAAACTGATTGTACTATATAATTACCTTCAGTTCCTGCAGTCATCAAGGTGGGCACCATATGGGGTATGTCTACAGGCTACTAGTTATATATAAAATGTATAACAATTTAAATTATATCAAACATGTAATATAAAACTTAAATTAAATCAAGCCTCCAATACATAATAAGTTATATCTTTTTTCTTTCTCTTATTTTTTTAACTAATAATTCATATTGATCTCATGTTTAAGTGAACTCATATCAAGACAAAACGTTAGAAAGAAAAAAAAACAACAACAACAACAAAAGAACAAAACTGATCAGCCCAGGCAGTTGCAAATGTAACAATCATCTATTTGACACGGAACATCATAGGATTTGAAAAAAAATTGTTTGACATAGTTTTTAAAACCACTTACAGCAGTTTTCGAGCAGGCTTAGTCAGTTCACTGAGAAGACCATACAGATCATAAACTTTCAGATAGCCCAGACTAAAGCCATCAAGCAAATGACTAACTATTAAAATCACATTAAAAGATCAGTCAAGATACTGCAGCTGGTTGACCTTGGAGAAATTTCTTTGTTTTTAGGTAGCCAATGGTCAACTTTTAAGGTCAGCATAGTAGTTTATGGTCCTACCCAGATGTCAGGGTGGGCATTAGTACACTTACAGCCTCAGTGATCTGCCCAATGAACTGACCAAGCCTGCTCGAAAACTGCTGTAAGACTATGGGTATATATTTTACTTCTTATATTTTCATTTGTGTCATTAAATGTTTTGGGAAATTTGTATGAAATACTATCTCTTGCATATTCATGGCTCAAAGCAGGCAGGCGATAGCGATTGTTGTTTCTTGTACTGAAGTTAAAGATATGGGTATTTCTTTGTAACATTTCCAAGAGAAAGTAGTCTGGTAAAATTTTGTTTTCATATTTGTAGCAGAATTTGAAATCGTGCTCACAGGTCATGAATCTTTAAAATTTTAAGTTGGCTAAACATCTGAGTGGTATGAGCATTATATTTGCTTTTTGTAATTACTCTAATAGCTTTTTTTTTTGCATTTTAAAAATCCTACCGACATTGCCACCCCAGATACTAATTCCATTATTCAAATGTGGTGCAATAAGTGCATAATAGATGCTTAATAACACACTTAGCTGTAAAAAGTTTTTCATTCTTTTCATAACCCCCATTGTTGTGGAAATCTTTTTCATAATCACATCAATATGAGGGCCCCATTTTAAATTTTGATTTGAATTTATTCCTAGAAAGTTAAAATTGACTACAAAGTCAATTGGAACATCGTCAATATTTAAAGAAGGATAACTAATATTTCTGTTTAAAGAATGGAAAGGCATTGCTTTTGTTTTTGTTATGTGTAGAGACAATTTAACTTCATCCAGTTTGAGATATCTCTTAACTTATTGTTTAAATTTATGCTGTCATTATTATTCCATAGATGATTGAGTGCAGAACATAAAGTTGTGTCATCCGCATATAAAATAGGGTGGAAGTACTTAGTTGTTGTAGTGATGTCGTTCACATAAATTAAAAAAAGTATGGGACACAAATTGACCCTTGACGCACCTCACATTTCACAACAAGAGAATCTGACAAAGTGTCTTTATACAAAACTTGTTAAGTTTGCCGAAATAAATAGTCCTTTAATAAATTCAGTGAAGTACTTTTGAAACCATTATGTTTCAACTTGAAAATTAAAATATCATGACCCAGTGTATCAAAAGCCTTTGAACGGTCAAGATATAAATTTATGTTAATGGGGAGTAAGTTGGTATTCATAGAGTGGGTAATACGGTCTACTAGCTCTAGGGTAGCTAACTCAGTAGAGTGAAATTGACCAAAGCCATACTGGCTTTTATAGAAAACTTTCAGTTGAGTAAAATACTCATACATTTGGTTATACATGATCCTCTCAAAGACTTTTGACACAGTATACACAAATAATCACAAATCCAGTGATAACACTCCCTTCTGCAGAATTGGCAAACAGTCCGGGGGGGGGGGGGGGGGTTCTCGTCGCAAAAAATTAGGGGGGTGCTCAGCTGAGCGTCTCACACACAGACCCGGTAACGGAATGTCGTGAACCTAAAAAGAGGACCCTTAACTAGGGATAATTCACCCTCAAAGACTCATAAATTTTCCATAAGTTCATTTAAAAGTAATTATTTCAATAATTTTTACAAATTGATATCTTTTTTATTGCCATATATGGCCCTCCGGAAGGGATTTTATTGCCAAATTTTGGATTGTGGAACTGATGGATCAGGTCTAGGGACCTCATTTTAGGACCCTTAGCTAGGGAAAATGACCCCGTGAAGAGCCCTTTTCAGCCGAGCATAGGTTTAGACAAATATATAGGAAGAAGCCCCCCCCCCCCGTGACATGAGGTACATTGGGACAAGGGGGGGCTGGTTTCTTGGTTCCTGACAAGGTCTATTTTATGTGGTGCCATCAAATATTAATTGTTAATTTCCATCCTGATGTTCCTATCCTTTATCAGCAAATTATGGCCAGATACAGAGTTTTTATTTGGTGAGAACTGGTTCGCTTTCCTACAACTCATTACAGGAAATATTCTCTCAAAAATTTCAATCGTGCTCCCCTCTGGATAATTTTATGATCATGCCTTTTGTAATTATGACCGCGGCCAGCCGCTGGCGCAGTCATTTTGCTATTACCCCCGGAT
This sequence comes from Platynereis dumerilii, assembly GCA_026936325.1. NCBI lineage: Eukaryota > Metazoa > Annelida > Polychaeta > Phyllodocida > Nereididae > Platynereis > Platynereis dumerilii. Next base: position 11,671,644 of record JAPTHN010000012.1, on the reverse strand, counting down.
TGCGCCATTCTAGGCACATTTTTGGGGATGGATATAACAAATTACACTCAATGTACAATCATGAAAGTTGCTATATTGATTGATTGATTGATTGATTCTTTATTATTTAAGTGACAGGTACATAAAAATTAACAATAATACATAAACGACCTGTGGTACCCAGCCTTCTTGGGGCTTATCTGTCACTATAAATCAATTAATATTTAAATTTACCAGAGGATTACAAATTACAATTACATAATTGTCACAACATATTGAATTATTAAATGTAACAATTAGAACTTTCTTTCAGATATACACAAGTGAACTTAAAATGTAGAGATATTACAAAATTACACTCAATTACAATATCATATAACTGGAACTTCAATAATTTTTGTCAAAACACATGAAAGGTTTTCTTAATACATAATTTCATAAAGAAGATACATCAAATTAAGTATTGTATAAAATTTCATTTCTTGATTTCCAAGCACTAATAATAAATGTGCTAACTTTATATTGTTCATTTGTCATGATATGTATAAATTTTTCAAAATCTGTCATATGTACAAAATTATTTACAGAGATACTAGCATACAACAATTCCCTATGGTACTGGTAAACTGGACATACACAAATAAAGTGAAACTCATCCTCAATTAAATTACTTTTACAAATATCGCAAGTTCTCTCTTCTAACTTAATGCCCCTAAACCGTCCAATTTCTATATTTATAGGGAGAATTCCTAATCTAATTTGTGCAATTAATGATCTCTGTTTTCTATTTTTTATATAAACATATTCTTCACATAACAATTTATCTTTAAATTTCATATATGTTCTTAACTTTGGTTTTAACAATAGAGATTCATGCCATTCAACATTTCTTATATCAATTAACCTTTTTTCTATCAGTCTCAAATCACAGGTGTTTCTCTCATCAAAATGTGAAAGACCTACATATCTAAATATTTCTTTTATACAACTCGACCAACCCCTTACTTTACAAAGGTCCCATGTAAATACTTTTTTAGTCAAGCGATTTTCATTCATAAGCAAAATCCTGTTCCAATATCTAACCATATTTACATTATGTCTTATTTTGCTAACATTCCATCCCATATCACCTTCAAGACCGCTATGAGCAGCTTTATTATGGACACCGAGATAGTACCTTATCGCTCTATACTGAATTTTATCAGCATGGGCAGAATTATTGTAACCCCATATTCCCGAAGCGTAATCCATAACTGGTATAACATTAGAAAAATAGAGTTTATAAACATAAATTTACATTCTACAATCTGACATCTGAAGACCAGGATGATCAAAGGGGTCTTTCATACCTTTCTGAGATTCATGATTTTTCAGTGAAATACCTCACCTTATTGTTATTTTGGCTGTGTGAATGTTGTTTTCGTGATTTTTGGCACTGTGCCAGATTAGAGCTGCTTGGCACAGTGCTAGATCACTCCGACTACAGCAAAACGTTGCCACCAGGGGAACTGATATTTAATTGGTATAGCAGGCCAGCCTTATCTAAGGGTCTAGTAATGGATTGGTAGGTAGGTATGCAGGTAGGTCAGGTGGCAGGTCAGTAGCCAGTTGGCCTACATTTCATGACAGTTTACTGACATGGGCAAGTGTATACTGAAGGGTGTTTCTATATATATACCTATGGTTGTATATAAACACCCATGGGCAGACATTGATCGATGGGCATACACACACAGATGGGCATGCATGTGGGCGTACACACATATGAGTGTACAGGTGGGCACGCCAACACAGCTAGGCATTCAGGAGGGCATGCACAGACAGATGTGTGTGCACACACACATGTTCGTCCACACACACATGGGTGTCCACACACACATGGGCGTCCACACACACATGGGCTTCTACACACACATGCGCATACAGATGGGTATGCACACACAGATGGGCGTACACGCACAGATCGGCTTGCACACACCGACGTCCGACGGGCGTGCTCATATGGGCGTATACATGCAGATGGGCATACATATGGCGGCCTTGCGCTCACAGATGGCCATACTTATGGGCGTGCACACGAAGATGGCCATGCACTCACACATGGGCGGACACACACAGATGGGCATACACACACAGATGGCTGTCGAGGTGGGCATGCACCCGGATAATGTACAGGTGGGTGTGCACACAAAGATGGGCATGCATTCACAGATGAGTGTTCTAACACAGATAGGCCTACACTCACAGATGGGCATACAGGTGGGCATGCCCAAACAGACAGGCATTCAGGTGGGCATGCCCATGCATATGGGTGTGTACACACAGATGGGTGTGTACACACAGATTGGTGTGCACACACAGATGGGCATGCCAGATGGGCCAACAGATGGGCGTACACTCAACGATGGCTGTACACAGGCAAGCACTCACAATGGAAGTACAAGCGCCGATGGCCATACACCTTGAATAAAGGCGCCCCTAAAAAAAGATGCCCCTCTTGAATAAAGCCCTCACTTGAACAGAGCCCATCTATAGAGGCCCGCTTGAGTAGAGACCTTTCTCGAATATGCGCCTCCCTTGAACTCCCTTGAATAGAGGCTCCTTGTTTGAGTCCTTGAATCCAAGGCCCCTCAAATAAAAGCCCTCCTCAAATAGAAGCCCCACTGCACCATGGACAACAACGAATATATATATCTTTTTATAATTATTATACAACTGAACTTTTTTACGCCAGGGCTAAACAAGCTGCGCTCAGTACACAAATCGTTATTAAGGATCGACACAATCACACTTGATTGCACGTCAACCAAAAGGCGTCCAGCACTGCCCGCAGTCATATAATCATCGCTTGCGATTCTAGTTGATATTGTGGTTACGATTATACTGAGTTCCCATTGTCAAACTTAGGCCTATTCCAAGCCAACATTGAACATCAACATTACAGTATGCTGGACCTTATCATTGTGGCCATGAAATTGTATATACTACTGCAAAATGAGAAAGAATATGTCACCCCAAACAGAAGATCTTACAAGGAGAATAGAAGAAATTCAGAAGATAGAAAAGTATATAGCGGTAAAGAACAACAAACTGGAGAGATACGAGAAAAGATGGAGGAACCCTCGCCACCAAACCCTGATACAAATCAATGCATTTCTAATTTTTATCAATTTTGCGATATTTCATTTTTAATCAATTATTGGACTATAAATAAATATTCTTATAAAAAAGACAAAAAAATACTGTATGCAAAAATTATTCACCTTTCATTGTTCTTGTTTGCTATTCCTCTCTTCAATCCACTCAATACAGATGGCATCCTTGCACACTTGTTCACCAGCTTCTTCCACAGGTGGATTCGCCTGTATATGTATGGGCCTTTCATACCTAATGGATAAGAGTCAGGAACAACTCATTCAAAAAAAGTAAACAAAAGGACTTCTGAGGGCTGAACATGATGTTTTAACCATGTTTTGCACACTACCTGCAGTGTTTCATGGTCCTTGCAGTCATCTCTCACCATCTAGCACACTGGATGGAGCTGACACATCAGTAGTTCCATAAAATCCATGAATTTTCACAGGTAGTTGCATTATCTATAGCAATGGGCCTCACACAGGGTCACTGGTTTACAAATGGGTCAAGGCCTTACACTGATCATTTGACCATCTAGTTTTAAAATTACAAGATAGGGCAGCACCTGTCAATTGCTTGACAAGAAAATCACAGGACTCATGCAATTGAGAGTACCAATGAACTGGAGAGTACTGACTACTGGGCAGTGCTGCCCTCTTTGGTAAAAAATTACCACTAAATTATTATTTCATTACTTTCTGTACTCCAAAATTGTTGGGTAAGTAAGCTTAAGACAACCCAGTCAAAACTGCCCAGAGTAAAGCTTGAGGATGATGCTCACTGCTTAGTGCTCAGCTCCTGTTATTCATCAGATGCTGTAATTTAGCCTTGGATTTAAAAAATACATGTAGTGTATTGTACCACCGTATCAACTGGAAGTTTTGGCTGTAATTGAGATTTTCTCAATACAAAAATTTAGTAAATTAGTTCAAATGGACCCCGATTTTTTTATGCAAACCCTGTAAAAAAAGTCGAACCCTGGAACTGACATTCCTGATGTTTGGAGGTCTGTAGATAGCCTTTTTGGTATTATGGTGTAGCCATTCTGGTATAGTCATATGGTCGTATTGATATAGACCTATAGACGTTTTTGATGTCTAATCATAGACGTTTTAGCGTCACCATTCTGACATTGTCAAAACACAATAGCCATTGTGGTTTATCACCGACATTCATGCACTTGGTAGGCTAATTAGGACAGGAGGAGAACACGCCTATGAGGCAAAGGATTCGGAAGGAAGATTGAAACAGCTATCCAAGATAGGCCCGGGAGATCCGGCAAGAGCTGGATTAAAACCCTGGACCCAGTGATTGATACATTTCAAAAAACAGCCTGAAGAGATGCAATGGCCAAAACGGATGAACCTACATGTACATGTCATAGTTGTAGACCTGGATAAAAAACCGTCTTGCAATGTCACCGAAACTGTCCCTCAGCGTCGCTGAAATAACGTCGTGGCGAAATTTTACTTCTGGGCTTCCGTCATAATGGTTTCAAATTATTTTGCCGAGTCATGCTTTATATCAATGGCTCTGGATGGGGTTTTGTTTCCCCCTGTCCCGTGGCCTTTTACTTTTGAATTCTGCGTCTCGATTCCGTATCTCCCCTTGCGGAGACTCGTCAATTTTCCTTGATTTAAAGGGAATGCGGTAACTTCTATTGCATGCCACAAATTTTCTAACTTATCACGACAATTCGCAACTCACATCTCACCATTCATAGTTGTACCTCTAAAGTAGAAAAGAATGGAAAACTTCGAACAGAGTAAACCTTAACGTTCTGATTTCTTCGATCCAGCACCAGGGGCATTTCTTTCCATCTTCGACCACAGCTCCCCCTAGTGTCAATATTAATCTGAATCATATTCTCAGTGATCTCTACGTCAGATATAGGTCACTGCATATTCTATTCTTTGACTTTTTCCTTCCTCAAAATTCTTGTGTGTGAAAGTTTTATTCAACATCTTCTTGAATTGTGAAATCGTTTCCTAGTCAAATCTAATATAACGGACAAGTAAAAACTGTCACCACTTACACAGATAGCCAGAGCCAGGCAAGCATATACATTTATTGGTAGAAGCTCAGTCTCCAGGTCAATGTCTCAATCATATCAGCCAGGCCAATATTTTGTCCTTAAATAACCCTGATCTTGAGTCCCACCTGCTGACCTGCCAAGGACACACAGCAGAAACATTCGGAAATGGAAAATTTTCGGCGGGGGAGCTCCGGCTGGTGCAGCAGTGGCACGCCATTCCAATTTTTTAAAAGGTTAAACAAATATTGCCACCAGAGCTTAATTTTGCTTAAAATATCAGGAGGACTGAAGTGAACTTGATAATTTAATAGGGCTCCAGCAGGGCATAGTTCCCTCAGTTTTTTATGAAGGGAGTCCCCCCCCTCCATTTCCCTTACTGATTTGGATAGATAGACAGATAGCAGTGGCGGATCCAGACAGGGTCATCTGGGGGGGCCCGGGCGTGTTGCGGCATTCGCGGGCCCGCGTCGCGGCATATTTTCCTGCAAATACTATTGTTAATCTCAGTGGTCTTGGGGGGGGGGGGGCCCGGGCCCCCTAGGCCCCCCCCTGTATCCGCCACTGGATAGATAGATAGATAGATAGATAGATAGATAGATAGATGGATAGATAAATTGATTGATTGATCGATTTATTGATTGACTGATTGGTTGATTGATTGGTTGATTGATAGCTATTGATTGAATGATTGATTGGCAGAAACTAATTGTTGCACTTCATGGTTCATTTTTGATTAGAGTTTTTTTTTAAATGATATTGAATGAGTATATTCAAATAATCACATGCATAGGCGTATCGGAGGGGGGGGCAGGGGGGGCGATCGCCCCCCCAAAAGTTTGGGAAACAGTCAGATTCGGGCAAAAAGGCTAAAAGATTTGGGCAGATTTTTCAATAAAAACTATTGAAAATTAATGATTTCCAGCCAATTTAATTTGAAATGGTGTTAAATTCAGATCTTGAATTTCGGGCAAATGTCGCTCGCCCCCCCAAAACTTGCGTGCGCCGTACGCCTATGATCACATGTTAATTGTAAACAAGCTAGTTAACTCACACTAATAAGCCTTTAACTTCATTATCATGATTATAGAGCATTGCATTTCAGTTGCCTGGCTGTTGCATTGGCCATTGCTTTGACAGGTGCTCTTGTTTCCATGGTAACTGTACAGGTCACGTGAGGCCACCGTACCACGTGACTGGTCAGGTGACCTCATAAGGTCACCCAAAGTAAACAGTAGCCATGCACTTGTATTGATTCTGCTGGTCAGAGTGACCAATGGTGAGACTAATGTCCAGTTTATACTTGGAGACCCTTTGGTTATGAATATGGAGTTGACATAGGTGACACAATTGGGATCATTATCAGAAGCATGTGACATATTGAATGCATGTGATAATTATGTGTGTTGGATGAATTATCATGATTAGAATAACAGCATAATACTATTCAGAGGTGGTTGGGAGTGCAGTTCATCTGCTGTCCAGTCATCCAATCCCCCCCCCACCAACCAACACTATCTATCTGTCCATCTATCTATCTATCTATCTATCTATCTATCTATCTATCTATCTATATATCTATATATCTATCTATCTCTATCTAATCTATCTATCTATCTACCTATCTATCCTTTCTTAATCTCATTCTATCCAGATCTATCTAGATAATGTTATATCTGCATCAAACTATTTGTTCATCTGTCTATCTACGTATCTGTCTATTTTTCTCTATTAATCAATCAATCAATCAATCAATCAATCAACCCATAGGCCTAAACATCAAACAATCAATCAAGCAATCCATAAACCTATGTCAACAATGCATCATTAATTAGGAAGTGCCAGGCACGAAGTGCCAGCACTTCCTTTTGTTTCCGTACAAGTTGGCCTTGAGGTGGCTGGAAGGGATCCAAACTTTGGTGATGTTTTTGGCCTTTCTAAGACCAATTTGGCAATGAAAAAGTGTCGGCATTGGCACTTAATCTTCTTAAATGTCACATGTGGGTATTCACAATGTCAAGCATGCTCACTTACTCCTGCAGTCATGCTCACAAATTTGCTAGAAAAGGACTCTACAGATCGATTGGAACCTTGAATTTCGCGCTGTGGAGACAGGAAATAGAACTGTTTATGATTGCCTTACTGCCCTCTGATTGGCCGAAAAGGTTTGACAGTTTTTCGGACACTTCTATTGGAGCTAAAATAAAAATTTTAGGCTCTTTAGAATCCTGAATTCTTGAACTATATTATTTCGTTGTTTCATGGAGATATCTTCATTCATTGCCGAGAATTCGTTGAAAATGCATATATATATTTTTTTATACAGTGTCGATGCTGGTCTATTGTTCGGAAAAGGTGTGAATCTTTGAAGGCCCATTTCAGCCGTTTAGAATCATTGGATCTTCACCAAATTTTCACACAACCTAGTTAAGAACCTCCCTGAAGTAATTCAACCATCATTTCCACTCCGACTGTCAATTAAAACCCTCTATTTTCGATCGTTCGGTAGCGTCTTTTACCGGAAATCCCTTTTTTATTTCACTGAAATTCTCACTCACAACTTCAAACTTTGCCCTCAATTTTGAAGACCCAATAACACAGCAACGAAATTGGCCACTAATTGAAAATCGTTCAACTTTTCTTGAAACATAATTCTTCTACATTTAATTGCCATTTCTTAATCAAGATTACATGTAATTGACCCCTCATAAATGCATCACTGGCCACAGCCAGCTCCAAATTGTATACAAACTAGAATTCGTGTCGCAAGCGGAACGTACCAGAACAATATCAATAAAAGACAGCATACGACAAGGAGGAGTATTGTCAGTAATCCAATATGCACTACTAATGGACGAAATAGCCAAAGAAATGGAAAATAATACAATAGTGGGAGGCCAAGAGCAACAACCGGACATAAGAGTACTACTGTGGATGGATGACGTAGCCCTAATAACGAACACACCCGAAACAATGAAACAACTACTAGAAATAACCAACCACGTAGCAAAAAAGTACCATATAGTATTCGGCCAAAACAAATCCAATATACTGAAAATAGGAAAACCAAAGGAGGAAAAAGTGAAATTGAAATTGGGAGAAATGGAACTTAGCTATACCAATACGTACAAATACCTAGGAATAACGTATAATACCGAAAACAATCTAAAAGACAAAATAAAAAACATAAATGCAAAAACGGAAGCCGCATACCAAACAATAATAAGTCTATTGGGAAATGAAGAGTTCAACAAGATAGAAATGAGCATAATATGGAAACTCACTGAAACATGCATTATACCAGTCATAACATATGGCAGCGAAGCATGGGAACCAACGAAAACTGAAGGAAAACAACTAGAAAGATTGCTAGACAACGTCATAAGGAGAATACTAATAACACCACACAGCACTCCAAGGGAGGCCCTATACATCGAATCGAACCTACTGGATATACCGAGAATAATAGACAAAAGGAAAATAAACATGTACTACAGAATAAAGAGGGCCCCAAACAACCTAACAAGAAGACTGATAAGCGAACCAACCACAAAATGGGAGAACGAAATAAAGACCAAAATGGAGAAATATAACATTGAACCAGAAGCACTCCTAAGGATGAAACCAAAGAAAGCAAAAAAACACATCAGAAAAAAGATACATGAAAAATTCAGAGAACAATTGTACAATGAGACGAACAAAAGCAAGATACATTACCTAACAGAAGGATATATAGGGACAGAAAAAGCGACATATACAAACAACCTAACAAGAATGGAAACCAGCCTAATATTCAAAGCAAGAACAAGAATGTTAGATATTAAGGAAAACTATAAGAACAAATATCCAGACCAGACATGCCGCCTGTGCAAACAACTCCCAGAGACCCAAGAACACATTTTCAACCAATGTGAAAATACAAAACAACAAAATATAAGGATCACCAAACAGATACTATTCACTCAAAGTAAAAGACTCCAGAAGAAAACAGCGCAAGAACTGAAAACCATAATGGAAATGCTAAGCAGCACAGAGTAAAAAAAATAAATAAAGAAATAAAAAAACACACATAGAAATGAAAAAAAAAAAAAAAAAAAAAAAAAGACCTTAAGATGCAAGTATAGAATAGAATAAGTAGACAAATAAGCGACGAGATACAAGTATACGTCCGATACTTTCATGTGCTGCTCCCTGGAAACAGGTAGAGCTAACCCGGCGACCCGGGACGGTGCACGACTTAAGAAGAAGAAGAAGAAGTACATAGTTAGCCACATGCAGGTAGATATCGATGTAAAAGACTTGAGAGAGTCTCGCAGCGAGACTCACACAGATCTCGAGGAAAACAAGTAATTCCAATTAGAGGTCTGTGCCGGCTGCCCTGTCCCACAAAAAAATCGTTTTCGTAATTCTATTCAGATCTAATTTCAACAGATGGTTCCATATCTCACCATACTTGACTGTCATCTGACTAAACTACTGAATCAATGAAAAACAGATGAATTGTATTCCTGACAATCTTTAGAATGGATGATTATTACGTCTTGTATTTATGTACTTGGTAGATAAATAGGACCGGATGCGGACACAGTAAAGGATGATTGAAACTGCTGTCCGAATGGGGTGCAGGTGACCTGAGATCTCGCAATTTGCAGTCACTGCACTGCCAATTGAGATTTAGAAACCTCCCTGCTTATGAGACTAAAGGTTAATTGGTAATTTATGTAACTGATTAATCAGTCATTTTCATCACTGAAATTTGAGGACAAGGTCTGGGAATATAGACATTTTACCCCTTAATGTTTTGATTGATATCATAAGCCTGACGACTATTCTAAAAATCAATGTAGGTCTTCACGTCACTGAAAGCAGGATAGACTGCATGAGGACACATTAATTTTGTAAATTGGATGACCAAAATAACATGAACAAAAAACATACAAATATAAAACAAAAAACACCTATGTGAATGCAACAAAAATGGATCAGAGTTTCAATCCAGGACTGATAAATCTTTGCTCAAGCAGGGAGTTTCTCAGCCCAGCACTCTGGATGGAGTTAGTGTCCTCCCGCCCTCTGTCCCTTGGTCATTTTACTTTTTTCCTTAAAACCATACCCGCTCCCAAACCCCAGCATTCAAAGCCTCCGTGACTGTGCTGCAGGTCCTTGGATGAAATTTGGCATACATATAGCCTGTAAAGTCTAGTTGTGTCTTCTCATGATTCGATTGATAGATATTTTGTACTTTTTGAAATATTGAGGAAAAATATTAAAAAAATAAGTCAACAGTTAGGCCTTAAGTCACTGTCACAATAGCATCACATTTTATCTATTAATGTTAACCACATTTGAACAAGACCCAATACAGTCAACACACGTTTTTGATGTTCATTTCTCAGAGTTGGTGCCATGACCAGGATGTGGACTATGAAGATGTGCAGAAATCCAAGATGACAGCCACAAAATTGCCACCATCAAAAACTCAAATTTTGAAATTAAACAGGGGGGGGGGGGTAAATCAAACATGTCAAATATTGTTATATTATATTATTGGAAACACCCTGTTATTGTAGAATTAAAATATAAATCAACCAAAAATTTGCCATCAAAACAAACACTGGTTAAAAAATAATTAAGAGCCTCTATCACATACTTCCACAGGCACTTCCTTTCGTTCCGCTTGCGACACGAATTCTAGTTTACTATTGAATCAATGTATATAGGCCTATCTAAGTGTCACTTATTGGTATGCCATACTCCACTTGGTTTGACCCACATTTCACTACTCTATCTGGATTGTTGTGGCATCTGCCTGTCTGTCTGTGCCTCAGGGATCCAAATGTGTCCACATGTATTTGTTGCCTTATGATTCTAGTATGACCTCTGTAGGGCAGAGATGTAGGGTTTGTAGTGGAAGATTTCTTCCCTTCTCTAATTATTCTAGATCACATTTTGTTCTTTTCTCAGAAATCTGAATGGAGGGTCTTAAAAGTGGCTCGACTCGCTTCACGGAATTTGACTATAAGAAGTCCTGGGTTCGAAATCTGCTCGGGCGAACAATTTATCCGTAGAGGCGTAGACCTTCATGAATGGGCATGAAATATGCCATGAATACAACATCCCAGCTAGATGATGTTCCAATGACATTATCAAACTGATTATTGGTAAAACATTATTACATTATTGTCTTCAGTGAATAAGTAAAAGATGATAGTTTCTAACAGCCCCCCCCCCTCTCATCTCTTTAATTAATACTTTTCAGTAGCAAGATGGGATGATTCATGACTGCGGCTTTACATCCTGTATTTACAACTGTATTGATGAATTTGATAGGCTAATTAGGACAGGAGAAAGAAGAGGCAATGAGGAGAAGGATGATCGAAACTGTCCGATCTGAACGGGAATCGAACCCGAGACCCAGAAATTAGAAACCCAGTGTGCTAACAACTGAGCCGATCTTCCTCCCTAGTGAAGAAGACATGTCTTATTAGAGACATTGCTTAGAACTGTCCTAAATTTCCAAAGCATTACAAAGCCATGCCATTGTTGGTGGAAATGTACTATCCCGGCATTATTTGCACAATACTGCTTACAAGAACAATACAATCACGTGCCCTGCCAGGTCAATGACCTACCATGACCTAATTTTCGTGCTACATGATTGGCTGAGGGCTTACTGCTGACGTCATGAAGCATGTTTTGGTAAATATGGATAATCATGCACATGCAAAAATGTGATGTAGTGGAAGGTGGGGCATAACCACCCCCAGGGGCATAACCACCCACCCAGTGGTTCAAGGTGATTGGTTCCTCATAGTGAAAATATTGTTAGTGCAGGTGATTTTACTTGTGAAAGACACATTTTTAAAAGACGGGGTTGCAAGCAAAAGGCAGAACCATGCTGACCAGCTCAGTTTGTTTAGTTTTTTAGCTTTTTTAAGCGACTTCATCTTATTTTTACATGTGACGGTATTTGTGATGGCATTCTACATAAAGGAGATGTAAGGTATCGGTAATATGCATTGTCTTGGTTCATATTCTGACTAATTTTTAAAATGGATTCAACTGTCATTAAATCATGTCATGAGTGATAATAGGGGTAGTGGCTGTTTTACCCCAATATGGGGCATAACCACCCGCCCCTGGAAAAAATACAGTAGGGGGGTGACAGAAACAGGAGGGGGGTTTTCAAAAATGTACTGTAAATGTGTGAGGAACTTGGGAAGGGTTAGCATAGATTATGTAATTTGGGCTGTCTTGAAAAACCAAAAGATTGGTATTGGCGGGAGCGTCCTAGAGAGAAATATCTGAGAAGTCACTACCATAGCAAAAGTGAGGACACTGATATGGTTTGTTACTTTCCAAGTCAAGAGCACCTGCATTTTCATCAGAAAGGGACGTAGTATCCTTCCACCAGATATGGAAATCCTCCAGTTATTTTTGTTGCTGGTACCTTGGGGGAGGGGTTATGCCCCATGGGGCGGGTGGTTATGCCCCGAGCATGGGGCATAACCACCCACCTTGTACCAAAAACTATTTCGTATTCCTGTGCTATAAGGGAGAGTCATTTGATGCTGCAGGTAGGGGATATGAAAGTACTCTAAGAGTGTGTCATATTGCCAATCGGAATTCTTAATTGTGTTGGTCATTATCATCCTGTGAGACATTTTGTCTTAGGGGGGTGGTTATGCCCCACTCTCCCCTATGTATCATTTGTTTTTGATGATCTTTTGAGAATTAGATTTTCAAGAAATAAAGGCTGAGAAGAAGGTTGTCGTATAGGGTTATATCAAGATCAAAACAGAATAACTTTACTATATTTAGTACAGAAATTCTGAATTAAGTAGATAAAGAACATATATTTACTTCCTTCCTTCCTTCCTTCCTTCCTTCCTTCCTTCCTTCCTTCCTTCCTTCCTTCCTTCCTTCCTTCCTTCCTTCCTTCCTTCCTTCCTTCCTCTTGTTGTGTCTTCCTCTCTCCCTTTCTTAATACCTTCCTTCATCTCTTCCTTCCTTCGTTCCTCCTTTCCTTACTTTTTATCTTCCTTCCTTCTTATCTTCCTTCCTTACTTCCTCTTTTCATGTCTTCCTCTCTCCCTTTCTTAATGCCTTCCTTCATCTCTTTCTCCTTCCTCCCTTCCTCCTTTCCTTACTTATGTTCCTTTCTTCCTCCTTTCTTCCTCCTTTCTTCCTCCTTTCTTCCTCTTTCCGTGTCTTCCTCTCTCCCTTTCTTAATGCCTTCCTTCCTTCCTTCATCTCTTCCTTGTTCCTTATTCATACCTTCCTTCCCTCCTTCCTTCCTTCCTTCCTTCCTTCCTTCCTTCCTTCCTTCCTTCCTTCCTTCCTTCCTTCCTTCCTTACTTCCTTTCTTCCTTCCTTTCTTCCCCTCTTTGTGTCTTCCTCTCTCCCTTTCTTAATGTTCCTGTGCCTTCATCTCTTCCTTCATACCTTCCTCCCAGGGACTCCCTTGGATTTATCTTTCAGGCTGCTCTTGTTATCGCCATCCTTTCCGTCTCGTCTCATTCTACTCGCTTTCCTCTTTTCCTTCTGTCATTCAACCTTGTATGTAACTTCCCAATTCAGCTCCTGTTCATCTCCCTTCTTTTCTGTTTAGAAAAAACTGAAAACCATTTTCAAAAATAGAAAAAGTGCGAGAACAATCTTGATTTACCAAATTATCACTTCAGCACATTCTCTGTTTAAAAATTATAAAAAGAACGAAAGAATTAAGGAGCAAACAAGGAAAAAAAGAAGGAGCAGAGGACGAAAGGAGCAAAGGAAGAAAGGAGGAAAGGAGAAAAGGAAGAAAGAAGCAAAGGAGCAAAGGAAGAAGGAAGCAAGGAAGAAAGAAGCAAAAGAGGAAAGAAGCAAGAAGGAAAGAAGCAAAGGAAGAAAGAAGCAAATGAAGGAAGGAGCAAAGGAAGAAAGAAGCAAAGGAAGAAAAAAGCAAAGGAGAAAAGAAGCAAAGGAAGAAAGGAGAAAAGAAGCAAAGGAAGAAAGAAGCAAAGGAGAAAAGAAGCAAAGGAAGAAAGAAGCAAAGGAGGAAGGAGCAAAGGGAGAAAGAAGCAAATGAGAAAAGAAGCAAAGGAAGAAAGAAGCAAATGAGAAAAGAAGCAAAGGAAGAAAGAAGCAAAGGAGGAAGGAGCAAAGGAAGAAAGAAGCAAAGGCAGAAAGGTGCAAAGGAAGAAGCAAAGGAAGAAAGAAGCAAAGGAGAAAAGAAGCAAAGGAAGAAAGAAGCAAAGGAGGAAGGAGCAAAGGGAGAAATAAGCAAAGGAGAAAAGAAGCAAAGGCAGAAAGGTGCAAAGAAAGAAGCAAAGGCAGAAAGGTGCAAAGAAAGAAGCAAAGGAAGAAATAAACAAAGGAAGAAAGAAAGAAAGGAGCAAAGGAGGAAAGGAAGAAAGAAGCAAAGGAGGAAAGAAGCAATTGAGGAAAGATGGATGGATGGATGGATGGATGATTGGGGCTTTACCTCCTGTATTTATAAATGCACATGGTAGGCTAATTAGGACAGGAGGAGGACATGGCAATGAGGTGAAGGATGATTGAAACAGCCGTCCCAACATAGGCCCAGGTGACCCGGGAAGTGCTGGATTCGAACCCTGGACCCAGCGATTGGCAGTCCAGCACGCTACCACTTGACCAACCCTCCCCCTACAAAGGAGGAAAGAAGCAAAGGAAGAAAGACGCAAAGTAAAGAGTTGAAAACAAGAAATTAACAAAGAAAAATTTATCTCCAAGTATGGTATACAGATGGATCATTGATGTGTGACTGCGACTTTGTATATAGGAAGAGGATACAGCAATGAGGCAAAGGATGTTTGAAACTGCTGTCCAACATAATATATATAGGTCTATATCCAGATGACACAGCAAGAGCTGAAATTGAACCTGTGATGGCAAGCAGCAATATATAGGAAGTCCGGGGGTTAAACAAGCAGCTAAATTAATAGGCCTACCACTCATTGGCCTTGAGAGTAAACAAAACCTAAGGTCAATGACCTCGAAAAATCCAAGATGGCCACCAAGGATCAAAAGCCCTTGTCCAGGGTTTCAGTGCAATAAGCAATTAATGTTATATACAAATAATAAACACATATGAAATGTATCGGCTTAACAAAATAGGCCTATAGCTAAACACAAAATTTCGATAAGGCGCAGGCATAAGATTTAAAATAGTATATATAATGAAAGCTTCTTTAAATTTCCATATAGCACAGACATATGATTTAAAATAATATATTATAATGAATGTTTCTATCGGCATTTTCCCGAATTGTATATTAATTTGAAAGTGTCGGTTTTTGACAAAATTTAATATATATATATTTTGTGTTAAAACAACACAACTTCTCAGCTGAATAAATACAGACGGACGGTGTTGCTGACTCACAACGATATTGCTATGCACAATTAGAATTTTGTATGTATATAAAGTTCAAAAATGTAAAAGGTTAGCAAAATGTGGGTACAAGACAGCAAATTGAGAAAGAAATTATAAAAAGTGACAATAATTCAATTTCAGTTTTTAGTTTTTGTTGGTTTTACTGCATATTTTTTCTTCTTAAAATAAAGGAATTCTTAAGACTTAACTTTTGAAGTCATAATGAATGATGAAGTTCTACTGAGGAAAACGGGAACAATTTCATCATCTCACTTTTCAGATTAAGTTGCCTTAAAAGCAACGTATTTCTTTCATTTTTTGCATTTCCCCTTTTTTAATAGGCCCATGTAACACATTTCGTTTAATTCCTTTGACATTTTTTCTTTTTCTTAAGTTTTCATCAAAGAAGTCATTTCATAATTGGGCCAATTTGGTGCAGGTTTTATTGATGAGTTGTGAGCCGTCCCCCCCCCCCCTTGAAAGCAGTGCAGCTTTGAATAGCTGAATCATTATGAAAGCCTGGAGCTGCCTTGCAATGGTAAGGCAATTCAATGCAACGCCATACAATCCCAGGCATACAATACATGTTTGTGCTCTAGTACATTTAATGGATCAAGGCCACCGACTCTCCCTGACCCATATTTCTTTCGACCTGCTTTCTGCCTCCTATCAGGTCGTTTAACCTACTTTGGCCTGACCCCAGATGAACTGCCTTGGAGGCCAGCGCGTGCATTTTCCCGCCAAAACTAGCCGAGCAGACGATTTAGAGTTTTTGCTTCAAAAAATCGTTTGGTCTTACAAAGCAATTGATTGAATCAAGTCCAATTTGATTGAAAGTTGTTAAAAATGTAGTTATGCACATTTTTCGTTCAAATTGTTTGTGGTAAGCGAAAATAAAGCAAGTAAAATCAGTGAAATGTCAGGCTACATAAATACATGAGGTCAACTAAGGACAGGGGCCTGGGAGGCGCTGATGGGGGATCCCCTGGTGGCAAGAAAATCTCCCAGCACACATGTAAACATTCAAGGCCATCGAATACATGGGAGGAATGGTGGCTGGTGGAACTGTGAATCAAGGACACTTGGAATTAAAAGACGGATACATAACAACTCACCAGACGAGATATACCAACCGAGGATTATTTTCTACATTTTGGGTGAAAAACATTGCTTCAACCCAAATCAACCCAGCTGCATGATTTTACCATTGAGATTGCTGATAGGAGGAGTTTACTGATGAGCGCATTCCATTATAACCATCCTTATCTGCCATCTTTTTAATAAAAGGTAAGCAAAAACATTTGATTTAACAAAATTCGTTCAAGTTATATCAACTGCCCACCATGTCATAAGTAATAGGGGCACAGAATAGCTTTAAAAGTGCCCATGTTTTGATTAACTCAATGTGCGCACTTTCACTGCCACCAATCTGCTTTGCGTGGACTGAATCAACCTTGAATTAGGTCATTGAACTCATGACCCAGTTTTTTTGGTAATCTTTTTTGTGTAGCCTTTTTGATAATCTTCAGCCGCACATCAAAACTTACCTTTGATTTGTAATGGATGAATGCTCAGTAAGCCATTCTAACAAAGTTGACATCATTTGAAAGTGTATTTTGTTGCAAGAAAACGAAAATCAATTTTGCTGAAAATAGCTTTGAACAGTAGGCCTGTAAAGCATTGCAAACAATCATTGAGGGCTCCAAAAAGACTACAAATGCTGCTGCTCAATTGATTGATGACTTTCCAAATTTTAAAATGAGTAGGCCTATATATATATTTTTTATTATTTTGTATCCAATACCCGGGTTCCAATATCCATGTACATGGTGCAACTACAATGATGTGCATCTTTATCTATAGCACAGGATTTGATAATAATTATAATTTTTGCAAGCTTAGCAGAAAATCTTCAAAATTGGAAAAAGATTGATGTTAAAAGCCTGTACATATTATACTCTGATATTTCACTATTTCTATCCTTCTTTTCAGCATATATGGCTCGAAAAAGTATAAGATGGTGGACTAGTTCCCATAGTGTCACCTAATATGACCGATTCACAAGACAGTAAGTCCAATTTAATAATTGAATTTATCATGTTTTATCAATTATCAATTCATGATACGAGCCTTTTCAAATTATGAAAACAAAGCTGTGAATATTTTGGGAGATTGACATATGCTTTACGTTTTATAACTTCTATACTTTTTAGGTTTTAGCTTTTGTATACCATCTAATCCAAGATAGATAGAAAGACAGATAGAAAGACAGATAGATAGACAGATAGATAGACAGATAGATAGACAGATAGATAGACAGACAGATAGATAGATCGATCCTTTAGATGTAAAATGCTCATAATAGAAGGAAAAAACAGACATTTCTGATCTAATTGAATTAAACAGACTTCTATCTATCTATCTATCTATCTATCTATCTATCTATCTATCTATCTATCTATCTTTCTTTCTTTCTTTCTTTCTTTCTTTCTTTCTCTGCCTTTCTATTTATATGTTGTCTATCTATCTATCTATCTATCTATGTATCTATCTATCTGTCTATCTATCTATCTATCTATCTATCTATCTATCTATCTATCTATCTATCTATCTATCTACCTATCTATTTATTACCAGTCTCTATCTATCTACTTATTAGCAGTCTCTCTGTCCAGGCAGTCAGTCTCTGTGTGTCCTCACTGTCCTGCTCAGGTCAGCAGGTGGACCTAGCGAGGCAACTTCACCAGATCAGAATTAATCACGTGGGTCATTTGAGGACATTGTTCGGGCAGAGTTGATTGTGGGAGAGAGATAGCCTCAGATAGGAAAATGGGCCTATAGCTATTCCTTATGGACCTACAGTATACCTGATTCCATGGCTTATAATTTATTAGGCCAAGTTATTCTGTCATGTCATTATTGGTAATATTATAACTGATTTGGTCTCCCTAAAATTGGCAATTGTTCCGATACATGATAGGCCAAAGGCAGAATCTGCTTTAGATAGGCCTATATGCTTCAATTTTCCTTATCACAATTCCATATTACATTATAGTAACAACATCCAGTTTCAATAAAGTAAACAGGGAAAAATGACTGAATGCTCCTTTAACTTGTACCTATTCAGTTTACCCAATTATTTTCTGTAAGTGCTAAAAGTTGAGTTGAGCCCTCAGGGTCCAGGCAGTGTATGAAAATACTGGTCTCTTAATTAGGAAATTAAGACTCAGTGGAACAGGTGGCCAAATTGTATGTGTATTGCTGAAATTTGGTGATACTTTAAATTGTTATTTATGAGGATAGGATAGAACCCTCCTTAGGGGTCACCTGGTACCGGAAGAAAACGCG
Source organism: Platynereis dumerilii (assembly GCA_026936325.1). Classification (NCBI taxonomy): domain Eukaryota; kingdom Metazoa; phylum Annelida; class Polychaeta; order Phyllodocida; family Nereididae; genus Platynereis; species Platynereis dumerilii. Next base: position 11,652,772 of record JAPTHN010000012.1, on the reverse strand, counting down.
AGCAGCGGGGCACATAGAAAACAATGAGTGATAATAGATCGCGTCAACGGTCATGATTTTCACATATAAATTAAAAAATAGCGAAAAAAAATTAGAAAAATTTTGGTACCAAGCAAAACCACGACCTTTCACCTGCACACAGAGCAAAGACACATACACTTCCTGTCTATGAACCAATAGGAGAGCAGATTTGAGCTATGTTACTCTCAAGAAAACCTCAATATCCATTGCAACGCATGAAATGATACCATATTTTCTATGTGCGGGGGTGGTCGGATGAAAACAGGCCAATTGATTCTATTTTGCGTGACAAAATTTTAATACGAGTCAATTACAATTATGGATAGTTATTAACTCATGGCCAAAAGGTACCTTTTATTATATCAAAAGGGTACATCTTACATCTTGCCCCCCCCCCTTGCAACAAAGCAGGGAGGCAGTTCACCTGGACCTATATTGGACAGCCGTTTCCTTCACCTCATTGGTGTGTCCTCCTGTTCTGATTAGCCTACCCTACCAAGGGCTTTGATACAGACCGTCAAGTCCAATCCCACCCAATTTTGGTTGGAATAGTCAATCTGGTTAAAATGCCGAGTGGATAAAATAATATATATATGGCTGGACAAAGATCACATAATTCCCTCTAGGCACTCATCAAGACAGCAATCATCTATCTATCTACCCTACAGGCTACAGTCACTACATCTCATTGGCAACACATTGCTAGTCCCATAGCCCTCCACTACATGAAGTACTTCAATGTATGAAGTCAGTAACTGCTGCCCTGCCATGGTACTCCAATATACTTCACCTCGGGTGTCCTCAACTGAGGTCAAAAACCTCCCTTCACCTCCTAAGGTTGAGGTCAAATGAGGTGAATTTCTGCCAAACATCAAAGCAGAATCGCCCATGACCTTTGCTGCTATTATATCAGCCTTCTATCATAGGCCTATGCATTGTACACTGCATTGTGCATGTGCATTTCTGTTTGTACTGCTGTACATGCAGTGAACAGTACTGCATGCTTGAGCTTGCTTGGAAGTATTTCGGTAATGGTATACCACATAGAAATATATGTACTGCAGTCCCTCCCCCCTCCCATAGTATTAAATATGTATGCCATTGTATGGCATATGTAAGAAATGTGGAAATAAAAGACAGTCCAAATATTGTATAAATCCTGATTTAAAACTGGAATGACATAGTCATAGAAAATGGGTTCTGGCAGTTTTGCATTGCATACAGGATGATCAATGATAGGCTTGTGGGATGTAATTTGGTTGAATATTGATGAAATTTTGAATAGAACATGAATATTTTCAGAATTTTCATTTCTAGTTTCATCTAGATATATATGGTATAAAAATTAGATGAGATATCGAAATTTTCAAGGGCCTTCATGAGCCAAGTACAGCTGGATTTTGTTCAGATGAGACGTTAAATTGGCCCCTTGTATCAGTGTGGGTGCTGGGTAAAAGATCGCTCACATGGGGTAAATGTGTAACATGTTTAGGACTCCTGCTCTCTCTCTCCCGTCTCACCAATCAACCCCCGTGAGCACCCAGAACTGGGCTTAGAGGGTTGCACTTACCGTATCTATCTATCTATCTATCTATCTATCTATCTATCTATCTATCTATCTATCTATCTATCTATCTATCTATCTATCTATCAATATCTATCAATATCTATCTATCTGTTCACATAAAATACTACCTGTCTATCATTTGCGTTGATCATTACCAACAGCGACATGCATGCACCTTTATGAACAGAAAGTCATTTATCTCAATTGAAAGTAGGTCAAGGACGTAACACAAGTCAAAGCACAACATTGTTTATTTACACTGTGTATCAATGATCAAGAATCTAAGTCAATTGGCAATTAAATAATCAACAAATTTTATAACATATGCATAGGAAAAGATGGATACATTGCTCCACATTGGCCCTCAATAAATATGCACAGACACAGATTAAGTTATGGTTGCATGAGTATAGTCTATCTATATATTGGATCTATGTATCTATCTATCTATCTATTTGGGGGGACCGGTTGGTCTAGTTGTAGCATGCTAGGGTGCCAATCGCTGGGTAGAGGGTTCAAATCCAGCTTTTTGCGGGTCACCTGAGCCTATGTCGGAGGGCTGTTTCAATCATCCTTTGACTCATTGTTGTGTCCTCCCCCTGTCCTAATTAGCCCATCAAGTGCATAAATACAGGACATTAGTCTCAATCATTCATCCATCCATCTGTCTATCCATCTATCTATCTATCACTGCTGGTTAATCGCATTGCAATCATTCATCTAAATAGAGGTATTAAATATCAGCAAGGTATCTCAAAATAACATCAAAACAAGTTGCACTATTTTAGCTCAGCGCACCAAATAACAGTAGGTGGATCAGACGAAATTGGGTCATGGCCAAGGTACTGCTATCACTGCACAGAGCTTATTTTTGTGTGTGAAAAATCTGCACTAGGTTATTTCATCTTTGGCATAATGCGTTTTGTTTTCAAAGCAAAATTTTGGGTGTTTTTGGGTTTAAAGGCAAACAGCAAGGGAGACGCAAAACCCCATCCAGAGCCTCAATTTTGTTTAGCTCATTGTTGCCTGTTCTCGTTTTTGCTGTTTATTCATTTGTTCATTCACTCATATTCAAATTATTGGTTCCCTAGCTTATTGCTCATCTCCTTCTTTGAATAACAAATTCGAGTTTGTTCCAGGAGTGGATATGAACCCGCATCTTTGAACCCACACCCTCAGAGTCCATGGTTGCACAAACAAGTGCTCTTAACCGTTCAGCCAGTTGGAATTGATCAGAACATCTTAAAATAAGAATCAAAACAAGTTGCACTATTTTTGCTCTGCGCACCAAATAATAGTAGGTGGATCAGGCGAAATTGGGTCATGGCCAAGGTACTGCTATCGCTGCGCAGGGCCTATTTTCGTGTGTGACCTCTGCAGCAAATCAATACATTGCCAGTACATGTAGGCCATGCGTAATGTATTCTAATGTATTAATGTATGCTGCCACCGTTTCAGCTGTGATGTGTGCAAAAACAGATTGCAGCTCATTGCTTTTTGCAGGATACAGAGAGGATTCGCATAATTGTTTGCATATATTTTGCTCATCAGCAAAGTCCAAGAAAACCTCCAAATTCAAAACAACATTAACTCAGTGAAAACATGCATCCCTTCATTATCAACTGGAAACCGTAATAATTGCTGGATAAAGACAGGGTTGGCATTATGGTTTGTTAAAAAATAAATGAAAATAATAAAATTTAATGAATGCTTGCCATTAATTTACAGTCCTCGTCATATTTACGTGGAATCTCAACTCTCTTCTATGCTGTTGAAGTGTGATGTCAGAGAATGATGACTCTATTCTCTAGCATCGCAAGATATAAATTAACTACAAGCTGTGATGTCATTTTAAACTGGCTTCCGGCCAATGTGAATCCACCAAAACTGAGTGTCACAGTTTCAACACAATGTCATAGTACTTAAGCCTTTTATCAGGGATAGCCCCTGCAACCACATCATCACAGTTTGATAGCCAATGGGCTGGCAGTAAAACTGCACATCACAGTTTCAACATTAGAAGACTGTTGATGTGATCCCAATGATCTATCACTTGCAATCACCAGTCTAATCTGACTAAATAGCAGCTTCATGCTCATTCACAGTAGACAACTGTTATATATATATATAATCCCCACAGAGTTTTTTGATTAATCTGCAAACTTACTTCTTCACACAACTTTAATGGCCCATGGTATAAACAAAAGGCCCAATTTTAACTCTGACACTGTGTTGAAATTCCCAGAGGAAAAAAGAGTATTTTTGAAGCGCTCGAATTAATTAAATTATGCTTCATTTATACTCCCAATATGCAAATTCATACTCTCCAAATACGCTCCCTTGTTGAAACGTATAGGCATTTTTGCAGTACATTTGGCAATTTAGATAATTTGAGCGCTTCAAATGTACTCTTTTTTTCCTCTGGGAACCGTGACACTCAGTTTTGATGGATTTACACAGAGGTGGCGGAGCTGGGGGAGGCACTGGGGGCACGTACCCCCCCCCCCCACTTTTGGGTCCAAAGATACCTAAAATGCCCCTTTTTCTCCTTGAAATTACCGTAGACAAGCTGCCCTGGAGCCCGGTGCCCCCCCCCCCCCACTTTTCGAAGCGTTTCACCACCTCTGGATTTACATTGGCTAGAAACCCCGGGAACCTGACCCAGTTTAAAATGACATCACAGCTTGTAGTTAATTTACATAAATTGCAATGCTAGAGAACAGCAAAGAAAATAACTTGACATTCCACATAAATATAACGAGGACTATAGATCTCACCAAGTCCGAAAAAGTAAAACCTACAGTCCTACATGTTTGTGAGAAATTTTGGTTTTGAAAAATTGTAAAAATTAGTTGAAATCTCACATAATTCACAAGACTCCTTATTCATTAGAAACACATGGTAGGTAGCTAAAGGCAGGAAATAACCCAAAAGGATGTAGCCTAAGGAAAGAATGCCAAAAATAAAGTAAAGGACATATCGTGTTCTAAGATCAATTACCTGTTATTGACATGCCCTTTGATTGATCATTGATACACAGGAAGTTGTTATGGAAACCACTTTCAGCTAGCCTGATGTTTACTGGATGTGGGATGTATTTAGGCCAAAAGCAATGTTTACTTAAATTTAATAGCAAAGCAGCAAAATAATTAGTAATAATAAACCATCAAAGAAATGTGCTCATACAAGAAGGAAACTATCAAATTCAACAAAGAAAATTTGATACTCATAGGATAGATATCAAAGAATTATGTGTAATGCTGATTATGGTCGTTGATAATAAGAAATATTTAGTCTTGATTGTTATGGACCACAATAATGTACATGGTGTGTAGAAATGCTGCCTAATCACAAGTAATCACTTTGTGAAATTTGAGGCCTTGACCCTAGAAAACTTGTAGTTAATTACACATTGCCATATTAGGCCTACTACTACTTTTATGCTGTAACTTTGATATTGAAACTGGATAATGTTCATATATATTTGCATTGGATTGTGCTGATGATTTCATGACTTCTAAAAGGCTTTATTTTGCATGATAATAATTGAAAATAAAATCATAAGTTGTCCTAAGAAGTAATTTTTTTTTGTTTTTCACCTTATCTATTCAAAACTCAGCATAGAGTTTATTATAAATTACTCTACTAATTTTTTTCCAGGCATCTACATGCATAGGCATACAAACTTTCTGGGAGGGGGCGGGGTGACATTTGACTGAATTTCAAGATTTAGATTTTATACCATTCTAAATGAAATTGCTTGCAAACCATTGATTTTGAAGAATTTATTTCATAATCTGCGGCATTATCTGCCCATTTTTTTCCGAATGGTTGATCCAGGGGAGTCTGATCCCCCACCCCCCCCCCAAATAAAATTGAGATGAAAAGTCTAATTTTGAAGAAAATATACCACAACCCGGGCATGCGAACATCTAAACATGCTTGGGCCCCCCAAGATAACTCGGCCCTGTCTGGATCTGCAACGGCCACCATGACTGATCCCTCTGGTAATCTACGCACTGTAAAATTTGAATTTTGAGTCAGCTCGAATGATTGAGTGAGATGGTTGCACAATTCCTTGTCCAAGAGCCAACATAACTTGTTGTTTAAAAGTTATGACAACGGAAAGATTATCATAACTCAAAACAACAAGCTATAGCTCAAACTAATTGTGCAACCATCTCACTCAATCATTTGAGCTTATTCAAAATTTCTAATTTTACAGTGTGTCTGCATTTATTTCATGGTAACTTATTGAATTTTTATTTTTCAGAGAAGCAGCTACTGAACAACAACAACCATGTGCTGTGCCGGGTGTGTGGGGACAAAGCAAGTGGATTCCACTACGGGGTCTTTGCTTGTGAGGGATGCAAGGTAAATTATTACATTTTTTGATCAAAATATATGTTTTGTTGTTATTTCAACTATCATATTAATATCAATTAACAATTGGACATACATATCTCTCATATAGACATCGATATTGAAATAGACAAAATTTATTTTATGTCCGTTGTCTGTTTTTACAACAATGTACATAAATTCAGGAACTAAGTCACGATTCGTCCCACCAACTTCATAACTTAAAAGGTGATTTTATAATAAAATGTAACAATAAAGAATATGAGCTGTAAGCTATTGGGCTATTCTCTCCTATGAATGTACTTCATATGGACAATATTAATGTACCGTAGAACAGGGTGACTTTGAACACTTTTCTGAAAAAGATTGATCCTCTATGAATGCAAAGCTAAATGAGATACTGGAAGTATTTCACTTTTGATTATATTCTACTAAAGCCTACTTTCTTTTTACAAAATGTCATTGTGACTGAAATTTTTTTTTTCATGATTTTGATGAATAAACTTAGCATACTTTTTTTCACAAGATACCATGGCCTGTGAACTTCTGTGCCCACAACAGAACTGAATGACCCTGGCCTTATAAATACTTGCCTTGTTACAATGTCACTCAAATACTTCCAAAATCCACCAGAAACTTGCTGGAGGCTATTCAGAAAGACGGACAACAAATAATATAAGTGGATGATGTTGAGTTGTAACAGACCTCGGGGTGACTTTGAACACCACATTGTGATGGTGACCGCAGAGACCATCACATTTTCCCGTAAACTATAATCACAGATATATCATATTTCATAATACAATGCATATAATTCAATGTCTGAACGCATATTTCACTATATATGGCAATCATTTAGCTCCGAAGGCACGAAAGTAGATCAAGAATAAAAAAGTCACAAAACATAAAAAAAACAAGTGAAAAAATTTTAGGGAAAGGCAATCAAGCCCTGCAAAATTCATAAATACAGATAAACATTAGTTTTCTGAGAATTGATGGTTTTCTTTCATTGAAACTCACTCTGTTCAAAGTCACCCCGGATCTCGGGGTGAGTTTGAATGCCCATTTATCCACTGACACAGGCATATACATGATATCTATCTCAAAATACCGATTCACAGGTTTACTACATGCCAGTAGCCAACATTTTATCCCATGAAATACCACATAGATCTTATATGTTTTTAAAAATAAGGCAATTGAGGTGAAAACTGTTCAAAGTCACCCCGTTCTACGGTACTCATTCTGAATTATCCCGAAATTATGCCACAAAATTGTCCCGGTTCACGGAGTGGTTTTACAACAGGAGGTTTAAATGCACTTACCATCCTGGGCAACATCAATACATACATATATTTATATAACTTAAGGTATTCTAATTCTTTGTTCATGCTTTGTAGGGATTTTTTCGTCGTTCCGTGAAGCATGGGATTACCTACAAACCATGTGGCAACCAAGGAGGATGTGTTATCATGCGGATATCCCGCAACAAGTGCCAATACTGTCGCCTCCAAAAATGCCTCCTGGTCGGCATGTCCCACGACTGTGAGTATCATCTTGAATCATAAATGTTTTCTATCATTCTATGGTTGTGTAGTGTAACATTGGTCAGATTTGATCCAGTTTGAATTGTGATTTACAATTTTCCTGTTTGAGAGCGTTTTTGTCAGATGTGGTCGGCACACAATTTGTGACAAATTCTTTACTAAACGGTTCAACAAAAATAAGTCCACCTTTACAAAACTTGAATATCTTAAATACCCCTTTTCTGATTTCTGTTAAAGTTATGGTATTCCCAGGCATGCATATATATATTGATATTATGCCTGTGTAATTGTAGCTTGATTGCTTCATTTTTAATGGAGGTGTGTTAACACACCGCCATTTATGTAGTTGGTAAGAAAGGGGGGTAAGAGAGTGGGTGAGAGAGTGAGTGAGAGAGTGTAAACTTTAGGCGGGAAATTCAAAATTTTAGAAGAAAATCTGAAATTACTCATTGCATGTTTCAAAGTATCTCCTAATTTTAAAATTGCATGCAACTAGAGATGCAGGGCCATTATTGGAGCCTACTTGTATTGACCTGAAATAATTCTAAGTAGTCCATTAATGAGTTGATAGTTTGGAGTTTTTTTTTTTTGGTCTTACAGTCCACCATTTTGAAAATTATGTGGATTGTGTTTTGTCTATGCAAATGAGCTGAGCTGGAACTATGTCAGGGTGGCACTAGGATGTGTATTGGTCAGTTTTCTGATCTGGAAATTTATGTCATCATAATACTAGGTCACAAAAGATGAGATTTCAATAGTAATATAAATCTCCCAACTATTTCAGTCAGATATATGAATGGGTAAATTGATGCATAGATAGATTATTGACATCTATAGTTAAATAGATAGATAGATAGATAGATAGATAGATAGATAGATAGATAGATAGATAGATAGAAAGATAGACAGATAGATAGATAAGGGTGGATTTTTGGTGGAGGAGTGTACACATCTCCATTTATGCAGTCACAGTGACATAATGGAATGTTTTGGGGGGAAAATTGAGTATTTTCAGTATGTCTTTTTGGCCCTGAATTGGCCATTTTGTTTGGAGATGTTTGGAGTAAAAGAAGCAAGGCTAACTTGGTTATAGAGCATGCATATGGCATAGGAATGAATAGCAGGCATGTTGTAATTAGGACGTGACTTCCTTTTTACCTTCAGCGAACAAAGTTCGAAGAAGGTATTGTAATCACTTGGGTAAAAATGCTGTCCGTCCACCGGGCGGGCGGGCGGGCGGGCGGGCGGTCGGGCGGCGGGCGGATAGATCGTTTCCGGCCCGGCACTCGGCCTCTATTGAATGTATGGGGATGAAATTTGGTACACATCTAGCCTGTATGGTCTAGTTGTGCCTTTTGATGGTCTGATGAATAGATCTTAAATACTTTTTGAAATAATTAACAAAATATAAAAATCTTTTTTTTTTTGTTTCCGGGCCAAGGCTCGGTCACTATTGTATGTGCATGGATGAAATTTGGTACACACGCGGCCTATATGGTCTAGTTGTGCCTTTTGATGGTCTCATTGACAGATATTCTATACTTTCTGAAAAAATGAGAAAAGATATAAAAACATATATTTTTTGTTTTTTGGGCTAAGACTCGCTCAATATTGCATGTACATGGATAAACTTTGGTACACATATGGTCAATATGGTCTAGTTGTGCCTTTTGAAAGGTCTGATGGAAAATATTATATACTTTTTCAAATATTGAAAAAAACATAAAAATTATTATTTTTGTTTCTGGCCCAACATCCGGTCACTATTCCATATACATGGATGAAGTTTGGTACACATATGGCTTGTATGGTCTAGTTGTGCCTTTTCATGGTCTGACAGATGGCTATTCTATAGTTTTTGTAATATTGAGAAAAAATTTTCAAAGAATTTATTTTTATATCGGAGCCAAAACTTCCCCACTATTGCATATACAGTAAGGCATTTTTCTAAACAAATCACCTATGCAATTAATTTAGCAGTGCTTTTTGATGCGTATAACACTTTATGAATCATTGGAAAAATAGAGATACTGGAAGGCCACTACTCGACCGCTATTGCATACCTATAAGCAATTTCGTAAATTCACCAATTTTATGATATTATTGTAATCTTCTAAAGGTGTTATTCGCTGAAGGTTTGCTGCTGCGCAGCCTATGTTTTATCTTGCTTGGATCCACTGCGGGTGGCATCACCGCATCACACATTGTGTGTTGGCCACTGTGCCTAAACTATTGCACTTGCATATATATTTGGCACATGACTGGATCTTATAGCATATGTTGCCTTTTGGTGTTCATATTAAAGCAATCACTTACTGTCATTGTAAAATATTGAAAATTAAAAAAATAAAGTTTTCGTTTCCGGAGTAGAACTCCGAAACAGTTATACCTGTGGGAATTAAATCTACCATGCGTTAAATACCCCAAATTTCCTTTTGGGGTCTAAATGCTCATACAAAAATTAATAACAGCAAATTTAGAAAAAATTTATTTTTACAATGCTCCATGACTCTGGAAATTTTGAAGTTAGAATTCTCAAATTTTGCATTTCCATGTCTACATTATGCCTCTTTAAAAGACTTAACTCATTTGGAGGGCCAATGTTATGAAATTTTCATAAAAACCAAAAAACTGGGAAAAATTAGGATTTCTGATATTTTTTCTCAACTTTTGGATTCTCGCAACAGCTGGTTATGGGCGCTTAGGGAAATAGTCTTTTTCAGGGGATATGAACTCACAACTAGGGCTTGGCAATATGTTGCAAAAAATATCGAAATCGCAATATCATAACTTGCAATATCCAGTAATCGTTCACTGATGCTATGTTTAACATAAATAAAATTAACCTTTATAAGTTCTTGAAAATCAAGAAATTATATTCTCTCCAGGTACTTTGCCCTCCAGTGAGTAGGTGGGTCCCAAATTTAAAGGAAATTATGCCCTTGATGGCTTGAACAGATTTGGTCTTGCTGAAGATTGGCTGTCAGTCAATAGTGATGTTGCTATAATAATTGATATCTCATTTAATATCGATATCTCATTTAATATCGATATCGCAATAAATTATTGCCAAGCCCTACTTAGGACACTACACCACCTCCATTTTGAACCCCTGGGTTCTTGTTGTCTGAGCTAGTTGACCCTGAGTGCACCTACCCCTCTTTTCAAAAATTTGTTTTGACTATTCCAAAAAAAAAATTACAAAAGGTGCTCAAACTCGACTCAAATTATTTCTAATGTCACCCATATTGTTGATCCCCTTTCCAGAATGTATAATCAATCCTTACGTGATGGTATTTTACCCAGTGATTGGAAAACGGCCCTTATTGTTCCATTGTACAAGAAGGGTGATGCACAATGTACATCACAATATAGACCTGTTAGTTTGACTTCTGTTGTGTGTAAAATCTTAGAACGTATTATCAGATCTCAATTGTTGGACTACTTGTTAAGAAATGATATCATACCAAAATCACAACATGGATTTATGCCTAAAAAATCAACAGTTACTAATCTTTTGGAATGTTTGAATGATTGGTCAAGTAACTTTGATAAGAAATTGTCTACTAATGTCATATATTTAGACTATTCTAAATGTTTTGACAAAGTATGTCATAATAAGCTCATGTACAAATTAGAAAGATATGGGATATCAGGTTGTGCTTTGCAATGGTTAAAGAACTTTTTAACTGGAAGACTTCAACAAGTAAAAATTAATGATGCAATCTCACATACAACTGATGTTAAATCAGGAGTCCCTCAAGGGACTGTGTTAGGTCCTGTTTTATTTTTGTGTTACTCGTCAGATTTGCCTAATGTTGTCAAACATAGTACTATTAGTATGTATGCTGATGATACAAAACTGTATAAGTCTATTCAGAATGTAAATGATTGCATATTATTACAAGAAGATTTAGATAATGTTGCTAAATGGGCCGAAATTTGGCAGATGGATTTAAATCCAGACAAAACGAAAGTATTGACTATTGGTATTAACAAAGTGAACTTTAATTTTTTATTGAATAATGAAATTATTGAAACTGTCAACAATATTAATGATATTGGAGTTACTATCCAGTCAAATTTGAAATTTACACTCCATTGTATAAACATTACTAGGAAAGCGTATTTTGTTCTTCATAAACTTTTTTCAATTTTTAAGAATCACAATTACAAGTTTTATCTCAAAATGTATATATGTTATGTCAGACCACTTTTAGAATATTCTAGTCAGGCTTGGTCACCAATATTACAATGTAATAAAGACAAAGTAGAACGTGTGCAAAGGTATTTCACCCGACGTATATTGAACTATGAAAATGTTTCGTATGAAGAAAGATTACATTTTTTTAACTTAGATTCATTGGAAATTCGAAGAAAAAATTCTGATTTAATATTGTTTTACAAAGTTATTAATTGTCATACAAATCTCAATATAAATGATAAGGAAGAAGTTTATAAATTTGTACATAGAAGTAGAGGTCATAATAAACAGCTGTATGTGTTTTATAGCCGTACTGATAAAAGAAAATATTTTTGGAGCAATCGAATTGTAAATAAATGGAATAATTTAGATGAAAGAACTATTAATTCAGTGTCAATCAAGAATTTTATAACTAATTTGAAAATGCTTAATTCTGCCAGTTAGTGGGAGTTACGTTGTAATTTTTTACTTAAACTCCCATTGTTTTTGTATTGTTCATATGTTGTTATTTTGAATAAATAAATCAAAATCAATCAATCAAAATCAAGGAACCTAAACTGTGAAAAGGTTACAAAAGAAGTCCTCAATTGTCTACTATATATATATGATTGAGAAACACATTTCCAGTACACTTAAATTTCTTCCTGCACCTGCATAAAACTGCAGTTTCCTGCAGAATTCTGCAATTCTGCAGAAAATTCTGCAGTTCTGCAGGAAACTGCAGAATTCTGCAGGAAACTGCAAAATTCTGCAGTTCTGCAAAAAATTCTGCAATTCTGCAGGAAACTGCAGAATTCTGCAGGAAGCTGCAGAATTCTGCAGGAAGCTGCAGAATTCTGCAGTTCAGTAATAAATTCTGCAGTTCTGTAGGAAGTTCTGCAGAATTCTGCAGTTCTGCCTATACAAGAATGAGGACTGTGAGGAAAACAAGTGGGATCGCAAAAATTTCATTTTACAAACTGCAGTATCTGATAATCAAAATAAACTTCCATGGACGTTTTGCCTCTCTGCTCGGCCAATTCTCAACCAAAATTCATTCAGAAAAAAGTTTCAGGTACCCTACAACCAGGTCTATTGATTACTGTAGTCATTCTTTGTCCGTCGTTGTTTCTTTTCGCCGTAACGCCCCTTTTTCGGCGATCGGTCAGATCGCAAAAATGTCATTTTACAAACTGCTGACAGTGCTCTATCAAAATAAACTTCCATGGACGTTTCGCCTCTCTGCTCGGTAAATTCTCAACCAAATTTTATTCTGAAAAAAGTTTCAGGTACTCTGCAACCAGGGCTATTTAATACAGTAGTCAGTATTTGTCCGTCGTTGTTTCTTTTTGCAATTTTTTCGGCGATCAGTGTGCTCGCAAAAATGTCATTCCACATACTGCTGCCTGGTAGAACTGCAGAATTTGCAACAGAACTGCAGAATTCTACAGCTTCCTGCAGAATTCTGCAGATTTTTATGAAACTGCAGAATTCTGCAGTTTTTTACAGAACTGCATAAAATCTCCCAGGCTGCATATCTCCTACAGAATTAAAGATTTTGCTGCAGAAACTTTTCAGAAATGCTGCAGTGACAGAGGACTACCAAAACCCCGACCCCCAAATCACAACCCCCCAAACCAACCCCCCAAATCAATGTTTCCTTGGTAGCGGCAAGCTCAATGTCAAAGAGGTCTGAACTGTACAGATGCAATACACTGGCGGCAGGGAGCAGCAGAACTGCAGAATTCTGAAGCTTCCTGCAGATTTTTTTGAAACTGCAGAATTCTGCAGTTTCCTGCAGAATTCTGCAGTTTTTTTACAGAACTGCATAAAACCTCCCAGGCTGCATATCTCCTACAGAATTACAGATTTTGCTGCGGAAACTTTTCAGAAACGCTGCAGTGACCCCGACCCCCAAATCACAACCCCCCACACCAACCCCCCAAATCAATGTTTCCTTGGTAGCGGCAAGCTCAATGTCAAAGAGGTCTGAACTGTACAGATGCAATACACTGGTGGCAGGGAGCAGCAGAACTGCAGAATTCTGAAGCTTCCTGCAGATTTTTTTGAAACTGCAGAATTCTGAAGCTTCCTGCAGATTTTTTTGAAACTGCAGAATTCTGCAGTTTTTTGCAGAATTCTGCAGTTTTTTGCAGAACTGCAGAATTCTGCAGTTTTTTGCAGATTTTTTTGAAACTGCAGAATTCTGCAGTTTCCTGCAGAATTCTGCAGTTTTCTGCAGAATTCTGCAGTTTTCTGCAGAATTCTGCAGTTTTTTACAGAACTGCATAAAACCTCCCAGGCTGCATATCTCCTACAGAATGGGGGACTTCAATGCAACTGGGGTTACCGTTAGATAGTGAGTAAACAATGGTGATGTCATCAATTGTGTCATTGTTGCAGTTGTGACATCAACATTGTGACAATGGTGATGTCACAGTGACTCTCTAGTACAGTAGCGCCACCACCAACCACTGAGAAGTCTCCCATTACAGATTTTGCTGCAGAAACTTTTCAGAAACGCTGCAGTGACAGAGGACTACCAAAACCCCGACCCCCCAAATCACAACCCCCCAAATCAACTTTTCCTTGGTAGCGTCAAGCTCAATGTCAAAGAGGTCTGAACTGTACAGATGCAATACACTGGAGGAAGTAACAGAGGTTCAGAAATCATGCGGGGAGCAGCAGAACTGCAGAATTCTGAAGCTTCCTGCAGATTCTGCAGTTTTTTGCAGTTTTCTGCAGAATTCTGCAGTTTTTTGCAGATCTTTTTGAATCTGCAGAATTCTTCAGTTTCCTGCAGAATTCTGCAGTTTTCTGCAGAATTCTGCAGTTTTTTGCAGAATTCTGCAGTTTTTTGCAGAATTCTGCAGTATCCTGCAGAATTCTGCAGTTTTCTACAGAATTCTGCATTTTTTTGCAGAACTGCAGAACTGCAGAAAGAAATTATATACTCCTCCCGCTTGGTCAAATTGTTCATCTCCATTGGAAAAGCCACAGATTTTTGAAAACAGGGGTACACTCACTCGAAGGCTGCTGGCTCAGCCAGGAATAATGTCACTAAACTACAAATACACACATTTAGGGTTGAAATACCGGCCTAGAATTCAATCCAACTCTCACGAAAATCAGAGTAGGAATCTTTGAGATATTCAAGTTTATTTAAAGGGGACTCATTTTTGTTGAACTTTTTAATTATCAGCATTTTGATTAAAAAAAACTGTGAAACAAATGATTTACTCGAAAAATGCAATATCACTAAGACAAGAATTCAAAATGGCGGTGCTCTAGTGCGTACCTGTTTTGTTTTTACTTAAATCAAATGCCAATTTGACCTTTTTCTTGAAAAATAAAGAGTATAATGTTTTCAGCCAGGTCTTTATAAAAATGCCTCTTTGGTAAAGTTTCACCTGTGATGTTCTCCAATATAATTAAAGACATATATTGTTGACCTCAAGTGTTAAGATAACTGACATTGTATGGCCTACATTGGGATCTTTGAAGTTTTAGAAAATAGTTTCCCCAAATATTATTTGGTGATCTTGGTATGGATATACATGTATCTCAAGTTGTGTAAAGACAAGATAGGCCAATATAGGCGAATATAGGCGAATATAGGCCGTATAGGCCAATATAGGCCTGCTGTTTTTTTGGAGGGGGGAGGGTCATGTTCCTTGCACTCTAAAAAAATTCAGACAAAATTGGTTTTTTAGATTCAAAATGGTTTTTTGAAAAACCAAATTTCAATGCAAAAAACCAACATGGATTTTTTTTATAGGGACAACTCAAGTGAATTTGAGGAAGCAGAAGATTTTATGACATTTTCAGAAAGAAATGCAGAGGCTCTCTTGATAGCGGCTTTGATAGCGATTTCTCAAAACCTTAAAGAGAGTCTCCAGTTCCTTTGAGACAAATAAATGGTTCTGACTTCTGAAATAAGGGGTCATTATTTTCATCTTTGATATGTATGCCCAACATTTTTTATCTCCTAAAATGTATGACCTGTAAAAAGGAACTTCAATACTCAAAGGAAGTATCGATTGCATGCTTTGCACTGACTTCTTACATTGCAAATGCCGCAGTGAGCTGCACCCCTCATAATGATCACAAATGATTCCACAGATTAAATCACACACAACCCCATTCCTTCACAGCATGTACTACCCATGTAGAATGATGGACTTATCCAGATGGCTTTTGTGTTGGACTTATTGTGTCATTCACAAAGGCACAGCGTCATTCGCGTGCCGCGGAGTGCCCAACATCAGCCCTAACTACTAACAACTAGGGGCATGTTATGAAGTTTGACATTTTACACTAAAGGAGGGTTCAGATTTCTGACAAGAAGGGTTACTTCTAAAAAGGGGGTAACTGCTATGAAATACCCTCTGTCTCAAGAAGTCTCTTTGCCCCCCAGAGAGCATTTGACATTGCGCATTATAACATTGTCGAATGACTCCTGTCGTCACATGCATCTTAGGCTTGAGGGCAGGGTTTTTGTAACCTTTATCATTTTACAAATGTAGGCCTACCCTCATGAATTTAAACTCGTGGCTACGAAAGGAGGGATTAGATTTTACTGGATGTTATTTTTTGTTGTGTTTTTAAAAAATGTGAAGTTATTGTTAAGAAATATGTTAGATTTAAGAAATAATCACATGTCATAAGCAAGAGGAACAACATTTATGTTAAAAGGAGGGAGTTTTAATGTTGTTGAAGTCCTGAATAAGTTTACCTATGAAAAGGGAAATTGGGCACTTGATTCCTAAAATTAAACAAATTCATTTTTGTTTAGAGCTTAGCTCCATAAGGGCAGGCCTACACTGGAAATAGGTAAAATGATATTTAAAGGTAACAAAAGGCCTATCCTCAAGCTTACACCATCCACATGGTCAAAGCAGTGGTGACACACAGTAAATCATGTCCTGTTTTAAACTCAATCCCTTCTTTTCTTTCCACACATGTATGTTGGGAACCAACAACTCATTATTTAAACCACATCTGAAAGAAGTTAAAGCAACAGACAATAGCTTCCATACAAAAACCATTCAAGGTCCTTGCAATAGACCGTCAGGCAGGGGCGTATCTAGAAATGGCCTGAGGGGGGGGGGGGCATTACATGAGGTGAATACGCGGTGCTCCGCGGTGTTTCCTATCTCTTCCATGTTAATTTTTGGCTGGGGGGGGCATGACCCAATGGCCCCCCTAAATATGCCACTGCGTCTGGGATCCATCTTTCCCAATTTTAAGTAAAAGACCAGTATGAAACTGACAAGATGAACATTATTCCAATGTCAACTGCTATAGTAAAAAAAAAAAACCTTTTTTTTAGCTGTTCGACAGGGAAGTTGTCCAAAAAAAGTGAAAAGGCCCACATTCCTGTCCTGATGTATTTTTCATGGTGTATAATATTTTAACATATCTGTAGGCCTATATATAGGGGGAACGGGGGCACATTGGGACGCGGGGCACTGTGGGACGCTGGGGTTTTCTTGGATCCTGGCAAGGTATATGATATGGTAGTGCCATCATATCTTGTAATTTCACATCCTGATGTTTCCATGGTTTTATAGACAAATTACAGCCACATGCAGAAGTATGGCGAGCAAAAGTTTGTTTTCCTACTACTAAAGTAAATATGGACGGGTTCAATTCGAACCATTCTGTGGAAAAACCATGAGCAATGAGGCTTTCTCAGTGCTTGTATGAATTTGATATATCGTAACGAACAGTTATGAATTACTATCATGATAAACACACTCACTGGTGTCCGAGAAATTAGCATTTTGGTGTAAAAGTCATATTGGGGCTCATTGGGACAGTGAATTCGGGGCACATTGGGACGCACTTAATATGGCAGAATTTAAGTGTCCAAGGCAACTGAATGACCTGGGACAGCACACAACAGGTGTTCAGGCAACAGTGAAGAGAGGTATAGTGGATTACCATGCTCTGTGAACAAATTTGTCGCAAAGCACTGTGTGTTACTTACATAAATGTCCGCACCCAGGACAGTTTATGTTAAATGTTTAAAACTGTTTAAAGTTATGAACTATTGCCACTACAAGGTGTTAATGCACTGTATATTGTCTTACGCACTACTTATATGTGATATCTATTGCACATGGAGTGGTACAATGATTTTTTAATTGATGTCCCAATGTTCCCCGGCTGTGCACGCCGGGGCACATTGAGACAGTCATTTTTACGACTCTCTGGCTGCAAAAGGGTAGGTGCAGTCTGGTTTATTATGCCTTGCATTTAAGCTCAATAGTATTGGTGATATACATGCAAACTTCTGAGTTCTTCAGTGCTTTCAGCATTGAGCAAAATTAGTAGACGTTAAAAGTGTCCCAATGTGCCCCCGTTCCCCCTATATATTCAATAGAAGACAACTTATTTCTTGCTGCTATCACATACATTTTTCCCGTATTTTTCAGCCGTTCGTTTGGGAAGATGTCCGAAAAAAGAAAAGCCACATTCCTCCTTGATGGTCTCCTTCCCCAGCGACGAATCCGGACTTCTCGATTTAGAAAAACAATCCTCCGTTGAACAAATGGTGCTGAACATTCATGATGCCTTCCAAAAAGCAAACGCAGAATTCAACAAGAATATCTCAACAGAAAATCCTGAAGTTAGTTTGCGAAAATTGTCTAGAAATTTATATCAATGTGTATATATAGGAAAAATATCTACTTAGGCCTATCTCTTCTATGTCAGTGAAAGCAGCAATCAATCCAGAGATATTACAATATACGTTAATTGTATGAAGATGACATTTTGTCTGTTGCGAAATATATCTTTTTCTCAGATATTTCTCTTTTTTTCATCCATATTAAAAACAAAAATGAAATTTACCAGTAACAATGAGGTGGATGAGATGATCTAATGATAAACGACCTAAAGCTATACTATACCTTGAAACAGGCCATTCAATCAATTTCTGTCTGCCAAAAATTTCCCTTTGCTAATGAAAATCATCATGTAATTTTTTTGAGAACCTATTGGCAAGACTAGGAGGCTATACAGAACTTAGGGATGATATTAAATCACAAAGATAAGCCTCTTTTACAATACCTTCTTTATTTCTTCTTCCTATAACAGACAAGAGAAATCAAAGAGGCAGCAGAGCTCCATGAGGTTTACTTCCATCATCTTTCCTGGTACGTCAAACATATCACAACCTTCGCAAGGGGAATCCCCCAGTTCGCAGCATTGTCCATTGAAGATCAACACATCCTCATTAAGTGTGCCGTTCTCGAAGTGTCCGTCATCCAGCAAGTGCCATATTTGGAGGTAAGGTTACAAAAAGGATAGACTGGGGTGAGATGATCCAGGTGATAGGTTGATCCTAACCTAGTAGACTTAGTTAGTGATGCAGATCAGACCACCTTTAAGAGGGTGGTCCGGAATTTGGAAAAGTGGTCCGGTCCTGGTCTGGTCCAGGGTGAGGTGGTCAGCTTTTGTTACTGGACCGGTCAAGAAGCAGTCCATCGGCATTAAAAAAATTGTGATAAAAATGAGGGTTTAAACAAGCATGTATGACACTAATTTAATTTTTTGATATGACAATTCATGAGATACCCTTCATGACATGAAAAATCACTGGACTGGTCTGGACCGGCACAGACCGGTCCGGTCTGGCACTGGACCAGTTTTTCGTTGATGGTTCGGTATTTTGGGCTGGACCATGGACCGGACCGATCCAAGGCGGTCTGGTCTGCATCATTAGACTCAGGCATGAATTCAGAATGCATTTATTTGACAAAAAAATAATAATTTATACATCCCAAAGGGCACTTGAATGTTGCAACTGGCATTGAGACAATGTTATGTCACAATGTTTGTATAAATTACGTAGAATTATTTGGTAGAAATTACGTTGTCACACCGCTCAGTGAAGCAGCATCAAAATATCACATCAGCATGCAACATTGTGGAAATACTGGCACAACGTTGTGAAAAAATCTCAATGTTGCGCCAACATAATTTCTACCGTACATTTCCATGTGTTTATATCTATTTAAAAGATTGTGCTAATTCTACATACACAGTTTGTCTCACAACATGCGAACTGTTGTTTGGCCTGATTGCTCAGCATCTACAAGTCACACTGTAGAAATATGCATACTCACGGAAAGAAGCAGGGCTTTGGAGTCGGGTGATAAGTGAACCGACTCCGACTCCCGACTCCTTTGACTTTCTGAAAAGCGACTCCGACTCCGACTCCGACTCCTTGGGTCTCCTGAATTCCGACTCCGACTCCGACTCCCGACTCCGCTTATCGGTATTTTTGCACATTAATATTACATGATTAGCAGAGAAGAAAAAGTCATTCTACAAAGTTTTCATAAGATTTTTTACATTAATACTTGCTTAGGAAGTTAAAAGTAAAATGTGGACTTCATTTAACATTTTTGAAACTGTGTTTTTGTAAACTATATTAATTATTTTTAGGAGTCAGGAGTCACCACTTTAATTTTCGACTCCGACTCCGACTCCACCTGAAAATCAAAGTTCGACTCCGACTCCGACTCCGACTTCACCCAAAAACCTCCGACTCCACGACTCCGACTCCCGACTCCGACTCCAAAGCCCTGGAAAGAAGAGCAAATTTGTAATTGATATATCACATTATTGTGATGTTTTGGTGCTTTATTTGACCGCTTTTTGACGACGACCATGCGTTATAGAAATGAGACAGACTGTAGTAATGGCAGATACACCATTAGGCGTCAGCCAACTAATCTGTGTGAAAAATTTGTCTATATTTGTTTTGAACTGTTGAGATCGTCAAATTGAATTTCAAATTGAATTGAAATTGACAAGATTTGAAAAAAAGTGTTACCTTTACCTCAGGTTGAAGTGGACCAATGGATTCACCGCAAATTGGGATTCTCAGTGCAAAGAGACGTCTGGCAAGAAGCGGGGCCACTAGGGGGCGTTATCGACACCTCTCACGAGTTCTCGTCAAAACTCGCGAGACTCAGTTTGTCCGAAGTGGAGTTATCGCTATTTGCCGCCTTGGTCCTCTTCTGTTCCGGTGATATTGCTTTTATAATATATTGATATTAACTTGAAGAGTATTTAATAAAACAAATTGTAGCTTAGAGGTTATGCCAGTGTTTTAAAGAAATTTAGCATTTCGTAATTTTCCTGCAGAGAATGTGTGTTGTAAATGAAAATACATACATTAAGAACTCTGCGGAGTAGGGGGACCCTCATTCTCACATCTCAGTGTAGGTAGACTAGTGTAAGAGCAACTATCCGTGGTGAAGGAGGATGGAGACACTTCTAAGCCAAAGCTTTTTGAGCATGAATGGGCTAGTGTCATACATATGGATTCTACTATTGTTCATAGATGTGAAAATGTTGGTTTAATAAAACTAGTTTGCAAAGCAGTATATTGCTCACACATGAAGTTAATCTATTTTGATCGACACTTCAAAATAAGTGACTGAATCGCTTTTACAAGTGAACAAACCAGCATATTACAGCCTTTCACTTTGATAAAGAAAAAATGAGGACCAGTTCACTGTGAAAAATGCACTTTGTGACTCATGATAGCTGATGAAGTGTCATCTTCTCTACTTTCAACTTGGGAAACATACAGGCATAAAACAAACACTATTCTGACCAGTTTGATTAGTCAAGAGAAGGCCATTTGAGCTGTCCTTACTGATTTTGGATTGAAAATCAGATGCATAATCCTTTCGTTTGGCTGTCACCAACAAGAGGGACAAGTCTCCTTAAATCAAATTAATATTGAGAGTATTGAGTATGATCATGACAAATCATCAGTATGATGACACACGAAGTGCCATTTTCACAGTGCAACGGTACACTCTTTTTTGGTATCAAAGTGAATGGCTATAATAGTAGGTATGTGTATGTGAATATAAAACATTTACTTACTTTCAGATCGAGAAAATTTAAACAACATCAAAATCATCGAGGTGATGGAACTGGACATAGCGATGGCTCTCAAATCGCAGCTCCTGGTCAGTCATGCGGAACCACTGGTATTTGCTAGGGTGTTGCAGTTGATTGCGGATCTACGTGTTATGACGACAAACCATTTGGAAGACATCTTGAATTCTCCCGTCAAATTGCGCAATGAAGTCTCCTCCAATGAGGATGTTGACATGGTTGATAATAAGACAGATTGCAATTCAAATAGCAGCAGCAGTCTAAGTGCAATTAATCCGAGTACAAGTGAAATTGACACGTCTAGTAAGAAGGAAATAAGTGTCAGTGTGGTCAACAGCACAAGTGATTTGGGCGAGCCAGATGCCGGACAGAATTCTGGTCAAAACACTGGTCAAAACGCTGGTCAAGATGCTGGTCGAAACGCTGGTCAAAATGCAGGTCGAAATACAGGTCAAAAGAGAGGTCAAAATGTGGATAATGAGAATAATTTATTGGTGACGCCGCCAAAAGTTAACCCCATCGAAGCAACAAGACCTATAATCCACAGGTTATTACAAAGGGAAACATCTTACAGTACCAATTATACCACACACCAAGCAGAAACCAAAACGTTGACAATATTGAAATCAGCGTCCGAATCGTCCGTTAGTAGGTTGGATTTCCCCAAGCTTTACCAACAGATGCACTGTGATTTCAACCAGCCCCAAGTCGTGAAAGTGCGCAAAGGCAGTAGCTCGGAAGATGTGGAATACATTAAGCCGAATGATGTTGAAAAGCAACAAATTATTCGTAATAGTTACGAAAATTTGCCAATCAAATCGAGTACTGATCAGAACATCCAATCCACTTCATTCAGCAACAACCAGGAGGGACTTAATCCAGGGAGTATTAACACTGAGATTAACAGGATTAACACAGGGATTAATACAGGGATTAACACAGGGATTAACAGGGTGAACACAGGAGATAATCCGCCCGTATTAGAACGGCAAGATGCCCGAACGACCAACCTACTGTACACCGTCTTAACCCGCAAGACGAATATTGACCCTCCCGTCTTGCACCGATCTCCTTCCCCAGTCGACCTGTCTCAGAACACCAGCCTCGTTTTGGGAGTACAATCCCCCAGTGATGTCATAAACATACCACATAATGATGTCATGAACATGATGCACAATGATGTCATCAGTATGACCCATAATGATGTCATGTTGTCCACCTCGACTCCCGAATCGGGCCGGCCGATCTTGATGCCTTTATTACAACGATACAAGAATAAAAATGGAGATTCTTTCTGCTAATCCTTGGTATTTACTATCGACATATTTCATTTCTACTTGTCATCTCCTTCAAGTGCTATTAATAACCTGATATATGCAAATGTATGCACTACTTTAGATTCAGCATTTGCATAAATTCTTTTTGAAATCATTTTATGAAACTATTTCACTATGTGCTTTACATAGTCCTCCTATCTGCTTATTAATTTGGATATACGCATATATATCATCTTGTGGATGTACGGCATAGGGAAATCTGCTAAAAGCTATAACAAACGACCAAAGTGTAGCTTAGTTTGCTTATCGACTCCATAGCGTCATTCAGAGTTAGTTTTGACTGTCTTCATTATGGCAAGGTTCTTCTAATTTCACAAGAAAGGTTTCTTTATTATCAATATGAAACACCATTTTTTATAACAGACCAAATTTCTCGCAAAGTAGCATTAGGAAGAGCACAAAATGTTGCCAAACAACATAGGTCTACAACGATAACATATGAACTGTAGCCCTATCCCTTATACTATGTGATACAATTTATATTTTGTTCTGCCTTAATTTTGTCATCTCTTTGGCAGCATCCAACATTAAAATATTGCAGCGTAGAACGCCGTAGGTAGATAGGTTTGTGTACGTTGTTATTTTGTTGAGATACATTTGCGTAATTTAGCAGCGTAAAGTTGTTTGAATATTTTGTTGTGGACAATGGTAGAACTTGGCATGAAAATGCTAGAATTATGTCCTGTGAAGAAGTTACATCCCAATGTAAGGTATTGTATCGATAAGCCATTGAAAAATGTGTAACAAGGGTTAAATGCGGTTGCATTTATGTCAGACTAGACATATGCCTCCAAATTCTCATAAAATGTACATGTATTCAAAATTTGTCTTGTCAAACTCCTTTGAATTGACACATGTGGCATTCTGAATTATGCCAGCATAATAGTCTGATTTGCAACTTTTTTCAGAAGAAGAATTTGATAAATTGCTGATCTATTTTAGAATGTCGTACTCCAGAATTTGAACTTTTCTTTGTATCAATAGAAAGAAGTTTTAAAAAGCCAGGAGCTTAATTTCAGCCCGATAACCAGTGTTACAATATTATTTGATATAGTGTTTAGAGAGGTTCTGCTTCATTTACATATCCCATGTATGTGTAAGGTGCTCTACAATTACATTGTTGCATTGTAACCAATATATGTTCGTGGGACTTAGTTCATCTGTAGCAAAACATCTCTATAATTTGATTCAATTGCACTTTGAAGAGACTGTTGATTGCAATCAATATTTTTATAGCAACCATTATTATTTTTACTGAATGCAATTGCATATATTTGTATGTTATAAGGTCTTTTAAAAGTGCAAGGAATTATGTTTATTGTGTTTGCAGAACATTGTGTTATGATGTAATTAGTCCCATGTTTTTTACTTATATATGTTACGCCATTCATGTGTTATTACAGTAAACTAAATTACTTACTGTTTATATCATTGCAATTATTTTTTACATGATGTATTTGGTTGTTGTTAGATTATCAACTTTATCTTCTTTTCATCTCTTCATTTATAACCATTTCTAATAATGTTTGCATATAATTTTGTAAACATGAAAAATATGATTGTAAGCGGCAAGCCTGTCGCCATAATACAATATGGTGGCAGGGCTTTAGGTTGTGTAAAAGAGAAAAATAACAACTTTTCTTCTTTAAGACAATTCCATTAAAATTATCATATTTTATGAAGTTATCATAGTGTGTACCTTTGGGGATAAAAAAAGTACTATTTTAGATACTCAGTTTCTAGCAGATCACATGCATTAAAAATTAAGACGTAAAAATGTTTATAGGGCATGCGTTTTACAACGTTTGAAATATTATCTATAGTGATGCCAATTTTAGGCAAAGACTCATTCATTATTCATTATTTTACTGCACTAAAGCCATTACCCAATCATCTGCTTATAGTTATAGTCTTGTTGCAAAACATTGACCATTTTAAAATTGATTGTACGTGTCTTAGTCTTTTTTAGACTTTGTACGACCGAGAATTCAAACTGTGCCATATTAAAAATGTATATATAAAAAATTTTCAGCTTTATGAATGTTACACAACCAGTCGAAACCCTCTTTGCCTTACACGACTTTGTACAACACAGCTATTTTTGGAGTAAGCATCGACATTGACAACAGTGTATTATATTAGTTAGACACCGATATGGAGGGTTCCAACATGTTAGGACCCGACAAAGAGGTGTCTAACTGACTTAGACATCATATGCTCCTTCTATTATACATTTTAACTTATAATTTTTGCAAAATAAACAATAATCTGCTTGTTTGTTTGCTGTTGTAAACGGAGTTAATCCCCAGCCGGGCGCTAACATGCAAAATTGTCAGTTAGATACCAGCTTTTCCAACGGTAAAAGTATCTTGGTGATGTCTAAAGGTTGTTAGAATATGAAGTTATGCGAGTGAGGTCTAGGTCAGTTTGAGACTTAATTTTTGAGTACTTATACACATTTTTCTCCCAATCAGTATCTAACAGACAAAAAAGTAAAATCAAGAGTGTGAAGTTCTGCCACAAGTTTATAATTTCTATATCAAACATCCGAGACAATGTTGAAATCATTCTTATGTCTGTGCTTACTCCCAAAATAGCTGTATTTATAGCGAGTTTTTGACTTTCTAAGTTTGGCAACCTTTGAAATTTGATTGCAATTCTCAATTGCAGTTGTAGATGCTTTTTCAGCATGAAGTCAATCGCTCTCAATTGCACTTAGAGGATTGTGTCAATTGATTTCTGAAGGTATCCAAAATTTTGAAGTTACAACATTTTTCTCAGTAGATTGTAAAGTACTAGAAATTATCTCTTTATCCAATTTTGCAATTTCTTTACTGGTAGACAGTTTCTGGTAGAATTATAGTGATGTTATTAAAACAGTGTGTTATAAAAAGAAAGTACAGGGTAACTAATATCATATTGGATTATATTCCACACTGCTGAATTTCTGTATAAGAAATTTTATGAATTTGTTACGATATACTATAGAAGTAGCATTTCAGATCATAAATTTAGCAGTATTTGAAAACATTATATATGTACAATCTTTTTGGCGGCAAAAATTCTTTTTTTGAATTTGGCCACATTGATGCAAGTTAAAACTCAGGGAAAAATGCATGTAAATATTGTGTAATATATAATTGTTATATTGTGAATTGTTAAATGTGTATGTAATACTATGTATGCATGTACAAGATTTGTGAAATGTTATGTTTGAGTAGAAGTTTTATGGATTTGTCAATGAACGTAGGCATCTAGGAGACAAACGATAATTCTCAAAATCTTTAATAGCTCCAGCGAAACGACCTGACACCTTTTTGGAAGTCATTGATTTGGAAATCACAAACATAATAAGTTAATTTATTGTCTTGAAATACTGATTCTTACGGGTCACACAGTACGTTTATATACGTTAAGAATATGATATTAAATCAAACCCAAATATATAATGTCTGCATGCCTATGTTTGTTTGGACACCAAATATGTAAATAATGATGTACTTGTGATGGTTAATTACTTCGCGTAAAGTTCAGAATCAGAATATAATCTTTCATAAATTGTGTGTATAAGTTAAAAATTATTTTGTTTTAGTGTTTACATAAAATATTTACATCGATGCAGACATATTTATTGATATACTTGTTTTATGATCTTATAATTCACTCAGGGATTGCCTTTAATGAAATTTTATGTATTTAACTATTATTATAAAAATCCATTTATAATAACATGTACCTCATCATTCTCAGGAAACAGCAAGTGCGTAAATACATACGGGTTTAATAAACGTATTTACGTTTGCTATATGACATCAGGGATAACTTCACCAAATGCGTAATTTCATGGGTTTTAATGACCAGTGGTTTTAAATAACCGATTCTACCTCAGGGAACCAATCAATTGATATAATGCGTAATTTCATGGGTTTTAATTAAGAATGACAGTTTCTATCTTAGGATATTAATCATGCGATAAAGAGATTGAGTGGCCATTATTGGTAACAAATGCATGATCCTTTTAGGGGCTCTTCCGGGATTTTGCATCACAGAGAGGTCTTCAAATGGGTAAAGTAAAGGGTTTTTTAAAACCGTAGCCGCCTTGAAGAACGTCTTTATCAAACCCCTTTTGCACATCCATTTTAAAATGGGAATCCTGTTTTGAAAAACACCTTCTGCCTCAGTAATCTAGTATGATACGTCAAGTTGATCAAGGGGATACTATAATACAATGCGTATATCAGCGGGTTTTACATTTAATGTACCAACCATCCTCTACAATACGCTCATGAAAATAATATGTTATCACAACCAGATTTTATTTGCTGAATTCAATTTAATTCTTGATGGGTGCATTCAACAAAAACAAAACCAAATAAATAAATAAAATGTTATGCATTTTAGTATTAGCTTCTGTCTAGCAGAGATATCATCTGAACTATTGATGGAGGGAAAATAATTCCTTTTTGAAGTTGTGTTTCCGACTGTTTCGAGTTAATTTTTGCGTGGAAAGGGAGGCGTTTCTATCAAAAAATGCATCATGCATATTATGCACATCAGTGTGACCTCATGGCATTAAAGTCCCAAGTGTAAGTGTAGTTTAACAACCTTTGAGTAGAAAAGAAAAAGGTTGATGTCATGTAGAGTTCTCTCACCAGGGGCTTGGCGAGGCAGTCTGTTAATTGTGCTGTGTCTTATCTATAAATAGCACTACCTTACACCCCAGCTCAGATCCTGGCAGTGTGAAGCTACCCCAAGTCCCAAACACCTTGGTCCATGGCTCAAGGTTACAATCATTAGCTTAATGGCATACGGTGCTTGGATGCTAAACCAAACACATCATATTAAGTGAAATTTCAAGTCATTGTTTAAAATCACAATCTTACAATGTAAAAATATGTGTTGAAAATGGTGTTCTGATGTTACGGTAATCGTGTAAAATTCAATTTGTGTTACGCTGCGAGCTACGTGTCACTTCTATGTATATTTTTTTGTGAAAATGTCGCTATGACGCACAATTTACAGTTTTGATGAATCATATATTTTTTGTTAAGTTGACAGTGTATATGTATGTTTACCTTATAATGTAAAATTCAAATTCAAAAGGTGTTTGAAAATACAATATTGTAACTTTGATGAATATGTATGGTGGCAGGTCTTATTAATCATGCTTTTGAAAGGTGGTTGAGTACTTTATTATAATAATATGATAATGTTTTATGGATAATTAATTTTTTTGTCTATTTTGATGGCGAATGATGTTTGAATGTACTGTAAATAATGTGATTGGCTATGTCTTAGATTTAAATGCATTATAATTATATTGTAGATGATATAAACTGTCAGTGACCATATTATGACATCATAGTTCTATTGTTATATCATTGTACCCAGTTACTCTATGTTTGTCTATCAATTCTGTATGTGCCATATCACGTTTTGAGTTAAAGTCACGTATATTTGATTTTTGATGTATGAAAATACTGTGCCATTTTTTATGTTATATTTGTTAATTTTGATCGTTGTTGGAAGTTTGGAGAGAGTGGGAAAAAATTGGAAGATTTTGCTGGAAATTATAATGATTATGATTATATCACTATATTTACTTTAAGAGGAAAAATGAAATAAATTTGCTTGAATGAAAGAAAAAACAGTCTTGTGTTTTTTCTTAAATTTGAAATTATATGGTTTTTGTCACAATTGAGCTAAGACTCATACAACATTTATGCCAGATGTGAGAGTGCAATAGTCTTAAATTAAATATCGATTGATTGTAGTTAGAGGAGAACCTTCCAATTAAGGCACCATGAGCAGTACCTACTAAAAAATTTCCTCAAAGGTATTTTGTATTCACTATATTCTTACAGAACCTATTTTAATGGAATCCTCATACTGGAAGAGATATATTTTGACCCAAAGATCATCATTCTAGGCCTATTCTCACCCAAGATATGGGTAAAAACGGGTTTTCGAAAAAAATGGAAACAATGGTTTTCAGAATCCTGAGTTTATAAGCTTTCCAAAACTGTTTTGATAAAAAAATCCCCACAAACAGCCAACGAAAATACGAAAAGGAACCTGACTATACGAGCTTATACGGGAGGGCCACTTATTATTATGACTCATCGACGTATCATGTTAAAACTGCATTTTCTTGTTATTTATATATAAACATTTTATTGTTTATTTATTGAATAAGAATCCCCACTAAACTTCCAATACGTTGACATAAAATTCCTATGAAAATATTTATCAAAACTAAATAATAGGGTGCATCAGAATAACATGCCTTTTTCAAAAGTGTGAAATTCAATTCTCTGTAGTCACAAGTTTGTTCTACCAGTCCTTAGACACATTGTGTGTAAATTTCACAATAATTGGACTATGGCTAGTCATGCCACCATCGCTTTGAAAATTTCATATCATATTTTAATCGAAAATATGTTTTTTTCAATATAACTACAAAACTATGGCCAATAGACATGCAATCACTATGGAAGTTGAATATGAAATTGGGGTTTCTGCACAATATGAGACTATTTAGAAGTCTCTAGGTGACCTGGTTCTTGAATAACAGACTTTTCATAACTTTTTCATTGATTTTCTTGAAAAATATCGATTTAAAGTGTGAATTATTGTTATGCTTGGGTCCAAATTTTGTAATTATTCCAAAATGTTACCATCACATAAACAATTCCATTGTTCCTAAATTTTATTCATAAGATAATTTTACTTTATCATAAATATTTCAATTTCTTAAGCTGTGGAAATAGACAGAAATGTCCTGCTTTCAATGTACAGCTGAATTACTGGACGAAATTGGTCGACAACAGTGGCAATCAGAGTTGCACATAGACAATTTAGTGCCATTTAATTTATGCCACATGCTTTCCTTTTTCTGAGGCTAGGCAAGCCACTTCGGTCCTTCTCGACCACCTGTAAGATGTCCTGGAAGTCGGTTTTCTTCCGGACTGAATGCTGGAAGTCCGAAATGTAGCTTCACACCTCTTTCTGCACAGTCATTCACCACATTTAGTGAATAGATAATATATTTCCTTGGGAGACCTTGTAAGTGCTTAAAAGATGGCCACTCCTAGACTTCCTTATACAGGAACTCTGGATCCAGTTTTAGGATTTCCTTGAATCAGATGTGACAAAATCTGCCATGCAATTCTGAAATAACATTTATGTTTGTAGGGAAGATGGGTTTACTATGTATGCCCCAATTGGCAAACCGAACCTTGCTTTTGGCAGAGAAGCATCTTTTGGTTTGATTGATAGCAGAGCCTCTGTGCTTGAAGACTCTGTTCATCAGAAACTACACTGCTGAAGAGAGCCAAGGGAATAATCTGCCCTACCAGGTACTGCAGGTGTCGCTTGAATGTTTTAAGGCACTTTGAAGATAATGGGGTTTATTGATTCATATAGAATCAGTTGTTTGATCAGCTGGGGGTCATTGTAAGGTGCATCAGCTGTGACCTCACAAGAAAGCCACCACTGGATGTACACTAGAGTAAGTAATGTTGTCATGTCACAGATTTTCTGAACTTGATGCTGGGCCATGATAGCTCCGTATGGGAGTTTGTTGATATGATCGTCCATGAGACAAATCTTAATCATACAGGTAGATACTCTCCGCCTGGCATATGCATTTATAAGCATATATGGAAGGCACACTTTGGATAATTCTCCACCAATATCAATTAATGCCTCCTTCTAGGTAGCCTGTTGCGAAGGCGTCATCTTCATTCTTGTCACCAGGCTCACCCAACGTTCAGTTTGCAAGATGTTGTGCGGGACAAGTGCGGATGTACCAGTCTTGCTTTTATTGACAACCTTGTTTCGAGCATGGCCAACATCTTCCGAAATGGTGACACTTTCTGCATCAGAGTCACCGTCTGTAGTGTTTGAGCATGAAACATTTTTCTCAAAGTTATCCTTCTCTTTTTCTCTCATCTTTCTGCTTTTTTTCTGCAATGTATTAGCAAGCTCAAAACAACCAAATGTTACCACTCTGTCAGTCTTCATTGATTGCAGAAACCTTCTGTGATGCTCATTCTTGACAAGTTCTTCAGCATTTTCAGGCCTAAGTCTAAATGTATTTTTTGGCTTCCTGAACTTTGCATATTACAGATGGAGTATACCTTCTCTTTACAGGGATGTCCATTAACTTCTTATTGTCAGTTACTAAATTAACAGCCCCTTGACAAGCGTACCATTCTGACACTATTGGTAGATTTGCCATCACGTAAAATGGTTCTATCTGACGCAAAACAATTTTTACGCTTCTCAGAAGAACTGGCCTTGATGTGAAATAGCATGCACCTCAGAACATGCATTTTGCCAGGAAGGCTGCTGTCTGTACCAATGCCACCTTTCCAGTGATATCAGGCCCATCAAAAAATATCTCTGTTGGCAACTTTGACTTATGAGTTTTGTTGTGGCTTCTTTGGCCTTTGCCCTAGAATCTGGCTCGTCTATGACCTTTTAATCCTTTATTGAGTCCACCAATGAGCCTTTTTTGGCTTTGGTACCCAGACTTTAGTCTTGCCATCATCTCAAGATCTTTAGTCATTCACAAGCTTAACATAAAAATAAAGAAATAATTTTATGTTGCCTGAAAATAAGCTCTCCACAAAATTGAGATGATTTAGTGCCAAGTTTCCATGGTTCACACTGTGTCAGTTTTCGTAAAGGACAGTAGAATTACACATATATTGCATTCAGTCTAAATAAACATATAGGCTTCCAATCAGAAGATCAAAAACTGTGGTTTGATCTGCTTTTTGTATGTCGAGGACATACACATAACTCAATTGAACAGAATGTTAAAAAATTGTGAAAAATCTATATCTCAATAACCAATCGACTTAGAGACTTGCAAATAGGCTCAAAATGATCAGAAACCCCACATTTATATTCACTTTCAATAGTAATTGTACATTTATGAGGCTTATTTTTTGAGTTATTTGGAAAAAATGATATTTTCTTAAGAAAATTAATTTACAATTTTCAAAGCCGTGGTGGCATATCAGACCATAGTCCGATTGATGTGAAATTTACACAGATTTTTTTTAATATATACTAGAACAAATTCATGACTACAGAAGATTGCTTTTCAAAGTTTTGAAATTCTGATGCACCCTACTAAATAAGCCACAATCAGATATTATAAGAAAGTTACTTAGTTTTGTCTTTATTTATGAAATGCACCTGCATGCAACTGTGGTAATGTGGTGTGCCATCACTATGCACAAGAGGACAGCACAGTCAAATATTCAGAACCAGTTTTTGTGTGAAGAGTTGACAGCTATCAGAAGAAATATGTTGAATGAAAGTTAATTAAAGCACTGAAAAGTACAATATTGTAGCCAGGCAAGCAGAAATACCACTTTAATGATTAATCACAATGCCGGCACATCAGTTCGGATTTTCATTTTGTCTGTGAAATGTTTTTGTGTATACACCAACTTTGCCTGTTGACAGGAAATGAATCTGACGACAATGGTTTTGGAATGAATTCCAAGGACCCAAAAACCCATAAATTTAATTGTCAGCATATTTTGATGCCAGAATTTGCACCTCTTTGAGCCGCAATAGCTTCATCTGCTCCGTAACCTCTCCCATAACAGATATTTGCCCATTTGTGAGTTCCGCTGCTCCATGCATAAGCATAACACAGAGGCTCCAGACCACACTGTTCTTTACACCACGTGATATTTGTCGTGGGTCCGAAATAAAAAACTTTTGGTCGATCTTCCGCTCCCGGAACAGTTAAGAGGCCAGCCATGACGTTTTGGGATTGTTTATAATCCCAACACTCTGAAACACAATGTACATGTATACAGCTAAGTTTCAGGTTGGAGTAGTTTTTGTCAGATAGAAATCATACGATATGTATTTCATAAATTAACGAAGGCTTTTCATAGAGGGGACCTAGGTCTGTATATGGCAGTATTAACTAAAAGTGAATAATTTTCAATGAAGTCAGAGATGAAAAATAATAAAGCTTAAGCCTTGTGCACATGTGCCCTTCAATTGGTATGACACAAATATAAGTATAGACCTATTGCAAGATAGCGGAAATAGAGCAAGCAAGATAGGAAGCAAAGCAAGATAATGAAAACAAAGCAAGATAACAAGTGAAGAAGGGAAGTGAAAACTGAGCAAGATAACAAGTGAAGCAAGATAATGAAATAAAGTAAGAAAACAAGTTAAGCAAGAAAATGAAACAGGGCAAGATAACAGATGAAGCAAGTTAATGAAAATAGAGGAAACAAGTCAAGCAAGATAATGAAAACAAAAAGAGATAACAAGTGAAACAAGATAATAATAATAGAACAATATAACAGGTGAAGCAAGATAATGAAAACAAAGCATGATGACAAGTGAAGCAGAATAATAAAAATAGATCGAGTAAGATAACAAACAAAGCAATATAATGAAAATAAAGCATGATAACAAGTTAAACTAAACCGTGATACAAGAAAATGTTAAATATAAAAACTAGAGCAGAATTTTGGCTTTCCAAATCTATTTTCAGATTCTCTTTAACTTTATTAGGACTGGAGATATGACCGATTGAAATGATGGTACAATTCAGAAATATGGACTTCATAAATTTCTGAAAAAAAGCTGTTTTTTTTTACTTAAAACTACTCTAGAACCATAACGGTTCCATGAAAACATATATAACTTGCCAGTTTTATGTAAACGAAAGATGAATGTATGCTCAGATAGCTTCATTGAAACAAAATGATTATTTCCTTGTCAAAATAATGATAAATTGTGAAAATTGACAAAAAACATGAAATTTTCAGGGTCCGGCGATCTTTTAAACCGTCAGAGCTACGACAAAATATTCAAAAATAAAAACTAGAGGAGAATTTGGCCTTTTCAAATCTGTTTTCAGATTCTCTGTAACTTAATTAGGTCCGATGCTACGGCCGATTGAAATAACGCTATCATTGAGAAATGTGAAAAAATATCTTAAATTTTTCCCTAATTTTTTGACCTTGTGACCTTTAAAGTCTGACTGGCAAGTTATATAAATTATGTTTTCATGGAACTATTATGGTTCTAGAGTCAATCCGAGGACCATGAACATTTACACGATGCCTCTAGACTATTGTAGCAATTATGTGTGACATTTTTGAAGCAATATGTTGATTCCTTGTCTGTGTAAAAGAATCAAATGTCAAAAAAAAATTTTCATCATGTTTGACCTTGAATTTGACCTTGAAAATCATTTTCTAGGTCAAAACCAATATGATTTTCAGAATGGTATTGCATGAAAATAGGGGGGTCAATTCATTATTGTAACTCTCTCGGGTCGATATTTCCATGTCAAAAAGGCGATAATTTATCATTTTCCAACTATCTCCGGTTTGCGATATTTGGAATTTTGTAGAAAATTAAGGTAATATATTACAGGACTTTGAATTGAATATTCTAAATATACATATTTTTGTGTGTCTATAGAAAAAATATAAAAGTGATATCTTGAAAAAAAATGTAATTTTCAGAATTTTTGAAAATAAGCACTTTTCGCAGTTTGAAGAGCCAAATAACCTTCAAAAATGAGGTCAAGGTCAAATTTGGAGGTGGGTATGGGGGTTTTGGGGGCTACTTTGGGGGGGTTCACTATACATTGTTATGGCCTAAAATCGATATTTCAAGGTGAGACACCCAAGGTCACCTGTTTTTACGATGCGGTCAATCTTTAAAATTACGTAACTCAAAAACTTAGTACGGGATCATCACAAAAGTGAGTCGCAGAAATGCGTATGACCCCCCGTATGTCATTCCGGCAACTTTTGGTGTCATGCATGTAACTCTCTGACTCGCGGATTCTGACTTCCCGTGCCGACACCTCTGGGAGTAAAATGGCACCGGTACAATGTTGACCTTGACCTACTTTCATGAAATCGGGTCAGTTTATGTAATTTACATGTAAGACATGTAATTTAAATGGAAAATTAAATTTGCTTGTTATTACATGTGATACAGTAAATTAAAGTAAATGAAAAAACAAACTTTGAAGTGGCCTGTGACCTTGAAAAATAAGTCAAGGTCACCGAAACTGGATGAGTGTAATTAGTTCATGTAATACTATCTATGTGATTTTTTTGAAGACACTTTTGTCTGGAAAAATTATAAATAAAAGAAATATGAAAACAAGAAACTTCACCTATTTAATAGGTGAAGTTTTATAACAAGATAATGAAAACAAGGCAAGATAGCAGATGAAACAAGAGCAAAATAACAAATGAAGAAAGATAATTAAAATAGCAAGAAAACAATCAGAGCAATATAGAAGTAGAGCAAGAAAAAAAGTAAAGCAACATACTGAAAAAGACAAAGATAACAGGCAGCGCAAGAACGAAGTCGCTTAGTCGAACAATATAAAAAGTAGAGCACTTTCACAAATTTGCAACCAGTTCATTGTTGAAAAAAATGTGGCAGTTAAAAAAAGAGATTTTATTATGTGAAAACAATTTTCCCTAACATATTTTGAAACATAAAATTTTCAGAATAGGCACAATTGTGTGATTGCAGTGGACCCATTACCTTATAGACACAATGTCTCGGAGAGAAAATGAATTTTACGATGTAAAAACAATTTTTTTGTATGAAAAATAATTTTAAAGCATTTAAACCTCCTTTTAGGAGAATATGTGTAAAAGTGTTGAGAAATGATTGACCTGTGGGACTAGGTAGCAGAACCATTGATTTTTTCAAAAATATTTATTACATAAGACAATTAAGAAAATGTTTCTGTCATAGGGGGCTCATGGCACGAGTGTTTTCAAAAATAAGTTGTGAGCTTGTGATGTGTGTCTATATTATTAACAAGGGTATGAATGATAGGCCATATTGGAAGATTTGTTTATAAAATTTAGTGTGCTGATTATAATTTATATAAGGCATGACCAACCTGAAAAACCAATTGAGCTCCATCCTTATGTATTTCTGCAATGAATTCACCCAGTTATGGGTGCCAGCATCATTGTTATAAACAGATATCCTGCTGTTGAAGGAGACAGTCAACTCATTTTCCATTTCATGTAGGGCCATCCAACTCACAGAAGCCATCCATGCATCACTGACTTTGCAGCAAATAAACAAATGCTGTGATTGGATGAAAATGATTTGACCCCTAAAGCGCATTCCCACCAGAGGCAGCATGTTCCAGTAACTTTTTCAGAGTGATAGATCAGTGCTACTGGGACACTCCTTTTACTTTAATGCACAGTACATTTATAATGAATAGGAAACATTTTATGTTTCTCCTGGACCTCTTTCTTGACTATCTTAGAAAAATGGCATTGGTTCTATAAGTTTGGGAGAAGTGACTGCACTTGTGAAACAAAGTGTATTGCAATAAAATCTGCCACCAGGATCAGGACTGAAGTGATTGGTGCCCTGGTGTAAAGTCTCAAATCTCATTTGTGAAAGTGAAACTGGTTTGGGCCATGACTGTAATTTAGAGATATCCCAGGATCCCTTATACTGGCGGCCATTGTGAGGCCAATGAGCCTATATAACCATTTAAGCTTTGGAAAAAGGTGGTATTCATCAAAATATGGAGGTGACATCCAACTTTGATCTTCCTTAAATAACAAGGCAGATGCATGGAGCAAGAAAAACAACAGGTAGGACTTGGTCAATGCTTTTAATTCTGTCAATTTGAGGGCAAACCAGCCCAGGAAAATGGGTGAAATGCTAGTTTCGCACTCTGTATATCTACTCATCACAAGCTCATAACAAACATAAGGTGACTGCACTCGTGGCTCATGGCAATGCCTGTGCATGTACGTTTCAAGCTTCTGTTGATGATTGTAAGCAACGTAACTCATGGAAAAACAAAATCAATAATTTTCAAAAACAATACTAGTAATGCAAAGCCAAATATCATAGATGAAGGTGCAATAGTATTGGCGTATAGTGGCCCATGAAACTTCATGACGCCTGCCCAACCATCCACATGAAGAGAAAGACTCAATTTTCCCGTAATAACTGCAAAACCCGATGGCAATATACTTTGCCAAGGGTAAAAAAGATATATTGCGTAGATATGTAATACAGTACCTTCACTTGTTGGCGATTGGTATTCTCTTATGATAACCGGTTGTGTTGTTATATTTTGCGTGTTATTCAGAATGATGCAGTTAAATTTTCCAGCTTGGTCTTGTTCTATCATGCTTGCTCTACACATATCAGTCTTCATGCATTTATATGCACATTGTAATTCAATGTTGCCAGCATATGGTTCGGATCCCTGCAAGCTGAAGTAGCTCTGCTGAACTGCAAAAAGGTTTTAAAAATGTTGGCATACTTATGATGAATTGATGCCAATTTCTAAAAACAGTGCACAATTTTACTCTTTTTAATGCACTGTAAAATTTGAAATTCTGAGTTAGCTCAAATGATTGAGTGAGATGGTTGCACAATTTGTTTGAGCTATGATAGCTAGCCGTTTTGAGTTATGATAATCTTTATGTTGTTATAACTCGCAAACAACAAGCTATCTTGGCTCAAAGGAATTGTGAAACCATCTCGCTCAATCAATTAAGCTAACTCAAAATTCTAAGTTTACAGTGTGGTTTTCTTTCAGAGTCATGATATTTATGAAAAGAATCAGCTTCTTCAAGGTCAGAAACACTTAAACATATACACATTTCAGTTTATTCACATTTTGTTGTAGATGGAGCCACATGTAGCTAATTTCAAATGTAGATGGAGCCACAAGTAGGCTAGGAAACATTTTAAAAGCACTTAATTACCAAACATAAGGAAATGCATCGAATCTTTGATGCAGACCGGATCGCCTTGGACAGGTCCGGTCCGCAGTCCAGCCCCTGGACAGCCAAAATACTGGACCACCTACAAAAAACTGGTCCAGTGCCAGACCGGACCAGTCCAGTGCCGGTCCGGACCAGTCTAGTGATTTTTCATGTCATGAAGGGTAGGGGAGAGCGGGGCACAGTGAGACGGCGGGCACAGTGAGACAAAGCCCTTAGCGTCTAAGTGGTACTGTTTACAGATCAACCCTCTTTTGTGTAGTACAAAAAGTAAGTAAGTGAGAGACTGTCCTATATCCTGAATACCTACACAGCATATCAAGAGTTGAATTTCAATATTTTGGTTTTTAGCCAGTAAAAGTAAATAATTTTGCTAAACGACTTTTTGTTATAATTCCCAAGAAGAATGGTAGAACACAAATCAATTGCCAGGGATTCAAACCATGATTATTTGTCATAGTTTAGTGAGATGAACCACAATACAAGCATCCGGTCCGCAGGATTCAAAAATTTTATAAAGAGAGCTGCGTGGGGCACAGTGAGACGGTTTGAGGCGGGGCAGAGTGAGACATCACAAAATACACTCGAAACGACCTAAATTTAATGCACAGCTCACAATTCACTATTAAAAACAAAATGCCTGCTGTATCAAAATAAACTTCCATGGACGCTTTGCCTCTCTGCTCGGTCAATTCTCATGCATTCAGAAAAATGTTTCAGGTACCCGACAACCAGGTCTATTGACTACACTAGTCAGTCTTTGTCCGTCATTGTTTTTTTTCGCCATACGACCCTTTTTTCGGCGATCGGTCAGCTCGCAAAAATGTCATTTTATAAACTACTGACAGTACTCTATCAAGATAAACTTCAATGGACGCTTTGCCTCTCTGCTCGGTCAATAATCAACCAAATTTCATTCAGAAAAATGTTTCAGGTACCCAACAACCAGGTCTACGTCTATTGACTACACTAGTCAGTCTTTGTCCGTCGTTGTTTTTTTTTTGCCGTACGACCCGTTTTTCGGCGATCGGTCAGCTCGCAAAAATGTCATTTTATAGCAATCGTTTCAACGAAGTGGAACGAAATTTGTTGAACACAGAAGAGGGAGCCCGCCAGTCCGTCGTATGGATCCATCCGCATTTTACGCATGACACACTGGCCGCGCATGCGCATCGTCACTTCTTCTGACAAAAATTTTCAAGAAGAAGCACAAGCTGACGGAAGTGCTTGGAAGAGAACACATGTTTGATTGGCACAACTGGTTCCATCAGAATGTCAACTGTCTGGGCCAGTTTGGACGTTTCTGCTCAATGTTAACCACCTTAAGTGATAAATAATGAATTCAGGAGATGTCAGTGCATGAACTTGCCTCAATCTGAGACAAATAACAATTGTTATGAAGGACGGTGCTTACAGTTAAGTTGAGTGCAGTCTGCTCAATGCAAGACCACGTGGAATTCTGCTGAGTCATCATGCAGCATCCTGGAATGCCATCCCATGCTGTTCCATGTGCCATCAAGATTTCAAACATCTCCAGTTATTAACAGGGATGTATTCCTTCTTTAATTATCGTATTTATGTCTTTATATCTATTTTATTTAAAATATTTTAACTGGTAGCTTGGCCTATGCCATGATCGACATTTGTGGTACTAAATTTTCTTAAAGTACTGTGTACACAATCTGTTCCCTTTCTATTCCATGCACAACGAGCCACGATGTGAGTTTCAAATCTGCCCACTAAGGAATGGGGGCACCACATGCAGGAGACAGAGGGACCGAAGTGCTGCCCCCCCGGGGCTGCCCCTGAAGGAGGACTAGCCCTTGCTGATGGGAAGAATGAACACTTTCTACCTCATCTTGCCTATCCATACAGGGAATCAGGGATGTATTCAGTTTCATTATTTAATGTTATTTATTTATTTACTAGTCAATTATTTGGTCAATGCTTTATTCTATGTTTGTCAAAATCACCAATAGATATCAAAATAATAATTAAAAAATAAACTGATACAAAATTTAATAAATTAATAAAAACCTTTTATGTCCGATAGCGGAATGCTACGGGCTGTGTACCCTATCCATTTCTTACTTAATACTATAGTCACTTTCATTTAAATACAATGTTATGTCATGTTCACTATAATTGGTGACTGTCACCTTAATTATTTCTTATACGTTTACCACTATTTCACTATCTCTCGACCACCACGATCACCACTATTTTGTGATCAATAGTTTTAGTGATCTATAATTTTGTGGTCAACATTTTAGTGATCTATTTAGTTAAAATTACTTTTAAATGATCACCACGACCGCCACGATCACCACGATCACCACTATTTTGTGATCAACTTTATTTTGTGATCAACTTTTTTGTGGTCAACATTTTTGTGATCAATTTATTTAAATATCAATTACCTATTAACCCATCTATCACTCATCACATTCATATCAATCAAA
Organism: Platynereis dumerilii; assembly: GCA_026936325.1. Lineage (NCBI taxonomy): Eukaryota > Metazoa > Annelida > Polychaeta > Phyllodocida > Nereididae > Platynereis > Platynereis dumerilii. Next base: position 11,612,562 of record JAPTHN010000012.1, on the reverse strand, counting down.
TTTATATCTGTCACATTTATATCCCTATCACATTTATATCCCTATCACATTTACATTTATCACATATATATATATATATATATACATATCACATTTATATTTAACACATCTATATCTTTCACCCTAATATTTATCTCATTTATATTGATCACACATGTAAACATTAATTTATCACACACTCATAACTTTATCATACACAGTACATAAATTGATTATTAATTTTTCTTCAATAATCACATTTATTATTAATCACATTCAGTAATCACATTAGATTGGTTCATCACATTTAGATTTATTAATCACATTTAGTTTTATTAATATTTATCCAAAATAATCACATTGATATTCAATGTGTGAACCATCGATATTTAAGACACTTTGGGCCAATTAAGGCCCTCATTTTTCTTCCGCTCACTATTATTCATTTTTTCATTGTAGAACTGCAAGATGCCGAATCAGAACATGCAAGATGCCAAGCACCCAACGATGTTACCCTTCCTGTCTGACGGTGGAATACCGCGGATAAAGATATGCTTTATGGAGCAGTACCAATAGTGGTATCATAAGAAGTAGGCACTGATGGTGGAATACCACAGGCCCATCCTGTTTGCCGCTGCTCCTCTCGACCCTTCCTCTCTTCTTGGGGCAACCAGCGAGCTGGTTGTTTGGCTCTTCACTTCGTTTCTCCCCAAGCAGGGAGGCTTTATCGACACTCGCTATTTAATCATTTGATATCTGTACAATACTGTATTATCTATACTATGAATCCTGACTCTAATTTTACCCTTGTTATCAATTTACTTTATTGTCATACATTTCTTGCATTTCCACATTTGATTCAATTACATTTCATAGTTACAATAAACATTTTATAACTCCATTCAATGGCTCCTGGTCGTGGTTCAACAAAGCAATCGTTTCAACGAAGTGGAACGAAATTTGTTGAACACAGAAGAGGGAGCCCGCCAGTCCGTCGTATGGATCCATCCGCATTTTACGCATGACACACTGGCCGCGCATGCGCATCGTCACTTCTTCTGACAAAAATTTTCAACCCCTCCAGCCACCCCGGTCACCACCGATCAGGGAAGGGGCTTGTAACTTTATTCCACATTCGCTCGGTGATTGATTCCTATTGTGCTTGCTGATAGTGGAATACTACAGTGTGCTTATATTGTGATATTTAGGTCCTCTGGCTCTTCACTTCGTTTCTCCCCAAGCAGGGAGGCTTTATCGACACTCGCTATTTAATCATTTGATATCTGTACAATACTGTATTATCTATACTATGAATCCTGACTCTAATTTTACCCTTGTTATCAATTTACTTTATTGTCATACATTTCTTGCATTTCCACATTTGATTCAATTACATTTCATAGTTACAATAAACATTTTATAACTCCATTCATTGGCTCAGGACTGGTCGTGGTTCAACACTACTGACAGTGCTCTATCAAAATAAACTTCAATGGACGTTTTGCCTCTCTGCTCTGTCAATTCTCAACCAAATTTCATTCCGAAAAAAGTTTCAGATACTCTGCAACCAGGTCTATTTTTAAAATACAATAGTCAGTCTTTGTCCGTCTTTGTTTATTTGTGCCGTACGACCCGTTTTTCGGCGATCGGTCAGCTCGCAAAAATGTCACTTCATAAACTGCTGACAGTGCTCTATCAAAATAAACTTCCATGGACATTTTTCCTCTCTGCTCGGTCAATTCTCAACCAAATTTCATTCCGAAAAAAGTTTCAGGTACTCTGCAACCAGGTCTATTTAATACAGCAGTCTGTCTTTGTCCCTCGTTGTTTCTTTTTGCCGTACGGCACTTTTTTCGGCGATCTGTGTGCTTGCAAAAATGTCATTCCACAAACTGCTATATATGGTAGAACTACAGAATTTGCTACAGAACTGCAGAATTCTGCAGCTTCCTGCAGATTTTTTTGAAACTGCAGAATTCTGCAGTTTTCTGCAGTTTTTTGCAGAACTGCATAAAACCTCCCAGGCTGCATATCTCCTACAGGATTACAGATTTTGCTGCAAAAACTTTTCAGAAACGCTGCAATGACAGAGGACTACCAAAACCCAGACCCCCAAAACCACAAACCAACCCCCCAAATCAATGTTTCCTTGGTAGCGGCAAGCCCAATGTCAAAGAGGTCTGAACTGTACAGATGCAATACACTGGAGGAAGTAACAGAGGTTCAGAAATCATGCAGTTAGCTGCAGAATTCTGCAGCTTCCTGCAGAGTTTTTTTTGAAGCTGCAGAATTCTGCAGATTTTTTTTGAACTGCAGAATTCTGCAGCTTCCTGCAGAATTCTACAGCTTCCTGCAGAATTCTGCAGCTTCCTGCAGAATTCTGCAGTTTCCTGCAGAATTCTGCAGTTTTTTGCAGAATTCTGCAGTTTTTTGTAGAACTGCAGAATTCTGAAGTTTCCTGCAGAATTCTGAAGTTTTCTGCAGAATTCTGCAGTTTTTTGCAGAACTGCATAAAACCTCCCAGGCTGCATATCTCCTGCAGGATTACAGATTTTGCTGCAAAAACTTTTCAGAAACGCTGCAATGACAGAGTACTACCAAAACCCCGACCCCCCAAACCACAACCCCCCAAACCAACCCCCCAAATCAATGTTTCCTTGGTAGCGGCAAGCCCAATGTCAAAGAGGTCTGAACTGTACAGATGTAATACACTTGCGGAAGTAACAGAGGTTCAGAAATCATGCCGTTAGCTGCAGAATTCTGCAGCTTCCCGCAGAGTTTTTTTTGAAACTGCAGAATTCTGCAGATTTTTTTGGATTCCTGCAGAATTCTGCAGTTTTTTGCAGAATTCTGCAGTTTTTTGTAGAACTGCAGAATTCTGTAGTTTTCTGCAGAATTCTGCAGAATTCTGCAGAATCCTGCAGTTTTTTGCAGAGCTGCATAAAACCTCCCAGGCTGCATATCTCCTGCAGAATTAAAGATTTTGCTGCAGAAACTTTTCAGAAACGCTGCAGTGACAGAGGACTACCAAAAACCCTGATCCCTCATACAACAATCCCCCAAACCACGTTTCCTTGGTAGCGGCAAGCCCCATGTCAGAGAGGTCTGAACTTTGAAGATGCATTGCAATAAACTGCAGGAAGTAACAGAGGTTCAGAAATCATGCAGGGAGCTGCAGAACTGCAGAATTCTGCAGCTTCCTGCAGAGTCTTTTTGAAACTGCAGAATTTTTTTGGAACTGCAGAATTATGCAGTTTCCTGCAGAATTCTGCAGTTTTTTGCAGAATTATGCAGCTTTTTGCAGAACTGCAGAATTCTGCAGTTTTTTGCAGAACTGCAGGAAGAAATTATATACTCCTCACATTTTGGAGCACTCGAAAATAAATGAATTTTGTCATACCAAATTATTAAATTCATATTATATAGCTTGTTTAAACCCTAATTTTTTTCATAAGTTTTGAAGTGTCAATGGACCACTTCTGGACTGGTCCAGTAACAAAATTGGACCTCACCCTGGACCAGACCAGGACTGGACCACTTTTGTAAATACTGGACAACCCTCTTAATGGTGGTTCGGACTGCATCACTAGCATCGATATATATATATGGTCTGGTCCTGGTCTGGTCCAGGGTGAGGTCTGATATTGTTACTGGACCGGTCCAGAAGTGGTCCATTATGTAATTGGTCCCGTGAATGGAGACCTCTAGTTTAAAGGTCGAAAGAACTTTCATGACACAGAAAAAGGATAGAAAATATTGGAACAGTCTTTAGAGTGCAGGGGAGCCAGGGTAAATTACTTTGTAACTTTGTATCAAATATAGAAATATACCTAAATATGGTTGTGTCTGTCCCGCTGCAATCGCAGTTTTCTGTTTCTCATCTACTGTGTTATACTAAAGCTGGTGTGTCGTCAAATTAAAATGATGTCCAAAAGAAAGATTAGAGTCATATTAAACCTATTCTAACTGCCGAATTTACTTAACTGTCATTCTAAGCTCAATACATTGTACGAGGGGTTTTCCATAAGTTCTGTCCAACTAGTCATAACTTTTGCTAGATTTGATGTAGAAACATGATATTTGGGTCAGATAATACTGAAGTAATTCTGAAATAACACCCAAAATATCAGATCATATAGATAAAAATAAATGCTTAATCTGTTGCCATGGAAACCAGAAGTCATGAAATGCGGCCCAGATTTTGTAGTGCTCACTTAAAAAGAATAGAATACCTGCTTACATAACTGTGTTTTCACTAATTGAATTAAGGTATATTCATAATTTCTTTCATGAAATACAATCTGTTATTTGTATAATCATTAATAACAATGGAAACTGGTATTATTGTCACATCTCAGTTACTTTACTGTCAACTGTGCAGTTTCTAATTGTTTTACGAGATGAGCAATTTTTTGGTTATGGATGACACCATATATACCAGTTATATTTCTTCAATTTAATTGGATAAAAACTACCAGAGAGAGTAAGAACCTTCTATCATGCATACAAGGAAGACAGTATGAGTGACAAAACCAAATAAAGATTGTACAACCTTTTTCTGAATGAAGAAAACACGCGTTGGAAGACCTAAGAAAAGAAGACTGGACAATGCCAAAAAATACCTCAACATGAAGACTGAGGTATCTTATTTAGACATGGTTAGAACGTATGAGAAAAAGTATTTACAGGATTGCAGTCCTTAGTTTAGGAAGCTGTGAAATGGCTATGTATATTTTAAATATATTCTGTTCGTAATCTCTTGTAATAATTACATATTCGACAAGATATATCAAGAATGTGTCTGTTAACAAGATCTCGGTTGCATTTTATGACTTTTGGTTTCCATAGCAACAAATCAACAATTTATTTTACTTCTATGATCTGATTTTTTGGGGATCAATTGCAAATTACCTCAATATCAACTGACCCTAATATCATTTTTCTGCAGATAATCCAGTGAAAGTTATGACAGGTTGGACAGAATTTATGGAAAACCCATTGTAAAGCACAGTGATCTCAATATGAGGACAATGAGGCATTGACTTTTTAAGGGATATTTAAAGTTAGAGGAAAAGTACTAATTGGCAAGTTTATTATTTTAAGAATTTTTGAAAAGGTAGGGATTATTTTTAATACATTTCTTGTCCTGTATCCCTGGTAAAAAATGAATTTTTGACAAGATATAATGAATCTTGTGCATCTAAAAGTGCCCTGGGCCGCATTTCACGACTTTTGGTTTCCATGGTAACAAATAAACCATTTATTTTCATTTCTATGATCTGAATTTTTGGGGATCATTTGAACATGACTTCAGCATTATTTGACCCAAATATCATGCTCCTGTATTAAATATTGCAAAAGTTATGGCAAGTTGGACAGAACTTATGGAAAACCCCTCGTATATGTAATGGCACATTGTATATGTAATGGCACATATGCCCTTGAGGCATCCGCCAACCAAACTTGCGTTGATTTTCTGTTTCAATATGTTTTATGAATATTTGTCAATTGGTCAGTAAATTTGAATTTTTTGAATTTGAATGCAGATACATTCCTTTAAAAATCTAAAATACTTTTTCATGCCATGGAAAACCCATGTTTTGTTTACAAATCAAGCATTGCAGGGCTATACTTTTAAAAGTTATATAATCAATCTAAATCACTTAATAATGGAAAACACACAAAATGTTCTGCCGCTTGGAAGGGTAGGCTATACTAAGTATGCTATACTTAAAATCGATCAATTTATGATCTGCAACCTCGAGTTGCATTTTACGAAGAATCAGCTGACTTACCCAATAATACACTGAATACAGTCCTCGTCATATTTATGTGGAATCTCAAGTTCATTTCTATGCTGTTGAACTGTCACAGTGATGTCAGAGATGACTCGATCTATTCTAGCATTGCAATATTTGTAAATTAACTACAAGCTGTGATGTCATTTTAAACTGGTTCAACACAGTTCAACAGCCTAGAAAAGAACTTGAGATCCACATAAATATGACGAGGACTGTAATTACAGTCTGTCACTTTGATATAGAAAGAGAGTTGACTGTTGCCCTGCCAAAAAGGCACTTCATGAGTCATCATACTGATGATTTGTCATGATCATAACCAATACTTTCAATGTTAATTTGATTTAAGGAGACTTGTTGATGACAGCCAAACGAAAGGATTATGCATCTGATTTTCACTCTTAAATCAGTTATGACAAGTAAAATGGTCTTCTCTTGATCATGACTAATCAAACAGCCTCTATGTTTCCCATGTGAAAGTAGAGAAGATGACACTTCATCGGCTATGATGAGTCAGAAAGTGAATTTTTCACAGTGAACTGGTCCTAATTTTTTCTATATCAAAGTGACAGACTGTAAGAACAAGGATCTTACCTACCTGAAGTGGAGATGAGTTGAGGATTTTCCATCACAAGAAGCACCAACAAAGTTTTGCAAACGATACAATACACACACATTGCACTACCTTTTAATCCATGAACACCAAAACAGTGAATAAATACCTCAAAAAAGAATGTGCTACAGTAAACCAGCCAAGTTTATGGAATAACAACTATTTTATTGCTGGCCAACAAAATGTGAATAGACCGTAAAATTGAATAGTTGTTCTACTACAGTACGTTTCATGCAGCTAATTAACGACAGAAAAACATACCTAACTTTTGACAAGTTTAATAGACATGAAATCAATGTTATAGTACTAATTATCGTCAAGTTTTAAACAATATAAAAAAAATAACGTGCATGCACTTTAACAGCTGCTTGTAGATATCTATAGCTACAATTATCTACTTATCTAACAATTTACTAATCTATCTATCTATCAATTGCTTCCGTCAGACCGTCCTTCTTTCCTTCCTTCCTTCCTGGCTGGCATTGAGCTACTGCTGTTGTGAGAGCTGCAGCACACTATGACATTGTACACTCCTTGAAATTTCACGGGAAACACTAACTTTTTAGTTGAGAAAATAAAAATTTGTTGTCACAGAAGTTTACTAAACGTTTTTGGAAGCAAGATTAAATTATGTTGAGACCCTATGCCAAGTTTCAAAGTGATAGGTGTAACAGTGCGATCTCCTATATGGTCACAGCCTTCCCTCAAATTCCTCTCGCAATACAGGCTGCAAGCAGCTGTAATAAGAGCAAGACCCTCCATCTTATCATGCAAGTCACGGTTAGAGGACACATGTGCAGGATAGAACCAATGTCCTTGTTCTCTGTTCAAAGGTAGCACAAAGGGCCACTAGCTATAACATTTGGGACGTTGCTGGGTTCCATTCAAGATTTTCCAGCAGGGCAACATTTAGATATGCTGTATTTAAAATTACAGTCCCACTGTCGAATTTGTTTTAAGCGAGCTGGGAGCATTGTAAATTCGGAACTTCGGGAACTGCCATTATAGTTAGGAGCTGGCCAGGTGCATGATCTTTGCTTCATTCACCATTTGATAGACAAAAAAGGTTTGTTCAGCGCATGAAATTAAAACAAAAATTGTTTCAACTTGTAGCCGGGGTACCGTAATATCTAAATTGTGATTGAAAAAGTCTGCCACTCCTTCGAACAAGAAAAAATTGTTTATCGTCGCTCGCATGCAAAAAAAAATAAGTTCATCCTGGGGGGTACTTAGCGGACTTTTGCATACGGATGCGCCACGGAGATTTTGAAAACCAAAACCATTTTAATCCGAAACCAACGCCAAAACCACAAACCATTTTAATCTTTTAATAAAAATATCCACAACCAATTTAATCTTTATCATGTTTATACCATTGTAATCGTCTTTTCAAGCCGATTCTAACGGTACCGCTGAAGGTCTTTGCCTGCATGGGTTCGACTCCTGGTTGGGGAACCCGAAATTTTCAGTGTACCTTTATGAACAAAATCCCAGCTGGATGTCGTTCGGACGAGACGTTAAATTGGCGGCCCCTTGTATCAGTGTCTGTGCTGGGCAAGTAAAAGATCCCTCACATGGGGTAAATGTGTAACATGTTGAGGACTCCTGCTCTCTCTCTCATCTCATCAATCAACCCTCGTGAGCGCCCAGAACTGGGCTTAGAGGGCTGCACTTACCATATCTATCTATCTATCTGTTCGGGGTGCAAAAAGGGCAACCAAATTAATCTGAATTACTAAAAAACCAAGACCATTTTAATCCTGGAAGGCCAAAAAACTAAAACCATCCAGCGGAGCCTCTATATACACCCTTTCATAGTGAGTAACCCCCCCCCCCCCCAGGAGTAAAATCAATAACCTCCAACTCTCGTATCAAACAGTATCATCAGATTGCCTGCTATGTAAAAATGGTTTAGTATTGTTGAAGTTAGCCAGAACCATATACACTGTAAATTTTGAATTTTGAGTTAGCTTAAATGATTGAGTGAGATAGTTGCACAATTCCTTTCAGCTATCATAGCTTGTTGTTTTAAGTTATAACAACAGAAAGATTATCATAACTCGCAACGTCAAGCTATGATGGTTCAAACAAATTGTGCAACCATCTCACTCAATCATTTGAGCTGACTCAAAAATTTCAAATTTTACAGTGTAGCTAAGCTCATATTTACAGACACATCTATAGGCCTACTGGCCTAGGATCAATAACTATTTATATGCAACGATGACTTCACAGAAAATGTATTATAAATTCACAACACACCAGAGGGCAGTAAAAGCAGAACAATAAGTTGCGCATGCAGAATGAGCTTCATGTTGCAACCACTAGGGGGTCCAGGGTGAATTTGCGGGCACAGGCAAGATAAGAGGGGGGGGTCTCCAGGCGAAGGGGGGGGGGGGCTTATGACCTGCTCTGCAGTCACAAACTGATGCTGTGCAGCTTCATATCACCATGTTCCTTTGGGTAGCTTAAACGTTTCTTTAACCATGACTATACAAAGTAACTTTTTAGTATTTTGCACCATCTACTTTGCATACTGCTTTACTTATACTGGATCTTCTACACCAAGTAAGTGCCTTTTTTATTTACTTTTTTACTTTACTTGTAATAATTCAACCCCAATTGCTGTGATTTTGCTGAATGTAAGGTTTCAATGTTTCAGGTTTGGCAAAACTCTATTGCCATCAAAGTTGAACTGGCTTTCATGCACCTCTTTAAAATTATGGTCTCCAAAGTTCCAGCAATTTAAACGCATTCTAGCTTTCTTCTGCTGATTTTGATTTCTTCAATTATTTTTGTGGCCAATATATTTTGTCCTTACTTGATATTGGGAATTACATTTTTATTGATTGCCTGATCAATGTTATAACCCATCATGTAAAACTGGGAAGACTTCTTTAATCGCCTCAGTGTCATATTATAACGGAACATAGCTTTTCTGGTCTTTAGCTTAGAAAATTCTGATTGCGCGTCAATTCTGCAAATATATGGAAGTAAAACTGATTTCACACTTCAGTTAGTGAAGAACATTAATGAGTGCCAAAAAAAACCCATAAACTAGATTTTATTTTGAGTAAATTTTATTTACTTTGAAGATAATTGTGTTCAACTTTCTTCCCACAACCTTAACTTAATAGTCCGTAGGCCCTATATAGTTATAACTTTCTTAATATAGTTATAACTATTAATTTGCTGTGACTTTAGTCGCAACTTTTTTATAGAGCTTTGACTTTGCCCACATTTGTTTATAAAGCTATAACTTATTTCATATGCAAAATTGTATTATTTATCAATATATTATTTATATATTCATATATAACTTAGTTGAATTTACATATCAGATAACTGAGTCCAAACAGCTACACCTCGACTCATATTGTACAACTTGGTTCATAAAAATACTTTTTTAAACAAATAGGCATGATTAATAACTCTATATACTTATAAGATGTTAATATAGCTATAACTATAGTTGTGACTTTACACATGACGTTTCTTCTCACATGTTGTATTTGTTTAGGGTAAAAGGGGGCGTTGTTTTCACCACCCCTAAGAAGGTGCACCCCCCCCCCCCCCATCTCCCCCAGTTACAAAACCCCAAACTTTTCAGGTTCAGAAATGCTGCAGAAATACTAAGAAAATGAAAACAAACTTGCACCTGTAACACATTAGTTTTTTTTTCTTTGAAATTCTAGCTTTTTTTTTGTTCTTTCTTTCTTTTTTCGTTTGTTTGTCAACTTCAAAATGCAAACTATTGTATGTGAGTAAAGTTATAACTCCATTCCTGTACCCTTGCTTTGTATATTACCATAGAGCTATAAGGGATAAATAATATTTCTATGATATTACCAAATATATGGCTATAAACTGGCATGCATGAAGTGAAAAAAAAGTCCATTTGTTTGCGACACAACATATTATGTAGAGAGTGTTAAAATTTGTTTGCCACATATTGTATATAGAAACACAATCATGCAAAGGCCTAATATAAGCAGTTAATTCAGTAAAATCACAAAACTTTATTTTTACACAAGTTACCTGAAAAGTTTTGTAGATCTACACAGATATAATGTTTAATGATTCCATTATTAAAATATACTCTTTCTAAACATTGCATTTGTCAAATCTCAGTTGAAGAGGACATCTAATTGACAAAGCCATAGCATGTCTCATTTTTTCAAAACGTACAAACAGGAAAACTCTGAATTCATAACTAATTTGGCAAAAACAAATTGCTGCCTCAGTGTGCTTTACAAAGTAGTCTTATGAAAATATGAGAGCTTATACAACTGGCTTATCAATTAGGTTACCGCCTATAAAAACAGGGTATTGTTACACAAACTATTTTGAATTTTGAATTACTAACTCGAGTTAAAACGCTTCACATGTAGCCGATATAGCTTCTTTTTTTCACTTAATTTGAATTAGAAATCTGATTTATTGTGGTGGAAATACTTACTTTTTTCTTCTTTTTTTATGGAAGCTTATGGAGCACCAGAATATGAAGTTTAACTTCTCTGAAGTCTGGTCAATGCACAGAAAATGCAATATATATATATAGAAAATTTGAAGAAATCAGACAAAATCAAAAGTTTATTGACATTAAATTTCCAAGGACTGAAAATGTCTAGTTTCCCTTTTTCTCTTTTTTTTATGCTTAGACTATTTTGGATATCATTATATTTCATTTTCGCAAAACGGCTTTTCCCCATCCTTGCCAAGTTTGATATGATAGGGATTTGATCCAGTTTTTTTTTTACAATTTTTCTCCTCTAATTTTTGTTGCCAATTTGTATTCGTTCAGTCAATCAGGGATGTTTTTAAGCCAATATTATTGAGCTGTTGATTTGAAGTTTTGCAGGCCAGTAGGCCTATCAAGACTCAACCTGTGTTATAAAACTGCTCAATTTTTTTTTTCAATTATTTATTTCAGTGCTCCTAATTGTCACAATTGACAATAGGGATTTCAGATGTTTTAAAGGCAAAATTGCATTTCATGTAATTGAATTCAAGTTGATATGGTATTAGATTAACCACCCCTGCTAATCTAAATTACTCACCCCAACCCCAGCAAATGCACTGTATACTCAATGTAATTAGAAGATAAACATTAGGTAATGCTTATCTCTGTACCAGACTGAATGTAGCCCCAATACCATGACTACTAAGTCTGGTGAATGTCACAAGGTGGCACTGCTCATTTAACCCCAATTTCAAAATTCAATTGGTTTACAGTCAATAGATTATGTGTCCAAATTAGTTAGATTGTACATTTAATGCAAATAGTACTATCACTATTAGTCTTGACAAGTACGAATCAGCAATAATTAGTCCGTTATCTGAAAAATTAACAAGTATTTACATTACATAACATATAGTGATTGTGGACTGATAGAGAATTATAACTTATCAGATGGAGATTATGTTGTAAAAACAAATATTCCACAATTAAGTTAAGTAACAAATATTTGTCATGCAGTAAAAGAGATGATATAAATTATAAAAGCATATTTTTAAAATCAAATATATGTAAGGTTTAATACTCATTTAAATAATATCTAAATGCCTCTAAATGCTGAAATTCTCAATCTTTCTTTTAACAATCTATCTATCTATCTATCTATCTATCTATCTATCTATCTATCTATCTATCTATCTATCTATCTATCTATCTATCCATCTATCTATCTGTCTATCTATCACAGGCATCACAATTGTTCACAACAGTTCTGCACTGGACCACTACCAGTGGTACAGATACACCTTGTACTGTTCAAGGAGGCCAGTATCATGCAGTTCATGCAGGCCATAGAGCTGCGTTGGCAAATGATTGAAATGCCTGTGCTATCTATCTATCTATCTATCTATCTATCTATCTATCTATCTATCTATCTATCTATCTATCTATCTGTGTATCTGTGTATCTTGCCTACATATATGTATATATTATACTACACATTCCAAGATGATTATTTTCATACAACAGACATCACACATACCAAAGAACATATTAATTCAAATTAATGTATCAGTTACAGCTAGTTAGCTTTGGGGCATTTTGGTTATTTTCCCAATTGCATACAGAGTGTTGGTTTCCCATCATACCTGTATCTACACTCTTAATGTAAACGGTTCTTGATGGTATATACAGCCGAAAAAAGGTTCTAAATTTTTGATGGGTTCAATTTAATTGAAAAGGTTCAATACTTGGTGGGAAGGCCCTATGATAGGACCCTATGCTCAAAACTTGAGAGAAAGGGGTTCCATTGTGGGATAATCTGAATGTTGGAACCTTTTTAAAAGTTGAGTAATGGACATTTTAGGGTTCCTTATCTATACCAGCTTATAGAACCCTTAAGTGGTCCATATAAAATCAACCAATGAACCATCCAACCAACCAACCAATCAATCAATCAATCAATCAATCAATCAATCAATCAATCAATCAATCAATCAATCTATCTATCTATCTATCTATCTATCTATCTATCTATCTATCTATCTGGCTATCTGGCTATCTGGCTATCTGGCTATCTATCTGTCTATCTGCTAACCTCCAAACTCCCTTTTACCTTTGATACCTTTGAATTTCTACAATATTATAATTGATCCAATTACCTGCCTATCACCTAATTGCCCTCTCCAAGCCATGCAGCTTATACCTTTGATAAGGATTCAGCTAGCATATCACTTATGCATCAGACAATCCAAACCTACCATCCATGCAATATACATTTTAAAATCTCATATAGATCAACTCAGTCAAATTGAAATGGACTTAAACTGGACTAAATTGACTCAAATCTCTATAATTCTATTTTGACAATTCGTTTCCCACAGTTTGTTTTCACATTCCCATATGGACCCAGCTGATTTGATTCAATTTTGTCTTCCTCATTTTGCCCTTATGTATATTTGCATGGCAGTTGCATAGAGCTACCCAATGACATCTCAATGCCATACATATATATGTACAGCAAATTCAGGCATGTCGAGGCATTTTGTACACAATTAATGAAGGCCTATATCTATAAAATTTGTTATTTTCAATTTTGTTTGGACACATGACCTTAATTTTACATTGTTTGGACACATGGCCTCAGTTTGGCTTTCTGATTGGCTGATTGACATTTGCTCACTGTTTTGGAGCTTGCTTGAAGTTGCTTGGCAAAATTTCTACTTTCCAATGTTTTATCTATTTACTCTACGAATCTCCGGTCATTAATTCATCAAGAACTGATGATGAATTTTTTCGCAATTATGAGGGACGTGGGGTTAGCTCAGTGATAGCGAACTTGGCTACCTAAAAAAATCGGGTTTGCCTTATTTTTCCAGCCCAAAGGTAGCCTATGGGAAATATGCCATTGAAATATACAATTCTATATTTCATCACCTTTTTTATTAATTCATCCCAATTTTTATCGACACTTTTTTCGAAGTTTTAATTTTTCCCAACCCATATTCATAGACCCTCACATGTATCTTTTAACAATATCATCTTTTTTTTCATCAAATCCTATTTTTCGTTCGCATTAATTTTATTCCCTAAAACATTCACTTTTCAAAATATCCCAGTCTATGCACTACCTCTAACAACCCTGTTCCCCCATTTTTATAGAATTATATTGCTCTTTCCACTATTTTTATCTTTTTCCTTTTTTTCGACCCATTTCACCAAACCCTGTCCCTGAATCACATTGAGTGATTTTGTAATTGATTTGTAAATGATTTGTAAATTGAATTGTAATTGGTTATAATTCAGTAATTGTTTCCCTCATGTTCCAGACTGTGACCAAAATAACAAAATGTTTTCCCATGTATACACCAATGTTAACATGGCATGGACATACAGTACTGCTCAGAGTAATTTGGAAATTATGTTTTCAGTGATTTTACCTTTCAATCCAAATGTGCTATGTGCAAGTCAATGATGGCAATGATGACTGTTTTGTCGAACATCGAACATCGGTTTATTTTGGAAAAAAGTTTGCAGATTGATTACAGCCAAGAAATTTGATATGCAAAAAGAGAGGACTGTTGCAGTGTGAAAGTGTCATCTTCTCTACTTTCAACATGGGAAACATGGCTAGAGGCTGCTTGATTAGTCATGATCAAGAGAAGGCCATTTGATTTGTCATAACTGATTTTAGAGTAAACCTCAGATGCATAATCCTTTCGTTTGCTTGTCACCAACAATTAAGTAAGATTAGTCTCCTTTGATCAAATTAACATTGAAATTATTGGTATGATCATGACAAATCATCAACATGATGACGCACGAAGTGCCACTTTCACAGTGCAGCAGACCACTCTTTTTGCATTAAAAAATTCCTAGCTTTACAGCGAAACACTTTGATATAGAATTAAAGTGGACTGTGGCACTGTGAAAATGGCACTTCGTGTCTCATCATGCTGATGATTTGTCATGATCAAACCCAATACTTTCAATGTTAATTTGATTGAAGGAGACTTATCCCACTTGTTGGTGACAGCCAAACGAAAGGATTATGCATCTGATTTTCACTCTAAAATTTGTTATGAGAAGTCAAAATGGCTTACTCTTGATCATGACTAATCACACAGCCTCTATGTTTCCCATGTTGAAAGTAGAGAAATGACACTTCATCGGCTATCATGAGTCACAAAGTGCCATTTTCACAGTGCCAAAGTCCACTTTAATTCTATATAAAAGTGTTTCGCTGTTATGATAGCCAATGATGTGTCATGATCATACATGAAAAAAATGGAGGCTGTTTGATCTTTCATGACCAAGGGGATGCCTTATGATGGGTCATGACTGCCTTTAGTGTCAAATCAGATACGCAATTCTATCATTCGTCATACATGATCATGATACAATCATTGTTTGTCATCAACAATTACCATTAGTTCTTTATTGTATACATTTTAAAAAAGTGTTGAAAATGATGGTATGACATCACGAAGCACCAGGTGAACTTTTCATGGTGAAATAGCCCTCTCTCCCTTGTAAGCTAGGAAACTGCTGTAAAGGTGAGGAATTAAGCTGCTTATTCATATTTAGTGCCTACAAACTTCAGCTGCACCATATAGTTAGGCTCTACCCACAATTTTCATAATTCTATTGACAACCAACAACAACTATGATTTGATTTTGGTTTTTTATCGAAAACAAATCTGAAAGTTGCAAAAAGTTTCCATGTAATAAAATTAATTTCAAAATGTTATTTTAAAATGCAAATCCTTGACATGATGACCCCTTGTAGCCCACTAACCTGGTTTAATAAAGTACCCCAAAATGTTCATTGATACAGTTATGATTGTGATTAAGACCACAGATTGTGATACACAGATTTATGGAATTAGTATCTTTATCTACCTCTATGGGTAGGGGAATGTGGGGGTAATACGGGATAAAATGGTTTTCTGCATTTCCTTGAAACACAATGACTTATGTTGTGAGGGTATACCCGGATCGGCCGGGGCAGCTCAACCTCCATCTTTGTGAAGGGAGCTGCACTTTTATGTTTGGTGATCGCTGCATGATGAGAAGACTAGCAGTCTAGCACATGTCCTATTGATTCAGGGATGTCCAGGGTTTTTCAGTTGCCCAGGAAATGATACTGGATACAACCCGCCTCCATTTAATGTCCCTTTGGCTCGGTCAGAACCAAGTTCCCGGGGTGAGAATTTTACCCATGCCCTCAAAGCCAGTAGACAAGGGCACTTAACCATTAGGCCATGGAGTAACTTTTAGAGTGGTCTTTTGGTGGATTTTACAACACATCACTGAATTCTGGAGACTCAGCTGAGCGGTTCATTTCTGATTTCAGTATTGTTGTAATAATATTATAACAGAGGTAGACAGTAAATTCAGACAAAAAAATTCAACAACAATTTATTTTGATGCTGAAGGATTCAGAAGTTTACCAAATGAGCATTACAGCGAAACACTTTGATATAGAATTAGAGTGGACTGTGGCACTGTGAAAATGGAACTTTGTGACTCACGATAGTCGATGAAGTGTCATCTTCTCTACTTTCAACATGGGAAACATAGAGGCTGTTTGATTAGTCATGATCAAGAGGAAGCCATTTGACTTCTCATAACGGATTTTAGAGTGAAAATCAGATGCATAATCCTTTCGTTTGGCTGTCACCAACAAGTGGGATAAGTCTCCTTCAATCAAATCAATATTGAAAGTATTGGGTTTGATCATGACAAATCATCAGCATGATACACACAAAGTGCCATTTTCACAGTGCCACAGTCCACTCTAATTTTATATCAAAGTGTTTCGCTGTAAACACAGTGCAGCAGACACTGTCAACCAAAAGCTCTGACAGTGCTGAGTGAGTAGATGACTGGTCTGAAGCAACTCAAATCGAAGAGACTAAACAATGCTTCTCCACCCTTAATTAATGCAAAAGGTTCTTGATGGTTTATATAAAGAACCCACAGCTGAAAAAGGTTCTATATCTTGTTAAGGGTTCAACTGAATTGAAAAGGTTCAATACTGGTGGGAAGGTGCCATGATGGAACCCTATATGCTCCAACTTGAGAGAAAGGTGTTCCATTTTGGGAGTACAGCACATCGTGATTATCTAACTGTTGTTTTGTTTGCTGTTGGAACTTTTTTTAAAGTGGAGTAATGAACCTTTTGGGGTTCCTTATGAAAAATTAATTCATGAGTTACAAACATTATGAAAATGAGCGAAGAAATGACACACAGTGTCAGAGGAACTCCTGGTATTGGATTTTCCAACAAAACTTTTCATAAACATTGGTTTTTGTTTTAGATTTTACTTTTAAAAAACACACACATTTAGTAATTATTTTAACCTTCTGTGATGGAATTTCTAAACTTAGTTTTGTTTCTCCTATTGTCATGTCATTACTTGCATTTGGCACTGATAAACTAATCACTGGAAAACTATTTTATAAGATTGACAGTAAATTCATGAAGACAACACAATTGCATCATAAAATATCATTATTTACTGGACCTGGCCATTATATCAAAGTACAACTGTACTCCATGTGAAAATCAAGCTTCATAAGACAATAGCAAATTTAGAAATGTCATAATTTGATACTCTCTTTCCTGATTCAAAGTTCAGCTTCAGTTGTGTGAATAAGTAATACAAGAAGGTGTTATCTAAAAATGGGAGTTTAAAAATGCATAAAGTCAACTTCTAGATTGCTAATAGTAACTGACCCATTTTGTACCATATTGTACCATGCGAAATTAAATAAGAGATTTATTATAGCCTAAAAGCTGTCAATAATAAAGTCTGACTTACAGCACATTCAATCAGTATAAGTTTCTCTTGTCAAAATTTTTTACAATTTCACAAATTCTCCTGAAGGCAATCGCCACATTAACATCTTAATATTCAAGACGTAGCTGCAGTTTCCAGATGTATATATATATACGATTGATATTCTATTGTGTTAGTCTAGAGATATTTTGCCCAAAATTTGTGCCAAATTATGTATGGCATCTTGTAAAATAATATTATCCGCATTATTTTCTTACATTTTTCAAATTCACCGAGATAAGAGTTGCGCTCTCTTAATTGGTTTCATCTTGACACAGCAGAAACACCAACACTGTCTTTGATGAAATAGCAGAAACAGCAATACTGTCTTTGACAAAATAGTATAACAGCAATACTGTCTTTGATGAAATATTATAACAGCAATACTGTCTTTGACAAAATAGTAGAACAGCAATACTGTCTTTGACAAAATAGTAGAAACAGCAATACCGTTCTTGACAAAATAGTATAACAGCAATCAGGGGCGGATCCAGGAATTTGGGAAGGGGGGGGTTCAGGTTCAATAATGGGAGGACCATAGGAAGCGAAGCCCGAAGGGCTGAAGCTTATGCGGCTGGGGGTCTGGGGGCCGCTTAAGGCCCCCAGAAGCCGATGGATTTTACGTGCTCTGTGATGAATTTTGAGCAACCTGAATGCTGTTTTCAACTCCTTAATCCAATAGTTATTTTTTGGTGTTTCATCAGAAATTACAGAGGTTTTCTTACACATTTTCAGATCCCGTGAACGTTTAGGCTGTCATAACAACAATGTAATAAGTTAGCACTTCTACACTTACACGTCACAGAGAAATGTGCAGCTAAGCCTCTCTATTAATGTTCGGCTACAAACTAATATGAGGAGCAGAAACCACAAAATTTTATGAGAAGTCATATTGCTTAAAACATGGATGAGCTAATATTGATAAGTAATGGGACAGTATTGAATTTAGAGTCCAGATTTACAGGATTAATATAAAATTGTCAAAAAAAGCTAAATCAGTCAAATAAAGTGGACTAGTAGAAAAGTGTCCCTATATATTGGCTTTAAAAGAGGTTTGAACAATGTCCTCAGTTTTGAGTTTGCAGTTGTCAGCATGATGGGCTGCCTCAGAAGACACATTCATGACAAAACAAGTTGAAATATTATCCATTGCATCAAGTTGAGGACAATTTGAAGTGTCACAACTGGACTGCAAAATGCTATTTACCCAGCCGGGAATTCTTTGCAAACTCGGCGTCGCTCTCACTTCTTTAATTCCAAGAAGGAAACTGTTACTCGTATGTATACTATGAACTGAGGGCAATTCTCTTATTGGATCCCAACCATCGAAACAGCTGCCGTTTTTTTTTAATGTTGTAGACAGGCCAGCCAAATAGCTGTAGCACACTTAATAAGGTAACGATTGTCAGCAATGACTGCAATATGTCACTTTACTGATAGCATCAACAGTACTGGTGCGTGCCTTTAAATTTTGGTGCACTTTAGCATCACCAACTATCCTATTCAAATTAGAAACCAAAGAAAAAAAACTTTGTGAGCAGAACCCCCATGTTTACGTGAGTGCAAGGTCTGTATTCCTACTCCCTGTTAAGGTGTCAAACACGCGTGTTAGTTCTCGCGGACTTTTATGCCACGCGCGCGAGTATTAGTTGTCTATGTGACTTTTTGGCTTGGGCCCAAGGGGGGGGTTTGAACCCCCTGAACCCCCCCCCTCCTGGATCCGCTACTGGGCAATACTGTCTTTGATGAAAATAGCAGAAACAGAAATACTGTCTTTGACAAAATAGTATAACAGCAATACTGTCTTTGACTAAATAGTAGAAACCGCAAGACTGTCTTTGACAAAATAGTAGAAACCGCAATACTGTCTTTGACAAAATAGTGGAAACCACAAGACTGTCTTTGACAAAATAGTAGAAACCACAAGACTGTCTTTGACAAAATAGAAGAAACAGCAATACTGTCTTTGACAAAATAGTAGATACAGCAATACTGTTTTGACAAAATAGTATAACAGCAATACCGTCTTTGATGAAACAGCAGAAACAGCATTACTGTCTTTGACAAAATAGTAGAAACCGCAATACTGTCTTTGACAAAATAGTAGAAACCGCAATACTGTCTTTGACAAAATAGTAGAAACCACAAGACTGTCTTTGACGAAATAGGAGAAACCACAAGACTGTCTTTGACAAAATAGTAAAAACAGCAATACTGTCTTTGACAAAATAGTAGAAACAGCAATACTGTCTTTGTCAAAACAGTATAACAACAATACTGTCTTTGATGAAACAGTAGAAACAGCATAACTCTCTTTGACAAAATAGTAGAAACCGCAAGGCTGTCTTTGACAAAATAGTAGAAACCGCAATACTGTCTTTGACAAAATAGTAGAAACCACAACACTGTCTTTGACAAAATAGTATAAACCACAAGACTGTCCTTGACAAAATAGTAGAAACAGCAATACTGTCTTTGACAAAATAGTATAACAGCAATACTGTCTTTGATGAAACAGCAGAAACAGCATAACTGTCTTTGACAAAATAGTAGAAACCGCAATACTGTCTTTGACAAAATAGTAGAAACTGCAAGACTGTCTTTGACAAAATAGTAGAAACCGCAAGACTGTCTTTGACAAAATAGTAGAAACCGCAAGACTATCTTTGACAAAATAGTATAACAGCAATACTGTCTTTGACAAAATAGTAGAAACTGCAAGACTGTCTTTGACAAAATAGTAGAAACCACAAGACTGTCTTTGACAAAATAGTAGAAACCACAAGACTGTCCTTGACAAAATAGTAGAAAAAGCAATACTGTCTTTGACAAAATAGTATAACAGCAATACTGTCTTTGATGAAACAGTAGAAACAGCATAACTGTCTTTGACAAAATAGTAGAAACCGCAAGACTGTCTTTGACAAAATAGTAGAAACCGCAATACCGTTTTTGACAAAATAGTAGAAACTGCAAGACCGTCTTTAATGAAATAGTAGAAACCACCATATTGTCTTTGATGAAATACCAGAAACAGCCACAGTATGAGTGAGTTAAGGCTCAAATATAGAATAAGCTTTTTCTAATTTTCAATACTGATTTTACACTTTATTTTGCATACATATTCTTCCAGGATGTATAAAGCCAGAATGAGCTCTAAGCATATCAGTGACACTTATTCATAATATACAATTGTTTCATATCCATATCAAATGTCAAGAATGACTCAATGAACTACATAAATGTGAAAAATGTCATTTCTAATTTTCCTAATATAATAATAATAGTATTTTATACCATGATAGAGTGACAGTCTGTTTTGTGAAGTTAGTTGTAGACAATCTTTCTATCAAGGGCTAGAAAAAAAGTGAATTGCAAATCAATAAAGTACGACAATATTTTGAATTTCCCACAATGGGCGCCATCGCTTCCAAGTAAAAAATTTGGACCTTTCTTCAAATATTGTCAGTGACATTCAAATCTATCTAGGCCTATCAGATTTTCAGTGTTCTCTTCAAATCTATCTATCTATTTACCTATCTGTTTACCTGTGTCTCTATCGACACTGATTCGACAGCCTATAGATCTATGTATTTTGCATGTATGATATCCAGATGAATCTGACTAATTCATTGGCAGTAAATATATATTAGCAAATCATCCCCAATAAGTCACCCTAATCTGCTATACAGGCTCAAATTAGTTGAACAGATATCAGAACAATTTCACACTAATTCTGATAAATTGTAGCTACTGGTTGCTACTGATTGATAAATCCAATTACTCTTAATTACTCTCTGAAGAAAGCCCAGTAATAAGTAGCACCCCCAGGTTAATGGTGGGGGTGGGGTAATGTTCTTGCCCCAGTGACCTACTTAAACCACGTGTCACTGGCAAAAGGGGTGTGTCAGGTGATAAGAAACAACAATTCACCATATCTACTTGATTAGAAGCTGGGTCCCTTGTATTAGTGTCTGTGCTGGTTAAGTAACAGGTCCCTCACATGGGGTAATGCATATCATGTTGAGGAATTCTGCTCTGTAAGAGTGTAACCTTTTAATAGTCAGGGGCTTGGAGTGTTCCTCAGCGGGAAATTATTATTTCATGGTGATGGTGGCACCGTGGCAGTAATTGTTTATTTCAAGTGCACAAATCCTCGAATATTAATTTCTAAATCAAGCAACACCTTCATTGGTGAAGAAATGCCCCGAGCAGAAATTATTTGTGTAAAAACTGCCCAAAAATTATCTATTTCATCAAAATTGAGCAAGAAATTATTAATACACCCCCCCCCCCCTTCAATATGCTACTGCCATCCTTCTCTGGCCTCCACTCACTCCAGCATTTTAAGAGTTGTTGAGTTTTGTTTTTTGTGGTCTTGTGGTCCCCTGTGGTCTCTTCAATGAGTTCTGGAGGGTGCATAAACATTTTACTGCCCTTTTATTTCTGGCTGATAAGTGTTTTATTGACTCTTCAAAGTATCTTAAGTCTCCACAACTATTTCAGTGTTATGCTACATTGCAGAGTATGATTTTGAGGAATGATGCAAAAGGCAAATGTGTGTTAAGTATGTTTGAGATTTTTTTTGGGTATTTTTAATTTTTTTAAACTGTCAACAGATATAAGATTGTTTTAAAACAGGGTTTTTCACATCATTGGCAATTTACTAATCATGCTTCATTCCACTGATCACTTCAACTGACAAAAAAACAACAACATTGATTATATTTTACAAACCTCAAAATATTCCTAACTCAAGTCTTGAAAATATTCCATAGGCCTAGGCCTATAAGGGGCCGACCAGACGATAGTTGGGGGGCTATGGACTTTACCCCCGGGACGAACTTTTTTTTTCGTTCGCGACGCGTCGTCGAACATTTTTTTCGCATGCGCACTCGCGACAAACTTTTTTCATCAGAATTTTAACATTACGGTACCCTAGCTACAGGTGGAAACAAACTTTTTTTTTTATTTCCATGTGCTGAACAATCTTTTTTTTTCAGTGTCAAGTGGGAAACAATCTTTTTTTTTCACCAAATATTCATAGCCCCCCCCCAAAGATCATCTGGTCGGCCCCTGAGTTGTTGTTTTTTTTTCAACATTATTCCTAAATGAACATTACAATAACATAAATTTAAGTAAATTAGCAGAGAAGAACATCTGCTGCAACAAGCATATAAGATAGATTCTTATTTCTCTCTCAAATATTTTACAAAACTTATGCCAACCTGCCCACGGGACATTATACACAACATAAGATATCAGACACATTCCAAGTAAAGTACCTCCTCTTTAAAGTAAGTATAGGATTACCCTAAACACCAATAACCCTTTAAGACACTTCTGGGTTACCCTTAACCCCTATCTCTTCAATACAAGAATACTACCTTGGACCATCCAGAAGGAATACACTGTATCCAGAAGATGCCTACACCCCTCCTTACTCCCATAAAATAACACCTGCTTCTGGAATGACATACTACCCACCTAACAGAGAAGGTCAATCTGCGTTGCTTACAGTGCTTTGCAAAAGTTTGAGGCACCCTCTTCCTCTGTCATTTTAAGTCTCAGCTTACTGTTTTGGCTTTTTATATAATACGGAACAATTGGATGAACTGAGTCAGCTTAGAGCTGTTTGCGGATTAGTGGTCCAAACAGTTTCAAAATTAACTTTCAACGTGGTCGTGATGTCACTGGCTTAATAATGTTTTGTTTGTGTCAGATATGGTTTTAAATCAGTTGATTCAGTGCTTATCATATCCAGCAGCATAGGTGACAATAAACAAACTAATTAAAAGACTCCAGGTATTTAAATAATAATAAATGATAAATAATAAATACTTTATTATTCACGCAGTGCATGAAACTTGCCTTGTACAATCACAACATTCACACGTCACAATACACAAACACAAACAGGCATACGGATACATCCACAAAAATTAACCACACTTGCACATATAGACAAAACCACACGGACACATACAACACATACAACACAGACATACACATCATCACAATCACACAGTCATTTCATTAAGCATTCTGATACTTGCAGGCACAAATGAATTTTGGTACCTGGCTGTACGGCATCTTAGTACAGTTAAGTGGGTGGCTTTCATCATTTTGGATAACATCACACATTTTTCTAGTACTCTCCTGTACAGTTCATATAAAGATAGAGCATTTCCAATGCCTAGTTTTGTACATGTTTTGATCACTCTGCTGATCTTTTGATGTGACTCAGCCGAACTGTTTCCAAACCAGCATACTATCGAGAAGGACAAGACAGATTGTACAACAGATGAGTAGAACGTATCCATTATTGTATTGTCAACATTTAGCTTACTCAGCTGTCTAACGAAGTATGTCCTACATTGAGCTTTTTTGTAGACAGCATCAACATTGTTGTTAAATGTGAGGTTGTTATCAATTATCGTTGCCAAGTATTTGTATTCTCTTACACTTTCTACAAGTTCATTTGCTATGTACAGAGGTCTATGAACCACAGCCGATTTTCTGAAATCTACTACCATTTCTTTTGTCTTTTTGACATTTAACTCTAGGTAGTTCTCGTCACACCAATCAGTGAATCTTACAACTTCATCAAGGTATGAACAGTCATCATTTACACACCTTCCGACAAGGGCAGTGTCATCTGCATATTTAAAGAGTTGACATTGTTTGTTGACAGTTCTACAATTGCTAGTATACAGCGTAAACAACATAGGTGATAAGACACAGCCTTGTGGAGCACCAGTAAAAGTATACAACAGATCAGATTTAGTACCAAGGAATTTTACATATTGAGGTCTACAAGTGAGAAATTCATTTATCCAGAGGATAAGTGTTGGATGAACCTTCATATCGCACAATTTATTCATCATCACATGATCCTGGATCGTATTGAAGGCACTGGAGAAATCTACAAACAGGATCTTCACAAAGTGCTTACGGCTAGCAGAATTAGCTTTATCTAAGTGTTCTAGTATGAAATCCACCAGTGACAAGGTTGCATCATCAACACAACGCTTTGATGAATACGCAAACTGATAGGGATCAGTGTACATAGTAACCTGTGCTTGGAGTAACTTTTTTACAATCTTTTCAAGACATTTCATCATGATGGAGGTGAGGGCGACAGGTCTGTTATCATTGTTGCATTTTGGTGGACTTTCATCAAATAAGAAGATTAGGAGACCAACAGAAAACTGTTATTGATGAGGCAAAGACAGTTTTCCAATTGAAAATAAGAAAATTAATTTCCATTGGACCGCCAATCCGCAAAGATCTATAGATGACAGAATGAGATGGTTGCACAAGATGTTTGACCTACCACAGCTTGTTTTCAGATAAGGTAGTCGTATTGTCTTAACACTAAGAGATAGAAGAACAGACTTTATGAAATACTGGAGATTACCAAAAATATTCCGATAATCAATATGTATACATTCAACACAAAAACGTTAAGAAACTGGAATGAAGCATGTCAAATTTTAAGAAAATATACTTGATGCAAAAGTAGAAGCAGATACAGACCAATAAGCTTCAGAAAAAAACAAGTTATAAGTTGTTTTGTTTTTTTAATAGAAGAGCATGAAGTTTTATTTTCTGCATAACATTTGGTTTTCATAAGAAACCACTTTCATGAACCCAGCATGCCACACTTGTGGAACTCATGCACGTAATCTTACTGCACGTACCAGAAGTAGCTGGATTCTGTTGCCATGGAAACTGATGATAAGAGAATTAAATAAATAACTGCTACCCCATATTTTGAGCTTGGAGGTGGATATATGCTTCAATTTTCAATGTGGGTTTAAAAGTTATCCAAAGCACAGATTTATGCTGTATTCATACGACAAAGTGCTTTCAAAAAAGTTTAATTTTAAATTATTTTATTCTATTACTGTTTTCGTATAAAATTATGTAGGCCTATATATAGGCTCTGGATTGGCTTTTGCTTCCCTTTGTCCCTAGACCATTTTACTTTTGAATTCC
The DNA here is from genome assembly GCA_026936325.1 of Platynereis dumerilii. Taxonomy (NCBI): domain Eukaryota; kingdom Metazoa; phylum Annelida; class Polychaeta; order Phyllodocida; family Nereididae; genus Platynereis; species Platynereis dumerilii. Next base: position 11,586,870 of record JAPTHN010000012.1, on the reverse strand, counting down.
CTGGCCCTTTCCAAATTTATTAATTGTACTTTTTGAATCTCCGATCCTTCAGCTTTGGATGGGGCTTTTGGTCCCTTGGCCATCTTAGAGATGTTTGCGGATTAGCTGCCCAAACAGTTTCAAAATTAATTTTCAACTCGGTCGTGTGATGTCAACGGCTTTTGTTTGTGTCAGTTATGGTTGAATGTTGATCAGTGCTTATATCTGGCAGCATCGGTGACAATAAACAAACTAATTAAATGACTTGAGGTACTTGATCAAATAAGCAGATTAGGAGACCAACAGAAAACTGTCGATGATGTGGCAAGGCCAGTTTTCAAATTGAAAATACGAAAATCAATTTTCAAGCGGACCGCCAATCCACAGAGATCTATTAGCTATTTTACTTTTGAATTCCCTGTCCAAAATTCCTATACCTCCCATTTAGAGCTTTGTATGTATGTGGATATCATGATAATACTGATGACAGATTTGAGTGAGAATCAGACTCACAATCCAATGAATTTATTTGTTCTTCAGTCACCAACAACCAGTATTTAGCGTCTTTAATTAAAGTGCTATTGAAATTAATGGTTTGATTTGTTACAACCCCTCCATCCCCTGCTTGATCATCAGCATCATCAATTTACCATAGCCATCATGTGACACCAATAACAGCATTTCATAGCAAAGTTGAAATGAAGACAAAAGACATTCACTGAAACAAAACATCTTAAACACAAGTATCCCACCAAAGTACATGAAAGAGAAAGGAGGAACACCCTCATAGGTCCTAAACAGTCTTAAAAGCATGGGAGTGTTTTTTCAATCATTCTTAAAATTCCATTTTTCAGAAGAACCATTTGTTTACCCTATTTCTGTGACCACCTACTATGCTATAGGGGAACTGGAACTGGGAATGGACCTCATTTTAAGGACTGCAATGTATTCCTACACGTGTAGTGCAACTTGATATCAGGGTAGTGAAGAGGCTACTAGTTCTTTTTGAAGAAAAAATAATCCCTCAAATAGAGATGCCAAGGCGAGTGACAAGAAATTGTAAAAATTGCAAAAATCTCAAAATTCGATGCAAAAGCACATACTTACCTGACCAGAGGACATTCTGCTTGAACAGTGTCTGGTGTGTGTGAAGTCAGTTTCTATGTAAACACACAAATGACGGGTTGTGTTACAACAAAAAGACTGAGATGGAAATGGGATATAGGATTAGCGGCTTAGCGCTATGGCGGCATGTTCCCATCTGAACGATAATTAGAGAGCAGGTTCAATTCAAGCTGAAATCGTTCATAACCCAAATTTTTTTTGAAAACCAAGGTGTAAAAGGTTTAATTAAGGCGATCAAAAAAGCAAATTTTAAAGATTTTTTAAACAATTTTAAATTATTTGAATTTCTTTACACCCCTCGTTCACAAACTACACTATGATTATCTGTCTAAGGGTCTGCTTCCGCTTTGTCATGTGTGGACATCTGCAAAAAAACTAAGAATAATGTTTGAAGAATTTCTGAAAAACATTTGAATATTTGGAAAAACATCTTGAATAATGTTTCGAATGATATTTCTAATGATATAGCTACTCCTTATGTTAAGAATATTTTGCTACATTTTCCAACTGGCAAAATGGGACCTTGACCTTGTGAAGATGATTTGAATGGCGTTTGAAGGACTGTCAAGGACATTTGATTACTGTCTGAAGAGTGTTTGGAAAATGGTTTAATAATACTTGAAGTGCTTGAAAAATGCTTGAAGAATATTTGGAGAATGTATGGCATAGCACTTGAAGGGTATGAAGAATGTTTGAAGAACATTTGAAGAACATTTGAATATTGTATGAAGAATGTTTGGAATAACATTTGAAAGGTATGACAGTTTGAAGAACATTTGAATAATGTCTGAAGAGTGTTTGGAAAATGGTTTTATTAATACTTGAAGTGCTTGAAAAATGCTTGAAGAATATTTGAAGAATGTTTGGCATAGCATTTGACGGGTATGAAGAATGTTTGAAAAACGTTTGAACAACATTTGAAGGACTTTTGAATGTCTGAAGAATGTTCAGAGAATGTTTGGAATAACATTTGAAGGGTATAAATGTTTGAAGAACATTTGAATAATGTCTGAAGAGTGTTTAAAGAGTGGTTTTAATAATACTTGAAGGGCTTGCAAAATGCTTGAAGAATATTTGGAGAATGTTTGGCATAGTATTTGAAGGGTATGAAGAATGATTGAAGAACACTTGAAGAACTTTTGAATATTGCCTGAAGAATGTTCGGAGAATGTTAGAATATGTTTGAATAACATTTGAAGGGTATGAAGAATGTTTGAAGAATGGAGAACGTTTGGAGTAGCATTTGATGGGAATGAATGTTTGAAGAACATTTGAATAATGCCTAAAGAATGTTTGAAGAATGTTTGGAATAACATTTGAAGTGCATGAAAAATGTTTGAAGAACGTTTGTAAAACATTTGAACAACGTTTTAACAATGTCTAAAGAATGTTTGGAATATCATTTGAAGGGCATGAAAAAATTTTTTAGGAACATTTTCATTCTGAAAAGAATTGGTTTCTGCCTACTTTTTGGGCTAATACGGACTATTTCTATGTATTGTATCATAAAATGAGTACATTACTATTGTAGGCCTTCGGCCATATTGGCCTGTCTTAGATAGGCTAGCTACTCCTTATGTTAAGTATTTTAGTCATAAATTAAGGGAATTAGACATATTGCTCATAACAATATCAGGCAATAACAGTTCTCATAACTGTCCCTGAATTAATTAGGTCGTTTAGATAACTTTTTCCATTCATTGCCATTCTTTCAAGTGAATGACTTCATTAGCATTATTCAAAATTCTATGAAAAGTAAACAGCATCTTTAGTTTGTTTACAATTCGCCTGAGGGCGACACACACTGATGAGCATGTGCCTTTGAACTTTACCTCCAAATGTGGAGAGTCACTTCCTAGATTTTGAGGATGCCTTGAGCAATGCACATAGATGGTCAATAACATATGCGGCAAGGTGTGGGATCTGTAAATGTATTATGAATGTCTGATTTATTTGTAATGAGTGCAAATATGCATAGGTCTACATGGAAAATATGATTGTATGTAGGCCTACAGAGCTGCTAAAAAGTAAGCGTAACAGGTGATGTGCTGGTTTGCCATTGGGTCAATGCTAAACATCCTCAACCACACTGCTTGTGGCAGAAGTTGTGGAGCAATGAAAGCTGCCAAAACAGTGTCATTTTTCTTTGCTGCACTCCGACTTATGTAGAGGTCAAAATCTAATCATGTATATAAGTGGAATCTAATGCAACTGTAATTTCAATGGGGGGGGGGCGGAGGGGGGTTAAACGTTTTTAAAGATCCTCATTATTAATATGTTTTCATCTCATTCGACGAGAATCCACTTGCTCTCACAAGCACTTTTGTTTTAGATGTTTAGCATTGGCCCAAATTAACTGTTTGGCATAATATCCTGCATCATGGCCACATGATTATATTGCGCATCAAATAAATGAAATATCTATACAATAACAATTTGAACAAACATACATAAATCTATCTTTGACATTCTCTGTAGCTTTCCGGAGACAGAATCAGTTCACTGCACATCAGATTCACACCAGGAAAATCCATGTCAAAAAAGTTAATGCGATTTGACATCTTACTCTGAGGCCAGTCAGCTCAGAGCTACATTTGCTGTTTGCCATAAATTGGATCCCAGTCAGTTGTCAGTCACTCTTGAATGCCCTAACTGGCTGTCCCTGGTACTTGTGTCTTCATGGAGGCATGTAAACAATCCCACCCATGGAGACAATGTGTTAACATTGGGTAAAGTTACCATGCAGGACCACTGGACTCCATTTGGATTCCATTGGACTCTGATTGCCATAAGGGTGAACTATAAAGTACTAAGGGTTATGTACATGTACAACCAAAGGTTGATGACTAGTCATCAACCTTTGGTACTACTGATATGGTGCAACAGTATGGCAGCACTGTAGTGACTGTACATGACTTCCTGTCTGATCAAAACATTGGCTTGGAGAAAGCACATGTTTCAGAAAAAGTCAATTCATATAAAATCTAATAGCTGCCTATTTAAAAAACCACTAAGAACTGTGTATGTAGTCACTGTTGATCAAACCTATGCAAATTATAACCTTTAAACATCTGTGATATTTGATAAACTGCCTCCACAGTTTCAATGTGAGTTCGTTCAAATCAGTACACTTAAATTTCTTCCTGCAGCTGCATATTCTGCAATAGAAACTGCAGAATTCTGCAGAAAACTGCAGAATTCTGCAGTTCTGCAAAAAAATTCTGCAGTTCTGTAGGAAACTGCAGAAAACTGCAGAATTCTGCAGTTCTGAAAAAATTCTGCAGTTCTGAAGGAAACTGCAGAATTCTGCAGGAAGCTGCAGAATTCTGCAGGAAGCTGCAGAATTCTGCAGTTCTGCAATGAATTCTGCAGTTCTGTAGGAAACTGCAGAATTCTGCAGGAAGCTGCAGAATTCTGCAGTTCTGCAATAAATTCTGCAGTTCTGTAGGAAACTGCAGAATTCTGCAGTTCTGCAGCTCCATTAATACCTATATACAAGAATGAGGACTGTGAGGAAACAAATGGGATCACAAAAATGTCATTTTACAAACTGCTCTATCAAAATAAACTTCAATGGACGCTTTGCCTCTCTGCTCGGTCAATTCTCAACCAAATTTCATTCAGAAAAATGTTTCAGGTACCCAACAACCAGGTCTATTGACTACACTAGTCAGTCTTTGTCCGTCGTTGTTTTTTTTCTGCCGTACGACCCGTTTTTCGGCGATCGGTCAGCTCGCAAAAATGTCATTTTATAAACTACTGACAGTGCTCTATCAAAATAAACTTCAATGGACGTTTTGCCTCTCTGCTCGGTTAATTCTCAACCAAATTTCATTCCAAAAAAAGTTTCAGATACTCTGCAACCAGGTCTATTTAATACATTAGTCAGTCTTTGTCCTTCGTTGTTTCTTTTTGCCGTACGACCCGTTTTTCGGCGATCGGTCAGCTCGCAAAAATGTCATTTCATAAACTGCTGACAGTGCTCTATCATAATGAACTTCCATGGACATTTTTCCTCTCTGCTCGGTCAATTCTCAACCAAATTTCATTCCGAAAAAAGTTTCAGGTACTCTGCAACCAGGTCTATTTAATACAGCAGTCAGTCTTTGTCCGTCGTTGTTTCTTTTTGCCGTACGGCACTTTTTTCGGCGATCTGTGTGCTCGCAAAAATGTCATTCCACAAACTGCTACCTGGTAGAACTGCAGAATTTGCTACAGAACTGCAGAATTCTGCAGCTTCCTGCAGAGTTTTTTTTGAAACTGCAGAATTCTGCAGATTTTTTTGGAACTGCAGAATTCTGCAGCTTCCTGCAGAATTCTGCAGTTTTCTCCAGAATTCTGCAGTTTTTTGCAGAACTACATTAAACCTCCCAGGCTGCATATCTCCTACAGGATTACAGATTTTGCTGCAGAAACTTTTCAGAAACGCTGCAATGACAGAGGACTACCAAAACCCCGACCCCCCAAACCACAACCCCCCAAACCAACCCCCCTAATCAATGTTTCCTTGGTAGCGGCAAGCCCAATGTCAAAGAGGTCTGAACTGTACAGATGCAATACACTGGAGGAAGTAACAGAGGTTCAGAAATCATGCAGTTAGCTGCAGAATTCTGCAGCTTCCTGCAGAGTTTTTTTTGAAACTGCAGATTTTTTTGGAACTGCAGAATTCTGCAGCTTCCTGCAGAATTCTGCAGTTTCTTGCAGAATTCTGCAGTTTTTAACCGGCCTAACAGCGGAGGCCGGTTAATACAGGAGCTGTAAATGGATCAGGTGAAACCATAAACAGTAGGCATAAACTGCAACCACAAGCCAGATGTAAACCATGTTTGGCAATGACAGACAAGGTTTTTCCCCATTGTGATCTTAATATTTCACTTACAGTTATGAAATTTGGTACAGGTATGGTACTCTGGGTATGGATTGGGAACATGTCGAAAAATCCAAGATGGCTGCCATTTTGTGGTGGCCATTTTGGCAGCAATCTTTCTTCATTCTTGAACTGCCCATTGTGACCTTAATATTTCACTTACAGTTATGAAATTTGGTAGAGGTATGGGACTCTGGGTATGGATTGGGAACATGTCAAGAAATCCAAGATAGCTGCCGTTTTGTGGCGGCCATTTTGGCAGCTATCTTTCTTCATTCTTGAACTGCCCATTGTGACCTTAATATTTCACTTGCAGTTATGAAATTTGGTACAGGTATGGGCCTGTGGTTATGGATTGGGAACATGTTGAGAAATCCAAGATGGCTGCCATTTTGTGGCGACCATTTTGGCAGCTATCTTTCTTCATTCTTGAACTGCCCATTTTGACCTTAATATATCACTTACAGTTATGAAATTTGGTACAGGTATGGGACTCTGGGTATTGATTGGGAACATGTCGATAAATCCAAGATGGCTGAAATTTTGTGGCGGCCATTTTGGCAGCCATCTTTCTTCATTCTTGAACTGCCCATTGTGACCTTAATATTTCACTTGCAGTTATGAAATTTGGTACAGGTATGGGACTCTGGGTATGGATTGGGAACATGTCGATAAATCCAAGATGGCGGCAATTTTGTGGTGGTCATTTTGGCAGCCATCTTTCTTCATTCTTGAACTGCCCATTTTGACCCTAATATTTCACCTACAGTTATGAAATGTATTACAGGTATGGGACTCTGGGTATGGATTGGGAACATGTCGAGAAATCCAAGATGGCGGCCATTTTGTGGCGGCCATTTTGGCAGCCATCTTTCTTCATTCTTGAACTGCCCATTGTGACCTTAATATTTCACTTACAGTTATGAAATTTGGTACAAGTATGGGACTCTGGGTATGGATTGGGAACATGTCTAGAAATCCAAGATGGCTGCCATTTTGTGGTGGCCATGTTGGCAGCTATCTTTTTTCATTTTTTGAACTGCTCATAGTGACCTCAATATTTCGCTTAGAGTTATAAAATTTGTTACAGGTATGGGCCTGTGGGTATGGATCAGGGACATGTTGAGAAATCCAAGATGGCGGCCATTTTGGCAGCCATCTTTCTTCATTTCTTGAACTGCCCATTGTGACCTCAATATTTCACTTACAGTTATGAAATTTGGTACAGGTATGGGGTTGTGGGTATCAGACGGGAACATGTTGAGAAATCCAAGATGGCGGCCACTTTGTGGCAGCCATTTTGGCAGCAATCTTTCTTCATTCTTGAACTGACCATTGTGACCTTAATATTTCACTTACAGTTATGAAATTTGGTATAGGTATTGGCCTGTGGGTATGGATCTGGAACATGTTGAGAAATCCAAGATGGCAGCCATTTTGACGGCCATCTTTCTTTTTTTTTTTAAGAAATCTGTTCAAACTGCATTGATTCTATACTAATAGTCTAGCATCTTCCAATCAACTATTTCTCCTATCTTCCAATATCAGTTGCTCAGTGGTTTAAGCAATGGCACCTTCAATTTCATTGCGCTAGGTCGGTTTGGAATCCGCGGATTCTTGTTTGCAGAATTCTGCAGTTTTTTGTAGAACTGCAGAATTCTGCAGCTTCCTGCAGAATTCTGCAGTTTTCTCCAGAATTCTGCAGTTTTTTGCAGAACTGCATAAAACCTCCCAGGCTGCATATCTCCTACAGGATTACAGATTTTGCTGCAGAAACTTTTCAGAAACGCTGCAATGACAGAGGACTACCAAAACCCCGACCCCCCCAAACCACAACCCCCCAAACCAACCCCCCTAATCAATGTTTCCTTGGTAGCGGCAAGCCCAATGTCAAAGAGGTCTGAACTGTACAGATGCAATACACTGGAGGAAGTAACAGAGGTTCAGAAATCATGCAGTTAGCTGCAGAATTCTGCAGCTTCCTGCAGAGCTTTTTTTTGAAACTGCAGAATTCTGCAGATTTTTTTGGAACTGCAGAATTCTGCAGCTTCCTGCAGAATTCTGCAGTTTTTTTCAGAATTCTGCAGTTTTTTGTAGAACTGCAGAATTCTGCAGTTTTCTGCAGAATTCTGCAGTTTTCTGCAGAATTCTGCAGTTTTTTGCAGAACTGCATAAAACCTCCCAGGCTGCATATCTCCTACAGAATTACAGATTTTGCTGCAGAAACTTTTCAGAAACGCTGCAGTGACAGAGGACTAACAAAAACCCTGATCCCTCATACAACAATCCCCCAAACAACGTTTCCTTGGTAGAGGCAAGCCCCATATCAGAGAGGTCTGAACTTTGAAGATGAATTGCAATAAACTGCAAGAAGTAACAGAGGTTCAGAAATCATGCATGGAGCTGCAGAACTGCAGAATTCTGCAGCTTCCTGCAGAGTTTTTTTTTAAACTGCAGAATTTTTTTTGGAACTGCAGAATTCTGCAGTTTTTTTGTAGAACTGCAGAATTCTGCAGTTTCCTGCAGAATTCTGCAGTTTCCTACAGAATTCTGCAGTTTTTTGCAGAATTCTGCAGCTTTTTGCAGAACTGCAGAATTCTGCAGTTTTTTGCAGAACTGCAGGAAGAAATTATATGGCTAAGTGCAAAAAGTTGCCCCCTTTTTCACAGAAAAAATGTCCACACTGGAAAACCTTAATTTCTGAATGCTTAACCAAAACAATCCAAAAAATGTAATAGTTAGAAATAAGTATTTTAATTACTCTTCGAAGTATATACCAGCTTTTGACCCAATATTGATTATTTTTTGCCTGAGAAGTAATCATATCTCCAGAATTCCCTCAAAATCAGCCATTTTTAGCGAACGAAAATGACCATACCAAATTTAATTCCCATTTAAAATATATAGGCCATAGGTAGACTAGTCAAACTTAGCATATACTTTACTAGTATGGTCAAGAAGTGATCCATTATCTGTGTTCGCTCATTGCTGTATCAATGTGTGATGCAGAGCTTGTTAAGACCCTGGTTACATTTTCAAGATGTCTTGTAACCATCACCATATGTGATCTGTGGCACCAACAGTGGTATATAGGCTTGCCTTGAAAGTTTGAAAATGTAGCCCAGGTATTGGGAGAACATTTTTGCATAGCAGAATTCATGATGAATACTGCCAGTTTCCTCCACCTGACGTTGAAAATGTGTCCACCATTTTTCATGTAACAAGTCTCAAATTTTTACCCCTGTCTTTAATAACATGTTTTTTTAGGGGGGCATTTTTTTCCTACTGACACACATTCCATAGATCCCAAGTTTCATGCAGTTCGTTGCTAATGGACTCATGGGTAATTTTCAAGGTCACAGCCTGCCCCAAACGTTAAATGTCCACAAATGTCCAATGTAACAAGTCTCAAAATGTAACCAGCACTTAACTGGCTTGAACCTTACTGTCAGATTATGAACCCTTACTCATTAGACACTGTTAGATGTCAATAACTATCTATTACATTGACCAACTATATCAAGAGGCACTTATATCTTGTTCGAAAGAGTTACAGGACATTTTACTATGTTACAGGACATTTGTGTAACAAGTTCTTGGACATGTCCAGTAACAAGTTCTTATTTTACAATCTCAAACTCTATTAATGAAGATAAATTCAAATGTAATATGTTCAGTGTGGCGAGATACTTCAGTCTAGTTGAGCTAATACATTTCTTTGAATGTTAGGAATAACCTTGGCTTGGTATGTCAAATCTTCAGATTTTTTCGGGACTGGTATCAAGACATGTCCAGTAACACCATGTTATATTTGAATTAAAAGCTTTTACTGAATGATATATTCCTTATTTGAAATGTTGAAATCCAAACTTAACATGTAATATGAATAATAAAATACCATTTTAGGACCATAGACAAGGACAATATGTTCAGGACTCATCCATTGCATTATCACTATTAGAGCTAGTTAGCTGTATGGATGCATAATTGATACTTTTTAAAGTAATATTTGATGCATTGCGGCTTATATTGAAATTGATCTGAATCAAAGTATATTCCTAATTGTATGACAACAAAATTACTTCAATAACCCAAAATTTTACATGGAATTTGAATATATTCCCTACTTTCAGTGAATAGTAACATGTTACAAGACAGTCCATGTAACACTTTCAGAATTACACTGTTTATTTTAATATGGCTGTCGGGAGAGGTAAGGCCTGTTATGTTTTCTCCCTACAAAAAGTTACATATCAATGTAATTTTCCCCTCTAAATGATGATATCTGAAATTTCAACATTAATTTCATGTAAATACAGGAAATAAACATCTAGTCTTTGTTACAGGACAGTCTGTGTAACACGCCTTTGACTTTTGTATACAAATTCAATTGGATGCCTATTGAAATGGCATAAAAATGTGTCTTTTGGATCAAACAAATGGATAATAAACAGTTTTTGAGAATTAAGCCTTAGATAATGCTGTACACAGGCAGATCTGAACATCAATGTCCTGTAACCAGTCCTCAATTTGTAAATTTGGTGTACATATAAACCATTTAGGGCTCCTTATGCCAAAGCAAAGTACAGAAACATAACACTGGAGCCTGTTTGACAAATAATCTCTATAAAAATTTTTTCAATGCTTTAATTTAAGTTGTTTATCAATGCAGAATGATTTATGTCCATGTAACCAGTACTATTTCATCATTTGCACGTACACCATGACTACTAACGGGAAGTTGTTAATATAGATTTTTAGACATCTAAGCACTACATCTTTTTGCAAAATTTAAAGGTAATGTTAAAGTTACAAATGAAATAATCAATAAAACCAGTTAAATGTCTCGTAACCAGTTATTATTTTAAAAGATGTTCCGAGGAAACAGCTTTCAGTGAAATCCATAAAATTTTTTCTCCAAGTTGAGCAGATCGGGCCCGGGGTGGCCAACAAATTTAGAAAAAACGTCAGCATGACATTCCTTTAGTGGTTCTGCAATTTTCCCAAATTTGTAACCAGTCTCTAAATATATAGTTATCCAGTGTTACGCAAAAAACAAATACGCTTCAAGGAAAAAAAATTGTCCTCTTGCTGAGATGGGACCTCCAACTAAAAACCAGAAAAGATTCAAAAGTGTGGCATAAAATTTGAAATAAAAGGCCTCTGTCCCCAAAATCCTGGCAACTTTTTGCACTTAGCCATATACTGCTCGTTCAAATCTGTGTTGACATGACTATTGGAGAATTTGTCTTACCTTCTCTTGTAAATTAGTATGTTCCAAATTGTGCCGTATAGTATTACATTTAGGAGATATCCAGTACAACAAAGCTATATTCTATGAACAATTCCATGCGGATAAATGGATGCTCAAATTAATGTTTCAATTATCATTTCTTGAGCAAAAAAAACCCTAGCTCTGCCACATATTCTTATGTTCTAATAGTGTTTCAAGAGGCCCTGTTACAAGAGAGCAGGCTGGATTATCTTGTTAAGCATTGTTTGGCATTGACTGTGTTCTTTGTAATCCTCTGTTTCGCACCTCAGGTCAACAGAGTCCACACTAGAAATATTATTGCCACATCAATAGGTTGTGTCACTATGAATTATTTGATCGCCTGAACTTTCACTGGAAATATATCCAGTTAGTCAGTCAGTCTGTCAGTTATTTGGTCAGTTAGTCAGTCAGTCAGTTGGTCAGTCAATCAGTCAATCAGTCAGTCAATCAGTCAGTTGGTCAGTGAGTCGGTTTGCTTGATCAGTTTGTCGGTCAGTCGGTCAGTCAGTTCTTTTAAAAGGTATTTTCAATTCAATTCAATTCAAAACTTTATTGGTAGACGCATAGTACATGAAATGACTTTGATCCATAATAACATCTACTGGAATCTACAGGAACTACAATTACAATAATATAAAGGACTATACAATCATCAGCCTAACTATTAGTATGAAGGCATGAGATCCAGTATTTCCGGATTCTCGATCTGTCATGACTCTGTCATACACAATTGTCTCCTTTTACTCACTCATTAAAAATGATGATGACTCTCAAAGCTGAGACAAAATCACTGTTTACTAAATGTTTTTATGTGGAGAGAGGACTGGAGACATTTACCCAACCTGTGCTTATATATTTTCTTAACGTTTGCCCATCTTTAGTTGAAAGTTCAAGTTTTTCACTTAATTTTAAAGTTTTTACTGAGCTTTTTAGCTTTGAAGAAACACTTGTTTTTAGCTAAGTGCTCACTGGGAGGCATTATCTTGTGTTAACTTTTTCAGACTTTCAACACTTTCTAAAAGAGACATTGTATCAATAGAGTTAAAGAGTTACATTTTGAAAATTTTCTAAGTTTTTCAAAAATATTTTGAGAACTTTTTCAAGCTATTCAAAACTATTTGAAATATGACAATGGCTCTTCGCTCTGAAATTTAAAGTAGGCTCTTGAAATGTTTGAGCTATTCACCATAAAGAGGATGAATGGACAAATGAGTTTGACTTATCCAGGGATGTTACATGAATTTGTGCATCCTCCACAGGTGAACGACTGATGATTCCTGTCTTTACTTGTTAGATGGATGGATGAGTGGGGCTTTACGTCCTGTATTTATGCACTTGGTAGGCTAATTAGGACAGGAGGAGGACACGGCAATGAGGTGAAGGATGATTGAAACAGCCGTCCAACATAGGCCCAGGTGACCCGGCAAGAGCTGCATTCGAACCCTAGACCCAGCGACTGGCAGTCCAGCATGCTACCACTAGACCAACCCTCCCCCCTCTTTACTTGTTAGAAGTACATCCAAAGGTCCTTAAAAAGGTTCATCAAGTTGGAAAATCCATAATGTTAATATACTATTTTTTCACAACCAGTCCATGAATTACCTTGCAATTAACATTTAAGTGATCAAATATCTTTAGGGGCAATGTGAGGTCTGTCTCAACATGGCCATATTCAGCCACAATTTAAAATTTGATTTGGAATGAAGTGGCAAACAAGGCAACCCGCTATCATTTGTGGGTCAAAACAAACTTTCAATAAATGCAGACAAAATCACAATTGTGTGTCACATGAAGTCGTGTTGAGGGGTCTTAATTTTTGATATTGTACTGAATTCTTTGATCCGTTTCGCTTGCCATGTCATCCCTCAGCAGATCAATAATGACTATCTTAAAACTCATGAACTCATTGAACTGGATGGATCAATCAAATAGTTTTTAGGAGTAGTGTTTCAAAGCAGTTGCGCCTGTGGAACGTCGTTCCAACTCTATGGCCGGCATGATGCTTACCTCCTTAAAGAGCGAAAGGAAAGTAGGTAAGACTTGGCAATTCTCTTGAATCAACAACCCTGCATGGCTGTGGTCAATTCAGTGGACTTGCTAACTCTAGTGTGTCATGGTCAAGAGCAGTGGCTGTAGTGTTGTGAATAATTGTAAAGCCTGAGCTCTGAGGCAGTGTTTCAAGATTTATATATTTAGCTATCCATGAGCAAGAATACTTTCTTCCTGCACTGTGTCTAGAGAAAATCCAATGAACGACAAACCAGTGACTATCTTTGAGTGATCAAGCAGTGCAAATTGCCAAAACTGTCATCAGACGGGCAAAAGTCTTACATTTGTTGAACATACATTGTGGGGATTAGTTCACCTTAATCTAGCATAAAAGGGTGAATTTGATCACTGCACAAATTCAGATTGATAACTACACATTTCAGATTGATCACTGCACATTTTGGGATCGTTGCACGCTTATTTTATACCCTGGTAGAACTGTTGAACTGTTGTAAATATGCCTTAGACTAAGTATAAGATACAGTTTACTTTTCAGTGTTATGATATGGGCACTTGTTGAGGTAGTATTTACTAGTAACCTTTTAGTTTTCTGGGTTTTCTCTTTTCCCCTATTTTTTGGATCACTTCTTTTTTTCTTTTTAGTATTTTTTCGAGATTCCATACTTTTTTCTTCGACCCACTTAGATGTTTTTCCCCCTTGGAACATGCTTCCTCATACCATATGCCAGTGCTTGCAGGAACCCTCAACTTGCTATAAAACTAGCCCATGTGGCCACTGACCATAAACCCAATTCTTATTACATGCATGTCATGCAAGGGGGTATGTTATGATCAAAAGTATCTTTTTTTCTAACAGCAAAACTGCATGTGCTAATAGTTCAGATTTATAATTAGGTCAACCATTGACCTTTAGCTTTTCGGATCTTCTAGAGGCACTTTTTCTAGCATCGATCCGAAGGACAAAAAAAAGAAGCTGTTCTCTTATTTTTTATAATGTCATTTAATAAAAATTGTCGAGCAAGCTCATTTCTTTGTTCATTAGCAGTAATCTGTTGGGTCAGTCGATCCAAAAAGCTAAAAATTAAATATATGACTTGCCTTATTGCAACTAATAGTTTTATTGATAACACTCATGTTTTTTAACCATTAACCATTTTATTCTGTCTCACGCATAAAAAACAAACGCGTTAATTTACGGTCTATAGCCTATGGAGTATGGTCCTTCACAGGTTTTGAGGAAAACATTATTTTCTTTGGATTTAAAGGGTTCCCCCGTGGCCTAATTGGTAAGTGCGCTTGTCAACTGGCTTTGAGGGCGTGGGTTCAAATCTCACCCCGGGAACTCACTTTAGTCCGAGCCCATGGGACATTAAATGGAGGCGGGTTGTATCCAGTGTTCTATGCCGGAGCAACTGAAAGACCCTGGGCATCCCTGAATTAATAGGGTATGTGCCAGACTCACAGTCTTCTCATCTCATCATCATACAGCGGTCGCCTGCCTCGATATAGCCCACTAAGGTACTGCAGAGCCCGGCTGCAGAGGCGTAAAACACAAACAAACAAACAAATCTTTGGATTTAAAGGACTATTAAATACATTTCTTGAAATTATCTGGGGGGGGGAGGGGGCAGATGGGAGTCTCTTCAGTAATGATGTATCAATTTTGTGCCTACATGTTTCAATTAATTTTGAATTGTGTCATAATTTTCCATATTACCCTTACCAGAGACTGTGGCCAGAATGTGCTAGTGACTAGGGTGTACTTTGTTAATCTAGTTCTATTTGATTGTACTTGTTTTTCTGTGATACACTTAACCCGCCTAATACACTAATCTGCCAAGTACAAATTCAAGTACAAATTCAAGCACAAATGCTTCTAAGATCAACAGCATAGCTCAACAGAAAAAGACAAGAAAAAAAAGCAAATGAAAAAAAAATTGGAGAGCCAAAAAAGTATTTAGTTTAATGGAGTAAAACAGGGAGGTATGCCACACCCTGTACTATTGTATTGTTCAATTTGCTTCTCTATTGTTCTTCGTATTCTTTGCTTAAAGACTTTCTTCATTTGATGTGAGACATTTTTAGTTTTGTCTTTGAATATACATTGTATGATAGATGCAATTGTAGACAGATGCGTGCGAAAATGGATTGTTATATATTTGTAACATCATGTTACATGCAATGTATTTTCGATAGATAATGACATACAGCGATGACAAGCTGATGACTTAAATAGCATGTTTTTCAGAAAAGTTACTCGTTTCACCAGCGTAACACGGGTTACAGCCTCACAGGTGTGTTGTTATTGAGGTATAGCGCAGTGCATATTGTGCCAACTGCCCAAAGTATGACTACTTCCTTCGCGGATTGGTTCTCTTCGAGTTGATATTAATTGATGTTTTTAAAACCTACAGTAAATTCTCTCAAGATAAATGGTTTACAATATATATAGAACTATCAAAATCCAGTGACATACCAGGGCTTATACTATTCAACACCTCTGTCAGCCAATCACATGCTGATATTTCACTGAAATAAATCCGATATTCCCTGTTCTCCACTTATTGTCTCATGTTTGACTGTTCGAGTCCTTGTCTCATGGTATAAGCCGGATGATCACCATGGGATCAGGAATATGTGTTTATCACACCTCGGGTGACAAATCACATATTCCCTCTTCCGTGGTGTATAACATATACTTATTAGTTGATTTTGAAATTTTGAGAACCTTTCTTTTGCAATAACTGAATTTATGTGTAAGGATAATACTTTACTTATAACACATACTGACATATATGGTTTATTACTGGCTTTCATGATGTTACACAATACACAATGTACCTGCACATAATTCCAGTAACTCTGACCTTGTACAAGAGGGTATATCCCTCTCGGATGTCAAATTCTGTTGACAGTAGAGGAGAAAAAGGGGCTCGTACCTCACTGTGTCAACACAAAAAACCAAAACAGTGACAAGCTAAGATTGATACGGCATCTCTCAGATAATTCTCTGTCAAAAAACAAAAAGAAACCAACCAACACCAATAATACAACACTGGTCTTTTGTGTGTTCATGTTATTTGACTTCTTTGTGCGCTTCAGAGCCAATCAGAGGGCTTTAGGTTCCTTTAGTTTTTCCAGATCAGCAGTCTCATTGGAAATCACTTTCTTACATGTAAACTTGTTTTGTCACACCACTGACAATAAGGCCTACTGATAATGCCTGTTTAATTTACATAATTCAAAATGTGTCTCCATTCACAATAGTATTGCACTCATTGGCCTTTATTCATGACAATATTGCACTCATAGTCCTGCACTCAAGACAGCATTCCCCATTGGTCTGCATTCATGATTAGACTAATTGACCTACATTAATTCACCTTCACCTCAGACAATATTGCACTAATTGACAAGCACTCTTGACAATATTGCACTAATTGACCCACATACACGACAACAATGCACTAATTGACCTGCACTCTTGACAATATTGCACTAATTGACCTGCATTCATGACACCAATGCACTTATTGACCAGCAATCATGACGACATCGCACTAATTGACCTGAATCCATGACAATATTGCACTAACTGACCTGAACTCATGACGAATTAATTTACCAGCAATCATGATAAAATTGCACTAATTAGCCAGCACTCAAGACAATATTGCACTAATTGACCTGAATTCATGACAATATTTCTGAATCCTGATAACATCACATTAATTGCCCTGCATTAAACGTTCTTTAAAGGATATATGAATATTAGCAAAGGTTGATGAATACCTTTGATATAAGCAGCACCCCATAATCACTGATCTGGTATACTAGGCCTGTATGATATGTAGAGGGATTGTTGTTGCCATGATGTTATGCCTATAAATTTGAAGCAGTCCAGGAACTGTAACTTGATCCTGGAGAATTCTGCATCTTAATCTAGAAAATCTGGTTTTTGTGTCCTGATAACTGACTATAGTTTCCTGCATGGGTCTGAATTGCAGCAGTAGCTAGCACAGAGGGGTATAGCAAGGGTACAGAGTTTGACCTTGGATCAAGTTTCCTGACCTTGAAAAAGTAAACATTTAGCAGCTGCTCCCAGTCAAAGGGACCCAAGGGGACTCAATGGAGAGGCCAAGAAAGTCAAAGGGTAGTCCTTTAACAGTTTAACAGGGGCAGAGGTTGTGTTTAGTTTAGGGGGAGCACTCTAAAAAATTTCAGACAAAATTGGTTTTTTAGATTCAAAATGGTTTTTTGAAAAACCAAATTTCAATGCAAAAAACCAACATGGATTTTTTTTTAAATCCATGTTTGTTTTGCATTGAAATTTGTTTTTTCAAAAAACCATTTTGAATCTAAAAAACCAATTTTGTCCCGACATTTTTTAGAGTGAGGTTTTGCTGAACATTTTACTTGTTGACTGCTGGCACAGACTTTAACACAGCTCTTTCAGATTCAACTGTCACACTTTTACATAATTTCAACAAAATCTGAGCAGTGCATGTCATGAAGGAAGGTATGAACAAAGACACTGTATCTTTGGTAAGAAACGATTTAAAGAGGGCAAGCAACCATAAACTATTGACCACATAACCTCTTTCTCATGACTCAAAATGAGTTTCTTGCCCAGTTTAGGCCTACTTCTTAAATATAGAAAGATGTATGTGTGAAAATGGTTATAGGTTGATGTGGAAAACTTGGTCCATAGTTTGTTGCATTTAAATGGCTTTATAACTTTTATTTTGGGACATCTGTGTCTTTTGTTGAAGTGTGACAGCTGAATCTAAAAGAGCTGTATATTTATAAGCACA
Organism: Platynereis dumerilii; assembly: GCA_026936325.1. Taxonomy (NCBI): domain Eukaryota; kingdom Metazoa; phylum Annelida; class Polychaeta; order Phyllodocida; family Nereididae; genus Platynereis; species Platynereis dumerilii. The sequence continues at coordinate 11,568,800 of JAPTHN010000012.1, read as the reverse complement.
GGCTGGGTAGATAAAACAGGTTGTTTGTTGGAAAGGGGAGGGTGTAGTTACATGGTTATAAAATGTCATCTCATACAGTTTTAATGACATGTGCTTATATAATACCTTGAAAGAAAATACAGTATATATTTATCACCATGGTAACTGTTTTAAAATTATTTCAATCCATTGCAAAAACCAATTGAGCAAAACCAAAACTAACCCCCAAGGAGGTGGGACAGGAGGTTGTTGCATTGTTGTGACTGCCTGACCTACTGACCTAGTTTAAAGTGCACGGCTTATCAGAGGGTCAGTGATGTCATTGGTGTGAAGTGACAAGTGGTCAATAAGGAGAGATATCACTTATGAGGGGTTGAGATCATACAGTCCAAACTGCAGTTTAGATGATTAATAATCACCTCAAGTAGACATACTGTCCTGCAGGCTACAGGTAGGTGAAATAAAGATTTGTTTGTCACATAATTGTTATGAGGAAGGGAAGCAGACTGCAGAAATTGATAATGAAGAAGTAGCCTATTACGATCGGATTAGATTCATGATGCAGTTGGACAACTTTGTACATGAAACTATTTGACACAATGTGACAACAGTATAGCAGAAAGAGAGAAGCTTCGCAAAGAAATTACTGATATCAGACTTTTCATTACAAATTAACATATTTTTGCATAAGATGGATGATTAGGGATCATGTCACCTGGTGTAGGCTGTATAGCCATACATGAAACATATGAAGGCTTAAGAGTCATTGTCAGAGAAAACTGCAGATTTGGTGGCGCGGGGGGGTCAGCGGATCTTGATGAAATTTGGTGTACTGAATACTTATACTGAAAAACTAAATTACCCCAAACGATTTTTTTCTAGATGCATTTCCCTTTGAACTGGAGCTATTAGAATATATTGAGCAAATGACGGCCAAGTGACAAAATTCAACTTTTCGGGATCCTGAAATTTAGACATTTCCGCTCTTCAATTTTTCGCAAAGTATCTAAGTTATGACATTAATGTTTTACCCGGGGCAAGACTAATACTTGGAGATACTTCAGTACAAATTTCACCTCATTTGGATTTTTTACTAAAGTAGCAGTGGACGCTGATACAGGGCCCTTTTCTCAAAATTGCCAATTTGCTGCATGCTCGGAAATTGGCAAAATATAACTGGATATGGCTAACTTGAGCATCCGTCACTGGGTAATCTGGTATAACTGTGGTGAGATATAGGCACTGTCAACCAATTTGCAAAAATAAAACCGTGGTGCACTCTGTAAACTTTTTTTTTACACCATCTTGAAAATGGGGTGTTTCCGAATTTTCCAAAAAACATGAAATTTCAACATTTTGTCCATTTCCGCTGTCCATTTTTTCTCAAAGTACATAATCTACATCATTCTTTTTTTGCACATGGCATAATGTATGCTTTGGGATACCCTAACAAACAATTCAGCTTATTTGATATTTTAGTTAAAGCTGCAGCAGCCACTGAGCAGTGTTATTTTTCTCAAAATTGCCAAATTGTCAAATGTCCGCAAATTGGCAAAATATAGCTGCATAAAGCTAACTTGAGCATCCTTTCATGGATAATCTAGAATGGCTGTGTTGATATATAGGATGTATCAACCAATTTCCAAATATAAAACAGTGGTGCGCTGTGTAAACTTTTTATTCACATCATCTTGAATATTGGGTGTTTCCGCATTTTTAAAAAAATATTAAATTTTAACATTTGGCCATTTCAGCGAAATATAACTGCATATAGCTGACTTGAGCATCCCTTCATGGGTAATCTAGTTTAACAATGTTGAAATATAGGATATATCAACTAATTTCCAAAAATAAAACAGTGGTGCACTGTTTAAACCTTTTATTCATACCATCTTGAATATTGGGTGTTTCCGCATTTTAAAAAAAAAACATTAAATTTCAATATTTGACCATTTCAGTGAACTATAACTGCATACAGCTATCTTGAGCATCCATTCATGGGTTATCTAGTGTAACTGTGTTGAAATATATGATGTATCAACTAATTTCCAAAAATAAAACAGTGGTGCACTGTGTAAACTTTTTAATCAAACCATCTCGAACATTGGGCGTTTCTGCATTTTCAAAAAAACAGTAAATTTCAATATCGGCCATTTCAGTGAAATATAACTGTATATAGCTGACTTGAGCATCCCTTCATGGGTATTCTAGTATAACTATGTTGAAATATAGGATGTATCAATCAACAAATTTCCAAAAATAAAGCAGTGGTGCACTGTTTAAACCTTTTATTCATACCATCTTGAATATTGGGTGTTTCCGCATTTTTCAAAAAAAACATTAAATTTCAATATTTGGCCATTTCAGTGAAATATAACTGCATATAGCTGACTTGAGCATCCCTTCATGAGTAATCTAGTATAAATATGTTGAAATATAGGATGTATCAACTAATTTCCAAAAATAAAACAGTGGTGCACTGTGTAAACTTGTTATTCGTACCATATTGAATATTGGGTGTTTCCGCATTTTCAAAAAAACATTAAATTTCAATATTTGGCCATTTCAGTGAAATATAACTGCATACAGCTATATTGAGCATCCATTAATAGGTCATCTAGCAACTGTGTTGAAATAAAAGATGCATCACGCAATTTCCAAAAATGAATCAATGGTGTAAATTTTGTATGCACAACGCCTTGAAAATAGTGTGTTTCCGCATTTTAAAAAAAAGCACAATATGTTGCCAAAATTCTTTCTATACGTTTTTGTTGTTCATTTTTTTTCAAAGGAACTAGACCATTGGTTGTGTGTTTTCAAAATTTCAAGACTTACATTTATTGTGATATCCTTGTATAAATTTCAATTCATGCATGTTCTTTATCTGTAGCATTTACTGGATATAGACAGCTGAAGTGCCAGTTATGTCATGGCTAAGTGTAACTACATTAAAGCAGAATTGAACACATTCACTGGGGAATCTGTGTTGAATTATAGATATAGATAAAGACATATATTATAAATATATGAAGACATATCAACTATTTTGAAATTGGATACTTTAGTGCACTCACTACACAGAATTTTGAAAAGGGGTTGGTCACAGATTTTTTAACATCACATAAAATGTTTTTGCCCTTTTCAATTTTCTGACATTCCTCAGTTTCAGGTCAAAAACGTTTCTTGCCAATTAACTTGGAGACACCTTTGAACATAACCAAGTACAAAATCAGGGAATGCTGAATAGAGAAAGAGAAATATGTTTTGATAAATTGCTGTGTATTTACCAAAACCGACTGAAAATCATCATTTGTTAATATATATTAACAAATGATGATTTTCAGTCGGTTTTGGTAAATACACAGCAATTTATCAAAACATATTTCTCTTTCTCTATTCAGCATTCCCTGGATGATTGTGTGTATGACCAATATTTACTGCAATTTCAACAAATATGAGTTGCTTGTAGCACTTGCTACGTAGTTGCTACGCTTCCTCTAATTGGCTTATGGTCAGTTAAGGACCAATCAGATTAAGTTATAATGCTACATAGCAAGTGGTCTTGCAACTCATACTAATGGAAATTGCAGTAAGATCCGTTATTGTGCTCGCACTTGAAAATTTCCAGTTGCAAGATTCGTTGTTGAGGATGCAAAAATATAAATTTCACAAATTAATTTGTATGTATATATATATATATATATATATGTATATATGTTCATGATCTATATTTAAAATTCATCCTTGTGCTGGCACTGGGAAATTTCCACACGGTGGCAAGAGTGACCTCAACCAAACTGACAGTGAGGCTCTGTAGCATCGCCATAGCAACCCTTTTTTTCTCCACCCATCTCCTTCGGTAACCTTTTTAAGAAAAGGTGAATGCTAACAATAGAGTACCTAAGTAAAACGTGTTGAGTTCTTATAGAGTCAAGTATGGTAAATCCTCACAGGACAGGTTTACCAGCAGGGTTGACAGATTTCGGTGCCTTAACCTTCAATTTTTGTTGTCATGTTTTCCGTCATACTATACGTATGATTGGTTTCCTTTTTGGCATGAAATGATGGAAGGAATGTGCCCTTTTCAATGGACTAAATAATATTTTTGTACCTATTCCAATTTTCCAGGAGATTAAGCTTTAGCCAAAATTGAACGGATTTACCCTCCTTGACTCTAGTATTGTCAGGCCAATTTATGTGGAAAACATTGACTTGACATGCGTCAGATGCTGTTTTCGCATGGAAATAGTTGTCCTACAGGGCCGAAACCTATATCAAAATGTAGGAAATTGAATTTACAACATTATTGCACTAGACCTAATTAAAAGTTGCTGCACCCTAAATTTATGGTGCTGCTATGGTAGTACTACATGCATTATATTTTTTTTCACAGAAATTTTAGTAGAAGTAGGATTGAATGAAAATTCAACACTACTCCGCTGATACCTTGCCACCAATGCCTCAGAATGGCATTTCATTTACTTAGAAATAGTTATACATTGTCTTATTTTTACACCTGAGTGCTTTCATGTAGAGCTTTGTAAATATATAGAGCTTGTCTTGGATTCAGAAATTCAGCTTTATCCAAAACATGATAAATGATGCATTTATGTATTTTCACTCATTTTTCCGACTTTTGCTTACAAAAATCTCTCTCAAACTGGATTTATTACTCAAAAAATTATGCCATGTTAAGATAAAATATCCAGAATATTGTTTTCAACAACTTCTGAAACTTTGAAAATGGTCAGATAATTGAGAGCTGAATTATTAACCTAAAATCAGACACCATTCTGCAATAGTTACCGTCACATTCTCTGCCCAGCAGGATGACGTCACGTTTCAGCAGCATTTGAAAAATGTGATGCAGGGCCAACTTTGAGGGTTCTTTAAGACCATTTATATTCCAACAATTTGCTCCCATATACCCTCATTGTAAAGGCCATGCTTTCTAGTATTTTCTAGACTATAGACTTTCATTTCTAATCATGTTCCTTGTATTGGTATTTCGTTAAAGTTATGGTATTTTTGCATTTCATGAAAACAAGGTTTACTTATTCACATCTCACACCTTAGTTTATGAATTGCACCACGATTTTATTTTTGCTATTTGATGTACTAAAGTAACACTATTCACCAGTATATCCACTTTTTTATGAGAGGGATGCTCAAGCCAGTAATATTGAATCAAAAGTGAGTTATTTTCATTTTTTATCACAAAATTTAAAAAACGGGATTTTAGCATATTTCAAAGTGGAATAAAATGAAACTCACAACAGATATAGCAAAAATGAAAAGCTATATGTAAAGTACAACTCCTAAATGTAATTTACCCAAAAGGTCAAACTTCTATGTTTTATAGCTTGACTGCTGGGAATTTTCAAACATTACCTCAAATTCAAAGCTGAAAATTGCAAATCGGCCAGAATCGGTCCAAATCGTCAATCTGGGTTGCCATGGCAACCAGGCGATATATTAAGAAAATGACCGTACCATGGAATTTAGTTACCTATGGGGGTAAAATGAGCCAAGTATCGCGGAATTTGGTCGACCACCCCGTGCCACTTTTTTCTCAAAATCTGCAGTTTTCTCTGACAATGACTCTTAAAAATAATAACTGCTAGTACAGTAATAGTGGACAAGAGGAAGACAGCTAGGATGGTTGAAATTACTTGTTTAACTGTCATAAAATGTATGCAATCTTTTAAAAAGTAAAGCATGTTTTGTTGGATTTATGAATTGTTACATAACTGATGATAATATGTGACCTGCTCCACCAAAATGAGTTCAAAGTAGGCATTATATATTTCTCAGAAATTAGCAAAATGTGTCAAAAGGTCACATTTTGATGTTTTTTAGCTGTTGATACCACGTTTTAGCAAAAGTAATTTTCTTTGAATATTTAAGACCATTTAACCAAAACATTGATCTTAAATTATCTAAATTGTGTGTCCCTGTTGATTTTTTTAGTTCTTTCATTGTAATGGCGGGAATTTCAAATGCCATTTTCTCAAAGTTTGATGTTTCGTATCATCGATGTTTGAGGTGCCACAACTTTGGATTGGATGGAGATATCAAAACATACTAAACATCATTTTAAAGCTTAATTCCAGTAGAATAAAGCTATTTTCATACCTAGATATGATAGGAGGCCGACTTTGAACCCATTTTGGTGGAGCAGGTCACATATTTGATATCCCAGATTGATTCCCAGCTGACAATGCACGTGAAGTTCACGTGATAAACACGGGGGAAACTGGTGAACATGACATAACTGAGAGTTATCACGTATTTGTGTTCACATGAGAAAAACTCCCACATTTTCAAGGGATAACCACGTGATGAATGTCACCAGATTAACGCTAGACCATCTTCATGACATAACTGAGAGTTATCACGTGTTTTTCTTCACGTGAAAAAACTCCCCAGCATTTTCACAGGATAACCACGTGATGAACTTCACCAGATTATCACTTCACTATCTTCATGACATAACTGAGAGTTATCACATGTTTTTCTTCATGTGGTTAACTGGTGAAGATTGCCACCCAGAAATATAGATGGAGCCACCTGTACTAGAAACACAGCTGTTTACCGAGTTCTGCACTAAGTTTGCTTTAACTGAGTTTAAACGAATTAAACAAATGATTATGATTTCTAAATCTGAATTAATGCACATTATATGGCGGATTGAAACTTATTAGCTCAAAAAGGAGCACATATTGGATATTACTACAAAAGACTAGTTATCCGAAATGTGAATCATGTACGACTACAATCCTTGATTCTGGTAACCCATTAAGAAGACTGAAAAGAGACTCACTGCATCACACTGGTTGTGACAAATTTTCAGCAACTTCTTGTGGCTTTACTTCAGTCCCACAGCTATTGAAAGCCCAAGATGTTGCTTGAAACAGTCCAAGTTGACTGGCTTGATGAAGAGCCAAGTTAACGAGTTGGAGATTTTGCCTCTTCTCAAATAACTTTAACTGGTGAAGATTGCCCCCCAGAAAATCATGTGGTTAACTGGTGAAGATATTCACCAGAAAATCATGTGGTTAACTGGTGAAGATTGGCCCCCAGAAAATCACGTGGTTAACTGTTGAAGATATTCACCAGAAAATCACGTGGTTAACTTGTGAAGATTGCCCTCAGAAAATCATGTGGTTAACTGGTGACAAAATCACGTGGTTAGCATTTGCAATAACCTATCAGTTTTCCACGTGATAACTGAGGGGCAATTTCACGTGATAACTCTCAGTTAACCACCAGTTTTTGTCAGCTGGGTTGTAATGTAGAGGTTTGTTGGAAATTCCATCTTTGAGAGTTTTTTTCAATCTTTATCTTGAACTGTATCAACAGTGTGTGGTCTAGGGAGATCAAAGGGTTACAAAACACTGAAAACACTTGACTTGAATGCCACTCAATACCCAGAATGCCACTTAATACTTAGAATTGAGTTGTCACAACAAGTTGGGAGTTTATCACAACATTACAGACTTCACACATGGCCAATGTTGGTCTGTCACACCCTCAATGAGTCAATGAAAATGCAAGGCAGTATAGTTTATTGAGTAGCAAGAAAACAAGGTTATGGATCATCCAGTGACAGTGGATTCAAACATATATACATTATACAGTGCCGCCCGTAAGTAAGTGAAACGGGTTTGTGTTTCAGCTACTTATCAAGACTTTGACCCATACCTTACTCCCGAGTGCAGCAAGGGAACTTGGCAGCCATTGTTATCCCATATGCATCAAATATCGGTCTTTATGAGCCAATGTGTTTTCCTCTGATCGGATGAGAATTCATGCTTCTACAAGCAGTTTCGTTGTTATAAACCTTTATATTCGAACTTTACATTGCCACTTAATTGCACTCGAAAGCAGCAATGCAAGTGCAATCAATTTAACACTCTCCCAACATCCAGTGATGCAAGTGTAATCATTTTAACACTCTCCCAACATCCAGTGATACAAGTCCAATCAATCTAACACTCTCCCAAAATTTAGTGATGCAAGTGCAATCAATTTGCCACTCTCCTAACATCCAGCGATGCAATTGCAATCAATTAAAAATGTATACTCTTATCTGTTGCAGAATCGTGTGAACCTTGCTCAGACTCAACTTCATTCCAATGTACAGAAGACTGTCGGTGTATTCCTCAGCAGTGGAAGTGCGACCGGGAGCAAGATTGTATTGGTGGCTCTGATGAACCTAATGGATGCAGTGAGTCTTGAAGTCTAGATTTTGTTGTTGTGCGTTTGTGCAAAATGTAAAATGTAAACCTATTTGAATTGGGATATTATGTTCACGGCAGGTCAGTTATGTGACTTTAGCCAATCAGGATCAGTGCAAAGCTTAAACTATCTATAGTGCAGTGAGTGAAAAGTAATTTTATAGCATACTTGTATTTAGTCTTAATTAGCTACATGTAAATAAGAAATATAACTAAACAGGGATAAATGGTTTTAAGAGAGTTGAGACAGCTCCTTTTTGATTAAGTAACATGCATTTATTACCTCCCTCAGTTTGGGATTTATCTGACTAAAACTATTTTTACATGTTAGAACCCTCGAAATCTAAAACGGTAAACACTCATTTGAATTTTTTATGAAAAGATGGAAATTGCTGACTTACTGACTTTTTGAAAATATAGGGATTTATAGTGATTTTGGTCAAAAAGCTTAAAAATGTATGGAATTATAGGGAGTAAAATATTCTATGGGAAATATAGGAATTTATGGGAAATATAGGGCCGCAGGGAGCCCTGTCTATGTCTAACTATATTGTCCTGATTTTAAACTTTGAGACTACACAGAGTGCGCTGGCTTCAAGTTCACCTGCAAAAATGGCCGATGCATCCACCAGGTCTGGGTCTGTGATTTTTCCGATGACTGCGGAGACAATTCTGACGAGGAAGGATGTGGTAAGTTTCGCTAAAAAATTTCAGACAAAATTGGTTTTTTGAAAAACCGAATTTCAATGCAAAAAACCAACATGGATTTTTTTAAAAATCCATGTTGGTTTTGCATTGAAATTTGGTTTTTCAAAAAACCATTTTGAATCTAAAAAACCAATTTTGTCCCGACATTTTTTAGAGTGTAGGTTTCGCTAAAAAAAATCTCTTTCAGCTTCCTTTATTACTTTTTATTAAGTTAAACTAATAATACATTCAATATTGATAAAGGAAGCTACGAGGGACTTTTTTACGATGTGGTAAGTTTTTGTTACAACTCACAAAACAATTTTATTTGCAGCTTCCTGAAAGCTATACCGGCTTTAATAATATTAATGGTATTATTAATTTATCTCTCATAAAAAATTAAAAGCTTGTACTGGTCTTTAACTTCCTGGAAGTTTTAGCAGTTAAATTAATAGTATCATGGTACAGTTAATTAATGTGTAAAATAAATTTAAATAATCAAAAACATTTTTCTTTCAAAATATGTAGCAGCTGCATCTGATATACTGAAAAGCCACAAAATTGTGTGCTTTGCAAAAATTTCATATATATTTCCCTATTTGTGATATATGTTATTGTAATTATTCGTAAGTTTCTGACCCAACTATAATAAACTGCTGGTCCTAAATAAACTTACATAACTTCCCATGGACAAAAAACAATTATTTAATTTCCTGTTTGTGTCATATTCAATTAAAGGCTATTCATTTCAGCATCATACACATGCAATCCTCAAGAATGGCCGTGCCCAAAAGACGGCAAGTGCATCCCTATAAACAAGGTCTGTGATGGTAAAAATGATTGCACAGAAGGTCAGGATGAGGGCGCCACCTGCAGTGAGTAATTTTTACGCCTTCTCTTTTTAAAATCGTCTTTATACCCACATGTCTTAACAAATCTTTGCAATGACATTTTAAATTTTTTTGACACCAGATGGTCTATGCCACATTAAAATTTTGCAGAGGAAAGTAAAATGCATAAATGATATCTGAATAATGGGCTTACAAGTACATGAAAGTTAAATTTAATTATTAATTCTTCGAAGTTTGAACACGATTGAACTTTGCATGCATCTTCATTGGTTAAATATTAAAATAGTATTGTCGATCATTAAAATTTATGTAACTTAAGAAGAATTCTTTAAATCCATTATAATGACTTTTGAATTCAAATAATCTAATTTGAATCCAGGCACTTATTTGTGTGGCGCCCTCTCATGTGATCATGGTTGTCATCCAACTCCCTCTGGTGGAAAATGTTATTGCGACATCGGCTACAAACTGGACCCCAGGGACAACAGAACTTGCATAGGTCAGTGAATGGCAAATCACAATATTAATTCGCGGTCCGCTTATGCTATTCCTGCCAAACTGCTGATTGCTCAGTTATGAAAACTTGCAAGTATATTTTCTACATTCCCTACAATGTCCTTAGCTGGGTTTCATGTTCCAAATTACAGTTACGGAAATGAGAATGATTATCTCTAAATATCTCACTTGTTCTATAACAAACACCCCATATTTACACTCGCGCATCTTCATGGGTGTCATACTAGTTTTATTAATAACTGAAATTTTGAAAAAGTTTTCAAAATGTACAGTTTTCTGCAGTTTACTGAATATTTTTATCATTGAGGAGCAATAGATCACCGAAGTCATACTTTCATTCTGACGTTTGCTGTAAACTACACGAAGTTTTAAAATGTTGTTCATATTACATTTTCTTGTTTGACATTTGCAGATTACGACCAATGTAAAATGTGGGGATCATGCGATCAGGACTGTTTGGACAAGGCAGGAACCTTCGAATGTGCATGCAAGCAAAATTACACGCTACAGACCGATCGACACACTTGCAAAGCTAACACACGTAAGTTTAGGATATCTTTTATGTCTAAAATATGCCGATTAGGGTAGAAACTTTTTCTTACTGTGGAACAGGGTACCCACTGAAATTTGGCGAACAAATTCCCTGTATTTTCCCTGAAAATTCCCTGTTTCACCAGACATTTTCCCTGACCTTATTCGGACTTAGCGTTGTGTTATCGCGGCAATATCGTCGCTAGTCAGAAACCGAAAACAATAACTTTTGCAGATTTTCCCTACAAATAGAGGGCTTTTTTCACGCATTACCACATGTAAAACCAAATTCCCTGTGTTTTCCATGAATTTCAGGTTAAATTTCAAATTCCCTGAGTTTTCCCTGCAGGGAATTTTTTTTCACCATTTTCCCTGTTTTCCCTGTTTTCCCTGTCCGTTGGGGACCCCGTGGAAACAAAAAGAATAGGAATTCCAAATTTAGTACATTTTTAAAATCCTGTTGTTGTTGTTCGGGTGGGTTGTAATTTATTATAAAGATAAAGATGTTTTGCATATTTTACAGATTTAAGAGCAAGAAATTGTCCAGTATTTACACTTAGTGGCTGATCATATCTAGGCAGATTCACATGTGACTAACAGTTTGGGACTTTATGCTAATCCGAGTACCTCTTATCTTTTTCAGCTCTTCAAACACAATTGTACTTCTCTCACAAAAGTGCCATATACTCTATAAGCATCGATGGAGGACCAAAACGATCTGTTTTACAGACAAAGAATGCCAAAACATTTGATTTCCACTATTCGAAGAGGAAGTTGTACTGGGTGGACGATAAACAGAACAAGGTAACAACAGAAATGTTAATTTCATGGAATATTGAATTTAGTGTCATATACCAATTGTACCATACAAATGAGCTATTTGAATTGATACAGAAAATACCATTTTTGAGGTGTATATCCTACCCAACAAATGATAGACAGCACAAATAAAAAATGTGTCATTTGTATGATACTTGTGAAAAATGAAGCTTTCCAGCTAGCCCTCTTAAATGTGATATGTATGTAGCAGCGAAGTTTCATTTTTCACAAGCATCATACAAATGAAGCATTTTTGATTTCATATACCAGCAGTATTGTCATGCCATGCCATGTCATAGAGACTGAAGTTCACAGAACCCTTAAAAAAAGATCATATTTATTATTTTCTCCAGATTTATGAAGCTAACATCAACCATGGTGGTGGAGGAAAGCGGGAGATACCTCTAACAGGAGTGATGCGTCCGGTATCCGTAGCCGTCGATTGGATAGGAAATAATCTTTACGTTGTGGAAAGGGCTGGCAAAAGAGTGGAGCTGGTATCCATTGATAAAAGTCATCAAAGGACTATCATTGTGGACTACTTAGGAGACCCAACAGATGTTGCTGTTGATCCTGTTGTTGGGTAAGTCAAACTTCTGACTACTCTTTAATTTTTTGATAACTTACAATAGATTTTTTTTAGAGCCTAAGTAACACATGTTGTCAAATTTATATAGCGCTTGTTTATATAAACTGTAAGTACGACATTTTATAAATATGATACGTATAAAGTCCTTTTGACCTAAATCAGATTTATATTAATATTACGAATGATGAAAATTTTTGAAAATTAAACAAAGCTATTGAAAGCTAAAAAACTTTTAACTTTAGATCTGCAAACAGTTACCGATTTAGTATAGTTCTGAACTTCTGATGTCAACTGGCAACGAGTTTGAAGTTTTAGTACCCAGGTAAACTGATGTATCTGTAATTTCTGAAACTATTGTTCTTTAATTTCTGTTGTGCTTTTCTCTTTTCAGTTTTATGTTCATTTCCACAATTGGCGGCTATAATGCACTGTTCCCAACAAGTATACAAGTGAGTATCAAATATTTCAGAACTATATTGATTAAATTTTATTTTCTATTTCCTAAATTGTTATAAATTTTTATCATCGCAGCGTGCCTACATGGACGGCAGCATGAGACAGTTCCTTGTCACGGACAAGATTGTATCTCCAATGGGAATCACATTGGACTACATCAGCCAAAGAGTGTACTGGACTGACTCCCATATGAACCATATTGAAACCATCAAATACACTGGACAAGACAGGTAATTCTTGCAATTATTAAGGTATGACTGAGATTAAGATTTCTCCATAGGGAAAACATGTCTCTTTTCTGAGTAAATGACCCGATTCAAATAGAATTCTCCTTGAGGGAGATGTCTCTGTTACAGATATCTCTTATATTGGGGAAGGATCTCTGGTAATAGGAAAAGTATGTATTACTATTAGGGAGGAAATGTCCCTATTTGGGGAAAATTTCTCTATTGAGGGAAATTTATCCATTTTGGGCGAATACTATTATCTGTAGTTTGGAGAAATGTTTCTGAGTTGGGAAGTTTTCTATATTTGAAGGACATGCCTCTATTGGAGAATTGTCTTGAAATGAGTGAAATGTCTGTCTCTGTTATGGGAAAATGTTTCTATTAGGCCTATTGGGAATTTCGCCATGTTGGAAAAATATTTCTATTCTATTTTGCGGGAAATATTTCTATTTATGGGGATAACCGAGAAAAACATGACATGCTTAGAATTGAAAATGTGGGTCTGGAAATAATGCTAACAGTTCACAAATGATCAAACTGTCTGCATAACAAAATTGGAAGTCTATCTTGTACAGTAGACTAACTTTTAGCTTATTCCTCATAGAAATACATGTAATATTCATGATATGTTCACATGTCCATGATAACAAAGATAGTGAAACGCATTCAACAAAGTTCATTTACACTTTCACATTTCAGACGTGTTGTGTTATCAGGTCGTCTGACCACACCTCATCCTATGTTCTTGAGCACTTTTGAGAACAGAGTCTTTTTCTCCGACTGGACGAATATGACCATCAGAAGCTTCAATAAATACACTGGAAAGGCTGATGTTAAAGTTTTGAGCTTGGACACATCTCAGACGCCATTCGATGTTCAAGTTATTCACCCTCTGAAGCAGCCACATGGTAAGTTGAAGTCAATGTGTCGTGTTGAAGTTAAAATTTCTGGAAATGTAAGCGTCGTTGATTTTGCCTGTCTGTGAATTATGCTGGATTGAAGGTCTTGATGGTGAGACATCAAAGTCATAAATCTGTCTGTTTTGTTCAAGCAGCTTTGCCAAAGGACTGGTAACTATGTTAGCTATATGTACAGTGTACACAGTTTTATACATTATGTCTTTTGTGAAATATAGTACACATATAGTACACATATAGTACACATAACTTCCCAGCAATTTTTCCAATTTTGTGTAGGATTCTATCAACATACACTTGGACTTTTTCACTTGGCTATTTGATCACCTTCACAAAGTAATGTATTTTCTTTCATATAAGGTCGGGACCCGTGCTTCAACAGCAGTTGTGCACATATTTGCACCTTGAGCCATGTGACGGATAATAACGGACTTGGATATCGCTGTTTATGCGACACGGGATATACCGTAGGGACGGACCTTCATTCTTGTGAAAGTAAGATGTACAATCAACAAATATTACGATATTCCAAAAATATATATTGAATTAATTCAATTTTTAACACCTATTAATTAATCACCTGATAAATAAAATGTTTATTTTAAATAACTATATTGTATGTTGACAGTTCTTGAAATTCTTTCAAATGAATGTATTTTATTAAGTGTCACAGAATTGAATTCAGCAGGTCTGTTTCCATAATAATGTAAGATCAAGCTGTATTTCTTTCTATATCATATATGAAGAAATACGGCTTGATCTTACAGCAGATAATTTACCTAGGCCTACTTTGTGATTATTATTGCAGGAATAGACAAATTCATTGTCTTCTCCAGCCAGCATGCAATCAGGGGTATCCCCTTGAATAGTGGCAAGGAAAGCAATTTCCACTACTACACAGATGCTATGACCCCCGTCATTGGATTGGAATCAAATTTCATCGCATTAGATTATGATGCCAGTGAAAAGTACATCTATTATTCCGAAGTCAACAAGGATATCATCTTTAGGATACATCCGGATGGCACAGGTATAGTGCACACAAAACTAGTAAGATTATTTTGATTTGGTTAAAAGAACAATACAAGTAACACAAGACAAAAATTATCCTGTCATACAACTGCAGCAGGCTGATAAAAGATTGTTATGCATGAGATGAGAATATCTGAAGATTGGCAATTCATTTAGATAGACCTATTGAAGTTTTTCAGGATAAGGGAACTTAGCTGGCTACTAAGAACTTATGTCCATCACCGTGGATAATCATAACGCGTTCTAATTGAGGGTACGCGTTCTTTTGGAGTTAATGCAAGCGTTCTTGTTGAGTGGCTGTGAAAAAATCTAGCTTTGTTGCTAAATATGACCTTTTCTGAAGTAAATACTCACTTCATGGAGTGCTAGAAAGGTAGTCCTTGGCCTGTGTGCCATCTTTGCAATAATAAAATTTCAACTTTCAATGATTGGAGCCACACAATGAAGTGCAGGTCTGTCACTCTTCTCATAATGCTTCTCTATCACTCCGAAAGAACGCTTTCACTCATCCTCCATAAGAACGCTACCACTTTACTGTGAAATGCACTGATTTCTGCAAAGGTAGGGGTGAGTGGGGCCTGTTGAACCAAATTTTAGAATTGCTCTCCTGTGTGCATAATTTTACAGCTTTCAGTGAAAACAAAGGTGGAAAAGGTAGTTTGAAAAGTTGGCAATTTAAATACTACGAAAGCTCCAATCTCAATGTGACAAACTAAAATTTACATCCAAAAATACGAAAAAAGTGTTATTGTTCCCTTACCATGTATCTCAGAACCATATTCAACCAATGGATCCACATGGAAAAGACTAGCCTTATAAGGTATAACACAAGGTTTTATGTATGTTCCCAGCACCAACTGGTAAAAAATCAAGGGTGGTTCATCTGGCCTGCCTGTTCAACTGGCCCCACTCTCCCCTACTCAACTCCTTGGTTATTATCCCAGATAAAGTGACTTGAATTTAGTTATATACAAGTCATGATTAATGTCTCTGCTGTACCATGGACAATTTTTGACATCACACTTAATGCCTAATGCTTTGAAATGGGTGCAATATTGGAGACAGTATTAATTTTTTCCAGAACTTTCCGAAGTTTTGCCCAATATATTGCACTCTATAATTTGGTAAACAGTATAAAACCACACCATAATGATGCTCTACAATATCCATTACTCCATGGTAATAACAAAATTTTCCCTACCACAACATTTTTTTGTCTTTTCTGGTATTTTCCTGGCATTTTTCTGGCACTTACTCATAAGCCCTCCATTAGAACGCTTCCACCACTCAATAAGAACGCGTACCCTCAAGTAGAACGCTTTATGATTATCCCCGTGTCCATTAAGGCTTTGTGGAGGTCACTAAGAGTGGGTAGTCGAACCGTTTTATGCTAATTTATTGAATATGTGTGCAAACATATGTTTCGCTTGAGCAAACCTGCAGTGTGATTATTATGTAATGCATTACAGAAATCATAACATAAGCATTTAAGGGGACATTCTTAGTAGCCACCTTAGTTCCCTTATCCTGAAAAGCTTCAGTAAACCTTGTAATGTTGTGACATTAAATATATCTAACATTTTATCTGTTCCAATTTCAGGCAAAGAAGCAGTAGTCACAAAAAGATTACGAAGTGTAGAAGGCATCGCAATTGACTGGATTGCGAAGAATTTATACTTCACAGACAACGTCCTGGGGACCATCAGTGTCGTGAGATTGAGAAGTGAAAATTTCTCCGACAGAAGAGAGCTGATCACTCGCCTTGGAAATCCAAGGGCTATTGTGACGGACCCTGGGCTGGGGTGAGTTCTTTAATAAAAATTGGTGTAAACATTCACAAGACAGTAAGTGTTTTAAAGTTTTCAAATGGATCATCCATGTTCAAAAATGTAACTGTCCTGTGATTCGCATATATGTATAACTTCCCGTTTTAAACATTTTTTATTAACAACTAGAAAGCAGCAACATAGATGATGGAATGAATAAGAATTATATGCTATCAAAGTGTTCTAAACGGCATCCTCTAGATGTACCATAACACTAGAAACTCAGGAAATGAAAACTTATTTACTGAACAGCTGAAACATTTCAAGCAGTGCTTTTTCTAGCCATTAAACACTCTTACGTTTGTTTATGCATCATCCGTGTGGCCAATTGTATATATTTTGGCTGCAAATTAGCCACACAGATCACTCAAAAGTCACCTCTGCAGTGTATGGCATTTTGTTGCTGCAGGAAAAGCATTGTTTCAAGTCTCATGAATATCATTTCATCTCTGCTAATTATATACAAGATCACATTGAAATGTGACATCACTTATAAATCAATTCCTACTGTTACAGCTACATATTCTGGACTGAATGGCTCCGGACCAGCCGCTACACTGCAAGAATCGGCCGAGCAGTCGGAGATGGTACAAACGCCACCTACATTCGTCAACACGAGTTAGGTTGGCCAAATGGATTAGCCTTAGACTCACCAAACAGAAGGGTCTACTGGTGTGATGCTTTGTTTGATAGGATACAAAGTTCCGATCTGGATGGTAAAGATGTGCAAAATGTTGGGTCGTCAAGAATAGCCCATCCATTTGGGTTAACGGTGTATGGAGGTAAGCTTATCTTCTGAGATCTATATATTTTGGATGTTGAAAGCATTGGTTTCCCGAATACAGTAGTCAACTTTCGAAGTGGATCAAGATTTTCCCTATAATTTATATTAACACAAAAAAATATGAGTAAATGATCTTAGTGCAGTATGTTGGTGTGATGTCTCGGCAATGTTTTGGCTGACAAAACTGCATGCTTCACTAATTTTTTACCCTTCAAAACGATGATTGTTTGTCACAAGGGCCAAAATGGTCTGTAACACTATTAAATAAGCAATGGCGACCTTAATTGAAAACAGGTTATCATTTCTTTTGTAACTGTGCAATAAACCACGCATTGTTTTGTTAACTCAATTGAGCTCAACTTTTGATTTGACGTTCCACATTCACGGTTTTAGAAAATCTGTGGCTTTTCCAATGGATATGAACAATTTCACCAAGCGGGGAAGCCACCGGCTGGGGCATACTTCATCAAGTGACTGGAGAAAATTTGCTTTTCAATCATACTTAGTAGACAATTGAGGTCTTTTTTTTTAACATTTTCACAGTTTTGGTTCCTTTGGTCCAATTCGACATTGTTTGAGTGACCAAGGCTCTGAAATCACCAAGTGTTCGGTGCTGCTACAGTACTCTCAATAGTGTGACCAGTCATTTTGCACCTTGCTTCAAACAATCTTGTCTGGTGACCGTCAAAGTCACTGAAGCCTAACAATCTCGCGCAAGCACATTACCAAGATATCAAAGTTAACATTTTACGCAAAATTATGCAGCAACAACAACTGATGTCAAAATTGCCATGATGTAAATTCTTGATCCTTTTCGAAAGTTGACTACTGTACTTTTGATTTTAAAGTTTAAAATATCCTGTGTTAATCTTCTTCCGGTAAAGTATATGACCTCTGGGCTATCACGTAATGTTAAAAAGTCTCAATGAAAAGGCACTTGAAAATGGAAGGCATGCCCAGAGGAAAAAAGAGTACACTTGCAGCACAGAAACAGTACAAAATCAGTATATCCCATATATGGTATTGGAGTACATTAGAAGCACAAAAGAAGTACATTGCGCAATGACGATTTGCATGGTTGAGAGACTTTTTCACACAAAATTTGCATTTGAAGTACAAATGCAGTATTTTTGCAGTACAAATGCAGTATTTTCGCAGCGTATTTACAGTACAAAAGGAGCACATTTGAAGCGCTCGAATTATTTTAATTATGCTTCATTTATACCACCGATATGCAAATCCATACGCTGCAAAAATACTTCCTTGCAGGGAGTACAAAAGGAGCATACTAGCTGTGCTTGCTAGCAGGAAGTATTTTTGCAGTACAAACGCAGTACATTTGCAGTATCTAAAAATCAATGCTACATTAATTTTATAGGCCACATATAATATCAGTTCCTCAACAAGATCAATAAAATTAAAATAACTACACATTTAATTACTTAAGCCTAGAGTAAAAAAGAAAGCTGGAACAATTTTATATCCGTTTTGTACTTTTTGACACTACTAATAGTAAAACATTTGTATCTAATACAATGGAAATTATGCCAGTAATTGAATGTATTGTAATTTAAAACCTGGACACACCTGCAAATTTTCCCAAGTTCTGGAAGTGAACATGACCCACATGTGACTAAATCTAAGCAGCCTTAGTCATAGAAGTATAAATTCAGTACATGGAATGTTCAGATGACATTTAGAAGTTAGAGGAGCACATATGCAGTACGTGATTATTCAAATTGGTCCACTAGAAGTATAAAATCAGTACACAATTTGAATAGAAGCACAAAATCAGTATAATGGAGTACATTTGCAGCGTTGGTCTACGTACTGCTTTTGTACTGATTTTGTACTTCCTCGCTGAGAAGCTGTACTGCTTTTATACTCTTTTTTCCTCTGGGCATGGGGTTGTCTGAAATCCTTGCTTTGTCCAATGAAAATTCAAACCTTCATTAACTTTGTTTCATAATTTTTTGTCATTGTCAAAACTTGATCTCTTAAATGTTGACTCAGAAAATATCAGATAAATTTGTTATGAAGTATAATTCTCATAAATTGAAGTTACTTATCCTTCGCTTTGGTCATAGGAGCAAAATGTAACTCAAGATTTCTGAATTGCAGATGACATTTACTACACGGACTGGAGACAACAAGCAATTCTGAAAGTGAAGAAAGGAGAAACAACCGCCGCAATTGTCAGGCATGGAATCAACAAAATGTACAATATTAAGGTGTATGATGCCAGCACTCAGACTGAAACAGGTATTGTGGAATTGTATTGTTGTGCAGTCATAGGGCATAAAGTTATGCACTCCATGTCGGAATCTTAATGAGAACTCCAAGCTCCAGTCACATGTTCATCAAGTTTTTAAATAATCATCATCCAATAGATCTGGAGAAAATAATCAAATTGCAATTGTATAAAAACAATAGCAGACACTGCAGACAGTGTGTCCAGGATTTAATCCTGCTATGTTGAGAAAATTAAAAGCTACATGTATTACAGTAATATCATTTGATTTAATATTGTATTAGGTATAACAATGCTTATTTCTTTCACATTAGCATGGCGAGGCTCAACAACTAGTTCTTATCAATTGCAGTTAGAAACTTGTGTTCTCAACGGAATGGAGACTGTTCCCATTTCTGCTTTCCTGTGAGCCAAGGAGGTCAACGACCTTTCCCCATCTTACAGAGGCATTGTGGTTGTCCTTACGGAATGAAGTTAAATCCACGGTAAGTATATGCAGAAATTTGACCAAGTGTTCAGATTATATAAGGGCTGAGCCGTGATATCAGTTTTCAATTTCATTAGGATAGCTGATAGCTGATAGAGGCTATTACAGCTGAAATCGATGGATTACATTTCTTTGGGAATTGGACATAATATGATAATGCCGCAGCATAGAAGACGGGACTTGTAAATACTTGATTGGTGACAATATTCATAGGTAAATGCCAAGCATTATTATTTTTTCTTGTTCAAAAGTTATTTTTTACTCTTTTAATTTTTTTTTTGAAATTTTCTTTTTCGAAACTTTTGGATAACTTTTTTTTTTGGATAATCCTTTTTTTTTGGAAATATTTAATATTTTTTTCTTCGAAAAAAAATTTTTTGGCTTTTTTTGGGGAAAATTTTGATTTTTAATGGAGGTGTGTTAACACATCTCCATTTATGCAGTCACATTGACAAAATGGGAAGTTTTGGCGGGAAATTTGAAATTTGAGCATTTTCAGAATGTCTTTTAGGTCCTGACTTGGACAAGTTGTTTGGAGGTGATTGGTTTCAAGAATGCACCCTAACTTGATTATAGAGCAAGCATCTGGCATAGGAATGAATAGCCGGCATCTTGTTATTTGGACGTGACTTCGTTTTTATCTTGCTTAGATCCACTACGGGCAGCATCACACATTGTGTATTGGCCACTGTGCCTAAACTATTGCACTTGTAAATATGATATTTGGCACATGAATAGGTCTTGAAGTATACATATGTCTTTTGGTGTTCATATTTAAGCAATCTGCACAGTTTTTGTAAAATATTGGAAATTAAAAATAATAATTTTTTTTCCTTTCCGGAGCAGAACTCCGAAACATTTGTACCTTTGAACATGAAATTCTGCCATATCATGCGTTAAATACCCTAAATGTGCCTTTTGGGGGTCTAAATGCTCTTACAAAAATTAGTAACAGCAAATTCAGCAAAAATGTGAAAAATTTTTATTTTTTCAAATGCTCCATGATTCCGTCATTTTTGGAGTTAGACCTCTGAAATTTTGTATTTTAATAGATGTCTGAAGTATACCTCTTTAAATGACTTAACTCATTTGGAGGGCCAATCCTTTGAAATTTTCATAAAAACCAAAAAACTGGAAAATATTAGGATTTCTGGTATTTTTCTAAAATTTTGGTTTCTCGCAAATTAGGGGTAATGAATAAATTGGTAAACTTCAACAAATATTTTAGTTAAACATATATTACTGTAGTAACTTTTATAGGCATAAATATAAACTTAAGTTCAGTGTAAATTTTCTTTTGGAACTCGAGTTTTGTCAGAGCCCAGTGTGGGAGCCCATTGGATTTTGTTGGATGTCAGTAACTGTTGTTTCTGGTGTTCCATACTGAGACAGTTTTAAAATTATTTTTTTCCATATCGCCTGTGCCACATGGTCATTTTGTGGCTTGAAATGGATTATTTGAAAAATTCTGATTCTCAGGGAAATAGTCATTTTCGGGGATATGAACTTCAACTTAGGATACTACACCAGTACACCACCTCCATTTTGAACCCCTGGGTTCTTGTTTTTTTTTTGGTGGGAAAAATTTTTTTTGGCGGAATATCAAACAGAAGAAGAAGAAGAAGGTAGTCACGTTGTAGTCACGCGTGAAGAGAAGCAAGTGCCAGGATCATATTATGGGATGTCTGAATCACTTTTTTTGATTGAACCATCAGGAG
The DNA here is from genome assembly GCA_026936325.1 of Platynereis dumerilii. Lineage (NCBI taxonomy): Eukaryota > Metazoa > Annelida > Polychaeta > Phyllodocida > Nereididae > Platynereis > Platynereis dumerilii. The sequence goes on along the minus strand of JAPTHN010000012.1, from coordinate 11,546,890 downwards.
CACTCCACTCGCCTGATAGCCATAAGGGACGAGACACCTCGCTTCGCTCGGTGAGCAGGTGGCTCTGTCCCGTCTATTAATAAAATACAACTTGTAGGACATTATTCCATCTCTCCTAATCTCTAATTTAATCTATTGCTTTGGAATTCTTTTCTTACAGAAATCAGAGAGATTGCATCGCCGATTCCTCTGAGACTCCCTACCCAGATTGTCCCGAGTCAACCTTTGAGTGCAACAATGGCCGATGCATCTCGCGGAATTACTTGTGTGACAAAGATGACGACTGCGGGGACAACAGTGACGAGGATGAAAGCAGGTGTACAGGTACCGTATGTGCTTGATAAATGCAACACTAATTCATGTGGCCAATCTTCCAGATGTTCTGATTTGCTTTTATATTAATTTTAGACAGAACTTGTGATGCTAACTCCTTCCGTTGCAAAAGTGGCAAATGCATTCCTGCCAGATGGCGCTGTGATGGTGATAATGACTGTGACGATTTGTCAGATGAAAAAGAATGCAGTAAGTTGAAATTGTTTTTGGTTTTCTGTATGATCTGATAAAAATGTCTCCCGTTTTCGGGTTCTCTTATGTAGCTACTGTCACATCAAACCAAAGACTTTTGCTTTTGTTGATATCTCAGCAACATGACATCCTAGGAACTTGACATTTTCACTGACATGCTTCTGTCAGTTACTTGTAAGTGTTTATCAAACTTTTGCAATGTGTCTTGAGATGTTTTCCCTGATTTTCAGAAATTTTGGACAAATTGTCAGCGTTCTCTGTTGATATCAATTGTGACATAACCACAAAATGAACATGTGTGTCTATGAGATCAACGCAATTGACTGCATTGTGACCACCATTTAATTGCCTCCCTGTTCATGAGCAAGATGATGCACAATGTAATATTTACTGTGTATACATTTCAGGTGGCAATACCTCTTGTGCCAGTTATGAATTCTCCTGCAACAACGGCCTTTGCATTCCTCGATCTTCTTTGTGTGACACTGATAATGACTGTGAAGATGGAAGTGACGAATCTGCATCTGTTTGTGGTAAGTTCATGCAGCACTTACAGTTTGTCTCATTTCTAGAACGCATGGTCATCATTAAAAATCTGACAAAAACAGCACCAAAACATCACAAAAATGTGATAGACGAATTGTAAAATGGCTCATCTACCCATGAGTATGCGAAAATCTTCTGTGTGACCTGTAGATGAGGAGCAATCTGGCCAAACATCAGTTCCCATGTTGTGAGACAAACTGTAAATTTTAATGACGTTTATCTCAGTTCGAAGGTGTCCATCTGGATTCAAGCTGGACAAATATATGGAGAATAAGTTGTTCTTGGTCCCAGGTATATCCATGTATAATGATTAATTGTTCACTGGAACTTACTTTTTTGGCATAACGTTTCAGCCTCTCAGCTAGATAGATAGATAGATAGATATGGTAAGTGCAGCCCTCTAAGCCCAGTTCTGGGCGCTCACGAGGGTTGATTGATGAGATGAGAGAGAGAGCAGGAGTCCTCAACATGTTACACATTTACCCCATGTGAGGGATCTTTTACTTGCCCAGCACAGACACTGATACAAGGGGCCGCCAATTTAACGTCTCATCCGAACGACATCCAGCTGGGATTTTGCTCATAAAGGTACACTGAAAATTTCGGGTTCCCCAACCGGGAGTCGAACCCATGCAGGCAAAGACCTTCAGCGGAGCAGGCAGGAACCTTAACCACTACACCACCCAGCTGCCCTTAAGAGGCCTTGTTCACATGTGAATGGAACACAGGATGGCTTGTTGTGTTTGGTGTTGGCCAACACTGTATCAACACTGAACATACCATCTCCATGCGCAACGCCAAGATACTGTGTAGAGAGCCAGACTGGATAAAGCGGAAGATCAAGGAATCCATATACATCAGGCAACAACACCCCGACATGAACCGTGACCAAGGCTACCAACTCCCCCCTGTGTACAATCAACTCCTGAGTGTTAACAACACCAAACACAACAAGCCATCCTGTGTTCCATTCACATGTGAACAAGGCCTCTAGCTGAGAGGCTGAAACGTTATGCCAAAAAAGTAAGTTCCAGTGAACAATTAATCATTATACATGGACAAATATACTTTTCTTGCTTAAATTGCAATGATAATGAGTCTTATTAATGACTCAATCCTGGCCGTCACATTAATTTAACAATGTTTGAAGATAACAATCATTAATGGCCGGCGCAAGGCGAGCCATGTTTGCAGATAGTTAGAAAAGTGGTGTCTCCCGCCGTGGTCAAATTCATGTCTAACCTTTTGACGACGAGATCTCATCTATGCAGCGGCCTCTTTCCCGTGAACTTTGCACGATGCCTTTATTGAGGGTGCTCTTTTACTGTGTCATAAATACTCCGCGTTACAACGACTATTTTCGGCGCTGTGCACCTTTTTCTCAACGACCTATTCCTTTTCGTGAACCCTTGAATCTTCTGAGCCATGCAGTGAACATTTCTTAAGCCCATACGTGGCAATAGTTGCATATAAGACAGTACCAGTACCACTATTTAGCACTCACCCTTTTTTTGTATCTTCCTATTTCAGGCACTGTGACATGCGGAGGAGGCAACAGCTTCCAATGTGCATCTGGCAGATGTGTGCCAATGAACTGGGTCTGCGATGGTGATAATGATTGTCGGGACAATTCCGACGAAGTTCACTGCCCCGAGAGAAATTGCTCGTCAAATCAATTCAAGTGCAAGAATTCCCGAGAGTGCATCCCAATTGCTTACAAGTGTGACGGAGCATTTGATTGTTTTGATTTCAGCGATGAGGCTCCTATTGTGGAGTGTAGTAAGTAATAAGTATAGTTGCCTTTTCTGTTAAGATTTCCAAAGTCTACTAGTAAGTGGGTACAATACATGCACATATAACATCTTAGTCAGACAAAACCTGACCAACAACAGCGTAGTCGGTCACGTTGAGAGAGTCTTTCGACTGAGAGAAGTTTTATGTCACAGCTAGACTAGGCTTGCCAGACCAAATTCCTGGAAATTTTGAACTTCATTTCTCAGAAGCTATGAAAGCAAGAAAGTCTCAATAAAGTATTCCACCTCAAGTAAACCTACCAGCAACTTTTACAATTTTTCTAATCAGAGTATGCTATTGAGCAAGCAACCAAAATTTGTGACATCATTATTGATCCTAAACACCTAGTTTACTGACAAATACAAAGGGTATTTTCACACACCTCAGGTTATCAACCAGTCAGAATCCAGAATGGCCACTAGACTAAGGATAAATAGATGGACTTCCAATTTCTACAGCTTTAAACCCGTGTTGAGACAGCTTTAATCTCTTGTATTGCTATTCAGCCAATAATATTTCCCCTTATACTTTCAGCATCTCGTGCCCCTGACACTTGTGCGGAAGACCACATGAGATGCGGAGGAGGTGGAGGATGTATTCCGAAGAACTGGAAATGTGATGGACATGAAGATTGCGAATCAGGATTTGATGAAGAAGACTGTCGTAAGTACAACAAAGGGCAATATATACCACAGGATATGTGTATAGTGCAGGGGAACTAAGAAGTCATTTGGTATAAATTGAGATACACTATCAGAGATGGTTGCTGGACACTATATCATCTTAATGGTATAGATTATGACAATACTAGTCTATATATATATATACACTGTGTGTAGTAGAGTCTACTGTCCTCTGGGTTAGAAAGGTATGTAAGTAAGTAAGTTAGTCAACACTCTGAACGCAGGCTTCAGAAGAAGCCTCTAAGTTCTGATCAATATTATTGAGTGTGTGGCGGTAAAACTAGATGTGAATGAAGATGATCCTAATGATCTAAGATGTGGAGCGAGCAGATGAGCTGGGGCAGCAACTTGTCTATTTCTGTTAGAATCAAAGAACTACTTCTATAATAAGCAATTTTTACACATTGATCGTTCTAGTTATTTCAGACTCATCAACTGACATTTGTCTTGTGTTTTGTAGCCCCAGTAACGTGTGGCCCCAACTTCTTCAAGTGCCAAAATGGCCGCTGCATCTGGAAAGGATGGTTGTGTGATGGGGATAACGACTGTGGCGACAATTCTGATGAGGACGTTGAGCTCACCTGTCGTAAGTTTAATTTTTTTTTAAATTACAACATTATTTATATCATTTATTATATCATTAATTAAATAGGCAAAGTAAACTTAGCTTACAGACAGAATAGGAAGTGTTCTGATCTGATGCTACTCCTGGGTAAAAACCACAAGGCTGACACTTGCGTTTCTCAAAAATGGCGCAAAGATAGAAAAAGAATCGCAGTGTGTGATTTAAAATTTTATACAAATGCGCTGCTTTTAAGGTAATCTGTAATTTTTAACTTCATGCACAAGTTATGGTAATCTTATGTATTTCTTCAAGCTCCTCCTACATTCTCCTGCCCGTTCTACCAATGGCAATGTCCTGACACTCTCCGCGTTTGCATAAACAGAACTCAGATTTGTAATGGACAACCAGATTGCCCTCAAGGTCAGGATGAGAGCCCAGTCTGCAGTAAGTAAATTATTTGTTTGTTTGACTTTGCAATGTGAGCCTTAAGTGAGGTGTAACGATTGACTTTCAAAAAACTAAGAAGAATGAATTATTTTTTCTAACAAAATTGAAGGTGATTGATCTCATTTCTGAAGTCAGTTAATTATCACAGTGACAGTTTATATACAGTCATCATTCTTGTGTTTAATTGGACTCGCTTTCTAGTTCATAAAACCCAGTTTCAACCTTTAATCTTTTTCATTGCCTAAGAACAAAACAATTTTCTAGCAAGGGTTTTAAATACATAAGAGTGGTAAGCTACTTAATATAGACTTAGTGCGGCAATAACATCTCAAAAGACAAAAATAAATACCAGTGGCTATAGTAACCTGCTTTATTAAACATTTAATAGACAACCTCCCTCATTTTCAGACTCAAACAGCTGCATGGACCGAAACGGAGGATGTTCTCACATCTGTCGTCAAACGACTTTTGGAGCGACCTGTTTCTGTCCAAGAGGAATGCAGTTGAATGGAACTTTTGACTGCGTTGGTCAGTTTTTCTTCTTCTTTTTTGGTTAATTGAATTATATACATTTCTAAGGCAACAATCTGAGGATTGACTATTGTGAGCCCCATAATCTGCAGGGAAATTGCACAAATGTCATTGTTTCTGATTTGATTTCTATCTGCAACGCTATTGAGTACATGTATCTACGAAGTCATGAGATTTAACTAATGTTCACTGTGCATGTGAGATCGGACAAGGGTTGAAGGTTTATGTGGACAGGACAGTTCAGAGTGACAGTATATTTTTTCCCTGAAAATTTAATATGGTAATCTGACCAGGGCAGTGGATCTGCCTTGACATTGGTCAGCATTTGATTTGCCATTTAATTAGTCCTGATGCAAGGGGGACTGCAGGCCCCCTGACCCCCTGTGAAATACGCCTATGCTTGGGTGAGTGTCTGTAAGTTCAACTTTCGATTTCGCATTTACTTATACCTTAGAATTTTTTTCAGAAAAGAATGAGTGTGAATCACCCAGCTTATGCAGTCAAATTTGCACAGATACCAAGAAGTCATACAAGTGTACATGCGTAGACGGATACACCCTGATGCCAGATAAACACCGTTGCAGAGCACCAGGTGAGTGTTTAGCAGAAGAAGAATCATAGAAAAGCATCCTTTCATTTGATAAAAGAATTGCAATTCTTCTTGCCCACATATTTGTGTCAACTCATCAGAAATGAATCATTCAGAATCAATTCAAAACACGGAATGACTATTTTTTCTGAAGTTGATATATATGTTTACACATATAAGTAAATGTATGTGTAACTGGTTCCCAGTATTCGAATACCAGTACAAGTACCGAGTACTTGAACCCAGCACTGATATTTACACTTTCTGGCAAAATGCCGAGTAGCCCAGAGGAAATCCATTACATTTTTGATTTCAATCCAATCTAAGTTAGACAGTAAGATACTATCTACTTTTTTTCCTACAGGAGAGGTCGTACCATACTTGGCCATCGCAAGTCGGCAAACTTTTGAGATTGTGCCAGCAGACCAAGGGAAAGTGGATACAGGAGTGGAAGCAAAAACAATCAAGAATTTGAACATGAAGAGTATAGTTGGAGTGGGAGTTCATGTTGCCTCAAATACTCTGTTCTGGGGAGACAGTTCACACAATAAGATCTACAGCATCAATATGGAAACCCAGCAAGATTTGAAGGAGGTGAGTAGCATGCATCTTTGACTCATTATCCCTGCCGGGTATAAGATGCAAAAATCATAGGTGCCATGCTCACACCTTCAACAGCTAAAAACTCCTCCCCGAGCAATGCCACTCACCTAAACTATCCACCTATCCCTATTGATCTATCCTGTCCTTCTGATAACAGCAAATAACAGTGAAACAGCTCCTTTATTTACGTTTTCTGCCTCTGCTGTTGTTCCCCACCAGGGGCGCATGAATCTCCATCGTAGTTCACTGACTGCTCACGCCAGAGGCTGGCGCCACCGTCTCTCTTCCCGCCAAAAACATCCCCACACTCCAGTGTCAGCTGCTTCTCATGCCTTTACACTGGCTGACCCACTTCTGTGTAGGATTTGGCAATGTGCCAAAATATCACTAACTATGTTTCATCACCAATACTTCCTGAAATCCATTCACATCTTTTCCCTGCTCAAGTATATTCTCTACCTTTTCAATCAAAGCACATGCTTTCAGACAAACTGCACATTTTTATCATTTCCCTGTCAATATTTCCAGTGCCATCACTGGGAATCAACCACTTCATTTTCACATATACTGGGGGGTCAGGGGGGGGGCTCCATTCCCCCTAAAAATGTCCCTCAATGGGTATATCTAGTAATCTATAAATTAGTTACTTATTAGTAGTGCACTGGCATGGGGCATGTGACAAAAGGAGGATTTCATCAACTGCTTCAAACTCTTTGTACAAACGGAAAATTAAAGCTTGAGAAATGCAATCAAAGAAGAAACAGCAAGTATTGCTTCTCGTGATATCTGAAATCCTATGTTGGAAGAATGCAAGACTATACTAATATTGTTTCATTTGATGTTGTTTGGAGGGTTGAACTTACCATATCTATCTATCTGTCTCAGGTTAAACAATGTTGTGCCTATTTATAATAACTAGGCCCACATAAACGACAAGGATGGATTTCATTACTTTTTCTTGTAGGTAATCAGTGGTGGTATAGAAGTTACAGAAGACATAGCCATAGATTGGGTGGGAGGCAACATGTATTGGAGTGACTACATCTTGGAGACTATCGAAGTCTCAACCCTGGACGGGCAACATCGGACCATTCTATTTGACCACAATGTCACCAATCCAAGATCCATCTCCATCGATGCTACTGACAGGTTGGTAAATATATTTAAAGCAGATGGATAGACGGAGGGATGGAGCTTTACGTCCGGTATTTTATCGGTATTAATGCACTTGGTAGGCTAATTAGCTGATTAGGACAGGAGGAAGACATAGCAATATGATGTGAAGGATGATTGAGACTGCCGCCCAACAAATTCAAAGTGAACCAGTCTGAGAAGGGAATCAAATCTGGACCCGGCGATAGGTGGCCCAGTGCGTCACCAACTGAGCTAATACTTGTATCCCTCCCCCCTTGTATGTTGTAAGACTAGAATAGCAGACACTTAACCAAAGTAATGAGAAGGTTGTCGCAGTGTCTTAATACTTTCATTAACGTCAGAAAGTCTTGGATGCATACATCGGAAAAATATAAGGGCTGCTCCTCCTCTTGGTAGAGCCTGAAGACAAAGTCTATTTAGCATATGTAGGGGTTAAGTAATAATGATGTAAGAATAATATTTGGAACAGATCTTAGGCCAATGGGGGCTTTGTTGGCTTAAGTTTTCCGTTTCTAACATAACTTCATTTTCTTTCAGCCAGAGAAAGATCTTTTGGACTGACTGGGGACGCTATCCGCGTATTGAAACAGCAGGATTGGATGGATCAGACAGGGTTGTCATTGTTAATGAGAAGTTATACTGGCCAAATGGATTAACCCTGGATTTAACTACTAAGAGAGTATACTTCATGGACGCCAGATTGGATTACATTGAGTTCTGCAATTATGACGGAAGTAAACGGACACAAGTACTGGCAAACGACCATGTGAGTAAATTTATAAAAGAAATGATTATTTTCTAAAAAGTTCAGCTCCTGTTGTTTAAGCATTGCAACCTATAATATTTTCATGTGTTCATGATTTGCCAATTGCATTTCATTTTCCAGTTAACTGGTATGTGTCCTAAATTAAGCAGTACGAAGATTCAATAATTGTTTAAATTTCAACTTCAGCAGAATTTTTATTCTAGTATTGCTTTCACTTATCTTTTTCAGTTTATTCGCCACCCTCAAACGATAGTCTTATTCGAAGACACAATCTATTGGACGGACAGACACGCAAGAAAGGTCCATAGCTGCGACAAGTTTTCCTGCTCGAATCAGACCAATTTCTACAACGGACTGAGTATGGCAGCTGGAATGGAGGTTGTGCATCCATTGGTACAGCCGAATGGTAAGTGGGAAAAATGCCAGATTATTTTGAGAATTTTAAGTAAAACTAGAAATAGTGTAATGTAAAACGAGACACTTCCATCAGAACAGGGGATGTAGAAAAGACTTTAGAAGGAAAGGAGGGTTCGGAAACCGTTCCCCCCTCAGGTATGCAGAAGCACAGAAGAATGTCGACAAAAAAATGCAGTGAGAGGAAAGATCTGCTGTAAGGTGAAACACCATCTGTACTGCACAGGACTGAAAGTGTCCAACGAAAAAAAAAAGGTCCTTTCAAAAATTGAGAAATCTGTCTATTTTGTATTTAATTGTCTCACATATTGTTTTATTGCAGGAACCAATGACTGTGCTAGTTCACCATGCAGTAACTTGTGCCTCCTCTCACCCAATACGCCTCGCTACAAGTGTGCTTGTCCAGTTGGGAAGAAGTTGGACAGATCGGGACATAACTGTGTTCAAGGTAGGCCTATCTATTTTCACTTACTTTATCATAAAAGTTTATATATATATATACCTGTTGTTAGAACTTAGAAGATTCAGTGTAAGATGTCGAGGATTGCCATTCTCTCTCCCATCTCATCAATCAAATGTCGTGAGTACCCAGAAGCAGACTTGGAGGGCTGCCCAACCATATCTATCTGCCTAGGTATTAATCTTACTACTTAGTATATGTACATTGGGCTCAAGCTCCCTGTTCTGATCGTGAACTTTAATTGAAACACTTGAACATTGAGGTGTTATATTGTCAATGAAAAGGAATCTGCACTGTCCGTTTATTCAGCTACTACCCTTCTTAGACACACTCCTCCTCCCTTAGGCTCCCTACCAGGCCTTCGTAAGATCTTCAATAAATTGTCTACTTAAGAGTATCTCTCCTCATTTTCTTCTCTCCAGATGAGCCAGATTTCCTCATGTTTTTGAGATATCAACAGATTGCAGGATTACTCTACGGCCAGAATAGCACAACAGGAGTCAGCGAGGCATTCATTCCAATCCTGGGTCTGAAGAACGCCCGAGATTTTGATTACGACAGCAGAGACAGAATGGTCTACTGGATTGAGTATGATAAGGATACCAAAAATGTGAGTTCTGAGGTGTTTGATTAGCATTTCATATAGGGAGAATGTGAACAATTTAGGGATAGCCAAATGCATCCCTAACTTGAGAACTTTAGTGGAGGATAGGGGAAACTGGAAGAGACTTGTGTGACGCATTGTGTCCAATCAGGACAAAACATCATCTAGGAGAGGAGAAAGATAGGGGAAGTCAGTTTCCATATATTATTATGGGCGGTGGCCAAAGGCCATCCTGCCCATATTGCTGTAATGTGAGGTTTGGTAGTCTCAGTTGTCCTCCCTATTGACGATGATTTCACTTTGCACAGGCTGCCCCAGAATTCCAGTATGAGTATATTTGTGAATATCTTGTGTGCACGATAACTCCTCTTGTATTTACACTAGGATCACCAAACTAACAGGGACTATGTATCATTGTAAGACCTTGAATTAGTTTTGACATCAGTGACCTTGATCTATATCTGTGACCTTGGCAGCCATATTTGTAACAAGCTTATATACACAACAACTCCACTATTATTCTCCCTGGGACCACCAAACTCACAGGGATTTTGTATCACAGAAGGGATTGTGTATGACAGTAAGACCTTGATTGAGTTCTGACATGAGTGACCTTGACCTACCTCTGTGACCTAGGCCGCCATATTTGTGAATATCTTGTGTGCACGATAACTCCTCTTGTATTTACACGAGGATAACCAAACTAACAGGGATTATGTATCATTGTAAGACCTTGAATTAATTTTGACATCAGTAACCTTGACCTATATCTGTGACCTTGGCAGCCATATTCTGTAAAAAGCTTATATACACAACAACTCCACTATTATTCTCCCTGGGACCACCAAACTCACAGGGATTTTGTATCACAGTAACAACTTGAATGAGTTGTTACATGGATGACCTTGAACCATATCTGTGACCTTGGTGGCTATATTTGTTACAGGAATTCGCGTTGAATTAGACTTTTCAGCCACCAGGAGCAAGCAGTTTAGCTCCACGTGACGTATGGTAGAAAGCTACTCATGTATGACCAATATTCATTCTATTTCATGCACATCAAGAAACTGTGAAGTAAATTCGTTTTCGTCAGCTTGTGCAGTTTTTTCCAGTTTTATTTATGCTATGACCCAAACAAAGTAAAAATGAAAATTGAGTAGATCACAGATTTTGTGGGACTATATTTTCCATAATCTCCTGTTAATTATCAGGTTGACAATCGATTGGTCAACAATCACGAAGATTCAATCCCATGAATAGTGACTGCCTTCGACTGCATTTGACCATACCAGACCGCATTTTGTGACTGGCTCTTAATTGAAGGCACAACATACAAAATTGAAGATCAATCATAAAATTTAATTACATACGGATGTTTGCACATACACATCTATCTATCTATCTATCTATCTATCTATCTATCTATCTATCTCTCTATCTCTCTCAGTCTCTCTGTCAATCAATATCTAGGTATATCAATTAATCGATCAATCAATCAATCTCTCTGTCAATCAGTCTCTCTATAAATCAATCAACTATCAATCCATCTATCTATCTCTCTTTCTTTCTTTCTATATCTCTTATTAATGTTTTTATTTATATCTTCTGTCTGACCATCTGTCTAAGAATCCACTGAAACGATATTTTCTCAGAAGCTCCTTTCGAACTTAATAAGATTTCATAGTATAATTGTGCTTTGAATTTTACAAATTATAATATAACTGTATTTTGGATTTGATAATATAATTGTATTTTGGATATAACACCCATACCAGTGGCCATGAGCCAAACTTGGGTGGTAATAAAAATTTAATTCAATTCATCAAAATGCGGTCTGAGATGTCAATATGTACACTGAGCGCCATTAAAAACGCAACATTGTTAAACAACAAAATTTTCTAAGTTCTGGTTGCTCAATAATTATTAAATTTGGCATAGACCTCAAGTATGACATAAAGAGCAATTGTAGGAAAAATTGTGAAAAATGGTTGACTTTTCACAACACAATACTCATTTTAGTGAGGTATGTCTGAAACATCATTTACGCACATCGCTTCACTGGAAAATGAGACAATGGAAAAATTGGTCTTGTGGCTTGTTGGATGGGAATAATCTGATAAAATTTTCACACAACATGCACACAGCTTTAAAAAGCTGTCCCACGAACTTTTCAAAAAAAATATTGAGGATAAAGCAGATTTTGAATGAAAAACTCAAAATATAGGCTTCAGTATCTGGAAATGAAGCATATGAACCCAAACAAACGAACAATGGGGTTGTTATTCATATCCAGGATAGAAAAGAAGACACATACAATCATTCCATAACAAAACTCTAAAAAAAAATTGAATAAAACATCTTTTTTGAGGATTTTGACAAAAAGCTCCTGTAGGGGGCAGGCCAGCATTGACACTAAAAAATTTTTAATTTCATCATCTTTAACTGTGGCTAGTTCAAATATCACTTTTTTCCACCCCATCAAGCAACTAAAATTGTAAACTATCCTGACTAATCAAACAACACTTGGAAAGAACAGCGAAATTATTGAAATTATTGATCACAGGATCTTGAAATTTTGTGACTTGCATTTTCAACAATAGCCACGACAATTTTATTTGACACAAGAGTTCCGCTCCGAGAAATCTGTAAGTTTTTGTGAATATACCTGATGGCAACAGCTAGGTGTGTGCAAATTTTCATTGTGATATATTGAGAGGAAGTACCATTTTTTAGCCATTTTGCGATGTTGCGTTTTTAATGGCGCTCAGTGTATATCTATACATTTTGCAGATGTCAGTCAAGCTCATAATCCATTTACTTGTCAACCAATCAAAGTTTTAGTGTTGTTGAAGACTAAATGGTTGACAACAACATGCAAAACGCCTTTATTTCAAAGTTATGGTTTGTCTTGCATACTTGGTTTATCAGTTTTAATAAACAGCTTGTTGTGTTGATATCTGTGTGCAGCAGCTAATATTAATCTTTGGATTGGGCTGTGTTGCTACCATACGTCATGTGGGCTTCCATACGTCACGTAGATGCATTTTTAATTTGCAATTACTCACTTATTTTCCATTTCTGGATTTAGTGGTAGGGTGGTTTGGTTTCTAAGGTAATTTGCCCTCTTATCGGTGCAAAAATTTTGAGATTTATCTTGATAGTTTTCAGCCAACACTGAAAATACAAATTTTGCTGGAGCACTCCTCAATGAAAACCAACAAGTCAACTTCAATGCGAATTCCTGTAAAACTTTATGTAGGCCCTACATGATGACTCACAAGCAACAGAATCTATGGCAGTGGCCGTGGATAGGAGTCGGGGGTGGATAGGAGTCGGAGGTGGATAGCAGTCGGGGCGGCTGATAGGAGTCGGGGCGGTGGACAGGAGTCTGGGCGGCGTACTGGAGTCGGGGGCGGCGGACAGGAGTCGGGGGCGGCTGATAGGTGTGGGGCCGGAGGATAGGAGTGGGACCGGCGGACAGGAGTTTGGGGGGGGTGGATAGGAGTCGGGGACGGCGGACAGGAGCCAGGGTCTGCGCCAGGGGCGCTGGACAGGAGTCGGGGTCCACCGGGGGTGGCGGACAGGAGTTGAGGTCCGGCGGATATTTTTTTTGATAGAAAATATATACCAGCATCACCTGTGCTCAGCAAAACACTCCATGCCATAACTACCGCCCATTGCACTCTTGTGTGCCTTCTAGTTAAAAAAATTATTAATATTACAAAGGGTCACCGATTGTGCAAAAGAATCAAACTGGACAAATGTATGTTGAGTGAAGAAGAGGTAGTTAAGTTTCAATTTCACTTCAAATCAGACTGAAACAAATAGAATATTTCTAAAATTGCACAGCACAATCTGTATTTCATATATTTTAGATATCTTCTTTACCATTATGTTTAAGAGTTAAGACATCCGATATGTGAATTGCTCCAATTTACATCAAGTAACCATGACAACTAAATAAGGTGGTCAACATATGACAAGGGAGGAGTTTCCTGTACAATTTGCTAGTTAATGAACATATGCAATTACATAATTTCATAATATTCTCTCTTTATCTTTTCCAGGGCACTGTAAAACGCATCCATCTCGACGACACCAATGCTACCGACTTTGCACCTTCCATATATGTGGGTGGCCCATACAGTATGACCATCGACTGGGTTACAAGAAACCTCTATTGGGGAAACATAGATGATTCGACTATTTCTGTTGTGCAGTTAGATGGGGATGACCATTTCCACAGAGTCCTATTGACCAATACTGGAACTGAAAAGGGTGTTGCCAAACCAGTCGCAATGTGCGTCGATCCAGGAATGAGGTAAGAAGATAGTATTATACAGATGGCTTCGGTCGATATTACCAGGGCTTAGGGATCTAGGACTCGGGTCAGTTTGAATATAATATATGACTGTAACTAGCTCCTCAACCTCCATCTTTGTGAAGGGAGCTGCACTTTCATTTTTGGTGACCGCCATAATACGCCATGTAATGATAAGATGAGAAGACTGGGAGTCTGACATGTGTCCTATTGATGTCCGGGGACTCCCTGTGGCCTCAGCTTAGAATACTGGATACAACCGGCAACCATTTAGTGTCCCATGGGCTCGGACTAAAGTGAGTTCCTAGGGTGAGATTTGAACCCGTGCCCTCTGAGCCAGTGGACAAGCGCGCTTAACCATTAGGCCAAAAGAAGCAGTTTCACCCTACTCTATAAAATTTTTGTAACTTGACTCGTCTCCAACGCCTTTGACTTTTTACTGACTCCAAAGCATTGTTTTCTATCAGTTATGAAAATACACATGAATCGGACGTACATTATACTACATAATCTTTTTGACAACTGAAATCATTACTTTTTCAGGAAGGTCTATTGGCTAGACGAAGGCGGCCATGGAGTGCCAAGGAAAGTGGCATCAATGAACTTGGACGGATCTGACCCTCAAGTTGTTACATCTTCCAGCCTACAGTCCCTGAGCTTCATCACAATCGACACAAGTTCACAGGTTCTCTACTGGAGTGAGTCTAATGCTGGAATAGTAAGTAGATCTATGGAGATTTTTTGAAGAAACTGAGGTGATGTTATTCCATAATTTGACTAATGATTATAGGCCATTACAAAACACTCTTAATTATGTTATGCTATAGTCAATCAGAAAGCTTGAAATCTTCGGATATTTCCAAAACTTGGAAAAGGGATAAAGGGGCAACAAGACCTTTTCTGATGACACTGATATGTTTATTTGTGCTGTACGGCATATGAGGGGGAGAGTAATCATGCGAAACAGTAGTAAATGCGATTCAAATGGGAAGAACTATCATGAAAAATCAGACACATGAACATGAATCTCCTCTTTCAAATAATTGTTTTCCATTTTCAGATCAACAAGTACGCCCTGAATAGCAGAGTCCAAAGCACTATCATCTCGTCTGGCACAGAAGCGCAAGGAATAGCGGTGCGAGGGGGAAATTTGTATTATGCGGACAGCTCTTACGAATCTGTGTTTGAAGTTAAATTGTCCGACCCTACACAGAAAAGAGTTATCAAAAACAATCTGCCACAGATATCCCAACTAATTGCATACAGCAAGAGACATACTAAAGGTAAGGAATCCCGCAAGAACTAATTTCAAATTTAAGCTAAAGCTATTAGGTAGGGATGTTCCGACACCGATACCTGTATCGACCTCGATACCTGTATCAGTGGTATCGGACCCTAAAAATCAGTATCAGTATCGGATTGGGGGCAGTTTATCTTCATATATTTCAATTAAAATGGCAATTTTAAAAAGAAAAATCTATCAGTTTTGAATATGACTAAATCTATCGTTAGAGCATCTATTGAATCTGCTGATCTAAATTAGGCCTATAGCTCTCGAAGACCATAATTCATCATTACTGATGCAGTTTCATCATTTCAAAGAGTTTATCTATTTATATTCATATTTTTTTATGCTTTCCAAGGTTTGACAAATGGCTGCAATACAAACAATGGTGATTGCCAACACTTGTGTCTGTGGGGACCGGACAAAACCGTCAAATGTGCTTGTTCGACTGGATTTACACTCGCAGCAGATCAGAAGAGTTGCAAAGGTAAGAAGTAACTTGTCTGCAGTAATTTATCCAGAAATTATCAGGATATAAGGGACCGTTCAGAATTTATGACTGGGGGGGTGGGAGTTTTGCTGGAACTTCCCGTCAAAAATGTATACCCCCCCCTTGAGTTACATGCAGATTTTTAGTACCCCACCCCTAGGTTTCACGCGTATTTTTAGTACCCCCCCCCCCCCCATCGACATACAAAGCAATACACGCATATATACTGTTATACATGGCCACGCGTACAGATTCACGTCATTTCGCGGACTTTTGCCCATAAAAAAGTCCAAATAAAATGAGCTTATGCTTGTTTTTTAACATTTTTTCTTTGTTAAAATTCGTACCCCCCCTTGGAAGTGTTGTCAAAAATTAATACCCCCCCCTTGAAACACGTGTGAAAAGTTAGTACCCCTCGGCCAAAACTCCCACCCCCCCCAATCATGAATTCTGAACGGTCCCTAATCATCTTTCAAAATTAGACGTAATGGGTATAAGTATAATCATGTAGTTGGGTCACTTGCTGGATAAGTCATACTGGGTGGTTATGGTTAGGGGATGTTATTTTTTTTAATTATTCGAAACATGTTGCTAATGCAATCGAAGAAGAATTTTCAAGAATATAATATCAGATTTTGTGATATACAGTGGTATTTTGCGGTCTAAAGGGTAGATTTTCTATCCTTCCGGGATCCAATGACAAATTTTTCCTTAAGAGATTAAATGATTTTAGTCAATAATTTTCATCAATTATCATCTTAAAAAATTGTGGATTTAATCATCAAAATCCCAAAAGGTAAAAATTCATCATTCATCCCGAATCCTCTTTAAAAATGATTCAGTTTATACCCTAATACACCATCAATTTGTCTTCAGGAGTGGAGAGTTTTGTGATAGTCTCCCAAGGGTCTGCGATCAGGGCGTACAAGATGGACGGAACAGGAGAGGAGGCCATGAGTCCTGTTGGCGGAAAATGTGAGTATTTCGCAGAGAATATTTATTTACGTTTTCATGACAATTTAAATGCATTGTCCACAGATATCAGCAAATTTTTACGCATGTGTATTTTGTATGTTATCCCCAGAAAGTTTGAGTATAATGTTAACATAAATTTGGCTTTTTCTATAGTATTGAATAAAGTGTGTTTACTTTTATTGTGTAACAATTTCTCTTGCTTTCTTAGTTTTACCTTATTCTACTGCTAAGTATTAAACATCACTTCAGAAAAATGCTGATGATGCCCTAACATAGAATATTTCAGTAAAATATTTGACATTATTTGCCTTATCACTTTCACACTACGAAATAAACGAACACTTTTTTTTCTTGGCTTCAAAACTCATCAAGAGCCATTGGAGTAGATGTCACATTTTCCCTACTGATTTGTCAGTCGCAAAATATATGTAGCAATCAGAAAAGCATCATTTCTTTTCTTTTTTATTTATCGTTCAAGTTTGAAACATCTTGTTTAAAAATAAACCATATTTTC
Organism: Platynereis dumerilii; assembly: GCA_026936325.1. Taxonomy (NCBI): domain Eukaryota; kingdom Metazoa; phylum Annelida; class Polychaeta; order Phyllodocida; family Nereididae; genus Platynereis; species Platynereis dumerilii. The sequence goes on along the minus strand of JAPTHN010000012.1, from coordinate 11,529,623 downwards.
TGAGAGTCTATTGTTACTTCTACTACACAGATTTGACAGGGGATCAAATTGCAGTGCACGTCTCAGCCAACTTGATTATGTGGGCTGATGCGGACCCAACCAGAGCAGGCCGAGGCGGAATAAGCAAAATCAGTCCGGACGGATCCAACTTCAGAAAGGTTATAGACTCCGGAATTGGAGGATATGGAATCAAAGGATGTGCAGTTGATTGGATTGCTGGTATGTTATAGTTCAATTAACCTGCATTAACACAGGAAGGGAACCCGATTGCGAAATTTCCAGTGGACCTTCATAAGTAAAATCACAGCTGGATGTCGTTCGGATAAGACGTTAAAACTATTAAGTCTATATTTAATAGACTGTCTATGGATAAATTTCAGTCCTATTTAACACATTCCAGTTGAAATTTGACCTATTTTCTACTCAAATTGTAATATATGAAGTTTATTTCCTACAAAAATGTAAAAAAATAGTTTTTCATGCAGTGAAAAAGCTATTTTGTTTACATTTAAAGTAATGCAGGGCTCTCCTGGATTATAAAATGAACTTAATTACTCATTAATTGCTTATACATATATATCAAAGTTTGAAAACATTTATTTCAAAGTGTGTCAATGTTGTAAGAAAAGATGTCGAGAGTTCATAATGAAATATATATTAAACCATTATAACCAATTAATCATTCTCTGCAATCATGAATATGATTTTCTCCTTTCCAGGCAACCTGTACTTTATCAATGGTTTTTCTGGGACATATTACTTGGAAGTATCTCGTCTGGATGGATCTCACAGACTGGCAATTGCATCAATTAAAGACAGTGCAGCGAGAAATGTTGCAGTCAATCCAATTAAAAGGTGAGGATTTTTCAATGGCGTCCCATAATTTTGTCATGAGACCAAGCAACCCCCATCCCTCATGAGTGCCTAGAACTTCCAAAGATGCATGTATCACGTGTATTATCAATAACAAACTTTCAATTTTATTTCTAGGTATATATACTGGACTGATCACGGCCAGCTCCCCAAGATAGTCAAGGCTCGTCTGGACGGATCCAACCAAACAACCATCGTCAAGACTGGTATCCGTAGTCCTAGAGGACTATGTGTCGACATAAAAACTCATGACGTTTATTGGGTGGACAGTTTCGTTGATTCTTTGCAGGTATGCTCAATCCTGTGTGTTTCTGATATTATGTGTTTAATATCGTTTTTCACAATATCTTCCTATACTTTTTTCCAGAAAGTCAGTTTCAATGGAGGAAGTCGGCAAATTGTTCGCAATTTCTTACCAAAACCATACGGGGTAGCAGTGTTGGATAATGACGTTTTCTGGATCGATTATAACCTCAGGAAGGTAAATAGTTCTAAAATCTCAATGAGTTTTAAATTTTCAGTTGAAATGCTTATTGCTATGCATCAAACTTTATTTAGACGGCGCCTGGACATACCAAAAACAAACCATGGCTTTTTCTTGGTTAGCAAGTAGTTTTCATTACAGTAATGACTCACTAATGAGTTTTACCCAAAATGTTCTTGGAAGGGCATTGACTTCCCGTTTACTAGTCAATTTTCCTATCTTTAAGAGCTAATTAAAATTGTGGATGTTCTGTTTTTTGAGAACTTGAAAGGATGTGTGGGAAAACGGCAATTTTTATAATTTCAGATTTTTAAGATGGCAAAGAATGCTAACCAGACCACCCAGCCCACAGTCATCCGAGCCAATCTTCAGAAACTGACAAATATTGCCATTTATGATCGCTCAATCCAACCCTCGAGTAAGTCAGATAATTTATCCACATCAGATATAGGCCTAAACTTTGTCTTTCTTGGTAGCCTCAAAAACAGGTAGCATTAAGGCCACATATAATTGATTCTTAGCTTCGCGGACCCGCCGACACAACAGATTTCCTGCCGATGGAAAAAAAAAATTGAAAAAAAATAATAAATTTTTTTTTGGACATTATAAAAAAACATTTTTTCACTTTTTTTTTTGTCCTACCGACGACCCTAGAAAAAGAGCCTGGAGAGGATCCGAGAAGCTAAAGATCAATTATGTGTGGCCTAACTATAACTTAGCCTACTGAATGCATAATACAATGAAGGAGGTATTCAAGCTTCAAAATCGTAAAGCTCTTACCATCCATTTTCTTCCATCCATCTACAATGTATTTATCTAGTTGTTAAAAAACAATCTTCCTGTCATATCATCATCTTATCAAATCACTGCTAAAAACTAGAATTGATAACAATATTAACACAATAACATTTCAACTTGTATATTTCAGGCACCAGTCCTTGTTCAACAAACAATGGAGGATGTGAACAGCTTTGCTTCACGATGCCGAATGCTAATAGTCCAACATGTGCTTGTGCAACTGGAAGGCTCGCCAACGATGGAAAGACATGTGCAGGTAACTGATAAAATACACCCGTGTCCCGTGATCATAAATATAAATAAAATATGTATGCCAGAAATTTACTTAGAAATTGACCACATTGACACCTTCTTCTGGGATACATGATGGTATTGGACCAACTTGATAATCACTGTTTACAAACTCATGTTAGGTTATTAGACTAACCTCAGCCCAGGAAGAGTAATACCTGGGTCAAAGTCAATACTGAAACTGCGGCGCCTTTATTACAATTCAAACGGTGGCATATGTAAAACTTAGTCCGTCAAGAAATATCAGAGAGGATAATGAGCCTTCGCCATTTACAATGGATGTAGCCTTTGGGAAAACATCTAAATTTTACTCAAAAAAATTATATTCATGAATTTCATTGACATTTTCATGGAATTTTTTCATGGGAGATCTCGTGCATTTTCTAAGAATACTTTCAAGATCATTTTTACACTAGAACCTTTCGGTTTTAATGATCTCATAAAGACAGCAGTTGGTAGGAACAACTTGGGTTCAACTGGGAGGCCTAGCATATAGAAGTTCAGTGGCAGTCTTGAGAGAATACACACTGCACATTTGAGAGTGCGAAGTGTTTCATAGAGGAGAATGGGTAGGGTCATATTATGTTGAGTACAATAGACAGCGGGAAATATAATCGATCAATTGTTGATAAAGCCTATACCATTGGGCAACATGTACAGGGAAAGCAATAATTTCCCGCTGAGGAAAATGCAACCTTTCCCCCGAAAATCCAATAGTCGCATCCTTAGTCGCATGGTTCGACAAAAAGCATAGTCGACTGGTGGGAGCATGGATTCATTCTATCTCAAATGATGTGAAAATCAAGGAAGAACAGACATGTACTTCCAATTGTCAACCAATGTATCAAATGAATTGACAGCTATCTGAATTTAGCTTTTGCGCATAAACCTGCTTTTGTTAATTTGTGAGGTGTAACAAAACCTCATTTCTTAACAAGTGATAAATAACCAAGTTCTTGTGAACTTCTATACAGTGTTAGTTTACTGGCTTGACAAAGAGCCAATTAAGGTAACTGATGGGCTCTTCTTGAGTGATTTTAACATTGTAGATAACCAAAGATCTGTTATGTTTTTGCAAAATATAAACCAACTAGAAATTTCCCATGGTAAAAAATGGTTTTATTAATGAGAAAGAATGGACAATGGTTGAAGTTATTTAGGTTTTAATATTACACATACACATGATATAGTTAAATTGCGAAAGTGAAATGAGGCAGAAATATGTCTTTTGATGAGTGTATAAATTGCTTGATGAAGATGAAGGGGATGGCTTCAGTTGAGAAAGTCACTGAATGACCTTTGAGGTTGTGTATTGATAGGTGTGAATATAAACGGCACTTCATTGAAGTAGAAGTTCATTGAAGTAGAAGACCATTGAGCCTTGGAGTTTGCACTGACTGTTCCTGTGATGGCAATCAAGCCAAACATTCATCATTGTATATGTTCATTCATTGGACAGCTTCAATGCTGATGTTTCGATGACAACACAGGGAGGTGTGAAATGTAATTACACTGAAAAATTCCAATAGCAACTGAGTCTGTTTGAAATGAGTGAAACCTTTGATGGAAATTAAGTTAACAAAGTTGATCGGAATTAAGTACTAGACATGGGTTGAAGGTATGGACAGCAGCGATAGCTGGCTGAATTGTACAGAAGACAGACATAGAGACATGTTAGGGCTTCAGACGTTAGATGTGCTGGGGGGCTTATCGCATAGCCACTCACTCATTCCCAGGTGCTGCCCTCTTGAGAGCAATTTGAATATTGGCCAGCCTTTGACAACTGTTGACCTCATTTCAGGTAGATGATGTCACGGCTCAATGCCTCGCACTCTTGACCTACTTAAAAATGAAGGCCATTTTGCAGTATATATTTAGCATGCTAGACAAGTGCTGCAAAATTTCAACTTAACACCACTAAAATATAGTAAAACTAAAATTTCCCGGTTTTTGTTTAGTGATGCTACCATGGTCCTCTGTCAATCCAACTAAGAGAAACTCTCATCCCACTTGCCTCCGTTCCAGAATAAGAATTGAGCGGATAGCTTTTTCCACACTCCTTTGCAATATCTAGGTCACAGTGACCACATTGACAACTAGACACAGATTAGCACAGAGAACTTCAGAATTGTAATAGATCTCATATAGCTTTGCTTTATGAGATCTAAAAATGTACTTTAAATTTTAAATACAAACCAAAAACGATTTCCCATTTTTTTCAGACGTCGAAGAATACCTGGTATTTACGGCTGAGGTGGATATTCAAAGTCTCCATCTGGAACCTACCACCCCCGGGAGACCCTTTCCGACAATCCCTGGCCTAGAGGATACGAAAGGACTCGATTTTGACGTCCAGGATAACACCATCTACTTCACGCAAGCTAAGGCTAAGAAGCTGAGTCGCTACAATTTGAATACGAAAACATTGGAGGACATAGCTGAGAATTCTGGTAAGTGTGTATTCACTGTACTGTATTGGAATATGCATTTGAGTAGGCCTATCTATTTAGGAGCTTTTGGTATCCATCTAAAGAAACTGATACAGCTGTATGTCATCTCCCAAATGCATGAACACAGTCCTGCATACTACTATATTATGACTGTAACCATAATACTATCTAGAATCTATTCATCTTAAGGTGGCTCGCTACTCGTGTAATGACGTCATCTGAGCACATCCACGCGCAGCCAGGCAGGCCCTATCTTTGGTAGCGTCACCATTCTGCTGTCCCTGCTTTATCATCTTTTTTTAATTCTGATAATTTCGTGTGTCGGCCGCTTCGTTTGCAATTTGCGCCACTTCTATTGGGTTTAGAGACTTCTCGTTTGAAGCATTAGATGCGCTATGAAGAGGACTATATACAGCCGGAGTTTCAGGTTGATACTCATAATAGAAAAAATTTTTTACAGGCAATTTTCGGCAAGCAGGTCTAATTTCTCGAAAATGACTTTGAGACATAAATAAATTTTTATATCAAAATCCATCGTGGTAGGAAACCTTCTCTTATGCATTTTATTGTTCCTCACAATATTTGGAAATAAATGACAAAGAAATGAGAAATCCTATCGCGCCAATTTTTTTTAGCACCATGGTTTATAAAAAAATGTAAAATGGCCAAAATCAATATTTTGATTCCGAGCCCCTTGGAAAGCCCTTTAAACTAATTATATGTCTTTGAAATTGTAATCAGCTTTTCCTTTAAAGCGTCTTCTTTAATTCCATGCCTCTTTGAATAATATGGGATGCATGACCAATGAATGACAGGGTAAAATTCACAGTAAAAAAGTTCAGAAAAAAATTGAGTTTATAAGGTTTGCGTGAACTGACTTTCTTGTACATAAGCTCAAATATTTTGAAAAAAAGGCTGGTTGCGACCACTTTTTTTTACATATCCTTGCTATAAGCTATATTTTGGACCATTCTAAACTATTTTTAAGAAATCCTATCTTGGAAAGTTCATGAGTATCGAGCCACCTTAAACACTGGTATATGTTTTCATCTACCATCTTCGTGCTCTGGGCATGTATAATCACTGGGTTCCGGTTTTGATCCAAGCTCTGGCTTGGTCATCGGGACCTGTGTTGCACACAAGTCCCAATCATCCAGATTCATCCTTTGCATACTGTGTCCTCCCCTCTTACTGTCCCAATTAGCTTACCTAGTGCATAAATGTAGGCTATAATGCCCCAATCCAGGGTTCCCACAGAATCTTACGACGGAAATTCCCTGACTTTTCCATGACTTTCCCTGACCAAATTTCGATTTTCCATGACCAATGCTTCATTCATCGAGGTCGCGATTTACTAGAAACAAATTCACGCGATGACCATCGTCAACTGTCCAGCCATCAAATCAACCAACCGTCTACCGTAAACACTGAAATTTGTTTAATTTTAGCGCGAATTGTAGTCAAAATTTGAATTTTCCATGACTTTTCAAAATATTTTGTTTTTCCATGACTTTTCCATGACTTTCCATGACCACTATTTTTTCCATGACTTTCCCTGACTTTCCATGACTGTGGGAACCCTGCCAATCACTCATCTCTCAATCTCTGTGCATTGAGACAGTTTCACACATTCTATAATTAGCTTTTACCCCTTTTCTTTCAGACGATATACAGATCCAAAGACCAAGGGCTCTTTCCTACGATTGGATTTCAAAGAAAATCTACTGGATAGACAGACGATTCAACAAGATATTCTCCATGAACACCGACAAGAGTCACTTGGTTACAGTTGCCAGCGGTGATAAGCCTGTTGCCCTGGCTTTGCACCCTTGTAGGGGGTAAGTTATTACCACGTCTCCCTCCAAAAAAATTGCCTACTCCCAGATATAACATTTTTCCCTCTCTTGAATAAGCTGTTGGTTTGATATAATAGAAAGACGATAAAACAAATATAAATACACAGTTTCAAGCAATAAAGCTGTTGCGTTGGAATCCATACTTGCAGAGGGCCGGCAATACATGAAATTTTCAAAAAAAGAGTGCCTGCTCCTCGATTGTGTTGAATACTTAAAATAAATAAATTCTAAATCTGAAGTTCATTATTGCTGCTTCTGAAATTTTTGTCAGGTATTGGAATTGTTTAAGAGTCGTGACCCAGGAGTCATCAAATTCATTTTCTACTACCATTGCAACTCGCGACTCAACCTGAAAACCAAACTTCGACTCCAACTGACGGAGTCAGAGTCTCTAACACCAACTGCAAACCTCCTTATTCACGATTCGACTGAGACCCTGAAGCAATGCTGATACTTTTTAATATATTTTTATCCTCAGATTCCTGTTCTACGCCACGGCACCATATCCGGGGGGCATATACCGCACAACTCTAGCCGGTCGGTCCAAAACAACTGTCGTCACCGACAGCAGCTTCTTCCCAGCAGCTTTAACTATTGATTATGCGGAGGATAGGATATATTGGGCGAATGTCAAGTAAGTTCTGATAACCAACTAGGCCAGATATAGGCCTACAGTTTGTCTCACAACATGCAAAGTGGTGTTTGGCCTGATTGCTCCTCATCTACAGGTCACAGAGAAGATATACACTTACTCACGGGTAGATGAACTATTTTGCAATTTATCAATCACATTTTTGTGATGTTTTGGTGCTGTTTTTGTCAGATTTTTAACGACGACCGTGCGTTATAGAAATGAGACAAACTGTAATTGATTTTTAGTTTCTCAGATCGAGAGATATAACAGATTTTCTGCTGTTAAAAAAAACACTTTCAAAACCACAATTTTATTTAACTGATTGACACAGTAAAACAGAGATTACACTGTATTTTGTACTACCGACCGACCTTGGTAAAAGTGCCTTGAATATCTGAGAAACAAGCAATCAATTATGTCTGGCCTAGGCTCATTTGTGTATAGGGGACTCCCATGATTGGTGTTAGTTGAAGCACTTAAAAAAACAAAATTGACAGAAAGCCAAAGGCCTATGAGATACACTAAATAATTATTTATCCACTTATCAGTATTTGAATCACCTTTCTTTTTAAGTGGAAAGATAGAGAGAGTCACCTTAGAAGGAAACTACAGAGAGGTTGTGGTGGACACAACAGTTTCCGTGAATGGCTTGGCCGTTTTTGGCCACTACCTATTCTGGACTGATATGGGACTGGGTAAGTGGCAACGTCTTGAAGCATGACAATCATCGCCAGAACTACTAATCTGTGTTAAAACATTAAATTAGTTTTGATATTGACTTCAGAGATGCATAGATATCTGGCACAGTATCCACTATCCAGTGTCCAGCCGGATATTGGAATAGACAGGATATCTGGTATCTGACAGAATTAAATTATCAGAGCCAGATATCTGGGATGCTCAGAAATGAGTGAAAAGCTAATAAAAATATATGAAAATAAATTATAGTATATTACCGAACAACAGTAAGCAACATGATGTAACCAACATCAAAATTATAATTCAGTCAAAAAACTTTAAAAAAATATTATCCTTGTGCCAGATATAGCAATTTGGGCTATCAGTAAAAAAAAAATCAATATTATAGTTTTATTATCTGGTTCCTACTATCCGATTCCTATCTGGTTTCCGGTATATGTTGCGGCATTATTGTTGCCAGATTATCTGGAATCTGGCTATTTTCGGTATCAGTGCATCGCTATTAACGTTTTTGTTACAGGAGGTGTATACAGAGCAGAAAAACACACAGGAGCCAATCAGATTGCCCTTGTGCAAGGATTACCCAAACCCCCCGGAGAGATCAGAGTTGTCTCGAGACAAATCCAGAAGCAATGTGAGTCAATTTTGAAATTTTTTTTTGTTTTGGTAATAAAAAGAAATGCATGCTCATTGTCGCTCAAGACCAATATCCTAACCTGGGCTGTCCATGTGTCTGATTTTGTGTCTGTGTTGGTCAATTACGTTCAAATTAGCATTATAAAACATAGTGTCGGAGAGAAAGATACAGCTGCCAAATTGAATATATGGATTATAATGGATAACCAGCATAACTGCTCAGTATGGACAGTCTCTAATTAAAGGAACACATGAAGATTGAACAAGGAATTTTGTTCAGACTACACAGTTCTCACCATTTAAAAACAACTTTCTGTTCTCATAGAAGGATGTCAATCACAAGTAAATTGAAGTGATTCGTCACATCACAACAAAAACTAAATAATTTCGGTCACTCCTTAGAGATTCCAAAATCAACTCCTTGGAAGATTCAGATACAAGATTCAGATTGTTTATTTACCAATAGAAATCATCATTAATACATCATCAAAGCAATGCTATACATCTATTTTATGGTAGGAGACCTCAATAACACGAAAAAGGCCTAAAATGATGGTTGGCTTGGGACCACCTAAGGGAAAAGATAATTTGAGAGGCGGAGTGGGAAGCAGGGACTTAATAAGCAATTAAACGTTAATTTATATTCAGGTGATAACCCGTGCCTAAACAACAATGGCGGCTGCTCGGACATTTGCCATGTTGCTGACAATGGAGGAGTGGAATGTTCCTGTCCGGATGGGTACGGAACGAAAATTGGAAACGGAGGCAAGATGTGTGTGCCCGAGTCTAACACTTGCACTGACGAACAGTTTGTCTGCAAGTAAGTGTTTGTCTGTGCTTAGTTCATTTATGAGGTTTAATGAGAGAATTATGTTATAAATGAGAGATTTATGTTATAAATTGACGAAATAACCCATATTTTAAGTTAATCAAGAGATGATGCCATTATCGTAGAAATTGCCAGTGCCTTTCTTAAAAGTGTCTTGAAATATCAACACTGCCTAACTTTACAGTAAAGGATTAACTTATACTCAAGATTTAAGTTATCCCAATCTCCAAAACTTAATTACAACTTGCAAGATGGAGAGAACAGGATGGGAACTGAAGTATTTCCTCAAGCTGGCAGTCTTTGGCGAGGACCTCAAAACCCAAGCTCGATATAAAATTTGGTTTCCTTCACAATTTTTAATATGTTTCAAATTACAAAGACTGAGTAAGCTCTTACTCTTACTGGCTCACTAATACTATCTCTACCTGTCATTGAAAATAATTTGATTTCAGCATAAGTCTATTTTCTCAGCATCTTTACTTAATTTATGTAAATTTATTAATTAGAAACGGAAAGTGCATCAACCCAAGATGGACATGCGATTTGGATGATGACTGTGGGGACAAAACTGACGAGGATCCTGTTCTATGTGGTATGTATAAAATAAATTTATCAATAAAAATAGTAACAATCGAGATGGATAAGTATATTAGCTTAGGCCTAGTGTGTTTGTCTGTGGTTGCTTCAATTACCAATCAGAATATAGATGTGTAAAATGGTATGTAGCAAGTCTGAGAGAATCACTTGCTTATCAAAATTGCTTTTAGATATTTTGAAATTATTTCGTAAGATATTCGACACACGTTTTGACATTGGCTGTTCTGTTTTAGATTAGCTGTAGGCCTAAATACAGAGTTACAAGTTCATTTTTCCTCAACTTACATCATGTAGGCTATAAAGTAGTACAAATGATGTTATATATTATTTTAACAAATAATATATTATTATATTATTAATTTTTTCCAGCGGAACACACATGTCCCCCAACAGAGTACACATGTGCGAATGGTCGTTGCATCAGCCTCAGGTGGCGCTGTGACCATGACAACGATTGCCGTGACAACAGTGATGAAGACAACTGCGGTATGTCAAAAGGTTCCATTTGGAACTACATGTATTGCAATTTTCTAAATTTCTCAAATGTAATTAAGGAAGCAGGATAATTTGACGTAAGAGAGCATACCTACAGAGCATTACATGCGACATCTCATTACCTGCATCAAGATCTGTTTTATATTATTATAGAAAGGTGCATAAATATATTCTATTTCATTCCGTTTCATTTCTGTTGGAAAAGGAAAAACTATGTCTATGTGTTGACATTTTCTTGTTCTCCCCTTGACAGTACAATATATTAGTTCAATGTAGTTTTTCAGGGAATATAAATAAACCAGACAATTAAATTTATTATAAACCTGTTGAATGGACCAGCACACATTCTTGTGCAGTACTTGTCAGACTGAAAAGCGTTTAAACGGCTTTTCAAACTAGGGACACATTTTTACAACCATGAGTGCATCCTATCCCGCTAAATACATGGATATGCATATAGACAATATTCGTGCAACTAACTAATATGTTGCTTGCAATCTGTAATTGTGCATTATCTAATTAGATGATGAGCACATACTGTGTTACTTACTATATGAACTAAAGAATTCTGCTTATGTCTGCTTGCCTTAAACCTCACAAAAGGAGTAAGGTTGCAAGACATTTCATTATCTTTTGATCCCAAGTTATTCGGAACACTGACACAATTTTAAACTTGCAGATTTCCCAACATGTGGAACAGAACAATTCACTTGCCAGAACTACAGGTGCATAGATCTCAAACATGTTTGCGATGGGCAGAATGATTGTCATGACAAGAACGCCACTGATGAGCAAGGCTGTCGTAAGTAGCATATTGATGTGAAATCCAAGATGGTGTCCAAGATGGCCACCATCCTCAACGAAATGCAATATTTTACTCTAAAAGCCAAATAATGTGACATTTCAGTCCAATTTCCGGAAGTTCAGTGAAAAGCCAATTATGTCAATTTGATTATTTTAAAATTTAATCTTCAGATCCCTTTGTGCTTATGTCTATGTTGGGGGCAAATAATACTTTGTCAAAAACATAACATAGACTAACTGACTGAAGATGCCTTTTTTCGCAAGTCAATATATCATGTAACCTACCTATAAAAATTAGTTTATGATCTCTCCATGTTATTGTTTACTATATATTTCTGTCAGAGCTTCAAATTCAACTAAGAATTTATGGGTGAAACAAAATGCTTTGCCAACAAATAAATAAGTGATTTTCAATGGTCTTGGTGTTTTGGGTTGAACAATAATTTAGCTTCTAAAATATATTTGTTTTATTTACATTACATTGTTTTCTTTGCACAGCACCAACAACATGCCAGCCAGGCAAGATCAAATGTGCGTCTTCTAACATCTGCGTCACAAGAAGATGGCTTTGTGATGGTGACAATGATTGCGTGGACAATTCTGACGAGAGTCCGACGTTCTGCGCTCTTGTCACTTGTGATCCAGGTAATAACTGAACTCCGCACTTTCTCTATCAGAGTTAGAGCTTTCAGACTTGACTTCACTTTGCTCCATACATTCTTTAGTAGGAAATTTATACATAAAATATACTTATGGACTTTAATATAACTTATCATTTTATTATTCAAGTCAGTCTCTTTTCAATGAACTTTCCGAGACCAAAATCCCAGCTGGATGTCGTTCGGAAGAAACATGCAATTGGTGGCCCCTTGTATTCTGGGCAAGTAAAAGCTCCCTCACAAATGTGTAACATGATGGAGACTCTCCATCCATCAGTCCTTGCAAGCATCAAGAGATGTGCTTGAAGGGTTACATCTATCTATAGATCTGTCAATTTTGTGATAAATCTCTTAATTACAGGTGTATGTTTTCCTAATTGCAGGTGACTTCAGGTGTGCCAACTCACACAGGTGTGTCCCTGCTGGATGGCATTGTGATGGGGAGGATGACTGTGGGGACAATTCGGACGAACCTGAGGAGGAATGCAGTGAGTTTGATAATTAATAAATGAAGTCTGATCATTCAAATATATAATGGTTCAGAGGTTCAGAGTTGTTTAAGCCTTATATGGAACTACTAAATTAAGGAGAAATCTAGGAGACTTCTTTTTCCTCCTGAAATATGGTTTGTCTTTTTAATAGTGGTGCTCCAAAAAAGGAGACAAATCATTGGATTTTGTCCAATTTCCACACAATGATATCAAGTATCAACGGTTGAAGCTACCATTCCTAGATTCTTTCTTGCGGTCTTAATGTCAGCCTTGTGTACTCTTGTACCAGTCAACAATAATTTCTCTATCTCTCCTCAGCTCGTACAAACAGGACGTGCTACGGCAACCAGTTCACCTGTAACAATGGAAATTGCGTCTACAACCATTTTGTGTGTGATGGAGATTATGACTGCACGGATGGGAGTGATGAGGCTAGCAGTCTCAAGTGCAGTAAGTATTAAGTAGTAGTAAGTACTAAGTAGTAGTAATACATTACATCATTAATAATGCCTAGTCCTTTCTTTTAAAGAGATCTTCAAGATGTTGAGCTTGTGCATATTTCAAAATGCTCAAGGGTAAGATTCCATGAGTTGTTCTGCTGAATTCTAGATATGAAAAGAAAGTGATACCTTGCTGGGCATCAGATTATCAACCAGGATCTTAAATTATGTTTTCCCGAACTCAAATGAAACATAATCACTTGAATTGCCATGATTTGGCACAGTTCCTTTAGTGTTTAGACAAGGTCAATATCACCTAAGAAGATTGTGAATAGGCCTATTCTTGCTGGTATTTTTGGTGTAACTCATCGTTATTCTGGCAACAATAGATATAAAATATCTTACAGGAATCATCAACAATATGAATCCATACTTTCGTAGATTGAAACTACACTCAATTTGTCTATTTCAGTGGAAAGACCTTGCCCCAACGCAATGTTCACCTGCCAGTCAAACAAAGAACGAGGATTATTTCCATGCATTCCAAAAGCGGCAGTTTGCGATGGAACTAGGAATTGTATCTCAGGAGAAGACGAGCAGCAGGATTGTCCTTTACGGACATGTACGGACGAGGAGTTCTCCTGCGGAAACGGGATTTGTATTTCACAGACGTGGGTCTGTGACCGGGATAAAGATTGCGTTGATGGCAGTGATGAGCATAGCAATTGTAGTAAGTATGAGTACTAGGCTTAGGTATGAGTATGAGAGTAAAGCAATCTAGGTGAAGTTGGCAAGCTATTTTAACCCACTTAAAGGAATAAATGCCTGCTTTTTTCACTGACTTAGGTTTCTTTGGCAAGGTTTCCACCTGTGTCAGTGGGGAAAGTTGGCATTTCTGCCATTAAGATGGTTAAAATAGGTTGCCAACTTTACCCCGTTTTACAGTATATATAGACCTATCTATATAAATGAGAAATCCCTGTGTTCTCGCTTCTATCTATAGGCCTTTATATTTAGTACAATAATATTGTTCTACATTGTGACTAAAAATTAATTCAGCTAGTGCTCCTTCAACCACATTTCAGAATCTACATCCCTCTCTGGGTTTTATATGTATCTGTACTACTTGGGCAGTCCATATAGTCTTTTAATAGATACAAAAATAACTTCTCTATAAATTTTCAGGGAAACTTCCTGGGGGATATCTCTAAATAGCCCATACCAGTGCTGATGGGGTGTAAAAAACACAAACTCCTGGGGGATACACAAGCTTTCGTTTCATTTCATGTCTTTTGGTTTATGTACCATGGTACTAGCTTAAACTACAGCTTTCCCTTCATTCTATGTTTTGGGAGTTTACTGCAATTTCAATTAGTATGAGTTGCAAGGCCGCTTTCTAAGTAGCATTTTATCTTCCTCTGATTGGTCATTCACTGGTCATAAGCCAATTAGAGGAAGCTTAGAAACTACACAGGAAGTGGTCAAAGCAACTCATACTTGTTGAAATTGCAGTAATAGACAGGATTCATTTCACTTTATATTTTTTTGGGTCATGGGACATTAAATTTTGTATAAGTAATGTTTTGTTTCCATAAGTAGCTTTTATTCAGATATATTAAACAATATTTTTGCAGCCTACCCGTCATGTTCTGCTGACCAGTTCACGTGCAGCAATGGACGTTGCATTCCAAAAATGTTCCAATGTGACGGAGACAATGATTGCCGTGACAACTCTGATGAAAAAGAGGACCATTGTTGTAAGTATTCAGCCTCACCTTCAATTTAAGAACAAATTGTGCATAAATCATAGATAATATCCAGTGCCAATAGCCCGTCATTGTGACAGCCGTGATACAAATTGGAAAGCCCATCACCCATGCATCCACAGAGATTCATCAGCAATGGCTCCAAATGTTTTAAAATGGACGCTGAACAATGTAAGCCTTCATATTGTATTTTCAGATAAGTGCACGGTGACTTTCACCATTTCATTTGAAATAGTAAAAAAAATCGAAAAAGTGCGTAAATAAAAATGTTGAATGTTTCCCTGCCTATATCTATGCTCATGGAACATAATGGTCTGTTCTTTGCAGTGACAGTAGCACCCACATGCCCTGGCAACCAGTTCAGATGTGCCAGTGGAGACTGTATTCCTTTCCAATTAATTTGCAACAAACAGCCAGATTGTCCAGACCAGAGTGATGAGACTCATTGCAGTAAGTAATTTTTGATGAACTGAATGACAGGAGAGGTCAGGGCCCAACTTGACTCTTGATTAACTATAACCTCAAATATTGTAAGAATCAATTTACGCATCAGATTTGTTTTATTTTTGCTTGTAGATGTGAATGAATGTGACACAGTGTTCTCCAACCAGTGCGAACATCTTTGCGTTGACACAGTCACCAGTTTCTACTGCCAGTGCCATGAAGGATTCAAGCTAATGACAGATAGAAAAGCATGTCGAGGTAAATATGACAAAACAAAAAAATAATAAAAAAGAACTTTCCCTTGCTAATTTTATATGGTTCTAAAAGCAGCCAAGCCAAGGAGCCTTGGCTGGCCTGAACATTTTTCAATGGTTTAATTGGAGAAAATTTGGGACATTTTTTTCCCTACTGGCATAGGCACTTGTAAAATAATTCCTGAATCGCAAAACCTCACACAAACAATACTAGTGCAATAACTGGCATCATTTGCAACTGGTAATGCTATACAATGACTAATAAGTAGTGATGAAATGATTCTATGATTAATCGATTTTAATCGACCCACTTCTAATTCTCCGATTATCGGTAGCCGGTAGGCCATTGCAAAAATCGATTTTCATTGATTTTACAGTTTACAGGCCTTTTGTTGATATCGAGGGTCTTAATTATTGCAATAAAGCTACTTTCTGCTCCATAATTACTTCAATAGGCATTCACGATGTGCCAGACAGTTAGGTGACACTTTTAAAATCCAATAATGGTTTAAAGAGCAATTAGCTAAATCAGTTCTCATAGCAATTGAAAATTTTTACGCCTTCTGTGAGGAGTAATTTCCCAAACAAAGAGGTATGTTCGAATAGTTACAAAATCGATTTCAAATCAATTATTGATTCGGAAGAGCAACCGATTAATCGATTTCAGTGTTGAGACCGGTTTTCCATCACTACTTAAACGCAGTGTAGGTACAAATTGTTTCAACACAACGAAACATTGTTTTGAACTTTGTAAAGTCCCGACTTCTTTTTCAAACAAAATTTAGCATAAATTCAAAGATCTTGTTTATTAACTGTAGTCTCCTTGAGCCATAAACGTACCACTAAATATGGACTGCATTCTTTTAAACATTTTGGTGTAGTCATATGGAATGACCTGCCAACACGATCAGCCACAGATCTAAAAGTTTTCAAGACTCATTTAAAAACTTGGTACGGCCCAAATTGTAAATGTGCCACCTGCAGAGTCTAAATCCTGTCCGGAAGTTGTGCTTTTAAAGACGTTTTAACATTTCAAATTTATTTCAATTTAGAAACATAAATATACACATTTTACCGAAGACACTTTACATTTTACATTTATTACGTCCGATTTTAATTACCCAACTTATTGTCATATAACTTTTAATAATTTGTTATGTTGTCATACTCAAAATAGCCTTGGTGCTGATGTTTTTGTAATTTACCTCCGAGTTTAAATAAAGATTTGTATCTAGTATCTTGCACTGATTCTGCAGATATCAATGAATGCACAGAAGTCCCTGGAGCCTGTACCCAAGACTGTGAAAATACCCAGGGGTCCTACATCTGCAAATGCAGGGACGGATACAAGAAGGCACCGGATGGCAAGACATGCAAAAAGATTGATGGTATGTGTACATATTGAATATTATAAATAATGTTCAATTTCTTCATGTACAACCACTGGCTTTGAGGGTTCAACTTCCACACCTGGAACACAATTCTGCAAATCTCATCTGATATAAAGCTGGAAGATGGCTTTTATAAGTTGTAATCAGTGCTTTATGCTGAAGTATGTAAAAGACGACCAACCCTTGAAAACTGAGGTACCAAGGCGCGGACTCAGTGTGATCACCTCATCATTACATTTGCCTGTGGCAGCTACTCCCTGTAAGGCTAGTGTAAGCTGAAATAGCTTCAGAGCTAGCACCATTGAGACATGATATAATTCAAAGGAATATATATTATATATATACAGATACACTTAAAAGATAATATGTTTTTAGACCTCCCTTTTAAGCTTGTGACACCAATCTTACCAGGAGAATATATTCTTAGGTAAGCGGCTGCTCATATAAGCCTAGGCTGGCCAACAAACTGCTTTAGCCAGATCAGTTAAGGTTGTCGAAAATCTTAGCCAATTTGGCTAAAAACAATAGTATTTTCATAATTTCTTTAAGCCAGATTGAGATTGAATTAGCATTTTGCTAACTGGCGAATGGCCATCTAAAGCCTAGTAAGCTGAAATTATTGCTTTCAACAGAGCCAGTAGATTGGAACATGCACACAAGTTCTATTCATGATTTTGCAAATGTCTTACCTCTCCTGCCACAGATTAATTAAAAAATTCGCTCTTTCCATTCAGATATTGAACCATGGCTGGTGTTCAGTAACAGGTTTTACCTGCGAGAATTATCGGTCGATGGCCAGTACTACAACCTCATCCTACAAGGACTCCAAAACGTGGTCGCCATGGATTTTGACATCAAAGAAGACAGGTAATGCAAATAATTAATTGAGGTGATCTAACATATACTGACTCTTGAAATAAGTTATAGCTGATAAAGTTGCTACCGAGAGATCTTAGTGAATTCACACAGTAATTTTAGAAATATCTTGTCAGCGTTGTTGGTACGGTATGGTACCTTGAAAATTATGACAATTTTTCCATTAAATTAGATCTTCTGAATTGTAAAAGTTGATCATAGACACCATCTTCAGCATGCATTCCTCAAATAGAAAATGCAATAAACAATGCATAACAATTTGTTAATCAATTTTAATTTTAATACTTAAATGCATATGATAAGTTTATTTTAATAACACTTTTCCTTTTGTACATTTCAGAGTATACTTTATAGACGTTCAAGCTCATAAATTACAAAGCGTCCACACAAATGGAACAGACTTGAAAACATTGGTTTGGCATGCATTACCAGGGGCTGAGGGCTTGGCTGTTGATTGGATAGGAAGGTAAGTGAGGAGCAAGTTTTAGATCAAATTTGAAATTTTTCTTTTCTTCGAAGTTAAGGGCATTCTGAGGCTATGCCTTTTTCTTTAGGCCAGACATAATTCATTTTAGCTTCTCGATTCTTCAGCTTCTTCTGGAGACAATTGATCAGTTGAACGAAAAAATAAGGCTTTAATCCAAAATTATTTTAATATCAATGTCATGAAAATTGTGGGTCAGCTCAGCACAATTTTTTTTGCCATAGCGGCATCCGCGACAAAATTTTCAGGTCGGTTGATCTGAGAAGCTAACAATTCTATATGTCTGGCCTAAGACAGATTTCATAGACTGCTTCTGGTCCGACAAAACATGACCAACAACTACGGAGTCATCTTGAACAAGATGGAATTTTGAATGTTTGGATCCAGACTGTTTCCAGTCATCATATCATGTTGCACATATTTACGTACAATTTGAAATTGAAAGTAATGATTAAGGTCTCATTTCTGAGCTGCAATTTGTTTTCAGAAAACTGTACTGGGTGGACAACAAGAATGAGAGGATGTACGTATCAGAAATGAACGGAACAAGCCAAAGAACACTGATGAATTCTGATATTGACACTCCAAGAGCTATTGCTACTCATCCCCATGCTGGGTAAGAAATTGCATGTTGTGTCTCCATTTATGCATCCACGTACCTTGTATATAAACACGTATATATTATATCAGATATCTATCTATATTATTCTATCTTAATCAATCTGTTCATCTGCATTCTTTCAGTTACGTCTTCTGGACTGATTGGGGTCTATCGCCATACATCGGACGCATTGGAATGGATGGCAAAAATTTCTCAAGAATCATCACGACGAAACTGGGATGGCCAAATGGACTAGCAATAGATTTCATTACTGACAGAATTTGGTGGTGTGACGCTCATTTGGATTACATTGAGTAAGTACTCTCTTTTCTTCTCTTTACATACAAAATTATTCGGTAAAGAGGATATTTTTCTTGGTAGCAATATCACAACCATGATACCAAATTGGCCAAAGTTTTATGATTTTTGCACATAAAGTAGTATCATTAACACGGATACGAACCCTGTTAAATCTTGTCAGTCATTGCTGCTGGAACAGGAAGGTTTATTTCATCTCTTTGAGAGACAGTTCTCATAAATGTAAATGATTTCAAACACATTCATCATTAAGACAGAAAATTTGCATAGTATCTTTTATGTTCCCTCCAAAAAGTCTGAAATAAGCTGAATAAATCAGAAAAGTCTCAGTCAGTTTGAGCCAAGTGAAACTTGCAAGTATTTCACTGAGAACATCTGGTAAGGCACTGGTAGCCCACAAATACATGCATTGTACATTATAATTGTATCATTATCTTACTTTCTAGATATGCAGACATAGACGGCAAAAACAGACACACAGTAATCAGTGAAAGTGTCCCCCATCCCTTTGCTCTCACGATATTCGAAGAATACATGTACTGGACGGACTGGAACTTGAAAGATATAGAAAGAGCTAACAGATTCACTGGAGCCAATAGGACAAAACTACGATCAACTATACACAGACCTATGGATATACACTTGGTGCATCCCCTACGTCAAACTCCAGGTTAGTACAATGGTAAAGACTAGGGATGCCCGGATATCCGGCACAGTATCCGGTATCCGGCCAGATATTGAAATTTGCACCAGAGAACAGTCCTCCTGCCAGAATGAGAAAAAAAATATTTATAATCAGCCGCAAATGCAGAAAAACTTCCTTTTTCGTGTGTTTATTATCCGGTTCCTATTCGGTATCCGGATGATGGTACGGCCGGATTATCTGGTATCCGGCTATTTTTACTATCTGTGCATCACTAGTAGAGACTCGGGACACAAGATATTGATTGCTGATGAGGGAAGACATTTCTAAGACAAAAAAGTTGTAAAACAACTCATCAAGCTCGTATTTCAGTTCAGCTGTTGATATTTTGTAGATATTAGGCCTTGTGTTGGGTCTATGAATGGGTTAAACAAAACAAATTTTAGCTATTGGTTTGAGTAAATTTTTTCGGCATCACTTTCACTTTTGTTTGCTCTGTAAAATAAATGATGCTTCTATTCCAACAAACAAAAATTTTAAAAGACAAAACATCAAAATATTAGTTGTTAATCTATTTATCTATAATTTGCAGGTTTTAACCCCTGTGGTTCTAACAATGGAGGTTGCAGCCATCTATGCCTCATAGCAGCCGGCGGATCATCCTATTCTTGTGCTTGCCCAGATTTCTTTGTCCTAGCTCCCAATGGAAAGACGTGTATAGCAAACTGCACAACATCACAGTTCAGGTTTGTACAATAAAGTTCTATTAACTAGACTAGACTTGCCTTGATGGGTTAGCTATAACTTGGCAACTTGCTGACAACGGTGAGCATGATTTTTCTTTCAAACCACGGAATGACCAACCGGTGTTTGGGGATAGGAGCCTCGGCATAATCCTCAAATGTGTCCTGCACTCTATGCTAATGGAATGTGAGACAGTTGAGACACCTTTGAAAAGCACATGTTAAGTAATGCTCATTCTCTTGCAGAACTCAGAAGAAGGAGCTTTCAAGTTTATTCAAGAGTCTCTACTTGCAGAATTTGAAGTTAAAGACTGTGCTTCCACTTTAAACAGAGATAACGAAACATATATATATTGAATCATTATTTTAAAATATATTTCAACACAAGATCTAAGCATGATTGGGGAATTTGTACAGATAGAATTTTTTACTTTTCAACTCTGCGCCATCTACAGACTTGCTTACTTTTTACATAAAATTTTATCCTAAAAAGGCTTATTATGGGTGTTAATCTTCAGGTGCGGACGGACAGACGACCGTTGTATATCTCTACTCTGGAAATGTGACGGAGAAGTTGACTGCAGGGATGGAAGCGATGAACCAGCTGATTGTCGTGAGTTAACTTTTATGGTTGGATGATAGGGGCAATATGTTCCACCCGGTGTTGGGCATTGACACTCTAATCGTTAATCCGTTAATAACGATGCTAACAAATTGAGTAACTGTTAACTTAGATAAAAAGTTAATAAAGTTGTTAATTTTTGTGCAAAATTCTGCAAAAAGACACATTTTTGCATGAAAAAGCGTTAACTTTGCTATTAAATTGATTAACTAATTAGCTCTTAGTTAACATTTTTTGTTAACTTGCCCACCACTGGTCCCATCCAACATCGCATAAAGTATTATAGGAATATATAATAGGAATTTTTTATTGTAAATTAAAGGAAAATATAGGAGGATGTTACCTATTTTAAAAGGACAATAATGGAATTATTCGGCAGTGAAACCATCAGCAAATCACAGAATCGCTTCCGTCTAAGGCGAACTTTATGTCGAGTACGAACACGTGCCTGAAACTTCATATGTCGGTTGGTGGAGGGGGAAGTTGCTAAACTTTGCATCCAACAGAAATGTACATACACATTAGTCAACTTTCGAAGTGGATCAAGATTTTCCCTATAATTTATATTAACACAAAAAAATATGAGTAAATGATCTTAGTGCAGTATGTTGGTGTGATGTCTTGGCAATGTTTTGGCCGACAAAACTGCATGCTTCACTAAATTTTTACCCTTCAAAACGATGATTGTTTGTCACAAGGTGCAAAATGGTCTGTAACACTATTAAATAAGCAATGGCGACCTTAATTGAAAACAGGTTATCATTTCTTTTGTAACTGTGCAATAAACCAGGCATTGTTTTGTTAACTCAATTGAGCTCAACTTTTGATTTGACATTCCACATTCAGGGTTTTAAAAAATCTGTGGCTTTTCCAATGGATATGAACAATTTCACCAAGCGGGGGAGCCACCGGCTGGGGCATACTTCATCAAGTGACTGGAGAAAATTTGCTTTTCAATCATATTTAGTAGACAATTGAGGACTTCTTTTTTTAAAATTTTCACAGTTTAGGTTCCTTCGGTCCAATTCTACATTGTTTGAGTGACCAAGTTTCTGAAATCACCAAGTGTTTGGTGCTGCTACAGTGTATTCACTAGTGTGTGACAAGTCATTTTGCAACTTGTTTCAAACAATCTTGTCTGGTGACCGTCAAAGTCACTGAAGCCTAACAATCTCATTCAAGCACATTACCAAGATATCAAAGTTAACATTTCACGCAAAATTATTCAGCAACAACTGATGTCAGAATTGCTACGATGTAAATTCTTGATCCACTTCGAAAGTTGACTACTGTATATACGAACAATTTTAAAAAATTATAGGAGGCAAAAAAGGGGATTACAGGAAATATAGGAAGAGTGGGCACCCTGTGTATGTCCTCTATTTATGTACTTAATATTAAGACCAATTTATGTACTTAATATTAAGACCAATTAGGACCGGGGGAGGACAACGCAAGAGGGGGATTCTCATTGCGCTTTTATCATTACTCTGAGACTATTCCATGAACTAATATATGGGCCATTCTCAATTTTCGGGACAACAGGTATAGGAAAATTGTCCTGTAACGGAGGGGACAATGTGGTAACGGAGGGGAATTTTGATGTAAAAAACCAACTGTAGGAACAGCAACAAAAGGAAAAATGATAAAAGATTGATGCAACTATTATTTTCAGAAGTACTTCATCTCGTATCAGTAGATTTTTTGGTCCAAATGTCGATTTCTTGCTCATGATCTGGTAACGGAGTGGTCGGTAACGGAGGGGAAAAATTTTTTGCTTTTCGCTCATTACTGCTTTTTATTTTGGAGCTTAGACAAAATAATTGCAGAATATTAACACCTGCCACCCTCAGCAACATATACATGAAATCGCTCAGTAAAATTATCATTAGTAAGCTTGGAAATGAAGCAAACGGAGGGGACATTTTAGTGGGACCAAAAACATTTTTTATGAACATTATATCATAATTTATTGAGTACATGTTTTATGAAGTCTGCAAGGCAGTGGTACTATGGCGCACATGCTTTTGATGATATTCAGTGAAAATAGCTCATAAAAAACAATAACGAACAGAGCTATGGCAAGTAACGGAGGGGACAAAAAAATTGACATAAATTAGTGACACAACTATTGTATCAATTTAATCAATGAAATTATACCCAAAAAAAATTGAATATGAACTAAATATAAATTCAAGTCTATATTCCCATGAATCGTGCAAAGAAACTTTGAAAATAATGGTATATTAGGTGGAAAAAGAACACTTGATTTTGTCATGTCAGGTCCAGTGACAGGGAAAAACCATTGATTTTGCACGGATTTCTGGACATAATGTAAAAAAAAAAAGTCTAATGAATGACTTTTTACTCCAAATGCAGTGGTTCTAAGTACAAATATGAATAACAGATGCAGAGTGACGCTTCAGATATTTATCGCATTCATATTAATGTCAGGGAGCTAGAGTGACGCAAATTGTCCCAAAATTTGAGAATGACCCATATATATAAGTATATGCATGTTTGGCCTACCTCAACGGCCAAGTTAATGTGTTTGCATTTAGTGTGCCATAGATATATGGCACACTAAATGCAAACTAAAATATGGGATTACATTCTATGTTGCTCTGAACTTCTCAAAATGTTTCCGCTGGGTTTCGAACCCAGGACCTCTCGCGTGTTAGGCGAGCGTGATAACCACTACACTACGGAAACTGTTGAGAGCCTGACCAACTGGAAGACTATAAAGACTTTTTTTTTTACATGTCAGTTTTTAATGCCCTTATCTTTCACAGCTGTTAGAATTGACTATTTGTTCAATGTCAGTCAATAGAGTACGATATGAATACCTGTGCTGAATTCACAAGTTTATCAGTTCATTAGCAAAGGAGAACTGCGGAAAATGGAAATTTTGATAAGATGAATTTGTGACAATAAAATTCCAAAAGTAAACAATCCGAGGATAGCTTCTGTGACAAAAGGCTTGAATTTCGGAATTTCAGCATCAAAATTGTATCATTCTTTGATATCCAGTTGTCAATAAAATTTAAAAGAAAAGACAAAAGGATCATTTTTGCTGTGCAATTCTTTTCCTATCCCAATCCCCAATCACAAATAGACTTGTACTCCTGGGCTAGTGCTTAGCTGTGAAAGAATTTAACTTTCACTTGTACATTGTACTTCTGATTCATTCTGAATGACTGATCTAATTTTGTATTTTACTTTTCCAGCTGTTTCCCATTGTCCCCCAGGCCAATTCAGATGTGACAATCTCAACTGTACATTCCCTTTCAAGGTGAGACAATATTTAGATATGTGACATTTTAGAGAAGCTCATATTCTATAACCTTGTATCAATGTCTATGCTGAGCAAGTAAAACATCCCTCACATGGGGTAAATGACTAAATTTAAATCACTAAATTTTATGTGTAACATGTTGAGAACTGCCTCTCTCACTTCCATCTCATCAATCAACCCTCATGAGCACCCAGACCTTGGCGTAGAGGCCTACTAGAGGGTGCACTTACCACATCAATCTGTATCTAATTATCTATCTGTATATTAATCTGTTCTTCTGTGGTGGTATCTACCCTTCAAGATAATCTATGTGGCTATGTCACAATTGCTACAATCATGTTGTTTTTGTCTATGTATATTCTGTTCATTTTGTTAATCTATATTCTATTCCTAATAACTTTGTCTGTATAAAACTTGTCTATGTTAACTTTAGGCTGTCCATATTTGTCTATCTATCTATCTATCTATCTAACTATCTATAAAATTGAATTTCAGGTTTGTGATGGGACGGACGACTGTGGAGATGGATCAGACGAGAGATGCGAAAATCATCAGTGTGAATCATGGCAGTTCAGGTACGGGTGAAGTTTGATATGTATATCCATTTATTAATTTATATTGAGCTAGGATTAAGTTTGACAAGTATTTAGGCCTATTTGATATATGTAACTTTGCAATTTCAGATGTGGCAGTGGAAAATGTATCCCCAAATCTTGGACTTGTGATTCTGACCATGACTGCCAAGATGGGACGGATGAACTTCCGCTCAACACTCTCTGTGGTAAGATATATATATATATATATATATGTAATTATCCTGATTAGTAATACAGGAGATTGGGGTAATGCGTACCAGGCAGGCGTGTCATTCACAGAATATGCTACGAAGCTACATTTGAGTACCTTTGTTAACAGCTGTTACCTGTACCTTGAAAAAAAAATGCCCATATTTATAACATCATTAGTATTACTATGTAGGTTAGATCCTGATCTTTGGAGATTCATAAGATATACCTGGTAACATTATTCCACACAACAAAGATCTAATGTTTACTCACAAGGGACCTATCATCCTTCTCTCAAAGACTTCTTCAGCAATCTGAATGTTATCATTACAGTCTGTCTCATTTCTAGAATGCACGGTCGTATTAAAAAATCTGACAAAAACGGCACCAAAACATCACCAAAATGTGATAGAAAAATTACAAAATTGCTACTCTACCCGTGAGTATGTGTATTTCCACTGTGTGACCTGTAGACGCTAAGCAAGCAAAAGAAACACCAGTTCGCATGTTGTGAGACAAACTGTAATGTTATCATAAATACAGGCCGACTGTCAAAAGAATCAACTTACCCTGAGGATCACCTTACCCTGCACCCCCCTAGTTGAGGACAACCCTCACCCAGGTTTCCCTTCTCTCCAACAAGTCAAACTTATCCCCGAACATTAATATAAATTTCATTTTTTGCAGCCACGAAAACATGCAACCCCTTGACGGAATTCACTTGTGGAAATGGTCGTTGCATCCCAGTTGTTTGGAGATGTGATTTTGACAATGACTGTGGTGACAACAGTGATGAAGAGCCAATTAATGTTTGTGGTAAGTCGATTTCTTGCATGTGAATATTTGCATAATGTTCACTGAATATTCGCATAAAGTTCACTGAAGTTATATATTGATGAATAGGTCTGTTATGTTTGGTGCATGGAAATCTTTCACAGTTTTTACCTAAATTGGGGTGACTTTGAGCATGTGAAATAACTTTAACAAGGTGGGCGTGAATTAGGACACTTTAAAAAAAAATCATAGCCTACTCGGTAAATTAAAAGTTAAAAGCTACAAGGGATTTTGGACTTGCGCCTACAGCCAGATGTTGGCAATCTATTACGTCTTATCCAATGTACCATTTCATTCATGGATTGTTAAGTTACCCAAGTAGTTCAAAGTAACCCTGGTTTATCGTGTACTGTGATTGTCTACTATAGTCTGTTTCCCCTGAGTTGAGAGCGGTGCTTCAAACAGTTCCTAAACTGCAGATGTCAACAGCATAGATGAACCATGACCTGTTTATCACCCTGGAAATGACAGAGGTCCTGGTGATACTGGCAATTGTATCAGTGGTGTAGATATTCAATAAGGGGTGCACATTTTAGGGGTTTTGCCTCTGCTGAAAATCCCCTAAAAAGGTACCAGATATGCCCATGGACACTGATGAAGCAGGACCAGATCTGATGCTTTATGAGAAACAGATGCATTAGCTCAAGATAGTGCAGTTTTTGGTGTTAAAGGTGTGGAATTGGATAGGCTTGTGTGGCAGTTTGTGCATTTTACCGCTCTCAACTCAGGGGAAACAGACTATAGTTTTCTTGTCACTGTCTCTATGCAAGTGTGTATAGTATGCTTGGCCACATTTACATTAATAAATTGTTCATGATATGTATTTGAGAACATTGGGATTTATTCCATCCATTAAATTGACACACCTTTGGAGAAATTTTGTTTTAGTATGTTTTCAACTTTTGTTGAGTTGGCATTAAGAAGCTGAAACAAAAGCTTGGAATGTACAATCAAAATGTTTCCGCTGGGTTTCGAACCCAGGACCTCTCGCGTGTTAGGCGAGCGTGATAACCACTACACTACGGAAACTGTTGAAAGTAACTCCCAAGTTATCCAAAATCTCTTTTAAAAAATTGTATTATTTGTGAGTTTCTGAATGGCACAGCTGTTTAAATAGACTATTTACTCATGGTTATCAACCAGTAAAGATTGAGTACATCTGCTGCTGTTAAAGTGTGAGCTGCATGTTGCACATTCATTAAGTATTTTTCCGCTTTATTACTAATATATTTCAAAGTCACCACATTGCAGTAAATATTATTTGATAAGGTTGTTTAATGCAATTTCAAAAGGTATTTTAAAGTAGGTAAAGGAAGGAAGTGATTTGGATGGAGCCAAAAGGTGTGAAAGGGTAAAGTGGTGGCTGATTCTTCCTTCCTGCTGAAGTAGTCGTACTTTATTTTGGGTTTTACTGTACCGCTGCATTTCCAAATACGGAAACGCTTCCCAGAGATTAATTGGCATCGTCCAAGACTTCAACTTTAATTGATTTCTTACAGAGAACCAACAATGTTTGCCGGGATGGTCTAAATGTGCCACTAACTACCGCTGCATCCCGGATTGGGCCCTCTGTAATGGAGCGGACGACTGCAGGGACAACAGTGATGAACAGGTCGAGAAATGTCCCGTCTGCCATCCAACGGGTGAGTACGGTACTAAAATAATGATGATAATATCAACAGCAATAACTTTGTTGTCAATGGATAGCTGAAGCAGCCTAGTCGGCTCCTTCACTGCTACTAGACTGTCTAGTCAATGGAGGATTTTGGAAACCCATGGAAGGGATAATACACTTAAACATGTTAAACCAAAAAATTCAACCCTGTTCACTCTAGTTGCTCTTTTTGACCCCTGCTTTTCCTTGCAAAATTGTTGTATAACATGTACATCATACCATCTGTGTAGGAGACAAAATCAAGAATTTGCTTGGAAATATCATAGGCTATTTTTAATTTCGTTAATTTGAATTATCCTTTTGTGTTGAGTCCTGTTTATTGGTTGTCCTTTCCTATATTCTTTTAGCCCATTTTGGGTTCAGTTTGGCAGCCTGGTCAGAGCATCTCAAACCAAATATTATGCATAATTTTTTTCTCTGCTGATTACTGAAGCTTTCCTTAAACTCTTTTTAGGTGATTTCCATTGTGCCAACAAGAGGTGCATTCCTCTGAGGTGGAGATGTGATTTTGAAAATGACTGCGGAGACAACAGTGACGAAGACCCAGCACTCTGCAGTAAGTTGAATTATTACATAAGCATATTATTAAATTTTTTGTTGATTGTCTTGAAGTAAGACTTTCAAACATTGAGTTAAGATTTGAGGAGCCTCTGATCTCTGATTTTGGCATCTTGGGAACGGTAGTATTTGAATTTTCTGTTGTGTGTTCAACAAAGGAATATAGTAGGGGCAGAAATGACTGGGGCCTCTTCGGGACTAACCCTGCAGACTGATAAAGCAGATACTATATATATATATATGTCTCCTTCAGCGCAATGTGGAACGCCTAGAAACGTTGAGCCAAAGGGCGAACCCACTGGCCCAAGAGCCAAGATTCGAGGAGAGTATAATTTCTTTCTGCAGTTCTGCAGCAATTCTGCAGGTAGCTGCAGAATTCTGCAGTTCTGCAGCAAATTCTGCAGTTCTGTAGGAAGCTGCAGAATTCTGCAGTTCTGTGGCAAATTCTGCAGTTCTGTAAGAAGCTGCAGAATTCTGCAGTTCTGCAGCTCCCAGCAGGATTTTTGAAGCTTTGTTACTTGATTCAGCTTATTGCAATGCATCTGCAAGGTTCAGACCTCTTTCACAAGGTGTTGCCGCTACCCAGGAAACGTTGGTTTGGGGGCGTAGCGGTTTAGGGGTCGGTGGGGGGGGGGGTTTGGGGATTTGGTGCTCGTCAGGTTCAGCAGCGTTTCTGAAAAAATTCTGCAGCAGAATATGTAATTCTGTAGGAGTTATGCAGCTTGGGAGGTTTTATGCATTTATGCAGCCAGCTGCAGAATTCTGCAGGAAGCTACAGAATTCTGTAGGAAGCTGCAGAATTTCACAAATTCTGCAGCCACCTGCAGAATTTCACCAATTCTGCAGTTCTGCAGCAAATTCTGCAGTTCTGTAGGAAGCTGCAGAATTCTGCAGTTCTGCAGCTCCCTGCAGGATTTCTGAACCTCTGTTACTTCCTCCAGCTTATTGCAAGGCATCTGCAAAGTTCAGGCCTCTTTGACAAGTATGTTGCCGCTACCCAGGAAACGTTGGTGGGGGGTTGGGGGTTTGGGTGGTCATCTGTCTCAGCAGCGTTTTTGAGAAAATTCTGCAGCAAAATCTATAATTCTGTAGGAGTTATGCAGCTTGGGAGGTTTTATGCACTGCTGCAGAATTCTGTAAGAAGCTGCAGAATTCTGCAGGAAGCTGCAGAATTCTGTAGGAAGCTGCAGAATTTCACAAATTCTGCAGCCACCTGCAGAATTAAAACAATTCTGCAGCTGCCTGCAGAATTCTGCAGTTTCTCAAAAAATTCTGCAGGAAGCTGCAGAATTCTGCAGTTCTGCAGCTCCCTGCAGGGTTTTTGAAGCTCTGTTACTTCATTCAGCCCATTGTAATGCATAGATCTGCAAAGTTCAGGCCTCTTTGACAAGGTCTTACCGCTACCCAGGAAACGTTGGTTTGGGGGCGTAGCCGTTTGGGGGTCGGCTGGGGGGGTTGGGGGTTTTTTGTGTGCTTGTCTGGCCTAGCAGCGTTTCTGAAAAAATTCTGCAGCAGAATATTAAATTCTGTAGGAGTTATGCAGCTTGGGAGGTTTTATGCACTGCTGCAGAATTCTGTAAGAAGCTCCAGAATTCTGCAGGAAGCTGCAGAATTCTGTTAGAAGCTGCAAAATTCTGTAGGAAGCTGCAGAATTTCACAAATTCTGCAGCTCCCTGCAGGATTTCTGAACCTCTGTTACTTGCTCCAACTTATTGCAATGCATCTGCATAGTTCAGACCTCTTTGACAAGGGTCTTAACACTACCCAGGAAATGTTGGTTTTGGGGGGTCGGGGTTTGGGGGCCGGGTCACGGGGTCGGGGGTTTTGCTGCTCATCCATCCCTGCAGCATTTCTGAAAAGTTTCTGCAGCAAAATCTGTAATTCTGTAGGAGTTATGCAGCTTGGGAGGTTTTATGCACTTATGCAGCTAGCTGCAAAATTCTGCAGGAAGCTGCAGAATTCTGTTAGAAGCTGCAGAATTCTGTAAGAAGCTGCAGAATTTCACAAATTCTGCAGCC
This sequence comes from Platynereis dumerilii, assembly GCA_026936325.1. NCBI lineage: Eukaryota > Metazoa > Annelida > Polychaeta > Phyllodocida > Nereididae > Platynereis > Platynereis dumerilii. The sequence goes on along the minus strand of JAPTHN010000012.1, from coordinate 11,499,280 downwards.
ACCTGCAGAATTCTACCAATTCTGCAGCTGCCTGCAGAATTCTGCAGTTTCTTAAAAAAGTCTGCAGGAAGCTGCAGAATTCTGCAGTTCTGCAGCTCCCTGCAGGATTTCTGAACCTCTGTTACTTGCTCCAGCTTATTGCAATGCATCTGCATAGTTCAGACCTCTTTGACAAGGGTCTTAACACTACCCAGGAAATGTTGGTTTGGGGGGTCGGGGTTTGGGGGTCGGGTCACGGGGTCGGGGGTTTTGGTGCTCATCCGTCCCTGCAGCATTTCTGAAAAGTTTCTGCAGCAAAATCTGTAATTCTGTAGGAGTTATGCAGCTTGGGAGGTTTTAAGCACTTATGCAGCTAGCTGCAGAATTCTGCAGGAAGCTGCAGAATTCTGTTAGAAGCTGCAGAATTCTGTAAGAAGCTGCAGAATTTCACAAATTCTGCAGCCACCTGCAGAATTTTACCAATTCTGCAGCTGCCTGCAGAATTCTGCAGTTTCTTTAAAAATTCTGCAGGAAGCTGCAGAATTCTGCAGTTCTGCAGCTCCCTGCAGGATTTCTGAACCTCTGTTACTTGCTCCAGCTTATTGCAATGCATCTGCATAGTTCAGACCTCTTAGACAAGGGTCTTAACACTACCAAGGAAATGTTGGTTTGGGGGGTCGGGGTTTGGGGGTCGGGTCACGGGGTCGGGGGTTTTGGTGCTCATCCGTCCCTGCAGCATTTCTGAAAAGTTTCTGCAGCAAAATCTGTAATTCTGTAGGAGTTATGCAGCTTGGGAGGTTTTATGCACTTATGCAGCTAGCTGCAGAATTCTGCAGGAAGCTGCAGAATTCTGTTAGAAGCTGCAGAATTCTGTAGGAAGCTGCAGAATTTCACAAATTCTGCAACCACCTGCAGAATTTCACCAATTCTGCAGCTGCCTGCAGAATTCTGCAGTCTCTTAAAAAATTCTGCAGGAAGCTGCAGAATTCTGCAGTTCTGCAGCTCCCTGCAGGATTTCTGAACCTCTGTTGTTTCTTCCTGCTTATTGCAATGCATCTGCAAAGTTCAGACCTCTTTGACATCCATGGGGTTAATTAGCCCTTGTAGAGGGATAGCATACCAGTGGGATACCCCAACCCCAAGGGAGCAGTTCTTTTTATTCTGGGTGGACATTTCAGTGTTGGTTGGAAGCATGTTTGTTTTGATTTTGCTCACCAACTTCAAACGGCCAGTGCAACATTATTTACCCACAGATCCCTCTAAAACTTTGGATTTAGACACTATGAAACCTAAGTTTTTGATTGAGGAATGATACAACTCTGTATCTTGATTAAAAGTTGCCGAAAAACGTAATATTATCTCGATCTGACAATCGCGCCAGGCCAAGCCTATGAATTGTTAGGCCAAGCCTATGAATTGTTGGGACTACCTAAAAGGCCTAGAAAGACAACTATTTGGCGTACAGAAATGGCAGACCCCTTTTTAGAAAGCTGAGACGATTATCTGTTGATATGGGCTATTTAAAAAACCTTGACAGTCTTTCTAGCATTTAAACATGACAATATTTCATAAAATTACATCAAACAATATTTTACAAAACTGTAGAAACACAACATTTTAAACATCAAATTTGACTCATTTCCCTTATTTCTTCTATTGAGTAACCCACTGGTACAGGGGGATCCCTCTGGCCTCTGGGTGTCCTCTTGGTCCTCTTTCTTGTTTGTGTATGTTGGGGTATCCCACTGTAGAGAGCCAGTATCGAACTGATATCCTCACTGTCGACTAAGAAAACTAGAGGCCAGTGGAGATTGAATGGACCGTCCTAGGCTGTCCCACATGGACTTAATGACCGCCTGGTAACATAATGCAAGAGTGAAAAGAGACAAAAAAGTTGTTTAGAGATTTCGACTAGGCAATACTTGACTAAGTTCCCTTAGTAATGGAATAATAAAGTTCTGGCATCACAAATGGGGCTCAGTTGTTGGCTGGGGGGGGGGGGGTTGCAACAGCAGTCTGCCAGTAGGCTATCTAGAGAACTGTTACATGAGGTAAGTCATGATATTATGTAGGTAGCCCCCTATCTATGGGTGTACATGGCCAACATTCCTCTAGATCTTACTAAAGTGTGAGGAAAAAAAAAGTTATTAGGCCTATAGTATTCTTAATGAGTAACATTTTATTTCATTCATTGATTGTTACTGTCAAATAGATCACATTACATGGTCAGCACAATGTAGGCCCACCTGAAGGCAGGGAATGGGGGGAACTGCTAAGTGCAATCAGCTTTGACACCTTCCTTTGACAGTTCACCCCAAAGGGCTCTGTTGTTTTTCAATGGCAATTAGGGGAATTGGGGTGAAACAAAGTTCATACATTCCAGAATTGCCATTAGCCATATTAGACAGCTTGTATGATTAAGCATATTAGGCTACAAGTGATTACTGTATTGATACCCATTGCATGACGATCGTTGCGGACGACACGCAAATGCGCACGACAATATTATGTGGACGCAATGTCGTGCATGCTGACAGGTCGATCGCAATGACCGCGCGTATACTAGTATACGGCGGTCAATAAATGAGCGATAATACTTACTTTCTGTTACCGAAATTGGTCGTGGTAGTGACTGGTATCAACATTTTTCTAATTTTATTTTTCTGAATTTTTGGTGGTGTTCAGAGTCGTAACATTAACACGGCAAAAAGCCATACTTCCTGTCTATTGACCAATCAGAGGGGGTTATTCTGGCAGGAAGCAGTAAGAAAATAGACACAAAAAACGCCACAAAGTGTTGCAATGGCCGAAATGGAACATTAACTTTTCATAGTGATGTCCTCATTCTTGTGTGGGCATCCCAGTACAGGGTATCTCAATGGGAGGTCATCTTTCTTGTATAGGTATGCTGGGGTATCCCACTGGTACAGGGGTATCCCACTGGTTTCCTCACTGTCCTCCTCAGTCTTGTATAGGTATTCCACTGGTGCTGGGGTATCCCACTCATAGATTTACGTTTATATGCCTACAATCCCACTGGTATCCTCGCTGTCCTCATTCTTGTGTGGGTATCCCACTAGTATGGGGGTATCCCACCTGGTGTCCTCTAGGTCCTCATACTTATGTAGGCATGCCGGGTATCCAACTGGTACAGGGGTATCCCACTGGTTTCCTTACTGTCCTAATTTTGAAAAAAAGAACTGCTCCCTCAGCGGTATCTAACTGGAACATACCAGTGGGATGCCGGGATCCCACTGGTGCGGTCCTCGCTACCTCAAGAATAGCACTGCTCATAAAACCTCCCAAGCCGCATAACTCCTACAGAACTGCTGCAGAAACTTACAGAAACGCTGCTGAGCCAGACGAGCACCAAAACCCCCGACCCCCCCCCCCCCCCCCCGACCCCCAAACCGCTACACCCCCAAACCTGGGTAGCGGCAACATGCTGGTCAAAGAGGTCTGAACATTGCAGATACATTGCAATAAGCTGAATGAAGTAACAGAGCTTCAAAAATCCTGCAGGGAGCTGCAGAACTGCAGAATTCTGCAGCTTCCTGCAGAATTGTTTAAGAAACTGCAGAATTCTGCAGGCAGCTGCAGAATTGGTGAAATTCTGCAGGTGGCTGCATAATTTGTAAAATTCTGCAGCTTCCTACAGAATTCTGCAGCTTCCTGCAGAATTCTGCATCTAGCTGCAGAATTGCATAAAATCTCCCAAGCTGCATAACTCCTACAGAATTACAGATTTTGCTGCAGGGACATTTCAGAAATGCTACAGTGACAGAGGACCAAAATTGCAGAACTGCAGAATTCTGCAGCTTCCAGCAGAACTGCAGAATTTTGTGCAGAATTCTGCAGGTGCAGGAAGAATTTAAGTGTACTGCAAGATTCTGGGAGCTTCTGAATCACAGATGTTGTAGTGGTCATAGTGTAGAGTGCTTCTTTTCCTATTTACTTGAACTGGTGGTACAACCTGTCCTCTTCCTAGATGGTCACTCTAAATAGACTAATACTATCAGATTCTGTTAATTATGAAAACATGATGCAAATTATCAACTGCAATTGACACTCATGTTGACTTTCTATTTCATTATTTGATAGTCTTTTCGATAGGATTTTTCTGTCTAATATTACATAAAACTTTCCTTTTTCACTTTCTAGTGCCATTATACCGCAGTTGCTCTGAATCAGAATTCCGCTGCAACAACAACAAGTGTATCCCAGGGCGATGGCGCTGTGACCATGACAATGATTGCGGAGATGGTTCCGACGAACTCCAGTGTCGTAAGTTAAATAATTTTTTTTTACATCAGTATTTTTGTTCTCATTTGGTTCTCATCTTTTTTTTTCTTTTTTCATTTTCGTAAATCGGTCGTTTTTCATATTTTTTAAATTTTCGTAAATCTTTCTGTTCTCATAACATTAAACTTCCAAAAAAATTTCGTTTTCATCTATCTTTTGGTCTGGTAGTTCAACGTGTCACCAAATTCATCGCTGCTGATAGAGAGGAAAATGACAATGACCTCAATTACTAATTATCTTGTCTCTTCTCATGCAGATGCCAGAGCTTGCCTGGATGGCCAGTTCAGATGCGAGTCTGGCCAGTGTGTAGACAAAGTCTTTGTTTGCGATGGAGACCGAGACTGCAGAGACACTAGCGATGAGCGAAACTGCACGACAAGATTTCCCGAAGGAAGATTCTGTCCAGCTTACAAGTTCCAGTGTGATAATTCAGTGAGTATTGGATGTAGAACCCCTGTGGTAAAGATAATTGAGGAGGATACATAGGCGTTACATCTGTTGAAGACTTCAAGCTCAAGACTTAAAGCTTTCAAAAGTGCAATCATTGTGCAATTGAGGACATTTTAAGCTAGGGAATTCCCTGGCTGTCCCGCTCTTAAATATGGCCATGAGGGAGCACTGACTGACAAGCCAGTCTGCTTTAGCAGGCGAGCGGCAGTGAGTATGCAGACTGACGAAATTCACGTCGAATTGGGTATCGAATTGGCTTCTAGGTCAGTGGAACTGCTGCCCCTAAAGTCCGCGCTGCTGCCTATCAGGTCCGTGCCCAGCTGAACTCAGCAGACCTATGCTAGAGTTTCTCGAAAATGCATGTAAGCAAGGGAGTGAAATAGAACACCACCAGTGAAATGTTGTACTAAAGCAGGCTGCTGTAGCCTGAAGGGATTATAGATTGACCTGTTTCAGACAACCATGTAATATACCCAGCCACAAATACTTCATCGAGTAATGTATGAAATTATGAATTGATTTCAGATTTGCATTTCCAAAGAGTGGCGATGTGACGGGGATGATGATTGCGGAGACAATTCTGACGAAAAAATGGACGTATGCCAAAAGATTGACTGTCCAAAGGAAACAAAGTTTAGATGCAACAACTACAAGTGCATACCTAAGTGGAGGATGTGTGACAAGGTAAAATAAATAGTTCCCATATGAAGGGCTTTCTTGTATCTTACAATGTATAATACATAGACCTGCACAGCCTCTTTTTTCGACAGTGTCTCGAAAAAGTCAGATACTATGGTTCTTGTCTGTGTAATGCAATCATTTTAGTGACTGGTATCATGAATATCATAAATCATATTGCTTGGGCTCTGTCACTTTCGACTTCCTAATCTCGAGCTCACTCCTGAGGTTTGTATGATCTCGTGACAGAAGCTACAAGTTTTCTTGTCAAGAAATAGATATCAGTACAATCTACAGTGCTGTAAGCTGAGCAGAATACTAAGGGGGGGGCAGGCAGTAGGATGGAGTACAGAGACTGGTGTAGATGCATGCGCACCCAGAAAATTTGAATAATATTTTGAAATTTGTGCAAAATTCTAGAGGGGGGGGTAGCTGTCTCCCTGCAGGCTACGGCCATGATCTATTATTTTGATTTGTAGGTTGACAATTGTGGCGACGGCAGTGATGAGAATAACCATGACCTGTGTGCAGCATTGACAATCACCCAATGCTCACCAACCCAGTTCAAGTGCGCCAACAAGAGATGCATTGACGGAGAAAAGGTCTGTGATGAGGTGGATGACTGCATGGATTCTTCCGATGAACGAGGCTGTCGTAAGTTGAATTACTATTAAATAACAGTGAACTTCACAAAGTGCCTGAGAACTTAAACACATTTTCCATTACATCAATAATACCAGTGATCAAAATGGAAAGTTTTCGTAGGGGGAGCTCTTGGAGGTTGCTGTAGCGGCGCCATTCAAAATTTGTAAAAGGGATTAAATTCTGCCATCAGAGCATAGCTTTGGCTAAGAGCTCCCTCAAGCTCCCTCCTTTTTCCATCACTGAGTAATACATGAATCAGCACTCAAACGTCAAATGGTATATGCCATGATAACTTCTTTCATTTCACCTAACATTTGACTGTTCCAGATAAAGGCACAGGAGCTACTTGCGAAACGGAAAATGGAGGATGCCAACAAAATTGCACTTCCCTGCAAGGTGGGGGTTATCTGTGTCATTGTTTTGATGGATTCTTCGTATCTGACAGAGATAGGAAGTCATGTGATGGTAAGATTATTGCCTTTTAGTTAACATGTTAATGATGCCTTTACGCATTAAATTTCCATAGTAGGCCAACTGTATCACAGATAATTATATTAAGAAATACCTAAATGTTTACCAAACTAAAGGAGTCATTCATTCTGTGTACTAAGGCTAATAGCCAATGGCAAGGCTTTCAGGCTGCGAGTTAAGCCACCCTGGAGAAGTATCCTATATATAGTATATGATGCAGGAGTTACAATCCAATCATTGAAATGTATTCATTTCTGAAAATTAAGACTGATTTTCGCAAACCAAATAAACATCATATGCCAATTATTCTTCTTTGATGGAAGTACTGATCATATAAGACTGCAAGTCCTCTGTTTTTTTCTCTACTGATGCATCTCTCTGCAGCAGAGTGTAATGAAAGCAGTCTTGTATATAGATTGGAAACATCAAAATCTAATTAATTGTTGTAACTTCAACTTGTACACCTTTTTTTGTCCTCAGATGTCAATGAGTGCACAACATGGGGTCACAGATGTCCACAGATCTGTCTCAACTTCAAGGGAAACTACAAATGCAGATGTGCAGATGGATTCACCGACACAAGTTCAGGCAGAGGAACTCAATGCCGAGCCCAGGGTAAGTTTGACACAGTATTTCTAGGAACGATGTTGAGGGGGGCCTGAAGGGGATCAGAAAGGGTTATAATAGCAAGTTAGAGCAGAAATAGTCCAGACTGAGGATCCAGAAAAACTTCTGTCAAATGAAAGCATACCTTTCAGAGAATCTAAGCAAGACAAATCATTTGTCTACACACCGTCGTCAGCATCTCAACCAGTCCCAGAGCAATATAAATCACCACTTCAAAACTTATGCACAATACTATCTCCTTCTTAGATTAAATGCCATTTGAAGCTGTCTTACAGACATGTTATATTGGTGTAAGAATAAATTCTTAACGTAATATAATTCACGTAAAATACCCATAGGTCATTCTGACTTCCCTAAATTGAAGTGCACATTTGTAAGCCTGTTTATGGGATGTTTCTTAAGATGTTTTAGATGGCTAAATGACTGATGTCTTAGCTGAATTGGGTAGACCTTGATTTGATTCACTAGTTTTCTCTACTCTTGCAGGTTCAGGAGCCCAGATAATGTTTGCAGTCGGCCATGAAATTAGGAGGTACCTGCATAATGCCAAAGAGTTTGAGTACGAAGATGCAGTTATTTCTGGAAGGAGAATACAGGCGATTGACGTGGATCCTGACAATAAGGTATAAAAAATTTGTTGTTAAATTATAACAACTTACTGATAAGGCCCAAGGCCAACAATCTCCTGAACGACCCTGAGAACCATCATGCCTCTCATCAGTTTTGACACAATCAAAACACTCCTACCTAACCCAACCTTTAGCCTGTTCTTGATATACCTCCTCCAAACCCGGAGATGTATCTTCATCATTCAATGATTCAAGATAGTTTTTATTCATGGAAACCACATTTATATTCATGGAAACCACATTTATATTTTATTATTTCTAATTTCTATTCATGTTCAGCATCAAAATGTTTTGCATGGAAGAGACCGTCCATTCAAAACAATTTTAAACTGTGCAAACATGCAAATCATTAAATTAGCCAGATCACCATTTTAAATTCTGACCTCATTTATCAATTTCCTTTCACCAGGTGCTGTACTGGACAGATTCGTCAACCAAGAAAATCCAACGAGCTCTGATTCCTGATGATATGAAACAACTAGGCTACCCTCAAGACCTGGGAATCCAGGGTATCACACAACCCAATGGCATTGCCTTTGACTGGGTGGCTAAGTGAGTATGAGATCTTCCTCTTTCCTAATCAGAGTCTCTTCCAGAAATATTAATATAACGTCCCCCAATACAACTCAGAAACCATCAAGCGTTCTTGGAAGGATCAATGGACTCCAATGATCATCAAATGAGTTTTGTCAACTACTTGAATTTCAACTTCACCCGGACTCTTTTCAGTCATTTAGCTGTTAGAGATGTGCGATCAGAGGCCTATAGATAGCTAAACTCTTTCAGCAATCATTTACATACTCTCACTGTATTGCATGCATTACACTATCTGTATCGAAGTAAATGAAATTTACATACTCAACTGCATTGGCTACATTACACTATCAGTTTCAGTATCAAAGTAAATGAAATCGATTTACCAACAGCACCGAACAGCTAGTTTTCATATTGAACAAATTACTTTGGAAGGTCCAAGTCAGTGACTCAATCGAAAGCTCCATCTTGCTTTAACTACATAAGACTATCTGTATCGAAGTAAATGAGATTTATCGCATATTGAGGACCATCAACAGTAGATACTCATATCTGACACATTAACTTAAAATGGTTTTCACATCACCCTTGTACTCAACTTTAGAATACTTAACTTCATGGTATAAAAAAACCAAAAATCCATCATATAAGAGAATATTTTCTTTGTCTATCTAAAGTGACAAAATCGATCATTCACAATATATATATATTCTGCATTTCAGAAAGCTTTACTGGACAGACACCCAGAAAGCCCAGATCAATGTTGCGAATGATGATGGCCGTTATGTAAAGACTCTGGTGAAGGGCAGGCAGTTCCAGCCATTTGCTATTGCCGTCAATCCAAGAACAGGGTAAGAAAGTTCAACATTCAATATCATTTATAGAATATATATATGTGAATCCTAAGCATTAGTAAGCAATTGCACAAAATATATGAAAATAAATGTAAGTTTCAAGCACCCTGATCCTGCTTAATTAGTTCATAAATATAGCCTTTGTCTGCTCCTGATTTTGAATGAACATTATCGCCAACTACAAGACCTAAGTGTGCCTCGCATCTGTGAGACTAACATGTGTACAATATCATGCTGTATGTAGTTAAACAAAAAATTGCAGAGAAACCGGTCCTCTTTCTAAAATCTAACATTCTAGTACCCTCAATAGGACACAAAATTTCCAAGGAAATTCTGAGTCCAAAAAATACCTATCCATCTGATTCCATCAAATTCATCCTTTTCCAATTTCCAGTTGGATGTTCTGGACGAATGTCCATCCTGGAAACCCTCGAATTGAGTCAGCGTGGATGTCGGGACAAAACAGGACGACCCTGGTCAATACTCGCTTAAGTTACCCAACAGGAATCACAATTGATTATGCGATGAACGACCGGATATTCTGGTGTGACAGCAAGTTGAATATCATTGAATCTATGAACGCTGATGGCACTAATCGAGTCATTATATCATCAACAGGTATGTAACTGTGTATTGAGCAGAAACGTTAATGAATTCATAACTAAGCCAACCAAGAAATTTATATTGAGGACTAAAGGAAAGAACAGAATTTGTTTAAATGTCTATTTTGGACATAAAAGTTTAATTTTATGAGAAGTACTATCTCATTCTACTGCAGCTATTGTGCACTCGCAGACCACAGGGTCTCGATCAAAATAAAATGCTGTTTTAGCAGACATGTTCGTGGTAAAATGCAGCTCATACAGAACATATTAATAATGAAGGTTGTATTTATTTAACATTGAAAAGACGCATTGTCAGTGAAAATGATGTCAAACACCTCACCCTAGGGATAGTATCATATATGGGCCTATCTGAGGAGAAGAATTTTGCTACTTCACTGCATTTACATCAATGATACATTATGCGTCAAGTACTATTCTTGATAGGAGTACTCTGTACTATGAATTTGACATTGTGTCCTTTTAATTTCAGGCCTAAACCACCCATTCCAGATAGATGTCTTTGAATCCCAACTCTACTGGGTATCTCAAACCGGCGGAGAAGTCACAGTTATGGATAAATTTGGCAGAGGGGTAAACCAGACGCTGCAGGCTGGTCTTCTCATGCCACACTCAATAAAAATATACCAGCAGTACAGATACAATCTTACTGGTGAGTTCATGGTGAATTTGAAAGGCTCATTGTCACACTTTTCGTTGTGTTTCCTGCATGGTACTATCTATAGACCAACAGATTTGGGTTAGGCCAGAAGCCATCAAGTTGTTGACCTCTCTACTGTTAGATACTCAACATTAACATCATATTTAAAGGCTTGAGTGAAACGTTTGCTGCATGCTTTTTGAAGTCTTTGTGAAGATCGCTGGTCTTAAGGACTTGTCGGAGCAGATTATCAACTGGTCGAGCAGTCCATGCTAAGAATTTGTAATTGAATGTCATGTTAAAATTTGTGAAAATAGCCAAAATCTCAAGTACGCCATGAGCTTTTGGTGGGTCACAAAGACTGAATGTGAAAGATCTTAGTGTAATGGCATGCTGCACCACTTCCACTTGTGTTTATAATAAATAATACATAATACTCCCTATTCTGACTTACTTTCATATTGTACTGTCGCAAAACAAATCAATTGAATCAATGAATATTTTATTTTTATGTTGCAGTTAAAAATAGATGTTCCAATAAGAAATGTTGGCCATTATGTGTTCTCACACCAGGAGATGCGCAATGTCTATGTCCGAACGATTCAGACTTTGTTGAAGGCAACGAGGAGATATGCAATGCCGGTAAGAAACCAATTGTTTATAATGAATGATGTCAACACTAACTAGATTATAGAACTAAGAAACGTAGTTCAACATACTGCACAAAAAAGGAGTCTGATAGTAGACTAGACGTATGTCCAGTTGGATTTTAACCATGACATTATAAAACTTGCATAACTTGCGATGTTCCAAGTCTTGATAAACTTAGGCTCTTCCCATATTTCTGGCGTGTTTCAATCACATCAAATCTCTTGAAAAAATCAACAAGTCCATCTTAACCTTTCAGTGGAAGAAACGACACAAGGCCCATTGTTAGCAGGTGGTTGCTACAACGGTGGAACTTTCAACGTGGCAACCAAAACTTGTTTATGTTTTTCTGGTTACCAAGGAGACAATTGTCAAATTGTTGGTCCAGGAGTAGCCAGCAAGAAAAGTAAGTATGATTCAATTTGATTCATTTTTGAATAATAATCAGAATATGATAAACTAGCCCTTAATTTGTGGCCTGGAAACTTAGAACAGTTAAAATGGAAGTTCTCACCAAATTTTAATGTCTCTGATCTTCAAGTACAGTCTCATTTCAAGGAGAATCATGGAATTATATGTCATAAGTTTTTTTGTATCGTGTATCTTGACAACTTTACATCAGTATATATTGTAAATCTACTAAAAGTGTCATATAATAATGTAATTCCTTTATGAGAGTCTCTGTCAATTCTTGCCATTTCATAAGTTGCTAGTCCTGTTTAGGTTTGCACCCTAGCATACGCGACTCTCTCTTGCTTTACTATGGACCTTTACAAACCCGTCCAGGCAGATTCAGTATTAATAGTAATTCCGCATATTATAATTTTCAGGAGTAACAGCCATTGTAGTCCCAGTATGTTTGCTCATAATATTGGCAGTAGCCGCACTGGCCGCCTTCTTCTATATTAAAAGACGCAAGTAAGTAAACCTCTTCTTTCTCTGTCCCAATTATTCCTTTCGTCATTAATGCACATTAAATGACCGCTCTCGGAATTCCAACTCTTGTGAAAACAAGTTTTGATTGCCTATGATTTGCCGTGCGCGCAGTAAGGGACGTGCCAGAAAAACCTTTAATAGAAGCCATTTCTTTCACAAAAAATTCCCTTTTTTTCATTTCAGAATAAAATATGAGGGTTCAGGAGGTAAATTCCGCTCAGGCATTCCAAGTGGTTACAGCGAGAGTAATCCAAACATAGACCTGAGCATGAGATATGATAATAGCACAGCTTCATTGGTAAGTAATCAGTGTCCAGCTATTACGTCATGACTTTTTGCGCGCATTTGAATTACAGTGACTATGAATTTCCAGAAAAGGCATTTTGATGCAGCATTCCTGATAACAACCCTTTTTAGGGGAAAAACTCTGAAAAAGAGTTATTGTTCAAAGAACTTTAAACAAAATAACTGAGACTGTTCCCTAATGTAACCAAAAACGCTAAGTCACATGATTTATTCAAAAAATGTTCAACTCCCTTGGTATCTGGCTCACCCGGTGTGATAAATTAGACCTTTCAAATCTATAATGCCCCATATATACTATTTCTGATAATCAATGACATATTTATGTTACAGAGTCCTATGGATTCAACATATAACGACATGGAGGGTCCAACGAACTTCAGCAACCCTCTTTACGAAACGCCTCCAGGCGTGGATAGTGTTCCAACACAGTTACAAGACGACCCACAAGGGGCGCCACTCAGTGATACTCCCCCTATATCGACAATATCGCCAAGTAACGCGCATAGCAACTCCCTCGGCAAAGAGCCTTTGCCTCGTTCCGGAGGGGGGTTCAAACCTACGTCAGCTGATAGCGATCGGGATACGATAGCTTTAGTAGAGGAAGAAGAGGAGGATGAGTAAATGTGCCTGAATGCTATAAAATACTGTAAAATTGTTATATAGTTGTAAAAATTATATATATTTCGATCTGTGGTTATTCAGCGTGAAAATCATTGTTATGCAATGATTACATTCATATCATATCATCAAATAAGAGTCATTAGTTTGTTTTATATAAGTGGCATCAATATAGGATATCATTTTTTATTGGTAAAAATGTGATCTTCAATTTCTTCATGTATAGACAGTCTGTGACCAATTATTAAGAGACTAAGAAACATTACCTCGCCTTTTGGTGAATATTCAGTTAGCATACACCAACTAAAATTTAGAAAAGTGAGGTTTTAAAAAATTGACACACAGTATTCCACATGCATAATATTAGAATGATTAAGAATTGTATATTTGTTGTCAACTATAAGTGGTATAAGTTAATTAATGTAAATTAATGTAAATAAATATACAAAATGTACAAGTAAGAAAGAGATTTGTGCAAATGACCAAGTGTGTGAAACATGCTGTGTTAATGGAACAAATTTTTTACATTTTCTGTCTTCAGCCCCTAGGTTTCAGCCTTAAAAAAAAATTTCCTTCGGACTGTTCTACTATCTTCTCCTGTCAACTGCGCCATACAATGACGCTATCCTGTCACCTGCGCCGTGAATATGGCTACATTCAAATTCATTATTATATTTGTGTTATGGGTTTATTTTAGTGGACCAATAGCTTACATTTTAGACATCATTGCTGATACAGTCCCTAATACAAGTGCTCAACCTTCCCCCCCCCCTATCTGCAGATATGGAGACTTGAGGTCCAGATGGAATGAACCTCACAAAAGTTTTAATTTTGGAGTAAACTGTATTTAAGAATAATTTCATTGAAGAACTTTGGTTTTCATTCTCACACAAAACATTTTCAACTGAGGGAGGGACTGGGAGGCCCGGGAGGGGGGGAGAACCGGGGAGCATAGGGGAGAATCCCTGGGAGGGGAGGGGAGACCCTGGGAGGGGGAGGGGAGACCCTGGGAGGGGGAGGAGACCCTGGGGAGTGAAAGAAGTTGCATAACCATTGAGGTCGCTAGTGGGGAAGGAGAGCTTTTCCAAGGGATCTGTAATTCAGTATTGCCATTTAGCGATCTAGAATTTTGTTAGTGACACCAGTTTGTTTGTATCAAGAACATGTATAAACTTGTTGCCTTCTAAATGTCGCAAATGTCTATTAACTTGAATATATGTTTATGAGAAACTGTATGGTAAAATGTTAAAAGTATGCTGAAGAGGGCTTTTTTATATGTTTGCATTACTAATTGGCATAGATGTTTCAATGCACATTCAGTATTAGGTTGAGGTTGTAAACTGTTTTAGCATGTTGGCCTATGTACACTTGACTTGCTCGACTTGTTTTGGTAGAAAAATATTCACCATAGCAATCTATCATTTTATTAAGATAAATTTTTGGAGGGCATAATAGAACCAACTAGTCTTTGAGGTCTATCTAAAAAACAAAACTTACTATTTTGCATATTTTCAATAAATATCCGAAAATCATTCGGATTATTTTTCATGCCTCAAACAATTTACTTGACCTCATGTCCTAAGTCCCTATATTTTCTCAAGTTCATTTCATCTTACACGAATTTGAAAAAAAATAGTTTAATTTTCCTTTCTACTAACTCTTGCCATTATTCAATTAAAGAGTGCTTTTTCTTGCCATTACTCTGCCAATCTACCTTTTCGAATTCTTCATTAATTTAATTTTTCACTTTAAAAATAGAAGCATGGTACAAGGTAAATGTTTATGACTTTTAAAAAGACAGAAAGTGTTCTTTTTTTGCCAATATTAACAATTTTTTTGTAAAAATTGTCATTTAAAATACAGATCATAAAAATGAACATCCATCTCGACAGGTAATTTGATGTCAGTGGAATGGCAATATTATATTCAGTATACATGTTACCGTCAAGGGGTAAGGCCACACATAATTGATTCTTAGCTTCGCGGACCCGCCGACACAATAGACTTCCTGCCGATGGAAAAAAAAAAGTTGAAAAACAAAAAAAATTTTTTTTGACATTATAAAAAAAAAAATGTTCACCTTTTTTTTTTGTCCTACCGACCGACCCTAGAAAAAGTGCCTTGAGAGGATCCGAGAAGCTAAAGATCAATTATGTGTGGCCTAAACTCTAATTGGGTTTGAATGCATTACATTTTTGTAATTTTTATGTGTTGACTTTTTCTCCTTGCTAAATGTATGCCTGACTGCTACCTGAAGAAATACATGATATACCTTTGATTGATGATGATTTACGTTTTTTTATTTGAAAAATGAAGTCATTTGTTCGATAGATTTTTTTCTTCTTTTGCACAAGGCAATAGAGGAGTGTACAGTGACAGTGCAAGATAAATATTTTATGATGAATTTGATGACTGGTTAATGATTATTGTGCATGAAAATCGAGCTGTGTAACACATTAATTGACCTATTAGTTCAAATTGTTGTTTAAATTGTGTTTAAGTTTATGTAAAAAATGTATATATTTATGTTTGCAAGACAAAACCAGGGTATAATGTTGTAACTTTACGTTATTACGATCTAGATGAATAGAACTAATTAGATTTAGAACTTTAGATTATTATAGAACTAAATAAACATACAATAAAGCTTAATAATTATCAATACTATGCGAAAAGGCAAAATGTGAATATTGTTTTATACACACATATATGTGGGCCTACATTATATTTGTTATTTGTGTATTGTTAGTTTTATTTAATATAAACCCTTTTTGGACGCAAACAAGTTATGTTTAAGTTTGATGGAAATACCTCATAAAATATTTACAGCTTTCAACAATCAGCACCATATATTCAAAGACTTATATCTAAAAAAATATACATGGCACACAACACAAAAATCATTGCAAATCTTCAAAGCTTGCTTTGCATCTGATTCAATCAATTATCTTGTTCTTCTCGCATTGGTGCTTCAATATAATTTAGTGTTTGCATTTGAAATTATTGATTTATATTTTCTTTTTTTACTTTAATAGTGACCACTGTAACACTTAATTTAACTTCATAACTAATTGTGCTGCCTTTGATTCTAATTGAATTCCAAAATATGACAGGATTACTTTAATTTGTGAATTAAATTTCATTTTTGTACAAAAATAATGTTAAAACTGCTATTGTACCACCATTAACCAAAAAAGAATTAACCAATTTGATATAATTTTTCAAACTTTGTTATTATAGGGGAGACTGGGGTAATTTTATCTCCAGGACAAGTTTACCCTTCTGCAGTATTTTTAAAACACAAGTCATTATTTCTGAGTAAGACACCAGACCCATATGATGTATTTTTCTAAATGAAACAAACTCAGCAAACTTCGGAAATTGAAATCGAGGATCAATTTACCCTAGGGTCCAACTTGCCCCAGTCTCCCCTCGTCATGTTAAATATATGATTAATGCTTTAGGCTTTTATATCAGTGCGAACTTAACACATTCCTCAATATAAAAACCTCAAGCAACAAACGACCAAATGATTTGACATTATATGAATATGAAGTTATATATATTTACTGTAGATACAAGAAGGAATAATAAACTTATGATATTTTTCATGCGCTTTTGTTCAATTCATTCTTTACTCAAAAGTACCATTTTAAAACAGGAATTTTGTCATGAACAACAAATATCCCCCCCCCCCTCGGGACCCCTGCATGTGTTGAGTGAACGATCCACTGTGCTGTAGTACCAAGAAAACTTGTACCTACCTAGCCATGCAGACGCAGGTTGGGCTAGTATTCAAGAAATCAAATGCAATAAGTACATTTATATTCGCGCAGCGAAACGGCCACAGGCTGTTTCGCGAAGCGAAATTTAGCACAAGAAAGGTTTCAAAATTCTGTGCAGTGATGGCCTCAACATCAATGGTCGACAGCAGGAAATTAGGTCAAGTGGTACCAGCTTCTTATCAATGATTTAGTTTCGAATTTAACAAAACATGACATATTCATATTCAAAAGTGTCTTAAAAATTCAATAATATTATCCAGTAATATTCCCTGTATCTATAATTTTTATGAAATAGTTAATTATAAGCCTTGACAAGCTAAATTAAATTATTAACATGTGATTCATTTCATTTAAAAACAGACAACAAGAAAACATAACAAAATTAAAGTTACATGATCTTTGTCAACTGATGATTATGTAACTGTGAGCAATTAATCTACATGCAGATCATGTTATTGTTTTTGTTATCACTATTATGTAATATCAACAATCTAGCATAGACTTAAATTTGGCAGCTTTCAGTGTTGTCTTCCTTTTTACTATTTAGCTGATTATCTATCAATTCTATTTATCCTTAATCCTATTTATTTGCTATCCTACATTGAATATTAAATAAATTTAATGAAAGTTATGGTAAAACCATAAGTCCTAAAAAAACTTTTTAAGTGCTGCGCGAATTTCATGGCTGTGCAATTTACATATTAAATTTTATGTTAGATACTATAGAGCGATTTGAGGGGCAAATGCCCAGTTTCAAATGGACTGGCTTGGGGTCTGGTGACCCATGGTGCCTACTGTGGCCTTTTTGGATGGATAGATGATTGGGACTTTACGAGTACGTCCTGTATTTATGCACTTGGTAGGCTAATTAGGACAGGGGGAGGATACGGCAATGAGGCGAAGGATGATTGAAACAGCTCTCCAACATAGGCCAAGGTGACCCGGCAACAGCTGGATTCGAACCCTGGACCCAGCGATTGGCAGCCAAGCATGCTATATCACCAGACCAACCCTCCCCCGTGGCCTTTTTGGAAGCTTAGTAGAAAATGCTCTAGTGATAGATAGATATGGTAAGTGCAGCCCTCTAAGCCCAGTTCTGGGCGCTCACGAGGGTTGATTGATGAGATGAGAGAGTTGGAGTCCTCAACATGTTACACAGTTACCCCATGTGAGGGATCTTTTACTTGCCAAGCACAGACACTGATACAAGGGGCCGCCAATTTAACGTCTCATCCGAACTAGTGAGCATAAAAGGACACAGGCATTTGAAGCAGATGAAAAGAGGTCCATAGAGTGAATTGGAAGACGAAACTTAAGCGAACCAAAAAGACAGCGATGTGATACCCCAGTTGCAGCCACTTTTGTAGAGCTGTAGAGAGAGAGCAACATTTGATGGATAATAAAGAATGCCTAGCGTGGTGTCTTGGGTGGTTTTACAACCAAAAATGCTCCACAGAAAACCAGCCAGACAAGCTTTAAATACCTCGTTATGAACAAGAATGTGACAAGGAGACTGGCCTTTCCTCACCAGAGCCTTTAACCAACAAGACAGCTCACACAGATCTACTGTTAATGCCTCCATCATAACAGTTACTCACTGTTTGCGAACCATTCATAATAATTGACCAATAAAAAACAAAAGCAATCTGGTTATAGAAATCTTTTTTTTTCAAACATACATCATGGAACATTTGAAATAAATTGTTCATGTCATAGAATTATAGAAATGTCACAATACATCATTATCTCCTTGTCTACAATATTTGATTGAAATATCATGTCCTATATATATCATAATTGGTAATACAGACAAAATAATCACGTAGGCTTAGATAACTACCTGTTACGTCAACGACATAATTATAGTATTTCAACACAACTTAACCAAGTATAACAAACGGCCAATTAGCAGTCCAGGTGTTTACCTGAATAAAAGGACTCATCGCAGTCATGTTAGTAGCAGGATGGTGTCATCAGACTCGTCACCCTAGGGTGACACAACCTTATCAACATGACTCAGCAGTGTTTCTCGCTAGGCCATTTGAGCATGGGCTGCATGGCGCCGCACCATGCCCGACCCTCGTCCGCCATGCCCAAAAAAAAATAAAAAATTTAAGTGCCCTCATTTCTGGAAAATTGTATGCCCGAATCAAATCATAGCTGGAACACTGCTCAGTCAGGTCTGATGTTGCATTACTGCCAACAGCAAGCAGGGGTGGGGCCAGTGGGGGGGGTGGTCTGCAGCAATAATTTTGAAACTTGACACCAAGATCACAGATGGTTTGAAGTGTCTTATCTGATTTTATCAGAATTTTAGATTCAATCTATGCTTATGTGGCCCGTGGTAATAAGGGGCCACATTGTCATCAGTATGATGACCATGTTGAATTTTTTTTTGCATGGAAATATTCAACCAGTTTACTCATTTAACAGCAGACAAGAGTGTGGTCAACTCCTTCGTGATAGGGGAGTGGGAGGGGGTCCCAAAAAAGGGGGTAGGGTAAGGCCACACATAATGGATTCTTAGCTTCGCGGACCCGCCGACAAAATAGATTTTCTGCCGACAGAAAAAAAAATAATTTTTTTTGACATTATAAAAAAAAATTTGTTTAACGTTTTTTTTAGAAAAAGTGCCTTGAGAAGATAATTATATGTGGCCTAAGAGAAGCTGCACAGTCAAGCAAAACCTCCAACATTGTCCTCTCAGGCTGAGAACACCCCCTGGGGGGGGGGGGGTACTCACTATGAAAGGGTATACATAGAGGTTCCGCTGGATGGTTTAGGTTTTTTGGCCTTCTAGGATTAAAATGGTATTGGTTTTTTATGAATTAAGATTAATTTGGTTGCCCTTTTTGCACCCCCAACATGTTTGGTACCGTTAGAATCGGCTTGAAAAGACGATTACAATGGTATAAAAATCATAAAGATTAAATTGGTTTTGGATATTTTTAGTAAAAGATTAAAATGGTTTGTGGTTTTGGCGTTGGTTTCGGATTAAAATGGTTTTGGTTTTCAAAATCGCCGTGGCGCATCCCTATGCAAAAGTCCGCGAAGTACCCCCCCGGGAGAACACTGTCATGTTATTTGCAGAACCGCGAGAGTCGTGTTATTCAGGTAAGCAATCAACTGCACTGTTTAGAGTATGAATGTTCCTCAAAGGCAGGACGGTCGATCCTCATGTGAGAGGGGTGCAAAGAATGGTGTTGTGACAAATCCTGCCGCCGGACAAATTCCTTGCCACAAAAACTGCAAGCTAATTTGGAAGTCAGGTGCAGCCGCAAGTGACTGAGAATACTGTTCAAGTTTAAATGGCAAGTGCCACATATACCGCAGATTAAAGAGGAGTGCCCCGATGAATAGGTCATAATTCTCGGAGATAGGTCTAAGTCAGGGATGCCACTAGTACCACTAGTAGAAGTTACAGCTGCAGGACAGCGGTGAACTTTCTTGACGTGTCGCTTAAGGTGTTTTGAGCGCAACCGCTTATCACACACATGACAGGGGTGCACGCTTTTTCCGAAGTGAACAGCATTGTAGTGTTTAGTGAGATTTTCGGAGAAGAAAAATTCTTGTTCGCAAAATGGGCAAGCGTGAAAGAGTGGCTCTTTATCCACAGAACAGTTTTTTTTGGCTTCATGATCCCTCAATTCATCGGGGCTAACATATTCTCTTCCACAGTTCAAGCAAGAGTAACTGATTTTTATGTGCTCCAATAAGTGAGAAATCAATGTGTGCACCTGATCATAGGAATAGCCACAAAGGTTGCATGCAAACAGCGGTGATCTCTTCGATAGTTTCTTGATCTGCGCAGTAAAATAGTTCGGGAGGTTATAATTGTGTGTAGTCTTGATCATGCTGGTGTGACCCTTGGTGTGCCCTTTGACATCGCGATCCAAAAGAATGACACCATGACAAATGTGACATGGGCATAGAAATACATAGAACGGACATGAGGCTATATGAAGCCACCTCAAGATGAGGTCACCAAATCCGCCATATTGGAACTGCCCAGAGACATGACGTCACAATAGACTAATTATGATGTGACGTCATGCCATTGTTATAAGTGACATCACTGTTATTGGTGACGTCACATTACCATTGTGTCAGGATACAGGGCAGTTCCAAGATGGTTGATTTGGTTGCTTCATCTGCCAGAGCCTCATGTCCGTTCTATGTATTTCTATGGACATGGGTGACCTTTTGCGGGCTGAGAGTGAGTCGACAGCATGTGTTGGTCAAGGTTCTGCTGCTGCGTAAATCCCTGGTCACATTTTTCGCAATTATAGAAGGTTCCATAGTGCATCATTCTGTGAGAGTCCAGATTTTCTGGCTTCAAATTTTCAACTCCGCAAATGTTGCAGATATCCGGGTGGGATTTGCACATCCACATGTAAATGCTGACTTCCCATACACACTCCTTTGCACAGACGATACATGAATGCCGACCCCCATCGCTGTGCCCTGCTAAATGGGTCTGTAACTGTGAGAGTATCACAAAGGCTGCCCCGCATATATTACAGGTGTAAGGTAGAGCATGTTTTGTATTCATGTTCACATAGTCAGACAAGAACTTTGGTACGGAACCAACTCCATCGTCTTTTATTCTATGTGTCTCCATGTGAGCATGAACCTCCTCCACTAAATCTCCACATATGTGACAATAGTGAAATTTACGATCCTCGTGAAAAGCGAGGTGTCTATCCCGATTCTCTTTTCTCATGAAGCCTTGTCCACAAAGCCCGCAAAGGTAAACTTGGGGGAAGTGAAGTTTTAAATGATCCGAAAACTCCTGTGACTCGCGGGGAGGTTCAGTACATGGCACCTCACCTACGGGACGTAAACTACGCAAACCAAAGATGTCTGCTGTCTTGTGTGCTTGGTCGCATGCTTTCTTGCATCCGGATGGAGGTTCAGAATTTTTAGTGTTCGTATGGTCATCTGAATTTGGAGTATTCGAGGGTTTTCTGCAGACCCTGATAGAACTGAGTGTATCTGATCTCGAAGGTTTTTCAACAATGGCACACGTCACATTATGGATAGACCCGTTACCCTCATCACTTTCCGACAGTTCGAGTTTAATCCTCTTGCTGGAATTACTTCTTCCCTCAGTGTGACTGGTTAGCTGACAATCGTCGTATTCATCAGTGTCACTATCCGATTTATGATCATGATCCATGATCGGGACAATGTTAATAACTGATGTCGCTTCACTAAATTTGGATTCATCACCACAATTTAGTGTTTCTAAATTGTTGCAAAAATTATCAGTATTCTGTAATTTTGCATGTCTAAACAGCAAGTCATCATCATTTTCAATAGGTTCAGAGTTCATTGTCATTTCATTGCGTTCCAGTTCTGAACATCCACTAAAATTTTTTTTTAATCTGGAAACTATGGCAAAGTCTTCTCCATTTGCCACATCACTACCATCCTTATTCGTAATACAGGTGTGACCAGTATCTGTTCTTTGTTCTTCAACCGCTTCAATTGGAGTCACTCTTTCACAAGTATCAACAATGACATCGCTGACACAATTAAGTCCTCCATTGCAAATGAGAGTTTCTTCAATTCCATATTTTGTCATCATTTTGACAACTGTACTCAAAACCTTCATTCGCAACTAACCACCAAATTTCTTTTCATTTGGAACTGTAGACTTCATCATCATCATAGTTATAAAACATTTGGACACACATACAGGCATAATCCTGAATTAAGCCCCGCCGGGGCTTATTTCGTGGCTATATTACTCCCTAAATAAGCCCCGCTTCAATGATAAGCCAATGCTATCTGTCCATAGGGCGGGGGCTATTTCAGGAGTATATATAGTAGTCCCGAAATAGGCCCCGCCCTATGGAGAATTAGCATTGCAAAATGACCAAACGGGGCCTATTACGGGATTACATAGAATCGCCGCCACTTAAAATGTCTGATTGCCAATCTTCAAGTGAAGGAGAGTTCTTTGATTGGTATTCGGGTGTCAGTCTCAATTTCCCAGCACTTGCTTGATTGCTAATAATTGGTTACCGTGTTTGATTGATATTTGAAGTGCCAATGTGTCAATACCAATTTATAGCTAATTGGTATTGAAGTGTCAAGAGTAATTGCTAGTGAACAGTGTCAGTCTATTGTTGAAGTGCAATTTGGAACTTGTGATAAAATTGAGAATTCTTTTGAGGAACTTCTCATGTATTAGAAATCTATTAACACATGCTTTGGTCTTATGTCATCATTCATCTATGAAAATGAAAAGAAACTCCGACCAACAGCTAACCTCAGTTACAGGACAATCAAAAGAACTGCTTACATTCAAACAAACATGTACTAAAGCTAGTAGTTGGCATTTGGCATCATTCATTTTATAAAAGCCTTGCTACTGACAGTGCTCAACTTGCAACATTGTAAAAGTTTTTTCATTGTGGTCCATTGGAACAACACTCATTCCAGCCAAAATTCTGTATTACATACCTGATGCAGCTCATTCCGTCATTAGCCAAGTTCAGCTGCAGTTATTGACTATGTCATAATGCAACAAATAGAGCACTGTCATTGTGGGCAGAGGTCCTGTCATTTTACATGAGGCCCCGTCACCACAGACATATATGGGCCCTGTCACTGCCCCCTCTCGCTGGAGACTGGCCATGTCACTGGAGATTAGTCCCATCACTTGAGACTGGCTCTGACACTGGAAACTGGCTCTGTTACTAGACACTGGCCCCATCACTGTCACTGGACACTGGACCTGGATACTGGCCCCATCACGGGAGACTGGCTGACAGGTCCATCACTGGAGACTGGCCCCGTCACCAGAGACTGGCCCCGTCACCATAGACTGGCCCCGTCACCATAGACTGGCCCCGTCACCATAGACTGGCCCCGTCACCATAGACTGGCCCCGTCACCATAGACTGGCCCTGTCACCATAGACTGGCCCCGTCACCACAGACTGGCCCTGTCACCATAGACTGGCCCGTCACCACAGACTGGCCCCATCAGTAGAGACAGGCCCATCACTGGAGACTGGCCCCATCACCATAGACTGGCCCCGTCTCCATAGACTGGCCCCGTCACCATAGACTGGCTGTTGTCAATGATGTCATAATACCCTATGATGTCATACTGATGATGTCATAATACCCTATGATGTCATATTGATGATGTCACAAAGCAATATCTGTGACGTCACTAACCTTTAGTTACGTACCCCCAAAAAATCTATACCCCATTTTTAACTCTCACCCCATCAAATATATCGCCCTCTTTAAGACACTCGGGGGGAGTTTCCCCCCAAAACAAGTTAAGATTGCAATTATAAGTAAAATTTAAAAAATAATTGGAACTGGCCAATATAGTATGAGACGATCCTATATAATAGTCCTGAAATAGGCCCCGTTTTGGCAATTTCCAATGCTAATTTGCCATTGAGCGGGGCTTATTTCAGGAGTATATATATATAGTCCTGAAATAGGCCCCGTTTTGTACATTTCCAATGCTAATTTGCCATTGGGCGGGGCCTATTTGTAGAGAGGTTTCATGAATGCAAAAATATTCATTTTTGTCCAAATTCTTTATTTACTAACTGATGCAGCTCATTCCGTTATTAAAATGAAAGTACCAGTGAGGTCATAAAGCCCTATGATGTCATTCTGATGATGTCATAGTACCTCATGATGTCATTTTGATGATGTCATAGTACCCTATGATGTCATACTGATGATGTCATAGTACCCTATGATGTCATACTGATGATGTCACAATGCAATATATGTGACGTCACTAACCTTTAGTTACGTACCCCCAAAAAATCTATACCCCATTTTTAACTCTCACCCCATCAAATATATCGCCCTCTTTAAGACACTCGGGGGAAGTTTCCCCCCAAAACAAGTTAAGATTGAAATTATAAGTAAAATTAAAAAAAATTAAATATAGTATGAGACGCTCCTATATAGTAGTCCTGAAATAGGCCCCGTTTTGGCAATTTCCAATGCTAATTTGCCATTGAGCGGGGCTTATTTCAGGAGTATATATATATAGTCCTGAAATAGGCCCCGTTTTGTACATTTCCAATGCTAATTTGCCATTGGGAGGGGCTTATTTCAGGACTACTATATAGAGAGATAGGGTTAGCAAAAGGTACTTTTTCTCCAAATATAAGATGCCTTTAATAATGGAATGAGCTGCATTTCATAAAATGAACATTCTTGGAAGAATATATTCTGAGCCAACTTTTTTTTTGTGTTTATAAAGTCCATTTTGAAAGTAAAATTCCCTTTATAGTAGTCCTGGAATAGGCCCCTTTTTGGCCATTTCCAATGCTAATTTGCCATTGGGAGGGGCTTATTTCAGGACTACTATATAGAGAGAGAGGGTTAGCAAAAGGTACTTTTTCTCCAAATATAAGATGCCTTTAATAATGGAACGAGCTGCATTTCATAAAATGAACATTCTTGGAAGAATATATTCTGAGCCATTTTTTTTTTGTGTTTGTAAAGTCCATTTTGAAAGTAAAATTCCCTTTATAGTAGTCCTGGAATAGGCCCCTTTTTGGCCATTTCCAATGCTAATTTGCCATTGGGAGGGGCTTATTTCAGGACTACTATATAGAGAGAGAGGGTTAGCAAAAGGTACTTTTTCTCCAAATATAAGATGCCTTTAATAATGGAATGAGCTGCATTTCATAAAATGAACATTCTTGGAAGAATATATTCTGAGCCAACTTTTTTTTTGTGTTTGTAAAGTCCATTTTGAAAGTAAAATTCCCTTTATAGTAGTCCTGGAATAGGCCCCTTTTTGGCCATTTCCAATGCTAGTTTGCCATTGGGAGGGGCTTATTTCAGGACTACTATATAGAGAGAGAGGGTTAGCAAAAGGTACTTTTTCTCCAAATATAAGATGCCTTTAATAACGGAATGAGCTGCATTTCATAAAATGAACATTCTTGGAAGAATATATTCTGAGCCAACATTTTTTTTGTGTTTGTAAAGTCCATTTTGAAAGTAAAATTCCCTTTATAGTAGTCCTGGAATAGGCCCCTTTTTGGCCATTTCCAATGCTAATTTGCCATTGGGAGGGGCTTATTTCAGGACTACTATATAGAGAGAGAGGGTTAGCAAAAGGTACTTTTTCTCCAAATATAAGATGCCTTTAATAACGGAATGAGCTGCATTTCATAAAATGAACATTCTTGGAAGAATATATTCTGAGCCAACATTTTTTTTTGTGTTTGTAAAGTCCATTTTGAAAGTAAAATTCCCTTTATAGTAGTCCTGGAATAGGCCCCTTTTTGGCCATTTCCAATGCTAATTTGCCATTGGGAGGGGCTTATTTCAGGACTACTATATAGAGAGAGAGGGGTAGCAAAAGGTACTTTTTCACCTAATATAAGGTGCCTTTAATAACGGAATGAGCTGCATTTCATAAAATGAACATTCTTGGAAGAATATATTCTGAGCCAACCTTTTTCTGTGTTTATAAAGTCCATTTTGAAAGTAAAATTCCCTTCATAGTAGTCCTGGAATAGGCCCCTTTTTGGTTACAGCCCTATGTTCAGAAGGTTCAATGTTCAGAAGGTCCAATGGTCAGAAGGTTCAATGGTCAGAAGGTCCATTGTTCAGAAGGTCCAATGTTCAGAAGGTCCAATGTTCAGAATTTGAGCAACCCTTTTTTTTTTTTTTTTTTTTTTTTTTTATTGTTGGGTTTGGGTGTGGGGGCCCCCTTTGGAGTTGGGTCCTTAGGGCAGCCCTAGATTTGTCCCACACATCTTGACATATTCCCAGTCTCAGTCAGGATGGTCCCATAGTACAAGGGAGCCACAATGCAACCGTGACCACTCGGCCATGCAAGTGACCTAACCATAGTGATACGATCAATCATCCAGGCAATAAATGTAAGGCAGGCCAACTTCTCATTTTCTGTAGGCCCACTACTGATACAATATTATACAGTTATCGCACAGCACCGAGTGTGATATTATACTGATATCGCACTCGGTGCTATGCGATAACTGTATAATATCGCACTCGGTGCTGTGCGATAACTGTATAATATTGTACTCACTTACCTACATGGATGGGCACTGCTCAATGTACATTTGCATAAAATATGCATGTCATTGCATGACATCATCAGTTTATGTGTTGTTGATGGAAATGCTTCTGCTCATGAAATCTTAGAAATTGCTGTCTTTATGTGCTTTTTATATGAAGTTCCAGGATAGGAGCAGTGCAGGATAGGAGCAGTGTAGGAATCAGCAGGATAGGATCAGTGCAGGATAGGAGTAGTGCAGAAAAGGAAGCGCAGAGGGAGTAGTGCAGGATAGGAGAAGTGCACAGGGAGTAGTGCTGGAAAGGAGCAGCGCAAAGGGAGAAGTGCAGAAGAGGACCAATGCAGAATAGGAGTTCAGGATATTGGCAGTGCAGAATAGGAGCACTGCAGAATAGGAGTAGTGCAGGATAGGAGCAGTGCAGAGGGAGTAGCACAGAATAGGAGTAGTGCAGGACAGGAGTAATGCAGGATAGAATCATAGGAGTAGTGCAGGATAGGAGCAGTGTAGAATAGGAGCAGTGTAGAATAGGAGCAGTGCAGGATAGGAGCGGTGCCAAATATCATATGTGCAATAGTTTAGGTTCAGCGGCCAATACACAATGTGTGCAGCTGCCCGCAGTGGATCCAAGCAAGATATAAAAGGAAAACACGTCTTAATTACAACTTGCCTGGTATACGTTCCTATACCAGATGCATGCTCTATAATCAAGTTATGGACATCTCTTGACCCAAACATCTCCAAACAATACAGCCAAGACATGGCCCAAAAGACATTCTGAAAATGCTCCAATTTCAAATTTCCCGCCAAAATTGTCCATTTTGTCACTGTGACTCTATAAATGGAGATGTGTCACCGGGGTAAAAGGACATTCTGCAAACTGAAAATTGGCATTTATTACTGACTGGTGAGTTGTCAATATTCTTTAACCACTGTATTGATAAAAATGACCAATTATCTGACTCACGGGACAATTACATGAGTGGATATTGATCTCAAATGCAATTAAATGGCCTGTGAAGTGGACGATTGCCTTGAATCAACATCCAATTGACCACGAAGTCGTAAGGGGCCGACCAGACGATAGTTGGGGGAGAGCTATGAATTTTACGCCCGGCACGAACTTTTTTTTTCGTTCGCGGCGCGTCGACGAACAATTTTTTCGCATGCGAACTAGCGACAAACTTTTTTATCGGAATTTTAACATTACGGTACCCTAGCTACAGGTGGAAACAAACTTTTTTTTTATTTCCATGTACTGAACAAACTTTTTTTTCATTGTCAAGTGGGAAACAATTTTTTTTTCTCTAAATATCCATAGCCCCCCCCCCAAAGATCATCTGGTCGGCCCCTAATTAGCATGGATAATTGCAATTTGTAATCAATCAAGAGACTGTGTGATAGTCATGATAACAGCTGATGCTTCATTGCAATTAGAGTTAAAGATATTGCCCTTGAAACAATCACCAAAGATTGACATGAACCAATAAATCCACATTTTCACCTCGCAAAATTGTCAAATCTGACAAGAACATCCATTTTGGAAAACGGAGCTCGCAGCGCCATACTTTATAGGCATGATGTGTACACACATCCATTAAAAATTACGGGAAAGGGAAAGGAATGGACGGCCGAAAATTTTTATTTCTGCTACTAAAATAGCATAACTAGGCATACATATCAGCCAAAATCATGCAAATTCCGACTTGGGTGATATTGGTGCAATTTCTGTTCATAAATAATGTAAGTTCAGGGTATAAGTTGGACCACCTCCTCCAGCATGTTTACACAGACTGTAGGACCAGTGCTAGTTCGGGGTACCTCTGTTCACAAAATTAAGTGGATCTTTGCAAACCTGACAAGACATTCCTATCTCAATCGGTACATTATAAGCAAAATGGGAAGTTCATGACATTATATATATTTGCTAATGATTTGTCAGTATACAAAATTAATGTGACAGGGCCAACTCAGTGGAAGATAGCTACTTGAACTGGCTACCTGGAAGTTACCTGACAGCTACTTGAAACTTTGGGAAGATAGGTACTTGAACTGGCTACCTGGCAGTTACCTGGCAGCTACTTGAAACTCTATCCATTTCTGGCTGGTGACGGGGCCAGAATCCAACCCTCCGAAAAGCTGCAGAGCTTTGCCGGTGACGGGACCAACTTAGTGGAAGTTAGCTACCCGAAGCTGGTTACGTGACAGTTACCTGGAAGCTACTTGAAACTTTGGGGAGACAGCTACTTGAACTGGCTACCTGGCAGTTACCTGGCAGCTACTTGAAACTCTTCCCATTTCTGGCTGGTGACGGGGCCGGAATCCAACCCTCCGAAAAGCTGCATAGCTTGGCAGGTGACGGGGCCAACTTAGTGGAAGTTAGCTACTTGAACTGGCTACCTCGCAGTTACCTGGCAGCTACTTGAAACTTGAACTGGCTACCTGGCAGTTCCCTGGAAGCTACTTGAAACTCTTTCCATTTCTGGCTGGTGACGGGGCCGGAATCAAACCCTCCGAAAAGCTGCAGAGCTTTGCCTGTGAAGGAACCAACTCAGTGGAAGTTAGCTACCCGAAGCTGGTTACGTGGCAGTTACCTGGAAGCTACTTGAAACTTTGGGAAGACAGCTACTTGAACTGGCTACCTGACAGTTACCTGGCAGCTACTTGAAACTCTTCCCATTTCTGGCTGGTGACGGGGCCGGAATTCAACTCTCCGAAAAAGCTGCATAGCTTGGCAGGTGATCGGGCCAACTCAGTGGAAGTTAGCTACTTGAACTGGCTACTTCGCAGTTACCTTGCAGCTACTTGAAACTTACGGAAGATAGGTACTTGAACTGGCTACCTAGCAGTTACCTGGCAGCTACTCGAAACTCTTCCCATTTCTGGCTGGTGACGGGGCCGGAATCCAACCCTCCGAAAAGATGCATAGCTTGGCTGGTGACGGGGCCAACTTAGTGGAAGTTAGCTACTTGAACTGGCTACCTCGCAGTTACCTGGCAGCTACTTGAAACTTTGGGAAGATAGCTACTTGAACTGGCTACCTGGCAGTTCCCTGGAAGCTACTACAAACTCTTTCCATTTCTGGCTGGTGACGGGGGCCAACTCAGTGACAACTTTCAGCTTGTATGCTTTATTTTGGCCCTACTACCAATACAAAAGAGAATATTCAATTCTCCCTGAGTGTGTCTGTTAAATCTCATGGTTTTCCAATGGGAGGATTCATGACCCCTGTCCCCGGGGGTCCAGGGCTAGCCAGTATTCGGAAGATATTCAAGTAGCTGCCAGGTTAGACCTGTTCAAAAAAGACTTTCTATTTTATTTTAATGCAGGATGCAGTGATTCCCATTCTCCAAGCTATAGAATGACCAAATATGACATTTTTTTCAATTTTGAACTTTGGGAATGCCTGCCTCATGAGCCATGAAGGTTTAATGTTTAATTTCATTAAAAACGCCCAAAAATATCAGAGGGGGTGTTATATTTCTCCTCATATCTTTATTAGAATTCATTGTAGAGCAACATGGATGGTGTTATATGAAAGCTTGTTAAAATATCTTTCAAATGAGACCAATAACATGGTATTTGAGACGCTTTCAGTTCTCTTCAAAGCAGAAATGTGTCAATTTTAGGGAAAATTTTGATGTCGATTAGTGTATTCTGCTTCATATGCCAATCCAAATTGATCATAGAGCAGCATGAGTGGTATCATTCAAATGCCTGTAAAGTTGTCTTTAAATGGACACCATTTTTAAAATTATTTAGATAGTTTTCATTGTGTCTGAAGCAAAAATGCCTGCATTTCAAGGAGCTCCCTGCCCGATCTAATTCATTGCAGCACTGCATTGACCAGAAAGTTTACAAAATCATTTGTCTTATTAAATAATTTCATTGATATTGTTTCCAAGTGATTGGGACATTTTAGAAATTCTTTTCCATGTCCTTAAAATGACTTTCTATTGAGGAAATACATTGTTGGATTTGTGCTGAATCGAAATTACCTTAGCACATTCTTGGAACAAATGTGCGACATATTTTAGTAAATGCAGTTAAACTTCACTCAACATTTTGAGCAGCAGCATGCCAAAGTTGTCAATTCTCATAATTATGCTATAAGTAACTTCTTGTACCCCTAAATTAATAATGACTTTAATTATGTTTGAGGTTTACAATTCAAAGATTAACACAATATTGACAATAACAGGTCTATGCAATAAAATGTAAATCACTCATGACTTAAAACTATCATACACTAATACTATGACATAGATGAGGGCCTAATATCACAAATATAAATTGAAATAGTAATTACAGTGTAACACAGTTCCACACATTGTGTCTATAATGACTTGTTAAAGGTAGCGGAAGGAAATTTAACACAACTTTTTAATGTGGATTTTTAAAACTGTCCACCTACATACAATTATATGCCCCAGCTATAAAATTAGTCACCAAACAAAACTGTTCTGGGATGTTGCTTCCTGGTAAATTCTTATTATTTTATGACTTATGTTGAGTAATATTGATTCATTGTTTAAGCAAAACTGTGTGTCAATTGACTTCCAGCCACTCTACCCCACATGTTGTTCTTGATCTTTCCAAGTTTCTGCTGGCTTAGGTATCCATCACAAACTTCAAGGTGCTTGAGCTCAGACAATGAGTATCATCACAATGCAATAAAATCCAATATTGTGTTAATCTTTGAATTTTCAACCTCAAACATGATTTTCATTATTCATTTAATAGCACAAGAAGGACACTTCTTTATAGCTAGCACAATTATTAGAATTGACAACTGTGGCATATTGTTGCTCAAAATGTTTAGTCAACTTTAACTGCATTTTCCAAATATGTAACACATTTGCTCCAAGAATATGTCTAGATAACACTGGCTGTTGAAAAATAACAATACTAAAGTCATCGATAATGTTTGTTTCGATTTAGCTCAAATCCGACAATGTATTTCCTCAATAGAAAGTCATTTTAAGGACATGGAAAAGATTTTCTAAAATGTCCAAATCACTTGGAAACAATATCAATGAAATTATTTAATAAGACAAATGATTTTGTAAACTTTCTGGTCAATGCAGTGCTGCAATGAATTAGATCGGGCAGGGAGCTCCTTGAAATGCAGGCATTTTTGCTTCAGACACAATGAAAACTATCTAAATAATTTTAAAAATGGTGTCCATTTAAAGACAACTTTACAGGCATTTGAATGATACCACTCATGCTGCTCTATGATCAATTTGGATTGGCATATGAAGCAGAATACACTAATCGACATCAAAATTTTCCCTAAAATTGACACATTTCTGCTTTGAAGAGAACTGAAAGCGTCTCAAATACCATGTTATTGGTCTCATTTGAAAGATATTTTAACAAGCTTTCATATAACACCATCCATGTTGCTCTACAATGAATTCTAATAAAGATATGAGGAGAAATATAACACCCCCCTCTGATATTTTTGGGCGTTTTTAATGAAATTAAACATTAAAAATTCATGGCTCATGAGGCAGGCATTCCCAAAGTTCAAAATTGAAAAAATTTCATATTTGGTCATTCTGTAGCTTGGAGAATGGGAATCACTGCATCCTGCATTAAAATAAAATAGAAAGTCTTTTTTGAACAGGTCTACTGCCAGGTAACAGCCAGGTAGCCAGTTCAAGTAGATATCTTCACAAAGTTTCAAGTAGCTGCCAGGTAACTGCCAGGTAACCAGCTTCGGGTAGCTAACTTCCACTGAGTTGGCCCCGTCACCGGCCAAGCTATGCAGCTTTTCGGAGAGTTGGATTCCGGCCCCGTCACCAGCCAGAAACGGGAAGAGTTTCGAGTAGCTGTCAGGTAACTGCCAGGTAGCCAGTTCAAGTAGCTAACTTCCACTGAGTTGGCCCCGTCACCGGCCAAGCTCTGCAGCTTTTCGGAGGGTTGCATTCCGGCCCCTTCACCAGCCAGAAATGGTAGCCAACTTCCTGGATCTTCCAGGGGCATATATATATTTACATGAATTGACTTTCGGAGGGTCGAGAGGGGGAAGTTCTGACCGTTTCCATATTCTTGCCCAAATTCAGGCACAACATTTGGGCAGCAATCAGAGCGCAATTAAGATTTCGAAATATCTTAATAATTGTCATCCACTTAAATATACAGGGGCAATCAACCAATTGGATATTACCCCAGCATTCACAAAAAAGTTTAAGGTAAATTTCCAGAACAACTGTCTGTGAAAAAATGACAAAAATTCTGAACATTGGACCTTCTGAACAAGGGACCTTCTGACCAATGGACCTTCTGAACATTGGACCTTCTGACCAATGGACCTTCTGAACATTGGACCTTCTGAATATAGGGAAGTCACCCCCCTTTTTGGCCATTTCCAATGCTAATTTGCCATTGGGAGGGGCTTATTTCAGGACTACTATATACAGATTTTTTGGAGCAAAATGCATGCTTTGTTGGAAACGGAATGAGCTGTATCATGTGTATTGAATGAATATGGAACATTCCCAACTGAAAGAGATTCAATTAACAGTCGCTTTATACACTAGTCCTGGAATAGGCCCCTGCGGGGCTCAATTCAGGATTATGCCCACATACATACACAGTCACAGTCTCACTGTAACTGGTCAAAGCTGAAGGTCTTGCCAGTTGACTCAGACAAAAACGTTTGTTGAGTAAAAATCCCTAACACGTTGGCATTAGCCTATCAGATTCCCAAGCTTCCACAAAAATAAGGTGTGCTTGAAATCCAACTAAATTCTTGCAATCAAGTTAACTCTCCGCAGCCCATGTTGCATGTAAACCTCAGAAAAACATGCATTTCTTTGATGTAAACAAGGTATAAGTTACTAACTGGGTCAGGAATCTGGTCCTCCTGAAATGTTTCACTGAGCAGGTGGCAGCAGGGTCCAGTTGCACAAATAGCCCCCTGGTGGAACTTCCCAGTATTGCTTCCAACCTGCTGGGAGAGTTTGTATTGCTTCTAAATAGAGCTGCTTGTTCACAACGCTTGTTTGGAAGATTCTTTGCAGCTCTTAGGTCTCCGTGTATGGCTGGCATCACAAACTTGACTGATATTTGACTGATGGCATGTAAAAAAAATATTTAAGGGATAGGCCTACGTCACAAGGCACAGTTGTAGTTCGAACTCAAATTGGAATTGACAAGCAAACATATTCTTAGCTATTCTTGGCAAAAGAAGCCTTTTCAAAAGGATTGATGCATAGATTATCGGGACTTCACACTGAGTATTTATGCCCTCAATATATGGTGCCCTTTCTTCTTTTTACACTCCATCATTTAGTTCCAGTCTGTCAAATCTGTGGTGCCAACCATGCATAGAGTTGCCTAAGGGCTGCAAAGAATCTTCCAAACAAGTGGTGCATAACAATAACTCTATTCAGATTTTGGGAAGTTCCTTCTCCTTCTTCAGTTTTTAAAAATAATGTGCAAGCACTTTAAGCGGCGTCAACGGTTCATGACTAGTGAGGCTCTGGATTGGGTTTTGTGTCCCCCTATCCCTTGGCCATATTACTTTTGAATTCCCTGTCCCTTTGCAATTTAAATTGAATTTTCAATTCCCTGTTCCTCTGCTCTGGATGGGGTTTGATGTCCCCTTTGCCATTAGGCCTACACTTCGTCAAAATCAAAATCTGAGGGATAATGAAGAGCTTTTCTCAAAGCAATTGATGCAATATCTGTGCTATAACTATTAAAACTGACCTCTCAGAGAACCTGCCAGGGCTAGGCTATATATACAACAGTGTTTGATAAGAAAAAGCAGTCAGGCATTGTGTTAAACCTGTTAAGTGATTCACAATTCAGCTGAATTGCACTTAACACCTGTGTCACTCTCTTAGCACTTTGACAGATGACTTTAATATCAATTGACTAAAGTTGATTGAATGGGGTGAAATGACTACCAGAAGGTGTCAAAGAATGATGAATCAATCTGAAATGCAATCAATATGATTGGATTGCCATCCTGTTCACCCTGATTCAAGTAGCCAGCTAATTGATCTGTATCTATGCACGAGATAAGGACAAGTGCCACGCCCCCCTCAAGGAAATGCACGAAGCGAAGCAGCTTCGGCTGACCCTTGAATTTCAGTCTATTTAGTTTCTTTATTAATTATTTTTTTCGTAACAGTGGAACACCAAAATCGACTGGGCTCAAGGAAAAATCCCATTAAGACTGTATTTTAAGTTTGAATGAGATTGGTGAAAGAGGGCTAGCTCAGCAGTGCTAACAAGATTAGCCAAAATGCTCACGGTAAGAGCTGGCTGACGCCGCTAAAAACAGTTGAAAATCAATCTAAACTCCACACTATGGGCGTTTCGGAAAGGTTACACGAGTAACTCGAGTGACACGAGTCACGACGGTTTGTTTCCGAACACGCCAGGCTCGACCCTTGTGTTTCCCGGAACCAGAACAGGAGAGCTTCACTCGACACTCGAGCAGGAACCAGTTTTGTCACATGGTACAAAACTCGAGACCTCAGTACTCGCCCCATATCGGGGAGTGACCGGAAACACTACACACGAGATTGACGTTGGCACTTCCAGGAACACTAGGCTCAAGTCTGGAGTGTTCGGAAACAAATCCTCGTTACCCGTGTCACCCGAGTTACCAGTGTAACCTTTCCGAAAACGGAAACCAAGTTAAAAACAACCCAGAACAAAAAAGAGTATGTTTGCAGCACAGAAAAAGTGCAAAATCAGTATATCCCAATTATGCTTTCAAAATCCATGAGAACTACGTACACACAAGTACTTGAATTTATGTACTCGTGCCTATTCCTGGAGATATAAGAAGCACAAAAGAAGGACATTGTGCAATGACGATTTGCACGGTTGAGAGACTTTTTCGAGAATTGGCCTTTTGCAGTACAAACTTTTGCAGCATATTTACAGTACAAAAGGAGCACATTTGAATCTTCCAAACAAGCATTGTGAACATGCAATTCTATTTAGAAGCATTACCGGGAAGTTCCACCAGGGGGCTATTGGTGCAACCGGAACCTGCTGCCACCTGCTCAGTGAAACATTCCAGGAAGACTAGATTCTTGACCCAGTTAGTGACTTATACTTTGTTTACACATGTTACATGCAACATGGGCTGCGGAGAGTTAACTTGATTGCAAGAATTAAGTTGGATTTCAAGCACACTTTATTTGTGTGGAAGCTTGGGAAGCTGGTAGTCATATACCCGTTGTTTGGGTTTTATCAACAAGCATTTTTTTCCGGAGTCAACTGGCAAGACCTTCAGCTTTGACCAGTGACAGTGAGACTGTGACTGCCTGTGTCCAAATGTTTTATAACTATGATGATGGAGTGTACAGTTCCAAATGAAAAGATTATTTAAAAGAACTTTGGTGCTTAGTTGCAAATGAAGGTTTTGAGTACAGTTGCCAAAATGGAGACAAATTATGGAACTGAAGAAATACTCATTTGCGAAGAAGGACTTTGTGTCAACGATGTCATTGTTGATACTTATGATACAGAGACTCCAATTGAAACGAATGAATGTACTGACACAGGTCACACCTGTATTACGAATAAGGATGATAATAACTACGCGGTTTCCAATGGGGTGGAATATGGAGAAGACTTTGCCGTAGTTTCCAAATTAAAAAAACATTTTGGCAGATGTTTAGAGCTGGAATTTGATGAAGAAACAATGACAATACACTCTCAACCTGTTGAAAACGATGCTGACAGGTTGTTTGGACAATTAGGGAATACTGATCATTTTTGTGGCAATTTGGGACCACTAAATTGTGGTGATGAATCCAAATTTAGTGAGGCAACATCAGTTATTAACATTGTCCCGATCATGAATCATGATCATATATCGGATAGTGACATTGATGAATATGACGATTGCCAATTAACCAGTCACACTGAGGGAAGAAATAATTCCAGCAAGAGGATTAAACTCGAACTGTCAGAAAGTGATGAGGATAACCGGTCTATCCATAATGTGACATGTGACGTTGTTGAAAAACCTTCGAGATCAGATACACTCAGTTCCATCAGGGTCTGTAGAAAACCCTCGGATACTCCAAATTACGACCATACCTCAGCTAAAAACTCTGAATCTCCATCTGGATATTGTGGAAAGTTGGCACGCAAGACAGCAGATGTCTCTGGTT
Organism: Platynereis dumerilii; assembly: GCA_026936325.1. Taxonomy (NCBI): domain Eukaryota; kingdom Metazoa; phylum Annelida; class Polychaeta; order Phyllodocida; family Nereididae; genus Platynereis; species Platynereis dumerilii. The sequence goes on along the minus strand of JAPTHN010000012.1, from coordinate 11,462,353 downwards.
TGCAAAATGTCTCAGGTTTGCAGATGTCTCTGGTTTGCAAAACTTATGTCTCTGGTTTGCAAAATTTATGTCCCGTGTGTCAGATGCCGTTTACTGAACCTCTTCGCAAGTCACAGGAGTTTTCGGATCATTTAAAACTTCACTTCCCCCAACTTTACCTTTGCCAAATTTGTGGGCAAGGCTTCACGAGGAAAGACAATCAGGAGAGACATGCTGCTTTTCACAAGAATCATAAAGTTCATTATTGTCACATATGCGGAATACGCTCCAGCATGATAAAATCAAGTGGGGATTTCCTAAAGAATGCTCATATGGAAACACATAGAATAACGCAATTAGGAGTGCGTTCTGTACCAGAGTTCTTATCTGACTATGTGAAGATGAATACAAAACATGTACTATCTTACACTTGCAATATATGTGGGGCAGCCTTTGTGATACTCTCACAGTTACTGACCCATTTAGCAGGGCACAGCGATGGCGGTCGGCATTCATGTATCGTCTGCGCAAAGGAGTGTATATGGGAAGTCAGCATTAACATGTGGATGTGTAAATCCCACCCAGATATCTGCAACATTTGCGGAGTTGAAAATTTGAAGCCAGAAAATTTAGACTTCCACAGAAAGAGGCATTATGGAACGTTCTATAATTGCGAAAAATGTGACCAGGGATTTACGCAGCAAGAGAACCTTGACAAACACATGTTCTCAAATCACTCCCGGCCAAGAAATGGACACCCTTGTCATCTTTGTCATTATGTCGTTCTTTCTGATGTCGACATCCAAAGGCACATAGATTGTCACAGCAGAACTACTTTCAATAATGGTCTCCCGGACTATTTCACCGGACAGATTAAGACACTATCGAGGAGATCATCACTTTTCGCATGCAATCTATGCAGTTATTCCTGCGATCAGGTACAACCATTGATTTCTCACTTATTGGAACACGTCAAGAGTAGTTACGCTTGTCCGGACTGCGGAAAAGAATATGTTTCCCCTGACGAATTGAAGAATCATGGAGCCAAAAGAAACTGTTCAGCAGATAAACATGATCAAGAGCCACCCGTGGTAAAAAAAGGTCCTGTACAACGAAGACAACGACAAAGTCGTTTCGAGGCATTTAACGCTTGCCCACTTTGCGAACAACAATTTTTCTTCTTCAAAAATATGGAAAAACACCAAGATGCTGTTCACTTCAGAAAAAAGATGCACCCCTGTCATGCTTGTGACAGGTGGTTGTCCTCTAAAGACCTCAAGCCACACATCAACAAAGTCCACCGCGATTCTACAGTATTAACTTCTACTAATGGTACCAATGCCATCCCTAAAGACCTATCATCAACAATAATGACCCATTCAACGGGGACTCAAACCTCATTAGTCTGCAGTATTTGTGGCGCTTGCCATTTAAACTTGGACAGTATTCTCAGTCACTTGCAGTTACACCTGACTTCCAAATTAGCTTGCAGTTTTTGTGGCAAAGAATTTGTTCGGAGAGATGATTTGCTGCAGCACCATTCTTTGCACCCCTTTCACATGCGGGTCGGACATCCCGTCTTTGCTGAACATTCGTACTCTAAAATATGATGGGTCTGCAGCACTCCAGCTTCAATCTCAAGTTTTTAACCGTCCTAATCTGTAAACTGTCCTTCCCCTGTCCTAATTAGCACACCCCAAGTGAATAAATACAGGACGTTAAGAGCTGTTAAGCCCCAATCGTCCATCCATCCATTCATCATGTTCATTCTGTAAACCTTCAGAGATCTTGACCAAAAACTTTGGACTTGCAACAGAAAATCCCTTGAAGTGACAGCAGCTAATCTGACATTTCTTATGCTTGGTTAAGTTGTGTTGACACACTATAATTATGTCGTTAATGTAACAGATCGTTATTTAAGCTACGTGATTATTTTGTCTGTATTGCTAATTATGATACATGACATATTTCAAAGAAATATTGTAGACTACCAGACAGTGATATGCGACATTTCTATAATTCTAAGCTATTCTACGACACAAACAATTTATGTCAAGTGTTCCACGATGTATGTTAAAAACAAGATTTCTATAACATGATTGCTTTTGTTTTTTATTGGTCAATTATTATCGATTATGAATGGTTCACAAGCAGTGAGTTATAATGGAGGCATTAGCAGTAGATCTGTATGAGCGGTCTTGTTGGTTAAAGGCTCTGGTGAGGAACAGTCTCTTTGTCATATTCTTATTCATATCTTCTACCAAATCTGTCATGGTAACACGTTACTGACTCCAAGTATACACACATAGTCCATCTGAGGCATCATTATCATTTTCTATCCAAGGTTAACCCCCACCCCTTAACGAGGCATGGGCGGCATACTGTTTTCAGCTTGGCTGGCTGCTTTCTGTGCAGCATTTTAGGTTGTAAATAGGCCCCTACAGGCCAACACCCCAGACTAGGGTTGGGATGATAACCATTGATATCACATTATTACAATATCTCAACATGGGAAGATTGTACCATCATGATAACAGATATCGCGATGTGAACGGTATTGTTGGTTTTTTTTTCAAACCACAAAATTTCTGAATTTGTAATGCTCTCATCCGCCATTTTGAAATGCACATACCGGTACTCATCCAATTAAAATATCCCCAAGATTTCAGGCAAGATCAGAAGTGTCATCGCATATATATTTATTAATTCAGGTTCGATTTCTCCCTTTTTTTTTCTTGTTATTTACGGATTCGTTTGAAATGTTCTTGGGGGTTGGTTTCGGTTGAGTCTATTCTAATCCTATTCACAAGGCAAGGTTATTGCCGTGGTAGAATTTAGTTCCCCCAGGCTGTTTCGGAGACTTCAAACCCAGCGAAAGGATGAGAAGATCTATCATGAAAGGCTCTCTCGCACTGTCCTAGTAGGCCTTTACTTAGAATTCCGGAATCCAACAGTGCCACACAAAGTCTCGAGTTGTGTACAACTTTAGCATGCTGTTCCTAGTTTCTTTATCCCGCGAACCAATGGTACAAAGGACACTCCGTCGTACTCACGAAACCTCGCTGAGTTTTGGGTCGGCGTAACACTCTTCGAAAGACTCAAATTTGTTGCTGATATCTTGTATTTTAACTGCCATTTTTGTATTGAAAAAATTGTATTTAATCATAAAAATTTCACAGCAAGATTCCTAATGCATAACTGCAGCCTGCTGCTTATGTGGCAATGTGATGATATGGATAAATTGTCCACAAGAATTTGTGCCGAACTAGCTAGGTCACTTGGCATTGAGCACACATCTCACATGATCTCAGTGAGGGGTAGATATAGATAGATAGATAGATATGGTAAGTGCAGCCCTCTTAGCCCAATTCTGGGCGCTCGCGAGGGGTGATTGATGAGATGAGAGAGAGAGCGGGAGTCCTCAACATGTTAGACATTTACCCCATGTGAGGGATCTTTTACTTGCCCAGCACAGACACTGATACAAGGGGCCGCCAATTTAACGACTCATCCGAACGACATCCAGCTGGGATTTTGCTCATGAAGGTCAACTGAAAATTTTGGGTTCCCACCCGGGGTTCGAACCCGTGCAGGGAAAGACCTTCAGCGGAGCAGGCGGGAACCTTAACCACTACATCACCCAGCTGCCAGATTGCTTTTAGCCTGGGTGCTACCCACAGTACTGTAGAAGACAGACAGACAGAACAGCCAAAGAGCTTGAAAGGGCTGTCGAAGTGCTGCAGACTTATATATATAAGAATTTGAGGGACTGAAATGGGTTTGTGCTGTGGTGGCAGCACCTACTTCCTTCCGCCATCTTGGTCTGGACTGGACCCAGACTGACTTTGCAGTGCGGAAGATTTTTCTGTCAGCCAAACTGAGCTTCCAGGACCATGCCAGCACCAAGCACAAATGAGTGGTATGAGGTTGTACCGCAGCTGGTGGAGCAAGGAGTTGACATAGGCCGTGATAGCGGAACACCCCTTTTATCAGCTCTGGCGTCGCCGTGCAGAAAAAAACCTTTTTCAGGGAACAAGCCGCCATTTTGTGCCATTGCCAAGTCAGTGGAGCTTGCATTCCAGACTCCAGAACACTTTTCATCCATTCAAAACACTATGGATTTGCATTGCCCAGTCTTAAATTGAATGTTTAGCATGGATTGCCACCATATTCCAGTACTGTCAGGCTGATTAGACTTTGTTATGGACCTCGAGAAGACCCGGCCCCATTTTCAATGCCCAAGCTGATTCATATTGCACTTTCTGCTTATGCAGCACATGACAGCATAACTTCATCTCAGTTTGAACTTAAATTGTAATTGACAAGCAGATAAATTCCACAAGACGTACGCCTTTTCAAATGGATTGATGTGTGGATTATCGGGACCTCACGCTGTGTATTTATGCCCTCAATATTATGCCGGTTTAAATTAAGCAGAAAGTGCAATATGAACCAGCCGACAGTAAGCCGCAAGTCAGAGATGGAATCAAACCCGAAACTGCAACTGAGCTCAATCGCCCTCTCAAATAGGCTTAGTTTCTTTCTTTTTTTTCAATATTAAAAAGATTTGAACCTCGTCAATCACATAAGGTATATATTACCTTAATTGGAGATTTACGGCTAATCCATGCAGCCTACACTAGGGCCTAGGACTACATAAAGCCAGCACTGCTGATGAAATAGAAAATTACAAATTAAGTTACATCGATGGTCGTGTGGAGTTACCAGATTTGGTGGATGGATGGATGATGGATGATCGGGGCTTAAGTTTTTTACGTACAGTATTTATGCACTTGGTGGGCCAATTAGGACAGGAGGAGGACATGGCAATGAGGCGAAGGATAATTGAAACAGCTGTCCAACATTATAAATCTAAGGCCCAAGTGACCTGGCAAGAGCTCAATTGGAACCCTGGACCCATTGCTCACGCTACCACTAGACCAACCCCTTCCTAGAGTGGGAGTGACCTGGCGCCCCACATTTTGGAAATCTTAGGCGGATCAAGTCTGACTTTTTTTTGCAAGTGAGGTTGGCATTATATAAGAGTGTGTGTGTAAAATTTCAGCTCATTCTATTAATATTTAGAGGTAGCACATTTCATTTGAAGTTTATAACGTAAATCCCCATTGGCGAGACCTGAAAAAACCTGAAAAAAGCATGATTTTCCAAAAATGAGACTTAGAATAAATATTTTTCGACCATTCAGACTATGGGGGAGGGTTTCGGGAGGGCACTTAAGAACAGGCGTCCATTTTGCTTTAACATATATTGTTTGGCCACTATGAGGAGCTAAAATCTCAAAATTGAGGCGTTTTTGAGTCATTTTCGTCATATTCAGCTGATATTGGACATTACATTGTGCAGAGATGAAGAGTGGAAAATGCAAAATTATGTCAGTTTTGAACTGCCCTCCCAAAACCCTCCCACATAGTTTTTGAATGGTCGAAAAATATTGATTGTAAGTCTCATTTATTGGAAAATCATGCTTTTTTGCTGGTTTTTTCAGGTCTCGCCAATGGAAATTTACATTATAAACTTCAAGTGAAATGTGCTACCTCTAAATATAAATAGAATGAGCTGAAATTTTACAGGCATGCTCTGATATGCCAACCTCACTTTAAAAAAAAAGTCAGGTTTGATCCGCAAACATTGGGGCGCCAGTCCCACCCCACCGGCCCTCCCGACCCCCCACCAGATTTGGTGCAACTTTAGAAAAAGAATTGACAAGGCAAAAGCACATTGCCAACTGGACGCTTTAACCAACAAGACCACTGTAGTCTGTTACCCAAAGTATTGCCTTACTGAAAACTTTTTACTTGTGACCCATAACCTAATAATAACCAACAAAAAGCAAAAGGCAACTTTTTTAATATAAAAATCTTTTTTGAAGAATACATGGTATATATATGTATGTGTCCTTGAACTGTTGAACATTTTAAATACATTTTTCTGTATTTTCACACTGCAGAAATATGCAAATTGCGCGAATAACGCCGAATATATCTACAAATGTTTTATCGAAATACCTTGTTATGTAATTATCTTATTCTTATCTATCATAATAATTGTATATAGAGAGACAAAATACTGAAAATAGTCACATTGCCTAAATATTAATTGCCTCATACATTGACAACGTAATTACAATCGGAGGGACAAATGCCTGATAACGACTTTGTCGTCGTCGTCGTGGTACAGGACCTTTTTTTACCACGGGTGGCTCTTGATCATGTTTATCCGTTGAACAGTTTCTTTTGGCTCCATGATTCTTCAATTCGTCAGGGGAAACATATTCTTGTAGTTGAGCAAATAGAATCCGAGTGAAGCTGCGAGCCACTGAGAATATCATTCAAGCCAAAACGCTATATTCCACATACGCTGCAGATTGAACAAGATTGAGTTACATAATTCTTGAATACAGGCCAGGCCGTCAGGAATGACTCGAGTGTGACATCGGTCGAATTGCTTAATAAGAACCATCAGTTCTTCTGAGGGCAAACTAACAGGGGTGCAGACTTTGTCCATAGTGAAAGACTGTTTTGTGTTTCTCAAGATTTTCACGATAGTAAAATTGTTGTTGGCAAAACGAACAAGTGTGGAGTTTCACGAAAAATGACTTCGATGGTGTCGTTTTAGATCTGCCCTCGACAAGAATTGCTCGTTACACATAAAGCAGCTGATCACATAAATGTGTGCCTTTTCATGCTGCACCAATTCTTGTCGAGTAAGGTACTCCTTCCCACAGTCCCGACAAACAAAACTCCTTCTGATGTGTCCTAATACGTGAGAGATCAACAGTTGCACCTTAGCGTTCACATAGCCACAAAGATTGCACACAAATGGCCCGGAATTCCCGGAATTCTCCACTTGCACCTTGACTTGATCATTGAAATAGCCTGGAAGACCGGGAATAAATGTCGCTTGGTGATAATTCATGTGCCCTTTCAGGACATCCGACTCCATGACCTCGTAACAAATGCGACAAAAATGGTATTTATTCATCCTGGAGTGAGTTGATAGCAGGTGTTTTTGCTGGTTGTCTCGCCGCGTGAATCCCTGATTGCATTTTACACAATTGTAAAAAATTCCATAATGAATTTTCATATGTGAGTTCAAATTCACATTTCCGACCCCACAAACGCTGCAAATGTCTGGATGGGACCTGCACATCAACATGTAAACGTCGGCCTCCCATATACACTCCTTTGCGCAGACAATGCATGAATGCCGACCTTCATTACTTGTGTTACTCATGGTACTATGACTGGCTAAATGAGACAATAGATCGGTCAGCAACTGATGTATCATGCCACAGATATTGCAGATATAAGGCATTACTCCTTTCCTATGACTATTCATTCTCACATAGTCAGACAAGAACTCCGGTACAGGATGAAGTCCTTGATCTTTAATTCTATGTGTATGCATATGAGCACGAACATCCGCTTCGAGTTCCACACCCGATTTTAAACGCATCCCACATATGCGACAATAGTGAACTTGTCTGTCTTCGTGAAATGCAGCATGTCTTTCCAGACTGTCTTTCCTTGTGAAAGCTTGCTCACATAATCGGCAAGTGTGCAGCTTGGGGAGGTGAAGTTTTAAATGGATCGCAAACTCATGCGATTCGCTCAGAGGTTTAGCAAATGGAAGCAGACAAACGGGACATTTGTGCAAATCCGATAAGTCTGCTTTCTTCAAGTTATTGGGCGCCAACTTTTCACTCGGCCCAGGTGAAGGTTCAGAAACAACAGCTGTCGAATGCTTATTCTTCACATGAGTTTCTAGGGCTGGTGCAGTTAGAAACCTCCTGTTGCACAATGGGCATTTCTGACAGTCAAGTCCTTGAGGCTTAGATAACACAACTGACGACGATGACGGATTTTCACCAAAATTTGAACAAGTTGAAATACCCGTTGGTTTTTCAATAAAACTGTTGGTATTGACAGTATCAGATCTTACAGGTTCAACAACAGCGGTTGTCGCATTCTTGACAGATGGTTTCCCGTCACCATTAACTATCCCACTGCTCCCATTGGCACTATCAATCAATTCGAGTTTTATCCTCTTGCTAGATCTGATTCTTCCCTCCGTGTAACTGGTCACCTGACACTCATCAGATACACGGGTCTCCGTATCCGATACATGGGTCTCCGTAACCGATTCAAGATGCAATATTGGGGCGATGTTTATAACTGGTATTTCTTCACTCAAGTCAGTTTTGTCATAACAATCTTGTTCTGAATTGCCAGTAAAATAATCTTTATTCCCTACTTTCGTAACGTTAAACCTGTCATTATTTTCACTGGAGTGTTTTTCGGTCACTGGGTCTGTAACTTTGAAGAAGTCAGCTTCATTTTCAACATATTCAGACCTGCCAATGTTCGTTCTTTTTTCACACTCCAGTTCGGAACATCCACCAAAATTAATTCCAAGTCTTGAAACTACAGCGAGGTCTCCTCCACATTTCATTGCATTTGTTGCTTGACCTGTACCCGTACTTTGTTTGACTGATTCAGTTGTAGTCTCTGTGTGACAAGTATCAACAATGACATCATTGTCATTGACACAATTAAGTCCTTCTTTGCAAATGAGCATTTCCTCAGTTCCGTAGTTTGTCTCCATTTCGGCAACTGTACTCGAAGTCAAAACCTTCATTTGCACCTGAACAACTAAGTCCTCTTCTTTTGGAACTGCAGACTTACAGTGTTCACTGTTCAGTGTTACACAGTTGCTGGTAAAACATTTGGACACAGTCGACAGTCTTACTTTCGTTTGTCGAAGCTGAAGGTCACATGGGCATTGGCATATCAGCTCCCAAACATTTCATACAACTGTCACAAATATGGTGTGCTTGAAATCCAATTAAATTCATTCAATTAAGCAGAGTTAAACTCTCTCATGTCGCATGTAAACAAGGTGAAGTTACTAACTGGGTCAGAAATCTACTCCTCCTGAAATGTTTCACTGAGCTGCTGAGCAGGTGGCAGTATGGTCCAGTTGCACCAATAGCCCCCTGGTGGATTTCCCAAAAGTTGTTTCTGAATCAGAGTTGTTCCCCAAGTACCACTTCTCTGGGTGCCAAGTACAGGCTCCTGCCTATATCTTTTTTCAATACAGACAAGCTTATGTCTACATGTAGATATTACACCAAGGTGGCGCACTCATCACTCGGCCTGATTTTTTCAGGAGCCCGGTATGACCCCTAATTGACATGACCCAAATCTCTGAGCTTCTCTGATTCGCTGAAAATGTCGCAATAACGGCCTAAAAGAGCTGCGCCTATATATCTAGAATTCTAGATATAATAACGGCACCAGAAAAAAACCAAAAAAGTAGGACTTCAATTTGCTGCTGAACACTGAACTGCTCTTTTGCAATTTCAGTGACTAAGTGAGTCAGGGAGAGCCCTGCATATCATATCAGTGACAGAGCAAACACTGACCATCAATTTGCAAAAAAAAAGTTAGAAAAAAATAATTACATCAAAAAAAAAAAATTGTTCAGAAAAAAAAATTCCCCACAAAAAAAAAAGGTCCAAAAAAAATAATTCCAAAAATAAAAAATGTTCGGGAAAACAAAAAATTTAGAAGAAAAAAATTCAAAAAAAAAGAAGAAACATTTTCAAACAAAAATTCCTACTTTTTTTCCAAACTTCTTTTCTCAGCTTTTTTCCATAAAATTATAATTTCTTTTTTTTTTCCTTCAAACTATTTTTTCAACATTTTCTTTTTAATATTGCCCTACCGCCTTATTTCTGTTTGCAGGGCCGTAGCCTGCAGCGGGCAGGGGGCAGCTGCCCCCCCTAGAATTTCACAAAGTAAGGTGTTTGACATGTAAAAATTTCAAGTTTTCGGGGTTCTTCCTGGGCGAGTATGCTTCGGTGCCGGTCCATGGCCCCCTAGGATTTTGCCCACCCTACGGCCCTGGTTTGTCCTAATTTTTTTCTCAAAACTTTATTGTAAAACCTGAATACAAAAATGAATTTCAAGGTGATGCCGTCTTCATGTTTGGCATTTACATATTTTAAAATCATGTAAAGGACTTACCTATAGATTCGAAGCTGTTGTTGGATTTGGTTTCAATGTTTTTGCTGCCCTCTCAGCTCTATAGCTCTCTATGCAGTGATGAAACAATTATTTAAAAATTAAATTCATATAATCTTTGGCAGACAAGAAGAAATGAGTTTTGAGGTCGTGAGGGGATGCACTGATCGGTCGTGCCCCTGCCTCTAACTCAATTTTTGACTATCCCATAACAAAATGTCGAGAAATTTATCTGCCATATACCTGGTAATTCAAAACAACATCAGGTGACCCCATAGATGTTCAAACATCAATTTCGAATTCTATGCATGTCCGACATAATATTCGGCAACCTGTGGGTTCTTGTTTTTAAGCTCAGTATTTATGATACACAGTGTTTTTACACACGCTCTTCTCCAGTCTCCAGAAGAGCTAACCAAACACAATAATAAGAGTTCATTAAGTATAAGGGGGCGACCATTTAATAATCAGGGGGTTTGGAGTTTTCCTTGGTAGGAAAGTATTCATTTAGAAAGTGACTGTAATTATTTATTTTGAATGCTTGATGTCCTTAAATTTTAGTTCTTAAATCAAGCAACACCTTTCTAAGGCTTTCTTAAGAAAAACCTCAACAAATTGTTTATTTCAAGACTGCCATGAAATCAAGCACAAAAATGGTGTTGGCGCGAATTAATCAGTTACTGAAGATTGACCGACACCACAAAAATCCATTTCCGGTAAGGAAATAGTCTTATTTGAAGTTATTTCAAGACTGCCCAAAAAGAATTTATTTATTTCACCAAATCTGAGCATCTATTTTAATAAGACTAAAAGTTCCCTCCTTGAGATTAAATGGTGGCCCCGTAAAAAAAGAAGAAAAACTAAAATGGTTCATTACTTACCAGTGGCAAGGTCCGCAGATCAAATGGTGCATTGCATGTATACGACTTTTGAACATCCCAACATATTGTCCAATGTCCACGTAACCCCTGAGAACATCAACTAATTGCTGATTAATGCGGTGCACTTGGGGCGAAAGTATCCTTGGATGTATGCCTGCGTCCAGTATGTCCTCGGGTAATTTTTTTTTAAATCCTCGGGTAATTTTTTTTCAACACACACATGACTGTCAGAGAAATATTCTGGACCGTTCAGAATTTATGACCAGTGGGGGTAGTGCAGGGGGGATCGAGTTTGTAGGAAGTTGCCATTAAACATTAATACCCCCTTTTAGAGACCGTTCAGAATTTATGACTGGGGGGGGAGGGAGTTTTGCCAGAACATCCCGTCAAAAATTGATACCCCCCCTTGAGATTCATGCGGATTTTTGGTACCCCACCCCTAGGTTTCATGCATATTTTTAGTACCCCCCTCGACATATAAACGAATACACACATATTTAGTGTTATATATGGTCACGCGTACAGATTCGCACCATTTCGCTGACTTTTGCGCGTAAAAAAGCGCAGATAAAGTTAGTTTATGCGAGATTTATCAAAATTTTTCTTTGTTAAAATTTATTACCCCCCTTGGAAGTGTTGTCAAAAATTAATACCCCCCTTGAAACACATGTAAAAAGTTAGTACCCCCTCGGGCAAAACTCCCATCCCCCCCCCCAGTCATAAATTCTGAACGGTCCCTTAGGTTGAAATTATGTGAATTTTTAGTACCCCCTTAGGATTGATAGTTAGTAACCCATCCCCCCCCCCCCCATGGACAATTGCGAGTAAAAATTCTAAGATTCTCTTTTGCGCGTGGGTAGTATTACTTGGCACATTCAATTTGTTGAGTCACCAAGTTTCAGACAATCAGACTGTCAGAGTAGCTGCCTGAGCCAGACGGAGACCTGAGATTTCCAGATGTTCTCTGATTTCCATCCTGATGACCATGCTTGATGACCCACCACGTGCAGACACATTTGGTGTAATGACGTCATCAGTTCTTGCGCCCATCTGAAAAGTGTGGTGCCCGTTCACTGCGTCTCGGTCCGCTGAATCCAACTTTTACAGACGACGGAAGGGCACATGCTCGGCCAAGAACCAGAAACTTTGGAGACGAACAACGCGCGTATTTTGTGGATTTATTTGCAGAAATACTTAAATGACAGGTAAGTGAAGGGCTCAAGGAGATAAAACACACTTTTAATGTTACATTGATGCATTTGGAGTGCTAAAAATGTGACTGTTAGAAGCCCGTTTCCATTTTTCATGTGGGCAAAAAAATACCGGCAAAAATTTGGATTGAAAATGATCATGAAAAACGAAAAGATGACCCCTAGATGTAGATGTAGATGTAGATGGTTGGGGACGAAACCTTTCGGTTGTTATCCCATCAGTTTTGACTCTTGCGTCGGTGGGCTCTCCTCTCAGTAGACCACCTTTCTTTCTTTTAGCGGAAAAACAAATAAATAAATAAAATTACATAACATAGAATTAAATAGCTTGGTAAATAAATATAGATTAAAAAACACATAAATAGGCAAATAAATAAGTAAAAAAAAAAAAAAGAACTGGTAAAACTGAACACAAAAATATAGTATAACTGCTAATACTGACAGTAACTCCTACCACCCAGTTAAAAAAAAAAAAAAAAAGTAAAACAAACCAACGAAAACCTTTTTTTTGTTTTTTTTTTTGCCAAACAGTTGGTCATACGCCCCTCTCTCGCCGTCAAAAGATTTTAAAAAGTTTTACAAATTGCGCTGTTTTCTTACAGGGATCAAGGGTAGGGTCCGAGAGATCACTGAGACCGATGTTTATTTATTTATTTTTTGTGTTTTACAGCTTTCCCTGGGTCCAAGAGACCACAAGGTATAGGTATCAAGTTGGTGCCGAGAGAGGACCCATATGATTTTTTGTTTAACGCTGAGGAACTTGTGTCCCCCAAAAATAACAAAGTGCGGCACTCACAGGAGGTGGTTTGTGCGTTGATGCGAGTGTAAAACAATTTAAACGTGAAACCCCATATTCGGGTCTATAGCGACCACAAGGGGTGACAAAAACAATAAAGTAATAATACCAGTAGTTATCTTTTCCTCCGGGTCTGTAGCGACCACAAAGGATAACAAGCTATTCATAACATTAGATAATCAGTTTTGGTTTTCTGGGTCTGTAGCGACCACAGTGATGAGGATGGCGATGATGACAAAAGTGCTAACATGAAACAACTTGAAATGCTAATTAACTGGGACAAATATTTATTTTCAAAATTGATGTTAAGGTATTCCCATCAAATACAGAGATCATTTCCTCCGGGTCTGTAGCGACCACAAAGGATAACAGAGTAATGATATTAATTTTTATGGCTTCTGGGTCTGTAGTGACCACAGAGATGAAATGGCGATCGATGGGAAGAAACTTGAAATGATGATCATCGATGAGAAGGATTCACAACCCAAGAAATTACTACCTCCGGGTCTGTAGCGACCACAAAGGATGATGGACTGAGAGTAAAATACCACGGGGATGTAGAGGTGATGAGGATGGGGTTCTGTTATGTGAAATGATGATCGATGAAGAAATCCCAAACAACAGTAATTATTTCCTCCGGGTCTATATCAGTTAGATAAAGTTGTTTTGTGAAACTGTACTTATGGAAGTGACCAGCTCGTGCTTGCATCGTTGAAAGTTTGAAAAACCAGTCTGACCTCTTAGTTCTACTCACAGGTCACAACTAAATTTAGGCGACAGTCACAACTAGGCGACAGTCACAATTAGGCGACTTCACCATTAGGCGACATTCACAACTGGGCAACAGTCACAACTGGGCAACAGTCACAACTGGATGACAGACACAACTTCGATATAGCCCAATAAGGTGCTGCAGAGGCGTAAAACACACATGACAGACACAACTGGGCAACTGTCACAACTGGGCATTCGGACTGCACTATGAACATTAGTCAAAGAGTTCCGTCTGGCCCCTTTCAACACTTCTAATCTAAACCAAAAGAGTTCCATTTGGGCACTTTGAACACTTCTAAAACTAAAAGAAGTAGTTTTTTTTTTGTGTCAGTAGCGGCTATTGAAAATTGTGACATTTGTCAGGCCTATTTATATATTGTCCAGTAATTCATAGCACTTGGATAATTCATAGTGGATAAAACACTGCGCAACATACAACAATCTGACCATTGAATGTTTAGCTGCCGAAGGAGCTGTAGCATGTGCTTTACAATGTTTTCGAGCGACTCATGTTTGCAAATAATTAATGGTTGCCCAGATGAACATAGTGACACTCGTGGGTAAAACAAGCCGGTATGGCAATACCTTTTGTCTTTTTCTATGATTTCTTTCCTTTTCCAGATTGGATCTTTGAAAAACCAAATTTACGATGCCAGTGATTGAGGGTCCTGATGAACTGGAAGTCAAGGTAAAATTCCGTAGTCTACTGGAATTACTACTCCGAAGTACCCACAATAAATTATTTTAAAATTTAGGGACATTACATAAAAAAATTAGATGTTATATTAGATGAGTCTAATTATTTAATACTTTTAAGATGACAATAAATAATTGGTAAATCTTGTCCAGTCTACTGTATTGGTACCAAATTGTTCCAATGTGTAATAATAAGAAGAGAGAAAAAACTGGTGAATCACCGGACTTTAGTCGGGCATATTGAAGTATTGCTCGTTCCTAAGGGTGCTACCATTTAATATCAAGGGGAGACTTGGAAGTTTTCCTCGGCCGAAATTATTCATTTAAAAAAAACTCCCAACTCCTCCCCCCCCCCCTTTATAGAAATTGCATGTCCTTCAAGCTTATGAGTTGCCTTTGTTTATTATGTTAAGAATAGGACATTATCAAAATTAGTCATGTTAATGGCTATCTCTAACAAGGTGTGTGGTCAACCAGGCGACAGACAACCAGGCGACACCATACCACTACCAACTAGGCTACAGAAAATTTTAGAATCACTTATCACTTCCATCCAGGCAACAGACACTTCCATCCAGGCGACAAAGTACTTCCATCCAGGCGACAAACACTTCTAACCAGGCGACAAGCTTTTGCACTAGGCGACAAGCACTTTTAATTCACTGGGCGACATGTTTTCAGTCCATTTAGAGTTCTCTCTTGTCCATTTCACAAGATTGCAGGATGTTGACAAGTTTCTGAGATTCCACATTTAAAGCCAGGGGGCGCCGTGGGTCGCTTTGCTTTTCTGGCTTGGAATTTATTGTTTGCACTGATCACAACAGCAATTATGAATAAAAAATACTTTATTTCACTGAAATATTGAGATTCAGGACCTTTTGAATACATTTTGAAGGTTAGTTGATAAAGATAATTGAGATCTAAAGAGCTCTAAAATTATCCAAAGGTGGCAGGACTGCATGCTTCATGAGCGATAATCTGTCACCTAGTCTTTGGAGGATTTTGTAGTCTGAAACACCTGGAATTAAAGTTTGTCGCCTAGACTCGGGAATGCGTGTCACCTAGTTGGTATGTCACTCAAAATGTCTGTCACCTAGTTGGTACTTGTTGTCGCCTGGCTGGTCAAAACTTGTCACCTGGCTGGTAGTGGTGTGTCGCCTGGATGGTTGTCGCCCAGTTGGTAGTGATGTCGCCTGGTTGTCTGTCGCCTGGTTGACTGGTAATCCTCTAACAAGTTTCCGCAATATCTGGTGAGGAATAATAGCTAATTCTCGATATTTATTATTTTCCTTCAGGACTTCTACTTTAAGCAGGTCATCAAATTCCGTGTCGGTTCTGGACGTTCAGAAAATCAGCGATTGAATATTTTGGCCGTCTCCAATAAGTATGGCCTCACATTTGTCGGCACGCAGACGGGTAAATTTTATGTAATTTGTGCAACATTGTAACAATAAAAGTTTTTGCTATTTATCATTAAACCCTACAGTAGGGAATTGGGAAAATTGATTTCTTTGTGTGAAGATGGGAAAGGTAACTCCAAGGGTTAGCTCAGTGGTAGCTCTTGTCGGATGACCTGGCTGCTTCAAGCATCCTTTTCTAATATCCGTGCCCTCCCCCTGTCCCAGTTAGTCTACCAAGTGCATGAATACAGGATTTAGCGCCCAATCATCCATCCATCTTTGGACAGTTGAGAAATGAGAGAGGAATTCTAATATGAACATTTTAATATGAACAGTTTAAGTATAGGCTGTCGTTGATGATATAAATATTAAGTAAATATGTGTTCATTTACCAATGTTAGTCGTTGGAAAGCTGTTTCCTTCATCCTTCCTCATTGCTGTGTCCTTGTGTCCTAATTAGCCTCCCAAATGCATAGATAGTATTACTATTTGATACAAGATATAAAGCCCCAATCATCCATCAAATACCAAATGCTAGTCATCTGTGAAATTCATTTACCTTTTGAAATATTATATTCATATCCATGATATCTTTTGACTTTTACTTTTAGGCTTTGTTGTCTACAAGACTGCAGATATCGTCAATAGGGGCAACCAGCTGGATAAAGCAGCTAGTACGATCATCGAAGACTTAGAGAAATGGACTGATGTCCCGTGCAATGGAGCTCCAACGTTTGTGTCGTTAAGTGCGGATGATTTGACGTTAGCTGTCTGTGTTAAGGAGAACTCATCGGCCTTCGCTCACTTGTACGATGTCAGGGCGTTTGTTAATAAGGTACAGTGTTGTTTCAACTTGCTTGTATTAATAAATTATTATTTTGTTTAGACTTCAGTTTATAAAATGTGGGTAGAAAAAACCATTAAAATGTTATCGAAGATGAGGTTGCTATCGAAGGTGTTTTCAGTGGTCTATCTGGTCTTGCATTTCCTAGAGGTGTGGACATTTCTGGATCCAGAAGATCCAGAAGTCCTGGTGTTGTTCAAAATTACATGTCCAATCATATATATATATAATCTGAATCATGTGAATGGGCAACAAGGTTATAACGGACATTATGCCCAGATGAGACCTGAGATGAACAACTTCATTTTAAGGATCCTGCACAATTGCTTAGGTTCCTACACAATTATGTAGGTTATGTTGTTAAAAATTAGCAGCCCTTGTGACGGTGTCTCTGCTGGGTACATAAAAGATCCCTCACATGGGGTAAATGGCTCCTCCTAAATGAGGCTCTGATCACTAAGCATCCTCAAGTATAACATGAAAGACATCATAGTCTTTGTTTTCAAATGCTCATTTGTCCTCTTGTCTGGTTTCTCCCCCGCCCTCCCCCTCCAATCAGGTGCTGATGAGACGTAAAACACAAACTCACTCACTCACTCCCTCCGAAAGTGCATAAATTGAGGTTTTACATGCCTCAATTATCTGTCTTGATTCAGATGATGATTTTTACTGACCCGGACTAATGTTCCTTTTAATTTAAAGGTTAAACGAGCTTACCCGTTAAGTGAAGTTTAACCCGGATTCTGTTGATCTTTCGATAGTCCAAGGAGAGTTTATATATGCTCAAAATTGACGCTGGATGGCTCTCTCTTGTATAAGGGATCCTGGGACTTGGAAGTGAGACGGAATAATTTTTAACTGCACGATTCTTGTTGTGATAACATCTCAAATTTGTTTAAACATTCATTTTTCTCTCCCTCTTTGCAGGACACCAAACCAGCTCCTTTTCTCTCTGCTAGATTATCGGCCACTGGAGCGGACCTTCAAGACTTCGCTTGGAACCCGAGTTCCGACTTCAGTTCCATGTTCATCTCGTGCATGAGCGATGGTAACCTTGGCCTCTGGGTCGTCAAGGACATGAACTTGAATGTCGCTGCTGGCGTGGCCGATGCTGGCGCCACCTGTGGTGAGTTTGAGAACTTTTATTAGTTGTTCAACTGTCGAGTATTCTAAATCTATTCCATGAATCTGAAGCTCTTGAGATATGGTGGTAATTAGGTAATGTGGACTTACTTGCAAATTTCAATATATCCACGTATTAAGTGTCCATACTGTGAGTCTATTTATTGTTAAACTCAATATTACGAGTTCTTATTTTCAAAATACTTTGAATTTGCTGTCTTTATGATGTATCCATGTAATAAAGTTAAAACAATTCGAATTCTTACAAAAGAAGAAGTTTGATTTGTGAAATATGTGGTTTTCGTATTAGTGACATATATAATTCTACTGCCGAAAAACATATTTCGTTATCCTATTGAGTATCGAGGGCCGATTTTACCACGTTTTTTCTCTGGAGTAATCTCAATTAATTATTTTGTTAGAGTTTTTGCCGATGTCAACACAGTTTTGCTATTTCTTTGCAGTATGTTGGAGCCCCAAAGGAAAACAAGTTGCAGTAGGAAAGAAGGATGGCACCATCGTCCAATTTGACCACCTGTTGAAGGTCAAAAAGGTCATTCCTGGACCCACTGGACTAGCTGGAGACCCTGTCAAAAGTAAGAATGATTTTAAGAATTTTCAATTTGCGACAAAAATTGCTTGGCTTGGCTCAGTGGTAGTATAATGGCTTCTGAGTTCTGACCTCTAGGCTTGCCTCTAAATCATGTAAATAGCCCGCACAGGTGCTGATGGGGTGTAAAACACAAACTCACTCACTCACTCACTGACCTCTAGACACTTGGGTTAGCTCAGTAGGTAGCACTGTGAGCTTCTGACAGGGTTCCCACTCAACCTAGAAAACCTTGAAAACCTGGAATTTTGGGTTGTGCTTTTCAAGGTCGGGAAAAACCTGGAAAATGTGATATTTCCACCAAAAACCTGGAAAAAGTCTGGAATTTGAGGTTCTCTTGCCAAAATTGAAATGGTTGAACAAATTGTGGACTTCGACGACTGTCCGGAGTGCAAAATCAGTTTGAAATAATTGCAGGTTTAGACCTTGAAAATTGGTTTTGACAGCCTTGAAAAACCTGGAAAAAACCTTGAATTTTAACTTGGCAAAAGAGTGGGAACCCTGAATCTGATCACTAGGACTGTCCGGGGTTGATGCTGCTCTGGCTGGGTCACCTTGACCTATGTTGGATGGCAGTTTAACTGTCCTTTTGCCTCATTGCTGTGTCCTCCTCCTGTTCTCATTAGCATGCCAGAGTGTGTAAATACGGGATGTAAAGTCTTAAGTCATCCACCCATCTCTGGACTCATGGTCAAGCGACCTATTTAATTGGTCCATATCTGTCAAATTATTTACCGGCCAAATCGGAGCAAAACACAAGACATTGAGCTTTATATTGCCCATACAAACCACCATGCTGTATATCTTTCATTTCAGTTCTTGATCTACTATGGCAGTCCACCCATGTGTTCATGACAGCCTGCGTCCCTCAGGATGTATCAAATACGGAACCTCCAAGTTTGGTGATCATATCAGTGCCGGTATGTACGTGTATTCATGTTAAAAAGACTGGTTTACAAATGAGAGTGGAATGTAAATTTTGTCTGTTTTTAGTTTGAAAAAAAAAGAAAGTTTGTCATTCTGTTTTTACATTTTCAGAAAGGTGAAGAACCAAAACACTACAATTACGAGGATGTCTGCTATGGAGGAGCGGATGACAGGAAACACAGATACTACTTTCTTAGTCTTGCTGAATGGTATGATTTACATTATTTTAGTTTAGTTGATATCTGTCGTTATATGCAGTGTTCCAGTTATGATTTAATCGGGCTTGTAGTTTTCAAGAAAATTCCAAAAAAACATATTTGAAAACAAATTCCTTTTTCTTTTTTTGGGCATGGTTGCCGAGGGTCGGGCATGGCACGGTACCATACTCAAATGGCCTAGCTGGAACAGTGATATATGTCTGGAAGGATGCTAAACTTTCCTGCAACAAGTGAGCAGACATAGGTTCCTTGATTTTATTTCTGAATGGTATGTTAATTTTTTTTGCAGGGACATGGTAGTGACCTCATCAGCAGCAGCTGCAGAGTCGTGCATTATGGGTAGAAATGCTCAGAATGCATTGTGGGAAAGATGGAGTTTGGACGATTCGGGCCGAGCTGAGATGCCTCTTACTGACGACCACAGAGAGACTTATCCAATTGGCATTGCCCTGGATTTCACTCAACAGCAGGAGATCCTGATCAGTGAGTTGAGAAGGAGTAGTCTTTTGCAGAAAGCTTCAATTAATGTATTACAGAATTCAAGTTTTTGGTTACGAGAATTTTTTTTGGATTAAACCATTATTGTTACGGGTGGAGAACGACGACTATTTACATTCAGCTGTTTGTGGCCGTCAATGACCTCAAAACAGGCCATGTCCTATCCTTTGCATTGAAACTAACTGCCTGTTTGTGATTGAGTAACTTGTGAACTCATTGGCGAATGTTGACTTGTTTTTATAGCATTGGATTTTCTATTTGAAAGTATGAATATGACCTCATAAATTTCTTATGAATGATAGAGAATAATATGGCATGGATAGGGATATAACCTCACAAGGAAGATGTCCGTGCAATTCTGTGAGCATTTATCATTTGTCAGCTTTAGTAGAAAGGTTAGGGAACTGATCGTTGAAAATATCAAAGTAAGAAATTACAAAAATGATATACTATAGATTATATTTCTTTATTCCTGACTTTTCCAGGTGATACTATGAAACACCCGCCTTCTCCGTTGTTCATGGCGCTCTCAACAGATGGCGTGCTGATGGTGTATCACATGATCAACAAACAACAGAACGCCAAGTCCCTCAACGTTGCTGTCCAAGCGTTGACAAGCCAGGGAGAAAGAAAATCTGCAAGTAAGAACCATTTGCCATGTAAAGAACCGTTTGAGATGTAAAGAACCATTTGACATTTAAAAAGGCATATGTGATGTTCAGTACCATTTTGTCATGTGAAGAACAGTTGTCATGTCAGGAACCATTTGTCAAGTAAAGAACCGTTTGAAATGTAAAGAACTATTAGTCATGTAAAGAACCATTTGACGTACATTTAATGAACCATTTATCAAGTAAAGAGCCGTTGGTCATATAAAGAACCATTGTCATGTAAGGAACCATTTGTCAAGTAAAGAACAGTTTGAGATGTAAAAAACTATTGGACATGTAAAGAACCATTGGTCATGTAAAGAACCATTGGTCATGTCAAGGACCATTGTCATGTAAAGGACCATTGTCATGTAAAGAAACATTTATCGTGTAAAGAACCATTTATCTTGCAGAGAACCATTTATTGTGTAAATAACCATTTGTCATATAAAGAAGTGTTGTCATGTAAGGAGCGCTAGCTGTGTAAAGAACCATTTGTCAAGTAAAAGAAAAAACTTATCGCTTCAAAAAGATTGAAATATATTTTGAAATATAAGAATTTGAAATTTTTTTCAGCCTCTGTTGCCCCTGCTGCTCCCGCCCCTAAACCTGCAACAACTGAACCTCCCAAATTTGCAGGAATATTTGGTGGTGGCGCTACAGGTGTTGCAGGCATTAAACCCCTAGGAGGAGTCACAGCAGGAGCACAGGCGCCATCTACAGGATTTTCATTTGGTGGGAGTCAACCAGCAGCGATATCCTTTGCTAAACCAGCTGCTCAGATATCGGCAAATGCCAACGCTCAGAAGTCCGCCTTTTCTCTAAAGCCAGCTGAAGCCAGTCCTGGAGCAGCGCCTGGTGGACAGCCGCCAGCGCCACCTGCATTCGGATCAGCATTCAGCAGCATGCCAGAAGGTGGCAGTGTGGCGGCATTCAAACCTCCCGCTCCAGTGCAGCCAGCAACCCAACCTGGAGCTGCGCCACCTGGTTTCTCATTTGCTAAACCTGCATCGACTTTTGGGACACCTGTATCAACTCAGGAAGCAACGAAACGCTCCTTCACTCCCCAGAAACAACCCACGGAAATTAAGCCAATCTCGCAACTTCCTGCAGCAGGCTTAACAATGAGACCCCAGGCTCCTCAAATGACAACTCAGTCGCCTGCGAAAATCACTGCCAATCTTCCCTCCTCTACTGCAGCTCCACCTAGAGGAATGGTGCCGAACATCACTCAAGCAAAGCCAGCAGAGACACCTGGTGGAATTTCAAAAGGTAAATAAAAACAAGATGCTTATAGTCGGGAGATGGGGCTTTAGGCCATGCATGTCTTTGTGGAAATGGTACTTCTTGAAATCATCCTTCATCTCATTGCCATGTCCTCCTCCTGTGCTAATTAGCCTACAGACTTGTACCAGGTACATAAATACAGGATGTAAAACCCCATACATCATCACTAATTTGTAACATATGACGGCTCCGCTGCAATGACAAGATAAAAGCGATGCTGAAATTGTCTTACTTCCAAGACTTCTATCACCTCCAAGACGTCCAAATACCTCCGGAAATCTTTTCAAGACTGTCCAGAACTTCTTGTTTAACTATTATAAATGCCTGACAGTCATCAAGTAGGCCAGTAATTTCTAAGATAAGTAAAAAAAACTTGAACATGTTGAATGTGAATCCAACATTGTGTTGCTAGCCATTTTTAGTCTGCCATTTTCAAGACCAATTGAGCACCGAAAGGTTATAAATAGGGGGGGTTCATGAAAATCATCATCATTTTGGATCTGGGTGGTACCCAGTGGGTACGAAAGGAGAAGATGGTGTGTCCCAAGTTACAGAATTTAAATGATTAAGAGAATCATCGGTTTGATGAATGGAACTCCGTGCAGAGAAAAATGAACTCAACTTTCAAACAGGGAACAATTCCCCATTAATGACAGTCATCTCGACATTAGGAATATCGGCCAAGAAAAATGTACCAAGAGAAACTAAGTCACAAGAATTCATTGAAGTTTTTGAACAGTCAAGCAAGTCTCCATGGGGACTATGGGATCTCCGTACAAAGAAACCTTTAAGGGTTCTGTCAAGGAGAGACAAATGAATTATTAATTTCAAGAACAAAAGGTCTAACTTATTCAGCCTTCGTTTTTGCTGCAAATGAGACAATTGTTTCTTCACTCTGATTATTCCTATAATTATAGAAAGATTCCACATAACTGCGTATTTTTAATTGCTTATTTGATTCATCCTATTTTTTCCCTCACTCTACAGTCTGGCTGAGGCCTAAGGATATGTTTGGAGTCAAATATTTGAAGTCTGTTATTGTTTGTCATATGAATACGAATATGCCGTTGAGGCATCTGCCTGCCATTTCATGATGCTCAATTTTTTGTTGAAATGTACGTCTGCTTGTATGCTTTTGAAGCGGTCAAATGAATTAGAATTTTAAAAATAATTTTGGTGTTTTAAGTCTGTTATTGTCAATTTGTAATGGATTTTCAGGTGTCCAGCCAGTACCCCAGCAACCCCTTCAGCCGAAGCCACAAGCAAGTGTTGCTCCTGTGAGATCTCCGACTAAACACAGTGCGGACGGAGGAGGGATGGAGAACCCGTTCTTGAAGAGCATAATGGACGAGGTGGGTGGACAAATAAAGAGAAAATTAAAAAGTTGTGATTGTAGGTAGGGGTCTGACTGAGAACAGTCTGCTACAAGCAAGCGAGCGAGGCTGCAGACTGATGAAATTCAAGTCGAATTGGGTATCGAACTGGAATGTAGGTCAGTGGAACAGCTGCCTTTCAGGTCCGCGCTGCTGCCTGTCAGGTCTGCGCCCTGCAGAACCCAGCAGAACTGAGCTGGGCACCTTAAAAAATGCATGTGAGCGAGGACCTGACAGGCAGCACCTCCAGTGAAATGTTGTAGCCTGCTCACTTGCTCGCGCTCGCAACTAAAGCAAGCTGCTGTCGCCTGGGTAGGGGAGCCTGAGGCAAGTTGACCCACAGGGTAATATAAGGCCCCTGGGAAAGGTGGACCCTGGGTAAGTTGATTAGGTGCAGTTTTAAAAATCCACTTAGTTAGTTTCATGGTGAGACATGTCTCAAGAATCGCCCAACTAGTCCTTATTTTTTAGCTCTCGAAGAGATCTATCTGTCAGTGCAAACTGTATGGCCCTATGATGTTCCAATAGGCAATACGTGTAAATTAACTTCATTTGTCTCATTTGCATTACATGTTTATATGAATGCCTGTTCATTGGCCCACTTTGGTGATTTGTCGAACTTTTCACCAAAGGCTGAAGGGTTATGGCGAGCCTGCTCCATTTTTGCATTCCCACATTCGTGTATTCGACAGCTCTGCAAAGGAGCTTGAGATTTTTGATCAGCAAAGGAGATTTTGGTCAAAATGAAAGGGATATTTTTACCAAAAATGAGTTGGGGGTTGGTCTAGTTGTAGAATGCTGGACTGCCAATCACTGGGTCCAGGGTTCGAATCTAGCTGTTGCCGGGTTACCTGGGCTTATGTTGGACGGCTGTTTCAATCATGCTTCGCCTCATCGCCGTGTCATCCTCCTGTCCTAATTAGCCTGCCAAGTGCGTAAATACAGGACGTAAAGCCCTAATCATCCATCCATCCATCCATCCGTGTCCTTCTCCTGTCCTAATTAGCCAACCAAGTGAATAAATACAGGACGGAAAGCCCCAAACACCCACCAATCCACCAAGAATGTGGTTTTGGAAAAAGTGATTAGATTTTGACTGGTATTCTTTAAAAATATGGTTTAACTTTGATATATTTCAAAAGGGTGATCTATCTATAATATTATGATGATTGAAAAAAGACTTGATAACAAATAACATTTCCAGATGAAGGACTTCAACCGAGAACTACTTGAGATGAAGAAGCGATCGTTTGCCCTTAAAGTGGACATCGGTACGCGGGAAGAACAGGTGAAGTTGCGAGAACGTACGAACAGCGTCAGCGCATTTTGTGAAGACATCAAATTGACGATGAAGTCTCTGAATGAAGATGTTCACAGTTTGAAGTCCGATTGTCTTGAGGGATTTGCTTTGATCGAGGAATGTCATTCCAGGCAACAGAAGAGTAGCGATCCCAGGTAGGTGTTTTGATATAAATTCAAGAGAAGGTAGATTGATTGATTGATTTATCTAAGTGCAGCCCTCTAAGCCCAGTTATGGGCACTCACGAGCATGGATTTATTACATTGGAGATTGAGCAGGAGTCCTCACACGTTACACGTTCACTCCTTGTGAGGGATCTTTTACTTGCCCAGCACAAACACAGATGACAAAGTTATTGTAAATGTCATTGTGAATATTTGTATTGCCAAAGGAAATTCATCTGTAAGCATGAATGACCAAGTAAAAATTCCATGTACCCACAAGCAACTTGATTGGAGTTTGTCATGGTTGAACAGTAAAGTTGGGGGAGTAACCTCAGTGGTAGTGCCCTGGGCTTCAATTTTGCTGGGTCCTGGGTTAGAATTCAGCTCTAGCCTCTAGCTGGGCCACCGAGATTTATGTTAGACATTAGTTTCTAACAGTTAAGCGTGCTTTGTCTGTTTGCCGTTTCCTCCTCCTGTCCTTATTAACATAAAAAGTGCATAAAGAGTGTGAAAAAAGAACACATAAAGCCCCAAACATCCATCCATGTAAAATTAAGATTGCCTTATGCCTTATATGGCCATCACGCAGAGGACAACTGTAACACTAATATTTCCTATGCCCAAGTAATCAATCCTTGAATTTGTATTTATTCCAGGTACCAACAGCTTCTAGCATCCAGAGCCCTTGACCCATTAAGCACAAAACGCATGAAAGAAATCCGCACCCAGTTGCAGTACGTGGATAACAGCATAAGAGACGTGGACGGCAGGCTGGATGAGCACTGGGAGCACTACATGAACAAGCAGAATAAGTCCAGGTGTGTATGGTATTGTTGCTTGGCATTTTTGCCGGTTCCAACTAGTGATGCACGGATAGTGAAAATAGCCGGATACCGGATAATCCGGCAACACCAACTGCCGGATACCGGATAGCGGCCGGATAGTTGGAACCGGATAATAAACAAGCGAAAAAAGGACGTTTTTCTGCATTTGTGCCAATTTCGCGGTTGACTCTAAATGTTTTTTCTGAGAGCCGAGATATATCTGTCTGGCATGAGGACTTTTCCTCCGATGGAATGTTTTTCGTTATGTTCTTTGAATGAATTTATATCTTGAAGATGGTTACATAATGTTTTTGTAACATTCTTTTACTTATTATCAAAGTTTGTTTAGCTTTTCATGTATTTTTGAGCATCCCAGATATCCGGTTAAGACACCCTAATTCTGCCGGATACCGGATATCCGGCAAATTCCAATATCCGGCCGGATACCGGATACCTTGCCGGATATCCGTGCATCCCTAGTTCCAACTGACATGGTATGGGATCATTTTACATGTCCAACATGAAAACTAAGTGTTTTGCTGGCTTAACATAAATGCAACACAATTTTGACACTCCTGCAAGAGGATGTATATTTTGAAAACGTCTCATTTAATAGCCAACTCGCTAGGATCTATAGTGTAGTACTAGTTTTGTTATTTAGTACAATTAATAGGCCCTATTATATAATTACAATGTAAGATGTTTTGTTTGTACTAAATCTTTATATTTCAGAAAAATGTACGTCCCCCTCTCGGACACCATTTACCAAACTATCAAGAACAATAACTCCATTTATAACAACCAGTGCAAGCTACTGGATCAGCTGACGTCACAACTGCAAGAATTGAAAGTGACCAACAAGTCGTCATGGCAACCGACTCCTGGAACTCCCTCTGGTGGAAGGTGAGAGAACTTTAAAAAATTACGTCCTATGTTCACTTTAAATCTATACCGTTGTACCTGCATTATAACTTATAAGAAAGTTATAAAAATGTGCAGAAGGTTTGGAATTGACAACACTCCAATTGAAGGTATATTTTTGAAGTACAGTAATATTAGATGTAAGACCATTATCAAAGACAGTCAACACCCATTGAACAGCAGCTATCAATTGTTACCATCAGGACGAAGATATATTTCAGTTAAGTGTAGAACGTCAAGGTATTCAAAGTCATTTGTACCGTCTAGCATCCGACTTTTAAATGCATGATATGTTGTTAAAATAGAATGTATGTGTTTATGACTGAGTTGTATGTATGAATGTGTGATTCTGCTCTGTATGAATGTCTTCCTTTCCTGTATTTGAGCACACAAGCCAAGTTTCACAAGTTGTGATTAATAAAGTATTTATTATTATTATTATTATTATTATTATTATAAATCCCCCTGTTGTAAGACCAAATCGCCTTATGTGACTGCCTTCCTCCCACAAGAAGTGGCGTTTTTAGTGTATTTTTAGTCTTAGTCCATTTTGCACCCTGACGAGAGACCACTTCATGACCGCAAAAGGTGTGGTCTTATATTGCAGGTGCCACTGTAATGACTGTATATTACAACATGCGTAATATGACTGCGCAAAACGCCGTTGAAACTTGGAATGTGAAATGATTCAAAATATATTTTGGATTTTTAATACAGGTATGCGACACGAGATGTTCAGCATTTGAATATGTTGTGGTATCCATAGAAAAGAAAGGGTTGTGAGAAATCAACTTTCAAGAATTCACATTGTAAACGTCCATCCAACATTTGTACTGGACTCTTTTGTTCTTATCTGAGATCTCCTGAGGCCCTGCATAGGCGTAGGAGGGCAATAAATTTTGGGGAGGCTGCCCAAAAAAAAATTGCTCAAATAGTCCTCCCAGAAATATTAAATTCACAAAATGTTCTGCCCAAAAGTGCGTGAAAAATTGATATTCCAAAATTTTCTGCCCGAAAGTGCGTGAAAAATTGATATTCCAAATTTTTTTTTTGAGGGGGGGGAGGGTTAGTCTAGTGGTAGCGCTAGGCTGCCAATCGCTGGGTCCACGGTTCAAATCCAGCTCTTGCCAGGTCACCTGGGCCTATGTTGGACTGTTTCAATCATGCTTCGCCTCATTGCCGTGTCCTCCTGTCCTAATTAGCCTACCCAGTGCATATTAAGTTTCATATGATTTTGATGAAGACAAACTCCAAGCTTTGATATAAATATTAATGTGCTATCATTCTTATGGTCTGTTGGCTATGTAATGAGTATGCTATGTTCGAGAGTAGTATTTTATTTAGTATTTATTTTCCCAAAAATATCTGAAAAGTAGGTGAACCGGCACTGTGCAGTCCTGAAAGTGATATGTAAACATTTTTTATTTGTAAATAAAAAGTCAACAAGTTCATATGCGCTGATGCAGAAATGTCAGGGACAGTTTGACCGATGAAAACTGGTTTTTGAATGAGCATATTCTTGTTTGCCATGGGGGGGGGGTGTGTTGGTCTTGTGGTAATGTGCTAGGCTGCCAATCACTGGGTCTTTGGTTCAAATTCGGCTCTGGCTGGGTCACCTGAACTTCTGTTGGACGGCAGTTTCAATCATCCTTGACCTCAATGCGGTGTCATCCTCCTGTCCTAATAAGGCTCCATAGACTGGCAGTGCATGTATACAGGACGTAAAGCCCCAATCATCCATCAATCCATCTTTAGGACTAAATTAAGATGATCATTTTATGATTTTACACGCTCTTGAACATGTTGAATGTTTTGGACACCTTGGGACACCCCCATCGTCTTCTTTTGCCCAGTTACCATGGTTACGCTCTGGTGCTCTGTTCTGCTTACGTGACCTAAGACATGGTATTATTTCAAGTTGCCTGCTCTGACTTTCTTTCTCTTTCTGTCTTTAAATACTACTAGGAGTATGAAATAAATATCATTGACTCTTAAAAAGTCTAGCCTACTAAGAGATTCTTTGAGCGAAGATAAGAAGCATTCGTATAAGAAGCATTCGTATCAGAAGCATTCATGTCAGAAGCATTCGTAAAAGAAGCATTCGTATAAGAAGCATTCGTATAAGAAGCATTCGTATCGAAACTTGCTACAGTGGGAACTTGTTCTTGTAGTTCGCAATGCTACTATTTCACCAGCATATGGACTCTGATAGTTTCCTCTTGTAGATGTGCTGACAGTAAATTCGCACTTGGCTCTAAGCTAGAATTTGGGCCCTGTGACCCGGATGTACCTGATCACAGCTAGTCGAACAATGGGAACAATCTAAATCATTCCGGTCTGTGATTCAACAGAGAAGCAGGGAGTACCGCTTTCTGGGATCTGATTGGTTGAGAAGACAATTATTATTATAAAGGAGTGGAAGAAGACAATTATAATCCTGTGACTGATTGAGAGAAGTATTGTGACGTCACTCAGTAGGTGCCTAAGGCTGTAACGTTGCCATGGAAACCAGATTGGGAACAATGGGCTTCTTCTGTCTGTACATCTGTCTATGGTTATTTTCTGTTGCCCACGGCAACAGGATATTCTCGGCATATGGCGGACTCTGTGTGGACGAATGCGACAGGAGAGGAGGAAAGTATTACTATTGTCAGTCGACGAGAGATTCGTGGGATTACTGTTCACCTATTCCCGGAGTTGGTTCTTATAGCTTGACCTGTATTGGCGCCTGTGGGAAAGGAGATGGTACTGCGTATTATTGGTGCAACACTGGAGACAATTGGGATTACTGTAGCCTGTATGACGATACTTCGCAGAGGGTGATTGTCGGCTCCTACGGAGGGATCTGCCTTGATGAATGCGCTTCACGTGGATCTTCCTACAAATACTGTAAGACCACGAGAACAGTTGGGATTACTGTTCCTCATATGCAAAATATGGAGCGTACGGGTATCGATGTTCGATGCCCTGCCTTACAGATTGGGGGCTCTTAAACGGGAGGTACTCGTACTGCTATACAGACAACGGTTCATGGGACTATTGTAGTGTGACTGAATTTAACGACATTCTGACGAGAAAAGGACAGTTCTGTCTGTCTCCTTGTGAATGGTTCCTCAACTACTACTATTGCTACACGTGGCCCAAGTGGGAGTACTGCTCCCCGGAACCTGGCAAGACTATCTATGGGGCGTACTGTATGTCAGAGCACATGTGCGATACGAGAGGATCGGACACTTACACGTGCTTGAGATCTGATCTGGAGTGGGACGATTGTAGTCTTCGCAAAGACTGTGCTTACTGGTCGTACTACCCTGAATATCACGAACGCAGAAGAAGAGCCACACACGACGTCTGCTCCGTGACTGACTCGGGTAATCGTCTGGTCACTAGAACTTTTTGGGATGACAGAGATGCCAACAAAATTACCCCCGTCACCTCCAAAAGAAGGTACCGCGAAGTCACCAATATAATCGGCAAGTGGGAGAAGACATACTTGAAATATGGTGAGAAGGTGGGGGTAAATGTTAAGGATGAAAATTTCAGAATAGATATCCAAGAATATTTTGTACGGAATTGTCGGGGGTATGCCAACATTCAGGTCCAAACAAATGGACCAAACAGCCGCACTGTGGCCTCTATTATAGTCAGGTCCGATATTCTCTTCTCAATACATTACATTCGACGAGCGCTTCTTGAGAGTCTGGACCGACAAGTAACAATTCATCTGGATATGGAAAACATACATTCAGTGGCTGACTGTGCTGGAATGGCTTTTGTGAATAGCACCAGTGGTGACGCTCCTGATTTGTGTGACGCTCCTGATTTGGGTGATGCTCCTAGGACAAATGGCGATGCTCAAAGGGCAAATGGTGATGCTCCTAGGGCAAATGGTGATGCTCCTAGGGCAAATGGTGATGCTCCTAGGGCAAATGGTGATGCTCCTAGGGCAAATGGTGATGCTCCCAGGGCAAATGGTGATGCTCCCAGGGCAAATGGTGATGCTCCTAGGGCAAATGGTGATGCTCCTAGGGCAAATGGTGATGCTCCCAGGGTAAATGGTGATGCTCCTAGGGCAAACAGTGATGCTCCCAGGGTAAATGGTGATGCTCCCAGGGCAAATGGTGACTCTCCTGGCTCGGGTGGTGACTCTGCTGGCTTGGGTGGCGCTCCGAGGGCAAATGGTGACACTCCTGGCTCTCGTGGTGACTCTCCTGGCTCGGGTGGTGACTCTCCTGGCTTGGGCGGTGACTCTGCTGGCTTGGGTGGCGCTCCGAGGGCAAATGGTGACACTCCTGACTTGAGCAACCATGCAAGATTTAATTCTACTCGCAATGATGACTTGCCTGTTCCAGTTGCCAATTCTGACTTGGTCGTTCCATCTGCTCCACAAACCAATGTGACACACCCCAGCAACAAGAAGGAGCCCATCAAGGATTCACCTGATGTTGGTGACGGGATGAAATAGAAAATATCACTAGATCTGATGTCCTCGTGGATATCTCTGATTCCACTGACAACAATTAAGGCCACACATAATTGATTCTTAGCTTCGCGGACCCGCCGACGCAATAGATTTTCTGCCGACGGAAAAAAACATACAAAAAAAAAATTTTTTTTTACATTATAAAAAATTTTTTTTTCACCTTTTTTTTTTTGTCCTACCGACCTACCCTAGAAAAAGTGTCTTGAGAAGATCCGAGAAGCTAAGGATCAATTATATGTGGCCTAATGACTCTTGTGTTTATCACAGTTCATGCCTTTTCTCTGTTCTGTCTCGAAAAGGACAAAATGTTTGGCGAGATGGCTTGGCCTATCAACCCAGTGCAATCAAAATTCACTCAGTCACCTCTGAAACAATTTTGTGACTACCATTAGATGAGAATGCACATGGCTATGATGACACAAATAATGACGTCACAATTTTTTTTTCTCCAAAAGTGAAGAGTTCTGTCTCCCTTGCTATCATAATAACGCAAAGATTGAAGTTCTCAATACTCAATGCTGTATTTATGGCCATAAACATTGCATAATCCCGGTAAAGTACAACTTTTTTTATGCCTAATTGCCTATATATATAATATATATATGTAAACTTTGCATATATGTACTATTGTACTGCATGTACTCGATATACTCATTTTACCTTAAATTTTCATGCCTAGTAGCTTTTGACTAAACGTGCTGTGAAGTGGAATCTGCTTCAGAAAATTTTCCTAATGATTCTGCTCTCCGAAATTTAAATTTGTCTTGTTTGTTGTAAAGATTTGTTAAATAAAACATTTATAGACGGATATGACTTTCTCATTTTGCTCTTTCAAGTAAAGACACCTTAGAAATCACCAACTGCCGGGGAAATGCTCGATTAGGGGCGAGAATAGGTGAGAGAAGCTGGCATCTCTCTCTTTAGAATGTTCGCCCGTTTCCCCAGAAGTTAATGCGGTAAGATTGGTATATAATGAGCTTCTAGTTTTAACTCTTATCTATCAAGTCATTTCAATGCTTTTTGACCATTCCGAGCGTCAATCTGCCGTGGTGACAAATGATTGACTGTTACTGTGGTTTTCAGATGAACTTGTTATAAACTTAAATAAATAACCAAGTGTGCATGGAACTATTTAGTTACCTTGAAAATTATGTCTTTTGAAGTGAAGATGGCATATTTCAATTGTGAAATTGCAAAAAATTTAAACATTCCTCAAAGTCCAGTCTATTTTTAGCAGCGATCTCCAGTCACAACAAAACAAGCATGGCCCTCGTGCATGCCACTGCTCTGGTCGACTACTCAAAGTCGACTAGTGAAGTCATAGTTAGCTTTCCAAGCAGCAAGTTATTGTTCAGTCAAGCCAAGTCCGACTTGAGTCAGCTTAAGTCAAGCCACTGTTGCATAACTTAGGCCACACATAGTCGATCTTTAGCTTCTCGGATCCTCTCAAGGCACTTTTTCTAGGGTCGGTCGGTAGGACAAAAAAAAAAAGGTAAAAAAAAATTTTTTTATTATGTAAAAAAAAAATTTTTTTTTTTTTTTTTCCATCGGCAGTGTATCTATTGTGTCGGCGGGTCCGCGAAGCTAATAATCAATTATGTGTGGCCTTAGCCAATTTTCAACTCACAGAAATGGTTTTGGTACCATTCTAAACAGTATGAAGAGCACAAGATGCATTACACACTCTTTAAGGACTTTTGTAAATTCTCTGCAACTGCCAACATAAAATCTCCCTATAAATTTACACATTTGGAACCTACACAATTTCTGCGGACAAAAATTCTGAAATCTCCGCAGTTATAATGTATCGTTGAAGAATGTTTTAAGTTAGTTGAAGTCAAGTGAAGTCAGAGTTTAGCAACTTAGCTGACTAGTCAGTTGAAGTTCTGGCCAAGCAAATCGGGGTTTCAACTCTGACTGACTCCGGGGTCTGCACTGCAGGGCTTGAGATATGGCTTGGAAGTTGGTTTTAGAGGAAATCAGGGTAGCAAAATGTTTCTGACTGCTCTGAAATTCTAAATATCAACACCAACCTTCTTTACATCTTCTCGGAGCTTCAGTTGACAAGCTGGACAGCTTGGCCCAGTTTTTGGTGGATTAGCACATCACTAAACAGGTGCGTGATTAGACAAGCAAGTAGGCCTGAACGAAATGTCTGTTAGAATTTCTGGTGAACTTTTTGACACAAATGATGCCATTGTTATGATACATCATAACAAACAGGGCTAGAACTAACCATGGCAGACAATGACATTGTGCATATTTGTTTCTCGACACTTTGCACCGGGCAACCTTAGGCCACACATAATTGATCTTTAGCTTCTCGGATCCTCTCAAGGTACTTTTCCTTTGGTCGGTCGGTCGGTAGGACAAAAAAAATTTTATAATGTAAAAAAAAAAAATTTTTTTTTTCGTCAGCAGAAAATCTATTGTGTCGGCGGGTCCATGAAGCTAAGAATCAATTATGTGTGGCCTTACTTTTGTGACAGGTAGGTCACACATTTGTTCCTCGTCCGACCCCCCCCCCCCCCTTTATGTCAAGAAAGTGTCTGCTCAAGACTGATTATTTGGTATATTTTGCAATAATTACTTGAAGAATTATATGGGCCTATGAGGTCTGAGTCCGTTAGACACCTCCTTGTCAGGTTCTACAATCTACATGCATTTTAGAACCCTCAGAATCATTGTCTAACTGCTACATAGAATCATAGCAATGATCTTATATTTTATTAATTTCGCTTTTCTTTTTATCTTTCAGGCCTGTTTCCATGACCAATTCTCCGATGTTTTCTCCATCTGTGAACAGCAGTTCTCCGTTGAACAGCACCCAGAGTCCAACTGCTTGCGCCATGTCTCCGGAGAAGTCAGCGAGGTTGAGAGACTACCTGGGAAAGAGACGAGTCACCCCAGTGAAGGCAACTGCGCCCGGTTAGTTCAAGTCCTGTTTACTCTAGGTCTTTACATTTAGGCCACACATAATTGATCTTTAGCTTCTCGGATCCTCTCAAGGCACTTTTTCTAGGGTCGGTCGGTAGGACAAAAAAAAACGGTGAAAAATATTTTTTTATAATGTCAAAAAAAAAATTTTTTTTTTTCAATTTTTTTTCTCCATTGGCAGGAAATCTATTGTGTCGGCGGGCCCGCGAAGCTAAGAATCAATTATGTGTGGCCTTACAACTGACTCTGCTGTTGTTAAATGTGGAACATATTCCATCCAGAAAATAACTCCACAGCAGTGTCACTGACTTTGCTTTATTGCCCCCGTCTTAATTACCTTACCATGTGCGTAAATACTGGAAATAAAGCCCCAATCATCCGCCATACTTTACGGTGGTGTTCTAAACTTTGTCAGAAATGCGCTACATACAAAGAACAAATATAAACAAACAGGGTTTTTGCAGCATTAGCCGTTGGCTTGCTCCAGCCAAAATTATTGTTACCACTACAAAAAAGGGATATTGCCCAAAAAACTTGAAAACTAGGATTTTCTTTCCCAGAAAGAAATTCTACTATTTAAAATAGCTTTTCATGTTTCAAGGAACAAAAAAAATTTCAGACTGTTGATCGTAAAATTAAAACATTGAATGTTGTATGTTATCTCATTTTCTTTATTTCTAGCCAACCTTTCTATGTCAAAGATTGCCTCCGCGGAATCGTTGCGCCATTCTTTACTGGAAGATTCCGGAACACCGCCATTTTCTCCGGAAGTCACAAGCAGCAGGGAGAGAGTGATCAACAACGATTTCCGCTCCGATATCTCGAGTTCTACTCCGTTACGACCTATCACTACGGGAGCTAGGCAAATTGGGAACGAGCCGTCAATTATTCAGACAATCACAAAAGGAACGTCCCCCAGCGCCCCTATTGGCTTAGGTGGAATTAGTGGAATAAGCGGAGCAGGGCAGAGGTTAACAGAAGGGTTTCAGGTTAGTAAATTTATTTTATAGATGCATAGATAGATAGATAGCCATATTATAGATGCATAGATAGATAGATAGCCATATAAGTAAATCGATAACAAGATAAGTAGAAATAGATATGAAAGTAGATGAATAAGTAGACAAGTCAATAGATAGATAGATAGATAGAGAGAGAGAGATAGATAGATAGATAGATAGATAGTTAGATAGTTAGATAGATAGATAGATAGATAGATAGATAGATAGATAGATAGATAACGCCGCTCTGTAAGACCAGTTCTGGTTGCTAATGAGGGTGGATTGATAAGATGGGAAAGAGAGCAGGAGAGAGAGACAGAAGAAAGAAAAATTTTGAGTTGTCAGTTTGTGACACATTGGCACTATGTGAGGGATCCTTTATTTGCTGCCCTAATAAATAGATAGATAATGAGTGATATTCTTGATTGAGATAGGGATGACAAAACATTAAAAAATTAAAAATTCTGTTTTAGAAAGTAATATGACTACATGGTTAAACAATGTCTAGCTTATTTGTAGAAGTGTTAGTTTTCAGTTTAATATGGAAATGCACTGATATATTGTATGGTGCCCTCGTCTTTTTGGAGGGTCTCTTTGATGTTAATGTGGTGATTATTGTGCAGTAATAACAATAGAACTTTAATTACATGATGAGTTCTAAGATACTGTCAGTAATTATAACGGTATTTCATTGAATAGATGGCTGGCATGAAATTTTATACCTTTCCTTTCTATTGATAGCGTATCCCAGAAGGCAGTTCCCAAGGGGCGCCACGCATCAGCGCAGTCAAAACTTCGACCCCAATTCAACTCGTCAAAGATGCACCCAATGGGGCTGCTGCTACCAAACCCGGTCTGCCTACATTTGGAACTACCGCTGTAAGTTGATTAAATATATTTTCACGAAATAAAAACCAGACAAGTTTGCATAGCTTTCAAAAGTCAGAATATTGGAGTTATAGTCCGCTTCTAATGTGCAATGATATTATTTAGGCTTATAACTTAACTGCACTTTTCGAATTTTTGATCGCCATAGATCTTTAGATCTATAGGGCGATATATGTTTCGGACCTGTCCGCACCTCGTCGTGCGTAGAATCGTGGACCGGCCGTTTTCGATTGTGTTAGGATGTGGTACTCGAGCTCTCCGGTTGACTTCCGTCCGCGGGCATTTTCGATTTTTGTAGGATGGGGTACTCGAGCGGTCCGGTTGACTTCCGTTCGTCATCAATCAAAAACGTCTCCTATTGTCTGTATTGTGCAGTATGCACTCCAATGACTCCATAGCAATCAATGATGGCAATCAATGATGGCAATCAATGATGGCAATCAATGATGGCAATCAATGATGGCTATCAATGATGGCAATCAATGATGGCAATCAATGATGGCAGTCAATGATGGCAGTCAATGATGGAAGTCAATGATGGAAGTCAATGATGATGATAGATAGATAGATAGATAGATAGATAAGGGGGCAACCATTTAATATAAGGGGGCGACCATTTAATATCTACTAAGGATAAAGGGGCAACCATTTAATATCTACTAAGGATAAGGGGGCAACCATTTAATATCTACTAAGGTGCTTAGATAACAAAAGTACATGTATGAATGAACCAAAGGGGCAACCATTTAATATCTACTAAGCAATGATGATAGATAGATAGAGAGATAGATAGATAGATAGATAGATAGATAGATAGGATAAGGGGGCGGACATTTAATATCTACTAAGGATAAGGGGGCGACCATTTAATATCTACTAAGAATCAGGGGGCAACCATTTAATATCTACTAAGTTGCCTAGATAACAAAAGTACATACATGAATGAACCAAGGGGCAACCATTTAATATCTAGCACACCCCGGGGGACGTGGGTGCACCCCGGGGATGTGGGGGCACACCCCCGGGGAGTTGGGACACACCCCGGGGACATGGGGGCACACCCCCGGACGTGGGGACACACCCCCGGGGAGTGGGGGCACACCCCCGGAGTGGGGGCACACCACCGGGAAGTGGGGGCACACCACCGGGGAGTGGTGGCACACCCCCGGAGTGGGGGCACACCACCGGGGAGTGGGGGCACACCACCGGGGACTGGGGACACACCCCGGGGACATGGGGCCACACCCCTGGGGAGTGGGGGCACACCCCCGGTCGTGGGGGAACACCCCCAGAGAGTGGGGGCACACCCCAGAGAGTGGGGGCACACCCCCAGAGAGTGGGGGCACACCCCCTGAGAGTGGGGGCACACCCCTGGGTAGTGGGGGCCACACCCCCGGGGAGTTGGGCCACACCCCCGTAGAGTGGGGGCACACCCCGGGTAGTGGGGGCACACCCCCGGGTAGTGGGGGCACACCCCCGCGGAATTGGGGCACACCACAGGGACGTGGGGGCACACCCCGGGTCATGGGGCACTCCCCCGGGTCATGGGGGCACACCCCCGGGGAGTGGGGCCACACCCCGGGGACATGGGGCACACCCTGGGGAGTGAGGGCACACCCCGGGTCATGGGGGCACACCCCTGAAAAGGGCCCCGTAAATGTTATAGGCTCCTGTAATTGCCCCCTCAAACGGGGCCCCCCTCAAATCAGTAATTTGGCTGGAGTAGCCTGAGGGGTCAAGGAATTAATACTGGCAAACTTCTGTTGCATAAATACCCAGGAACCCCCCCCCCCCTCGTAAAAAAAAATAGCCCCATTTGTCATGCAAGAGATGGATTATTTCATTAGTATTTGTGAACTTGGTGAAGTATTGCCCAATCAAATTCGCAAAACAAGGTTTTGGCTTGCGTATTTATATGTAACACAGGCGATCATTTAGTCCCTGTGGGACAGCATAGGCGATCCATTCAATCTCCACACTACCTCTAGTTAAAACCCAAGAAAAGTTAAAAAATATATGAAGTTATAAATTGAATGCTTTGGTCACAGTAATTAAAGATGACATGATAAAACGGTTCCAAATACTTTATGAACTTTTCACAATGAGGACATTTAGTCTTGGATGCTTGCTTAATTAGCCTACCAAGTGCATAAATACAGGAAGTAAAGCCCCAATCATCCATCCATGCCCTGTATTTGTAAGAGTTCTCGCTTTGTTACAATTGATGTTAATTCTATTGTGTTTTTCAGAATTTGCCAAAACCAGTGTTCAGTTTTGGAGCCACGGGCAGCACTGGGGCTCAGTCGGGAGTCGCTAGCCCCGCATTATCTGGACTGGTCAAACCTCCAGGTACTGAATGATGACATTTATGTTTGTCAAATTCCTGTCTTCCTCCTGTCCTTAGTAGCCTCCACAGTGCATAAATACAGGATGTAAAGCCATACGACCCTTGTCAAATTTGTGAACAGTTGTACCTGATATTTAAGTACAAAGGGGTATTGGTTTAAAAATTTGTGGCGGGGAAGGTCAGAAAATGACAAAATTCTGGGATAATTATTGACTTTTTGGCGTATCTGTACACTCTGAAATGAGGCAAAATTGCATGCCAAAACCAGTGAAAGTCTCAGTAAATTTATGGATGCCAAGAAGCTAGAGAAGAGAAATAGAAAGTTTCAGAAAAAGTAAAGTTGTGAATACTCTTCTGTTTTAATCATCATTTGCTGCATTGGTGTCTTGTCCTCTTGTCCTATTGGACCTTCCAAGTGTGTAAGTACAGGACGTAAAGCCCAGATCATCCGTGGCTCAGTGGGTATTCTTTAGTTTGCTGTATTATAAAACTATTTGTTTATTTCTTGTTAACAGCTGAAGGATCAGCAGCCGGCAAACCCCAAGCATCTTCAACGGCTCTTACAATGACTCTTGGTCCTGGTGGTGCTACTGCTGCTGCTGTTACCATGCCAACCATTGGAACTACAAGGACAACTGCAGCTGCGCCCCCTAGTTTCAGTAAGTTGAATTTCTCCTGCGTTGAATCACAAGATTCTTGTTTAAATTTTCTGTTTCATTTTGAATTAAAGTTCTTACTTTCCCAAGCTGGGAATGTAACATGCTTGTTGAGAAATATTGTTAGTTCTGCTATGTTCGTTGATTTGCGGTTCAATGTTGGAATTTACATTTTCCACTGTTCGGTATTCTTTTCATGTTTTTCCGTTCTTTAGATTTTGGAATAACCTCCGGAATAGCAAAACCAGCTGCAGGGTTCACATTTGGTGCATCAGGGAGCGCCACCACTAAACCTGCAGACAAGCCTCCAGCCCCGTCTGGTGAGGAGAATCTGCTTATTTTTTTTTTAAACGTTCTTTTAGAATCAAAATTGAATTTTCTTGAAAAGAAAAGGTGCCTATATTCACTGTGTTGCAACACCTTCAACATCATATTATGGATCTCCAATCTAAAATTGTTTGATTCATAATGTATATCTGAATTTATAATGTAACTCCACTTGGTTGTCCACTTGCTTTTCTCTATTTAATGTTTATTTTGGGTGTCCAGGCACCTACAAACCAACGGTGGAAGACATCACGCCTCCAGGAACGCCCCCTGTTGAGAGAGAGGAGCCCGAAGGATTCCAACAGGACGATGAATATATACCTACTGTACCCAAGCCTGGTAAGTTTATTATTTATCGCAGATCTTCAGAAGCTTAATCCCTGCTGGGTGTTTAAGTGTGTAATCCTTCACCTCATTGCCGTGTCATCCTCCTGTCCTAATTAGCCTACCAAGTGCAAAAATACAGGACGTAAAGCCCCAATCATCCATCCATCAATGTTTAGGTGTGTATGGTTTACAATTAAAAGATCCCGCTCATTGGTTAAATGTGTAACATGTTGCAGACTTCTATTGTCTCGTCTCATCTTTCTATCCTTGCTGGGTTCCCGCGGTCCTTAAAATTTCTTCTTGATCTCCCATAAATTTTTGTGTGGCAGTCTGTGCAATTAGCTTGTATGTAGTATATGGCATTGAATTTCAACTGGCGTAGAATCCAAATGGTTTTATCAGTATTGGGGCGATCACATTAGTCCTTGTAGGACAGCAATGCTTCAGTTAAAATGTCCTTTAAAAAGGGAGGTCTTGGAAAGTCCTTAACAATGACGAAAAATCAGATAGTCCTAGAATTCTGAATTGTCAGAAAATCTGTAGTTGCATAAATGTCAATTGCGTCGCCAGTGTTCTCAAAGCAAATGTCCCTTGTAAACAAGTTTTTGGGAAAATGGTTTTTGGAGAATTTCTGATTGAAATAATAATATCCGTGAAGGTCCTTGAAATTTGATAGTTTTCATCCCGGCAAAGTCCTTGAATTTAGTTCTCAATTTGAGTGGTAATCCTATCTTGTGAATTGCAAAAACTTTCCTTGTGAGGGCTGCACTGTATACCTACTTACCTATATCATACATTCTGTCTCTTTTCTTTCGCAGCAAAACCTGATGCTTCGAACACCATGCTGAAGAACCTCCTGGTTGGCTCTAGCACTGCCGTAACCAAGACAACGGCGGTAACCACGACAACGGCATCAATCACCAGCCATCCATCGAGGTCTATGTTTACAGTGGGAGCAGAATCGGGACCAGGAGCCGATTTTAAATCTCCAAGCCAACCTGCTGCCCGGCAAATGAAATTCGCGCAAGGTTCCCCTGCAGGAGCTAGTAGAGTTACGAAGAATCTGTTTGGAACTGTCAGCGGACAGGCGTCAGGTAGGTGGATTGTTTTTGTGTTGAAGAAAGATCCAAAAATTTACTGACTGATATAAAGGCTGATGTCCAAAAAAGTAATTAGGGCCTCAGCTGCTTATCAAGGAGACTTTGAAAGTGTCCCTGATAGATCTTAGTTACAAGTGGTTTTACTAGATGATAGAGTTCATCGATCTTGGAAACAGGATGATACTCCTTCTGTGTTTTACCGTTGATACAGATTGTCTCAGTGTGGTACAGTGGTCTAGGGAATGCCACATTACCATTGTCAAACCAGAATTGGCGCTTGTCATAAATTTAATTGTCCATATCTCGATCAGTCCATGTGTATCCCTTCCTATTCCCCTATGTAAATCAGGGCATATTAGGTCTGAGAAAAAGCTCAATACTATCAGGTACCAGACAATTGCCGATGCGTTGTCGTGTTGGGTCATGGTTGAACTTGATATGTACCAAAACTTGTAATTTCCCATACATAGATAATGTCGGATTCTTTTTCATATTTTCTGTCTTTTATTTCTCTCTAGGTGGCGCAGCAAGTGGTACGGACAGTGGGCCAGTGTCGTTCTCTATCGTGGGCAAAGGAGAAGGAGAGAGTGAGAGTGGAAGTAGTTCCTCCTCACCCCAGCAGCTGGATGACGATGATGCGGCAGAAGGACAGGATGCCAATGCAGGTACGATGGGCGAAAATATATTTGTGAAAGAATACGCTGTAACATACATACCCAGTAGCTGTATTGGTTGCTCTCTTGGCTTCCAATTCCCCAGTCCTGGTTTGAATCCTGCTCTATAACATTTATACCGGCTCACTTGGTAAACTCTAGGCTTTCAACACCCTTGTCTATAACATGTAAGCCTTGTAAGGGGGAGAGTTGGTCTAGTCGTAGCGTGCTAGGCTGCCAATCAAATCCAGCTCTTGCCGGATCACCTGGGGCGATGTTGGGTAGCTGTTTCAATCATCCTTTGCCTCATTGCTGTGTCTGCTCCTGTTACAATTCGCCTGTCACAGTGCATGAATATAGGATGTAAAGCCGTAATCATCTGACATCCAATGAATATATTAATCGATCATTTGATTAAGTTGAGGACTATTTGTATTGATAATTTTGGTGATGCTGTGATTTTTCTGGATCGTCAAAATTTTGTCTCTTTCATAGGGTCAGAACCACCGAAACCGTCATCGCAACCGGCTGCCATTCCCGCCACTACGCCAGCGACATCTGGCTTCAGTTTTTCGCTTGGAACAGCTCCCTCTAGTGGTGGTAGTACCTCTACGGTCGCTGGGTTCAGCTTCAAGCAGCCCTCTGGTGGCCAGCCTACTTC
Source organism: Platynereis dumerilii (assembly GCA_026936325.1). Classification (NCBI taxonomy): domain Eukaryota; kingdom Metazoa; phylum Annelida; class Polychaeta; order Phyllodocida; family Nereididae; genus Platynereis; species Platynereis dumerilii. The sequence goes on along the minus strand of JAPTHN010000012.1, from coordinate 11,420,452 downwards.
TATATTTGGTGGCACTGGTGGCGCCTCCAGTACCAAGCCGTCTATGTTCGGTGGGAGTTCTGGTAAGTTTAGAGCAGATTCAGTCTTTTTAGTTTTTTACTCCACAGGACCAAGCCTAATAGAGCTTTGTCTTTGATCGTCAAAAGTTTAACCAAAGGTGCATAGATACAGTATGTAAAGCCCCATCACCCATCCCGCAGCCATATCAAATATGTGAACAATTGTACCTGATTTTTGCTTACAAAAGATAATTTGGAAAACGGTTAAAAATTAGTGGCATGGAGAGTCTGAATATTATTAATTTCTAACTTCCATGTTCTGATTGAGCCTCATCACTTCAGGACAGAAATTAGGTCATTTTTGGATCCAGCCAATCAGAGAATTTCTTGCAAAAATCACATTTGTAAGACCTTTTCTGATTGGCTTTATGAGAAAGTGACCCACTTTCTGTCCGTTGAATTGTCTCAATACTAAAATTGTTCTAATGCATCTTTCCAGGAACCCAGGGATCGTTTGGTTTTGGCAAATTAGGTGGAACGTCCAGTGCTGGTGCAGTCCCAACTTCATCCTCAGCGTCTTCTGGAATTGCTTCGGACTCTACGCCTACGGTCTCAACTGTCTCCGTTGGGTCGGTCAGTTCTACTACAGATTCTGCTGGTTCGGCTGTTTCGGCTGTTAGTTCTGGGCCTGTCAGTAGCACTGGGGCTGTTAGTTCTGATTCAAAAATAGGGGGAGCAACAGCTACGTCGGCCGTAAGCACCAGTGGAGTCGCGAGTAGTACAGGATTTAGCTTCGCTCCCCCGGCTCCTAAAGATAGCACAGCAACTAGCGCAGTTAGTAGTACAACAACAGCGGATAATACTTCAAATAGTGCTACTGCGTCAGCGCCAGGCTTTTCATTCGCGCCCACTAGCTCCCTCTTTGGGAAGCCAGCGACATCAATATTCGGCGCCACAACATCAAGTGCTAGTAGTAAGACGGATACGACATCTACCACTGCTACAGATTTGACGAAAACTACGACCACCACAGCGTCTATATTTGGCGGCGCACCAGCTAGTAAGGAGACGACAGCGGCGACTTCTGCTAATACTTCGGGGAGTACAACTGGCTTCTCTTTTGCATCTGCCTCTAAGTCTCTATTCGGTCAAGCTCCGGCTGCTAGTACGCCTACAAGTTCTGCATTCGGCGGTAGTGCTAGTGCACCCTCTGCATTCGGCGGTACAGCCACCACAGCTGCGCCTGCAATCCCACCTGGATTCGGCGGCATCGCCACGTCGACTTCAGCACCCACCCCCAGTACCCCGTCTGTGTTTGGCGGTGCTTCCACGACTGGAGGTAGCACATCTATATTTGGCGGTAGTGCCACGGCTGCTACTACCACAGCTGCCGCCACTAGTACCACGAGCACCCCATCTGTTTTTGGTGGCACCGCAGCTGCGACAAGCACTCCTAATGCACCGTCAATTTTCGGTGCACCAACAAGTAGCGCCTCATTTGGCTCAACGCCTGCAACCACTGCATCCATATTTGGTGCTCCTAGCACAACAACAACGGCTGGCACCACTTCCATATTCGGAGGGGGTCAATCTGCGTTTGGGGCGACTTCAACAGCAGCGTCATCAGTATTCGGCGCACCCTCTACGCCCATATTTGGCGGTACGACCACCACGACCCAGTCTGCCTTTGGGGGTTCAGCATTTGGCCAGCCTTCTTCAACAGCTAGGTGAGTCAACTAGTGAGAAAAGTAATGATTTTTAAGCTACGTGAGTCAAGTAGTGAGATTGTAATGATTTGTAATGTAAACTAAGTTTGAACTTTACCTCCCGTCTATTCTTTTTCAGTGCATTTGGAACAAACTCCACATTTGGCCAAAGTGGCGGAACGAGCGTTTTTGGAGGATCGTCTGGAGGGGCTCAGACTTCCGGAAGCGTCTTTGGAGGAACCCCGACTACAGCTGCTCCCTCTGCTGGGGTCTTTGGACAGACTAGTGGCGCCAATACATCCTCTAGTGGTGTATTTGGAACTAGCGGCGGAGGAGGAGGCGGAGGTCTCTTTTCTGGTCTCGGAGGAAAACCTTCCGCGGAAAATGCCAACAAGAATGTCTTCGGAGGAAATGTGGCATTTGGTGGCGCCGGTAGTGCCCCCACCAGTGGCGGCAATAGTAAGAATAAATTTTTTTTAGCAAATTGACATTATGCCATAGCCTCTGTGATTAGCAGAGTTTCTGCCTGTCAGAAATTAATGTCAGGAAAAACTCAGGATATTTGAAATCCGTTGGAAAATTTAGAAATATGCGGAGGCAATCTGGGAAATTTTATTTTGATAAAGAGTCAAGGAAATAATGCAAGTTCTATGGACACACAAGACTTAGAACTATGTTCCTTGATGATTTGACTGCAAGATTGTATTTTAAATAAAATAAAATAAAGATAAAAAATAAGATAATGAAATTGCATGTTACGTAATATCCTCCTGGCCTTTTGATAAAGTGGTGAGCGCCACCATTATTATGCTTAGCAAAAGTTTCATAATATAGAAAATTTTGTTAGTGACAATTACTCAATATTCAGTCCATTGAAAAATTCGAAGAGCATAATTATTTCCATCAGAAAAATTGTGCATGTTTTTTCAGGCCTGGAATAACTCGGAATTTAGTAATATTATGTCCATTGAATGACTTTTCATCTCCTTAACCTTGATCATTTTTAATTTTTGTGCTGCCATCTCATTTGAACTCTCTGGACTACAGAGGATTTATTAGAACTTAAACTGAATAATCTCAATAATTATATTCTCTCATAAGTAAATTTGATATTCCAGCTCTGTTTGGCCAATCAGGCGGTCAGTCCTTTGGTCAATTCTCCGGACAATCTGCGTTTGGAGGGAGTTCAGGAAATGCATTTGGCACCAACCAATCAGGGTCTTTCTCCTCTAACCAAGGAAGTATCGCCACGGCCGGATTCGGAGGGTTCTCGACACCCCCTAAGCAATCTGGTGAGTAACAATTTTGAAAGAGAGGATTTGTCTTAAGGTTTTATTTATGATGGATCAATATGATAAAAAGGAATCCAAATTACTGTAAGACAGGGTAAAGACAATCCGGGGGAAAGTTCATTCTGTCAAGATTCTGATTGAAGTCCATATAAAAAGGTTGGAATAACATGAAAATGAGATTCACTGGAAAGTAGGCGTATTCTCAATAACTAAAAATTGTTTTTCTAATCTTTTTGCAGGATCATTTGGCGGGGCTCCTGCATTCGGAGGTCAAGCATCATTTGGCAGTACCAGTCCGACGTTTGGTGGAGGAGCCGTGTTTGGGGCAAGTCCTTCATTCGGAGGGCCGCAACAACAGCAGGCTGGAACTGGTGGGACGGGAATATTTGGAGGAGGCGCAGGTGGCGCTAGTAGCAGTCAGAATGCTGGCTTTGCTAGGTAGGTTTATGATTTTAAAATTGTTGGTGAGAAAGTTAGTAAAAGTTTGGGGATGATAATAGTAAGTAATCAATGCTAGTTGTGCTATTAGTGTCAAGTTTATTTATTTGTTTATTTTAATACCTGTTAGTAGATATCATAAGCCAGTTTTGGGCTTCTTTCCGCGGTAATTTGTAAGACACTGCACGAGGCTGCTTACTTATAGGGCTCTGGCATGAAATTTGATTCTGAACTGTTGAAACTTTTTAAGATCAATGATTTCAGAATTTTTTAATTATCGTAAATAAGATATAATAAATGTGAGTATGCCACAGTAGCCTATGTACTGCAAGACTTCAGAAGTGAGGAATTTTCTGAATAAATAAATAATGTGATGTACTTGTTTACAGCTTTGCAAGTGCCCAGGCTCCATCGTTTGGTGCCCTGGCGGGGACAGGAGGAACTTCAACATTTGGTGGAGGTGCTTCACAAGGATTTGGAGATATGACCCAGCAACAACAGCAACCCATGGGATTCGGAGGGGCTAATAGTGGCAACCAAGGTATGCACTGTTGTATTGTTCATTTTATGTTCTTTTATGTACCCCTCATTGCCTTGTCCTCCCCCTGTCCTAATTAGCCTACCAAGTGCATAAATACAGGACGTAAAGCCCCAATCATCCATCTATCTTTATGTACCCATAGACTTACATGCAGAGCTAGAAAAAAATTGAGTTTCCAGGCAAATTTCCCGCGAATGGTTGCAAATCAAGTGACTATATACTTCCAAGTCAGAAATTTGGACCTTTCATCAAGAATTTCCAGTGAGATTCAGAAATTTCAAGGCAATGGCATGCTCGAGTTCCCTATTTTTCTCCAGCCGTGCTTACGTAAAATGTTTGACAAAAAGCACCCTGAGAATCTTCCCTTGACAAATCCCTAAGAGACAAAATATTATCAATCAGCGTGCAGGAGTTTTTCACGGATAAAGCAACTATATACACATTATATCTTTTTGATTAAATATTTGTTTTAATTCTGTTTTCAGGTTTTGGATCTCCTGCGCCATCGTTTGGCGGAGCTGGGTAGGTTTTATCTTATGTCGCATTTTTGGTTGTACATTTATTCCTCTTTTTGTGACATCTATATGATACACATGTAAAATACAACTGTTTTCTCAGTGTGACTTCATAGTATAATGAGTCTTAATTAGCCTATCAAGTGCATAAATACAGGACGTAAAGCCCCAATCATCCATCCATCCATTGTAGCATAATGGTTAGCACAGTAACTGCCTTGCAATGGAGGTTGCAGGTCCGAAACCCGGTCCAACCACTTACTGCACTGGAGTGGTTGTGGGCCTGATTGAAAACCAGTCGTAGGACTGAATCGGCTGCCCACATTAAATAAAATTGCCTTTAACCTGTAGTGTTGGATATAAATCTACATACAATCTTTTTTAAATGAGTCTTTCAACTTATTTTTCAGTGGAGGGAGTCCCGCCTTCTCTGCATACAGAGGGTAGAACCGAGGACAAGAAACGTGTGGAGCCTCGAGAAATTGGTATAATTTGATGAACTGAGACAAGAATTGAGGACAGTTTTAACTAGAACTGAACTTTACGATTAAGAAATCAGGACTGTTCTAATAGATGAGTGCATTTTTAAGAACTAAGGAATGAAATAAGGTCAATTTAAAGTAATGCGGACGATAGGGAGTACAGTAGGCTTATTGAAAAGTTAATTAAGACTAATTTAATGCAATATGAATTTGTGAACTTGTTATAGGAGACGACGTTCATCATGACGACATGTCAACAAATTCAGGAGATGTTTTTCTACTGACTTTATGAATTATTTCGGGTCTTGTAACATCAAAGTGTGTTGCCTAAAGCAGTTTAGACTTCGTGACCGTCTTCTGCTATGAATTGTGACAATTGGAGGCACTGAAAACAAAGAAATTTCAAGAATCGGCGGAGGCCTTTTTCTTGCACTTAGCAACGAATGCCATTTTGAACTTCGAAAGCCCAGTCAACAATTTTTCACAAGTCATCCACTTTCAAGAAGCCCTACAGTAGACAAAACAGCTGAAAATAATTAAAGCCGGCAGCGTAGGGTGACTCCTCGCTACTTTCAGGGAGAATTTCATTCTCCCTGATTTAAATAATCAAAAAAGTCATGGCTCTCCGGAGCTGCGCTATGTCCTAACGGACGGAAGAGCGTTACAGAAGAAGAAGAAGAAGATAGGAGCACAGTTTAAAATTATCTGATAGATGATGACTATCACAACTTAATGTGTGGTTGAAAGTTGTTAAAATTGCTTGTAAAATCATGTTGTGCAATGCTGATTTCTTTGTATTAAAATTTTTCAAAGGGTTCTTTGGCAGAATATGGTGACTATATAAAATGCCAATTATAAAACTGGTTTAATTTGGTAAGAAAATGTACCTACCCATTATCAACATTTAATAAGTGTTGTTTCTAATAAATATTTTATCTTAAGTTTAATTGATTTGGTTGAGTATTATTTTGATATCCCCATTTTTACCGAGATGCAGACTATATTTTATTGAGGTGTAGTCAGTAGTGGTCTAGACGTTTTTAAGGACTTTTCTTTTAAATCAGCATTGCGGCCAAATGGTTAAGGCTGTGTGAAGGTTCCAAGTTCCGATCTGTTGTTAAAGTTCTTAGGAGGTCTGAGTCTAGAGATTACCTTCAGTGAACTGTTTTCTTCTATGATCTGATGCCATATCATAAAATTGAATTATGAGGAATAAACATCTAGGAAGAAGTGGTTGAATACTGTGCTGTCGTATCAGGATTGGGAGGCGGGGTTTGGACTCCTATCCAAGTTAAACAAGTGTTATGACCCCAACCTTCCATCTTTATCTCAAGACAAACGTGTTAGTCGTGCCCAAGCTATCTCATAAATGCTCCGAAGCTTATCAAGTTCATGTGAGCTGCTGCCAAAGACAGATGTAGCGAAGAGATAAGGCTGTGCGTCAACACCAAGGTACTTCCTTTTGCAGAGGGTAGTTCTTTTACTAACCTCAGCTTAGCGCATTTAGTTTAAGGAACCCTCCAGCTGCTTAATGTTTCATGCAAATGACAGTGTGGTGAGATTTTGTGACTAAGGTCATTTTGCATTTCCAATCATGGAATTGAACCCGAGACCTTCAGGCGGACGAGTGTCTTAGCCTCTGGACCTCCCACCTGGTGCCTGCCTTGATAAGTTGTCTTTCTACTTAATTGTCACAGCGCTTCTTCTCAAGCATGCTGTGAACACAGGCTTATAAATGATGCTAATGCACACTTGAACCACTGAATGTATTCTGACATATGAAATCAAAAGTGCAGAAGAAAAGAATTCACCTCTTGTCTGGTTGTTTCAAACTGTTGCGTCAGGATTACGTGACTCGGGATTGAACCGCCCGGGAATTCCCCAAGTGACGTTAACCCCTTTTATGGGCCATATCACTAGCTCATCAGTGATCAATGTCACTTCTCCATCTCAGTGGAGGGTCAGCTCAGTTGGTAGAGCTCTGGGCTTCCAAATTTCCAATTGTTGATTCCCAGGTTAGATTCCCTTCCCCGGCACTTGGGCCTGATCACCCGAACTTGCGTTGGACAGCAGTTTCAATCATCGTTTGCCTCATTGCTGTGTCCTCCTTTCAAAATAAGCCTACAGGATCATGTACAGTCCCAATTTAATATCTGCAAAAGATGACTCACATCCTGATGGCATCTCCTCAAAGCAAAAGATCCCTCACATGGGGTAAATGTGCGACATGTTGAGGACTCTCTCTTTCTCTCTTTCTCTCTCTGTCAAAAGGCTTAACCGTAAATTGTCCAATAAAAACATGAAGCCATACTTTTTGTATAAAATTAGTTTTATAACATAATTTTTCCCAATGGTTACAGTGCAGTGTTCAACAATAAAACCGAACCTGTCATAACATTCATGTACATAATACTCCCATGACAAAAAGGTTATAAAACTGCAGAAACGTGTAGTTCATAATAGTTTTTGTCTAAGAGTGTATTTTAAGTTGCATTTTGCTAAAATTTCTTTTAGTAAAATGATAACAAACTTTTTCTACATTATTATACAGTAGCCTACTTGAAATCATTTAAAACCAATAAATGAAATTATAACTAAATTTGTACAAATTGCATTAAACATAATCAAGGAATCCAGCCAAAAATTTAAAATAATGGCAAACACAAGACATTTTTGAGGAAAGTAAGAAATATTTCACATTTAAAAAAAAATTTCATTCAAAAGTACAAATGTAGACTCCTTAACCGAAGTACAGAGAGTCGGGAGATACAATATGTTTTTAATTTTTCATATAATAATTTGAGGTTATTCACATCAGTAAAAGACCAACTAAAATTACAGATTGCATCGAAGCTACTGTCAATGTACTCCCGAAAGATTTCGTCAAGATGACAAAAAATATCTTGAACTTGCAAAAAAAAAACTAATTTGCATAATTTATCTTTGCAAAAAAACAAAATTTGCATATTTTCTCTTTGAAGTAAAGAACATAATGTTTGGCATCATAAAATATATAAGTTGCCATAATATCATAATTTATGGTCATAGTACATCATATTCATTTGCATACAAAAATAGATTACATACGTGACAATATTTACATCAATTAGGCTTGACCTACTTTTCCAAATATAGAAAATGCTGGGGCCTCGTTTGCATAAGTTGCCATATATGAATCTGTGTGAAATTTGCATAAATAGCTATGAATTTCCATATTTGAAAATATTTTTACATCAGACCAAGTACGGCGCAGTAATTTTAAACAATTAAAAATTGCCATGGTTACGAGGAATTGACATCAAACTATGGAGATGATACAAGTGTAAAGTGCACAATTTTGCATAAATTTACTGAGTGCAAATGATGAATTTTGCGTAAAATGTACAGAGTTGAAATGCTGAATTATTGCATACAGACTTACCACATACCATATCAAGCAAAATACAAATGATTATACAAATTGGTATTTTAAATTCCATCTTGTGCTGACATTTTGCTGTGGTTACGAAGTCATTTGAACTCAGAAGGCATATTTACATCACACCAATAATTCAGAATATATGTATCATATCATAATAGTACATACTTGGGGTATATATGTACAGTTCTATCACCAGCCCTTCAATGTTATGTTACATCGACAGAATGTGACAACAGTGTCAGGTTCTATCATTTTACATTTTTATAAATTTATCATACAAGATGTCCTGTAGACACTCTGAAGATTCGCTAAATTGGCACAGTCCTGCCACCTGCTGGGGTATGACAACGATGAAGTTATGATTTCACCTCATACTTCCAAAGATACAGATACATCTGTATAAAAAATTAGTCTCACATATTGAAACATCATTATTTACGAATCATTCGTAAATCACATAAATATGCATACATCATTACAATGCATTAGGCCTACATACAGTGCTTTGGAAAATAAGATATCGCTCGAAAAGATATGTTTACGAGTTAAAATGTCTCCGTCAATACTATGGAAATCAATACAATATACCCTGGTCCTTTCACCAAATATAATATATTTATAATGGTCACAAAAATATGTGATAAGTCACGGAATGACGCATTCATATCATCATGATCATGAATATATAATTCTATTCTACACACAGCTGTACCTTGGTCCTTTGATACCTATTCATAGTATTACATGCTACATAATGTACAAAATATCCTTTATTTTATATAGCAATGGTATTGTAAGAATGTAATCACAATAGAGATGGTAAAAAATATATATTTGATTTTACAGTGAAAATTTGTTATCCTCTAAATGTCAAGTGTGACACATCTCTGAGGTATGTTTAAGAAATATCAAGATACCTAAATAATATTTTATTCAGGCACTTCTTACACGATCTTAAGTTATCGTAAGAATTATGAAAGTGCCACCCAGAAGGTAAAAATATATTTGATTTTATCAGTAAAATGAATTATCCTCTAAACGTCAAGTGCAAACTCACAAGTTATGTCAGTGTGAATGTTTAGAAAATATCGAGATAAATTCGAATGACCTTTCATTCAGGCGATTCTTACATGAGCTTAAGCTGTGCAGATATGTCTTCCTAAGCTATACAATGAACTTTTTATATGATTTTTACCTAAAATACAGTTAATTGCTAGGTCCACAAATGTCATGTAATTATACATTACATTTACAATTTTGATTTATTACATTAAAACCTAAATGTAATATTCAATTTATCTGCTTGTTTTACTCTTTCAAAAGGTCTGTATAAGTAATTCCTTGTAATTGACAGGTTTGACAATGTATAAATGTAAAACTTCTCTTGTATGCTAAATTTATATTTTTGGAAAACCCTACCCTAGAGGGTGAAGATTCAGGCTAATTTCATTTAGCTAAAAACCTCCTTCGCACAATTTAATAAAACTTTATCCCTTTCGTATCCTATCTGCTCACTATGCTACAGAAAAGTTATTGCAGCGCCATCTGTCACGCACACCACTAAATCTGGTCCCATGGAACGAAAATATCAATTCTTAAAGCTCAAGCTATAATTGGGGAAAAATCTCCAGTTTGAGGGCTGCATGCAAAACCTATATACAAATCATGAAATCAGCAAAATTAAATGCTACGTACATTTATTTGGCATAATTGCTTTCATTTTTGCTGGTAAGTAAACTGAAGCAATATCTGTGAACACATTCAAGTGAAATTCCAACAAAATATATATACACTACAAAATTATAATAGTGCAGAAGTGCAATAGTGCAATAGTGCATTAGCTGTATAATAACATAAAAGGGTAACAATTGCTATCATAAGACCACTACTATATACAAAACTAAGTAAAATACGAATCTAAGATAACATATCTACAAGTTTTTAAAGACATAATTTTCAAATTTACAAATGATCAATTATTGCTTATTGTTTTATATAACAAAACAAGTCAACAATATAATATTACATGTGATCAAGGCAGTATACGCCAGTAATCAATGCAGTAATGCCCGTTACATTTGCAAGGCTTTAAATTTTAAAAGAAAATACGAAATACAGTCGACCGTAACAAATTGAGTCCCATCTGAATTCTTTGAGCTAATCGAAAATCCAACAATGCTGATTCAAAAGTACATTATCGAACAATATGGTACTAACAAATCGATATTGCACCAATATACAGGGCTAATTGGTACTGCACAACTTTACATCAAATTTTGATTGATTAATTAAGAACTAGGAGAGCAATCTTTTGCAATAACGGGGACGTTCGCTAAGCTGGTTCTGGTGATACACAAAAAATAATATGCACTTTATAAAGGTATAAGACAATCGTTTCTAAATTTTGCAAGTGTAATTTAGAATTTTCATATTTGACGACAATCTTTCCGCAATAACAGGGGTGTTCGCTTCAGCCTGTTTTTCGAAACCTATACACAAAAATATATACAGTCGAATTCCGATTTGGTGATCATAAGAACTTCGAGAGCAAGTTTTCCACAAATGACGCTCAGTCAGTTGTCGATATTGCGATACACAAATATATATATGTAAACATATATATACAGTCAAGTCCTGATATTGCGAGCATAAAAACTTCTTCTTTTCCTCGATGAATCGAACGATGCTCAGTCAGTTCTTGATATAGCGATACATGAAAATACATGTAAACGCATACAGTCAAAACCTGATTTTTGCGAGCATAAGTACAAGTTGCGACTTGCAGTGATATGTCGGCCTAGGTGGCGTTAGTGTTGGACAGGGTGTGAGCCTGTTCGTAGAAGTCCGGCTCATCTTCTTCTTCGTTTTTATTGGCCCCTGAGTTGTCAAGCTGAAATTGCACGAAATGATAAATGAATAATGTGTAAAAAGATGGATATATAGATTGACTTCTATACATAAAAAATAAAATGAGGATGGATGGATGTTTGGGGCTTTACGTCCTGTATTTATGCACTTGGTAGGCTAATTAGGACAGGAGGAGGACACGGCAATGAGGCGAAGGATGATTGAAACAGCCGTCCAACTCTATAAATGAGGAGGTAACCAGAAAGATAGATGGGATAGATAGATCGATAGATAGATAGATATGGTAAGTGCAGCCCTCTAAGCCAAGTTATGTGTTCTCGAGGGTTGACTGATGAGTTTGGACTCATGGGAGAGAAAAGGAGTCCTCAACATGTTACACATTTACCCAAGTGAGGGATCTTTTATTTGCCCAGCACAGACACTGATACAAATGAGGAGGTAAATAAATAGATAAAATACATTAATTGATAGATAGATAGGTAAAAAGACTAATAGATAGACAACAGAGAGAGAAAGATGGATGAAAAGATACATAGATAGATAGATAGATAGATAGATAGATAGATAGATAGATACATAGATACATAGATACATAGATAGATACATAGAGAAAGATAGATAGATAGATAACTGACAAGGGAGCCAGACATACATTGTTACAAGCAATTCTACTCACTAGTCGCTACATAATTTTTTATTAATTTGATACAAGACAAATTCAAATCTGTAAACTTTCCATAAAATTCTTCATCGTTTACAGTTTTTTAAATAGAATTGGAAGTTACAAACAACAGTAATACACACCTCCTTGAGCTCTCGTGGATTAAAGATGAATTTGAGAACAAAATAGCGCAATGGAACGGTCAGGATGAGGATGAAGGGGAACGCAAGAGAGGCTGCGGTCGATTTAACGGCCCATAGGACTCCTAGGCAGACCACTTGGATAATGGTCCACAAGTGCATCTTCAAAGGTTTTACCTGCAATACAAAAGTAATTATCAAAATTATTTTCAGATTTTTAAACATTAGTGCATTTGAGGGTTGAAAGTGAAAGCTTTGACTTAAAGCTTATATGTCGGTCGATTAAAAAATTTCTAATATAATATAATTATTCTAACCAGTTAAGTTGGATTATGTGTAATCTGGAAGCAATAAAATCTATCCATAGACAGTCTATCAATTATAGGGACTTAATAGCTCTAAATTAGAACCTGAAAGTACAATATTACTTGTGAGCTCTGAATGTATTGGCACTTGATGATAACAGTCTTGTCAACAGTTTCGGCATTTTCAGATTTTTTTTTTTTGCGCGCTTGTCAAAAAATGATCATACTGAAATGGCCAATTTACAGCCTGAAGATATATTTTAGTGGCAATAGTCATGAACCGACTATAACTGACATTAATAACCTGACTTTACAATTGTGACTGTCGATGAAAAGATGCAGTCGACACAACAGGTGTATCATTAGAATCAGAGACAAGGCGGACTGGACTCTCCCTTAAATTCCAATAAAGGTAAAGGTAAAGGTCTTTTATTTAACGTGGGTAGCCAAGCTAAGTCTGTGACTTGTTTCCAGTTGGGCCCACGACGCCTCCAATTTATGTCTGATCAATGCGAACGACAATTTCGTGGAATATGACATGATGGCCAGCCTGGGGATTGAACACTCACGTCCCTCGCTTGTGAGGCGAGCACTCTACTGACTGAGCTATTGGCCCAATATATATTGCAGACTTCCAGTTGAAACACCACAAAATTGTAACAAAAGACCTTATCACATTTGTTGAGAATGGCCATGTCCTAGACCAATCAGATACAAGTAAGTTGGGGAGTATGGTAATTAAAAAACAGAAGAGGCTGGTCTTTGAGACTCTATGACTGCACCATTTGTTTCCCCTAAACCAGTAGGTTCTTTTGTTCAGAGATAACTCTTCCCGTGGGAATGTCTCAAAAGTGACTGATTACAGGCCATCCAACCAAAATGTGTTGATTTCAAATTTTCCCAAGGATTATGAAAATATGTTATTCTTTACAGTCTTGCCTGAGTCTAGTTCCCGGAGTGTTATTATGAAATATCGACTTACCTTCCTAACATAAGAAGCATCTCCATGGTACTTTCTCGGCATGAAGAGAATACAAACACGGTCGAAGAACTGGAGGCCAGCTAAACTGGAGACACCCATGTAGAGGAACACTCCGAACAACACGGCCAGAGGCACTTTACGGAGGACGGGGCCAAGGAGCAGAGACAGACCTGAAATTGTCCATTTAATAGATGAGAAACAGAAAATCATGCCAAAATATCTCAATTTAGACCCAGCTCAATAGGGTCAGGCTGACACAGATCTTCCTCATACATGACGATGAAAATAACTTCATATAATGAAAGTTTCATGATTTAATTTAATTTTCAATCGTACAATGACCATCATATATAGGCCTATATATATATGGAGTTATTTTCATCGTCGGTGAGCAGATTTATCTGAAATGGGCGCTATATAGAATCATACTATGTTATTATATTATTATTACACTGTCGCATCTACAATGGAAATTAAGTTTAAATTCTGGAGTTCCGATTCAAATATGTTCAAATATAACTGAAATCTATCAAATTGATTGAATTGACATTCTATCAAATTTCGGAAAATATGGTGACAGTGGGCATTTGAAACAATGTTATAACATCAAGTAAACTTTGTCATTTGTCAGAATAATATGTTACATATAAAGGCAGCCTTCAAATTAACAATTTAGAATATTTTGGTAATCTGATGCTGAAGTCACTCAGCTGCCTTCAAAACCAAATTATATTAGAATCTCTGTAATATCTACAGTCTTTCTTCTAGTACTTACCCATTAATATATGTACTAACAGCCCTGTCACCCTCTGCTCGTAGACTCCCTCTAATACTGGTTTTTCTCCGGGAGCGTGAGTTCGGCTGTAGACGCTGAGCGCAGATATGTGAGCAACTGATCGCACGGTGGCGCCACTGAGAATAGGGAGGCCTGGAATTATTAGAAAGTACAATCAGACATTGTGACAACTTACGGATCATCACATAAACAGGTTTTCTAAGAGGCTATACAACCCACATTAAAAAAATTACGGGGGTGCTCAGCTGAGCGTCTCACACCCAGACCCAGTAACGGAGTGCCGTGAACCCAAAAAGAGAACCCAAAAAGAGGACCCTGAACTAGGAAAAATTCGCCCTCAGAGAGACATATATTTTCCATAACTTAATTGAAGTTCACGTAAATGTAATTATTTCAATAATTTCTACAAATTTATATCTTTTTCATTGCCACTTACAGCCTTCCAAATGGGATTTTACTGCAAAATTTTGGATTCTAGAAATGATGGACCAGGTCTAGGGAATTTCAGACCTCATTTTAGGACCCTTAGCTAGTGAAAATAACCCCTTGAAGAGCCCTTTTCAGCCAAGCATAGGTGTAGAGAAACATATAGTAAGAAGCCCCCCCAGGCATCTATTGAAGTACCAGTAGATCAGTCCTCCGAGGATAGCACCATCTGGACTTCAACACTCAATTTGGGATGATCTGAGAGAGGAAATCTTAGCAGTAGAAAACCTCACTTCCGAAGTAGTTACCAGAATTGAATTTTCTCAAAACCTTATCATATTATATTTACCCCATGTGAGTGGTCCCTTAATTGCCCTGCATATATACATATAGACACTGCTACCACATTACCAGGCTACAACACATTTAAATAAGCAGCGTGTACCACTTACCCATAAGTCCAGCAAATAGAGCCCAGATGCCGAGTAACATCATGTCCCAGTGAAAGCCCGATCCCTTCTTCAAGTTTCTTTCTGGTTTGTTGATGATAATGCTGAAAGAAATGGAGTTAAAAGGTATAATTTCATTATTGCCGTACATAGAATTTGTGTCTTACCTGGTGATTTGTATCTCATCTAGTGATCTGCTTCAGACCTAATGATTTGTCTGATGCAGTGATCTGTCTTACAAGTGATCTGTGTTAGACCAGATGATTTATGTTTACCTAGTAATCTTTACATAGTGATTTTTGTCCAACCTAGTGATTTGTGTCTCATCTACTGATTTGTCCTAAGATTTCAGGAAGGCCTTCGATACAGTAAATCACTAAATTTTGTTAGACAAATTGTATAAGATAGGTATTAGGGGTGTTGCTTTTGACTGGTTGAAGGATTACTTAACATTTAGACAACAATTTGTTTCATTTAACAATACAAATTCAGAAAAACAGGCAATTACTTGTGGAGTACCACAAGGTTCCATTTTGGGGCCGCTTTTATTTTTGATATATATTAATGATGTTGCCAATGTTTCAGATATATTATTGCCAATAATTTTTGCTGATGATACTAACATATTCTTAAGAGGTAAATCGGTAGATGAAACTGTCACAAGTATGAATAGAGAAATTGCCAAAATTGTAGAATGGCTTCATGCCAATAAGCTTTCTTTAAATGTTGAAAAAACTCATTTCATGATTTTTAGCTCTCCGAGAAGGACTTATACCAGGACAAAAGATGTCGAAATATACTCCAAAACAATCGAATATTGTGAACAGACGAAATTTATTGGTGTTATTCTTGATTCTAAACTGAAGTGGGATAAGCATATTACAATGTTGAAGACTAAAATAGCAAGGGGAGTGGGAATTCTAACTAAAGCTCGGAAAACACAACCATTATTGGTAACATTATATTACAGCTTCATATATCCACATTACACATATTGTATAGAAGTGTGGGGAAAGGCTGCGGAAACGCATTTACAATCTTTAGCAAAACTACAAAAACGCATAGTCAGGGTAATAACATCCAGTGCATTTAGAGCTGAAACAGCTCCAATATTCAAACAACTAAAGATCTTGAACATATCCAGCATATATAGTCTTAAAGTGAGTCTGTTTATGTTTAAATTTATAAAAGGACTGCTTCCTAGTATATTCAATAATATGTTTCAACATAATGTCACAACTTCAATGAGAAATACCAGACAGAAATTCAAATTGAGAACTCCTAGATGTAGGCTAACTGCAAGTCAAAAAAGTATAAAATTTCAAGGTGTGAAAGAATGGAATGATTTAGATGATGTTGTGGATCACAACTGTAGTATTCACACTTTTAAAAGAAGAACAAAACTATATTTTCTCAATAAGCAGTGATGCGAGAAATGTTGGCACGTCTTGCCTGGCCATGGGTGACCCCAGTTCTCCTGTATGCTGTGAGGGGGACAAAGTTATCCTTGGTCCGGCACGACGCTGCACTGCGTTTCAGATATCAGGCTCATTATAATAGCAGATACTATTCTAGATCTATTTACAATATTGTTTTTAAAAAGTACTTTGATTGATCTTTCTCATGCCGGTTGTCAAATTGTTAATAATTCAATAATAATTTTGAGGATATTTTCCTGTTTGTATCTAATAATTATGGGAATGTAACGCAAGGAGTTTAAGCGCCATCCCTCATCCACTCTCTCTTATTGTTAAAATGTGCTATTTAACATATAATTTTTCTCGTTTTTTTTTTTTTCAAATCATGTTAAATGTGTAATAATCATAGTGTTGAAACTTTTGTATCAAAGGTTAAAAGGCAAATACACCTTTCAGGTGTCAGCCTGCCATTTGTACATTTGGTCCAATAAACTTGAAACTTGTGTCTTACCTAATGATCTGTGTCATACCTAGCAATTTATCATACCTATTGATCTGTGTCATACCTAGCAATGTGTCATTCCTAGTGATCTGTCATACCTAGTGATTTGTGTCTCACCTGGTGATCTGTGTCTCACCATATGATCTGAGTCTCAACCAGTGATTTGTGTCTCACCTATTGATGTGTCTTACCTAGTGATCTGTGTCTTACCAGTGAGTCTGTCTCTTCACCTAGTGATCTGTCTCTACTGATCTGTGTCTACCTAGTGATCTGTCATACCTAGTGATTTGCATCTTACCTAGTGATCTGTGTCTCCATGAAGATGAGGATGAAGATGAGGAGACCAGGGATGATCCCAGCGAACATGGCCCACACTGGGAGGGTGGTCTCGACCCCCAGAGGATTGATGAACCAGCCTCTCTTCTCAGGAGCAGTCGGGCTAATGCCACCTGGGACGTCCAATTTCTGAAATTAGAAGGATCGATATTTCTTCTGCTCAACCACACAATTAATTATAGCGTCATGCTCAATACAATACTCTACTTAGGCCACACATAATTGATCTTTAGCTTCTCGGATCCTCTTAAGGCACTTTTTCTAGGGTCGGTTGGTAGGACAAAAAAAAAGGTGAAAAAAAAAATTATGTCAAAATTTTTTTCCCATCGGCAGGACATCTATTGTGTCGGCGGGTCCGCGAACTGAAGAATCAATTATGTATGGCCTTACTACTCTGGATTTAACTTGGCCAACAGATACATTTCTTTAATTTAATTAATCCAATGCAAAATGGACACCTATTTTCTTACTTAAATTTAAAGCCTGCGGCAACTAAGATAACATGCAAAACTGCAAGCCTTACGAATCACCAATCACCGCATGATTATAATTTCTCAATCAACATACGGCATGCTTTAAACCTTGTATAGCTTAGATAGCTGAAGAAATACATGTGCAAAACTGTCAGCCTCATAATCTTTCAACCGACGCACCACGAACACTATCCTTGAGAATACAGGTAACAGGTTGTCTGAGCAATGCGAGAATTTATAGAAGAAGAGGAAAATACATTGGCACTTAACTCACCTCGGTATAAGTATATTTGATGAAGAAATCCACGAGCACAAAGATGAGAATACTGATGGGAACTCCAAAGTCACCCAGAGCTCTTCTGGCCTGTAAAATAAATATATTTTGTTGATGATTATTTGAGAAGATTAATTAGAAGGTTACGGTTACGTTCAGGAGAGCTTGGGAGAAGCAAACTGCCAGGGAACGCTTGTGATTCAATAGCAAAATTAGCCAAGAGAAAATGCCATCCCTTGCTAAATACTGCACTGCATGCCCGTATACTTGGGATGTACAGCAAGTGATTGAAGAAGAATGAGCCACAAACAAGCTCAAAATGAAACAGCCATCCAACAGAAGTTTCAGTGACACAGCAAGAGCTGGATTCAAACCCTGGACCCAGTGATTGCCAGCCTAGCACGCTACCACTTACCTAACCCTCCCCCCATGGCCCTACTCCAGCTTTATAGCATAGGATCGACCAATCAGAGGCAAGAGGGAGAACCTCAAGATCTAATTTAACATCCAAAATATTCAAAAACTTATTACTCACACTACGACCGAGGTACTTGCTGTTCCTGAACTTCTTCAATTTGGTTGCTAGGGCGTAGGTTGCTAGGCAAAGACACAAGCTTAGCAACGCAGTGTTGGGCTGGTGCGTCACTTTGGTAGAAGTGGGGGCGGTAGTGGTAGTAGCGTTCATGAATGCGGTAGTAAAAGAAGGACTGTCGGTAGTAAACGTGTCGTTGTTGGTCTCGTTAGAGTAGAGGTTCACCAAGGGAGGACCATCCGGGCACCACGGAGGGGGGTAGTACTCTTGCAGGGGATGTGTTTGAAAGATCTAAAAGAAAAACTTATTAATTCAAAATAATTCATAAATTAGGCCTGAAAAGACATCTTTTATAAAAAACCTTTACAACAGACACAGCACAAACAATGCGCTGGATCCGCATGCAGATCATATGATAACAGCGGCCTGCCATTGAATGAAAAGTGGTTTACATGCTGTATTTATGCACAAATTGATGGATGTTTGGGGCTTTACGTCCTGTATTTATGCAGTTGGTAGGAGGAGGAGACAGCATATTCATATTAGGGCATTAGCTCTTACTCATAAAAAAGAAGATTCCGCACACATCTAAAAAACCCTTTTCCTGGCCTAAAGCCATAGACTTTAAACAACAATATTTTTAAATAACGAGCTTGTGGTCAAATTTCGCATATCTCATTTCTGTTTACAGCAGTTTTCCAACAAACCAACTGAGAACAAGTCACTATGCAGTGCACTAATTCAAAAGCAATAAAAAACCTAAAACAGCTGGCGAAAAACCAATTTCAAGAAAACACACACCTTTCCGAGCTTCAAAAAAGTCTCGATGATGAAGATCAATGAAATCAACAGGGCAAAGATTTCCTCCGTGAATCTGGTGATATATTTGACGAGGATTCCTCCTTCAAATGCCACTACGACCAGCGTGATGACACACATCCACATCAGACTCCAGAACCTCATCCCCATGTAGTCCAGTCCCACACTTGCCGTGAACTGAAAATGGAACAGATGGAATGTTAAAGTCGCCCTGAACCAATCTGGTTTCCACGGCATATTATGGCCTTAGGCACCTACTGCGTTATGTCACAAAACATTTCTCAATCGGTGACGTCACTTTGATTGTTTTCTCGGCCAATCAGAGCTCAGAAAGCAGTACTCCCTGCTTGTCTGTTGATATACAGACCGGAACTAGATTGCCCTGAACCAAAAAGAAATGTGCAATTCAACTATCAGCCTCAATTATATCAATTTTGCAAACAAAAATAAGATATAAATAACTTTGGTAAAGTAGGTTATATCACTCGATTACATCACTTTTGTAAATTTTGATTGATTCTGTGACATTTTTTGAACTCCCATTAGAAAACATTGAAGTTGTTTTGTTTAAATCTGGATTGAAACATAAATGTACAGGACTATGACATCACAGATCATGACATCACAGATCATGACATCACATACAGGGTGATCAAAAAAAAACTTTACACTTATGAATATTTTTTTGGATGACGCTCATTGTAACAAATGCTTATTTTTCAATGCAAAAACAACTTGTATAGCAAAGAATAACTCTTCTAGAGACAATTTATTCATTCGGAGGTCCTTTTGGACTGATGACTTTTCTGCAGTGGGCCTAAATGATGCAGAGGTGTCAAAAATGTAACTTTGTGTCCGTTTTTCCCATACAAACGTAACGGATGCCTTTATTGGGCAACTAAGGTCTGTGGTGTCTTGCAGTGATCTGCCTCTAAGTTTGCCCGTCCAGAATAATCACATTGATTGAGATCTTGTGATAACAGGGGCCATACTGTCCCGCTGAGAAACTTGACAGAGCGAACCTTGATCCAGTTCCGGGCTTTCCAAGGGAGTGCGGCTGATGCCCCATATTGTTTGAAGATCAAATTATCTGTGGCGCTGTATGTCTTATCTATCCAGGGCTTTAGATGCTCTTTCAAGATGTTAATTTGTACTTTTCATGCGATTTCAACACCCTGATCATCCACCTTCAGTCGGCTTTGTTTTAAAATCTTATAATGGCCATAGTGAAGTCTGAATTTGCTCTAGCACCTTCTGGTTTGTGCCGAATTGTGCCTCTGTCTTCTCAATTTCATTTTATGTTGTATTTATTTTTGTCCTGTGAAGCTCAGTAGCTTCAAAATTGCCAATGGGCCATGAACAACCCAGAGTAGTAAAAACGCAGGAGCACTCCCGGCTTCCATTTTGTCTGCTATCAAAAAAGTAATGAACCGTTTTGATTATTAACCAATTTTCCAAAGATCTAACATACTTGGCTTGTAATAGTTGTATACACAATAAGTACCCAGGCACTGACTCAATCATGGCAGCCTGAAAAATGAAATATAAACTGTAAAGTTTTTTTTGAC
Organism: Platynereis dumerilii; assembly: GCA_026936325.1. NCBI lineage: Eukaryota > Metazoa > Annelida > Polychaeta > Phyllodocida > Nereididae > Platynereis > Platynereis dumerilii. Next base: position 11,399,509 of record JAPTHN010000012.1, on the reverse strand, counting down.
CACCCTGTAACTTATCATCCTCCTCGACTGGAGAGCATACTGTCTCTTGCTACTGGTGTTACAAACTATAAATAATAAATCAATATGGCACTCACCCCTATAAGACCTTCCTCAAACACCAGTAGAGGGCCAGTGAAACCAGCTATCGTGATTGGTTGACTAGAAATAAGAGAAAAGATTGTTCCAAAAGAAGCAGTCGCCACCATCATCTCGCTCACGCCCATCCACTTGTTGGTTTTCTCGGCTGCAAATGGTCGGAAAAATTAGTGTTAGAATATTTGTTCCTGTTTTAATAGATTATAGGGATTCAGAAAGGTGTTGGAGTCTAACTATTTGTTGGATACTACACTTGAGTCAAGATTAGTTATCCCAACAATCAGTGGCATATTTAGGGCGGGGGGGCATTTTGAATGCCTGATTTAAATTAATCTAACACATTCTTTAACATGTTTTATTTCCACAATTTCATTCCAATGCCCCCATTATTCATAATAATTATTTCCAAACTCACTCAGCAATCCTCCAAACGTAATGGCGGGACTGAGGGCCGCAAAGTAGATGAAGAAGAAAGCGGAAATACACTGGAGGTTCAGTCCGTCCTTGATGTCACTCAAGTAATGGGGGTATCGTTCTTTGATGTCTGCGATGGCGCCACCGAAGGGCCGACCAATCCTCTTTAACGGGTCTCGCCGTTTTTCTTCCGGAGCGTGCGGAGCTGAAAAATAAATAAATATTAATTTTAACGTGGAACGTTTATTTTAACAAGAATCCGAGGATTCAAAACTGGGATTTTTGTGGTTGTGGCATAGTTGTAATTGCAGGAGATACTTTGTTTGTGATATTTTGAGTTGGGAATGGCGTCAATGTGAATAATTGAATGGCTTACTGACTAGTATCTGATTTTTCCGTTGACAGCCCTGGTTAGAAATCTTTTTATTTTATTCACGTATTAACGCAATCGATAAATGGATAACAGAGCAGCTGGAGGCCTTCTAGACAGCTTGTATATCAACTTCCCCAGCTCTCACTCACAAGTCATATTTTAGCCTGCAGCTTTGTTGACAGTTTGGCCCCTTTTGCCATTTTCTCTGTCTATTCAATTACCTTGGACACAAATACTTCTTTAATGTATTCCCCAAACAGTTACATTGAGCGTAAACTGCTTAAAATCTTCACAAACAAGCCTCACAATAAGTTGCAATTTTTTAACCGTAGTCACCGTAGAGCATATAGAGCTAGAATTTTTTGAGACAATTTTTGATTCTTCTTCAAACAATGAATACTAACAATTTGTCTGTCTGTCTCACCTCTCACTTTCTTCTCTTCCTTCTCCTTCTGCTCTCTCTCTTCCCTCTTCTTTTTCTGCATGTCCATAATGGGCAGAAGTGTTTCCCTGTCCCACTCTCCAGGTGGAAGCACGATAGACTCGTCCAAGAACTCGTTAATGGCATCCAACAGGTCGATACGGTCCTCTGCTCTGTACGCCACATCGTGGAAGCTCTGTGTTGAAATTTAATTAATCATAAACTATGTTTAAAATTTATTACTAATAAGAAAGTTTTAGTCTGTTATAAATTATACTCTGGAGATTGTCTTAAAAAGTTTTCACAGGGCATACAAAAAGATTTTGCAGAAGACAAAAAGCCCTAGACATGCATTGAAAGTGCTAACTTTCATAGTGATTGTCATTTAATTTTGACTTATCATATCTCTACAATTATTCTTTTTACGAAAATCTTTCCGAAATTGCAATTAGGGATAACCAACCTGAATTGTGAAATTCAATTGCAACTAACTTTTACAATTGCAATTTGTTTAGTCACAAACTGATTTTATTAGTTAAGGAAATACGATTAACAGAATTAATCCAGCACTAAAATCCATTCAGTTGGTTATAAATGGGTCAATTTCAAAGCTGTAGTTAAAAGACAGCACAGTTTGCCAAGTGCTGTACAATGTAACAATAATATTTCTGCAATAGAATCTCACCGTGTTAGCCATCAAAGTAGAGATGGATCGACCAATCTCGTGGTAGTCCAACTGAGCCGTTGAGGGTCCCATCAGGAGGAAGATGAAACGCACTGGCAGGTTGACCTCCGTCACGTTGTTGAGATAACGACCCTCGGATAACCTGAGAAAAGAATATCATAGGTGAGATTCAAGCCAAAATCTAACAACACAATGTGTCAATACCCTTAACTATCCTGCATAAATCAAAGGTATATAAAGCAAAGATATATAAAGCCCTAAATTTACATCAATTTTGTAAATTAACTTTCCATTCAGACCTTTATAAATGTTCTTTTATTATTTCCACATGTCCTATACTGCTATATATTCCTGTTTTCGGGCATAACCTTAAACAGCTGTGCTGAAATGTTATCCTCAATAAAAACCTGTGTACCTGGCAATGGTGGGAAACTATTCATCCAATAGGATCTGATTGAACTACTCATTCGATTTTAGCCACCTAGAGGAATAACTGGGAAGCTTCTTTGAAACATGGAAATTTATAACATACCTGACAAAAGCCATGATTGGCTGAGATAGGAGTTCAACATTTCCAACGAGTACAGTTGTGGCTTCAGCTCCTTTTGGAATACGTCGGAAAATGTTGCTCTGGCCTGTTTCTCCGTCTTTGGTACTTCCAACGTCAGAAGAAAGCTGAAAGGGGGTAAAAAGCAATTAAGAAAATGTTACTATATATCTAATTATGTATCTAAGAAAATCAGACTGTTACATCATAACCAGAGGCAGAACATTGTTCAGTTCCTCTAACTGTCGGGGAGCTAAATTTACAAAATTATAAAGGTAGCTTCGAACTTAAAAATTAACATTACAGGTCCACGAATCAAGGTGTTTTTACCAATAAAAAAATGCCTCACAAAAATCTGAAAAGAATCTATTGTGAAGCTACACATAATGGAATTTGGTTGCTCGCTCATCGTAGATATAATTTCTGTGTTAGTTGGTAGGCCTACACACGGTACTGGAATAGTGGGTCGGCAGCTTTGCTCCACTAGTTTCTTTTTTATGTCCATCATCTTCTGAGGGAGAATTTTCAGAATGATATTTTCTCCTAATTCTCCTAACCAGTGACAGATAATTGCCAAAGGATCATATAATAGATTACCAAATAGACATTGTTTATGGATTTGCCACGAAGCAAGCGAACCACTTAAAACTACGCAGACACTCTGCAAATCTCAAAATTTCACAAATCAGCACTTAACCTATACGATGTTCAGAAAGCTGTATGGAAAATAAATATTTTGCCAAAATTAGCGACCATATATATGTTATAGCATAAGCTTCCAATTTCAATCTCATGTGTTCACTTGGCTTTCCCATCTGAAGTTGACATATTTCTGTAGAGAACTTAATCTATCAAGTTCAATCCAAATTTGCGAAATCAAAAAATGTATGTATTCAAAAATTGAACACGTCAAAGAAATCTTAAGCCTTAATGAATCCGAATAAGCTTGTAGATGTCAACCCCTTGAATGATCAGAGCTCCGTACTGCAAACAAAAACTTACTGAACCCCTGGACATTCGTGAAAGTCGTCGTAAAATCTACAAAAATTCATTTTTCCAAAATAACTAATTAATTTTTTTACTTTTCCAAAGTAAGAAATGGCTGTATTTACAAACAATTTAGGAAGTAAATGGTAGTTTCCTGGCCTTCGATAATTACACATTCGGATTGTGATTGTTGGCTAATTGAGAAAGTCAATCATAACCTCAAGATATATCACTTTTGTATTTGGACATCATTTGAAGTTATTAATTAATATAGAATTTTAGAGAGTCACACTTCTCAACATTCAAATATTAATCATAGAATGTTGAGGGGTAATACCAGATGAGTGACAAAACTATTGTCAAAAAAAGTTATTTGGAAAATCTCCTTGTAGTTTTATAAATTTCAAAACTTACGGAAACTTGAGACCCTCTTGACTTCATAGGTGGCGCCACCGTGTGGATGGTGTGGATGTCCTTAGCGACATGATGGTCCTCTTCGCCGTTTGGAACCTTTTCGTTGTTAAGGACGTCGGGGACAGCGCTGAAGCTCACTCGGTTACCTTGGTTTTGGAGGACGTTGTTAAACATCTTATTTTTGACGTTGTTCTGATTTTCTACATCCGCCATATCGAGGTGGATGTGGTCTTTAGGCTGCGGAGAGTGCGGGGAGTGAGGATGATGTTTGACGACAGCCGGCAGCGAGGAAGAGCTCGAGTTCTCTTTCAGAGTTGCCATGGTGTTCAAGTTCGATCCCACTGAGCCGTTGAGGTCCGCTTTCCGGAGAACGTACGGGGATGTGGACCGGTTGCTCACCACGGACTGACTTCGGAAGAAGTTCATCACGGAGGGTCGTCTGATAACGGAAGAAAAATCGAGAAATAAATAGATTTAATTAATTAATTTGAGAAAGGGTTTCATAAAGCAATTAGATATTAGTATCATCTAATTAGTAGTTCTTCAAAACATTAAGTTAAAAGGTCTGCAGTCACAATATTGACAAATTTATGAATGTAAACTTAACTGACTTGAACGCATAATAAATGGCTTCTTAAAAACATGATTAAGACAAATCTATTTGAAACTTCGAAAAGTACTGATCTTTTGAATACTTTTCACTGTTGGCACATGCTCGAAATGTTGACAGAAATGAAAGTTTTTTCGCAGTAACAAAATAAGTAGAGACCAGTCCCTCTCATTTTACAATACAACACAAAACACTAACAGAATTTTTCACAATAAAACAATATTTAAATCATCTCCTATCTATATATTTTTACGCTTCAGTTGATAACATACTTAGGTGAAATTTGGAGGGATAGCAAAAATTATATGGACAGTCTACAGCAGAAAATAGCCTATAAATAAATTCTAGTTCAATGCAAAGATATTACAGAGAATCGTCGTAGATAGTACTAAAAATATCAAACTGTAGACAAGATACCACAAGTTTCAGAGAAGATTTATGACATTAAAAAGAATTCATGCATTCAGGTAAAGGTTTCAACAACTTAGAAGGAAAGGAAACCAAAATTATAAATCTTTCATAATAGGAGAAATTCAAACTTCATTCAAAAACATTCAATAAAACATGAAAGTTTCGAACAGAACACTATTTAACATACTAACAAGGGTGTTCTCTGTTTTTACACAACAACCATGCTTTTAAAAACATTGATATGGTGTCAGAAGTTTGTAATCTCTTTGTAATATTTTGAGCATTTATTCTCTTATTTCTTTAGGGTTGCCTCTAAGTCAATTTGCTTTGACCCTAATTTTTCCCATTCTTTTCTGACCTATGAATTTGCACCTGAATCTCCCACTTTTCTCTTACGCTGTATTTCTCTGATTTTTCTAGACCCTAAATTTTTCCTACTTTTCTCAACCCTGAATTTTTCCAACTTTTCTCGACCCTGAGTTTTTCCCACTTTTCTTCGACCCTGAATTCTTCCCAATTTTCTTCGAACCTGAATAAAGCTCATATTTCTGACCCGGAATATCCGACTTTTCTCTAACCTTGAACTTCCGCATCTGCTTTTGAATTCCCGAATTTTCACTAACCCTGATTTTTAGACTTTTTCAGATCCTGGTGGGTGAAATTCCCTTTCTCTTGAACTTCCCCAAGTTTTACCCTACGCCAAATTTCCCTTACTTTTTTCCAACCTTGAATTTCCCAATTTTTCTCTTGAATTTTCCTATTTATTTCCCAATTTTTCTCTTGAATTTCCCAACTTTCTCTTGAATTTCCTAATTTTTCTCTTGAATTTCCCAAGTTCTCTCTTGAATTTTGTAATTTTTCTCTTGAATTTCCCAATTTTTCTCTTTAATTTCCCCATTTTTCTCTTTAATTTCCGGAAATGACCCTGAATTTCCTCAACTGACCCTGAATTTCCCTCCCCTAACCAGTGGCAACCCTATCATTTTTCTTTCTCGCAGAACAGTCTCAAATATCATGCAGTAGGAACAAACCAGCGCACAACATTACTCTTTCGAGACGAGTCATTCCAGAACGTTCTTTAAAACTTACCCAATGAAAACACTTAAATAGAAGACAAAACGTTCTTTTAAAATCACATGATGAACGTCACATCAATATGAGAACGAATCTAAATCAAACTAATAGAAAATATTCACAATAACTAACTATTTCAAACTTAAAACTGGAATTTATTTTTATATTGGAACTTTTCAATGTAATCTATCACTCATAATTCATATTAATTATGACAATAAACACTCTTTTTTTTCAACATAGTGGCAAAAATTATATTTTCCCTGTGATGAATAGGTATTAAATTCGTACATAATCATTTGAAATAATACTCTTTTCCATAAATTCTGATACATCATCAGAGACGAAACAAACTCATAATTGAAACATAGTGTATGATACAACAAGGGGGTGTAACAAGCAAATTAAACTTTAGCAAACAAAATGAAGGGAAAATAATCAAAATATGAACACAACCATGAAGAAACATATGCTAAAAGTTAAAGTTTAACTTTAAAACCTTCGTAATTAATTTTGTTTGTCACGTCTTGAAAATATGCATGCAGGTCTTTTAAGTAACATGCAATAAACCTCACTTAAATATTTTGAAAAAAGGCTTTTTTAGAGTTAGACTAATAATATATCAATGAATAATAAAATTGCGAATACAAGTGAATTATATAAACCTATAGGAATTATTAAAATACTCCTTTTTTCCCCCTAAATTCTAACTTTGAATATGATTCCATATTCAATTAACTCAAAAAAATCTCAAACAGAACTTGAGGAAAATCATGAAACTGTGAAAGAGTAAATCAGCTTTGAATATGCATAACTTTCTTATTTCAAACTTTCTGTTCAACAGAATAGAAAAATTAACTCAATTTTGATTGATACAGTAATACTCACTATCTATAAATTTAATAGATGTAGAAAATAAGAAATTAAATAAATCTCATTCAGTGTCAATAATGTTGAACTAGAAGGCACACAAGTGTGCAAAGGGCGGTAGTTATGGCATGGAGTGCTTTGCTCAGCACAAAAAAAATATCGTAGTAGTCAGGCCTGTGCCCTGACTACTGTCCGCCTCGTCCGACTCCTGTCCGCTGGCCCCGACTACTGTCCGCCGGCCCCACTCCTATCAGCCGCCCCCGACTCCAAGCCACCTCGACTCCTATCCATGGCCACCGCCATAGATTCTCTGGGTTGTGAGTCATCATGTAGGGCCTACGTAAAGCGTTAACAAATATGGCCACCAAGGTCACAGAAATGGTTCAAGGTCATCCATGGTACAACTCATTCAAGGTTTTACTGTGATACAAAATCCCTGTGAGTTTGGTGGTCCCAGGGAGAATAATAGTGGAGTTGTCATGTATATAAGCTTCTTACAAATATGGCTGCCAAGGTCACAGATAAAGGTCAAGGTCACTAATGTCAAAAGTAATTCAAGGTCTTACAATGATACATAATCCTTGTTAGTTTGGTGATCCTAGTGTAAATACAAGAGGAGTTATCGTGCACACAAGATATTCACAAGTATGGCTGCCAAGGTCACAGAAGTAGGTCAAGGTCACTCATGTCAGAACTCATTCAAGGTCTTGCTGTCATACACAATCCCTGCTAGTTTCCTGATTCCAGGATTAATAGAAATTGAGTTATCTTGTACACAAGCTTTTCACAAATATGGCCGCCGAGGTCACAGATGTAGGTCAAGGTCACTCATAAGTTATGCCTGGCGAGATGTCAAGGTATTTGATGTATTTGACTCATACTGGAAGTCTGGGGCAGCCTGTGCAAAGTGAAATCATCGTCAATAGGGAGGACAACTGAGACTACCAAACCTCACACTGCAGCAATATGGGCGGGATAGCCTTTGGCCACCGCCCATAATTATAGTACTTCATAGCAAAATTAAATCAAATTGTCAAGCAAATAGACCAAAACTTTACAAAAAATAAATTCACAAAACATCACATTCCGTATACTTACTTTCTAATTTGAACTTCTGCACTGTGTTAAAATCAGTTAATACGATTTAATTTAATATTGGATATAAATCAACAATATAGTGGAAAAAGGACTCCTCTTGAGTAAATTATCAAAAATAGGGAACCTGATTAGGGGCAAGTTGATTCCAGGGTTTTGAAGTCTGACAAGATAAATTTAATGTCTTTTTTTAAAATCTTGCCTCAGAATTTGAAGCCCCTTTAATTTAAATATATTGATACCAAAAGACATTGAAGTTATCTGAGAATTAAAAAAAAAACTACCGAAAAGCCCAACTTACCTCGAGGATCAACTTACCCTGTTGATCCCCACTTCCAATTTTGTTTTGTTTTTTTTGGTCAATTTTGAGGTTTTTACAAAATAATCAAGTCATTAATATGATTAGTAATCAAGACTAATAATCATTGTAATCAGTCAGAGCTGTAACCAGAGAGAAGTTTTAAAATTTAAATCTTTATTTACCTTTCCCCGCTGGCCATATTCGCCATCGACGGTCTTCGGAGAGCAAAACCTCCGTCACCCACATGCCTGGAAGAAATAAATAAAATTAAGTTACACAACCGAAACATATTATATGATATGGCATAGCTGTTGCTTACATACACATGGACTATAGACATCTTCAAAAATTTCAAATTCGCAAATTTCAAAGAAAAGTAAAAATTCTGTGACCACTCTGAACGCAAAAAAAAATTTTCAATCACAATTTATATTTCAGTATTAATTTTTGTAATACTTCTCTGATCATGAGACTCGCTTTAAAAAATTCTTTCAAGTCATAGAATGCTATTGCAGCGTCTTATGTAAGGTACCAAAATAAAGATTTAAAAGCCAAACACATTAATGAGAACATACCGATGCTTCAAAAGCAAAGCTCGGATGATCAAGCCCTTCTGCTCTGGATCGAGCAACTCTTCCGTGACCAGTTGGTCGACCAATCTCGTCACGATCGCAGGGAGGTCTTCTTCCTCTAGATCCAGTAGGATCACACCTAGAGAAATTAAATCATCGTCAAATTAGTGAACCTTTACAGTACAAGTAGTAACATAGTTTCAACAGTCAACAACGACACAATGACGGGTAAGGAAATTGCGATGTAGAATGAACATTTGACAATCATTAAATATTAATAGTTCAGACTGAGAGAACCCGACCATTCAAATTTGGCCAAACACCCAATGACAATGCTCCCTCGAATGAACTAATTGAATCTACATATATTTATATGCCTTCATATTATATAGGTGGATTGTGAACTAGGAATGACATCACAGAGTTAGTGTCACGAAGTTCAATCAACTATGTCTGTAAAATGATGGATCAATAACTGCCAGATTTTGAAAATAATTATACAACTTAGTTTTCAGTAAACCTAATTTTTTAATTATATCTCAAAAATAACGATTTTTAAACATTTCCTTACCGCTCTCAATACACTGCCGCAACTCCAGCAAACTGTGGAAGGACAGAGAAGCGACGTGAGGTTTACCCCACCGACTCAAATTTTCTTCCACATCTTCCTCAAACTTGATCCAACGAGCTTTTTCTTGCCATTCGTACTCTTCATTTTTGGTGAGCAGCAGTTCGTCCAACTCTACGAACATCTGAAATCAAACAAGAATCCGCTGGTTACCAAACCGAATTTCGGATTAATTCAACAGATGTTACACTATTTCCCAATGACACAAAACTCCTTGGGACATTTCTAGAATTTTTTTTGTATAATTTTAAATAAAACAGCAAAAAATCATTAAAACCATTGATTTTATTATATTCTTCATTCCAAGTATAAGAAAGCAGCTTGTCTAAGACTATGATTGAACATCTAAAACAAGAATCAGCTGATTACTTAACTTGGATTTCTGAAAATACATGACAGCAAAGACAACATTTTGACAATTGCGTTTCTTATATTCTTCATGTTTAGTATAAATCTGTATGAATTAGTTCAACTGAACAGACCTCCACAAAAAACAAGAATCAATGGATTACAAAACTGTAGAATCGTGATAAATTCTTGATTTTTTTAAAAATTCCCCTTTTTCCTAAGAACAAACAGCTCTTCATATAAGATCATCGCAAAAGAGGAAAGGGACGTCACACGCTGATTTCTACCTCGAAACTGAAGAGCTCATTGTTTTTTATCATCACGACACAAACTGAACACATACCTCGTGAGGCTGATGATCGAACAACCTTCTCGGCAGAATCAGATTTGGTCTCGGCTCGTCTTGGTTATCGGACTGCTTACTGATCGAGACCATGGCATTAGGAGATATGAGATGCCTTCTGAGGCCTCGGATGTTGTGGAATCTATGGGCAGCCATGTCTGCCAAGTCAGAACCAACAAGGGTCTGGGCTTCGTCTCCCTCTGTTGTGACACCGAGGGAAGGCATCTTGACCTCACTACCTCGTTGTCTGCGCATCGCCAACTCTTGGTGGCGCCGGTGTTTGGCTCCGCTGTGCTTGCGGGAGCTACTACTGTGCTTTCTGGAAAGTTGATTGATCAGAAAATTGTCATATTAATGTTGCATAATTAGGGGATTTTCTCTCTGACACACAAAGAAGCAAGTTTCTACATATTGAGTAAGGGAGAATGCAACGTAAATAGCAAGAGACAAAATTGAGGAAATTGGACAGAATGTACGCCTACAAATAAACTAAACAATCTCCTACAATTTCAATACCTCCAGTAGCTGGCCACCGGATTGTGACCTACCGTCTCTATTATTACACTTTTTAATCGCATTTTATCTTTCAGTGAACAAAAAACATCAAACCTGAACTTCACTCTAATTTCTCTAATTTTGATATAAATTGCATGAATGGGGGCTTCTTGTCTATAATACATGTCAACCCCATCTTGTAGAAGCACTAAATAAATAATCATAATAAATAAGCACAATTTTTTCTGCTGCAAAAATATTATGATCATAGCTTACTTCTTTGACTTGTCCTCATCCTGAGCACCATCTTGTTGGGGTGTGTGAGCGACTGACGGCTTGTCCAAGGATCCTGAGCTCCCTATTCAATACAGATGAGAATTAAGTTACAAAATACAGTTTCCAACAATATTCATTAATGTTAAAGTCAATCCACAACTGAGTGTAACATGTACATACTATTCAACACTAAAATATACTTCACTAATAAGTTAACTACTAGAGAATCTTAGTAAACCATCCCTACTATGTGCTATAACACTAATTTTGGAGCCACGAAAGAAGCGTCAACTGAAATAACTGTGACATCATATGATTGCTGGTCATGACATCATAAAAAGCGCAGGAAAAATCGTAATAATGGGGGATGGAAAATTACATCTTAATCAACCAAATTTTGTCATTTGTTTTTAGTCCTTTTTTGACGTAACTGATTGTAGACACCGGAACTTTACTGTAAAAATAGTTTTGAAAATTCACAACCCTGCCTCACAATTTGTTAGGTTATACTAATTTCAATGAAACAGTTTTTTTTGGGGGGGGGGGGTAGATTGAGTTCTGCCGATACAAGAGAATCATTGACTTTGCTCTTAGGTAAGATTCAAGATTCTTTAAATTCTCTCAAGAAATATATCCTTAATTAATCAAGCCACAAATGCACGCAAATTGACAACAGCAAAGATTGTCACCTAATGAAAACTTGACATGAGGCGTCTCTAATCGTGACGAAGATGGCCACCCTTCAGAGACCGCAGGTTCTTGGTTTCCTTGGCCTGTAAGAAGATGGACACATACATAAACAGGTACAATGGTTAACGTAACCTATTGGACGGCAAACTTGAGATTCTCATGTTGTAGATTTGTTGACATTGAGAGATTGTAACATCAATCGTTTATATATATTTATGTTAGTGTAATGGGCAGAAAATTTGTACAAAACTAGATTAATATCAGTTCTATACTGTACACATTTTTGTTAATAAATTTGTAAGTGTTAGACTACATTGTCCATTAATACATCAACTAGCTATGTGATCTATAGTGCTCAAATTGGACTGACTCGGAACTTAAAGTAGACTATTCCAATACTACATTACTCTCGTACCAGTCCAGCTTCAAACATATTTTCAAACAGAAAGGTTACAACTTTCAATTCACAACTGTTCATGAAATTCTTCCTAATAAATCTACTACAGTACTTCCCAAAAGTTTTCACTCACCCAAATTGTTCAAGAAGCCTAGCTTGCTTCCCTGATCATCATGGCTGCCATCGTGATCGTCCCCGATCGAAAAGGTCACGCCCTCGGCAGAGCCACCTGGTGTTCCACGTGGCGACCCCTTTGGTACCGTCACAGCCGGGAGGTATGTATATTCGCCCTAAACAGAATGAATTGCCGTTTAAGAATCATGCAAAGAAGTCTCATGACATAGAAGTTATAGTTAGATGTAGGAAAGCAACAAACAATCAAGTTGTTAGTTTCTGAAGCAAAATTGTATCAGAAAATCATGAATTAAATATATTTAATATTGGAATCAAAAAACTTCAATCAGTATCAAATATTATAAAGACATCAGCAGATCATATAGATTCTAGTAAGAATGCTATCGGGGATATTAACTCGGAAAAGGATATATCAATTATATTTTTACATCAATCAGATCAGTATAGATGTTTGAATTTCATTAACATAGATCCAGCTTCATCAGTACCTTTCAATAAGAGTGATACGAAGAGAATAATCACAACAGTAGAAATTATAACGAAACACAAAATTCAATTAGAATGATTTAAAATCAATCTGCAAAATATAAATCACAGCATTATATAATACATTTATGTGTTATTCACCACAGACCACCACAAGCAAAATCAACTAAATACAGAAAACAAAGTGCAAATAACACCACCACCATCACAAAAAGAGCAACCATATACACTTATTTGTGACTATCACATTCGAGGAAGAGTAATCATAAGATTAACAGGATTTCCGTGATTACTTTCATGGAAAATTCTTATTACTATTGAAAGAAAAAAGGATTTTTTTTACTATTACTACTGCAGGAAAAATAGATTTTTAAAGAATTTTTTAGTTTGAAGATGGAGAAAATAAACTGCGGGACTTGTAAAACAAATATCTTCAGACAAGTTGATTTCAAATTCAAGACGGCAATACATGTAGCTATGATTTCAAGGCATAAGGACATGCAAAAAATTCTGAGGCTGAAAAAACATTCCAATTTTTACAACACAAAAAACATTTCAATTTTACAGAAAAAAACTCAAAGTATTGATAAGAGTTGTAGTTATCATTCGGACTTTTGCAAGTACCCTCAGATCAGGATCTAATTCCAATAGTGATAACTTTATCAAGGAACAAGTACACAACTTTTTACGATTTAAATGCAAAGAGTTATAAAGAACATTGCAGCATTCCAAAAAAAAATTCCATGTTACAAGCATGTCAAAACAAGCAAAAAACATTCCAAATGAGTGTCAGACTTGAATAATTATGAAAAAACATTCCAAAAATTAGAAAAAAACACTGTTTTGGTCACAAAAAACAGTCTAACATCAAGGAGGTACATTGAACAAACTAAACAACATTCCAACATCCAAAAAACACTCCAATAAAACATTCTAAGAGAACGCTTTACCTTTGGGGCTAGTGGACGGGGAGGGGGTAACTGCAGTGACGGCCCAGGGACCTCGTCTGTTGGCGTCAGGGGTTCTGAGCCAGCAGTTTCCAGATCGGGCGCGCTCATTATGTAAGGCACATGAGTCGGACTCCGTTGTTGCTTTTTGAAAGAATTAGGGCAGAAAATCTACATGTTAATTGATTCTAAAGTGGTATTTCTACATCTAAGACTCCTACAACAACACAGAATATATATGGACATAAAGTGGACGTCACTGGATGATGAGAAATAGATAGCAAACGAGAAAAAAGAATGTTTCAATGAGGAAATGAGAAATAAGCCATAACAAGAAATATTTTAAAGTTTTAAAAAAAAGATTTTAAAGTTTTTTAAAAGAACTCTTCATTTCAAAGAACTTTAAAAGGTGAGACAAGAAGTCGCTCAAGTGCTTTTTGAAAGCGATGAATTAAAGATGATGGAAAATTAAGATGAATCAAAATACAAAAAAAGAAGACTGAGTAAAACAGTGACAGTCTACAAATGTAGGATGGACTAGTGAATGGGGCTTAACGTCATGTATTTACGCTCCTGGTATGTAATTAGGACAGGAGGAGGACACAGCAATAAGGCTAAGGATGACTGAAACTGATGTCCAACGTAGATCCACTGAGTGACCCAGCAAGAGCTGGAAACAAACCAGGGACCCAGCGATTCGATTGAAGTCCCTCCCTACTGTCTACCAATCAGAGAGTAGAGTTCAAGACCCATGTTTGGGATCTCAATTTTACTTGTCAGGCAAAATAGACAGAAAAAGTTTGTTTTCGCTTGACCATATAGTATCATTTACCTCTGCCACTCAAGTAATGGAAGTATTTTAAATCCAGTACTCTGAAGTTCTGAACTGTTTAGAACAGCAGTGTAGCAATACACCAAAGCAGAATAAGGGCAAAAATGCAAATATTTCTTGGCATCCAGTAGTCCTATCTAAATATGGGACAGGTCGATTTGGTATGTTTAGGGAACTCAAATTCAGCAAAGTCATAGTGTATACCCAGTGAACCTTTTTTATATAAAGAAAACTTTTTATGCATAAAGTTGTATTTATTTTTGACAACTTTTATCAAAGAGTCAAATACATACAAAAATCTGTGCTAACAACTTTCTTTCGTAAAAGGAATCGACAAAAAAAGAAGGAGCATAGAAATAAGGTTTACATTCAGGTGAAATGCTGAGATAAATTTCAATGCTCTGCAATTCACACTGATGCAATATTACTTCACGAAGTTTAAAAAATCAAAATAAGGGACAATTTTTTAGACAACTTGAACATTATATACATTTAATGAATCACATTTAATAAATTAAATTGGTTCAATGCCAAAAATGCCCACAACAATTACAAAAAACAACAGATGAATTGTTGTTTGAATGTATAAAAACATCAAAATATTATTAAATTTACAGGGTGGTTTCAATATTTGGTTCACATTGTAATTTCAAGCCTCAGATACTTTAACTCGTTATAGATTTTGGTCACAGCTTCGCATCAACCATTTATGTCATATTTTTTTCTGATGTCATGACTTAAAATTTGCTTAAACCGAAATTTGCTTGCACTAAAAAAAATACAAATAACTTCTGGTGATGCACCAAGATTGAATCTCATAAAATATTGCATAATATGACGCACGTGTTATTCGGGTTTTATTCCAAAATGTCCTAAAAAAACACTGACAAACTTTCGCATCACGACTGTAGGCTTAGCGGCCTTTTGTTAAGATGATTGTACTAAATTCACCTCTTTTTTTAATGATTTTTCATCATTTGTCTGTTTTCCAACATTTCTGACTACTTTAAAAACTAAGGGTTAGCGAGGGTATTTGATTCAAATTGTCCTTGTTTTTGTACTTTATAGGCCTTAGCCGCTAAACCCTTTCTTATTTTTCTATGACAAAGGGAAGGAACACGAAAAACAGTTTGGAATACTTGATTCAAAATCAGAACTGTTGATAACGATAATCTCAAACATTCGCATCAAACAGATTCCATAAACGTTTTATTCTTTGGATGAATTATGTTTCCTTAACTCTAAAAGCATAATAACCTGACACCAATGCTTTCAATAATCTTGAATTAGAAATCTGGAAAAGACACAGCTACCTTATGTCAGGTGCAGTAGTTATTGCCTTATCATGCTTATCTAAACTTAAACTGATTTCGGAATACCAGCTTTAATTGAACTGCAGCAATTGCTGTACATAATTTATACAGTTGCGATATCATTTCTTCAGAATAACAGATAAACACACGTACCCATCACATCAAAATACATTTAATTATCACAAAGCCACATTCTTACTAGCAAGATTCTTAAGGGCGAACCAAATTCTATTTTTGAAATTTTAACCTTTTTTCCTTTCCTCGATAATCTCTGAGGTGGTTCGTCATAAATTTCCGCAAGTAGCGGATAATGCTGAAAATTTAGTCATCACATTTGTTTTCAAATTAACTTAAATTTATGTCAATGAAATTATAAAATACTTTCAGAAGGTTATGATGTGTTGATACTCAGGAATTGCCGTTTTGAAGCTTGGTTAGCTGAAATAACCACGCCTCCAGGGCAGCACCACTAAGGAGTACCACCAGGGCAGTGCCAGACGCGGTAAACTAAAACTAGAAGGCAAATTGCAATTTGCATATCTGGACGCTGATAATTGACCAGAACATTGTAACATAATATTGGTGTGGTAGTCTGGTAGGTTAAATTGTAATAGCAGTAGTCAGAAGTTATCAGGGCATAATGCCCAATGGGCCTAAAGAGAGAGTAATAGTTATAAATGCAGGTAGACCCCGAAGTCAGTCAGAGTTAAAACTCTGACTTGCTTGGCAAGAACTCCAACTGACTAGTCAGCTAAGTTGTCAAACTCTGACTTCACTTGACTTCAACTAACTTCAGCTGACTAATGCAAATTCTTAGGGTCCTTCCTTTAAAAGTTATCAACAGTACATTATATTAAACTTCAGAAATTTCTGAATTTTTGCTCTCGGAAAAAACTGTGCAGGATACAAATGTGTCAGAAATTTAGGGAGTTTTTATGTTGCATAGATTTTCCAAATGTCCTAAAAGAGTGTGATATACATGTCGTGCTCTTTATGCCATTGAAAATGGTACCAAAACCATTTCTGTGAGGTAAAAATTGACAAAGTCATGCAACAATGACTTGACTTTAGCTGTCTCAACTCTGATTTGACTAGACTGAACACTGACTTGCTGCTTGGAAAGCTAACTATGACTTCACTTGTCGACTTTATTTAGTCGACTTCGGGGTCTAAATGCAGGCATTGGAAATGGGGGTTTCTGCAGAATGCTTGCGAGGCCTGTGATCTATAAGTTAAACTCAGTGTGAGACATCAAACTGTTGACAGATTTTGTTTTTACTATATATATATATATAATTATGTGCATTTCTCATAGCTCAGAATTCATTCCAGACAAGCCATACTATAGACCTTCATGCATGCTTGTTTCAATCTAATGATCTAGTTGCAAATTGTTCTTCACAATTTCAGAATTTGTATTAATTCGAAATAATTGGTAATCAAGATCAGGAAAAGGATTTCTTCACAAACCTCTTTTTCATGACAGTACAACCAGTAATTACGCTCTGTATACATAGCAGTTGAACATGCAGTTATACACCTGCCTATAATGTCACCAACAATGACATCACAATCGTTTTCTGCCTCCTATACTGGAGAGCAGTTTGTCTGCTTTCATCATGACCCAAAGTACAATGTTGACATAGGCTTTAAAATGCAGTAGCAATCTAACTCAAGTGAGGGCTCTTCTTAACCGTCTATTGATTGCTCAAGTATACGAAGTGCCGCACTATTAATACTCAGTTGTCAACAAGATTGAAGATCTCAGAACCAAGTGTCGGTTTCTATATGAATATCGTGAAGCCTGTGTGGTTGGCCTAACTGAAACCTGGCTGGATCATACCATCTCTGACTCTGCTATGGACATAGATGGGTTCTTTCTCATCAGACATGATCGATCAGCTGACTCCGGTAAAAGCAGAGGCGGTGGTACTGCAATCTATGTGAATGAAAGATGGTGCAACAATGCAACTATTAGAGAACAATTATGCACACCGGACATTGAAATTATGTGCATTTCAGTAAGACCGTTTTATTTACCAAGGGAATTCTCAAATGTCTTTATCACACTTATGTATATTCCACCAGATGCCAATCGAGTGACTGCAGTTCAAGTTGTTAATGATGTTGTGACTAAGTTATCGAACAATAAGCCAGACTCCCTGCACCTTGTGTTTGGAGATGCCAACCACTGTGTGAAAGACCTTGATCGTACGTTACATGGTTTCCATCAGTCTGTTACATGCGCTACAAGACAAGAATCGATGATAGATCCCTTCTACAGTAATGTTAAAAATGCCTACAAAAGTCAGCAACTTCCACCGCTTGCGACAAGTGATCACAACATGATCAAGATGACTCCCAGCTACCGTTCAATACTAAAACAGACTAAGCCCACACAGATTACTAAGGTGACCCTTGATGACGTTGCGATCGAAAAGCTAAATACCTGCTTTGAGCTTACGGACTGGGACTTATTTATTCAAGATAGCAATGGTGATGTAAATGTCTTGACAGACATTGTAACATCATACATCACATTCTGTCATGACCTCCATGCAAATAAGAAAATGATAACCATATACCCCAACAATAAACCATGGGTCACTCCAGCCCTACGTCAGACTGTAGTAGACACACACAAAGCATATGGGACTGAAACATTTAATCATAAGCAGAAAGCGCTCAGCCAGAAGATTCGTGAAGCAAAACTGGTCTACAAGACCAGAGTTGAAAATCTTTTTGCTTCAAACAACTCTAAAGATGCTTGGAGGGGACTAAAGATTCTCGCTGGTATGGACAAGAAAAAGAAGGACCCAGCCATTATCGCCTCCACTGGCTCAGCTGACAGGCTGAACCAGTTTTACGCACGCTTTGACAATAAAGACTTTGGTAGTGAGCATCGTGAGATCAGAGCTCACCTGTCATGTATTGTGAATAATCATGACTTCGTCCTGGATCAAGAGTTAGTGAAGAAGTCACTCCAAAAGATCGAAATCAAGAAAGCTACAGGCCCGGACAAAATCAGCGGCAAATTAATCAAGTCATGCATGAATAGCCTGCTCTACATAATTCACAAAATTTTTGAACTGTCATTTTCATCATGCATTTATCCATCTGCATGGAAGATCGGAGAAATTGTTCCTGTTGAGAAGAAACCCCTCCCACAATGTGATAACGACCTTCGTCCTGTAACATTGACCTCTATACTATCTAAATGTCTTGAGCGGGTTGGACTGTATTTGCTTATGCCATATGTAGAACATCTCATGGATCCCATGCAGTTTGCTTATGTTAAAGCGAGATCCACCAGTGATGCGGTTATTACAGTAATGCACAAGATCGCACAACACCTCGACAAGAGTTCATCGAACACGGCGCGAGTCCTCTTCATCGATTTTTCATCCGCCTTCAACACGATTCAGCCGCACTTGATGGTCAGCAAACTGGAAAATCTTGGAGTACCAACATCACTACAGTCCTGGATATTTAATTACCTAACTGAAAGACCTCAATTTGTGCGCACGCAACATGAAATCTCTAATGTCATCACATTAAACACCGGTGCCCCCCAGGGATGTGTTCTATCCCCTGTCTTATTTGTGTTATACACCAATGATCTGAAATGGCACTCAAGTGATGTATTTATAACTAAATATGCAGATGATACAATTGTGGCAGGACTATTAAAGAAAGATGACACAAGTGAATATATTAATTGTATTGATTACGTGTGTAATTGGTGTAGTGATAATTATTTAGACTTGAATGTGTCAAAGACCAGGGAGATAGTCTGGGATTTTAGACGTAGTAGATCAATGCAGCCTACACCTGTGAATATTGGTAACATGAATGTGGACATCTCTGAGAATTACAAATATTTGGGCATTATTGTGGACAATCAATTCAATTTTGCTTCGCATGTTAACACTCAATGTAAAAAAGCATCAAAAAGATTGTATTTTGTAAGGTCTCTGGTTAAACTGAATGTTAATTATGATTTGATTGTGTCTTTCTTTAGCACTGTTGTTACACCAGTTCTTATGTATGCCAGTGTGGCTTTCTTTGGGTTGCTGAGTAAACAGCTTAAGAATGAACTGAGTAGACCAAACAAAGTTTGTGAACGTTTATTGAAACGGAACTATGTAATTGACAATAATGAATCTCATTATAAGAATTGTGTGGTTAGCCTGGCTAATAAGATCATGCGGGACTCTACACACCCACTTTATGAACTCTTTGAGCTTTTGCCCAGTGGGCGCAGATATCGATTGCCCTCTATCAGGACACAGCGTTTTAAAGACACTTTCCTTCCTGTATCTGTTTCCCTGTTAAATGCTTCAATGTAATGTACCTTAACCTTGTACCAAGTACCAAAATTTCACTGTTGTATATATATATATCGATGTATACAATGTGACCAATAAATTATCTGTATCTGTATCTGTATCTGTATCTGTATTATTACGAAACATCAAATTACAGATATTAATGTGGAGTTATTCCAGGAGGGTTGACAAAGTTAACCTGCCATGTTTGATCATAAATGAGGGCGTGGGTATTGAACCTGGGACTTCCAGAGGCTATGATACTTTTATAAATCTTGACCAACTGAGCCTCTGAACTGCTCAATAGTGTCTTCAGCAATTAGACTGCCTAGACAAGGATTTGAACCCAGCACCTTCAACACAGAAGGTATGACACCAAAGTCTATACCAACTAGGCCATCCACCTGCCAGACAAAACCTTCTGATCTCTTTAAGTATTAATCAGGATTTTAGTGATCTGTGATATAATCAATCATCGGAAATTCTATTCATAAGCTAATTAATTTCATGAAACGAGGAAATGAATTAGGTAACAGTAATTAGCAGCTGCAAGTGCAAGAGAAATCCTCGTTAATTACAAAGCTACCTGTCATTTTCCTTGGATCAAAAAGGTAAATTAACACAGATGATGTGAGGGGGGTACTTCAGGATGGTCAAAATATTGGAAATAGCTTCCTGTCAGCTATTACAATATATATAACTCAAGAAATACAGGTGCCTAAAATTCCATTGACATAATGTACATAACTTTGGTATATTATAAGGTTGTCAAAAAAATTACAATTGTCATTGAATCAAAGAGATAATTCTATTCCATTAATAATTTTTACATATATTCTCTGGCTACCTAAAGGCGAGTGCTATATTCAAATATCATTCCAACGAGACCTTTGGTGGAAGGAGGGTTCCAAAGGCACAGGCTTACATTAGGCAAGACATACTTAATTTTTAGCTTCTCGGATCGACCGACACAACAGATTTTCTTTCTACAGAAAAAAATTGAGATTAACTACCCTAATTTGTATTAAATTGACATTACATAAAATTGAGAATACAGCTTTTTTTTCTTCGTCCAACCGACCCCCACAAATACCTCGACAAGATCCGACAAGCTAAAGATCACTTATGCCTGGCCTTAACGGAGGCCCTGACATTGAACTCCATCAAAAAAGATAAGTACAGTCATACTGGTAGTCATACATTCTACAATCTAAATATTGCTTCTTTGATTTATTCCAATTCTAATTCCATCCATGCTTCTGTTCTTCTCAAATTCCATACTATCCATAGAATTCCATACATAAGGAAAGGAACATCAAAGTACTTTTGGTTGAAGGCAAATAGATATATATTTTTAATATGTACAAATCATAGTTTTTATAAGGAACATATTTGTGTTATTCTTCATCAGACCATCAAAAAGATGGAAGTCATGGTCTGATATTGGTTGTCGAAGTAGGACTTTCTTAGATTGTGACCCCAGAATTCTATTTAAATTTCACAATTTAAAAAAATTGTAGATAATTTCATATGGATAAATTCTGACTAATCATGTACAATTTGACAGAGCATAACAGTATTACAGCAATTCCACAAAGTGTAGAGTAAATACTAAAGGCATCAAATTTAAAGATATATGTAAGATACAGTGTAGGCCTCACTGGCCTATCTATACACAGAATTAATACTGTTCATAGAAGTTAATTCCAGATTAACATTGCCTTCTTTTTGTATGTATAATATAATATATATTGTTCCTTTTTTTAAGTAAACAATATTTTTTACAAATATTTAGGACTCACTTCAGTGGAGTATTAGATCCAAATGTGAGATCACCAAGACGAAAAAATGTAGATGACATCACGTAAAATACAATTGACCCCCATTTTGTGGACATGTATACAATCACATGGTGCACGGCGTACAGCTTGTATAGAAATTATATCTTATACTGTCATCATAACTTGTTGAAAAGATGTTTTGACCCATTATCACAACCAAGTTAAAAGTACCCCCATAATAATAAAGTCATGTAGAATAGTCACACTAAAACACAGTTAAAGTCGAGCCATTCGACTTGAAAGTTTAAGAACGGGCAAGTGACAGTAACTGATGACTTTTTAATTATCTATGGTCTTTGCATTTAATGTTTAAGTATCAAGATATACACGCAGCCTCCTACAAACATAATATCGCTGTAGAGTATAGAGATTTTCTTCATTTTAAAGGGGACGAGGGATAATTTTCACTTTTAAACGAACGGTGTTTCACTATTTTTCAGTTTAGGGCAATTCCATACGTGGAAGGAAGCAGTTTTCTCATATAAACTGACATATACACACAAGTTTGGTGAAAAAGTAAGTAAAAGTGTATGAACCTGAAACTGCGGAATAGTGTTACCATGGCAACAAGAGATGATAACGAGGCTGAATGAAATGAATCTACCATTACAAGAGAAAACAGAATTAGAAAGTACAAATAAAAGAAAGAAGAACAATAAATGAAAATTAGATTGTAAACAGATTCCATAAACTATCTTTGTTATGCATCATTTTTTAAGTTCTGGATAATACAAAAGGTATATGAATGTGTACAGATGCAGAGAATTGCATTCTACAAGAATAGAAGATGTCAGAAAAAAAATCTTCTAAAAAGACGTCTTCAATAGCAAAAACGCTATCAAAAATAGATTCAGAAATATTATTTTAATAATAGAACAATTCCTATGTTAATGAGTGATTTCTAATTAAGCCAGAAATAAGAGTGACTTTTAACCTGAAAACCACCAATTACTTCGAAGTTTGACAACTACAGTGAACCTACAAATTCAAAATATCAAATTTGCTAGCCTCACATTGTCGATCAACAATGTGTAAAAAGTTCTACATTTTAAGAATTTTAATGATATTTACCATTCCTATGTTAACAAGGTGAAGAATGAGGAAATAAGTGCAAAAGAATTTAGTCTAAATACCTCAGATTCGGAACTCGGATCCTCCGTGACGTCGGGTAAACTTGGCGCCACCGCAGAAACGGAACTTTTCGGGGCCTTCTTTACATGGACAGGATGCATGGATCCGAGGATCGGTTGGACGTGCGGGAATTCTGTCGTTCTGTGACCTGGAGAAGAAAATAGGAAGAAAATAAAGAAGAAGAAACCAAAGATAGTTTGCCCCCAAGATAACAATGCCTATTACAAGGTATCGTCTCTTACCAAGAATGGGGTCTTTAGTTTTTACTTTACTCTAATAATCTCCCATGACAATTAATATTTACTTGTGCCGTAACTTGTACTTGGCTTACTGACTTTGAGAATATCAATTTTCAATTTAAATTAGCCTTGTATGATATTTATCACTTTACATGAATTTAACATTACCACATCCATGCCTTTACTACTATGCCGTTTATGAATTTACTTTGTATATACCAGTATAAGTGTATACATATACATGTATATTACTTTCGCCCTATGCACCTACCATGATAACTACTTTACTTTTATTCCACTTCCCATCTTTTACTGAACTACCATGACAATTAGTTCACTGATCAATTATTATTTCATGTTTAATCTTTATGAATTTCTTCTCAAATTTTCAATTCACTATAATTATATAGATACTTTTTACTTTTCGTACTTTGCTTAATTAATTTTTTGAACAAATTTTACTTACTTTCATAATCACTCTCGTCCACCTTATAGCGCGAAGGTTGGTCGTCGGCCGTATAGAACCCCTCACGAAGTCCTTCTTTTTCACTTTTCCTCCTCGTTCCATGTTCGAACATACGAGCAATCTCCACAGAACTTGACTTTCTTCCACTAGAGGGTTCTGCAGGAGGCGTGGATTCCTCAGTGGCTCCATCTTCAGGGCCCAGGAGAGGGTTCTGCAAAAATAAAAAGCGGGAATTTTAAGAAATCTTCAAATGATGCATTTTACATTGGTACATGTACATGATATCTTTTGTCATCTATAGAATAACAGAAATTTAGTTTTTCGGAAAACCCGACACCAATGACAATATCCAGGCCAAGTGTGGGCCGATATTTCCGGAAATAGTCTTTTTGTGAGCGGGGACGGAAATTCAATGGATTGCCATCACTTCAATATGCAATCATCCAACTATTTCTAACAATATTTTACACAATTTGGACATTGTATATGCAAGACTCGTTCTTTCAAATTCTTGACATATTAATAAAAATTTAAAATACTCTTTTTCATGTTAAAACGAACAAGTGCTGGTTAAAATTCATTTCATGTAAAACCCTACGACATTCACACAACATACTATTGTTAAACATTTAAGCAGAAACCAAGATTTAAGTGCTTTACACAAATCAGAACAGTTAAAAGAAGTGACAAATCAGAAACAAATTGGTCCTAAATTTTGTGGGAACAAATCTATTGCCATGGCAACCAAATATGTTGCATAATGATGACAAGACTACTTGAAATCAGTACGTTTTAGTGGGATTTCCATCATTTTTCAGGGTACTTTCTCAAACTTTTTTTATTTCTGAGAACTTTCTTTCCTTTTCTTTTTAAGCTTTCTCCGGATACTTGTTAAAAGAACGTACCTTGGTGGCAATAAAACAAGCTGACTGCGAAGCCAAGACCCAAATTTGAAGCACTACTTTAATTGGGAGACACCTCCAAGGCAACTACCTTATTATTTGTATTAGGCGGCCGGTAGGCAGATGCAATGATGAGATGGGCGTTTACTATCTTTTGCATTAAAAACTTTGGTAATTATTTATGGAATTTTGATTCAAATTTGTTATTTATGGAGAGCACCCTGGCCTGTGATATTTTGGTGAGCCCCAAAATGTAACGCAGTACAAGTCATGAAGGACCACAATAAGAAAGATGAAATCCGAGACTACTGTAATAGAACTGTATGACAAAATCTTATTTTGCAACTAATGTAAGTAGGGTGAATGAACTTGATCTGTTGATAGATCGCAAAAGTCACAACAAGACCGGAGTTATTGTACACAATACTACACATGGTCATGACCTTGAAATAGTAGATGACCATTTTTCATTTATTCGAATGAAAAGGAAATTCTTGGTCCAATTCTTGGATAATTCTTGAACTTAATGTGACCTCCGCTGATTTATTAGTGAGATAACAGACAACATCTTCTTTAGAAATTCTATGCTTTCAGTTTGCCAAAATGTCTTAATGTTAAATAACGTGAATTACATTTTATCAGCCTTGATCAACATAGTTATGTTATATTATCATCGTTGTAATAATTTGCATGGACAAAGCACCTTATAAAATGATAAATTAAGACCTTTTGGCATTTGTTGAGAATAACCAATTCTTGGGCCAATCAGAGCCAAGGTGGTCTGGCGGTATAGCAAGAGAGCAGGAGCACTCATGCATTACATATTTACCTCAAGTGAGGGATCTTTTACTAACTCAACAAAGATTGAAACAAGAGGTCACCAATTTTAACATCTCATCCAAACGACATCCAGATTGCTTGACGTTCATAGAGTCATGGGGATGGACTGAAAATAATTTTGGATGGATAGATTGATGATCGGTGCTTTACGTCCTGTACTTCCACACCAGAATAGAAGGGGGAAACAACACTAACAGCAGAAAACATTTCAGATTTGCCACCGTCCAAATGACACATAATGTCATTATATTAGCTAGGTCTGTTAGCTATGTAATGAATGGGTTCCTACAATTGGTAATAGGAACTACATTACCTATTCAAAAGCCATTCAAGACATACAAAGTCATCACTGGTCATAGACATACATTTGAAGCATGGCCCATGTGCTTCGCTGACCAACCCTTAAGGTCAAGTTCAGGTATTGTGTACAGTTTGTACTAATAACCTTGAACCCTGGAGATGGAAGTACTACAGTTTACCCCATTTAGACTGGAAGCACCACTAATTTTATGATGGAGAAAGTCTTTGACAAGTAAGTGAAACGCAGGCCCAATGTTACTTCATAGGGAAGGGTGGTTTACTTACGTATCAAAGACTTTGACCCATATCTAACTCGGACTACAGCAAAGAACATTAGGCGGCCATTGTTATCCCACATGCCTCACATATTGGCCTTTATGACCCGATATGTTTTCCTCTCATCGAATGAGAATTCATGCTTCCAAAAGTAGTTTGGTTAAGGATGTTTAGCGTTGATGCAATGGCACAATATCATGTGTTTCACTTATTTACAGGCGGCACTGTATGAGGGCTCAACTGCTCTAAAATACAGGCAGCTTTCTAACTTAAACATAATAACATAGTACGATTTTATATCTACATAGGGCCCATACCAGATAAATCTGGTCACCGACACCATACTGAACGGCAATCCTGATAGTGAATTGGGTGGAGAGGGGGTTTGAACCTACATCTGCTGCACACAAGGCAGAGGCATTAACTGCTATGTTACAGGATGGATGGATGGATGATTGGGGCTTCACGTCTTGTATTTTTGCACTTGGTAGGCTAATTAGGACAGGAGGACGACACGGTAATGAGGTGAAGGATGCTTGAAACAGCATCCAATATAGGCCCAAGTGACCTGGCAAGAGCGGGATTCGAACCCTGGACCAAGCGATTGGCAGCCCAGCACGCTACCGCTAGACCAACCCCCCCCCCCCTCAGGCCACGTGCTATGAAGATCCACTTTGCATGTATATATAGGGAGTCGCTTGTGCCACCATTGCAAGGAAATGAGTAGTAATAAGAGCACTGCTTCTGATCCCAGGAAACATTTGGGGGCAGCGGAGATACCCAGGGGGTAATAAGTTAATAACAGCAGGGCACGACTGTACCTCTTAAAAGACCCTATACAGACTGCGGAAATTGAAGCTGCATGATATGGACAGTTACACTTTCAAAATGGCCATCAAAAGTACATAACTGCTGTCAGTTTTCTCACTTAAGTTGTCCGAACACTGCTTCTGATCCTGGAAACATATGGGGGACAGCGGGATAGGGGAGAGGCAGGTTAGTTGAGACGTTTTTCAGAAAATCTCGCCTCCAAGCTAAACGGACGATGATATTGGAACGATGAATAGCCGTGTGCATGGAGAAATACATTGTTCAAATATAAGGGGAAACTTGACTTTCTCTGTTGGATAGTTTTTACCCCAGATGGTGTCAAATGAGGTCCTGTCAAACGTATCAACTAACCTAACTGGTAAGGTTAGTTGATACACCCAGGCAGGTTAGTTGATAAACAAAACCCTGACGGACCATGCAACGAAAGAGTCACATTCTTTTGCCTTGGTAGGATACTCTAAAACCATACACCTTCACCTATCTACTTTCTGTTCCCGCGGATGCATATCTACTTCCATTTTGAGTCAGATCTGATGGTCGACCTGTTTGGAGGGAGTGATCTTATGATAAGTTCAACCTAAGATTCATCTATAGATCTTTTTCATGTAAACTCCTGGATAACACCTAGCATTATGATTGTACTAATAGGTCAGGGTAGTATTTTTGACCAGACCAGCCTACAAAACCTAGCCAATCTCCTGTATCAACAAACCCATCCACTTGATTATTTCAGAAAACAGCAGGGCTCTGGACCACAAGTTGAACTAGGTCATCTTTGATGGCTCATAAATAACTGTCTTCACACACCTTATCCATATTCTAAGTTACTCTGAATCATCCTTCACTATAGCGAGAGAGAAAAAACGTGCAAGTTTTCAGCACAAATTTACTCAGGACAGTGATTTTTGAATTTTTTGGCTTTTCTCCTAAATCTTGATTCTGATTCTGCATTGACCTAGATGAGAAGATTTGTTTTTTCATTCCGCTTCTTACAAATGGCAACACTTTCTAAAATTATCATTTCTCTGACCAGGAGGTGGGGCGTATCAACTAACCTTGCGTATCAACTAACCTGCCTCTCCCCTACCTATAGGGCATTACCAGCAGGGGAGGACTGTACCTCTGAAAAGGGGTGAAAACCGTGTCTGACATTGAACTGTCAAGGTCATATTTGGCTTCATTCAGAAGCAAGGTCATATCTGACAGACCATTATCTACTGTGACAGCATGCTGGGCCAGCCAGTCATCGAAATGACCCTCAAATTTAAATGATTGTATTGAATTGACCATACTGTCATACACTATAGACCTTGGCCTTGTCCAGTTCGCATTGCCCTTTATGCGTTGCCCTTTATGGTAACTCACTCCAGCGGCAAATAACAAACGCCATAATTTCAAGGTATACGGTTATACCATTTATAACCTAAGAATTAGTTATATGACCAAAACATAATAATTAAATGGCTGATTGTCTGCAGATTTAACCCCCAGGACCAGATTTTGTCAAAGAATGATTGAAACTGCTTTCCAGCATATCTATTGGATAGATGGATGATTGGCGCTTCACGTCTTGCATTTATGCACTTGGTAGGCTAATTAGGACAGCTGGACACTGCAATGAGGTGAAGGACGATTGGAACAGCCGTCCAACTTTGGCCCAGGTGACCTGACAAGAGCTGAATTCGAACCCTGGATTCAGCGATTAGCAGCCTAGCACGCTACCACTACACCAACCCTCCCCCCAACATATCAATGGGAAACTACACATATAGATATATTCTATATTATCATGATCATTCATCATGAGTATTACGATGAGGAGTATAAATCATCTACATCTCTAAATATCTGTATAAACTTGTTATATTAGCAGAAATAAATACCTTTTGTTCTTGGCCCGTGTCATCTTTTGGTCTTGACATTTCCTGGTTTTTGGCACATCTGTAAAAGAAGAAACGTCTGTCAGAACATTTGCAAGAATTGATTTTTTATACAAATGGCACAGAACTCCACGGCCATGGAAAGTGTATAGAGACTATTAGAACACAATATCAACTGTCTGTGACAACATCATCTCAATGATGAGCCTTGGAATACATTGTAAATGTATTGTTGCTGGTCCGGGCATAAATTGACTCCAAAAAGCAATCTCCAACCTCCACCTTGAGCAGTGGTTAGGCATAGACTCATCTCATGCCCACTAAGGTGATGTCCAAAAGGATGTGTATCAATGATTCACTACTTAATTTACTTGTACATGACATATGTCGACATAGACAGACCGGTTTTCAACTTCAATGTGACAATCCTATTGATGACAGGCATTTCGATTAGGCCTATATGTTTGCTTAAACATACAAAATCTTGGGCGATAAAGTTGTTCTATGTATTTATTGATATTGTGATTAATAATTCCCCAGTAAAAATAAATGATGTGCATTTCATGTACATTATGATATCAAGGGATAGCACATATTCAATATCAACAAAATATTGATGTATCAACCTTGACAAACCAGACACATCATTACTATCACTAGCCCAGGAAATTATGCGATACACTGTATTTAGTGAAGTATGGAACTATCCGAAGCCAGCGAATCCACTTATTTGACAAATTCAAGATTTACAACAGTTAGAAATAAAATTTTTACCACACTATGCCTCAACACCTTAACGTAGACTGCGACCGATCGCTAATTTTGACAATATATATATGAGCATTGTGAGGACAGTGACCACCATGAAGAAAAATTCACAAGATTATACAAATAGTTTCGCAATGCCAGGAAATGAATCAACATTCAAGTACAATTTGCTTTTAGCGAGTAGTAAAATAACGTCCTAAATGCAGTTGGACCCCTAAAAAACACCACAATATATCACGATTCACGCAGACATTGTAATTCACTGATTCCAATTTTTCGTAATTCAATATATATAGGAAAATGATTATATCTGAAAAATTGAAATTTATAAAAATGATTTGAAAAGACACACATTTTGGTAATTGGCATGTAAAAATATTACTAAAATACACTACTATGTTATGAATCAATTGATACCAAAATTATCAAATTCCTTCGCAAGTAAGAGACTCTAATGTACAGAAAAGTTTAACTGCCCAGGTGACCGTAGTGAAAAGATAGTGAAACAAAAATTGTATTCGGTTTTTTATAAATCAACACTGCAAGTGGCTGCAGGTCTCAGGTCAAGTATTGTCATTTGAAGTCTATCAGCAAATACACTCCACAAGTCCATATATATGTTGAAAGGATAATAATCGGAGATAAAATGATACGGGGACATAAATGTATGCTCCTCAAAGTCTAACAGTCTGTAGTTTCACACACAATAAAACTCTTTCACTTTATTTTAACTTGGAAAACAGAACCTATTTTGCCTTTAACAAATTAACATGAAAAACACAAGTTTGTGAAATTTAGAAGACATCAAAATTGCACTCAGGAAGAGAAGAAAAAATCAATTTCCAAGTAGAAGTGATAGAAATTTTTGAAAGATTGCAGGAAGTGAGCTAATCTTAAAGCCTTAAATCTTAAAATTTTCAAAGATAACATCGTATGACATTTTCATCATTTCATATTTTAGGTCTTTGCAGATTGGCGGTCCACTGGAAATAATTAATTTTCTTATTTTCAATTTTCAAACTGGCTTTGCCACATCATCGATAGTTTTCTGTTGGTCTCCTAATCTTCTTATTTGATCAAGTACCTCAAGTCATTTGATTAGTTTGTTTATTGTCACCTATGCTGCTAGATGCAAGAACTGGATCAACTGATTAACCAAAACTGACACAAACAAAACAATTTTAAGCCGGTGACATCACACACGCAAGTTGAACGTTAAGTTTGAAACTGTTTGGGCCGCTAATCCGCAAACAGCTCTAAGGGTTGCTCTGAAGTTTTTGGAATTTTTCCTGTTAAAGCAGCTGCTTTATTTTTACATTGTAAATACTGAAGTCAGCGAAAGTGGCTAATAAACATAGTGCGGTGGTATGGTTGCACAAAACATAGGATCAATACATCCGATGCGACAACAAGCCGAGGGTTAGGGTAGCGGTTAAAGAGTTAACCTTGTCTTTCATCATTAAATTTCTGAAAAAAATCTCCTGACCTGTTCATTGAAATTTCATGGACATATCTCATTGAACTGTTGAAAGAGCCATAACAAGCATGGCAGTAAAAAAGTACCAAATTTAGCCATGGCACTGCCTGGATATTTGAAATTTCTAGATCCCAATGGAAATTTTGGGAGATGGCACAAAATGTTCAGAAACGGTTTGTGATTTACAAAGTTTGGGAAGGAGTCAATAAATGGCATCATCCTCTGTCTTCGAAGGCATGTTAATTCTGGTCGTGGGAAATGTATACTTATTTTTTCAATGTCTGGAAATTCGCGTTTTTTCTCGCCCTGCATTTATAACTAGACCTTCAATGCCATTCCATCTTGCTACCTCAAATTTTTTAACAGTCCGGTACATTCTGCAAATGGCTGCAGTACATAGTAACAGACAATACAATAAATCCAATATTCATAAATTTAGTACAAAATTCACTGCCCCCATGTCACCTAAGGACATGACCTGCCAGTTATCAAATATATTTCATGACAGTCAAGAATAATTGTTGCAATTTGAGTATTGGATCTTACAGCATTGTCCTTTTCAGAAATTTCATCACCATGACAACATTATAATGACATTTTAGTGAGAACTAAGTACCCGAATAATTGCGTTTATAATGCATTACATATTTATCTATAATGCAAAACGTACAGACTACAGAAAGCTTTGAAGGTCTTTCCGAACTATCCTCAATAAAGTATCTCTTCAACAAACCTCCATTTCTTATCTATAGATTTGTAAGAAATTTTTTCGAGAACGTCTTATTAAATGGGTTTTATTTCGAAGTGGCCTTTTAATGCAATAAATACATGAAAAATTTTCTACAAGTTTCACAAAATTTAATTCCTTAATACAGCTTTTATAATATCATTAAAATAAATATTTGAATGAAATTTTGAGAAGTTATATTGGGATTCTTTTAAATATTGGGGTTCTTTAAATCATATAATCCCACATGATTATGTCATATCATGCAAAATTAGGTCTAGTGGTTCCATCCAAGAGTCCAATTTTATATAGCAATCGTTAATTTGTCGTCAATCAATAGTACACAACCCAGAGTACAATGAAATTCTATCCTTCTGTACTACTTTCTCTATATACTCCTTTTTCTAAAACCAATACAAACAAAATTCATACAAATATAAACAACATACATAACACTCTCATTATTCTCCACGAGATCGTTTAACATCTCAACAATGCGGATATGTACATTTCACAAAATCTTTACAAATTTTAATGTTCGATAACAGCTGGCGAATATATATAACACAATATTATATTGATGAGAAGTTCGATGAAACATTTTTTCAAATATATAGATCTATATCTATTATCTAAGTAAGAAAAAATAGCAACACTTCAAGCATTGCATAAAGCACTTTGCCGAGGCATCAATACCTGAAATATCACAAGTGAAATCAGGTTAAATGTCTATTGTAAGTATTGTTAAAAACATAACTATTCAACGAATGCTGCAATACAGGTCATGTGTAGCATAGTGTACAGTGTAGTGTAGTAAATATGTAACATTTCACCATCATTTTCAAAATGGAAAATTAAAGTATTAGCTATCGCCCACTTGAGTAGTCAAAAGTAAAATTAACTTTCTTTTCGTTTTTTCACCTAAATCTTAAGTGCACGAACATTGTCAATGTACTCAGCATCCAGTATCATTGTACTATTATATGGTACAGTTTGAGTCAGTTTCACTGAGTGCCAGAACTTAGAAGCAGAGAAGATGCAGAAACACCAACATTTTCCCATAGTCAGATATCAACACTCCAGAGATGGCTGCAGTTAAACGGTACCAAAATTTCAAGTAAATGCGTTTGTCTCGCATTAAAAAATTCACAATTTGAACAATCATTGCCGACATTCATTCAATTTAGATACTTATATTAATGAAGATAGGTGATATCCTTCACCGCTACTGCTAAAATTCTTTTGACATTGCGTATTTTCCAATAAATGATCTTTGGGTCCTGTGAAAAATTCTACTTCAAATGCTAAATTCATCAATAAAATTTGCTATCGAAGGGTAAGCACAGTATATCATCCTAATTTTCACCATTTAAAAAAATTCTATAAATAATATAAAAATTCTATAAATAATATATCATTAATACTGATCTGCAAAATAATAATAATTCAGCTATCTACTTACATGTTTCGAAGGCACAACTGGTAAATTCAAAATGATCAAAAGAAACTAACTCGAAGAGCCAAGATATATATTCACTTTTATCTTAACTTTCGTAATTACAATCCAATCATTCGTCATAAACTAAAAGATTACGTAACTGAACTGATAAAATAGACTATATTTAACAATCTAAATGATGATACACTAGAGAGCACTTGAAATAATCCTTAAAATGATCCAGAGACTTTTTTAAATTGCATATTTTTCAATTGTGTAAAAAAAAAGAAATGTCAGATAGTAGAGAAGCTTCACTTTTATTACATGATTATTTCTAAATCTATTTTTTAACACTGATGATCGGTGATAAACCTAATTTTGAAACATTAAATGGCACAATCCACCTCATAGGTCAATACTTATGATAACAAGTATACAAGTCCATTTCTTTATTATTTGTTTATCAATATACAAACTTTAGCTATCAATATCTTGAAAATTCTTGATTTATGATTTATTACAAATCTACAAAAAAAAAATTCAAAAAATTGCCATTAATGATCGAGATGATACGCTTCTTTTTGTTTCATCAGTCATTACATGATACACATAAGAAATATACACAAGTGTTCGATCTACGACACTTGAATGCTTATCAGTATTACGCAAAAACATATGGCGTTTTGAAGCAAACCCTTGGCATACTTACATTACTGTGGTCTTATACTCGTCAAGAGAATCCAACAATAGCCACAATATTCCCCAACAAAGTGCATTATAGTCTTGCATGATTCTGCATTATGTCCTGTATAACTGTACTTGATAGGCAGCTTATTAGTATTGCGACAGAAGGAGGTCATTATGAATTAGGTGATTGAATAATTGAAACTGCTGTCCAACATACATTTTGTCCAGCCTAGCATGTGAACCAGAGCTTAATTGGGAGAGGCGCTACAGTTGTGTTGTGACAATTCTGACTGTCCTTCTGATGGCAATGCCAATTGTTACAAGTGTTTCCTAAGTCAGATATTGCTGGAAAATTGTCACAAGCAAACTCTTAACATTGCGGAAATATGACACAAAATGGAAAACACCTGGGTGTATTACTACTGTAGGACTTTAGGAAGCTAAGAAATCAGGTCAAACATTAGGTCACATAAGGACAAATTGTAACTACGTCCAAACGAAATTCCAAAATTCCAAATCCAAATCTGTGTTTGAGAGCAATAATCCAATACTTGCTATACCCAACGGACATTCAGACAGACACACATATTACCAAAGATTACAATACCCTCCCTTACAAGGATCAAAGACATATTGATTAGTATCAAAATTCCAGCATATAATGACCTCTTGATCTAAAATCATGTTTATATGAGCAATTACTTTTCACTTAAAATGAGATAACTTGACAAAAATTACATTTGAAGCTGATAAGTTAGACAGAGGCCTGATAGTATAATCATTGTACAAATATAACATATTATGCTATTGAGGAAAGTTTGTCAAATTTTTGTAATTTGGTTGTTATCATTTATTTACATGTTTTTCGCATGCTTTAGAAATAGCTTAATTTGCCTATAAGTTTCAACTCTTTGAGATACGACGACTAATTTTATACATACATTTGAATCTATTTATCAGCCTATCTATTGTAAATTGTGTGTACATTGATTAAGACATAAAACTTTTGTATGAGAGAAAAGTTCTTAAAGGAATTCCTGGCAGTAAAATCAGTATGCATGAAGATTTTTACTTTCATTAGCAAATTTCACCTAAAAATCTAGGTAATTTTATGTATGTCTCAAGTTGTTTTTACCTTGTTTGAAGTATTCACAGCTGAATGATCACAATTGAAATGAACCATTTTATGGCTAAATGATAGGGTTTTTAACCAGGGGGTAATGTACTAATTTGACAGTTTACCTCCAGGGGTACAATGAAATACCCTACACCCCACATTAAATGAAGCAATACACCAATTTTCCTGCTTTATCATGTTTCATCACCCCATTTCAAGATAGGGGTAGGGACATAAAATCTGTTTTTCACAAGATTAATCTGGTTGTTTTCTCTTTTCCAAATTCCAGGTGTCAATGTTTGTAAACAAGACTGTTGTCATGAATGTTAGAGGGTGAGAGACAATTCATTTAGTGTAAAATCAAAGAACCATAGGAAAGCCAATTTGGACTAAAGAATGGTAAGTAAATATATGGACGATGCAGCTCCCGGGTGCCCCCCCCCATATAACAGAAGTCCTAAGTATGTAATTTCAACATGCCCAAATCACTATGTTAAGATCACTACGGAAGAAGCAGAAAAGACAATTTTAAGACAAAATAAACTTAAATCACAACTTTAGCTTTATCAAAGAAAATGTTGTCTTCCATTCCTATTATGCCTATTAAAAGAATCAAGGCTATTTGTATTCACATGAAATGACAAGCTAATAAGGATCCTTCAAACTGCCTTACAAACTCATAAGGCAACATGCAATGACTGCCAATTTTAACATCACCATTTTGGCAGTTCGCATAATTTCATAACACTGGTGTGCACCAATATGTGGAAAAGAAAAACAAAAAAATTATGCAACACGAAAACAAGATATCATGCTACCGTCAAAAATATTGAGCAAATAGCTGCACACAAGAATCTCACGGTTGACTGAAATTCGCCTGACTTATGAAATCGCACCTCGCTTCACTGCCTCTGTTTGTACACAGAAGCACGGTCAATTTGAGAAGCATACCTAAGACCCAAAAAGGGGTTAAGAACACCCTCTAAAGGGGGTTAGGGTTACCTCTTGAATGCTAAAAGGGGTTCTGTCACTCCTAGTTACAGATCAAAATTCATTTCAACCTGAACTGACAACTGTCAGAGTGAAGAGTTGTTTTGATGGCCTCAGGGACCTACTCCACTTTTCACCTCAAGAGGTCATTAAAGTGGATAAGAGATGGTTATTTTGTTATTCCAGTTATAAAGTATCAGTGCTATACTGAAATTTTAACTGGTCAATTTGTCTATCAATACTATAGGCCCTACTGTAATTTCAACTGCATGGTAAGTTGGCCTATCAGAAAGTATCAACACTATTTATCAGTATACAGTTATTCTGAAACGTCAATAATAGAGCAATTTACTACCGTTTAAGTCATTCTAGCAGTTGGCTGACTTGTTTGAAATTAATTTGTCAAAGTGGCATAGGACAGAAACATAAGTGGTTTAATCAAGAAAAAGCAACAGATTGGAACGGATGGGTGATTGGGCTCTACGTCCTGTTTTTATGCACTTTGTGACCAAATTGGGACAGGAGGAGCACACGACAATGAGGTGAAGGATGATTGAAACAGCCGTCCAACATAGGTCCAGATGACCCGACAAGAGCTGGATTCGAACCCCCTTAAAGTAAGAGAGGAAGGTGACAGCAAAACCTCAAAAGTGCATATACTATGGTGTCGTATGACACATAAGCAAACTAACCATTATTTTGAGAGTTGAAAAAAGCAACAAATCTGCTGTTTTTTTTACAACCTTCATTTTTACACCTGTCGGGTTCATTAGGTTTGAGAAAAGTAAATCATGTAGCTGATAGCTAGTCGTATGGCACATATCTGGTCAAACATCAAGCGTAGCCACTTAAGGTTCAATATACTCGGTTTCAGTACTTGGACAAAGGTGACAAATCTGTTTTATGGCCTGAATTTATGCACCTACATGGTTCATTTGGTAACAGAAGTGTCTGAGGGAAAGCTTTAACTGTGGTAATGCATCTCCAGTAAGCCATGTGGTCACTTTAAATGACATTGACTGTAGGTCTACACATTTACTATTTTTCAGTGATAGGACAAAGCAGTTCTATGACCTTGATTTTTGAACCAATGTGTAATGATTTATCATATTAATATTATTAGGCTACTTAATTACACCCATTGTCATATTAACCCGAAATGACTTGGTTTTTTTTTTTTCAGTTATTTGATAAAGAAGATGATTGGAATTTAACATGTTATCCGACACGAAGCACATATTAATAAGTATCATATAGATCCATATACCCAATGATACCAGCAAGAAAAGGCAATATGAAAACTCAAAAAAATGTTACACTGTGAGTGGGATGTTTTGGCTTGCTCAGCACAGTACAGACACTCAACAAGGAACCAACAATGTAATAAAGACACCCCTAACCAGGAGTCAAATCCTGGACCTTGTTCAACAAAGCAGAGCAAATGAACTCTATTCTAAATACTCAACCATCCAGCAAATCTTCTACATGTATATCTAATATCTATGATTCCTAGCCTTATCTATCCTCATTCCTTAACAGTAAACCATAGCTTTGGTTTCGTCCTACCAGTTAGCCACATGTATCCATATCCATATATAATACCTATCTCAAACCTCTAACAACACCAAACTCAGGTTGCAGCAAAGTGTCAAAATTGTCCAAAAAAAATTCACATTAAGAATGATATATTGCATACGAAAACATGAGAATTCGATGATGGACGTTTAAAAAAAATCAAGTATGTTTGAAAAAGCTCCTAATTACAGCTTAACGCCCATTGAAGTTCAATTAATTGCATACTTCAGGATGAACGTACCATGACGATATGCAAAAACTATTAAATGATCATTATGAGCTCATCAATATCAGTCTCATAACTAATGCATACTTATACAAGTTCAAGTATCAGTGGTTTATCAACTTCAATGTCTTTATACTTCGATATCACAATTGAAGACATGTTACTTTGATCTTTATATTAATCACTAAGAACAGATAAGAGCATCTCAACTTTCCATAGGAGAACATACCAGAAATATGAATAATCTCTAAACACAAATGAGCCTAAATGACTCTTTATGGTGTCAGTCACTAGGCTTGGTTAAGAAAACAAAAGAAATTTAAGTTAATCGAAGGTTAAGATAAGTTCTGCCTTTGCAAAATCTACCTGAATAGAACCTGCATGATGCAAGATAAAAAGATACACCAAAATTTCAAAATAAAGCATTAATATGGAAATACAAAATAAGGCTGTACATTGGAAATTATTCCTTCTTCAAATCATAGATGAATACATGAGCTATGTTGCAAATGAATGAGTGCGATATCATTATCCTTGACGAAAACATATTAATCAATATTTGCAGAAATATGATTATGTTCAAAATTAAGGAGAACATTAAACATAAATAGGCTAAATCTACTCAATAATGCACCTAGAATACTCCTCATAGATTATGTCACTAGGCTTGGTTACAAAATTAAGAAATACAATGTCAGATTTGTGGAAAAAATTAAGATTGGTTTTTCCTGCAGCCAACTTAAAGAATATTAATTTCACTAAGTCTATCTTCTAAAAGGAAGACAAAAGACATAAATTAGTTAAATCTACTCAGTAATTCAATTGGCTACAAAATATGGACATAATATTCAGATTTTATTATTTTTTAAGTCTTCTGAAGCTCACTGAGAGAATAGAAATTTGATTTGTCCTCAAAAAGGAAAACATCTTAAATTAATAAGGGAAACGTAGACGATAACATTATAAGAATATTCCACATATAATCTATGCCACTAAGCTTGGTTACAAAATATTGAATAGGACATCAATTTTGTAAAGAAAAAAATTCAAGTGTACTTCTAAGAGAATTTAATAACATTAATGCAATCAAAACACATTTAGCAAAAGAAAAATAAACTATTTAAAAAAATATTAATCCAATGTCTTTTTTCACCTTTTTGGAGCTTTTCTATCCTTCTATTCCTTTCTATTTGAAGTGATATATCACATATCTGCCTAATTTAAGCTCGCACATGTGGACAGCAATTGAAAATGAAACATGCAACTTCACACAAGCTATTTGACAAACTACACAAAAAAGTTCAATTTGGAAAGATTAGTTTTGTAGCAAAACATGTTTTTAAACTTGTTTAACATGGTCAGTAAGTAGTTAGAACCTTTACACAGGTCATGGGAAGGCAACTTTTGAATGAGAAAAAAAAGCTGTATTAATAACTGTTGAAAATACTTCAGGGACATTTACATGACACAAGGGTTTTTAAAAGTGGTAATTATCTTGACGTAAGGTCTGTGAGATGAAAAGGCTTTCCAAAAGAATTACACTATTTTCAAAGAAAGTTTTGAGAATTTGATTTTTGCCTCTTGAAAAGCATACCCTTGAAGGGAGAGATCAAACAAGTGCATTGAATGGCATAGCCCTATTCAAAAACAGATATAGCCCAGTTAGCTCAAAAAGTTCAATTCTATTTTTAATGACTTTGGCAAGCTGAACTAACTAAACACATGATACACATTTTGTAAAACACCCTCTCTAAAGTAACAAAACAGTTTTATAGGAAATAACAAACATGGCTTAGTCAAATACAGATCCAAGTGACCTGGGCAGAGATGGAAACACCAAGGTCCAAGGACCAATCGATCAGCAGCCCATACTGCACCACATCCCTACACAAACAGGGATGGATGGATGGATGATTGGGGCTTTACGTCCTGTATTTATGCACTTGGTAGGCTAATTAGGACAGGAGGAGGACACAGCAATGAGGCGAAGGATGATTGAAACAGCCATCCAACATAGGCCCAGGGGACCCGGCAAGAGCTGGATTCGAACTCTAGACCCAGCGATTGGCAGTCCAGCACACTACCACTAGACCAACCCGCCCCCCTACACAAGGTACCAACTTATGTCTTCTAATACCATGAGGGGACAGCACACTACACAGGCCACTGCCTTGACCAATTGTTAAACCAGTGCTCCTAAAAATAGTTTAAAGTTCAAATAATAGGACCTACTTTTACAACCTTTCATAAGTACCCTGATGCTCCAAACTATCTTAATTGGTTCTAGTCACCCTCCGTTTACAACCCTGCTCTGTGAAATGAAGAAGCCTCGCAACCCCAACAATTGACCAAATAGGGTGGGAAAGTACTGGTCGTAAAACAATTACATGCTTATTACACAACACGCTCTGTTAACCAAACTCTTGGGAATATTGTTGTTACACAAATGATTATTTTTCAATTTTTGGTTACGTTCCAAATGGAAGAGTCTCCTGCCCACAGAGGGAGCCACATGCACTTCAACAAACACAATGCAATTAGTTTGCCTCTCATTGTTTACATTTCGTGTAATCAAGATTTTAATTCCTGTTCTGGCACCCATGTTGAACGATTTTTTATCCTGTGCCGAAGAGCATTTCTCCTCATTACTGGGTCTCGACCTTTCCTTAAGCCTTTTCAGTAAGGATGTACCGATACCACTTTTTACCTTCAGCGAACGAAGTTCGAAGAAGGTATTGTAATCACTTGGGTAAAAATGCTGTCCGTCCGCCGGGCGGGCGGGCGGGCGGGCGGTCGGGCGGCGGGCGGATAGATCGTTTCCGGCCCGGCACTCGGCCTCTATTGAATGTATGGGGATGAAATTGGGTACACATCTAGCCTGTATGGTCTAGTTGTGCCTTTTGATGGTCTTATGAATATATCTTAAATACTTTTTGAAATAATTAACAAAATATAAAAATAATGTTTTTTTTGTTTCCGGGCCAAGGCTCGGTCACTATTGCATGTGCAAGGATGAAATTTGGTACACAGGTGGCCTATATGGTCTAGTTGTGCCTTTTGATGGTCTCATTGACAGATATTCTATACTTTCTGAAAAAATGAGAAAAGATATAAAAACATATTTTTTTTGTTTTTTGGGCTAACACTCGCTCACTATTGCATGTACATGGATAAACTTTGGTACACATATGGTCAATGTGGTCTAGTTGTGCCTTTTGAAAGGTCTGATGGAAAATATTATATACTTTTTCAAATATTGAAAAAAACATAAAAATTATTATTTTTGTTTCTGGCCCAACATCCGGTCACTATTCCATATACATGGATGAAGTTTGGTACACATATGACTTGTATGGTCTATTTGTGCCTTTTCATGGTCTGACAGATGGCTATTCTATAGTTTTTGTAATATTGAGAAAAAATATTTAAAAGAAAATTTTTTTATATCGGAGCCAAACTTCCACACTATTGCATATACAGTAATGCATTTTTCTAAACAAATCACCTATGCAATTAATTTAGCAGTGCTTTTTGATGCGTATAACACTTTATGAATCATTGGAAAAATACAGATAATGGAAGGCCACTACTTGACCGCTATTGCATACCTATAAGCAATTTCGTAAACGCACCAATTTTATGATATTATTGTAATCTTCTAAAGGTTTTATTCGCTGAAGGTTTGCTGCTGCGCAGCCTATGTTTCACTTTCCATTCAATAGCGCTGACGACATTTTGTTGCCGATCCACGGAAACTGATACTATTGGTGATACAGGTAGCATTGCTTTCATCTGATACCGACAATACTATTTGGTGCCAGTCACCGATACTGATACTTAGTATCAGATTGATGCATCCCTACCTGTCAGTGCAAAAATACAGCATCTTGGTTTATGAATACAGGACATAAACCCCAAACAACCATTAAATTGTATCAAGAAATGGAGGAAGTCTTGGTAGTTTAAAGGAGAACATGTAATTAAATTATTTGGCAAACAGCACAGGTATTTACCACCACTCAACTAAAGAAGATGGAGTATTGGTGAATGTTAAGCCATTTTATCAATACCCAAACAGGACTTATCACATTGTTTACCGACTAAACAAACTTGAAGATAACACCTTTATGAACAAATTGCTAAATTGCTACCTGATGTTAAGGTCAACAAAAATTCCTATTAACTGACTTCAAGAGATTTCAGTCACAGATTTCTATAACTTTATAGCCTATACAATGCAGCATGTACAGTTTAGTAGTCTGGAGTCTATAGACATGTAGAATAATATGTATTTGCCATGTTGAAGGAATAAAATTTCTCGGACAGTTCTTATGGCGTCATCTGTTTTTCTGCATCTATTCATATTGATACCAACTATTTATATGTCAAATCTCGAAAGAATTTACACTTTATAAATTTCCAACAAAAAATCACAATCTCAGTCTAGTGCCAAATAATATTAAAAATTTTCCGCAATTCAAGTACAAGA
This sequence comes from Platynereis dumerilii, assembly GCA_026936325.1. Lineage (NCBI taxonomy): Eukaryota > Metazoa > Annelida > Polychaeta > Phyllodocida > Nereididae > Platynereis > Platynereis dumerilii. The sequence continues at coordinate 11,357,221 of JAPTHN010000012.1, read as the reverse complement.
AAATATTTGAAATGTTAAAAATAGTTCTTAAGGATGCCTGGACAATATATATATTCAAATGAACAACTGGGTAAAAAAATCTGTTTCCATCAATTTCAATATTGATATGCCTCCAAGGGGAAGCATATGTTATAACACATTGACACAGATTTTGCTGTCTTCATGCTGATAGATTGCTTAGTGTTTGTACAATGAAGTAAAAATCTATGTAAGGCCAGACATTTTTAATTTTTAGCTTCTTGGACGGACCGACCCAACAGATTTTCTGCCTACCAAAAGAAAATTGAGCGTACTCACAATTTTTATCAAATTGACACTATAAAAAATTTGAGATTACTTTTTTTTGTTCATACCGAACGACACTGGTTAGAGAAAGTGTCCTGAGAAGATCCGAGAGGCTAAAGATAACTTATGTCTCGCCTAAATTATAGAGAAAATCATAAATCTCCACCGAAACACAAAAGCATAATATACCAACAAACTATGGGCAACGTCAAATTCTGATCTGATTCTTATATATTAGGTCGATTTATAAATCCTTTAAAAAGCCAAATTTAATACATGTACAATTGTACATCAAAATAAATTTAATAAAAAACTTTCAAGTGATCAGTTGGGGGCAGAGTCCATAAAATCATTACATTGCATAATCACTGCGACTATCTATCTATCTATCTATCTATCTATCTATCTATCTATGATCTATTTATACATCAACCTTCTATATCTATCTATAATCTATCTATCTGTATCTATGATCTATCTATCTTTCTATCTATATCGATGATCTATGTCTTTCTATATTTTTCTATGATTTATCTATGTACCTGTCTCTCTTCCATCAAGCATATTAATAAGCAGACACATAAACAACTTTCAGATACATGATGCAACAATCATTAACCTAATTTAACAACAATAATGAAATGCAGAGATAAAATTTGCCTGCAGTGTAATTAATTAACCTATATCTCATAAACTATAAATAACTTCCTAGCTTGATGTACATAATTCACAACTCATAAATTTCAACACATAAAATGTTGTATGTCTGCCTTACAAAAACACCTGGGGCTTTGAAAGTTTGACCTGATAAGTTGAATAGCCAAGGGGATAAACAGCTTGTTTACACACAGTATTAGGAGATTTAAACCCATGACCTGATGAGGATAAATGGATTGCTGAGCTGTTTATCAACTTGGCTAGTAAACTTTAGCAATCTAAATCAAATATTCATTTGTCATTACATGTAACTGGATTCCTGCAAAGGTTATCAAAGTTTCTATCTGTCTATCTATCTATCTATCTATCTATCTATTTATCTATCTATCTATCTATCTATCAATCCATGGTCTATCCATTGTCTACATTCGCAAGCACTCTTATACATAACAATTATATATAGATCTACATATGTTCTATCTACGGATCTATATACGGATCTATACTGTAAATTTATATATAACGGTAAATCTAATCTGGCTTTTATAGACATTTGCCATAAAACCACAATATATAGAATGTCACACTTCCAACCTATTTTAAAATATAAATTTATTTTAAATGCACTGGAGTTAATAAAATATGTAGTCTGCTAAGCCGGCAGAAGAGATTGCAACAGATTTTCGGTTTTTTTTTTTGCAGCTCCAACAGGTGGCACTGCAGTCACAATGCGCTCTGTGCTGCATTTTTGAAATACCACAAATGGTTTTGTTTATTGTTTATGGCGGAATGAGTGCACGGGCATCGTGGCAATTGGAAAACGACAAGATGGTGGTCAGCCCTTTTTTCTTAGACATTAAAATTCAATGCTGTTTCACTTCATTCATCGCTATTGTCGGAAGGATCAGTAAAACGATCGATATCTGATGTCAAGATATCTATTTGATCCAACTTGCTGTCGGTTACCATTCTATTAACGAATATCATAAAGCATTAATAACCTCTAATCGTTCAACAAAAAATATGATATTTACCGACTGAATGCTAATCTGGTCCAATATGTGTATCAACAAGTGTTTAGTATAATCCCAAATTTTAATGCATGTGATTATAAAGATCAGAAAATAGCCAAATATCAAATATATTTCTGATGTGAATAATAAAACATGAATATATTTCCATAAACTGCCCGAAATGCTTCAAAATCATAAATGAAAGATAAGGCAAAAGTTTCAACATTTAGATGGTAAACTCTCAGGAAAAAAGATTATATATATTGACAAAGCTCTTTAAAAATCTATTTATACAACCTAAACTCTTTAGCTCAACATATTGCTCATGAAAATGCAAAAAATAAAGTTAAATCTGATCCACTTTATGACCCCACAAATCACTTCATAATATGTAACCTATAGGTTTCATTTTAATTACTTTAATCAATTAATCTGAGATAACGCTATATCATGTATAAAGACATGCTATTGATAGAAATGTCAACAGATTAAAATCAATTAATACAATTAAAAGAAGTACTTCCCAGTTAATGACATTTAGACTGCTATTGAAAATCAACCTATTTATTGACTTAAAAACTGACTTCCAAAAGTAATTAAACCCGGAAAATTTCAAGGAAGCATGTATATCGATTTTTTGTCAAACGGAAAATCATAAGTTAGGCATATCTGTATAGATATCAATTCAAATCACAATTTCAACCATATTGAAAGCTATAAAGCTTACATAATGTCATTCAAACCTACATTGCAAAATAAAACCAACATACTTACTGACACAAAAATCGACTACCACAGTATGTAAATCCCAAAAGGTGCTTGAAATCAACCGGTAAATCCTTGATTGCAAATAGCCCTTGTAGATATGGTCAAGTCAATTTAAATCAAGGTTTCAATCAAGATTTGCATCATGTCTGTTGTGACACAGCTTCAATGACATACACAGAATAGCATCATGTGCCAAAAGCAAAACAACACAGCAGCTGAGGAGATTATATCAAACAAGTGATGCTCAGGTTTATCTAGGGGGAGGGGGGCACTAGCTGATAATTGAAACCAGGAAATAAAATAACATCAGTCAATTTGATATGAAAACTGTAAACTTCATATATAGAGTTGCTGTTTTTTTAAATTATAATGAGGCATTAAAATATATGCCTACTAATAGATGCTGAGGCGCTTTAATCGAAGGATGATTGGGGCTTTACGGCCTGCAATTAAGCACAGATTAGTTCAAGTAGGACAGGAGAACTACACGACAATGAGGTGAAGATGCTTGAAACCGCCGTCCAACATAAGCCAAGGTGACCTGGCAAGGGCTGGATTCGAGACCTAGCGAATGGCAGCCCAGCACGCTACCACTGAGCTAATCCTCCCCCCCCCCAAGGCGCTTGATTGAAAAATTATTCTTATCAAACTTCTGACAAAAGCTAACTAAGGTTTGTGTTGATCATGGGCTTCGAAACAAAGACAATACATCTTTCTATCTATCCGTATCTATCTATCTATCTGCCTACCTATTGCTTATCATTTTAAAATCTTTATCTACTATATATGTATGTCTTAACTATTTTATTTACATTGCACCAACACAAATGAAGGGGTTAATTTTTTTAAATTTTCAAAAATAAAACTTTATTCAAGTTATAAATACTGCACTACATTAAAAGCCTATCACTAGTATCAGGTACAGTACACAAAACATTGTTGCACAGAAAATTATTGTTTTCTCTCTTCACCTGTACTGAGACAGACAGCATTGATAGATGATCAAGGTTATGCTAACCATTGTTCTTAGTTCATTAGTGTAAATAACATTGACTGCCATAGTTATTGGTCCATTTATGAACACTGGGAGAGTCAAGTTACATTGTGATATTATGTGTATGTTAAATTCTGTATTAGAAGTAAACAACATGGTCCAGGGTCCTATAATGAACTGTCAAGAAGAAATTAACTTTTTTTTCGATGTCTGAAAGTGGGATTTTGAAATAATTTACAAAATGACTCGAAATGCAACAGTAAGATGATATGGACTTACAGACATCTCGATAAATTTATAAATATTTTATCGTTTTGAAAGGAGATTTGGGATACTTACTACATTGTATTCAATTGTATTAATAACAATTCAAGGATGCTCTAAATTTCTCGTTCAATCCAAAGCTAATTAATATCGCTAACACTTTTTGTTTCAATATGTCGCTAACATTATAACAATCAAATAAGTCACCTAAATCGACCAAAGGACACAAAATAGTCACAGATATATAGTTGAACAGGAAAACATATAGGGCCTATCGATAAATATAATTTAATGACTCTCCCACTAGCCTATTTTCCACATTTTTTAAAGACTTCAAACACCTTTTTAACTCTTTTCTCTCCTCATCTTTTTGAAATTTTCTCATACCATTGCGTAATGGACTATTAAGCAAACAGCAATGCGACAAAAGATATTTGATTAAATTTTATCACATTAAAGCTGAGCAAATAAAATTCTTGGTACTTCTCCAAATTTCAAGTATACCTTTATCACATGAGGAAGTGTCCCCAATATCTTATAAAACATCAAATAATTTTTTTATCAATTCACTTACACATTAAATTGTCTGTTACAGACACATTATTTCAAGTGATCAATCTCCATGATCAGAGACCAATCAGTTTATTATTAGAACATTTATTACCTTGTACAAGATTTTTTTTCAATCAGACATTCTTCTCAGGGTACCCACTGCAACTTGGTGAGCAAATTCCCAGAATTTTCCCCGATTTTTCCCTGCTTCACCGGACATTTACCGAGACCTAACTCCAGCTTATCGGTGCGTTATGGCCACCAATCGGAAACCAGAAACTATGACTTTTATGGATTTCTGCTTGAAATAGAGAGCTCATTTCAGGGATTAACACATTTACAAACAAATTCCCTGTGTTTTCCCTGATTTTAAACCAAATTTCCCTGATTTTTCCCTGCAGGGAATTTTATTTTCACTATTTTCCCTGTTTTCCCTGTTTTCCCCGTCCAATGGGAACCCTGTCTTCTGCCACTTTGGATGGATGGATGATTGTGGCTTTACATCCTGTACTTATGCAATTGGTACTAATATAAGTTGGAAGAGTAATTGGGGCAAGGGGCAGATACAGCAATACGGCAAAGGGTGATTGAAAGTGCTGACCAATATAGGTACAGCTGAAGTGGCTAGTGCTGGATTCGAACCCAGGACCCGGCCAGTAGGCCTTATTGTTACAGAAACACATATTTCTACCAGTTTTCCTTTATGGAGAATTGCTTTTGATCAAATATAAAACATAAATTTCCAGGGTAGTGCCCCCCTTGCTTTTCCCATGAAAACATTGATCCAGTACAGTGACCTAGTTTCAGGTGACAGGATTTGATACTTGATCTCTTTGATCTCATGAAATTAGGTCAATCAATTCATAATCTATTGGCTTTAGTAAATGGTTCCTAAACAGTTAAAATTACACGGCACAAAAAAAAGTTATTGACCCTAATTCACAATATATCAATATAGAGACATACCAATTACATGGGGAAATGGAGAAATCGCAAGGATTGGTAGATAGATAGATAGATTCATAGATAGGTAGATAGATGGATACATAGATAGATAAATAGATAAATAGATAGACAGATAAATGCTATTAGGTAGGCATAAGGCAAAGATACCATCATATCCACACGCTTTAAAAATCGAGAGATAATCCAATTAATCTGGTAATAAAACTTTTCATTTTGGAGCATTTCAAAGCAGTCACAGTTAAAATAAAGGAACAACAATGCTAAAAGCCTAATGGAATTTTGGAATGGCAAAAAAGTCATTATACATGTAAATCCAATTGGCAAAACAATAAAATTCTCGTGGGGGAAAAAAAACTCCAAGTCACTCATGATACTAATGTCAAACAACATATCAATTTGAATATTCATAAAAAAAAACAAAAAACTTGAAGCTAAAAGTATTTTTAAAAAAAAAACATGAGGCCTAATCTACTTGACAACACTACAATTGAAAAACAATTTACCGACAAAAAAATTGTGATGAAGCAAATTTAGTGACATTATATGTCAATTATGTCAACAATATACACCCATATCAATGATTTTATTATGTGTAATTTGAGCCAATCAAACTAATCAGCCAATACAATGTGTGACAAGAATATTAATGTCTATTTATAGCTTTGTTTCCATCTAAGATGTGTATTTTTACTGTTGTTTTTCTGTTCATAAGTCATTACATCAGATTTGTGTGCTAGAGCAGCTAGACCGAAAATACTGAATGGTCCACTCATTCTTTTTGAAGACTTGGTTTGGGACTGCACTCATCAAACTGACCACTATTATCTATCATTATATGATGTATGGATGATTTGTGCTTTGTCCTGTATTTGTGCACTTGGCAGACTAATTAGGACAGGAGGAGGACACAGCCGTCATACACAGGCCCAGGTGACCTAGCAAGAGCTGGATTCAAACCTGGACCCAGCGATTGGCAGGCTAGCATGCTACCAGTTTCGTCAGCCACCAATTTGAGGCACAGTGCCCTATACTTTGACAGCTAAAGTATCTTGCTATTTAACTATCCGGTATCCCGTATCCAGTACCAAGTTTTAACTAACAATTTTCTCATAACTCGCCATTTTAACTATTCATTTATCCAACATTCACCCACTTTAACTATCCATCATCTACATTCCAGCTAATTTAACTATCTGAGTGTCTTTCCATACATCTAAACCATAAACTGATCCATCCAACCACAACATCACTGATTACAGGTATCTCACAATTAAAATGATAAGATCCGGGAATTATCTCAAGTTATACTCAATGTCTGGTCTTCTAATTTTCCCTGTGACTTCCTGTGCACTTCAAGGCTTGGGCCTCCCCTTTTGGGCCCTATCACACTTCTCTAAATGCTCCAATTAATTACTCATTAGTTAACTTAATTGTGAGATACTAATTCAGGTACAATACACAAGAGGGCAGCACCTGCAAGTTCTCTACCAGTTCCTCCCTTTGCATCATGTTCTATTTCTAGGAAACTTGGCAATTTCTGCATCTCAGTATAGTTCAACTAATTATAGCACGGGTTTATTGCAATATTGTATCTCTTTCATTTTATTCTATTCTCTTCCCTCCAATCTACGGGCAACTTACTAGTAATTATCAAAGTAGACCGGTCAGTAATTCGGCCTAATTCAACAGGTGTATAAAATTCCATATCATGATATCTCCTCATAATATGCACAGACAGGTAGCTAGCCTTTTTTACTTTCCTTCTTTTTTTGCCTTTTACAGTCATAACAATACAACAAAAACACTGGGCATCATATCACATTTTTGTTGGACATCTTTGTGCGGCATTTTTGTTTGACTGTTTGACATACCTTTTTACATTTTTGTCATTTTTTGTCATTTTTGGGTGATGTAACCTGTTGTGATGTTGTAATTCTTGGGAGGTCATTGTCTTTTATGTAAGGTGGATAGGAGGAATTTTTGAAGTGATAATTAATTAAACCAATATTTCTTGGCATTCCTCTCACTAACATTTAGGGCTGCACAATTATAGCAACTTCACCATTTATCGACACACACATAAGGTCGTGCAACAAATTCATCCCAAAAAGTGCAATAACTACTAATCTTAATAATCTTCAGTATTTTTGACAATTTTTTAAAAATTAATTTTAGTGAAATTCCAATTTTAACAAACAAGTTTTCAAATTTTCTTTTAATTTCTGGTTTATGAATTTATCGTACATTATGCATGATTTAATTTATTGTCATCGCGATTTGCGACATGGCACTTATCTATCGTATATATATATAGGTCCTATACATAAATTACATCTCAGCATACTGTCATGCAGCCCTATTCCTTTTCTCACAATTTTTTGCATATCTAAATATAGTCGATGATGAGTCACAAACTTTATTTTTTGCTTTTACACAAGTCAAAAGTTAAACCTTTCTTGGAAGTAGCTAAAAAACCTTTGCATAAATACAGTATGGCCCATTTAACTTTAGAAGCAAACTGGCAGCAATGTTTAACAATTCATTACCCATTCACAATACAGTGTCACACGTCGTATGAAAATTCATGTTCAGAGCATATCTCATAAAGTTGAGCGAACGTGACATATTTGACACTCGGGTACTATCAAATACTAGTTGTTTTGTGACCATTGCATGCGGCATAAATTATGTTAAATGTCAAAGTTGTTTTTGTGACCACACAGTGAAAAGGTGGTTCAGGGTCATATGACATAAAGTCGACCAACAAGATCAAAACAGAGTCTGTACGTTCAATGAAAATCACATTATCTACTGGAAAGGAAGATGGCTTTCTATTAGGGGGCGACAAATAAGGCATTTTGGGGGAGGAGAATTAAGGAGACTTGGATTTTTTCGTTTATTTTTTGTGGAAAACCGCACCAAATTATTTATTTAGAGTGTACGGCATCCTGACATATCCATTTTTAAATCAAACAATACTGTATTAAAAAATATCCCCCAGATAAATTATTATTTCAAGACCGACAGAAAAGAATTTATGCCCTTGGTGAATTAATTAGGTCAGGAAGAGGACACAGTAATGAGGATGGATGGGTGATTGGTGCTTAATGTCCTGTATTTATGCACTTGGTTGGCTAATTAGGACATGAGGAGGACACAGTAATGAGAATGGACGGATCATTAGCGCTTGATGTCCTGTATTTATGCCCTTGATTGGCTAATTAGGACATGAGCAGGACACAGTAATGAGAATTGATGGATCATTGGCACTTTATGTCCTGTATTTATGCACTTGATTGGCTAATTAGGACAAGAGGAGGACATACCAATGAGGAGAGGTAATGAAGGATGCTTGAAACTACTGTCCAACATTGGTCCAGCTGCTCCAGTTGGAGTGGGAATCAAACCCTTGACCAGGGATTGGCAGCCCATTGCAGTACCAATTAACTGAGCTCTAACCCTTCCCCTTATACATGCTATAGGTCTATTCATAAATGATGAAAGAGCTTTGAGATCTTTCATGTGTAAAACTGTCAGCTTGCCATAACTTTAACCTTGAGTTTTGTGTTGGGGAAAAAAAGGTCATAAAGTTTGTCTTCACGCCGTTTTTTTTTTTAGTCTGATAAATAAATTCCACTGTAAGTGTAACAACAAAAACATGACTATAAAGTGTAATACCATACTGTAACAGATTTATTCACAAGATAAGCATTTTGCTAACTGCATTTTCTTTTTGCTGACTTCAGTTTCTAGTGCTCCTTTCTAGTATTTCCCCTTCAGCTAAGCCCTTTGTGCTAAGTCAGACACACCTCCATAGCAGGCCAATGAGCAGGGTTTCACATATGCTATGCATTATGCAAGTGCTGCTGATTTTGTTAGTTCACATACTTCCTCATATTGGAAAGATACAATTCTTATATTGATGGATAGATGTCTTTGAGAGCTTTAAAATGATGAGCAATATGTCTCTGAATTGTTAACAATTACTGCCCAATCGCCAGTAAAATTTGAAGTAGATAAGGAATCCTGCATGCTCATTTGCTATGATACTTGTGACATAAATTTACGATAGTATGCGCCTATGCGGCGATGGAGTGATTTGTCCAGGGCAGATTCCCGGGTTGCATTTCCTGCTGTTAAAGAGTGATATTTGGCGATTTTTCAATGAATATTTAATTCAATAAATAATTCTTTGACTCAGGTCTTTACTGCTCTTGGCATCCAATCGCTGCAGGTGTCCTGAGTTCAAATCCAGCTTTTCCGAGACCAGCAGGATGGATGATTGGATGATTGGGCCTTTACATCCTTTATTTATGCACTTGGTAGGCTAATTAGGACAGGAGGAGGACACGGCAATGAGGCGAAGGACGATTGAAACAGCCATCCAACATAGGCCCAGGTGACCCAGCAAGAGCTGGATTTGAACCCTGGACCAATCGATTGGTAGTCCAGCACGCTACCACTAGACCAACCCTCCCCCCCCCTCCCCAGATCAGCAGTACCAATATTGGACAGCAGTTGGAACTGGCAGTTTCAATCATCCTTTGCCTCATCGCTGGGAGCACCTCCTGTCCTAGTTAGCATACTTTAAGTGCATAAATACATAATATAAAGCCCAAATCATCCATCCACCAGGACTGATGATCAATTGGCTTGCGTTGGTGTTATTTGTCTCTGAGTGCTGTAGGCCTAATGTCACGTATGAAAAAAGAACCAAAAATTTCAAGTATTTAACTTTACTTATTTTTCTCATCACACGTCCTCAAAACAGGTCATCCTTACATCTCAGCCTACTTATATAGCATAAATTTATATAAAAATAGAATACTCAAGAAGGAAATTTGTTTAACAGATTTTGTACCTTACATAACATACGCCTTTTGTGGGCAAAGAATGTTGAGTAGTGTGTGAGCACAAGGCAATTGACAAGGATGATACTTTTTTGCACAAAAAAAAAAGTAAATAAAAATAATTTACAAAAAGCGATTTTTTTCCTATAAATTTTGAGAAGTCAAAAAATTCTAAAGGTTTTTCGAAAAACGGTTTCACTGCTTTTACCAAGGTGTCAGCAATTACAAAATGATAAATGCCTAATTGATTATTCAGGATTTTAGCATATTCTAGAAGGTCCTTAACTTATATATTATATAGACCTATATCACAGAAAAGGCCACCAGAGGCTCAAAAGTCCTCCAACGAAAAAAGGAAATGAAAAGTTGCATAAATGCAAAATAACCGACTTTTGGAAAAAAAGGTTAAATATTTTAGAGCTAAAAACAGAAAATTAAAAAGTTGGAAATGAGCATTCCTCAGAATTTCAAAAGAGCAAGAGTTGCAAGTGTTAACTTTTTATCAAAATACTTCCTGAAATAATAATGCATTAAAAACACACTAGATGTGTATTCAATAAACAGCTTCAAATGACATCTAAATTGTAGGTAATTATAGTCATTCAAAATACAATATTTCTACAGTTGTGCTTGAAAGTTTCTGAACCCCTGACACTTCTTACATTATTTGTGCGCATCTCTCTAACAAACACAGGAATAGCTTTTAAAATGGGTTAATAATAAACTGAACACCACCTTTTAAGTGCAAAGATATATTCATAACAAATAATGACATTTGAATATCATTTTATGATGAAAATCTCGAAAACTGTGTGTTTAAAAGTTTCTGAACCCTTCTGAAATGTATACAATCAACAATTCGTATGGCCTTATTTTGCTGATTTAAATGCTTCAAAACACTTCTTATGGCTTTGGACAAACAATTGGCAGATTTTCCAGTTGTTTTTTTATGATTCTTCAAAAGAGTATTTTCTAAACCCTCATACACTGGTTGGTCGTCTGAGGTGAACTACTTTGTCAAATCTGACCAAGGCATATCTCATTGTTTATGATTGGGAAACTGTCCAGGCCATTCCAGAGCCCTCAGTTTGAGGAATTCTAACCAATTTTAAGTGGATTTTTTTGTATACTTTTGGTAATTGTTCCGCTTGAAGACCAACTTGCGACCAAGTTTCAGGCCTGTAGGTAAAAGCTGTACGTTTTCTAAGCACACATCTTGATATTTCACAGATTTCATTATGTTATTAACAATAATTTATTCTCCTATCCCATTTATAGCAAAACAACCCCATTCCATGATGGAGGCACCGTTACCCTTCATAGTTGGGTGGATGTTATGTTCCTTGAAAGTAGAACCTTTCAGATGTCCGACATAGTCGTTTTTATAATGGTGAAAAAGCACAAAAAACCTGACTGTACTTCACTAAAAAACATTTAGATGAATTGTATGATTATTGGAACCATGTCCTGTGGACAGACTAATTAAAATTCAAACCTTTTGGCCACAGTCAAAATTGCTTTATCTGGCGTCCTGAAGTGCTACTTTCAAGGAATATAACATCCTCCCAACTATGAAAGATAACACTTGCTCCATCATGGTATGGGGTTGTTTTCATGTAAATGGGATAGGAGAATAAACTATAGTTAATAGCATAATGAATACTGAGAAATCTCAGGATATGCACTTAGAAATAGTAAAGCTTTTATTACAGGCCTGAAACTAGGCCGCAAGTTAGCCTTCCAGCAGAACAATTGCCAAAAGTATACAAAGAAATCCACTCAAAATTGGTAAGAATCCATCAAATTGAGGGTTCTGGAATGGCCTGGACAGTTTCCCAATCAAAAACAATGAGATATGCCTTGGTCAGATTTGACAAAGTAGTTCACGTCAGACGACCAACCAGTGTATGAGGGCTTAGAAAATACTCTTTTGAAGAATCGTCAAAAAACAACTGGAAAATCTGCCAATTGTTTGTCCAAAGCCATAAGAAGTGTTTTGAAGCATTTAAATCAGCAAAATAAGGCCATACGAATTGTTGATTGTATACATTTCAGAAGGGTTCAGAAACTTTTGAACACACAGTTTTCGAGATTTTCATCATAAAATCATATTCAAATGTCATTATTTGTTATGAACATATGTTTGCACTTAAAAGATGGTGTTCAGTTTATTATTAACCAATTTTAAAAGCTATTCCTGTGTTTGTTAGAGAGATGCGCACAAATAATGTAAGAAGTGTCAGGGGTTCAGAAACTTTCAAGCACAACTGTAGCTTCATCTTAGATATCTTAAATTGTAAGAATATTAAAGTTGAAAAATATATAGACGTGAGCAGAAAAAGTCCACACAATTTTTAGTTGCATAGAGTCTGATACAGTACATACACAGCAGAGTAGATTTATACTAATTGAAATAGCTTATCTTGGTAATTATCTGTAAGTCTCATTCATGTCATTATAAAATAATTTTTTATTACCACTTTGTAACCGAAATGAATGTACTTTTTCTCTAAAAAAAAGTTCAAAAGTTCAAAGATTAATTTCCGTAAGAAAAATAACAACATTGTTTATTCAAACAAATTAACATATAAACTTTTAAAAGTTACCTCAAATATTCAAAACCATGCAAGGAGGTCAAAATCCAGATAATTTAAATTCACTAACTGGCTGGTTCTGGTTTTGTTACTGGTGCACACAGTGCACTATCTCTGCTGCACTCCTGTTTGTACAGTACAAGTTTCTGAAAATGTCACAAATCAGTTTTCTATAGCTAGTCAAATTGCTATCTATCTGCCTATCACAGCTTTAGAGTCCCAGCCCCAGCAGTCAGGAGTCGGAGTTGTGGAGTCAGAGGTTTTCGGGCAGTGATGGAAATGGAAAATTTTCGTCGGGGGAGCTCTCAGCTGACGCAGTAGTGGCGCGCAATTTCAAATTTTTTAAAAGGGAAAAAATTTCCTGCCACCTTAGTATAATTTTTTTCTTATAGTACACTGGAGGACAGAAAAAGTTAACAGGAAATTGTATTTCACACAATTGATCATTTGGGGAGCTGTAGTAGGGAACAGCTCCTCTCTTTTCTGGTCAAGGGAACTCAGCTCCCCCAAGCTCCCCCCACCCATTTCCATAACTTTTATTTGGAGTGGAGTCAGACTCAATAAACCTTCGGTTTTCTGGTGGAGTCAAAGGTCGGAGTCTAAAATTAATCTGGTGACTCCTATTAAACTCCTAAATATTATCTGAATATTTGAAAAAAAAAAAACCATTAAAATCATACAAAACTTTCAAAATGCCCCTTAATTAATAAAATATAATGAAAACATCATTGAACATATATTTTTCTTTTCAAACCACATGAACCCTAGTGTGCAAATTATGATGAATAGAGGAGCCAGGAGTTTGAGATGGGAGTCAAATTCAAGAGACCTGAGGAGTCAGAGCTGTTTTTCAGGAAAGCAAAGGAGTTCGGAGTCTCAGTTGCTATCCGACACTGAAGATATCAATCTTTCTATCTGTCTAGCTGTCTGTCTATCTGTCTATCTATCTATCTATCTATCTATCTATCTATCTATCTATCTATCTATCTTATCTATCTTAGCTTCTGCAGCATCGATGATCTATCTATCTTAGCAACTATCTATCTATTTATCTATCTATCTATCTATCTACCTATCTATTTATCTGTCTATCTCTCCATCTACCCATTGTCCTATAAAGTAATCAATCAATATGTGCATGTTTTCTATATAGTTAACAGTGGCGTCCCTATGGGGGGGGGGGGGGGGGCACGTGCCCCATATTGGACCTGTGCCCCCCAGGTGCCCCCCATATGAACTTTCTAACTCTGGCTAAAATATACTAATAGTATAGTTGGTGCCCCCCAGAGAATCGCGTGCTCCCTCAGGTGCCCCCCCCCGCTCGAGACCCCCCAGTTACGCCACTGATAGTTAATATGTTTTATAAAAAAATCTGTCTATAATCGAGTATCACCAGTAAATCTATCTTCTTCTGGATGCTTTCATAATTTCCAACATAATTCCCAACACAATATCATACAAATTATATGATACAATAACATGAATGGCAAAGAATGATGTATCTGGACAGTGGCTGACAGTTTTCTGATTGCATTTCTCATACAATGTCATGTACTGTAATGATGTACATAACATGTACACCATTCTTAATGTAAAAGAAATGTACAGTATGTACTCTTTTTCAATGCTTACATTGCTGTAACATTGCACTGAACATGCTATAACTAAATTACTATGAGTGCAGACAAATCAATCAAATTATGCAACTCAAAATTCAGTAGAAAATTATATAAAGATGTTTTGCAAAAAGCAACACTGCAGTAAGAATCATAGTCTATGGGATAAATAGATAGATGCAGAGATAGATAGCCGGGCAGAGAGTTTTAGGTCTATAGATAGATGGATAGTTGGATAGATCAATCAGAGATAGATAGATAGATAGATAGATAGATAGATAGATAGATAGATAGATAGAGAGATAGAGAGATAGATAGATAGATAGATAGATAGTTGGGGCTTTGCATCCTGTATTTATGCATTTGATAGACTGGTGGGACAGTAGGAGGACACAGCAATGAGTCAAAGAATGATTGAAACTGCTGTCCAACATACTGTACATGTCAAGGTGACATGGCAAGACTGGGCATCGAACCCTGGATCCAAGATTGCCAACTGAGCTAATCCTCCTTTAAATTGCTCTATATGTAGATGGACAGAGGATAGCTAGATAGCTAGATAGATTGATAGATCGAATGCTCGGAAGATGGGTAAACGGAAAAGTACATGGAGTGATAAACAGAATGGCTGCCTGACCGACAACGAAATGCAATGTATATTTTGTAAATAGCAAGGAAGTAATCATTATCGGTATCATCATTTAGCAAGAAGTAAATTTTTTTTTCTAAAAAAAAAAAAAACTTCTCGAAAAGTGTCAGTCAATCACCCAACATCAGGAAAATACTCATGATATGGAGTATTTAGTTTAAATCAGCTGCCTGCACGTACTGTTTCCAGATTCCTTCAGAACCAAATTTATCAGACAAAAATTATTTATAAATAAATATAATCTTACCCCGGTTGATTTTCTGTGCCTCCATCAAAAGCAGGATTATCAACTCCATGTTCAGCATGATCAGACATTGTGAAAATTGGTCTTGAAAATCAAAATAATTTCTGCCACAAAAGTGTTGTTTGTGCTGTTGTCAGTGTTTGTTATATCCTGAGAAAGTGTTCAAACAATCTCCAGTAGCTGTTATTGCAAGCTGTCAAACTGTGAATGCCTCAAAATGAAGATTTCTGAAGGTTGCTGTGACTCTGACAGTGCTCCTGCAGTCACCAACATCAACTGTGTCGAATTGTTGATCAGAGTCCAACCACAAATGGAAATTGTGGTTCTACTGTTACAAGAAGGCAAAGTAAGTCCAGAATAAGATTACTTTTCAACAAATTGCTTATTGAAAGTAATTTCAGTCCAGAAAACTCCAATTTGCAAAATTGCAAAGTTGCAAGATCCTACCAAGTTGCTCAAGAAAATTCAACTGACCACCCCAGAAGGGTAAGGGGGTATTTAAGCCAATTACCCCACCATGAGCCCCCCCCCCTTTATTTCTGGTCTGGCTCCCCCAACCCCCAATAAGCTATTGCAAAATTCACTGGACCATTCAGTTAGCATAGTCACACATGCCGAAGTTCTGTCATTTCACAATATTCTTAAAATGATCACCAAACGCTGAAACTTTACCGTATATATTTCAAGATTGCATTTATGTGAACTTTTAAAGGAGCTTGAATCAATTGAGGTTAAAATGCAGAAGACAGCAGCAAGAGCATCTATATAGGAGTTCATTTGCCATTACGTCTTCTACAATTCTCAAAATGTTCCTTTTTTCTCTTTTCTTTTCTTTTTTTACAACTTTTCTTTTCTTTTTTTACAACTGTGACCAGGGATGGAAAAACTAAAGAGAAAATAATAATTAGGTTATATAAAATTAAGCAAATTTGAATCTCATTGAAATAATTACACAACAGATCTTAAAGTTCGGGTTTTTTTTTTACTTTTCTTTTAACACAATGCTAATAATTTTTTAGCAAGTTTTCATGTGTTTATCAATAGTGAATAGTCCCAGGTCAATCAAATAATTACAAAAATTCGTAGGCCTATATATCATCCAAAATCATACATTTGCAAAAATCAAGGAGTTACATTTCATACATTTAGAGTGTCGTTGATTAGTCAGTCAAATGTCAATCAATCAATAAATATCTTTGCCTATTCCCTTGTCCCAGTATGGATCTGTAACTTTTTCTCAATCAAATCAATCTATATATCTATCTACAATTATTCTACATAAAGAATTGTGATTTTCACCTATCTATCTATCTATTTATCAAATTAATATCAACCAATCAATAAATCAATTGATCAATCTGTGATCAATCTATTTACCCAATAAATCATCAACATTTGGATCAATTAATTGATAACTTATCTATCTAATCTATTTATTTATCTATCTATCTATTTATCTATCTATCTATCTATCAGCCATTGCAAATGAAGCAATCAACTGATCAATCAACCTATTTATCAATCTACTAAAAGAGCTATCTATCTATCTATCTATCTATCTATCTATCTATCTATCTATCTATCTATCTATCTATCTATCTATCCATATATCTTTTCTTTCAATGGAAAACAGGGTGTTATGGAACTTTTAGGAAATCATGAAAATAAATTTTGCAGGAATGTCTCGGTTTACCCCAGTGATTGAAGCATGACGATCTATCAAAACACCTCAGGACTGAGATCGGAGAATTCTTGGAGGGATAGCTCAGACCATACAACAAACAATTTATAATAAATAACCTGACAAATAAATAAATAAATGGTAAACAACAATAACATTTGAGATGAAAAAAAAAGACAATAATAACATTTGTCTCAGAAAAATCTAGAAATGTAATGTTATAATTCATTGACGGAACAGTAAATACTTTTTATTTTGGGGAAAGGAGTAGGGAACTCCTACAATTAAGGCATAGGGGGAGGGCTCCATGGTCCCCAAAACATTTTGGAATAGTAATTTTCAGGGGATGGATGGCAAATCATATGGATGATTGGGGCTTTACGTCCCGTATTTATGCACTTGGTGGGCTAATTAGGACAGGAGGGGGACACAGCAATGAGTGGAGGGGGGGGGGGTGCTGTATGAGGAAGTACCATAACTCTGTAACTATAAATTTGGATGTTCAAAGTCAGTTACTCTCAGTCATTTCACTGTGGATGGTTGTTGTGTTGCGGAAAGCGTAGTAAAGTGGACACCATGCATTCATCACTATTCACCTGTCCATATCTATCTATCTATCTATCTATCTATCTATCTATCTATCTATCTATCTATCTATCTATCTATCTATCTATCTATTATTTGCTTGCAGAGGTGTCCCTAATAAGTTTCATAAGGTAAAGGGGCCAGACGCATAGGGGGGGGGGGGGCACAGGACTTTGAACATCCAAATTTTACAACACACACATGACAGCAGAAATCAATCGAATCCCAAGCGGGGGGGGGGGGTGTATACAAATTTCTAACAAACTAAATTTCAAAGAAAGTTCAGTAATTGCCCAAATTGGTACAAAAATCCTGCAGACAGTAAAGTCTGGAATTTTTATGGCTTAAGTGTATTGTATAGCTAAAATCAATTGACACTTCTGGAGTTCAACAATAGTTTAACAATAGAAATTCCTAAATTAACTCAATTACACACAAAGGTGGCACTGGTCTTATGTACCATGTGCACGACCTTGGCTATTGAACTTGAACTTGAACTAATTGACCAATTTAAGGCCAAGGTCAGACATACTGTCCAATGCCAACAACACTACCTTAATTGACAAGAAACACATTAAACTTGTACTTAACTGAACAGATCTATGTACTGTTTTATGATTTCTGAACTTCTAGAAATAGCCCTAAAATTATTTGTAAAAGTCTTACAGATCCTGAAAGCAACCCTTTAATATTCCTTAAACACGTTTTAGTTATTAATTTTCGCCTTTTATTTCTTTTCTGCTTGTGCTTATTTTAGATTTACTTCAACTCTTTCAAATATGCAGTTTTCTTCTTTCTACTCATTTTATGAAAGCTTTTTAGTCTTTATGTCTATATCAATTGATAGTTGTAACATGTTTAATAGCATTCGTTGTTTTAAAGAAAATTAGGAACATTTTTGTCATCCTGTGAATCTGTCAGAATTATTGTGAATGATAATTAAAATTTCTTTCAAAATTGAAAAAAAAAATTCCCTTCAAATTATTCAATTGATCAGCTCATGTTTTAATGACATTTTATTAAAAATAACGTGCAAGCACTTTAAGAGATGCTTGTAGATTTTTGACTGATCTAGTACTGTCTAGCCTTCGTCTGTCTACCTACAGGGTGTCTACAGAAAAAGAGGACAGTCACTTTTCTTCTTTTTCACACTCATATAAGTTCAGAATTTGGTTATAAGTCAAACATAAGAATGGATTTGATAGTCAGCCATATTAGGTCTATTGCAAATATGTTTATTTGTGAATTAGACCACCACTAAAGGCAAAATGCAAGCATGATATGCAAAAGTGCTTGCATTGCTCTAAGCTGAAAAAGGTCGTCCTGTTTTCCTCATTCTTGATGAGAAATTTTTCACCATTTATGGTGCTTGTGAGAGTAGGAATGATTCATGCGTGAGTAGTGGGACATTTGCTGATGCTCCAGCTGCCGAAAATTCAATTCAGGACCTAATACTTGGTCTTCAACACAGAGTCATCTGATGACAAGAAAATCACAAAAATGTCTAAAATAAACCATTGACCAGAGTACTGGAATCAATGCAAATGTTTATAATAACATTCTGAAATAATTTGGGGTGCCATGGCGTCAGACGAGAAACTCTTTTGTAGGCAAAATCATCTTCCTACAGGGTGTAGCACCTGTTCATACTGTGAAGAAGACTCAGGCGTGCCTCAAAACAAGCCTCCTGAGCCAGGTAGAGTGCCACCCCTTGTCTCCTGAGCTGGACCCAGTGGATTATTCAGTATGGGCAAATTGGGAGACAGAATCCAGCAAGTTATCGCAACCCTCGCATTAAAGTTAAAGGTCTCCGCCATGTCTGCATGGGGCAAAATGTTCGTGGAGAGCATCAACACGCTTTTGCATCATTTATGTCTCATCTGCAGAAAGTTACCACATCAAGGGGTGCGAATAATGGGTAATTTGACTGTTCTAAATATACTGGTCATGTACAAATCATGTTTTGTAGAATAATGATGCTTGGCACAAAATAAAATGTAAACAAATGCAATTGTGTTGACTGTCCTCTTTTTCTGTAGACACCCTGTACATCTACAAGGATCTAGCTGTCTTTCTATCTATAGATAAGATCTATATTTTGTCTTCTTTCTTTCCTTCCTCGCTTTTTTCCATCCTTCCCTCCTTCCTCCCTTCCTTCCTTCCTTCTTTTTCCCCCAACCAAAAACTTTTCAATTAAAACTTGACAAACGACAGCCATTGACATAAAGAGAGAGGTAAATCACTATAACCAATAATATGATGTCTTATCTGTGTCTTGAAAAAACTTAATCAGCCATTAGATTTTAAAAATCGTCATACAAATATGAGTCAAGATAGATATATCATTGACGGGGGGCAATGGAGAATTGTGTACACTTTCCAAAATGCCCCCTTTAATCTGCTAATTATCCCCCATGCTATGCTATGGGGGATTTACTTTTAGTCTCCATGTCATGGCGTCCATCAAATATCTCAAACACCACACCATGCACAATGCTCATCCTTTCCCAACATTCAAAGAACCCCCTAAACTTGTCAAATCTGACCATAAATCAATAAATATCATAACCATTTCCACATTCCAAATACTTTTTGCTGTGCTTTTGGCCTGCAGCCATGTTATTTTTAAAAGCGAACTCCACCCCCAGGTGTCTCCACATCCTTACATATATGCACAGTTGTGCACCTGGTGGAAATATTTGGCATAACGAAAATTGGAATTCTTGTGGGTATTAGCTTGCACCAAGTGCAAGTGTTGGCACCGGGTGCAAGTGTTGGCACTGGGTGCAAAAGTTGGCAACGGGTGCAAGTGTTGGCACCGGGTGCAAGTGTTGGCACCAGGTGCAAGTGTTGGCACGGGTTGCAAGTGTTGGCAACGGGTGCAAGTGTTGGCACCGGGTCCAAGTGTTGGCCCTGGGTGCAAGTGTTGGCAACTGGTGCAAAAGTTGGCAACGGGTGCAAGTGTTGGCACCGGGTGCAAGTGTTTGCACCGGGTGGAAGTGTTGGAACGGGTTGCAAGTGTTGGCAACGGGTGCAAGTGTTGGCACCGGGTGCAAGTGTTGGCATCGGGTGCAAGTGTCTGCACCGGGTGCAAAAGTTGGCAACGGGTGCAAGTGTTGGCACATGGTGCAAGTGTTGGCACGGGGTGCAAGTGTTTGCATGGGGTGCAAGTGTTGGCACGGGATACAAGTGTTGGCACCGGGAGCAAGTGTTGGCACGGGGTGCAAGTGTTGGCAACGGGTGCAAGTGTTGGCACCGGGTGCAAGTGTTGGCCCTGGGTGCAAGTGTTGGCAACCGGTGCAAAAGTTGGCAACGGGTGCAAGTGTTGGCACCGGGTGCAAGTGTTGGCACCGGGTGCAAGTGTTGGAATGGGTTGCAAGTGTTGGCAATGGGTGCAAGTGTTGGCACCGGGTGCAAGTGTTGGCACCAGGTGCAAGTGTCTGCACTGGGTGCAAAAGTTGGCAACGGGTGCAAGTGTTGGCACCGGGTGCAAGTGTTGGCAACGGGTGCAAGTGTTGGCACCGGGTGCAAGTGTTGGCATGGGTTGCAAGTGTTGGCACGGGTTGCAAGTGTTGGCACGGGTTGCAAGTGTTGGCATGGGGTGCAAGTGTTGGCAACCGGTGCAAAAGTTGGCAATGGGTGCAAGTGTTGGCACCGGATGCAAGTGTTGGCACCGGGTGCAAGTGTTGGAATGGGTTGCAAGTGTTGGCAATGGGTGCAAGTGTTGGCACCGGGTGCAAGTGTTGGCACCAGGTGCAAGTGTCTGCACTGGGTGCAAAAGTTGGCAACGGGTGCAAGTGTTGGCACCGGGTGCAAGTGTTGGCAACGGGTGCAAGTGTTGGCACCGGGTGCAAGTGTTGGCATGGGTTGCAAGTGTTGGCACGGGTTGCAAGTGTTGGCACGGGTTGCAAGTGTTGGCATGGGGTGCAAGTGTTGGCAACCGGTGCAAAAGTTGGCAACGGGTGCAAGTGTTGGCACCGGATGCAAGTGTTGGCACCGGGTGCAAGTGTTGGAATGGGTTGCAAGTGTTGGCAATGGGTGCAAGTGTTGGCACCGGGTGCAAGTGTTGGCACCAGGTGCAAGTGTCTGCACTGGGTGCAAAAGTTGGCAACGGGTGCAAGTGTTGGCACCGGGTGCAAGTGTTGGCAACGGGTGCAAGTGTTGGCACCGGGTGCAAGTGTTGGCATGGGTTGCAAGTGTTGGCACGGGTTGCAAGTGTTGGCACGGGTTGCAAGTGTTGGCATGGGGTGCAAGTGTTGGCAATGGGTGCAAGTGTTGGCACGGGGTGCAAGTGTTGGCACTGGGTGCAAGTGTTGGCACGGGGTGCAAGTGTTGGCACCGGGTGCAACTGTTGGCACCAGGTGCAAGTGTTAGCACGGGGTGCAAGTGTTGGCAGGGGGTGCAAGTGTTGGCAACGGGTGCAAGTGTTGGTAACGGGTGCAAGTGTTGGCACCGGGTGCAAGAGTTGGCACGGGGTGCAAGTGTTGGCAGGGGGTGCAAGTGTTGGCAGGGGTGCAAGTGTTGGCAACGGGTGCAAGTGTTGGCATGGGGTGCAAGTGTTGGCACGGGGTGCAAGTGTTGGCACGGGGTGCAAGTGTTGGCAGGGGGTGCAAGTGTTGGCAACGGGTGCAAGTGTTGGCATGGGGTGCAAGTGTTGGCACGGGGTGCAAGTGTTGGCACGGGGTGCAAGTGTTGGCAGGGGGTGCAAGTGTTGGCACGGGGTGCAAGTGTTGGCAGGGGGTGCAAGTGTTGGCAACGGGTGCAAGTGTTGGCAGGGGGTGCAAGTGTTGGCACGGGGTGCAAGTGTTGGCACGGGATGAAAGTCTTGGCAATGGGTGCAAGTGTTGGCAACGGGTGCAAGTGTTGGCGCGGGGTGCAAGTGTTGGCGCGGGTGCAAGTGTTGGCGTGGGGTGCAAGTGTTGGCGCGGGGTGCAAGTGTTGGCACCGGGTGCAAGTGTTGGCACCGGGTGCAAGTGTTGGCACGGGGTGCAAGTTGTTGGCACAGGGTGCAAGTGTTGGCAACAGGTGCAAGTGTTGGCAATGGGTGCAAGTGTTGGCAGGGGGTGCAGGTGTTGGCAACAGGTGCAAGTGTTGGCAACGGGTGCAAGTGTTGGCAGGGGGTGCAGGTGTTGGCAACAGGTGCAGGTGTTGGCATGGGGTGCAAGTGTTGGCAACGGGTGCAAGTGTTGGCAACAGGTGCAAGTGTTGGCAACGGGTGCAAGTGTTGGCACCGGGTGCAAGTGTTAGCCAATGGGTGCAAGTGTTGGCCAATGGGTGCAAGTGTTGGCAACAGGTGCAAGCGTTGGCACCAGGTGCAAGTGTTGGCAACGGGTGCAAGTGTTGGCACGGGGTGCAAGTGTTGGCAACGGGTGCAAGTGTTGGCAAGGGGTGCAAGTGTTGGCATGGGGTGCAAGTGTTGGCAATGGGTGCAGGTGTTGGCACCGGGTGCAAGTGTTGGCACCGGATGCAAGTGTTGGTAACGGGTGCAAGTGTTGGCAGGGGGTGCAAGTGTTGGCACGGGGTGCAAGTGTTGGCACGGGGTGCAAGTGTTGGCACGGGGTGCAAGTGTTGGCAACGGGTGCAAGTGTTGGCAACGTATATGTTTACCAATGTGTGTATACATTCCCTAAGGTTGTATACTGTACCAAAGGATGTATACATACTAAAGGGTGTACGCGGACCGAATGATGTACATGTACCAAAGGGTGTATGTGTTAAAAATAATAATGCTTACCAATGGATGTATACATTCCAAAGGCTGTATACTGACTGATGAGTGTATGCCAACCGTTGGGTGTTCGCTGACCGCTGGGTGTCTACTGACCGATGGGTGTCTACCGAGTTGTATCTACCGATGATGGGTTTCTATATCGATGGGTGTATACTGATGGGTGTATTCTGTCTTCAAGCAAGCCTTCAAGTGGTTGCACAGTATTTTGATGCGATGTCGTGCACTGGTAGCAGAGCTACGTTTGTGCATCTCATGCACTCCGTTCTAGTTGGTAGATGTGTAGGGCATGGGGGATATGGAGGCAGTATACCTGCTCTTGTTGTCAACTACGAGAAGGTCAAGACATCCTACACTTTGGCCCAAGCATAACAATAACTGTGTTTAATTGGTACCAATGCAAAATTGAGTATGAGAATTTTGACGACTCTGTCTCTCCCGGCCAATTTATTTGATCAATGTTTACATTCTGAAAATTCCAAGTGAATAAATCAGGTCCATGAAACAAGCAATGCAAACAAATTTGTAACAGAGCAGCCATGATTCCTCAGCAGCTGCCAGCTGCCCAGTACCCGTGAAATTTGCAAAAGTAGGTCAGCATGACCCAGTTAACTACATTGCCGTGATTGAACTTTGACCTTCAGAAACACAGGCTGTTTGTTTTCTTTATTAATTTTTTCACCTCAGAAAGGCACCAAAAGTTTATCAACGCAAGTTAAAATTCAGTTGAAACTGTATGCAAAGTTTTAATGACAGAGGTGAAAGAACATCACCAAGGCAGTTGTCATAAGTTTCCAAGCCTTCCAATCACAACAGAGATGCGCTTGCAAGCAAGCAAGCATCTCTAAAAATTGCCATATGAAATACATCATTAATTAAAGAATGAAGAACAGTCGTTATAGACAAGACATTTTTCAAGATTTCATTCTGTAGACCACTAGACTATAATACTTTTAGGTTCCTGCAACTACAGCCAAATCCAGTGCCGTTAATACAATTTTGGATTAGGCCAGACCGAATTGATCTTTAGCTTCTCAGATCTTCTCGAGATGCATTTTCTAGGGTCTTTCGGAGGATAAAAAAAAGCTTTTATCTCAATTTTTTATAAAATTGTGGATATTAATTAAAGCTGAATTATTTTCCGTAGGCAAATTTTAAAATCTGATAGTTAATTGACCCAAGAAGCTAAAAATGCAATAGGCCTATGTCTGGTTTTTCAAGACATAAATTCAGTATTCTTTATCATTTTTAAGTAACCTTCATCCTAGGCCTACCTGCCATTCATATTAAAATAAAATATTCCCATAAATTAAGACATTTCATCACAAAAAATGTTCCACAGTTAGGTTCCTTCCATTTTTTTGGTTATTTTTGTAAATTTCAAGGTCACAGTCATTTACCTATAATTACAGTATTTATGAATAACAGAAAATATAAAGAAACATTACCTAAATTAGCTTACCTTTTCAAGAGAAAATTTCAAAAGACATGCAATTCTCACACTTTGGAACCTATCTTAAATATAAATTGTTATGTTAACCATCGTTTTGGAACTTTTCTATAAGTTTTCTAAAACTAGTCCAAAAATTTGGCACTTATGCTTTTTTAAAAACATTTACAAACAAGAAGAAAAAACTTCAACAAACAACCAAAAACTTAATGAATTATGTGACCTTTCTGGACATTTTTTCCAGACAGTCAAGGGCATAATTTAATTAACAACTTATT
The DNA here is from genome assembly GCA_026936325.1 of Platynereis dumerilii. Classification (NCBI taxonomy): domain Eukaryota; kingdom Metazoa; phylum Annelida; class Polychaeta; order Phyllodocida; family Nereididae; genus Platynereis; species Platynereis dumerilii. The sequence goes on along the minus strand of JAPTHN010000012.1, from coordinate 11,332,047 downwards.
TCAAGGCCAAAATATTATGTACCATGCGCTTACTACGTTCAGGTAAGCTGTTAAGTAGTGATAGATAGATGGATGATTGGGGCTTTACGTCCTGTATTTATGCACTTAGTAGGCTAATTAGGAAAGGAGTAGGACACCCTTCACCATTTCTTTTATTGACGTAAGTCCCTGTGTAGCGGCGACATCTCGTGTAAACCCTCCCCCATTGCAGAAAGATCGACAGAATCCAGGCTAAACTTCACTCAAGCTAAGCTTGTTTAAGCTCTTAATTAAATTGATTAAATTCAGTACCAATTTGATTGATTAATTCATGAACCATTTCATCCGTCAAATGCTCAAAATTATGTGTAATTTCATCAGTTAAACTTGACATGGTCATAAGAGGGGTAATCCTTAGCCACAGTTGAGCTACCCGGTTCTTCTATGTACGAGTATATAGTCCAGTGAAAGTTGAGGCTGGACTGAATGGACTTGTGTACATGCATACAGTGCCATCTGTAAGTAAGTGAAACGGTTGATGTTTTGCCATAGGGTCAATTGCTAAACATGCTCAACCAAACTGCTTGTTGAGGAAGCATGAATTCTCATCGGATGGGATGAAAACATGTTGGGTCAACAAAAAAAGTTATTTGAGATATGTCTGACATGAATCATGTGAATGACAGCTTATTTTTTTATGCACTCAAGAGTTACTATGCTGTCTAAGTCTTTGATATTGAAAAGTAAGGGAGTCCAAGCCAGAGCAATTTTCATGGGGACTTAGTAATCATATATTTTGACCCATATATGTGACTATTTGGAGAGCAAAGAAAATTGACAGCCATCTGTAACCAACATAATACTCAAATATCATCTTGCAGGCCAAATACGTCTTAATCTCATATATCTGATGAGAATTCATGCTTCCACAAGCAGTTTGGTAGAGGATGCATTGACCCTATGGCAAAACATGATTTCATTTACTTACAGGCACACTGTGCTAAAGTTCAGCAAATGGCAAATACTTTTATTTGGACCTACAGTTGAGCCAAATGAAGTGATGACAGTTATTAACCAAATGTTGTACTTCAAAATTAGTCATCACTTACACCAGGTCATGCGTCATGAACTGGTCTGCTAAAATGGTGGATTTGTCGCAAGAAATTTCACAACAAAATATTCAACAGAACTTTTCTACCACTTCAACCTACGTTATTTCAACATATTTGACATCAGAAGAAAGGAAATATTCTCTAGTTTACAGAACTGTCATCCTTTTTAAAATCACTTAAACCATCATAACGCTGTTGCCCAGAACGTTGAAGCATGTCAGTCAGAATCAGGGGTGGATCGGAGTCGGTGTAGCGGAGTCGGTGTAGCAATATTGTGAAGAGAAGAAATCAGCCCCTCTGCACTGTCCCAATCATGGTTTATTTTTTCAGATAGTTATTTTAGTTCATGTGCTATGCTTTAGATGTCTTACTTGGGGTTTTTGAGTGTTTCTCAGGAAAAGCCAAGCAGATGTCATTCTCAACCTCAGCAGTAATCTACAGAAAGCATATTGCAAAATGATGTAGTTTGTGATTGCAAATAATTTCAATGTACCCTTAAAAAGCAAAAACCAAGCGTGATGTCATTCAGATTAGTTGCTAAATTGGGGTATCCTTGTATTAGAGCCTGTTCTGGGCAAGGAAAAGATCCCTCACATGGGGTAAATGTGTAGCATGTTGAGGACTCCTGCCCTCTCTCACATTTCATCAATGTAACCTTGTGAGTAGCCACAACATGTCATACAGGGCTGTGCTTACCATATCTATTGATATATCCATCTATCTACTCATCATTCTTATGCTAATTCCCAATCACTTTGATCCATGGACAGAAATCTTCCTATGTCGTAATTGTGTTACATTTAAGATGAGCTGGCTTATAAAAGGACAACAAATGTTCATAACATAGATAGTTAAAGGGAATATAATTTTTCTTAATTCTTTGGTGAATTTCACTTGGAAACACAAGTAGAAGGTGGGATTTTAGGGGAATTTTAAAAGAAAAAATATCTGTTATTGCTGTCAGGATTTCATATCGATCAATTGGATTAATGTAAATTGTGTCTACATATATTATTAGAGGAACTAGTCAGAATCATTTTGCAACAAACCCCATTATAATTGGTTAAGTAGTAGAAAAGTTACAGACGTTTTACTAAAAAACATCAATTTTGAGAAAAGCCTTAAAAACCTACCCTTTAATATACATATTTCAATGAGTGGGGGAGGCACAAACGTGTCCATATCTCGATAAGTATACAAGATAATTAAGTTCTGTTTGAAACACTGTATAGTGCTATGCTTCTGTGATGATATATCAGAAAATAGAAAAAATATACATTTTTGACCTGCGACGCAAAATGGACCAGTCCATGACGCATGACCACCAATCAATCTAAAAGTGAACCAATAGAGGGTTTTCGTGACAGCTTCCTGATCAAGAATCCGTGGATTCAAAGCCTGGCTCAAGTGGCAATGATGACGGCAAAATATGTGGCAGTGATGACGGCAAAATATGTAGCAATGCTGGTGAAATAGTTGAGTCTACTTTTTTGGAAATGGCAGAGAAAGGTGAATCTGAATTGCGGCAAGTGAAGTGCTGTTATTGTGGTTGTTCAATGAACAAAATAATATCCAAATAACCACGAATAGAATGTGTACACATTTTTTAAATCTTGAAGTCGCCCAATTTCCTCCTTTGAAAAATGGGCGAAATTGAAAAAAATTTGGAACAAAAAAATTGTTTGTTTTTTTTAAATCTAGGAAAACAATTTTTTTCTTTTTTTTAATTTAGGAAAAAAAATTTTAAATCTTGGAGCAGGAATGTTTATATTTTGAAAAACAGAAGTTACCCGATTTCCTTTTTTTCAAATTAGTGTAATTGAAAAACAGTTGAAATTTTTTTTTTTTTTCAAATCTTGGAAAAAAAATTTTGGGAAAAAAAAATTTTTTGAAATTGAAAAAAAAAAAGTAATTTCCATACATCTAGCTACCCTAACAAACCAATAAAACACAAAAACAGATATATTGAACCTGTAGTTATTGAACAGTAGAGTTGACAGACAATATTTTCAGACCATTACTCCTGAATTAGCCTGGTGAGCCAGGCTAAAAATCCACTTCGAGGCAGAGACATTCCTATTGGAGGATAGGCTTCCCACCCTTGCATCTGATTGGTCCAGGCATTTATATCCCAAGGTGGAGTTTGCCTCTAAATAGCCCAAACTGGTGCTGATGGGGAGTAAAACACAAACTCACTCACTCCAAACTGGAGTAATTGCAGTTAATTTTAATGTTCTATTTTTAATTACACTTTATATCTCAAAAATTTTAATATATAATTGTATCAGATTTAAGACACATGAATCTGAAACTCATACATGTGGACAGCAAATTGGGAAAATGTCATTTTAGGCCAAAATATTAGACCAAAATATCGACCATTCTTGAAAAAGATATATATGTACTCTATACTTCAAACCATGGAGAACATTTTTAAAACTCATACAGAAAATTTGGTAAACTAACCAGTTTGTGGACAGGATCTTCACAAGGCACTTTTTCTAAGGTCGGTCGTTAGACAAAACAAGAATCCATGGATTCAAAACCGGCCTTTGGTGATTATATATTCGGGATTGAAATCATGAACAGGGGGATTTATATATTATTACGTGGATTGTTTTGTATTAAGCAGTTATTGCCAGACTGATAGTGTTTGCTGCAAGCCATAAAAACTTTGTGGGGAACCTCTTAGCAAATGCCTATACCATATTTCAGAATTGTAAGTGAACTACTTAAGTCACAGTGGGCACTTCAAAATATGGTGTCCATTTCGGCAGCCATCTTGGAAATTTTCTCATAATTTATGAGGGAACCCCTAAGCAAATCCCCAAACCAAATAATAAAGTCTAAGTGAAATACTAAAGTCACAGTGGGCAATTCAGAACATCCATTTTGGCAGCCACCTTGGATTTTTCCAAAAATTTTGAGGGGAACCCCTAAGTAAATCCCTGTACCAAGGTTCATAAATGTAAGTGAAATACCAAAGTCACAGTGGGTATTTTAAAATATGGTGGCCATTTTGGCAGCCATCTTGGATTTTTCCAAATTTTTTTAAGGGAACCCTAAGTGAATCCCTGTACCAAGTATCATAAATCTAAGGAAATACTAAGGTCACAGTGGGCAATTCAAAATATGGCGGCCATTTTGGCAGCCATCTTGGGTTTTTCCAAAAGATTTTGACGGAGACCCTAAAGTGAATCCCTATCCCAAATTTCATAAATCCAAGTGAAATACTAACAGCCTTAAAACTCGCTCTGACCTTTAACAAGGCATGTGGGCCGGTAAAAACTGGTTTACAGGACCGCCAGAATTTTTACAGGCCCGTTTATTTGTGGTGTCAAGCGTCTTTTGCAACCTTTTCTGCAGACTACAATTAAAACACCACTTTAGTTTACAGTCTGTAAAACTGATATCCAAACAGAGTGGGCTGTTGCACTGTGAAAATGGCACTTCGTGAATCATCATATTGATGATTTGTCACGATAATTTTACTCTTAAGATCAGTCACATGACAAATCAAATAGCCTTCTATTCATCATGACAAATCAAATAGCCTTCTATTCATCATGACTAATCAAACAGCCTCTATGTTTCCCATGGATGTTAAATTTGGGAAGATGACACTTCATCAGTTATTATGACTCACAGTCACAGAGTGCCAAAATCTGTGGGAAGCAACACTCATTTTATGCATATCAAATTTACAGGCTGTAATGATAAAGTTTGTCAAAGTATACTGTCAGAATGAGAAATGCACTGAGGAAGGCCCTGGTCTCTTGGGGAGTTTAGTGGATGGGTGTCGATAGACATTCATTGCTTGCAGGAATAATTTGGCAATGGTACATAACTACATCATAGCACTGTACAGAAAGCTGGTGAAGAAGTAGACAATGCCAAGTGTTATAAACATAATGATCCACTGAGCAACCATGCTTCATCTAGGCATGAACAATTATTTTAAAACACAAGTACTTAAATGGTTTGACTCTCACAGTGCCTTGGAATTATAAGCAATCCTGACACAGGGGCAACTTCTCCAATGAGGCTCACAGGCCCACTGCTGGCTGCAGCTGTTCATTGCACCTGTAACCATGGTAACCCCTTACAGCTAACTGAATCCCCCATTCATAATGGGCAGGTCCATATCTGTCATTGGCCCCCATTGCTCACTGGGTTGCAGCACTGTGTTCAGAGGGGCAAGGAAAGTGGACAAGTGGACAAGTTGACACATGGACAAGTGGACAAGTGGACAAGAGTCCCATTTCACTTAAGCCCTCCTCTATTAACCTGCCGGTTAAAAACAACTGTAATCTCAGTGTAAATCAAAATCACGGCTGAGCTTTTTTTTTCATTGGCAGAAAATATGTGACCTGCTCCACCAAAATGGGTTCAAAGTCGGTCTCTTATCATATTTAGTTGTGAAAATGACTTTATTCTACTGGAAACGGGCTTTAAAATGATGGTTCACATGTTTTGATATCTCTATCCAATCCAAAGATATGGCACCTCAAACATTGATGATGCGAAACATCAAACTTGAGTAAACAGCATTTGAATTTCCCGCTTTTGCTATGAAAGAACTAAAAAAATCAAGAACAAGACCCATTTTAGATCATTTAAAATCAATTTATCGTAAATTGGTCTTAATTATTCAAAGGAAATATCTTTTGCTAGAAAGTGGTACCAACAGCTAAAAAACATTGAAATGTGACCTTTTGACACATTTTGCTCATTTCTGGGAAATATAAATTGCCTACTTTGAACTCATTTTGGTGGAGCAGGTCACATATGTTGGGTCGGTCGAACCGTGAAGCTAAAACTGAATCTTGTCTGGCCTTAACGTAAAAGTAAATTCAAGTAAGAAACGCAAGGTGGCCTCCAGGTAAAATTTAAAATAAAGTCCTCCTTGTGGTTATTTTCAACAGTTAAATTTTCATATCCCATGGTATTCCTACCTTCTCATTCCGATGATAATGGCCTTCTTCTTGAATTCTTCATGTCCGATTTTAAAATACATCGATATATAGAGTTGTAAGATCAATCTATCAAGTAGGAATCAAAGTTTTAGAATTATGAATTAAAAGTAAAAGATAAATTTGATTAATTTGTCTTCAATCTGCCAATGATCTAAGTGTGTCCAATTGACACAGTGGCACACATCATATTGTGCTTATGCCTTATGGAACGTGTATAAAGTGAATTGAATAAGTATTAATGCAGATTAGTGGAAGAATTTATTATTATATCCCTTTGAAAAAGCATTCACGGAGCTAAAACAGCTCATTGCGCTCGATTTGCATACTGTGTCCAAGGAAGGCATTCATTTTATAATTATCACACCCTTTCTTCAGATACAAATATCGTTCTTAGTCGAGAAAATACGGTACATGTGTTGTTGTTTTGCAAAATTTTAAATACCCCCAAGACATTTTAAGAGTTTGGTTGAATTAATGTGCCCCTCAGGCCAGTCTGCTAACTACAAAACATCATACATGAGCTATCAATGTCTTTTTTTCTGTTTTTTGGCATAAAATGATAAATCATTTGCCTAGAACTACAAAATATTAGGGTAATCATAGGCGTATTTCGCAGGGGGTCGGGGGGGGGGCTGCAGCCCCCCCCCCCTGGCATCAGGGCAAATGGCATGTATTAGGGCAAATCCTGACCAATCAGGGCAGATCCACTGCCCTGGTCACATTCGCACCATGTTAAAATTTCAGGACAATATAGTCACAGCCCCCCCTCGAGACAGCCGTCCCGTACGCCTATGAGGGTAATTTTTCTTTTCATCTAACCCCCTAATTAATTATACAATAGCTTACAATGAAAATTGAGTAGATTCAAGCAGTGCTGTGGCGTAGCTCTATCAATCAAATTAAAAGAAGCGTTTACAACCAATAAATGAAAGGTCTAAAGTTGCTGAAGTAAAACTTCTTTTATCATTATGATTAAATTTCTTAATTTCTCTCTGATTCATGTTATATGTTAAACCTATGCAGTACCAGTGAAGATACATAAATTTAAGTATTGCTCAACACTATGCATTCAATATGGGCCTAATAGCAATGATAATCATTGATAACAGCACCCAGGAGACACACAGAAGATATAGACAGATCTATAGCCTAAGGGGTGCACAGAGGGCTTCCACACAATTGACCTTATCCTCAATGAATTATGTCTGAGGTCATTCCGTCATGGTCTGGTGATTCCTGTCAAATTGTGTCAAGGTTGACTGAATTTATTCCTCACTATGCCAGGCGGTTGTTTAGAGCCAGGCAAAAAATGTCATGCACAAAACGAGCTCCTAATTCTTTCAAATTTACCGAAAATATACTATTCAAAGGGCCTAATTGCAAAAATGACATATTGTGGTCGTATTGCATGGGTTGTCAGTGTCAAGAACAGTGAAATAGCCGTCTAAAATTAGCTTCCTTTTAACCACATCAGAGCCATTTTTTGCATCAGCCATGTTTCATCAACATGTTCAAAGCATGTGACAAACAACTCAAAATTCGGAGCTATTCGGCATCGATTTTTGCAGAAGTTTCCAAATGAAACCCACAAACTTTGCCCCCAAACGTGCATATTACATCATCCATTCAATCTGCAAGCCAATAAACGAAAATCTTACCTAAATTAGGACGGAATTAAGAAGATTTTGATTGAGCATCACAAACGGACATGTGCTGAGCTGTTTACGTTGGTCAGCAGCCAATGAGCTGCTACTTCCGCAACAGCTCATTTGCATCTGACCTAATTTCGCTTTCTATTTTGATGGAAGCACGTGGTCTCCAGTGACACACCCCCAAAGCTGTCAAATAGCTTCAAATGAGTCATCTCAGCTCAAAAGATCAATTTAAAGGTAAGAACAAAGGAAATTGAACTGTCAAATGCAGTTTAGGATGCAATTGGCCAAATGGTGGTAATTTGGTATAGTAACATGCTTTCAAGTAACAATTTTATTGATCGGAAAAATATATTTGTCAAGAGCACAAGATCATTTAACCAGCACTCCGTGTAACAAGAATCCGCGGATTCAAAACCGACCTAACGCAATGAAATTGAAGGGGCCACTTCTTAAACCACTGAGCAACTGATATTGGAAGATAAGAGAAATAGTTGATTGGAAGATGCTAGACTATTAATATAGAATCAATGCAGTTCGAACAAATTCCTAAAAAAAGGAAAGATGGCTGCCAAAATGGCTGCCATCTTGGATTTCTCAACATGTTCCTCATCCCTACCAACAGGCCAATACCTGTACCAAATTTCATAACTGTAAGTGAAATATTAAGGTCACAATGGTCAGTTCAAGAATGACGAAAGATGGCTGCCAAAATGGCCGCCATCTTTGATTTCTCAACAAGTCCCTGATCCATACCCATAGGCCCATACCTGTGTAACAAATTTTATAACTTTAAGCGGAATATTGAGGTCACTATGAGCAGTCCAATAAATGAAAAAAGATGGCTGCCAAAATGGCCAACACAAAAAAGCCACCATCTTGGATTTTTCGACATGTTCCCAATCCATACCCAGAGTACTCTACCAAATTTCATAACTACAAGTGAAATATTAAGGTCACAATGGGCAGTTCAAGAATGAAGAAAGATGGCCGCCAAAATGGCCACTACAAAATGGCAACCATCTTGGATTTCTTGACATGTTCCCAATCCATACCCAGAGTACTATACCCATACCAAATTTCATAACTGTAAGTGAAATATTATGGTCGCAATTGGCAGTTCAAGAATGAAGAAAGATTGCTGCCAAAATGGCCACCACAAAATGGCTGCCATCTTGGATTTCTCAACATGTTCCCAATCCATACCCAGAGTCCCATACCTGTACCAAATTTCATAACTGTAAGTGAAATATTAAGGTCACAATGGGCAGTGCAAGAATGATGAAAGATGACTGCCATAATGGCCACTACAAAATGGCCGCCATCTTGGTTTTTTCGACATATTCCCAAAACATACCCAGAGTACTATACCTGTACCAAATTTCATAACTGTAAGTGAAATATTATGGTCACAATGGGCAGTACAAGAATGAAGAAAGATGGCTGCCAAAATGGCCACCACAAAATGGCTACCATCTTGGATTTCTCGACATGTTCCCAATCCATACCCAGAGGCCCATACCTGTACCAAATTTCATAACTGTAAGTGAAATATTAAGGTCACAATGGGCAGTGCAAGAATGAAGAAAGATGGCTGCCATAATGGCCAACACAAAATGGCCGCCATCTTGGATTTCTCGACATGTTCCCAATCCATACCCAGAGGCCCATACCTGTACCAAATTTCATAACAGTAAGTGAAATATTAAGGTTACAATGGGCAGTTCAAGAATGAAGAAAGATGGCTGCCATAATGGCCACCACAAAATGGCTACCATCTTGGATTTTTTGACATGTTCCCAAACCATACCCAGAGGCCCATACCTGTACCAAATTTCATAACTCTAAGTGAAATATTAAGGTCACAATGGGGATAAACCTTGTCTGTCATCACCAAACATGGTTTACATCTGGTTTGTGGTTGCAGTTTATGCCTACTGTTTATGGTTTCACCTGATCCATTTACAGCTACTGTATTAACCGGCCTCCGCTGTTAGGCCGGTTAAAAATCAGGCAATGAGTTCGCATGAAGGTTCTCAGAATTTCTAAATATTTTGCAAAAAGTTTATATCACCTTTTAATAACTCAGTGGTAACTTCAAATATTTTTAAAAAAATTTTGAATGCCCAGGGTAGGCCTTTAAAAAATTGATGTTTATCACCCCGGACAGACGCAAATTTGACAAAAATGCCCTAAATTAAGGTAAATTTTGTACATCCTATTCACATACTTATATTAACAATGGAAAAACAAGCCATACATCATTTTCAAGGAAAACTTCATGACATACCATATCAAGCATCATATTAAAGAATTTTTATGTTTCCAAGGAGTGTTGCCATGGCAACCACATGCAGTTTTAGCATTTTTGGCTCAGACCTTAAAAAGACGCATTTTCAAGGCTATATTTATAACCCCTCTTGGTAACGCCTAGAAAAATATGGTTGGAATATCACCAGAAAGCACTACTCTTGTGCTATAGTAGCTATACAAAAGTATTTTCAAACACCTGTAACTCTCAATACTTTTTATTATACTGATGAAAAAAATTTTTTGAGGATTTTTTAATTTTCCGTAATTTGACCAATTTTCAAGGCCGTATATCTCCCTAGGTAAAACCTGGAAAATTATGCTTGAAATATCACCTTAAAGCACTACTCTTTTGCCATACAAAACCATCTTCACACTTCTGTAACTCTCATAACTTTTTATTTTATAGGCAAAAATAATTTGTTCCCTTTTTTGCATTTTCGTTAAATAGACCCATTTCAAGGCCATATATCTTCCATGGTAACGCCTGGAAAAATATTTTTGAAGTATCACCAGAAAGCAGTACTTTTATGCTATGCAAAACTATCTTCAAACACCTGTAACTCTTAATACTTTTTATTTTATTAAGAAAATAATTTGTTCCATTTTTTGTGCATTTTTCTTCTTTTTTTAAAATAAAATTGGTCCGTTTCTGTCGTGCTTCTGATCCGCTACAGCTAAATAGTTGCAAGACCTGAGTGCTTTATAGCAGAAATTGATAACCGAGTCTACTAGCTTTCTCTATGACATATATAAACATTCTTTATGACCCTTCCTGAAATATTTTCCGATTCATACTTTTCTTTTTGCAAGGTGTTCGACTGGTCATGCCTAAACGTACATCTAAAAGGAAAAAAAAAATTATGCCCAAACCTAGCAAACCAATTAAAATTGATAAAAGGGGGTTCCTATTTCAAAACAAGCAGAATTATACAATTTCAATGAGATAATAAATTTGTGTTATGCCAATATGTACAGTTCTAAATGTTTCCAAACTGAATCCAAACGTTTTTGTTGTTGCAATTAGATCTCATACAACTCTACCCTTTTAGGGTATTTCAACATGTAGTAGCAACACATATTTCTGGACTAATTTGTGTGGGTATGTGGTAATTCTTTCCCCAAAGAATCTTCCTCAGAAAAAATCTTCACTAAATACTCATGAATGTATATAGTAGTTTCCCATTCACGAAATACTAGAAAATTTGACACAGTTCTTTTGGACCGATGGCAGTGCCATAATATCACCAATGAAACTGACTGTCACATGACTGTAAAATAAGGTGTCCAGAATTAACAACTGAGGTGCAGACACCATTTTGGCAAACAATTATTACTTTAAAAAAAACAACAACATTGTAATATATGTATACTGTACATATTGTGCATTCATGACGTTCTAAACGAAGATACATGACAATGATTTCTCTTTTTAATCATTCCTCAATCCTCATTGCCGTTCAATGGCTGCCGTGAATTTGGATATGAGCAAATTGGTAATAAATATGAAACTGTGAATCGACCGATAGCAGAAGAATCATACTAAGGTGCTATATTTGTCATGAAAAACAGTAGAAAATTTTGGAAGATTGTCTCAAAATTCTTGTTGAGATAAAGAATATTTAGAAGAAATGTTTATAACCAAAAGAAATTTATAATACAGAAAGTCAGTTTCTTCAAAAATGTTGTGATACCATATTTTGAATAGATAGCAGAATACAAATTCAACTTATTTCATGATTACAGTAGCGTATATTCATTCACGGACCTCCCAACCTCAGGAACATCGGTTCCATTGTTCCGCATTCTTTTTAGAGGGTTTTCACCAAAAAATCGGGTTCCTAATAAACAAAATTTCTGTATTGAGAAAAACGCAAATATAGCCAAAACTTCCAGTTGAAACGGTTTTACAATGCACTTCCTGTAGTTTTTAAATTTAAGGCTAAATACAGCATCTGATCAATAACAGTAGCTGAGCAGTGAGCATCCTCCTCAAGCTTTATTCTGGGCAGTTTTGAACGGTTGTAAAACCAGCTCAACAGTTTTCGGGGGCCAGAAAGCAATGAAATAACCATTTGATGGTAATTTTTTTAGAGGGTTTTTAAGTTGTCAAAAAATAGGGTTTTTGCATTAAAATTAGAGTATGAGTGTTTTAGGCTAAAAAAGGGGGGAAAACCCTAGTTTTGAGGGTTGGTTGTGTACTCATATATAACCCTTTCAATAACCATGATCAAATTGAAAATATTATTGGTTTGTGTTAATAGATCACAGAATCAAATAATTCTGTGCCAGAAAAAGAAATATGTCAGTTATGTCAGTTGAAGGGAAAAATACTATATCGGATTTCCATTTTGTGCGTATCCGAAGTGGCATTATTTTTAAGGTGATGCTGCTATTACTGGCTGCCCCGGATATACTATCAGCCACCCAGTCACAGATAGATAGACAGATAGATACTTAGATAGATGAATAGATAGATAGACGGATAGAAAGATAGCTATGGTAAGTGCAGCCCTCTAAGCCCACTTCTGGGGACTCACAAGAGTTGATTTACTAGATGGGAGAGAGAGTGCAGAGTCCTCAACAATGAATGTCTAGTAACACATTTACCCCATGTGAGGGATATTTTACTTTGGTCGGTGACACTAGTCACTTGTCACTAAAGTTTTTCGTTGTAAAAACCGACGTTAAATAAATTTTGTCTATTGTCTATTGTCTATTTGCCATCACAGAAATGATACAAGGGGCCCCCAATTTTTACACAACATCCCGCTGGGATTTTCTGCCTGAATGTCCATCAAAAATTTTGGGTTCCCCATGCAACCGAGGTTAGAACCCATGCAGGCAAAGACCTTCTGCAGGCAACTTAACCACTATCCCACCCGGCTGCCCCATTTTAATCATCATTTTTGAACATAGATCAATTCTGTGAAATAAAAAATTCTAATCTAAAGTTCTCTGTGGCCTCATGCTTAAAGGCATTTCTTGTTTCCAGTTTGGCTGTGAGGTCATTGGTTGAACTCCCTCTCCCTCTCCTGAAACTCGATATGGTCCAAGCCCATGGACCATTAAATGAGGGATTGTATCCAATGTTCTTTACCAGGGCAACAGAAAGATCCTAGACATCCTTGAGCAAATAGGGTATAAGCCAGACAACTAGTCTTTTCATCACTCATCATCACATAGCGTTAACCAATCCTGGAGAAAGCTGCAGCAAAAGCAGACCTTTTTTAAGAAACTTAAACTTTAACTTTTTTAACAACTGCAGATTACCACAATTTACATTGTGGACATGGATTAAATACTTTCTCAGAACTTATTCACTACTTATGCCATACTGGCAACAGGCGGATGTAGGTCCTTCATTTTAGAACATGTTCAAATCTTATGAGCTCTCTGGACGTATGACAACGTATTTTAATGTATTTCAACGTGGTTACCATTTAAAAAACGTTTTTATATTATTCAACTTATACAAAACGTACATGTTATATTCATACTATCTAAAACGGGGAGGTGTGACAGGGCCTTATTAAAATAAAGGTTTCAGTGCCAAAAACACAAACTCTCTAGTTTCTCTTGGCATCCCTCCAACATCATGTAATCTCCCGGGTTCATTTATAAATTATTTGTACTTGTGATGTTTGAAGAATTAACTAACTATCTACGCTTCTTTGATTTTTCCTTTATTTCCTCTGTGGCTCTGTAAGCCTCTTTTTTCTAAGGATTTATTTAATTACTTTATGATGAGCTAACCTGAAAAAAAAAAGGTGTTGGCTTATCAGGGAAGGTGATAAAAGATTGAAAACTTCGAAAGAATGCAAATGGATAAAACATTTTGAAGAATAAGTAACATTTTCTTGCAGTTGCTTGGCTTAATCTGATTAGAATCAGGTGACAATTTTCAAATACTCACAAAATAAGCTCAGAAATGGATACCAAATGATGAAAACCGCTGAGAAAGTGGTACTGCAAGAAAATTGATCTTAAAAACTGAGGGAAGTAGCCTTAAGAGACTGAAAGTGGCTTGTTTTTTTTTTTAAAACGCCCCCTTGTGGCTGTTAGCAGAGAAATTAAAAACGTCATTGATGTCATAGAGAAAGCTAGTAGACTCGGTTATCAATTTCTGCTATAAAAAAATCAGGGCTTGCAACTATTTAGCTGTAGTGGATCAGAAGCACGACAGAAACGGACCAATTTTAGTTTAAAAAGAAGAAAAATGCACAAAAAACGGAACAAATTATTTTCTTAATAAAATAAAAAGTATTAAGAGTTACAGGTGTTTGAAGATAGTTTTGTATGGCACAAGAGTACTGCTTTCTGGTGATACTTCAAAAATATTTTTCCAGGCGTTACCATGGAAGATATATGGCCTTGAAATGGGTCTATTTTACGAAAATGAAAAAAAGGGAACAAATTATTTTCACTTACAAAATAAAAAGTTTTGAGAGTTACAGAAGTGTGAAGATGGTTTTGTATAGCAAAAGAGTAGTGCTTTCAGGTGATATTTCAACCATAATTTTCCAGGTGTTACCTTGGGAGATATATGGCCTTGAAAATTGGTCAAATTACGGAAAATACAAAAAAACTCAACAAATTGTTTTCGTCAATATAATAAAAAGTATTGAGAGTTACAGGTGTTTGAAAATACTTTTGTATAGCCCCAGAGTAGTGCTTCTGGTGATATTTCAACCATATTTTTATAGGCGTTACCAAGAGGGGTTATATGGCCTTGAAAATGTGTCTATTTAAGGTCAGAGCCAAAAATGCTAAAACTGCTTGTGGTTGCCATGGCAACACTCCTTGGAAACATAAAAATTCTTTAATATGATGCTTCATATGCTATTTTATGAAGTTTTCCTTGAAAATGATGTATAGCTTGTTTTTCTATTGTTAATATAAGTATGTGAATAGGCTGTACAAAATTTACCTTAATTTAGGGCATTTTTGTCAAATGTGCGGCTGTCCGAGGTGAAAAACATCAATTTTTCAAAGGCCTACCCTGGGCATACAAAATTTTTTAAAAAATATTTGAAGTTACCACTGATTTATTAAAAGGTGATATAAACTTTGTGCAAAATATCAAGAAATTCTGAGAACCTTCATGCGAACTCATTGCCTGATTTTTACACGGAGGGCTGGTTAATTATTTTCAGTTTATTACAAAAAAGTCAGACAAGCCATTCATTTATAGAATCCGTGTACATGTGTAAATTTACATTTCAAAGATATATACATGCTGTTAGTTTGTTATAAAACATAAAATATATCTTATGTACAAAAAGTCAAAATACCAGAATACTTGTAATGTAATTGTAAAGTTCTGTGTAATTTTTAAGAAAGAAAAAGTGGCTGCATTGAAATTTATAACAGTGAAAAAAAGTGCAATTTTCATCACAGAGTTCCATGCTTTACATGATTTATTATATACAAAGAAGTAAAATGAAATGGAGATATCATCTTGATCAGTTAAAAGTCAAAATTTTGTGTAAAAAAAGCAGGTCAATGGCTGCAGTCGTCAACATACATAGTTATGGTCTAAAAATACAATAATGAAGTTAATTTATGGAGATACTATAATGTAAAATTGCAAAAGCATTTTTATAAACAGTGAAAAATCTTTATACATGTATATTAAGGCGTAAAGAACATAAAAAGTTTAAAAAAAAGAAAGAAATGATATAGATTAAAGAAAAGATAAAGTATAAAATACAATTACATGATGCTTGTAATGTTTATTAAGCATACTTCGACAAAGTATAAAAGTTGTTAAGGTAATATTTTCATAGGCCTACTTTATATATAAATTTAATGTACCAATATACATACATCATACTGTACAGGCTAAACAAGTGTACTCAAACTATCAGATACATGTATTTCATGTATACATCCAATTCAAACATGTAACAAAAACAAACTGACATTTCAATACTGGATTTCAAATCTTTCATATACAAGATAAGTCCGAAAAGTGAAAAGTTCGAGTGATTAGCCTCCAAAATCTACATGATCTAATCTCATGATAAAATGTTTATAGCAACAAAATGTTGAGACTTAACAATACAAAAAGGTATAGATGTGTGATGGTGAGATATATATCTGTACCTATGTTCAGTGGCATATCTAGAAGTGGCCTGACAGGGGTTCATAACACGCGGTGAATACGGAGCTATTCGCAATTTTCCAATCTTTCCCACGTTAATCTATCTTTCCTATGTTAATTTTGGGTCGGGGGGGGGGGGATCATGGCCTAATACCCCTCTAAATACGCCACTGCCTATGAATTCTTAACCATAGAGAGGGCATAGGGGGCCTGAGCCCCCCCTCCCACCCCCGGATGACTGAAATGAAAATGACATATTCAGGAAAATATGGAGCCACGCGGGCCCGCGAATGCCAGAACGACGCTCAAGGCCCCCCTAGACTATCCTCTCTAGACCTGCCTTTGTTTGCAGTGGCTTTATTTTATTTTGGAAGATTGAATGCATTGAAGGTCATTTACAACCTAGGTGTGGCAAGGGCCAACGCAAGAATGATCGTAATGATGATGTAGAAAAGAAAGAAGAATCGATCGAGGACTTGAGCGATGTATTTCCAGGTGACGTCATCCGCTTTCCTCATCTGGATGCTGTCGTTGTCTTCTTGTTCCACGAGACTCGAGTAATGGTCTCGCTGGACACACAGGAGGCGACCCAATCCTTCGCCGACGACCTGTAACAAAAGAAAACAAAGAAATGAAGAAATTTGAGACTGAAAATAGATAGACAGATAAATAGATAGTTGACATGTGGTGCAGCCTTCAAAGACATAGCAAGGGCGCCAGAAGGAATCGAAGGCGGCAGGGGGCGATCGTGCAAGAAAGGAAAAATCTAATTTGCGACTAAAATTTAATGCAGTGTCAATAACATAATTTTGAATAATTACATACTTTTTATACTTTTTTTTTTCTATAAAACCAAAAGGGCACAACCTGCCCCCCCCCCCGGCAAAGAATAAAAGGGGCAATTGCCCCCCCCTCCTTCCCCCCTGTTCCAGCACCCTCGACACAAAGGGAACAAATTAGGAAAAAACTTACAGTTTTCATAATTCTCGGCGGATTGGAAATCTTCTCAGCCAGGTTGAGAATTACTGCCGATGCCACCATGCAGAAAAGAAGTAGAACTAGGACACTGATGTAATACACAGCTGAAAAAAAAAAGTTTAAATTAATAAAAGACAGGATGTGTGCCACATATAGGATTTATAAAAGTACAAGACCTTCTTCAGTGAATTTTTTCTGCAACTGCGAGTCTGCGAGACTGCAGGGAAGTGATTGTTCAACGTATTAGTCGCGCAGTGAAACAAATTAGAGTTTCCACGGTTTCATTTACACCTTGTTTTAATAAGTTAAAATCACAGTGCAGAAAGGAGAGGAGGGTTGGTCTAGTGGTAATGTGCTGGACTGCCAATCGCTGAGTCCAGGGTTCGAATCTAGGTCTTGCGGGGTCACCTGGGCCTATGTTGGACGGCTGTTTAAATGATCATTCGCCTCATTGCAGTGTCCTTCTACTGTCCTAATTGGCCTACCAAGTGCATAAATACATGACGCAAAGCTCCAATCATCCATCCTTCCATCACAGTGCAGCAACTAAATTAGGCCAGACTTTTTAATTTCTAGCTTCTCGGATCGACCAACCCAACAGATTTTCTGCCTACCGAAAAAAAAAATTGAATATACCCACAATTTTTATAGCATTGACATTGTAAAAATTTGACATTTCACCTTTTTTTTTTTTTGTACTACCGACCAACCCTAGAAAACGAGCCTTGAGAAGATCCGAGAAGCTAAAGATCAATTATATCTGGCCTTACAAGCCACAATCCCCACAAAAAACATGAAACAAAGAGACCGAACATTCTAGAATCTTGAGCCTCTTTGATGTGTATCAGTTATGTACAGTTTGTCACGTCAAGCATTGAGATTGAAATTTAGCATCGTTTGTACAGTCCATAAAAATCAATGCAATGAGATTGGTGATTCTGCTGATACTAACTTAAGCAGAACTAAGTCTGGGGTGGCGCTGTGGTGCACTTTAGTGACGTCATTGCCCATTGTGTGTCAGATTGGTAGCATCACAAATATCAACATTGTGCAAAATTTGACTTTCATTTTTATAAACTCGCAAATATCTGACAGAAACAGCGCCAAAACATCACAAAAAAACCTTAGCTATACATAAGTATGTGTATTTCTCCTGTGGGGCTTGTGGTTGCTGAGATATCTGACCAAACGTGTGTCCTCTGCTTGACGTGACAAACTGCAATAGGCGTATACTTACCAACTGTAGGCATTCCATCAAAAGTAGGAGGCAGCAGATTCCCCAGACCGACCAGCAGAATCATTAGCGCAATTAGCAGACATCCCCCTGAAATTTTCAAATCAATTTTACGATAATTACATCACGAAGAAATTCTCATTGAACCAGGGCATTCTTTGCAGAATGAAATATGTTCAATCAACAATTCAACATATTATATTTATATCTTGTCTTTTTGGAAACAACAGATCATCGGCATTAACATGATTAATGATTTTACAGGGGCGTATCTAGAAATGACCTGGGGGGGGGCATTACATGGGGTGAATACGGGGCGCTCCGCGGCTTTTCCTATCTCTTCCATCTTAATTTTTGGCCCAATGGCCCCCACCCTAAATACGCCACTGTGCCCCCAGTCATTCATCCCTGGTAATGCCCTCCAAAAAACATTATAGTGTAATTATAAAATACGTTATTGTATAATTATGAAGTACCCACCTAGACTGAACCTCTGAGATTGCCTGTAGGGAAGGAGGAACATGAAAGGAGCCATAATCGCCACAAACACCATGGGGAGCATTGCAAGGTGGTTCAGGTAGGAGCCCTTGCGCTTCAGCTGAAAATTAACACATTCAAATTCAGATTATTTTATTTGTAGCTCATATGTAATTTTATATACTATGATTACAATTCTGTGTTATATTAAAACATAAATATATGAGCTACAGGAACTCCTCTAAGACAAAAGTGTGCCGCTGTCAAGGAGTCCCGGATATTATTTGTCCATGCATCATTAAGTACAGTGGCTGGTAGCCTTAAAATGTTTTCAAAAGAAAAAATAAGATAGAAACTGAAAACCTTTAGTTGACAGACCTGAAGAGGTTATGGCAACAGGAGTGTTAATGAATTTTTGTTCCTGACTAAGAAACAGGGTAGAGTTAGTTCAGTTTGTAGTACACTGAGCTGCAGATCACTTAGTCCAGGATTATATCCCGCAATTGCGAGTGAACACCATGGAAAAACCATTGAGTTCACACCATTGAGTTCATCCTTGTGAACTCAATGAAATAAATTATCTGACGTTATAACAAAACAACCCAAGTCAGGGTCACTGAGTAACAATATCACGAGCTGTTGTGTGAATTAATATCACTCGAGCCCGCAATTCACACAACAGCGACTGGTGACACAATGGCAACTGGTGACGTCACAACAAACTGCTGCTCCAAACTTGGGAGAATTTGAAGTTATCAGACTAAAATTTAGTAAAAACCACTGATAAAATCATTGCGGGATATAAATAAAACCCCATGACAGTGTAGTTCACAGCAATGAACATCAATCGTGTCAGGTCTACTTTCTGAATAACACTCGTCCTTCGTTAACCCTTACTGGACTGAAAGGACATTTATGGCATCCCCAGCTAGCTGCCTAAGGGACCATTTATGTCCCTCAGGAACATGCTGATGACGTCACAATCGTCCTGGGAGATTGTTTAGTTGAACTGCTCAGTCCAGTAAGGGTTAACTTAATTCAGAGCAGACATGACACTCATGATGTTCATAGCTGTGAACTACACTGTCATGGGGTTTTATTATACAACTCCCTTGAAAAAACTTGACTGCTAAATTTAGATA
Organism: Platynereis dumerilii; assembly: GCA_026936325.1. NCBI lineage: Eukaryota > Metazoa > Annelida > Polychaeta > Phyllodocida > Nereididae > Platynereis > Platynereis dumerilii. The sequence goes on along the minus strand of JAPTHN010000012.1, from coordinate 11,312,081 downwards.
CTGACAGAGAGTCATCTGGTGATAGACATGCTGCGAAGTGGCTAATTAAATTGAACTCAATTACGCTTGAAACTCCCACTGCATCGTTCTATGTGTAACGAGGCCAGTCCTGAGGCCTCCAACATGGCCAAAAGACATCCGAGACCGAGGTGAGGCCAAGGATTTGGCATCTGAGGCCAAGCCAAGGCAAAGGCCATCAAAATATGGCCCCAAGGCCGGCCTCGCGGACAAGCCCACCTTGAGATTTCCAAGAAAACTTTACTTACATGTATATTGAAAGTTATGTCATGATAAGGTTCGGTGCAGCATGCGTACGACTTCTCATTCTTCTTTGCGGAAGTATTGTGAACAGTCCACTGGAGATGTAATCCAAAGTTACTGAGGTCCATTTCGAAATATTCTCCAAAAAGACTGAGGGACACCTGGCATAGAAAACAGCAAGATTTAATTTTCATTCAACAGAGCAGGTAGAATAGAGTGAATAGAATATCTTATTTTTAGATTAGAATATTTTATAAACCTAAAAAAATAGTTTTACAACATAATCATAGTAAAAATTAAAATAAAATATATAACATGGAAGATGAAGATAAAGAGAGAGGAGGGGAAGAAGAAAGAAAAGAAGAAAGAAAAGAAGAAGAAAAGAAGAAAGAAGGAAAAGAAGAAGGAAAAGATGAAAGAAAAGAAGAAAGAAAAGAAGAAAGAAAAGAAGAAAGAAAAGAAGAAGGAAAAGAAGAAAGAAAAGAAGAAGGAAACGAAGAAGGAAAAGAAGAAGGAAAATACGAAGGAAAAGAAGAAAGAAGGAAAAGAAGAAGGAAAATACGAAAGAAAAGAAGAAAGAAAAGAAGAAGAAAAGAAGAAAGAAGGAAAAGAAGAAGGAAAATACGAAAGAAAAGAAGAAGGAAAAGAAGAAAGAAAAGAAGAAGGAAAAGAAGAAGGAAAAGAAGAATGAAAAGAAGAAGGAAAAGAAGAAGGAAAAGAAGAAAGAAAAGAAGAAAGAAAAGAAGAAAGGCGGAGAAGCAGGAGAATATGCCAGCCTAAAGAGGAGGAGCAGGTCAAAGAAGCGGAGGAGAAATACAAGAGAAAAGGAAGAAGATGAAGAAGAGAAAAGGGCTAAAAGAAAGGAACATGGATTGGAAAATAGAGACGAAAAACAAATGAAGAAGAGGCAAAAAGGTGGAGGAAGGAAAGGGGAGTCGAAGAAAAGAAAAAGGAAGAAGCAGGAGAAACAGTGATATAATATAACGAAAAGAGAGACAAAAAATAAATAAGCAGGACCCATAGAAGAACTTGGGAGATGAAGAAGTGGGACACAAATAAGAAGTGGGACACAAAAAGGAGGTAGAGGAGGAGGAGACAAAGAGAAAACAAAGGAGACAAAGAAGGAGACAGAAGTGGGAAACAAAGAAGAAGTAGAAGACAAAGAAGACGTGGGGAGAGGGTGACTGAGTTTGTGTTTTACCCAGGCGCGCCATCAGCACCGGGAGAAGACGTGGGAGACAAAGAAGTATGGAAAAGAGGGAAGGGAGGAAGAGAAAGAGGCAAAGGGAAGGACACAAGGAAGAAGTAGGAGATAAAGAAGAAGTAGCAGATAAAGAAGAAGTTGGAGACAAAGAAGAAGTAGAAGACAAAGAAGGAGAAAGAGTCAGAAGGAAGGGCACAAGGAAGAAGTAGGAGATAAAGAAGAAGTAGCAGATAAAGAAGAAGTTGGAGACAAAGAAGAAGTAGACAAATAGAAGAAGTAGGAGACAAAGAAGGAGAAAGAGGAGAGAAGGAAGGACACAAGGAAGAAGTGGGAGATAAAGAAGAAGTAGCAGATAAAGAAGAAGTAGCAGATAAAGAAGAAGTTGAAGACAAAGAAGAAGTAGAAGACAAAGAAGGAGAAAGAGTCAGAAGGAAGGGCACAAGGAAGAAGTAGGAGATAAAGAAGAAGTAGCAGATAAAGAAGAAGTTGAAGACAAAGAAGAAGTAGACAAATAGAAGAAGTAGGAGAAATAGAAGCAGTAGAAGATAAACAAGAAGCAGTAGGAGAAAAATAGGGAGCAGACAAAGAAGGAGGAGACAAAGTAGAAGAAACCCACACATATGATTAAAGCAAACTTCTCGCTTATTAACAAATTATTCACCTCGTTACCATGGTAGACCCAGGATCCAAACTTGAGCATACAATTATGGCTGTCGTACGGGTAATTCCTCATGTCCATGATGCATCTGGCCGTAACAATAACTCTCGGAATCCACAACACGTGCCCGGTGTTACTGACCACTGCCAGCTGATCACCCGGCTTTATTGATTCGGCTCCACTGAAAATAAATTTTTAATAAATTCAAGGTTTTTTTTTATGTAACCAAAGAAATTGAATGCATCGGCTTTCCATAGAATTTGCATAATTTTGCATAATGTCTATAGTATTTAAAGTGCCATAGATCTAAGGATAATAAGAAGCAAACCAATATTGATGGCCATGTTGACCCATTCTAGGTGCCAAAGGGAAAACCTAGCAAGTCACATTTTGGAGTTTCTGAGAAAATTTACTTTTAAGTTCCAGTCCTTGCAATAAGAGATGGACTTACTGGGATTTCCCAGTGTCATTCTGGGGTAACGGGCCACTTCATGAAAATCTAAACTTAATTAATATATAGAAACATGTCTCAGAAGTCCTATTTTGACCTTAACTCAATTTGGGCCAAAATGTGACTTACTAGTTTTCCCCTTTGGACGCTAGCATTGTCTATTGGTTCATGAAAATTTTATTGAACCCTATACAAGAGCATCTTTTGGTACACATGTGAACTTAAGTTTTTTTAACATTTACCTTGGTTGATTTGAAAATAATGTTTTTATTATATAAATATTATGTGCAATCAAGTTTCTATTATTTTCGGCATACAATTGCTTTTTATCATTTTTGGGTGTTGAATAAAATAGATAAATAAAATACCCATTATAAAGAGCAATATCCGGCTGCCAAATGAGGCTGGGAGGAATCTTGATGTCCTTTATTCCGTCAAATTCATTTGGGTCCCACATCAGGTTGGGAGCATCCCATCTCTGAAAATACAGGATTTTTTTAAAATCTGGTAACTTAGTTCCATAAAATAACAAGAAAAGCACCCTTAAAAGAGTACTGTATTGATTTTAAGACGAGCTGATGTTTATTATTGTCAATACAAGGGAGCGAAATTATCACAGGAATTCAATCCTAGCTTTAATAAGATTCAAGTAACAAAGATTAATTAATCGTTGTACAAAAAGGCTTGACAAGAAAATTGCTAAAACAAGATCTGTCCCTTTACTTCTGTAAAGGATAATATGAATTTACAATTGAATTTATTTTGAAAGACAATGTAAAAACCAGTATATCCAAGCAAACTGAAACTTGGTTTGGGTCAAGTTTTACTGTTTTGTTAGATTTCCTTTAGGTTACATTATATAATTTTTTTACCGAATTTCTTGAAACAGAAATCAAAAAGCCATTTTCAAAAAGTTTTTCTTTAATTTTTTTTTGGAAAGAAGGAAAACAACTCACCATCTTCATCCATCCCTCGACAGTTATGTAACCTTTGTTGTCATCCTTAGAACAAAAAAATAGAGATTTTTTAAGCAAAAATAAAAAGTGATAAATAATTTAACATTTACTTCCAGCTCTCAACAATTAGGCAACAAATTAAGTTTTTAGCTTCTGAGTAGATCCAAGAAGCTAAAGATTAATTTGGTCTGGCCTTTTAACCTCTCATCATCCTGTGTGAAGAGAAAGATAGGGAGGCAGTATGTATCAAAATATTATGGGATGCAAAACACTCACCAATAGGCCTGCAATATGTATAAGTTATCACAAGGAAGTTCACGTAACGGTCCACTATCGTGCCTTGAGAGCCAGGTATCTGATCATATGTATAGGTTCACCAAGGGAGGGAATATGCGATTTACCACCTAAGGGCTTCAGCCCGAGGTGTGATAAACAGATATTCCCGATCCAATGGTGAATATAACCGACTTATACAATGAGACAAACACTCAAACAGACTAGCATGATATGAGATGCTAAGTGGACAACAAAGAATATTGGATTTCTTGGGGTAAAATACAGGCTTGTGATTGGCTTACAGAGGTGTTGAATGATATAAAGAATAGTATAAATTGTAATATTCATTAAATTGATTTATTCTGTAATGATGTACAGTCTGAACTGGCTCTTTCATGCTTCTCTATTACCTCATACTCAGCATGTGGAATATTAACTGATAGCCTGATTATCATTATGCACAGATACAATGTGAAAAACACATATTCTATCTCTCTAACTGGATTGCAATACTCACAACATTGGCGATGTCGACGAGCGCAAACCCCAGGGACACATTGACCTTATCGGCTGCCTTGTCCACCGGGCGGAGTTTGGGGTTGACATGCGTCAAATTGTGGAAGAGTTTGTCCTCTGCTCTTAGGAATTTACTCTCATGGGCTGCGGCTGTGGAATAAAAGACAAAAAACAAATCAATTAAATGATAGAGAGATGGATGAACAGTGAGTCAGCTGGGTAGCTGAGTGGTTAGGGTGCTCGTCTGCTTGGCCAAAGGTCTTTGCCTGCATGGGTTCGAACTCCAAATGGGGAACGTGAAAGTTTCAATATACCTTCATGAGCAAAATCCAATCTGGATGTCTTTGGATAAGACATTGAATACAAATGGATAGTGAGAAATATATTTTGAGAATGAGTTGCATTTAGGATGATACTAACTATTACTGAGAAATATCTTATGAGAAGGAGTTTCATTTAAATTAGGATGATACTGAAAAACATATTGCGAGAAGGAGTTTGATTTAGGATGATACTGAGAAATATATTCTGAGAAGGCATTTGATTTAGGATAACACTAAGAAATGTAATATTATTCTGAGAAGGAATTTCATTTAGGATGATACTGAGAAATACATGAGAAGGATATAACTATGTAGGTTTAATCCTGACCTTTGGAAATTCATATATTCAATAATTCCAAGCAACAAAGGTCTATTTTTTACTCACAGGGAGCTTTCGTCCTTGTCTCAAGGACTTCTTCAGCCTTCTGACAAATGCCCAGGGGTCACATGACCGCCGGTGGTCAAGCAGTTTCATTTAGGATGATACTGAGAAATACATGAGAATAGCATCGCTGAGGAGTAACATTACAAGGATTCTTAACAAAACCACGAGGATTAAACAAAACATTACGAATGACGAAAGACAAGCGCTACAGAAACTCGCCAAGGATAAAGACATTATGATTCTACCAGTGGACAAGGGCAGAGTAACGGTAATTATGAACACTGTTGATTACGAAAAGAAAATTGAAGGCCTGTTAACAGTTGACAAAACGTACGTCAAACTCAATGGTGACCCTACAAACAAGTTTAAAACTCAATTGGGCAAACTACTGAAGAACTGGAAAGACAATAATAAGATTTCAATGAACACTTGGCAACGATTGTACCCCAGAGCAGCAGAAACACCAAAATTCTACGGTTTGCCCAAAATTCACAAGAAGGACAATCCCTTGAGACCGATAGTGTCCAGTGTGGGTAGCATTACATACGAGTCAGGCAAACTCCTAGCCAGAATCCTAGGACCTCTCACTGGAAAAACTGAACATCACATCAAGAACAGCTCAGAATTTGTAGAGAAAATCAGAGATCTTGAGGTACCTCCCCCATGGAAATTAGTGTCGTACGACGTATCGGCTCTATTTACCAGCATCCCGATCACAGAAGCATTAGAGGTTACCAAGAAACGATTGGAGGAAGACAAGTCTTGGATGGACAAAACCAAGTTAGAAGCCAAGGACATTTTGGAGCTTTTGAACATCTGCCTTAATACCACATATTTCACCTACAAGGGGACCTACTACCAACAGAAGCAGGGAGCTGCGATGGGTTCCCCTATTTCCCCAATCATAGCAAATTTATTCATGGAAGATTTCGAGAAAACAGCAATCAACACAGCAAGTATTCCACCGAAGCTATGGTACAGATATGTAGATGACACATTCACAATGGTGCACATGTATGAGATCGACAGCTTCACACAACATCTGAACAGCATCAACTCAAGCATCAAATTCACCAGAGAAGAAGAAGAAGGGGGCACCATCGCGTTTCTGGACGTTTTGGTTCATGTCAAAGAAGATGGAAGTACGAAGACAACAGTGTATAGAAAAAGTACCCATACTGACCAATATTTGAATTTCCTTTCAAACCACCATCTGGAACACAAACGATCAGTGGTCCGGACTCTACTACACAGAGCAGAGAAGATCAACCAGGAAGACCAGGACAAAAAGGAAGAGATTAGACATGTAAAAGAAGCACTCAGAGCGAACAAGTACGAAGAATGGATGTTGGAGATACCTGCGAAGAAAGAAAGAACAAACACAGAAGCCAGCCAGAAGAAAACGAGCACGATGATTGGACTACCTTATGTTAAAGGAGTATCGGAACCACTGGCAAGGGTCTTCAAGAAACATGGGGTGACCGTGTTCCACAAGCCCATCAACACACTAAGACGACAACTGGTCCATCCTAAGGATGTTACCCCGAAGTTGAATAGAACAGGCGTGATATACGAGATAGAATGCAAGACTTGCAAGAAGACATACATTGGCGAAACGGGACGAACACTAGGAAAAAGAATAGACGAGCATAAGAGATTAACATCATCAGCAATTCATGAACATTTAACCAACACGAGCCATAGGATTGATTGGGACAATCCAAGGATTCTCGGTAGAGAAGAGAACTTTATGAAGAGAAAGATCAAGGAGGCTATAGAGATTAAGAAGCGCAAACCATCGTTAAATCGGGACCAAGGCCTGGACTTCCCCCCGATTTATGGCAGTCTCCTCCAGTCACATGACCTTGACCACCGGCGGTCATGTGACCCCTGAGCATTTGTCAGAAGGCTGAAGAAGTCCTTGAGACAAGGACGAAAGCTCCCTGTGAGTAAAAAATAGACCTTTGTTGCTTGGAATTATTGAATATACATGAGAAGGAGTTTCATTTAGGGTGATTCTGAGAAATATGTTACAAGAGGCAGTTTCATTTAGGATGATACTGAGAAATATGTTACATTAGAGGCAGTTTCATTTAGGATGATACTGAGAAATATTTTGCAAGAAGGAGTTTCATTTAGGATGATACTGAGAAATACATGAGAAGGAGTTTAATTTAGGGTGATACTGAGAAATACATGAGAAGGAGTTTCATTTAGGATGATACTGAGAAATATGTTACAAGAGGCAGTTCATTGAGGATGATACTGAGAAATATGTTACAAGAGGCAGTTTCATTTAGGATGATACTGAGAAATATTTTGCAAGAAGGAGTTTCATTTAGGGTGATACTGAGAAATACATGAGAAGGAGTTTCATTTAGGATGATACTGAGAAATATATTACAAGAGGCAGTTTCATGTAGGATGATACTGAGAAATATGTTACAAGAGGCAGTTTCATTCAGGATGATACTGAAAAATAAGTTACAAGAGGCAGTTTCATTTAGGATGATACTGAGAAATACATGAGAAGGAGTTTCATTTAGGGTGATACTGAGAAATATATTATGAGAAGGAGTTTCATTTAGGATGATACTGAGAAATACAAGAGAAGGAGTTTCATTTAGGGTGATACTGAGAATATGATACTGAGAAATACATGAGAAGGAGTTTCATTTAGGATGATACTGAGAAATATATTACAAGAGGCAGTTTCATTTAGGATGATACTGAGAAATATGTTACAAGAGGCAGTTTCATTTAGGATGATACAGAGAAATATTTTGCAAGAAGGAGTTTCATTTAGGATGATACTGAGAAATATATTATGAGAAGGAGTTACATTTAGGATGATACTGAGAAACATATTTTTAGAAGGAGTTTCATTTAGGATATGATACTGAGAAATATATTATGAGAAGGAGTTTCATTTAGGATGATACTGAGAAATTTATTACAAAAGGAGTTTCATTTAGGATGATAGTGAGAAATATTTTACAAACAGGAGTTTCATTTAGGATGATACAGAGAAATATATTTTGAGAAGGAGTTTCATTTAAGATGATACTGAAAAATATATTATGAGAAGGAGTTTCATTTAGGATGATACTGAGAAATTGATTATGAGAATGGGTTTCATTTAGGATGACTGAGAAATTTATCATGAGAAGGAGTTACATTTAGGATGATACTGAGAAATATATTACGAGAGGGAGTTTCATTTAGGATGATACTGAGAAATATATTATGAGAAAGAGTTTCATTTAGGATGATACTGAGAAATATATTCTGAGAAGGAGTTAAATTTATGATGATACTGAGAAATATATTACAAAGGAGTTTCATTTAGGATGATACAGAGAAATATATTCTGAGAATTCAATTAGGGTGATACTGAGAAATACATGAGAAGGAGTTTCAATTAGGGTGATACTGAGAAATATATTATGAGAAGGAGTTTCATTTAGGATGATACTGAGAAATACTTTACAAGCAGGAGTTTCATTTAGGATGATACTGAGAAATATATGAGAAGGAGTTTCAATTAGGGTGATACTGAGAAATATATTATGAGAAGGAGTTTCATTTAGGATGATACTGAGAAATTTATTACAAAAGGAGTTTGATTTAGGATGATACTGAGAAATATATTTTGAGAAGGAGTTTCATTTATGATGATACTGAAAAATATATTATGAGAAGGAGTTTCATTTAGGATGATACTGAGAAATTGATTATGAGAATGGGTTTCATTTAGGATGACTGAGAAATTTATCATGAGAAGGAGTTACATTTAGGATGATACTGAGAAATATATTACGAGAGGGAGTTTCATTTAGGATGATACTGAGAAATATATTATGAGAAAGAGTTTCATTTAGGATGATACTGAGAAATATATTCTGAGAAGGAGTTAAATTTATGATGATACTGAGAAATATATTACAAAGGAGTTTCATTTAGGATGATACTGAGAAATATATTATGAAAGGGAGTTTCATTTAGGAAAATACAGAGAAATATATTCTGAGAAGGAGTTTCATTTAGGATGATACTGAGAAATATATTATGACAGGGAGTTTCATTTAGAATGATACAGAGAAATATATTATGAGAAGGAGTTACATTTAGAATGATACTGAGAAATATATTATGAGAAGGAGTTACATTTATAATGATACTGAGAAATATATAATGAGAAGGAGTTTCATTTAGCATGACACTGAGAAATATATTCTGAGAAGGAGTTAAATTTAGGATGATACTGAGAAATATATTACAGAGGAGTTTCATTTTGGATGATACTGAGAAATATATTATGACAGGGAGTTTCATTTAGAATGATACAGAGAAATATATTATGAGAAGGAGTTACATTTAGAATGATACTGAGAAATATATTATGAGAAAGAGTTTCATTTGGGATAATACTTAGAATATATTATGAGAATAGTTAAATTTAGGATGATACTGAGAAATATATTCTAAGAAGGAATTTCATTTAGGGTGATACTGAGAAATATATATTCTAAGAAGTAGTTTGATTTAGGATGATACTGAGAAATATATAACAAGAAGGAGAGAAATATGTCAGGAGAATGAATTTCATGGTATTTGTTGTTGGGGGATTAATATTTTGAACAGTTTGCTATGTTTATACATAGGCCTAAAATATATTTTTATTTATCATTTTAAATATTATCCATCTGCCTAATGGTCTATCTATCTATCTATCTATCTATCTATCTATCTATCTATCTATCTATTTATAGTATACCCATCCATCAATCTATCTATCCATATAAATGTTTACAAAAAATATCACTTATAATGAATATGACGTATAATGATACCAATTTCATATTTTTTTCTAACTAAGATTAATTCATATTCTCATATTGAGAGCTATTGAAATAATGTGCTGGATATAAAAAATTCAAGATTTATCTTGATACACACATGTATGACCCATAAAAATGTATACAGGCAAAAAGAGGGCAAAAGCAGTTATGGTTGAGTGACTCTGTAAAGGGGGATGCTTTAAATGACCCAGTTGTCCAAATATAAGCAATGCACATTGTACACAATTCAATGACACCATAAATTGTGCAATGCCAATAAAACTTGCATTTACTTCATTTCTTTGTACTCCTCCCTCAAGGTGAAGAAAACACAACGCAAAATGACAATTAAAAGCAAATGTACTGACTGCTGAATATTTACACAGGTACAAAATGCCTGATGTTGTTAAGGCATCAATTAATACAGCAAGCCCTTTCACAGGTACCATAGAATATAGGTGACTAATTAGTCTATAGATCTAGACTTTTAGATTGGACCCTTAAGGAGTATGTTGTTTAGCACTCAAAACACTAAATCACTTTTTATTCTTTTTCCCAGATAACTTTTAAGGTAAGCAGGCAACACTTTCAATGTTGCCTGCTGACCTGCCCTGGATTTAAGGCAAATAAGAAACTTACTCAAAGCTATATAAACTGAGCCTACATTATTTTGCTCCTACCTGTATATTTGATAAGGCTCCTATAATCTTTATTGACAACTTAAAATAATGCTTATAAGAACTTCCAATTGATTGATAAAGCCATTAGCCTAATGCTATAATGTTAAGTGCAATCCATATTCCAATATTCCAATATATATATATGAAATATGGCTCAGAAATAACCCATCATTCAATCAATATATTATCTATCAATTTTACTATCTATCTATCTATATATCTGTCTATCTATCTAGCTGTCTATCTATCCATCTATCTGTACCTCTCAGTAACATTGCTGTTTTTTCAGAATGCAGGTAGTAAATACATAAAACAAATATAATATATTTATGTATGGTATAACTTTAGGCTATATCTAACATCAATATCTTAGGACAACTAAACAAATATAACAGTGTCAGGCATTGCAATAATTGCAAAATAACCACCGAATACATTTATATACATTGCCACCATGTTCCCCCTGTCCTATTTCACATGTCAACCCAGGCATGCATTCAAAAAGTATGCAAAAAAGTACACAATTACTGATTAAAATTACATTAATGACCGCTGTTAATTGCATAAAAGTGCACTTACCTAAGTTAAACAGTAGCAAAACAACACACCATGTAATTGCCATGTTTGAATTAGCTTGGTTGCTATAATTGTGTTAAATATCTTGCTGATCTTATGCAGTAAACTAGCTGAGTTTTGCTAGTTGCCTTAAAGGTCCAGTGATTTTTGAGGGAAGAATTATGGAAGGACCCCCTGGGAGGGGGGGGGCACTGTCACACATTTGTGTAGTGATTTTTGGAGGGCTATTTAAGGAACGACTGAGGGGGGGGACCTTCTTAAAATTTTGGGATTTTTTGGATGGTGAGTTTCTTTTAAGTTTTTAACATACTTTCTTTCACGAATTAGGATTTTGAAAAATTATTTCTAGGTTGTCTTGATATGAAAAAATTCTGGTGGGTGAATTTCTTAACGCTGCATTAACGGTTCGATTAAGAAGGTGTATCTTTTTCGGTGGTCCCATGTTCGATAAGAAATAATTCATCCAACAACGTTTACGAAAAATTTATGAATTTCTTTACGAGAAAGCTCCAAACATCCCCTTCGGCCAGACTTAATTAATCTTTAGATTCTCATATCATTTCAAGGCCTGTCTATCACAAAAAAACACTACTATCAATCTTTTATTGTCAATTAAATACAAATTGTGTTTTTTTAACGCAGAAACTCAGTTAGGTCGATCCTAGAAGTTAAAAATAAGGTGCACAAGGCACTTTAAAGGGCATTCTGCACATCATCTAACTGCTGCGGTGTTTTGTCCCAATTGTTGACCTCCTTTTGTTTTGACAAAGTCTCTGTGAGCTATAAATAGATCTGGGGTGGGGAAGCCCCCTCAATGACTTCACAAGACTCCCTCTTTCCTGTTTTTCCTAGGATGGTTTTTCTGGGTCTCTAAAATGGTATTTAAACAATGTGCATTTTCCTGAAAATGGTGCAGTATTTTGTCTCGAAATTTGTCCACAAGATTCCAGAGAAGACCAGTGACAATAGGGTAGAATGCCCTAAAAACGAATTATGTTCTGCCTATATTTAGGCCACTGACCTTCTGAACAGGTTCCTACATAGCCGCTCCAATTCGCACCATCACAGGTAATATACCAAGTCTCATCTGTGCCGTTACAGTGTATCATAGCTCCGTTACCACCTCTCACCACATATCCATTTCTTGGGGGCGTAAGGTCTGGACAAGCTGACAGTGTTGAGTCTGCTGATAGTGGAAATTAAAAAGCATTGATCAGTGAAATAGTACTGAAATACTATTCACACAGTGACACAGAGTTCATATATAAGTAAGTGAAACGCATGATGTTATGCCATTGGGACAATGCCAAATATCTACAACCTAAATGCTTGTGGAAGCAAGAATTCTCATTCTATGCATGAGATGATGACATATTGGGTCCTCAAGGACGATATATCAGGCATGTGGGATAACAATGGCTTCCAATTTTCTTTACTGCACGTCGAAGTCGTAAATACGTTAAACACAAGGTCAATGTTATTTCAATGGGAAGGGGGGTTCACCAGGGGCAGCCTGCAGGGGGGCAAGGGAGGCAGCGCCCCCCCCCCTAGAATTTTACAAAATAAAGTATTTGATATGTAAAAATTTTTTAATTTCTAGGTTCTTCTGGGGCGAGTTTGCTTCGGTTCTGGTCTTTGCCCCCCCCCTAGGACCCATGATTCTGCTTAGCCTACGGCCCTATTCACTTATTACTTTGGCCCATATGTAACTAATTGTAGAGCAAAGAAAATTGGCAGCCATTTGTATCATGCATCGGTCACATTATTATCCTTTATGACCCAATATGTTTTTATCTCATCGAAAGAACATCCTTATAGTATTGACTCAATGGTGAAACATCAACCGTTTCAATTACTTACATGCAGCATTGTATAGAATTACCCCGCCTATATTTAGGCCACTGACCTTCTGAACAGGTCCCTACATAGCCAGTCCAATTCGCGCCATCGCAAGTAATGAACCACGTCTCCTCGGTGTGGTTACAGCGTATCGTAGCTCCGTGACCATCTCTCACCACGTATCCATTTCTTGGGGGCGTAAGATCCGGACACGCTGACAGTGCTGAGTCTGCTGACAGTGTAAATTAAACAACACCAGTGAAATACTCTCCACACATTGTTCATATTTATATAATATTATAAGTACAGTCTGTCTCATTTCTAGAACGCATGGTCGATTGGTCGTCATCAAAAATCTGACAAATAAAGCACTAAAAACATCACAAATATTTGACAAATAAATTACAAATTTGCACTTCTATCCGTGAGTATGCATATTTCCACAGTGTGACTTGTGGAAGCTGAGCAATCAGGCCAAATACCAGTTCACAGGTTGTGAGACAAACTGTAAGTGAAACGCATGATCTTATGCCATTGGATCAATGCTAAACATCCTAAACCAATCTGCTTGTGGAAGCAACATTTCTTTTCCGAGATGGTGACATACTGGGTCCTAAAGGACGATATCTCTAGCATATGGGATAACAATGGCTGCCAATTTTCTTTACTGTACTTGGAGCTAAGTATGGGTTGAAGTCTTTGGTACATAATTAAGTGAAACACAAGGCCAATGTTGTTTCAATGGGAAGGGGGTGGGGTGCACTTACTTACCAAAGAATATGACCCATATGTAACTAATTTCAACAGTAGAGCAAAGAAAATTGGCAGCCATCTGTATCACGCATGTGTCACATATCATCCTTTATGACTCCATAGGTTTTGATCTCATCAAACGAACATCCTTGCTTCCACAAGCAGCAATATTTAGTATTGACTCAGTTTCACTTACTTACAGGTGGCACTGTATAGAATTACCCCGCCTATATTTAGGCTATACTGACCTTCTGAACAGGTTCCTACATAGCCGCTCCAATTCGCACCATCACAAGTAATGTACCACGTCTCCTCGGTGTGGTTACAGCGTATCGTAGCTCCGTTGCCATCTCTCACCACATATCCGTTTCTGGGGGGCGTAAGGTCTAGACAAGCTGACGGTGCTGGCATGAGATTAAACAATATCAGTGAAATACTCTGCAACATTCCTTCAATTCTACTTTTATCATGCGTTCCTTACACCAATCTCTCCATTTCGCTGCCTTCTTTTTTTTACTTAAGTAGGGATCGATCAGAATTGATGACTGGGGGGGGGGGGAGTTTTGGGGGTACTCATTTTTCACACGTGTTTCAAGGGGGACGGGTACTTATTTTTGACAATATGTCCAAGGGGGGTTAAGGAATTTTAAGAAAACAAAAATGTCGTTAAAGACGCATACACTCACTTTATTCACACTTTTTTACGTGCAAAGTCCGCGAATCTGTACGCATGACCGTCCAAGAAGCCATATATATATTACAGTATACATGTGAACTGCTTTGTATGTCGGGGAGGGGTGGGGTACTAAAAATATGCAGGAAACCTGGGGGTGGGGTACTAAAAATCTGTATGAACCCAAGAGGGGGTCTAAATTTTTTGACGCAAAGTTCCAGCAAAAGAGTCATAAATTCTGAAAGGTCTCTTATAGTGTTTCTGATGCCCTGGCAGCTCCACAATGCCCAGCCCTACACAGCCCTGATTTCATGGTAGTAGTATGGTTCTCCCTGGGCTCCGCAAAGGGAGGGTTGGCCTAATCTTAATGATTGGCCCCCTGTCTACAAGTGGACTGCTCTTGCATTGCCACAGATCAGAACATATGCTGTCTTGTGTTGCCACCTAGTGACTAGTGTGCTATTCCGCGAGCTACTGCGAGTGTCCACCAACTTTTAACCAGAGGAACACACACAATTTTGTCTGGAAGACACCGGGCCTGTTTCTGAGTGTGTTGATGGCCTTGTCTACTTCCTTAGAGAATGTGATTGCCGAGTCAGACTCTGGTATACATCGATGTTGAATAGAAATTTTGTGAATGTGCAATGAAATTGGAACTATTTCTTGGGACTGCAATGTTGTAGCATAGAAAACCAACTTTTGTGCCAGGTGGCAGCAGCATGCAGTTCTCATTTTCACCAGACTGATTGGCCCCAGTGGGGCAGATAACCTCATCATGACAGTCACTTGTTACTGTCGTGACCTCATAATGTTTCAGTTTATTCCAATTAGTAAGATGACAAATTGTCAAGTTTCCACGGGGGCCCTCTAGAAATACTGCACATGAAATAGATTTTTAAAGTCTCACCTAATTCACATTGAGGAGGTTGTCCACTCCAAAAATTGTCCCTATTTGGCATGTTTAGACATCTTCTGACGGGGCTTCCCGTGACCATCCGCATTCCAGCCACACATGAATATGTCACGCTTTCTCCAAACACAAATTTGTGGCCAAGTCCAGGTGAACGTGTGGTATGTGGAAAATCACCAGGGTCAGTGCAACCTAAAAAAAAAACAAGAATCATGCGATTAAGATGCCATAACGCCAGGGCTTTGGAGTCGGAGTCGGAGTCGGAAGTCGGAGTCGTGGATTCAGAGGTTTTTGGGTGGAGTCGGAGTCGGAGTCGGAGTCAAACTTTGATTTTCAGGTGGAGTCAGAGTCGGAGTCGGAGTCGGAGTCGGAGTCGAAAAAATTAAAGTGGTGACTCCTGACTCCTAAAAAGAATTAATATCATTTTCAAAAACACAGTTCAAAAATGTGAAATGAACCCCAAAGTTTACATAAAACTTCCTAAGCAAGTATTCATATACAAAATCCTATGAAAACTTTGTAGAATGACTTTTTCTTATCTGTTAATCATATAATATCAATGTGCAAAAATGCCGATAAGCGGAGTCGGGAGTCGGAGTCGGAGTCGGAATTCAGGAGACCCAAGGAGTCGGAGTCGCTTTTCAGAAAGTCAGAGGAGTCGGGAGTCGGAGTCGGTTCAATTATCACCCGACTCCAAAGCCCTGCATGATAACGCTGAAGCTAAATTATAACACACACTAAACTAACAAGTGTCTTTCTCTTCTGTAAACTGCAGGTTGGCTTGTCCTACTTGCCTGTGCTGCCACCTTGTGGGTCTTGAGAAAGGCATATTTACAACATCAAACAAATATATTCTGTCCCTTCAAGGATATAAGTAAAGCATTTAGACACATTTTTATGCAAAAGCACAACACTACACATAGTCACCAATAAATCCATACTAAACATTCCAAAATGTTCTATTCATTCCCCATGCACAGAACTTCTGGAATGGTATAAAGTTCACATTTTGCCATTAACACTAGCCATGTATCCTCCAGAGTGATTTGAATAGACTGGCACAAGGCCCAAGCTAAAAATGTAAATTTTGACGAATCTCTCATACATGTATAGTGGGTAGGTAAAAAGGTTGCTCTGACTATTTCCCGAGACTAGCCATTCAGCTGATTGCTGAAGCATCCATGTCTTGTTTCGGAAAGTTTATCATTGTGAACAAGAGCAGGTACTGCCTCCACATCCCCCATGCCTGGCAGAATCTACATCAACCTCAAAAACAGTGAAGGGAGACCTGGGGAGCAGGCCTTCCCAAAGTTTTCATGAGTCTGTAGTTCCATGAACATCACTAGGGGCACAATTGTGCATACCTGCATGTGGTGACACCTATGAATGGCCTGGGCTTACCAAATTTAGAAATGGTGGCAGTCCCAGCCACACTCACAAGGATAGCTGGGAAGTAAGTTAGCTTCCTACATTTGATGATTTAATTGTAGATTTGGCAAGTTAAAGGAGTTAAAAGAACTTGTGGAAAGTATGAACACTGTGCATGGTGAGGTATTGGAGATTTTTGATGGAAACCATGACATTGATACTGAAACCATATCCTCCATGATTGATGGCATGGAGGATAATAATATTATAATAACTAGGATTGCCCATTAAGGGAGGCATTTTAAATGGGATGAAGACCACCCCCTACCAGCCATTATACGAAAATGAAGACGATTGAATTTGGAATTCCCTGTCCAGCAGCTCTGCATGGGGTTTTATGTCCAACACATCCATTGCCAATTTATTTTCGAATTCCCTGTCGGGGAAGGGGAGGGTTATAATTATTCAGATTTGGTCTGTCAGTGCTAGTATGCTAAGCTGCTAATGGCTGGACCCTGGGTTCGAATAAGCTCTTGAACGGTCACCTGGGCCTATGTTGGTCGGCTGTTTCAATGCTCGTCCCCTTGGCCCTTTACTTTTGAATTCCCTGTCCCCACTAAACCCCCCATCCAGCCTCATTTATAAATAACTTACCCAGAAAATAACAAAAGGTCCACAGCCCGGCACGGCTCAAGCTATGTCCACTGAAAGTTTTGTTGGCCAGCGCACACAAGTTCAATTGGGAATTAAATTCCATAGTAACACACCAGTCCCGGGCATCACATGCTTCTTTGCAGCGTTCAAGTGTCGTGATACTTCCAGTCGGGTATTCCTGAAACATATTTGGCAATGATGCAATGCACCACGCGCCGAAGCCTGAAGTCTAGTCTTAATTTTTCACCTCTAAATTCCGAGGTACCATGCTTGACTGTGCCTGCTAACTTAATCTGTACAGAAAATAGGTCAATTTTGAACATGACCAATCAGAGAGGTTTTAACAAATATAACCTTTCAAAGAACTCTTCTGATTGGCTGATTCCAAAAGTGATCTATTTTCTGTCCAGATTAATTTAACAGGCCTGGTAAGAGCTTGATACCTTTGAATTTACTAGTGATAAATTAAGATCAGGACTCTGCTTAGGCCCTGGTCTGTGAATGCACTAATAGCACAGGCCCCTGACAGTCTTTTCTTTACTTGTCACTACCCAGAGGAAAAAAGAGTACACTTGCAGCACAGAAACAGTACAAAATCAGTATATCCCATATATGGTATTGGAGTACATTAGAAGCACAAAAGAAGTACATTGCGCAATGACGATTTGCAAGGTTGAGAGACTTTTTCACACAAAATTTGCATTTGAAGTACAAATGCAGTATTTTTGCAGTACAAATGCAGTATTTTCGCAGCGTATTTACAGTACAAAAGGAGCACATTTGAAGCGCTCGAATTATTTTAATTATGCTTCATTTATACTCCCGATATGCAAATCCATACGCTGCAAAAATACTTCCTTGCAGGGAGTACAAAAGGAGCATACTAGCTGTGCTTGCTAGCAGGAAGTATTTTTGCAGTACAAACGCAGTACATTTTCAGTATCTAAAAATCAATGCTTCATTAATTTTATAGGCCACATATAATATCAGTTCCTCAACAAGATCAATAAAATTAAAATAACTACACATTTAATTACTTAAGCCTAGAGTAAAAAAGAAAGCTGGAACAATTTTATATCCGTTTTGTACTTTTTGTCACTACTAATAGTAAAACATTTGTATCTAATACAATGGAAATTATGCCAGTAATTGAATGTATTGTAATTTAAAACCTGGACACACCTGCAAATTTTCCCAAGTTCTGGAAGTGAGCATGACCCACATGTGACTAAATCTAAGCAGCCTAAGTCATAGAAGTATAAATTCAGTACATGGAATGTTCAGATGACATTTAGAAGTTAGAGGAGCACATGCGCAGTACGTGATTATTCAAATTGGTCCACTAGAAGTATAAAATCAGTACACAATCTGAATAGAAGCACAAAATCAGTATAATGGAGTACATTTGCAGCGTTGGTCTACGTACTGCTTTTGTACTGATTTTGTACTTCCTCGCTGAGAAGCTGTACTGCTTTTATACTCTTTTTTCCTCTGGGTAGTGTCACCGCTGAGCTTTTAGCTTCAGAGGTGTCTTCATTCTTTCCTCTTATAGGAACTTTCCTCAAATCGCCATGAACCTCAAGACCTTAATTCTGTAATATCATTTTGTATTATTATTGTATAAAAGTAATGTGATATATTATATTATTGTGTAATGAGATTCAATGATAGCAACGGGGTAGAACTCACCCCATGTTTCCATGGCAACAGTTACCCTGGTGTTTCTGCGCAGCCGCAGAACACCCTAGTAGCAATCTCTGGGGGCAAGCTTGTTAGCCCAGGCAGAACAGAGCCCGCTTCCCGCTGAGGCAGCAGGAGGGCTACCTGTCTCCCTGACGGGGTGACGATTCGTCAGGTAAGGGTATTGTTGTTAGAGGTATGATCAAGGGTTACTCTTAAAGGAACCTCAGGTCATGGTTGATTGAGATGGCATTAGTTTATGATGTATGTAATTCGTTAAGATCGTTGTTTAATGTATTGATAAGTTGGTTACCATCGGTTCTTCGAATGACTCCTAATGTAACTGTTTATAAATTGTGTATTAAATGGATACGTGAAACTAAACTCTCGAGCCTCTGGTATTTCTTGAGTAAGGTGTTTCGTGGTGGCAAGTGCTAAGGTGTCTCCCGCAGGATCCCCGGCGAAGAGTCCATCTACTCAATTAGCTACCTCTCACAGGGATACGTGCTTTAACATTATATGGGGGGAATTAGCTAAAAGATGGCATGGTGAGAGAATACCGGTCTGCGGCTTCTTGGCGCTTGTCTGCTGTGTCACACTGTCTCTTGATTTACTATGTTTTTCAAATTTAAGGAATAGCAAATATATTCAGTTCTTGTACCATTACATGTATTGACTTATCAACGGTAACGTAGGCATCGACAACACACGTCGAACTGTAGAAGCATAACTCTCTGAGATAGCATAGGGATAATTCTTTATATCTGTAAATGATCATACATAGCAACTCAATGTTTGATGTTCGTACGATGTAAGATTCACATTTAGTGACGTTTCTTCTCGAAACACTAGCCTTGCAATGCTATGGGCTATGGGCCTACGGTTTCTTCGCATGAAGAAAGTCCACTTCCTTGATGTGGAAATTCGATTATGTCACAACTTCATATCATGCATAGCGGGTTCGCCAGCTATGGCTAGAGAGCATTGGTTCAACGCCATGCCATTGGTCGCTGTTTTGGTCTCCTAATTAGCTATTGTTCTGCTATATCGTTAATTAAATTGATTAATATGCTCTACTAAACATGCAGAGCCCAAAGCCTAAAATTAAATTCATAAAGTTTTACAGAGCCATGTTATCCCACCTTAATTCACCTACTAGTATAGGGGGCGCAATTTTCTTATCAGGTAGCTCAGGGGCTTCGCCCATATCTTTATTTGGTTACCTATTAGCTCATGTTCAGCTTCGACATGCCTGCCTCTCATCTTCCACACCTCTCACAACTTTACCTACACACCTCATCCAGACCCGGACCAGACAGCGCACTCAAGTCTCTGGGGCATCTCTCGCATCATTAGGCCTTCCTGGCAACACAGCACATCTTCCAATACGGTAGGAGCTCATTTTGCAAACATTAATAGGAAAGGCACTTGATTCTTATCTCCTTAATTTATTATGTTTTCTTAGGCTATCTGTCATCTCCTCTTATACTTTAATTTTGCATTTTAACGTTACATTACCAATATGTCTGTCTGTTTTCAAACACATAGCATTCTATTTAGATTTTATATACACGGCACTTAAGGTCTAATAGCCTGGTCCCATGGCCACGCTATTCTGCCTTCCTTTTTCCTCACTCTGCAACTTAAATATGTCACATTTCATTACTTTTAAAATTACAAATTCACTATTGCCCGTCCAACGAACACTCTGGAGATTTTGATTATCACATACTGATTGTCATCCCATCATTGCTTTCTTGAGTAACAGCATGCTCTTCTTCATTTATGCATGTTTCCATTCATTTATTGCCGTTGTGCGCATTGATCATTGATAGCGTATCGTGTTGTATTTTGTTGTGTCAGGTCTACTGTTCTACTTTTAGCTAGCCAAAGTTAGTTAGTTTAGTTTCTTATTGACTTGAAGGGACAAGTCGACATTTTTTCTTCATGTATGGTGACGTGCTACAGTTAAGCCTGCATTTTATATATATGTATTTAAAGCAAGATAAGTGATTACTTATTTCATTATTACTGATATATGGTTTTCAAGTGATGTCTTCATTCCCTTATTCTTCGGGTCGTCGGTTGATATGTGTTTTGAGTTACATCCACGTTTATTGCAAGGAATCGCTGTGGCACATTTTGTAGCCTTTACCCTTATTTTGATTTTAGGCTCTCTTTTTATACGTAATCTCCCTCAAATTAGTTATATTTTTGCTCTGGTAAGTGCTAGTATGCACGGCACGCTTGCTCTTCTTATATCTATTTTTGCTCTGAATGTCTGTCCCGTTGACACAGTTGACACTTCAGCAGTGGTTACTTAAGTTCCGTTTGGAAGCTCAGACAGCGGTTGATAAGGGATATTTGTCTGCTCGTGCTTCTCGTTATATCAAACAGTACACTCCTACTATTCTCTTTAATAAATGGTTATTGTTGGCTGCTAATGATAAGAACACTCAATGGCATGTCTATGAGTCGATACTAGACCAGCTAGGTTATTTGTCTCTTCCCTTACCAGAACTTGCTCTGTTTCGTGAGGCTTCTTTTGCTCGTTATAAAACGTATTTGAGAAAACCTACCAATGTATGGCTTTACCCTCTTACCCTCATGATGTCAGAAATTGACTCATCCTCTGCTAGTACAAGTCAGGGCGATAAGGGACACCTCGATGTAACTGACGTTTACACTGACACATCGCTTTCAAGTGAACAGCCTAATACCTCGGGCCAACACATTGCCCAACAACCAGATAATTCTTCATTGACTGTTCCTTTACATGTAAAAGTTGGCGATATTATTGACGAGTCCCGTGTTTCCACACCTTCTCATGATAGCTTAAAATCTCGTGAGGAATCACCTGGCCGACACGATTCTGATTCTGACGAGGACCATTCACATCTTGCTCTCAAGACTGCTAGGGATAAGCTTGATAATTCCGATAAAAATATTTCTGCTGGCCATACTTTTGATAGTGATAACGCTGATAAACAGACTTTTGGTAGAAATAGATCTCCAGCTCTTTCTCATTCTGGAGGTCACGAACATCCATCTAATATTGCTGGCATTCCTGCAAATTCCAATAACGCCGAAACAGGTGAGGATAATTCTGCTTCTCAGGCTGGTCAGTCTGACGCCTCTCTTATACATCAATTAGATTCTCAGCAACCTGGTGCATCATCATTTGATAATACTGGTCAACAAACACCCGTTTCACAGCCTGGTGCTGCTGCACAAACCCCTCCTGTTACGTCTACTGTGAACAGCAGTGAACACCCCCAATTACCTCCTGTTTCTCCTAGTCATTCTTTACACGGCTCTGATAATCATCACCATCGCACCCCAGACGACAGTCCACGATCTTCCCCCCGCCATCAGACCCCTCCACGTGAACCTGGATCAGATTTGAGCGACAACCAAATTCCTTCATTGGGAGGTCTCCGTCAACAGCATCAAGTCCCTCCTCCCGAGGACCCTTCTGTGTTTGATAACGTTTCCAACAACGCCTATCAAAACCAGGAATTCGACCAGTCTCTTAATAACTTTCAATTTAATCACTCTTATCAGGAGCCTCCATCTCAACAACACCCCCCATCGTCTCCCCCGGGCCACGCACAACAACCTTCCCCGCGGACTGGCACGTCGCCCAGCACCACCCGGCCTGCTCCAGGACCCTCTGCTCTCTCTGTACCCCCCGTCCCATCTCATACATCTACTCAGGGAAGCCAGCCCGCATCTTTCACTTCTGCACAGACTTCCCTTACGAATACAGTTCAGTCTGCTACAATCTCATATGCTGTAAATACTGTCACTAGACCACGTACAGCTAATACAACCACTCAAGTACTGTTCCCTTCTCACACTCCTCATTCTAGTCGTAAGCCAGTTATAGGTTACACTGATCCCAGCCATCAAACACTTTTGCATCGCCTCTCTGCTCAATCTCCCTCTGGCTCCAATATGGCTTCCAATAATCACAACCCGGGTGTGACCACTCCTTCTAATTACAATGCTGCATCGGGCGTTTTTTCTCATACACCTGCAGTTCGCACTGGTGATCAATTATTATTCGAACATGCTAATCAGCCTTCACATTTTTCTCAACAGGTTACCCAGTCTCAAGCCTCTTCAACCAATCAAACTTTTCAAGATGTCCCTAACTTTGATCCTACTTTTAATAATCTTAATTCCCAGGCTCGATCTCAACCACAAGATCTTACTGGATTGCGCACATCCCTGCCCTGCCCACCTTCCTATCAGGATTCCAGAGATGCGTCTTACCGAGCTACTCAATCTATTCACGGTCCAATTTCTACGTCTCGTTCAGGTTCCCTGCCTTCTTCTTTTTCTGCAGCAGCATTTAACACCCAAATGCCTGAAACACAGCCTAGAACTAAGCCTCTTAATTTTTCAGAGATGAAACCTCCAGTATTTAATGGAGAATCTGATAGTTTGACACCACAGGCATGGATCACCAAATTCAAGGATCATGTCCAATTACATAATCTAAATGACCAGCAGATATTGCATCGCCTGCAGCTGTTCACTGAAGGACATGCTCGCAATTGGTGTAATGCTTTGAAGCCTATGACTTTGGCTAAACTTGAGAAGTTGTTCTTAGATAAATTTTCATTGCTTAGGAGTCGAGCATCTATCCTCGATGCTTTGTCTCAGAAACGTATCACCTATGGTGATAGCGTTGGCAAATACTTGGATGAGATTAAGGAATTGGTGTCACGTTTAGGTCTACCTGAATCGGTTGTGGCTTTATACTTCCGTAAAGGCCTACCCTTGACCTTGCAGCATTCTCTTCAGTTAATCGATGATAACAAACCTCTTGATGAATTAATTCCAATAGTCCAAAGCATTATGGAGCGCGAAGTCATCGCCCAGCACGTTGACGTCACTAAAATCCCTAGTTCAAAATTCGACACAGGTAATTCGCAGTCAACTTTGCTCACTTTACAGGAATCCATGGGCGCTTTGAATCAATCCCTGCAGCAATTGCCTCAAATGCTTGCACCTCGCGATGTTCCCATGGATGACACTCAACCCCAATATGTCTCTCAGCAAATGCCTTATGGTCAATCTTCTTTTTCCGGTCTTACTTGCTTCCGTTGTGGACTCCGAGGTCATATAGCTACTCATTGTCGTCGATTCATTCCCAATCAGCCATATAGTCTACCAACATCTTCTGATTACCAGCCTGCCGGACGTTCATACAATCGTGACAATTCTACAAATGATGCCTTCAATCAACGATATAATCGACCTAGCAGACCCTTTCCTAATAGGTTCGGTAATTCGAATAGGAACCTTCCAGCAAATGGATTTGCTAATTCAAACAGATCTGGTAACAATAGGCCATTCTCCCAGAATAACCAAAACTTCAATAATCGGCAGCATGACAATGCAAATCTCGCGCAACAGCAGTACAACAGTAATGCCCCTAATAACTCACGTGTTCAGCACCCTAATGGCATTAGAACTGCTTACCGCTCCCAGAGCGCTGGCCCTTTTCCTCGTAATCAACGACCTCCACCTCAGAATCGTTCTCAGGGACCACCACATCAGCAACCACGACATAATGGATCATTCTGACTGTGCACAGACACGGCCGTGTCTCGTCCTAACTCAACACCTGCCATTTCTTCCGATTCTCACTACTTGTCTCCTATCGAATCTAATGACCTTACCAACTCTGCTCCTTCCCAAACTTTTAATACTTCTGTGCAGACTTCTCCTTTTCATGATTTTTCTCATTCCGATATTATTGTTAGGGATGACTTCCCTGACATCTTATATGCAGTACTTCAGCCTCCTACTCCTCTTACTCCTTTATCTATTAAAATTCATGATTGTAACTTTATTCCATCACTTTTGCCCGATGGCACCAAATTCTTTACCCTATTTGATACTGGCAGCTCACACAATTTAGTTAGCACGTCTCTTATCAAACGTAGTCCCTTTTTGCAGGGCCTTCCTCGTGTTGATGCAGATCCAATCAAGCTTATGGTCGGCAATGGTTCTTCTATTTCCATTTCTCAATTTATCTATTTTGTCATTCAGTTTGGCGAGTGTAAGGTTCCTATTAAGACTTTTATTATAGATGTGGCTTCACCAATTGATTGTGTTATGGGCTTGGACGCTCAAATTAGATATAAATGTGTTTTTCGCTCAGCAGAATCACGCATGGATATTTCTGTCGACCAAATTTTACTTGTCGTACATAAGTCGACCACTATAACACCTAATACATCTTGCGATGTGCCAGTTCGTGTAAATCATTTGGCACAATATTTTAATGGTCCATTTGAGGTTAAAATATCTCACGTTATTTCTGAAAAGAACTACAAGGCACTTGTTGATTTGCGCAGTGGCTTTGGTTCAATCAGAATTAATAATGTAGATTCTGAAGATATACATTTGCCTGCTGATATAATTCTAGGAGCACTAGTTATGGATATCCCATTTACAACAGCACCTTCTGTGGTCCAACAGCCTGATACCAAATCTGTTGATGATAATTTACTTGATAACACTAATTACGTCATCATCGATAATGGCCCTAATGCTATTTCACAGCTTTCATACCCAGATTATGATGCTATGGATCCTGACACTCGTGCTCAGACTAGACTACGCAATTACCCATGGCTTCAACCTGACGATCCAACTGTGCGCATGACTGAATTCGATATAGTTAATCAGCAATTGAAGCTCGATAAGTGTGCACTTCAGCCTAACGAAGTAGATAAGCTTCGTGAGATCATTTTATCGCACACTCCAGCTTTTAGTTTATATGGTCAGATAGGAACCATCACCCGATACGTTTGTGATATCACCCAACAGCTTATCACTGATTGTTCTTTTAAAGCTCGCCCTTATATCACTTCCCAAGCTGATATCGCCTACGTACGTAAACAGGTACAGAAGCTTTTGCAACTGGGAATTTTCAAAAAGGAACTCACACAAGCTACCAGTGCACTATTCTTAGTCCGCAAATCACGCACGGACGAAAATCCCCGCCTGGTCGGAGATATGCGTTCTGTCAACAAAGCCTTTCAGCTTTTGCAGAGGCCTTGTGCTAATATTGATTCCTTTAAGCAACAAATGGGCAGTCGTCCTTTTCGTTTCGCTACGGCCATCGACTTAAAACAGGCATTTTTTGCATGTCAAGTAACTCCTCAGTCTCGTCAGTACCTCGGCGTCGTTACATTCTATAATGCAGAGTCCATAACCTATACTAGATTACCGATGGGGTATATCAATTCGGGAGCGCTATTCGCTGAAATAATGACTTTAATTACTGAAGAATTGCCACGAATTTATGCAGAATGCGTTTACAACTACTATGATGATTATTTGCTTCTTAGTGAATCCTCTGAGGAGCACCTCGCTCTCATCGATGCTGTTCTTGCTCTTTTTCATAAACACGGCCTGGTTCTTAACTTGGCTAAGTGTTCTTTTGCCTCTAATTCTACCTTTCAATTTCTTGGCTTTGATGTTGATTTACAGGGACCTAATGGACCTACTTTGCGTATCAGACAGTCTAGAATTGATGCTATTATGAACTTGCAGATTCCTCAAAATAGGAAACAGATTAAATCATTCTTAGGCTCAATTCAATTCATTTCTTCGTTTATACCATCTTATCAAAAGACAGCTGAACCTTTGACGCGCCTGTTGCGCAAGGCTAACGAATTTCTCTGGACTGATGAACAACAGGTTGCCTGGGATGCTATTAAGAAAATTCTTACATCACCACCTATTTTGTCATTCCCAAGACCTGAAGGTGAAATGATTCTGGTGTCTGATGCATCCAGAACCGCCTCCGGTGCAGCTCTTTATCAGTTGCAAACTAATGGAATTGATGATACACCTAAAAAAGTTTTGTTAGGTTATGCTAGTCGATTACATGGTAATATTGCTACCCATAATTACAGCATTTCGGAATTGGAAATGATGGCAATTTACTTTGCTGTCCAATCATTTAAATATTTTTTAGCTGGACGTGGTAGGTTTACGATCCTGACGGACCACGCCCCTATTGCTCAAATTCTTAAATCTTCCAGTCATTTTGTAACACCTCGCATAGCAAAATTCTATTGGAAATTACAAGATTACCCTTATCGAATTTATTATGTAAAACCAACCACTACTGAGTTGAAATTGGTTGATATGTTATCTCGTCATCATAACACCCAATGGCCAGCAGATGCTGAACCCATTATTCCAATCGCAGTGGCTGATAAAGATAGGAGCATTAATGACGAAGAGCAACATTCTTATTATAATTTCCTGGATACCAATACTCATCCCCTTTTGACATCTCGTCAAACTTACTATGAAAATCTCTATGCTAATTTTTCGGGTTATCCTCTATTTTGTGTTACAACAAGGGCACAGGCCAAGGAACACTCAGATAATGGTATCTCCCACCCTACCCCACAGCCCACAAAGCCTATAAAACCGCTGTCACATCTTACCAGTGAATGTACCCATACCACTGGACCGGTCTTACCTATTACCGAAATGAAATACAAGACCATCGATAGTAATCAACCTACTATCTTGACTAAAATGCCTCATCAAGCTGACTTAGAACCAGCTATTCGTAAATACATCACAGATGCATTTCATTACGTCAAGATACCTCATGATAGAGTCCAGCTTATAAACGCCCAAAAGCAGGATTTGTATTTGGGACCGGTTTATAACTTCATAGCATATAGCACGTTACCAACTAGTAAGCAAGTGGCAAATCAAGCAGTTGTATTATCTAATCATTTTGCTTTAATCGATTCACTTTTATTCTATGTTCAATCTAGTCCTAAAAGGCATGACGTCATTCTTAAATTGGCCATCCCTAACATCTATATTTTCGACATCATTGAATTCTTTCACTTAAATTTAGGTGCTCATGTAAAGTCTAATAAATTGTATGATGTCATTACATCAAACTTTCACATTAAGAATCTCATGAAATACATTTTGGATTATGCCAGAACTTGTTTGATTTGCCAGCGCTCGTCTCAGGTTATTGAAACAAATAAGCAAAGGGAATTCGTTCCTAGATTGCTTACTGATTGTACTCCCTTTGTGCATATACATTTTGATATCAAAACCTTTCCCCATGCTACTGCTCAAATTATCCATTGTCTCATCCTACAAGATGTTTTCTCCCGTTATGTCGTAGCCATTCCGTTACGCAGTAGAAAAGCTGATGAGATTGCTAAGAAATTTATTGAACATTTTTGTTTACCATACATGATACCTCATAGGGTTACTTGTGATAAAGAAGCTTCTTTCGTCGGTAAAATTATGACAGCAGTGTTTAAATCGTTGAATGTTCAGGTTCACCTTGTCCCTACAATGATACATTCAAGCAATATGGCTGAAAGGGCTATTCAATCTGTTTCCAACCTACTGTTAACTATGATAGAATATAAGTATTCTCAATGGCCTTCCCTTATTCCATATGCTTGTAAAACCTATAATTCTTTGCCTCACGCCGTTACCAAGTATTCCCCTAATTTCCTTGTTTTCCTTAGAGAAGACCGCAATCTCGTGGATATTAATCCCGAGGCACTTTCTGTGGTTGCTACTTCTTACGATCAGTATGTATCTTCGATTAGAGAGAAATTGCGGTTTGTCAGACAACAAGCTGTAGTTTCTCATAATAAAATTAAGATTAGACAGACCCAGCAACACGCAAAACGTATGCCAAAACTACATTCATTTAAAGAAGGAGACCTCGTCTTATTACTGGCACCAAAATATACTGGGGTGCAATATTCTACCAAATTAAGCATTAAGCTTATTGGCCCATTGTATATTGCATCAGAGCCACTTTTGAATCAATTTTTGCTTAAGACAATTGACGACCGTACTTTACCAGGTCTATTTCACATAGGTAGATTGAAGCATTGTATCGTTCGTTCTAAGAATGGTTCACCAATTTATAACCAGCAACAATTGCGCATTCAAATTCTGTCAGAAAATCTCAAGATTGATGATGTGGCTGCAGCCACTATGCAATTACACAGCGACGAATCTCGAGGGCCTCCATTACAAGTCCCTACCCCATCTTCACAGGTCAACCCTGGCTCTTTGTCCCAATCATCGCTTGATTCCCATGACCTTTCCCACCCTTCGCATCAATTACCCCAGCCTTCTTACAGTATGTCAATTTCTAACCCTGACGCTCTTCTTTTATATTTTAAAACTCGGCAAGATGATACTCAACCAGGCCCTGGGTCTGCACTTCATGAATGGTCCTGTATTCTCGATGATGACAGTACAGTCACCTCAACTATAACATCAGCCCGTTGGCGTGACGGTCATCTCCAGGTATATATCAACTATCCATCTCAGATATCTTGTGTATCTGCTTGGCATTTTGTGTTTCAGGAATATGGTCTGTTTCCATTGTTCGACTGCATTTCGAACTTGCGACCTACAGGCCGACCTTTCTTCCCTATGAACTAAGTTATTTACCATGGTGAAGATGACCTTGAATTCCACCAATATATGATTTAGTCTCTATTGATTGCCTATTGATGGTGCAGCCGTTGAATAATCTTCTCTTCTTTGCTTGGCTGTGGAGGTGACCGAGATCCTAGGACTCTCTGATCCCACCTGACATCCACCCTATTGACCAATTGCTAATTTTATTAAACACGGCAATCATAGTGTTTAATTTTTTTTCTTTTCCTACACATCCATCTAATATATATTTTTTCTGTAATGCCGTTATGTTGACAATTTATTGTGGTACCATATTGTATAATAATCTCTGAACAATTAAGTCTCATTTTTAATATAACCTTTATCCTATTATACCATAGCTCAGATCTATAGCAAAGTCAAAAATTCGAGAAGGATAGTGACTTTTCTTCCTTCCTGTAAGTCATGAACATACCTGGAACTACTCTATAACCTTTTAGCAAGGAATTTGCAGACTTTTCAGAATATGCTTACGTAAGTAAAAAACACCTCTCCAGGTAGTGCTCTAAAACGTTTCCATTGCTCTCCTTTCACAGGAACGGCACACCCTAAACAAGTTTATTCACCCCTCCTTCCAAAGTTGCTTTCTATTTATCAGATTTAGTAAGCTAAAACGTTTTCCTAGCCAAACCTACTTGAGAACCGTCTTCCCCCATTCCTCATGTTTACTTAAGCTAAACTTACTGTAGTTTCGTTTGTCCATTTGCCAGACGATACTTCATGTCTTGCATTTTACCTCCTCCATGTGTTTATCCCACATGACACATTATTCTTTCCAGAACACATATCGGCTACAGACACACACTTTATAGTGTCTCACCAGTCACCCCCGCGGTATGTGAATAACACACCAGTCAGACTCCTCAGTCAACATTCCTTGCATAGTCAACTATAGTCGTTGTTATCTGTGATGCCACCTTGTGTTGGAATTAAACATCATTAAGGGTAATATTAAAGAGCAATATTAAAGTAAGTCTTCAGGATAAAATGACGACTATAAATTGCTTTATGTCTCATCAATGCAAAATGGCTGCAATGATTATTGTCTCCAGTAAAGTTTTTAATTTCCATTTCTGCATGTTTCCACATGCTGCCACATATGGTCTCATAAACGTCCAACATTTCTTCCATAATTCCTTATCTATAACTTATGTCATGGTCCCCCAGGCCTTCATTTTGCAATAATACCTAAGTAACGCCACGCGGTCTGATGCAACTTCAACTTTGCCTAATGAACAGGCCCTTGCATCACTTTCCTGGTCTGTTTGCAACTGATCTCTCCTTGGGACATATCAAGCCATATGGCGAATTCAATCACCATAGACGCATATCAATACGCACAGTTGCCACCGCACATGCCCAGGTGCACAAAGTCCATTATGACCACCAGAATATCAGGAACAAGCACTAATTCATATATGTATATGCATGGAGCTGTCTCCGTCGTTCCTATTAAACATACTAATTAATGATAATTAATGATAATGAATCATAACTTCTTCAGCCTCAACGCCGAACAAATGAGTCATTTGCACGCAACAACGATCTCCTAAAAAGTCGCATCATAAAACCATGGATGCATTGGGTTATTCTTTCTTGTTTTCTCAAGGCTTATACGATGCACTCCTCCTTCCTTGTTTCAGCTTTTGAGTATGTAATGCATTGTCATCGTCTGGATTTTCCTTCATCCACGCTCGGCTTGGTCATCGTCCAAAAATTTCTTGTGCACTAATAACAAGACCTCAGCCTCTTGTGGTACCAACAAGTGATATACGTCCGTAACAGCATGCTTACCTGAATTCAACTACTTATAACATGTGTATAACCAATTTTATGTATATAGTTAATGGTATGTATAATTAATGTTATTATATATATATTATTTAACTTTTTGAATTACAAATGACATATTTAGCAATTGTGATATGATATGAACGCAGTAAATGTAACAAAATTAATTCAACAAGTGTTGCCCAATGTCAAAATGACGTTATCCAAAGGAAATTAATGTCACCATGAAACAATCCAACGTTTAGATACTTAGATCAAGAGCACCTGTAAACAGCTGTCCCGAACAGCGTAACTAAAATATCCTCTTCATAAAGCTTCACTATAGCATTCTTCCATAGTTTTCCATTTAGAGATCTCTGACAATGATTTCCTTTTGGACCTGCCAGACAGGGCGGCAGTCATCCTACAGTACTTTCATCTTGTCTTTTGCCAATTTGATAATAGTAGTGAGATTGGATCCGACTATGTTCAATCAGTGATTGGAGTGCCTGACGAGTCCTTTGGGCAATCACACCGTTTCATCCTTTTCGGTATTGTCCTTGTTCTGATTGGAATACAGATTCACTCTCCTTTTGAATCGAATGCTTCCAAGTTCCCAACAAAACAAGTATACAGCTCTCCACCGATATAATTCAAGATCACGTTTAGGATCTTCAATTCTAGATTCGAAGAGAAATTAATTGAAATACAGTACTCAATATACGGACAGTCCTATATCGACAAAATGATAACAGAACTGTACAATAACAGTGTTAACTTAGCCTTCATAGTCCTACTCTGGAATCTATGCACGGAACAATAAATGTATAGCAGTAAAGTGAAGTCTCCACGTGAGTACTTTCCCTCAATTTTCACAAGTTTTCTTTTGTTCGTCTACGATACAATATAAGTTCATATTATGTTAAATAGACTTATAAATATGAAGGTTAATCAAAACATTGTATTATGGATTTACAGCTTCCCTAAAATTTCACAAGTTTTCTTTCGTGCTGACCATTCACAAATGTTCATGGTTGCCAGCATACAAGAACAATATTCAGGTATTCCTTCCTTTCGTTACAAGGCTGACCATCGTGTTACCATTGTACATGAAGTACATCTTATCTCCTACCATTCAATAATCCTACCATTTAATAAATACATTATATTCCAATCACGCATGCATGGAAGTGAACAGTTCAGCAGCTTCCCCGTTTCCAATTACAAGTCATTCTTTATATGAAGTTCATTGCAGTGTCCCTGCGATTCGAACTCGCGACCTCGCACATACCCTTTCTTCCTATAAAATCAAAATCTCAACGTTGGTGTCCGGTCGCGCTACCTATGTCGCCACCGAGTCCACTGATTTGTAGCTCTTATAATTGCATCAAATTAATTTCATCTTTTCTTCCACATTCAGTGTTGTCATAAGCTGACAAATGCACGAAGTTTATTGTATCTTCTTAGCTCTTTTAATATTATATCGACCAACCTGTTCGCATTAATTTCCTCTCTTTTCATATAAATACAATATTTAGATTGTTACAGCACATTTATTTTGGCCACATGCATGAATCATTACTCGCTATCTTCAGTGTCTATTTTTAGATCACTCTCTCAATCTGAAATGAAAACGAGGCTCTCCGCCAGCTCAGCAGCATACTTAGGTCACTAGAAGTCTTAAAAATATGCTGTTGGCCGGTTCGGCCTTGGTCTAGGGGTAAAGTCTTCGCGTCTTAATTGACCAGCCAGCTCTCTCGCAAGACGGAGTTGAACTTCGTTGCTTCGAATCCCGTCCAGGACAAGCTTCCCAACTCAGAAGCCAAATTCTTAGACACGGAAAAAAATCCGTTGTCACTTCGTCCTTCCCCTCAATTCATGAGGGATATCACTGGAAATTCGAGTACGTAACAAGAAATAAATAGCATCAATATAAAGACAAGCAATGGCTCAGTGAGTTACGCTTGAAGATAAACACCTCCTATCCTCCAAAGTCCGAACCAGGCTTTTGTGTTCATTATTGTGTCTTGTTTATTTCAGTGACAATATGACAGAAGGTTTCCTTCTTTCGTTTCCTTCACTTTCTCTCGTGTAACACAATTGTTTGCATTTAAGCTTCCTTCCATTATAAAAGTAATGCAGTTCCATAGAAGAAGAAATTCACTTATTGCCTGACAAATGGATCACTTGTCATCCATAATAATATGTCAGACAATACAGGGGAATCTCGGGAAAACCTCCTGGCTCTTTTGTTGTTAAGTGTTGTAGCTCTGGCAATGATGTCCACCTTAGGCACTGTCTAAGCTAGTCGGCTCAGGTCATTTTGCTAAATAGAAAATGACCGAGGTCACTTCATAAAGCAATCGACCCCTCCTGAATAGCACAATTCTTGAACAGTTGTCACTTTGGCAATTATGTCCATTTGCATATGGTATATCCACATGCATATCTTCAATAGTTCGATTGGAATTTCAGTTATTATAGACATGTCAATAAATCGCTAGACACACGACTCAATTCAATTTTCCTTGAGTTACTTCAAGATGATCCTAGGTACTCCAAGTACCATTGAAACACAATCCTATGACATCAGTGTCTTATTTTGGTACTTTGATGCCTACTCTCTTCTGCACAATACTGACCTTAGGTCAACATGAATAAGAAAAAGAATTACAAGTCCTCTAATGTGAATTATGGATGATACCTTTGCATAGTGCATACCTGTATGTCAGCAAAATCATGCATAGGTTGCTTATTATCGCCAAATAACAACTGAAGGGATCACCTGCTCGTGGTCTATTTCCATATCACTGGAAAGTATCATCAGTAAGTGTCATAGTGACAGTGTCTTGCTTCAATAGTCCTAACCTTTATATTTTGTTCATACACAATTTAAAGGGTCGTCCGCACTTAGCATATTGGCTATACCAAAATGCCTAGTCTCTCGATTTCATATTTACATATATTCCATGATAATCTTTTATACACAATATACCGAGTATTCCATATAATGTCATTACAAATAATGCTAAGTTTCCTTGCTCCAAGCCTTCCTCTTGAGACGCACATATCTCTCAAACATCTCCCAGGGATTGTCTCCTATCATAGGATCATCTCCTTCCTTTAGGACATGTTTTCCTCAAAAATCTCTTCCGTCAAGAAGTATCGGAGTGTGTCGTTAGTGGCATTGTCCTAACCTGCTACATTACTAAATTCGATTGTGGCTCAGCATCCTGTGCATCTTTTCGACGTTTGGTTCCTTTGCAATGTCCTGTTTCGTCGACATCCTGCCTCACAACTCATCTCAAATAAATAACAGATATTTAATTTAATATCCCACATAATTTCACAAGCTTTTCTGTCCAAAAATAGTTGGACTTATTTCAGTTGACTGTGGACTGATAACTTCCGTTCTCGTTGAATGAATGTTTCTTTAACATCTAAACGTTATCATTTCAGTATATTAGCTATCACCCATGAACCCATGGGAGCCCAACATCAGTTTCCCGCACCTTCTCAGTCTTCTCTTAAGCTAATAATTAGTTTAATAATCACTTATGAATAACTTTCTCCTTATGCCGTATTCCTCTTTCGCACATATTCATGCCACATGTGTCTGTGTGATACTTCATGTGTTTCTCATGGACAAAATTGGTTATCATTCTCCTCTGTTATGCAGACTTGTACTTGCCTTTAAGATTTCATGTGGTTTAATGAGACATATGAATTCTCGACATATGAATTCATCACTCCAACCGAGCTGCCAGCAAGCAGTGACGGTCATACACACAAAGGTGAAAAACACAGCTTTCCAACAACATTCAAGCAGTTTCATCCTGATTACATAACCCGAAAACATGTGTAATCACTTACACCTAAATTAGTCAGACCTATCTTCACACCATCTGCAATTCCTCACTTATACCTCCCCCCCTCCCCTCAGTGATACTCCACCCCTTGTTTATGGCCCCTCCATCATTTGGTATTTGTCTTCCGTTGACTCAACTACTGTTCCTCAGTGTATTTGCAACAATGCATCGAAGGCGAATGTCATACCCTCCTTCACACAGTAATATGGAATGGTCTACAGCAACTCGTGTGAATGTTGCTCAGCTGCAGCAACTTCCTCAGTTCCAGGGACCTAAGCACACGGTTTCTGTTGCTACTCAGACCGAGGCTACATGCATCTATCATTCACCTCCAACCCTCGATATTGATGCTTTTCGCTCTGCAGCCAATTATGTGGCTTGCACTTATGCTCAACAGAAACCTCTAGTCAATGGATGGGACTCGGATTGTCCTAGTCCTACACCGACACCGGACTCATCATGGTCAACAGACGAAGATCTCCCGGGCTATACCATGTCAGCCGAAGCAGCTGCCCAGCCTACACATTTTTTGCCACCATTGCGTCCAAAGCCTTTTCACCATCGTCATTTCTTTGACAATGAACAGGAAGTACGCATGGCTCCATCACTGCCAATGTATACGTCAACTCCGGTGTCATCACCCCCACTGTTGATGCTTTCTCAGCGTCTCCATTACATACAGGAATTACCCGAAGATTTCAATGACGCAGACGACCAACAAACCGAATTGAAGTCGACTCTACAACAACAGTAATCAGGTTTTCCTTTAACCTTACGAACTAATGGACTCATTCAAATCTATTTACTTCTTTAAAAATATAGACTTCAATGTACCACGAAACAGTTTGACCCATCGAATGCCTTTCTCCCAATTAATCGAACAATTACGCTATATAATGTGAATGCTATATCACTGACTTTTGTGTTACCTACAATGCTGATTTATACACCTATTCATTAAATTTACAAATTTTACCGAATTATATTCTTCGTCCATTCTTCATAACCAAATAGTCTTCGAATATTTGCATTAGCACACCTTAACAGGCCTTAAACCTCAACAAAGAGTTCTCGATCCGCACATTTTAACACATGTGCGATGATATCTTGCATTTGTTGCGTCGCCAACTTCTCGCTTACATGCCACCAGGAGGGTGTAGTCCCTTCATTTCGTTCCCAGACCAATACGGTTATTCACCGTTAAGTCTTTTCTGTAGCTCACAAGCATTCAGCCGGATTATTCATCTACTTTGAGCCCACCAACAACGTTCTTAAACCTTGCCATTCTTCGTTGAGAATTGTTTTCCATCTCTTATCACTGTGTTCCTTGTGATCAATCGATAACATTTCCATAACGTTGGCCACTGTCTCCTCGCAGCATTGACCACGTATTCCCTTGTTCTTTGCATTTGATTGCCTTCTTGATATAGTACTTTATTGGCTTATCATTTTATCCTCGGTAAACACCATTATTTGGTACGCATATTTCAGAGACAGAGACTCTCCACAGAGATCCATCACGATCCTTTCTTAGTAAATCTGGTTGCCATTCTGCCTTCAATTGCTTTTTATAACCTCTTGTAATTATTTAAGACTTGTTTCTTACCTATCCTTTAGTTCTGAAACTATTTTTATGATGAGATTTAACAAATATATATTCTTTGGTTGGCGTGATAGTGACAAGACACAGTCAATCAACAGGTCAGACTTGAATGTCTGAGCTTCTGTATTCTCGGTGATCATGCTGATATATCTGCAATACCGTGAACATCGTTTAACCCTTGTCGAATTAAATCGATTCCAGTTTCTTTCTTGAATTGTGTTACCCACAATGCTGTGTGATGATATCTTCCATGCCACCAATAAGGTTTTTGTCTAAGACTCCCCTCACGTGTAGTCTTCTCCTCTTTTCATCCATTAGCTTACCGCGTTCGTATCATTAGCATTTTGTACATATTCCATTCTGCATTTTGTAGATAGTCAGTAATATTCCAACATGGAATATGTTTCTTTTCTGCATTTCCTGCTCATGTTGTGAGTGTCGTTTATTGCAGATATTAGCCGTCAATCATCTTGCCAATTGAGAAGTGATTATATGCCATTGTTGATGGATTGTTTTCTTACAACATCGTGACATGTTGGTATTACTTTGATTGAGCATTACTATAACTGCTCTGATACAATATTATTTTTGAGCATCTTTTCTTATAATTATTGTGCAGCATATTACGTTGAGTAAGTATCTCAGTATGTTGCAAGTTCTCTGCCTGTCGGACTGGGAGCCCGACCATAATTTGGGGATATCTTGTGCTATTTCATGTGTTCCGGCTCATGCCGATGTAGTTATGTTAATATGTTCCGACAATGTGGTCGTGAGTTTAATCTTAGCACATAATTTTAAATGCGTTTCTGTGGATTTTGCTCACCCAGTGATTGTAGCATCGCTTCGCATTTTGGGGAAAGAAAAACCTTTTTTTTGTAAATGACCAACTCATTATACACAAATTATAGCTAGCTAGCTAATTCCTTTTCCATAGTTCATTATACGGTATGGCATCACAACATAGCCCGGCAGGGGGCGCTTTCTGTGTTGCCATGGCTTCACCGAGACTGCCGTGGGAAGCAGTTTCTTGTTGCTTTGGTAGCACCCTTGCACCTTATATGGCACGCTACCTGCTGTAAAATTTTCGGCTCAGCCCACAGGGCCCAGCTCTTGCGGAGCCAGTAAAACCTTAGCTTACCTGCTCTAATCTTTACACCTGTAGAGAGGCAGCAGTCCTACATACAGCTTGCAACATTATGTAAGTACACCTTTTTCAAAGAGTCATTTACCGGTCATTTAGGACCACTAACCTGCATATACGTTTACTAATTAGTAAACCGGGAATTTTTATAGGCATTGAGTTTTGTTGATGAAGTTTCGAGTTGTGTTATATTGAGATAAGTTCACAGTAATTATACTCCCAATTTTTCTTACACGCGTGTAATCGTGGGAAGGTACTTTATTAACTTATATTTCTTTGACGACAATTGTTATATTTTCAGGTCTGGTCGAGACTCTCGATTTCAGTAATTCAGTATGATCTTAGAGTATATCTCTTGCATTTTCTGTCGACATACACAGCATTCTTTCATATGATAGGCAAAGTAGTTGGAAAACTCGTCTTGCCTAATTGTTATGAATACTTATTTCCGTTGATAATTATTTGTGTATTGATAGTCGTATTCGTTTTACATAGGATATGTCGACCTGATTGATGAATTTTGCACGCTTAGTATGCTAATCGTTACTATTATGTCTCTTTGTGGATGAACTTCTTTTACCTGTAATCTTCGTTTAAGTGCATGTCTACATTCAGTTAATCATGTCTTTCTCACCACCTTACTGGTTAATAGTTATAGTAATACCCGATTTTACTGGTGATGCTAAAACCCTTTAGCCAATTATATACCTTGCTACCTCATTATAAACATTACAATGACGCTAATTGTCCTTTTTCCCTTCCTCCTCCTTCCCTTGGTTCCAGCTCAATCATCACCTCCATCTGATTTGCAACGAATTGCTGAGCAAGACGCTTTTCTTTATAAGAATTTTGGATTTACCATTAATCCAAACACGGCCGCCGTTTGGGCCAAGCGTACTTTGCTTCAAACACAAGATCAACCTATGGCTTCTTGTAGAGTTTCTATGTTTGGTGAATGGTGTTCTCGCAAACGAGACATATTTACATGTGATTTGGGAGCCAATTTTTCTACACCTCCATGTGTATGGCCTCCTGATTCACCTCGTATCACAAAACTGATTCTTTCCTCTGGCGCACTTACTAAGGACATTATCTCTTTCTTCACTACTATGCCTTTCATGAGATATCTCACTTTACAAAATCTTACTTCTGCAGTACGGTTTCCTGATGTTATTGACTCATTTCCCGAGATCAATTTTTTAGATCTGCCAGACACTCAAGTTACTCATGTACAATACGTCCAAGCACGTTCACAGTTACATGCTATTACTAATTTAGTCCTTGATGACGCCTCAGTCTTCGCTCCATGGTCTTCCCTTTACCGTTTAAGACGTATACAACTTACCTTACTTAGGGATTTATCGTCTCCCGCCCTACCTTTATTACCACAAGCTCAATTAACTCATTTAGACCTTACCATACACGGTTCAACATCCTTCCAGTGGAACCATCTCGGCGTTTCACAAAGTAAACTGATATCTCTTAGACTCCATCTACCAGATATGACCCGCCTCCCATCTTCTATGCCTTTCAATAATATACAACAATTAAAATTACAAGCTTCTAATGTTCCTTTCGAAGTTTCCAACCTCTTGCCCAATCTATCAGCCCATCACTCTTTTAATTTTACACGACCAAAACCATTTCTCCAAACACTTATTCTTCAGGGTTTCTATTTTCAGAAAACGCAACAATTTAATGTCTTAAATTTAGCTAAAATAGTTATACTAGACTGTATTGGCGGAATACAGAATCTTCATTATCCAACATCTCTTAGAGTACTTAGACTCAGAAATATTACTACTTCAAGATCATTAAGAGATCCATTAACAAACACGCCCAATCTGCGCACTTTCGAACTAACTCATTCTAAGCTAACACATATTTCCAGAGCATATTTTAGATATGTCGATCAACTTTACTACTTAAATTTATCCTATAATAACCTTCATACCTTTGAAATTAGACATAGAGATATCCGTCAGTTAGCTGTAATAGATCTTAGTTACAACTCCCTGTATAGAATTTCTGGACCTTTCTTTATTAGAGACCATCTGGAATATATATTTTTGCAACGTAACAATCTGCAGTATTTAGATGGCGTTAACAAACAAATTTACTTTCCTTCACCCGAAATGAAAGAACTTGACCTAACATCTAACCCCCTTAATTGTAATTGCGATTTGGCAGTCTTCCTGAACACGTTGCCTGATACCACTAGGATTTCTGGTACTTGTCAAAGTAACGTGTCTTTCCCTATTCAAAATATGACTTTCGAAGCATGTGATTCCATTCCCTTACTCCGTTCATCCCGTTCCCTTAGAGACCAATTACGTCATATGCAGCTACTCGCATCTGTTAATCACAAGGATGCTCGCCCACTCACAAGCA
The DNA here is from genome assembly GCA_026936325.1 of Platynereis dumerilii. Taxonomy (NCBI): domain Eukaryota; kingdom Metazoa; phylum Annelida; class Polychaeta; order Phyllodocida; family Nereididae; genus Platynereis; species Platynereis dumerilii. Next base: position 11,271,797 of record JAPTHN010000012.1, on the reverse strand, counting down.
GCTCTGGTCTTTTTCCACCAGACGCAGCTTCACGTTGGAGCTCTGCACCCGCACAGCTTCTCCGCCCAGACTATGGCGTTGGTTATAGTTATCGAGGACAAATTTTTCCCAGTGTTGAATTCTTTATCATCAATGCAAATATTTTCTATCCCGATTTCCATATTCCCACATTCACTTGGGACCTCACAATGTTTGAAGACATGTGTCAATCCCCTGATGATTTAATCGCTGCAATATGTTCTGATTTCGCTCCACTATTAAAGAATACTATCGATAAAGTTGATTCTTATAAAACAGCTTTAAAGGCTAAATTAGCACACATATCGACTATCTTCACTCAACAACATTTTGAAGAATATCGTCGACCTCCTCCAACTCATTCTACCCCCATTGCCCCCCCTCCTCTTTCAGCAGTCCACCACCACGCTAAGAGGGCAGCTCCCGATCCACCTTTTGCGCATCCCACATTCTCATATTCCCCTCCACCTACCATGCCCCCCTTCTTTGATCAATACTCGCCACCCAGTCGTCCTAAACGAGCGGGTCGTACACCAACACCTCGAGATCCCCTTGCCTTACCTAATACCGATGATACATCTAATACAACTAAGCAATTAATGCAATCTACTAATGAAACTTTCCGTGTCAATATTAATACCCAGGATTGGCAATCCGAAGACAGTACCGCTTTCTGGCTTTCAGTTACTATCCCACAAGCCGGAGCAGGTATGTCTGCTAATATTAGACGACAGAGAGATCAAATTTTTGTAAATACTATTGAGTCTATGTCTGCACGTCAGAACCTTATGAGGGACGCTTTCCTTGAAATGCGTTCTGATTTAGTTCTCACCATTGATGTCATAGCCAGTACCTTCACCAACACCTCCAGAAACATTAAACTAATTCATACACTTTTAAATGAAACCAATCAGGAAATTATTTCCCAATTTGCTGTGGTTAGTAACGCTATTAACGCATTACAACGTAAGATTCAAGCCACAAGGATCCTTAGCTTGCTGACCTCTAAATATCTCAGGCTTTGGTCCCAACAAATACAGCAACTTCATATCCTCTTAAATGAAGCTGATAAATTAATTACAGCCTTCCACGACCTGGCTGCAGGTAAAATATCTCCACATGTTCTTCCAGCCTCATATGTCCATAAATTAGTTCACAAAGTATCAACGGTATTATATTCATGGCACAACAGTTATCAATTAGCTTTTACGGATTTGGCTCATATCTATCAGAAATCACAACCAATCTTTATGCCTACTAGACATGGGTTCTTACTCCAACTCCTATGGCCAATCCAACCTAAGAATTCAAAACCCTACACCTTGTACCACACAGAGTCACTCCATGTACCTGTGGTAGCTACTCCTGCTTTCCAAGACCGTGAGTCTAACCATGATTACACTCGTATCTCTATCCCAAAACCTTTTCTAGGAGTGCAGCACGATTCCTTCTTGGAACTCAGTCTTGAAGAGCTCCAGGAATGTCTCAACATTGACGATCAATTTCTTTGCACAGAATCAACAATTCAAATTGATAGCTCGCAGCTATCTTGCAACACTGCAATATATACGAATGCTACTGCAGACGTCATTTCTGACCTCTGTCAAGTCGATTACTTCTTTGAACCTTTTCGTGCAGCACCTCGTGTAATAGACGCAGGTAACCAGCTTTTAGTTACTGGCTTATCACTCCCATGGACTCGACGTTGCTCCAATGATCGGGTGGCACGTCCCGTTCCTGGTAGTCTTTACGCTGTACTTCAGCGTGGCCAGTTTTGTTTTTGCGAATTCTCCTCCCCTTCAGGTTTCATTCCCAGGCGTATTACAGGATGTTCCGCATCCGAAAATAATCAATATAAACCTTTCTTAATCAACTATACGATTAATGCAATTGCGATGCATTCCTTTGAACGTGAATTCAACTTCACAAGTCTACCACCATATGAATCTTATGGCATGCCAAATTTCACCTTGCCTAAATTTGCAGTGGCTGCCAGAATAGCAAATACCTCACTTGCAAATATGACACATGGCATCATTAAGCTTAAGGAACTTAGTCGCCTTATTCAACAAAAGGGTGACGATTTTATGCTTAAATGGGCCGAGCTGGAAGCTTCTTTCTATCTTTCAGCTTGGTTCAGCCTTCGCCATTGGATCCGTGGATTTGCCTTCATCGGTTCCATAGCTGGATATTTATCTCTAATTTTGGTCATATTTATGTATTGTCGTGGTAGATACCTTAGTGGCCTTTTATCCTCTATGGTTATGGCTACTCATTTTAAACCATCCCACGCCAACCCAGTCATTCCAGGACGTCCTCTGCATTGTGATTCAGTCAGTTATGTAATTTACCCTGTTTCTATCAGTCCTGTCAGTCTTATACATATCACTACCCTTCACCTTCTTACTATTTGTGTCTTCTACATGGTAGTGAGCCTGGCTAAGCGTTGTCTACATAAATGTTGTAGGGATTTCAGAGTGATGCATCGCTCACCCGAAACCCGCAAATTTCCACAGATCGAAATATTCATGGAATTGAATAGTGGACACCAGCGCTTACTTCTATATGTTCTTACTATTAAGTCCCACCTTTCTTCACTTTCTCTTAAAGGTGTCATTTGTCCTAATAGTTTCAAGTGCGACCATCATAGATTATACAGTATCCTCAAACCCAACTGGGATACTGCACTTTGCTCTTTGCAGATTGATTCACTTAACGTAGAACTCCCTAGACTCATTAATGTTCCATTATACAAGCAGAAAAAGTTACAGCAAATTATGCAAGGACAGTTTGCGGTGACTATGCTCGCATCTGACTCAGTTCACCTTTACAAATTGGGTCATAACATGCAAGAAGTTATTAATACTCAAGAGCTTAATCCTTACTCAGCTCTAATTAGAGAACTTCGTCAAAGGGAGATGGAATTTCGGTCCACCAATGTTATGGAACCGGATACTACCCATTCAGTACAGATAAAACCTTATGCCACCACTTCTGGCCTGGCTGCATCAAAGAAAATGACCCCCCCTACTCGCATACCGAGCCGTACAACTCCACCAAGGCGGACTACCCCGCCTCGCCGGTCCACCTCACCCCGGCAACCATCGGCCCCTCGCATGGGTACCCGAGTTGATACCCCCCCTAATCGCTCAGTAGTTGATATCGAGTTGGAACCACGCCCCACTCGTCCTACGTCACTGTTGCTCCGCCCAACTTTCCCCCCTCCCCTTCCACCACCCCCCTCTCCTGACGATACCAGTACCAGCGTCTGATTCTATTTTACTGCATGATTATGATTACTTATCTTTGCACTGCACTTTCGTGCAATAACTTTTCCTGTACAACTGCATTCTGACTGCATTTCCTTTTTCCCTTTTCTATCTGTATGTGTATTGTTACATTTTAACCCTTTCATACTCACGCTTGCATGTCCTTATATTTTAGTCAGTCTGTGAAGAGTCACACCTTGTTCGTTCGATTGTATGGGTAACATTTTACTGACATATGCTTGAAGGTATGCATATATTCTGTGCATACGCCTTACGCAACACTTTCTCATCCTAAAAGTTTATAATCTTATACTCACGTTGCAGAGTGATCTTCTTCCTTTATTGATGTGATTCATTTTGATCTTGGGGAGCTGATCACCATGATGATACATCATATTTTGCCGTGATTTGCTACCTTTCTATTTACATTTAAACATCTCTTTTACTTTTAACTATACACACTTAACGACCAGCATCTTGCTGGGATTCCGATTATTTATCTAAACCAATTATGATATTCCTTTTAGTATCTCTTATTTAAATTATTTATATTTTATATATATGTATCACGTGCCTTTTCTTACATGTTGTTTGCAGTAACCTTATTGGTCGAGCTCCTAGCCTGTTTCTTAAAGTAATTTCAGTATGACTATTGCATACCATTTTAATGCTGTGTCGTCACATAATTTGCGGGAATGTCTCTTTGATCACGAGTTGCTGGTCGGGCTGGTCGTCAAACATCAGTGCAAGACTTGCTGTGGGCACCTATGATCAGAGACACATTCGATGCATATGTTCTCTAATCTTTGATCTGAGTCAGTCGTTACAGAGCCTGTGCTTCCACTGTGACTTCTACTGTCACGGGCACCCTATCAAGAGACACATCCGATTCCACATCCGGGAGTCAGTCGATTGGAGCACCACCTCCTTGGGCACCATGCTCGCGTATGGGATCACGTTCCGACAGCACATGCGACTACTTCGAGTTGGCCGTATTCCTGTCATCATCTCATGGCAATATGAAGAGGGCACCATTTCGGGGCGACCACTAGTGTGAACATTCCGTTACACTCCATTTCCGTCGTAACCACGGCAAGCATATCGTTGCCTTGACCTGGTTCCAACATGGGGCTACATTACTGCAGAACTTTCTTTGAACTTTTGTGTCTGGCTTGGCATTGTGCAGTCTTCGTCGCACATGTCACCATTCACAACCGAGCTCACATTGTATGATGATATGGTGATGTCATCTCCTGCTTGGCTTCTTAACAGTCGGCTAATCTGGATTGCCTCTGTTTCTACACAAGCATCAACGAACACTTTGTGCTTGAAGAGCATGGCCTCATTTTTTTAGTTAGTGACCAATATGGATTGTCTCAACTACCTTCCGGCCTGCATCTTCTTAATGACACTCTTTTCCTCTGGGTAACTACCTTATTCAGGTGGCTAACACGGATTGCCCCTGCTATCAGTTACCGTCGACAGACACTAATATGGATTGTGTCTAGTTCAGAAGAGTCTCCTCACCACGCATTCCCCAGCGTTCTCGTACAAAGCTGTGCTCGCACATAACACATAATAAACATTGTGATCTCAGAAAGTGCATACACGAAAGACTCATGACGACGTCTTCTTCTCCATGACCCATCAAGGTCCACCAGATATTGGGATTGTCTGAATAAAAACATGAAGGTCGTGTCGAACGAGTCACGTCCTCCTTCGCCAGACCCCAACATAAGGTCTGAGTAACAGTTCAAGATGTAGATCAGTCCACCTCCTCCTCCGCCTGACCCTAACCTGGGTTAGTCACGAAACAAGGCCGGACTGGCGAATCTTCGCAGTACTGCAGCTATATTAGTCCCTCGAGTCTTCAGCATAGTTACCAAAATACCAGTTACTCGCTCAGAACGTTTCCTGTCTCCGCTAAAGTTGTCGTGCCTCTGGCACCACATCAAGCTATTTCCACCACTCCGGTTCGCACCTCGCCTGTGCTCCATTCACAGAAACAATATTCCTCCGAAATGACACTGACTGTCGTGTAATGGTAGTCTCTCATGGCTTCCATTCGCTTCGCCACTTCGGTACAGCTGAGAATGGTGGAAGGACCACTCATCCAGGTTGACATTGTTGTTCTGTATCTGTTAGAACAGTAACAACCCACTCATCGTTTTGGGTGGATGGTAATAGGACCTCGAACTCTCGCAGCTCGTCCGTTAGGTCCACGACGTCCGGCATCTTTAACGTTGCCAGGTCGAACACCCCGTTCGACCCTGAGAAACACATCGCTGTCGACACTTCGTTTGCCCTTGACAAACACATCTCATGTGAACTTGACAAGCCACTCGCTGCCAACGTCTCACCCTCTGCACCACGCACCGAGCGTCGGTGTTGCCTCCTTCGCCCTATATCAATGACTTATACAACTGACTCCTTCAATCAATGATTCTTCCAATCTTCTCGTCTATACGTATACAGATCATGTTATCTTTGACATCATGTATTGACTCTTGACGAGTATTGTGTAAAGCGCATCACTGATTAGACATTTATGCATCAACCAACACATTACAATTAACTTAGATTATATATTCCAAATTTTCATTGAATTTGATCAATTCAGTACTCAAACCTTTGCCACTAGGTTATGTCTCACCGTGTCCACGAACAGTTATCACAAGTCAACTCTTGCACTGAACTTTCTCTGTAAACATCTGATCTCATTTCTTCTAAGCTTAACATCAAATAGATTTATGCTTTAATCTTATTTGTTAATAATTCTGGTCTATGCATTATGCATGCCAGCCTTCTTATACAAGTTTTCTCAGGTGTATTAAAATGTACCTATGTTTTCACTATTGCTCCACTGCACCAGTATACTGTTTACCTATTTTCGCATTGTTTTCATTTTCTGTACGCCTTATGCCTACAGTTAACTCGGATTGTTTAGAGTGTACGTAACAAGTTCTACGAAACCATAGTCCACTATTGACTTCTTTATCTCCATACTGGACTGTTGTTTCATCATTTTGATTATTATTCCGCTACTTGTCGCTTTTAAATTAATAATTGTCACTTTAATCCATGTTATTGTTGATATTCGTGATTCGACTACATTTCGTTTATGATTTAATTGTTGCTTTTCAAATCGCTTATCGCTTATATGTCATTTTACTTGCTTACTTTTGTAGTTTAGGGTATCGGACATACCAGCCCATCTAAAATTATAAGGCTGTCCTGTCTTAATGCACTTCATGCTTTTGGTTTAGCTCTATGCATATCCAATGACACGCAAGGGATGATACCCGTAACTGCCCTTGATAAAAACGGCTACTTGACTCGCCTGGTGCTTGAGTCTCTTTTGCTGAGGAGCCATGTAATTAGCGGCTCTATTTCCAAAGATAACGTTGGCCGACGAACCAACGATTCATAAAAATTGAAAAATTTGGCAAATAGGTCATAAGAATAACTTGTCCTTTTCTGTCAATCATTAAAATTTAGCTTTCACTTTCCTATCTGAGCTCCCCTTTCAGCATCTCATTGACACCATTAGAAGAACTGTCATTCAGTTCCTCTCCTTTCACGGATGCAAGTCGTATTCTTGCTTCCCTTTCAAAATTTTTCCTTTTTCCGAATTGTCTTTCATGGGCTTATTGCACACGCCCGATTTTATCTTAAAACTTTTCCCCCCCTTCCGCCTGCCCGGTGGTAGTGGTTACATCATCCTGATGTCACCACAACTTTCATTAAAGCACTCACAAAATTCAGGTGCAATGAGACGCGTTTCCTCTGTCCGTACCTAAAATTGGTATCATGTACAAAGTCGATTAGCAACCCTCTCAATAGTTACACAAATCTATTTACGACTTTTACATCATTCTGTTAATCAGCATGAAGCATTCAGGCTTCTATCTTTGAAAAGAAATACCTTTGCTTTTAATGAATAGTTACGTTATTAGTCACAGTGTATATTAATTTGTTATTACGTGAATGTAATCCGTATTCGATTGTAAGTTTAAAATAATGTTTTCTTCAAACCGGAGAAAAACTATCTTATAAAAAAATCCTCGATCGGTCGGGATGTCACCGCTGAGCTTTTAGCTTCAGAGGTGTCTTCATTCTTTCCTCTTATAGGAACTTTCCTCAAATCGCCATGAACCTCAAGACCTTAATTCTGTAATATCATTTTGTATTATTATTGTATAAAAGTAATGTGATATATTATATTATTGTGTAATGAGATTCAATGATAGCAACGGGGTAGAACTCACCCCATGTTTCCATGGCAACAGTTACCCTGGTGTTTCTGCGCAGCCGCAGAACACCCTAGTAGCAATCTCTGGGGGCAAGCTTGTTAGCCCAGGCAGAACAGAGCCCGCTTCCCGCTGAGGCAGCAGGAGGGCTACCTGTCTCCCTGACGGGGTGACGATTCGTCAGGTAAGGGTATTGTTGTTAGAGGTATGATCAAGGGTTACTCTTAAAGGAACCTCAGGTCATGGTTGATTGAGATGGCATTAGTTTATGATGTATGTAATTCGTTAAGATCGTTGTTTAATGTATTGATAAGTTGGTTACCATCGGTTCTTCGAATGACTCCTAATGTAACTGTTTATAAATTGTGTATTAAATGGATACGTGAAACTAAACTCTCGAGCCTCTGGTATTTCTTGAGTAAGGTGTTTCGTGGTGGCAAGTGCTAAGGTGTCTCCCGCAGGATCCCCGGCGAAGAGTCCATCTACTCAATTAGCTACCTCTCACAGGGATACGTGCCTTAACATTATATGGGGGGAATTAGCTAAAAGATGGCAGTAGGCCTAGTAGACGGGACAGAGCCACCGGCTCATCGAGAGGAGCGAGGTGTCTCGTCTCTTATGGCAAACATGCGAGGAGTGAACCAGATGGTTCAGTCAAAAGAAGTGATTCAGGCATCCCATAATATGATCCTGGCTCTCACCACGTGTGACAACCAAAAATGTTCCCAAAAAAAAAAGTTTCAAAAAAAAAAAATTCCCCAAAAAAAAAACGTTTAAAAAAAAATTTGAGAAAAAAATAATAAAATGAAATTTTTTGAAAGAAAAATATTTCCAAAAAAAAAAATGTTCGAAAAAAAAAAAAAATTCCAAAAAAAATAAAAAAGTTATATTTTCCCTCAAACCTTGTAAACATTTTATTTTAGAATATTACCTATCTTTCCACCCAATTTATAGAATTTTACAATTTAGAGTCTTTAAAATTTAATTTTTGTGTTCAGGCTGTCCCGTCTTCATGCTTTGGCATTTACATATATTATATTCAAAGGTACCATGCTCTTACTGGTCCTCCTAAATTCATTCAGTAATAATTGCGCACATGTGCAAGATTAGATTTACACACATAGACACACAAAATTAATCTGCTTATCACAAAAGCAGTCCCATCTTCGCAGAGCTAAAAATTGGTTTGACAAGAATTTTCTTACCAGATTATCCTTTCCAGGGACGACTCTGTCATTAAGGCAGTGATATTGTCCTGCAAAAAAGATAAAAAATTGACAACTCAGACTCCTGCTTTGGGCCAATGATGATCTCACTCAATTGCAATTGTATTGTAACTTTTATGATAAATTATTAATAATAATATTCATAAAACTTAATTTTCAGGAACATGTTTCTCTTTAAAAATTATCTTACAGTATATATAAATTCAATTACTAGTGGTCGAAATAAGGGGGGGGGGTTATGACCGCCCAAATGCTCTTGTGACTCCTCAAATTTATACATTTTTTCAGAAGGACAACCCCCCCCCCCAACAATGTTTCAGAACTTTTAATCGGCAAATAATTACAAATAATATTTTTAAAAATTATGCTATAGTATTTCCACTTACCTAAAACATGGTTTTGTAGTAATACTGGTAGAAAAAATGTAAAGACAATAGGTAAAGACATATTCATCTATCAGTTGTAGTATGTGAAGTCAAAAGTTTGTCAATCCAAATAATCCTATAACCGTCTCCACTAGACTATGAATGTGTATTGATATTACATAGACAGATCTCTGGATTAATATATGTGGGACAGGAATGATTGAATTTTGGGGAAATAGTGGAAAGAAAAGTCCCTACAGTATTACCCAGTATAGTTCCAGGCTTGAAAGGATCATCCTCCCATGCATTGTTATAATGTAAATGTACGATTTTTTATAGTCCATTATACTGACGAAGTCAGTCTCAACGTACTTTACAATTACACCCTTTCGCAGGCCTGTTCAAGCATGCATGAGCCTTTCACAAATCTCCAGTGAGTACACTATACAGCCAGGCAACTTTTTACAGCGCACACAATGCCAAGTCACTCTACAATCGCCATCACTGCAGTGCTTACACCAAAGTACCCATTTGCACCTGGGTGAAGTGAAGCAAAGAGTTATGGAGGATCTGCTATGCTCCTCTTAGCTCCTCCTGTGGAAGTGCTGCGGCCATTGGATAAGGTGCTCGCCTGGTAACTGAGACGTTGTAGGTTCGACTCCCAATCGTGACATGGGCTTGTTTGCACTCGCTTCTTCATGGTTTACATATGGTGCCTTACTTTTTTTCTCATCTGACAGCATGGGCTACCCTTACACCCTATATATATCCCGAATGATTCTTCACAAAAATTGAAAAATATTCATGAGAGACCTGAATTGCTGCAGTTTTTTTTCTGAATTGTTTTAGTTATTCCTTAATTTTTTGGACAAACAGACAGACAGATAGCTGGCCAAACAGACAGGCATAGGCGTACGGCGCGCGGAGTTTTTGGGGGGACGAGCAACATTTGCCCGAATTTCAAGATCTAAATTTAGTACTATTTCCAATAGAATTGCCTGGAAATCAATCAATTACAATATTGTTTTTATTTAATCATTTGCCCGAATTTTTTTTTTGGGGGGGGGGCCCTCCAGTACGCCTATGCAGACAGGCAGACAGACACAATTAAAAACATTAGTCATGTCCTGCAGTGGGACAAATCATTGTTGAAATGTTAACTTGTATAATGCAGAAGGATGCACTGAAGAGATGAAAATTCGTCCTAGCTAGTTGGGGTTCACTGTATGACCATTTAATTATATATGATTTATTTGGAGAACGATCTGGTTTTATTTGGGGAATTTGCTGGTAGGGTGGTTAGGGAAAAAAAGACTATTTTCATCGCCATTACATAGCATTGCGAATTGGATCTACGCTACTGGTCCCTGCGTCATGAGACCACCCCTTATCGCTTAGTCTTATGAGGTCAGAGACCCTCGAAGGGTTGACAGTAGCGTCCCTATGGGGGGCACATACCCCCTCATGTTTGACCTTTGCACCTCAGGTGCCCCCCCCCCAAATGAACTTTCAAACATCGCTAAAATATACAATTAGTATTGTGGGTGCCCCCTCCTGAGAATAACGTGCCCCCCGGTGCCCCCCCCCCACTGCTCGAGACCCCTTATTACGCCACTGAGGGTTGTTGGTGTGTTCTCAGAGTAATTAGGAAAGGAGCTAGGAGGACACTACTGTCACAGCTAATGAAGGAAACTGCTGTCCAACATGTGTCCAGATGATCCGGTCAGAGCAAGTATTGAACCCTGGACCCGGCAATTGGCAGCCCAATGTTCTACCAACTCAGCTATAACCCTGACTCTCCCTCTCTTTTGATGGTGCCAACACTGCCAAGTGCACCACTTTGTGAAAGAGGATGGTGGTCACAATTAAGGGGTCTTTTTAAACCCATCAAATTATAATCTAGTTTCTGGGAATTTCCTTGTTTCACCAAAAAAAAAAAAAAAAATCAACACTTATTTGGATCATATGTTGTTGAATCATTATAGGTTCTTTTTTTGGGAAGGCAAAAGTGTGCCACTCACCTACATTCATGTAGTTTCATGCCACAATTTACTGAATTAAGAATTGCTTGGGTTCAGAGTGTCTGTTTCATCAGCTCAAGGGCATTGAACTAAACAGCTGATCACATGACATACAGTCATCAGTCATCACTGAATTCCTATAGAATTAGTCCATTCGTGCCGTTTCTTTTTTTCAGAGACTACTTCGGTCTTCCGAGAATTCAGAATGTGCTACCTTGAAGTTAAGTTTGCAGTGGTCTTTGCAATATATATTACTTAAATCTATCAAATTCAAAACATCCTTTTTTAAAAGAAAATCTTGACCGTAACGGTTGATAGCAGCGAAAAGAAGTGCCCTAACCACTGGGCCACCCAAAAGACACAGAATTGACTAACAAGCATCCTCGGATACAATGGCTGGTTAATCCTATGGGAAAGTATAAGGTGTGATTTGCAGAATGGGAGAGCGTCTGAGGCAAAAAATATGAGTGTAGGAACAGTGGAACTGGAGCTTGAGGTATAGTAGGGTGATGACTGCGCGAACTAGATTCTCTTGACGTGAGTGTATAGCAATGAAGTATAGGTGCAACTTGCTGCAGTGAGCATTGCGCAAGTGTTTGAGTAGAAGGTGACAGCAGACACTAGTGTCTAACAGAGTCGCTGCCCATATAGAGCTAAACGCCGACAAATTCATAATGTGGAATACTTGTACCAAATTTCATAACTCTAAAATTAGCGGAATATAATGGGCACAAATGGACAGTTCAAGAATGACAAAAGATGGCTGCCAGAAAGGCCTACATCTTGAATTTATCGTCATGTTCCCAATGAATACCCACATGCGTAGACCTGAACCAAATTTTATAACTCTTAAGTGAAATATTAAGGTCACATTTTCTTCTGCTTTCACCCCCTAGCATATAACTAGAAAAAAAATTTTTTTTGCGAGGACATCCCCCCGACGTGACCCCCCCCCCCACGGACTTGTAAAATCTAAAATTTTAAAATTACCTCCTTCCGAGGAGGCCCCCAGCCTAGAAATATAACTAGCAAAATAAAAATTTCTGCAAGTACCCCCCCGGATGTGACCCCCCCGGGCCTTGTATAGAATATAAAATTTAATACCTCCCCCGAGGTGACCCCAGCCTATCTAGCAGAAATAAAGTACCCCCCCCCCCGAGGTGACACCCCTCGGGACTTGTAAAAACCAAAATTTTTAAATTACCTCCCTCCGAGGTGACCAGCCTAGAAATATAACTAGCAAAAATAAAAAATTTCTGCAAGCTCCCCCCGGATGTGACCCCCCCCCCGGGCTTTGTATAGAATATAAAATTTAATACCGCCCCAGAGGTGACCCCAGCCTAGCAATATATCTAGAAGAAAAAAAACATTTTTTTTTGCAAGAACCCCCCCCCCCCGAGGTGACCCCCCTCTGGACTTGTAAAATCTAAAATTTTAAAATTACCTGCCTCCGAGGTGACCCCTAGCCTAGAAATATAACTAGCAAAAAAAATTATTTCTGCAAGTACCCCCCTGGAAATGTCCTCCCCCCCTCGGGCCTTGCATAGAATATAAAATTTAATATCTCCCCCGACGTGACCCCAGCCTGGCAATATAACAGTCAGAATTTTTTTTTTTTTTTGCGAGTACCCCCCCCCCGCTGTGACCCCCCTCGGGACTTGTCAAATCTAAAAATTTTTAATTACCTACCTCAGAGGTGACCAAGCAGAGATATCACTAGCAAAAAAAAAATTTCTGCGAGTACCCCCCCGAGGCGAACCCCCGAGGCGACCCCCCGAGGGACTTGTTAAATCTAAAATTTTAAAATTACCTCCCTCTAAGGTGACCACCAGCCTAGAAATATAACTAGCAAAAATAAAAATTTCTGCAAGCACCCCCCCCCCAGGCCTTGTATAGAATATAAAATTTAATACCTCCCCCAAGGTGACCTCAGCCTAGCAATATAACTAGCAGAAAAACACAATTTTTTTTTGCGAGTACCCCCCCAAGGCCACCCCCCTCGGGACTTGTAGAATCTAAAATTTAAAATTACCCCCCTCAGAGGTGACCCCTAGCCTAGAATAACTAGCAAAGAAAATAATTTCTGCAAGTACCCCCCGGAAATGTCCTCCCCCCTCGGGCCTAGCATAGAATATAAAATTTAATACCTCCAGAGGTGACCCCAGCCTGGCAATATAACTAGCAGAAAAAACCCCCCCCCCCACGAGGTGACCCCCTCGTGACTTGTAAAATCTAAAATTTTAAAATTACCTCCCTCCGAATATCTGCAAGTACCCCCCTGGATGTGTCCTTCCCCCCCCCAGGCCTTGCATACTACATGTCTCCCTATTGGCTGAAATGGCCACTCCCACCAAATCCCTCATTCCCATTGGCTCTAAATGGCCACACCCCCAAAAATTAAAAATTTTCAAGCACTGCCACAGTGTCAACCGAACAACTGTCAACCCATTGAACCTTGCCTAATAGTGTCAAATTAGCCAACTAAGATTGCTTCTAACCAGCAATTACCACAAACACAAACTCAACGCATGATGGCCAAAAATGCATACTTGTCATTATGCGCCACACCTCCAAATATCGACCACACCCCCAAAACCCATTATTAAAAAGGCTAGAGAATTCTCCAGAATTCTCCAGCCAAAAATTGAACCTGAGACCTAAAAAACTCACAACACCTTAACTGCTAGACCAGAGTAATTTAAATGACATTATTACTTTCTTTTTGGGTATATTTGTATATATCTTTGTTTCGCAAAGCATACAAATATATATATATTCAAATCACTTCAAAATCGACATTATAAACCAACAATGTAAAAACATGACAAGAAATATTTTGCTATTTTTATTACAAGATGTAGGACATTGCATGTCAGCATGCAAAAGACACAAAACACGGTAATAATATGACATTTAATAATTAGAAAACATAACTGTAAAAATCTTGCAAGGGAAAGAAAACATTTCTATACCACAGTTACTTGATTACAAGCCCCTCTTTTACAACTGGACATGAAGTCAACTTTATACATAAAGTCGACTAGTGAAGTCACAGTTAGTTTTCGAAGCAGCCAGTTGATATTCAATCCAGCTAAAATCAAGTCAGTGTTGCATAACTTTCTTTTAGGACCTTTTTAAAGTCTATGCAAAATATAAACTCCCAAAAAAACAGAATCATTTGCATACTGCACAACTTTCCAAGTCCAAAAATTTTTGAGATTTTTAAAAGTTGTAATGTCACTGTTGATAAATATCTAACCGAACTTCCAGAAGGACCCCATTAAATTGCATAAGTAGCTAATCTTAGTTCAAGTCAAGTGAAGTCAAGAGATGGACAATTTAGCTGACTATAGTCAGTTGGAAGTTCTTGCCAAGCAAGTCACGAGTTTTAACTCTAACTTTGTGGTCTATTTACAACGACAAATACTCTTTTTCGAGATGATCCCATTCCATATCCAAGACACCAAGAAAATACTGAATGTGACAAATTTAATTTATGACTTGATTGAATTTATGATGAAGTACTGAAACTCCTTTTTGCATCATTTATGTACAATGTATCACAGATATTGTGAATTAATTATCTAATATCACAAACCACAAGATGACTGAATTTATAGTAAAAAAAATGAATATCAAAGTGATTGCCAAAGATTGAACAATTAAGTTGACTATAAAAACTATCCTGAAGTCCAACAAATAGTTGCTTGTGAAAGTAGCAGGCCTATATATAAGGACAAAGTCAGACAAACGAACACAAAGAGTAAGTTTGATGAAACATCATATTTAAGATTAACAAACTCTTAAAATAATAAAACAGTGTCTAAACTGAATAATTTTGTAAATATATCTAAAATTTGTCTACATATAAAAATTTATGAACTATGTATAACAATCTATAAAATTTAAAATTATTATTTTCACAAAAATGTATTTCTTATTTAAAGTCAGACAAACGAACACACAGAGTAAGTTTGATGAAACATCATATTTAACAAACTCTTATAATAAAACAGTGTCTAAACTCTGACTAATTTTGTAATTTTGTAAATGTATCTAAAATTAGTCTACATATAAAAATGTATAAACTATGTACAACAATCTAAAAAATTTAAAATCACTATTCTCACAAAAAAATTATTTTCAACATGCATGTACTGTATATCTTGTGGAAATGGAAGCACTCATTGCATAAAGCGCATAATGTCTGTCAATTGGTGCTACTTAGTAAATCACAGCCGTGCACATGGTGGGCCAATGGGACATATTCATGCTCTAGCACTGTTATCGTTCGTAATGTCCTGAGGCGAATCTTCAGAGTTGCTGTTACTATTACAGTGTTCATTGGGTCTGTCCACATCGAGGCGACCAAATCTTGCTTTTAGGGAGAGGAGGAACGGAATGCATATCACAGTGGCTGCTGCCATGGTCCACGTCATCCAACTACGATCTAAATTTTTTTAAAATGAAATTTATCTCAAGAGATCATCAGGCTAACAAGACAGTCTGCAATGACAATATTTATGATAAAACAAGCAAGTTGAGCGCCACTCTTAAACTAGTAAAGAAATTCAAGTAAAACAGTGATCAAACTAACATCATACTAGGAAGTAGCCTTTTTATCATAATTTATGTCAAATTTATAGGTGCTCTAAATGTTATTTCTCTCATAAAAAAGAGACTATTCTGAAAACAAGAATCCGGGGATTCAGAACTAAGATCATATCAAATAATTAATAAATATCCAAAACAAAACCTGACACAAAAGTGAACAAGAATGATGATGAATCTGAGGATTATAAACTACTGAGAGACCATAGCTCCAAGCAAGGTTCTTCAAAAATGTGAGACTTGTTGCTAAATGCAAAAATCATAAATTAAGCTAGAGTCCCGAGTCCTTAGTTAACCTCCAGATCTGAGGGATCATTCAATAATATTTTTTCCTTTAAAGGAAGCATCGATCAAAATGATTGATTTGGAACATAATATCTCAGCATAAATGCACGACAATATAAATTTGCTATTGTGAGAACACATACCTTGATCGCTAGGTGTGAACATCAATATAAGCAGAAATATAAGGCCGAAGAAGTTATTGAGCCATGTCAACAGTCCATTGGTCACCCCCTCCGCTACCGGGTAGGACGCTTCACAACTCAATTCGTAAAATAACGGGGTTGCTGCCGTTAGACTTATTGCTACTGCGATTAGGATGACGTATGCAGTTACTGAAAGAGAAAGTATAGTTATTTGACAATGTTTGGTACAAATATATAATATCAGACTATGAAATGTGAAATAGGACTGCAACATAGAGGTGGTGGAATGCATCAAAATCAAAAAGTGGGGAGCCTACTCCGTGTGTTTTTATGTTTTTGAAGACTTTTTCCAAACCCCTCTCAGGCTCTCATCTTTATTTTACATTTAGACCTCCTTTCTGTGTTTTTCTTCTTTCCAATATTTTACTTGGATAATTTTGAGCCAAGTTCTTCTGCATGGATGCCAAAGACTAGATTCCCCAAAGAGTTGTGATGACGGATGATTGGGGCTTTACGGCATGTATTTGTGCACTTGGTAGACTAATTGGGACAGGAGAAGGACACGGCAGTGAGGCTAAGGATGATACAGCCGTCCAACATAGGCTCAGACGAAGGAGCAAGAGCTGGATTCAACCCTGGACCCAGCGATTGGCAACCTGGCACGCTACCACTAGACCAACCCTCCCCCAACAAACGTCAGACAAATTTTCATCCAATGCAACCAGTCACTTCAATTCAAGTCACTATCATTGTCTCTTATTTAGCCTAATTGGTGCAAAAATACGAGACGTAAAACCTCATGCCCCCCTTGGAAAAAATTCAAACATACCTTTTGTGAATGGAATCAACCACCCAGAATAAGACACAGAGCAAATGATAAATGCAATGGAAGCGATTGTGTAAAATAGGATAATGTATAGCTTCATTCTTCTCTTGAAGAAATCTGCAAAACTGAAAAGCAAAATATTTAAATTTATGTCAATTTTTTAATAATGATGGAAGCGGCAGTTCATATATAAATTTACCGTATATGCCCTACTAGATAGATGTGCACTGCCCGGGTGCAGTGCAAGCGAATATAATACAGGCCTGCAGATGTTGAAGCTATTAATTCCTTGAACACCATCATTCACATGTATATATATGTACATATACAGTATTTAGAGAGCATTTGAGGAAGACGTATCGAAATTGCTATTATGTCAACCCAAATACTTTCTAGAACTAACTGTATTTCATTTACCGAGTAATCGTTTAGTAAAAAATAAAGCAATTTCACTACACTATTGCACACTGCATTTGACCTAATACTTAGGATACTAGGCCTATGTGCTTAAAATTTGAAGAGCAACATTCAATTTACAAACAAATGCATACTTACTATGCTACAAATAAAGCGACCACATTTCCTACTAGCCCACAGTAGCACCCTAACCAGGCTGCGTCATTCTGAAATCAAGCCAAATTTGCATATTAAAAGCACAGATCTGCAATTTTTTTTAATTTGAGCTCCGTTCCTATAGGACTCCCTGATATATATACATTATAGATCGATATAGACGGATATGGAAAGTAAAGGCCAGTCGTGGCTGGTCAGGTTCGAACTCATGCAGTTAAGACCTTTAGCGGAGCAGGCGGGAACCTAAACCACTCTGCCACCAAAATGTCAATACAGTGATCCCTGCATTACAAGACCGCCGCTTCTTCGGTCATGAGGTGGTCTCTCGTGGGGGTGCGGTTTCTTGTCGGGGTGCAAAACGCACTAAAAATACTACTCTGCGGAAGGAAGGCGGTCACATAAGGCAAGGTGGTCTTGCAACAAGGGGGTCTTACAATGCCGGTACCGCTGTATAAGGCACTAACTTCCTAGAAATCCTCAAAGGCAACAAAATGCCACTATAAATGGACCAACAGTAATCAAGCTTACCTGTGATATATTTTTCTTATTAAGAAGAACATCAATTACTGTAACGAAGCAATTATAAACTCCTATAGATACACCATAGACGATACCAAAGGTCCAGAATTTCTTATTTCTGAATAAAAAAAAGAAGATATCATTTTTAACATAAAATTACTACAAAGTCAAATTGTTCAAATTGGGGGTGGTATCTCTTTGGGTCATGTCCAGGACAAAAAACTTGGCCCACTTTTTCCCCCATATTTTGACTTCATACATAGAGGCATTCAAGGCGACCCACACTATTTAATTCACATTATTTTAATTGGGGGGGGGGGAGGTATAACTATCATAACTCACCTAAATAATGACTTGAGTCCACTAATGTAATCTAGTCTTTTGATTGAAGCAGTCACACTAGGTGGCGTCGGTGGTTTTGCAGGGAAGTACACCACAACAGCCAACAAGAGGGCAGCACAATAGGCAAACGCTACAAATAAAAAAATAATAAATTAAAAAATTTGAAGATCGCAAAGGTTAGATTTTAAAGACCAACCATTTTCAGAAATATTATCAATTTGTATTGCAAGTAAAATGGAAACTTACAAATATACATGTAGTTGTCTATTTGTAGTCTAACTTTATGGATTTCTGAAAATATAACACAAATACAAGCATTGTCACAATATTGTATGAAGTTTTTCTGCTATCAGTTCATTTTTTATAGGTGGATGGATGATTGGGGTTTCATGGCCTTTATTTATGCATTCCATAGACCAATTTGGACAGGAGACAAAGAGACAAAGGATGACTGAAACTGCTGTCCGACATATAGGTCCAGATGAAGCAGGAATTGACTCCAACAGAAAGGTCTACCTTTTTTTTTTAGACTCTTTTCAAAGTTGAAGATAGGAAAAATCCTCTATTTGCGATTTTAATTTCACATTTCAATAGAACCAGCTATCATTTTAAATCATGATGGGACACAACTGCATTGTTCCTGAAACTATAATCAAAAGGCTAATGATAATTTTAAAACATCAGATCAAGATTACCTGCATGAGAACTGTTTTGAAAATTGTCGAAGCCCCCAATGTTGGCGTATTGTAAACTGAAACTGAATAATATCATATTTTTATGACCGAGTTAGTGTTTTACGCCCTATCAGCAGTTGTGTGGACTATTTAGAGGCACTCACATATTTAAGAAAAGTAACAAATTGGTATGCAAACATATTAAAATTAGTTGATTTACAAATTAGACTTTATCAAATATTCATGTTAGCAATTTACCTTTTATTATGATCTGTCGAGTTGCCCGACTTGGACAGGTCATCAACAAGAAGGGGGCCTGGAAAAGATTTGAGGACATTCAGTTTATAATATCATTATTTTTGAGGACATTATCTGGGCACTATCTGGGCATCAATGCCAAAATTGAGGGGGCATTAACAAAAACAAAATGCATACTGGATCTAAACCATATCCCTTTGCTTTATTTCAAAAGACAAGGAACAAAACTCACCAAAAACAAATGCTCCTGTTACCCCCAATCCGGCAGAGACGGTACCAATGGCCGTAGCCGTGGTTCTTTGCTCCACCGGAAACCACACGGCAGATATCAACGGTGGTGCGCCCATACATAAAGGGCCTGGTATACCATTGAGCAACTGGCCCAGGTGGATTAATCTGAAAAAGTACTACAAAATGTCACCACTGATAGATTGATGATTGGGGCTTTATGATCTGTATTTATACACTTGGTAGGCTAATTAGGACAGAAGGAGGACGCGGCAATGAGGCACAGAATGATTGAAACAGCTGCCCAACATAGGTCCAAGCAAGAGCTGAATTCGAACCCTTGACCCAGCGATCGGCAGCCCAGTATGCTACCACTGAGCTAACCCTCCCCCCACAAAAAGTCACCAAAATTATACAAAAGTAATACTAATACACTACTGCATATCTCTTTTGTTTTTAACCATTTTAACAAGGCATTTTGACACTGAAAGTGAAAGCATCGATTTACCACATCCTGAGACTCAAGACACCCTAATTAATAATACATCAGATTCTCCTGAACATGTGCTGTTAGTACAACACCAATCAGGAGGGTGGTACTGCCATTGTTATTGAGCGTAAAGTGTAGGGGAGACCGGGGCTGGTTGTCACAGGGGCAGGTTGTCACACTTTTTATTGCATTGAACTATGGAGTTACACAACTCAACCAATCATTGTATACTGCTTTTATAACCCACTGGAGTATTTTTGAAAAATCTCGACCCCAGGAAAGGAGTTTGCTAGGCACACGGTCTATTAAAAATTTTCGGTCGCAAAAAGTAAATTTTTACCTGCAACTTGCATGTCATCCTACTCATTAACAAATAGTTTTTGAAAAAGGTAAAGTTTATACACATACCATGTAAACAAATCTTTAAATAATGATAGGAAGAAATAGTGAAAACTATGATAAGAACAGCCTTGGTCGCCCGTTTTGTAAATTTTCATCTGTCGGGGCAGGTTGTCACAAAAACACGGGGCAGGTTGTCACACTTTTTGGAGCTGGTTGTTACCCATTAGGACCAGTCTTCTAAACCAAAAAAACTATCACAAATATAAATTGGTGATTTATACATGCTATTTATGACTAAAGATATATGCAGATATGGCATAGTGTCAAAGTAAATCGATTTCAAATTTATAAAGAAATTTTCTTTAAAAAATTGTGATTTTCCTCATCCTGATCAGAATGCTTTTCTGCTGCTTGGTAAGCCTTCATTTGTAGCACCCTTGTACAGAGTAGCGTGTTTGTTGAGGTCTGCACTGGACAAGCAGAGGATTCCTAATATATCCAAAATAACCTGTTTTAGTGAAAATCTGCCTTACGGAGTCCCACTTCCTGTGTCTGAGCTCTTAACCAAAAGTGTGACAACCTGCCCCGAGAGTGTGACAACCTGCCCCGAAAGTGTGACAACCTGTCCCGAGTGCAGAATAAAAAAGAATGTCCCATAAGATGTCAAGATTACGAATGATATAGATATATATTGATCAGATAGGTTTAAGTCACTCCCCTTTTAACATTCATATAGATTGGCAGTGCTCCTGCATGCCTTAAATAGAAATAGTAGCATATTTAAGTTCTACACAGTGTGACAACCTGCCCCTGTGACAACCAGCCCCGGTCTCCCCTACACATGTATATAACTGGGAGAAGACCTTTTCTTGACATTTTTTCAAATTTTTGACCAAGTTTTGCCTGTTTCAGAACAATGAGTCCCAATTTCTATGATTATCTGATATTTCAAAGAAGAATTTAGAACCTGTATTCATGTATCAACACCAAAACGTACAAAAAAAAAATCCTCATCTTTTATGACTTAGGAACTTTTTATTAAGAAGGCTTTTAGGCAAAACTCACACAGTCCGAACAGTGTTGTCGCCTGGAATACACCGCAGTCCTGTTCCTATGGCAATGAGAAGAGATGACAAAATGGTGGAGATCCTCAGGCCTGTAAAAATGCAAATCAAAATGTACCAGCTTGTCTTTATATGGTAAGTACTGAGTGGGTATAAATAGTGCAGTCGTCTGAGGCAAGATTCAATGGCAGATTGATGAAGAGAGAGTATCGATGGATGGATGGATGGATGATTGGGGCTTTACGTCCTGTATTTATTCACAGGGCTTGCTAATTAGGACAGGAGGAGGACACGGAAATGAGGCCAAGGATGATTGAAACAGCCGTCCAACATAGGCCAAGATGACCTGGCAAGAGCTGGATTTGAACCCTGGACCCAGTGATCGGCAGCCACTAGACCAACCCCGGGGGGAGGGGGTACTCACTATAATAGAGTGTATATATAGAAGCGCGCGCCGCTGGATGGTTTTGGTCTTTTGGCCTTCCAGGATTAAAATGGTATTGGTTTTTAAGGAATTCAGATTAGTTCGGTTCCCATTTTCGCAACCCCAACGTGATTGGTACCGTTAGAATCGGCTTGAAAAGACGATTATAATGGTATAAAAATCATAAAGATTAAATTGGTTTTGGTTATTTGTACTAAAACATTAAAATGGTTTGTGGTTTTGGTTTTGGTTTCCGGATTAGAATGGTTTCGGTTTTCAAAATCATCATGGCGTATCCCTACGCGAAAGTCGGCGAAGTACCCCCCCCCCCCCCAGGAGACCAACCCTCCCCCCTGGTGAAGAGAGAGAGAGAGAGATGGATGGATGACTGGGCCATTATAACATGTCCTGAATTTATGCATTATGCTGGCTATTTAAGTTGTTATTATAGGATGTACAGGAGGAGGATACAGGATGGAATGGATGGATGATTGGGCTTTATATCTAGTGCTTGGTAGGCTAATTTGGACACAGCAATGAGATGAAGGATGATTGAATCAGCTATGTGAAGGACTTCCAGTCTTCTTATCACTCATCATAATTATGTTGCCATCAACACTGGAGAATGCTACGGCAAGGGAACATTGGGCAATGTTTCTTTAAATAAATTGTCTCTGCTATGGTTTCAAGAGCTGTATCATTGTGGAAGGCTCACTACAAATTCAGTGACTGAACTGCGGCGGAGCACGGATGGGAATGGTAAAATTTTTCTTGGGGCAGCTCTCGGCTCTAAGGCAGCGGCTCGCCATTCCAGATTTTTTAAAATGGTAATATTTCTTCCACCAAAGCATAATTCTGGCTCAAAATACCATGATAACTGCAATTTCACCACTGATCACTAAGGGGGCTGTAACAGGGTACAGCTCCCCGTTTTTTGGTCAAGGGAGCTCAGCTCATCCAAGCCCCCCCCCCCCCCATTTCCATCAATGCTGTGGAGCATGACTGAGGGTACATGTACATACAATACAAAAGTACAGGTGACCCGAGCTGGAGTTGAACCTGGATACGGTGTTTGTAAACTTTGGAAGGCCATGCAGAGCACTAGTTACCAACTGAGCTTACCCTCCTTGTATACAAGACTACAAGTAGGCCTACATAAGACAGGCCTTTTGAAAATTAAATTTGTAGTTTACCTTTCGTATCCATCAACCATGTGAAGAACGCAGTTGAGCAAATGTAAGTTATTGGACCCCAGTTGGTCATTAATGCAATTGTCCCATCGTTCCATTGGAAGACCTGAAAAGACAAAATATATTTTATTTAAAAAAACATTTTTTTAGATGATGCAAAAAGGAGACATCATGTGTTCCTAAAATAGCACATAGGAAAACAATTTTGAAATTTTTCTGGAAGACTATTTTGAATTTTTTGAAGATCACAGGAGGATTTTAAAAATTTTCGTAAGACCTAACACAATACAGAAATTTTCAATGTTTTTAGAACACGATTTATATTCGGAAAACCTGCAATATTGAAAGCCAAACTTTTCGTTTTTGGAATTGAAACATACGAAGACTTAGAAATCGATATAATACCAACTTTACAATAACATAATATAGTTTTGTATTTCTGACGGCTTTAGAACTTCTGACGGCTTTAGGCCTGTAACT
Organism: Platynereis dumerilii; assembly: GCA_026936325.1. Taxonomy (NCBI): domain Eukaryota; kingdom Metazoa; phylum Annelida; class Polychaeta; order Phyllodocida; family Nereididae; genus Platynereis; species Platynereis dumerilii. The sequence goes on along the minus strand of JAPTHN010000012.1, from coordinate 11,248,199 downwards.
GTTCCAATACAATGTCAGAGATAACCTTAAACATCAACTGCTGCAAGTACAGGCACTTTTAATGAAAATTAATAAATCTACAAAAAGATCATAATATCATCTCATCACATATCTACCTGCTCAGCGCTCTGAGTCAATGGTCCCCAAGTGTTCCATATAAGTCCCTGGGAAGCTGCGACTAAACTGTAGACGACTAAAATATACCATCGCCTCCTGTACGTTTTGAGGGTCGTTCTTTCATCTTTATGATCACTTTCTTCATCTTCCGAGGGTGAAATCAAAGGGTCGTCATCCGCTATTTCGGCATTGATTGACATTGTGATCTGGTGGAATATTCAGAGAACATGAAGTCTAGAAAAGCATACTGTCTGAAAAGAAATAAGTACAATTTATAAGGAAAAAATCCCTGGCTTTAAAATTTCAAGGTTCTTGTAGCAAGTTGTAGGGCCTGTAGGCCTTCATTTATAATAGATTTTAATTCGAGAACTTGACTGATCGTTTGGGCTCTTTTACTCTCCATTTGAGTTACAAGTACAAATTCATATCATAGGCTAAATTGCTAAACTTGCTGCACATGCTGCAGTCAAAGAATAGAGCCCTACTAATTTAATATCAGAAATATTGAGCGAATCAAATGATCACCATTCCCAAATTGGTTTGACCTGGCCTATTTATCAGTGCCAATAAATCATATTCAATGATTAAGCTGAGCATCATGTGGGCATAGCTAGGCCAACATAATATATATATATTATAATATATATAATAAAGTAAAACAGTTATAAATACCAAAATAGACCTATATTAAAACAATTACCTGCTACCTGGCAACAGTGATATGTCACTTTACAAAATAATGCAACAAAAGAGTATACTTGGTAGTAGATTGACACAAATTCATTATGGGCCAATTAGCCCAGAGTAATTAGCCTTAGCTTAATTACTGTAAATTAATAAATACAATTTACATTGTCAATTAGTATCAGCTGTAATTTACATTGCCTGCTTTATAGACTACAAAACATCTAACATTGTCATTGGCTATTATTATTAACAAGTGTGCAGGCTATGTTTTTGTTCTTCATAAGTTTACAATGGGACAAGTACTATGTCATACAAAGAACTTGAATTTTACCTAATTGAGACTTAATTGGCCTAAATGAAGAGAAATCATACACCACACACCTACCTATTAGTGGTCCATAGTTCCCTGGCCAAGTAAATAGCACAATAACCAGCTGACAATAGCTCAATTAAGCAGGAACAAAGCAGAAAAGTATCATAACACTGGCCATGGACTTCAATCAACAAAGTTGTGGTACACCTCGATGAAGCCAACTGGGCCACTGGGTGCACTTGGGTATCAGACCAGCCAGGCCTGCATGAACATGAGGAAGTAAAATGTGGATTGTGCAGAACAGACCATATTCTGCTTTATAAATAGAAACATAAATAGGGAGGCACTGCAGACTTGAAAGACCTTAACTCAGACAAGGATAAATACAAGTCAAAAAGATATATATATTCATGCAAATGGCATGCTTTGATGAATGGATGACTGGGGCTTTACATACAGTATTTATGCACAAAGCTTTCAAGTCTATGTAGGTCAATTTCCACAGAACACAGCAATGGGATCATTACCAAAATTGGTAACTACCACTTAACATTTCACTTAATCCCAAAACGCAGCTTCAGACTTCAAACTTTTTCCAGACATTTTCAAGTGCCTCAGGCCTAATCATAGGCCTTAACCACTTGGCCACAGAGTCCTTACATCAACTTCAGTTTCTAGGAGCTCCCAAAATTCCAGATTTTCCAGACAGACGGATGATTGCAGCTTCACATCCTGTATTACGCACATTGGTACAGCAACAATGAGGCAAAAGTATGATTGAAACAGGCGTCAAACATACTACAGGTCCAGATGCCTAGACCAGAGTCAAGAGCTGAATTTGAACCCTGGACCCAATAATTTGGAGACCCCAGAGTACTACCGACCGAGCTAACTCCATTTTCCAAACTGAGATTAAAGAACTATACAGTTAGTAACAAAGAAGCGTCAAACAAAATCTTTTAAAATACAAATCAGATGACAATTTCAAAATACAAATCAGACGACAATATGTTGAAAAAGAGCAATTAAGTTTATTTACTAATTAACCACATTTTAACCATAATACGCATGTGTGTATATGTTCAGTGAATATAAGTATTCAGTGAATTATCAGAATCTTAAAACTGGTAGTGTAGTCAATGTACAGTGAATAGCATGGTGCATCATCAGAACAAATTTTATCACTTTTAATCAACATTAACTTACTTGCAAATCACACAGGTCTGCAGTTTTGCCAACTTCAATCACTATTCAACGTAACAGCAACATTTTAAACTAATCCATCATTACTTTATTTACTTGAAAGCCCTTATCTATCAAAACAAAATGGCACAGTTCAGATCATATATTCAAAAGTCAAGTATCTTCTGATGCATTTTGCAATATTCTTCTAAAGTTGCAGAAAGTTGTCACAGATTTTAATATTATAGCAAATCATCATTATTTAATATACTTGAAAGCCCATATCTTTCAGACAAAATAGCAAAAGTTCAAATCTTATTCAAATCTCAAGTATTGTGCAATATATTTAGCAAGGCTTCCGAAGTTGCAGTAAATTGTGACAAATTGCTGTAAATTGGGACAAATTTAGCAAAATCTATACTTTTATCAGTAATACGGTGAAAAATGTACTCTGTTAAGATACGTTTGTCCCAAATCAGAATCTAGTATTCAACCATTTCTAAAATTCATCAACTGCAGGGTGCCCATATTATAATTGAAATTCGAAGAACCTACATGTACGTCAGTACATATCTTAGAATTTTGGGTATCCCTCAGATATTCCTTCAAACACGGGAGTTCTGTTCCAGCAACTTACAAATTCATTAAAAGGTATTTCTATGCATAGTTGTTTCACCATTAAAAAATTCCACAAAAAATAGCTGTATTTTCACTGAATCCCCAAATTTTATAAATTTCCACAAAAATAGCTGTAATTTCACAAATTCTCACACAAATAACTTGACATTTTGTAATTTTCTTCACACATAGAGGTTTTCCTACCCATATCTAAGTTTGACGCCTCTTAACACTTTCTTATTGCTTCAGATAAATTCAAATACAACTTGAACAGCTTTTAAGTCAATATATCTCATATTGAAATTAAAGTGTGACCACAAAATAATTTTAATACTTCCAAATTTTGCACCACAAAAAATTTTTTAAGGAAAATATAATCTAAGAAAACATATTTTAACCCAACACACACAAAATATAATTTTATAAGGAAAATAAGATAAGATATACTATTTCAAGAATCATCAGAATATTTGGAAGAGGGAAAAAAACATTCAATACATTTTGTCCAAAAAAAAAAAGATGTATATTCGAATAGCACACATAAACTATAATGAAAATAAATTTGTAACACCACAATCTTATATCTAAATGATGATATGGAACAAATAAGAATGCTGTGAACATTACTGACACAATTTCACAATTACAGAATGGACTAGGCACAGGGCACACACTGGCAGATGAAACGTTAATCTATCCAGGGCTTGGTCTACTTTGATATATATGTCTGCATTTGAAACTCTTGACTTTTGCAGATTTTGGTTGAAAGTTCCTTCCGGGCTCTTTTCTCTAGAATTATAAATTTGAAGTAGGACAATTCGGGTGTCAACAACAGTTTTCCAATGCTTCGCCAAGATGATAACAATGCGGAGTAATCCGCTTGAAGAGAAGAATGACAAGAAGAAATGATTTTAAAATACAAGGGGAAAATAGACAGATAGTCTGATGGGTTTTTGGGGGGGGGGGGTCTGTTGGCTTGCTCAAGACAAAAACAAACTGGACCACCCAAAAAAGACTGACACAATGGTTTACTTCGAACGGGAATTTCAATTTTCGGAAATTTCAAGGAAGTCCATTCTGTGCGATGAAAATTATTCATTTACATTTACCTAAATTCTTATTCAGTTGATATTGAAAATATCTTTTTTAAGTAAAAAGGGGCAACTTTCAGTATAATACAAAACTGCTCTTCAAAAGATCTATCAAATTTTCATAACTTTCTAATCAATTAGCAACGAAACTAAACAAACTAATTCAACTGACTTGAGTAACGAAAAATTAGGAGACTACACATAAAGCACCGTTTTCCTTAAAAGTATACAATGAAAGACTGAAACATCTTAATGATTTAACCAAATGATCAGATGACTAAATAGTAAATAACACTATTATAACAGCAACTTCGCAACATTATAACTTCACATCTATGTACAAGTTCTTAATATCATAGCTATACAACGATAAAGATATCATATAAAGTCACATCAGGACTTTCATACATGTTAGCATCCAAAGGCACCGCAAACTATCTAAGCACCCAAAAAGCATGAAAATAATCACAAATACTAATATATAACAAATATATGATGAAACGAAGGGTGAAAACATCTTATAGATGAATACAGTTATGCAAAGAACCACAAATAAAGGCAAAATATATGTCAATTAACAGTGTATTCACACCAATCAGTACATTGATTGATAAGTTGAGAATTTTACAGACGGAGCACAATTTTAAGGGATTTTCAAGGTGCGTAACGGAGGTTATACAGCTCACAATCAGTTCAGATGTCACCGTCTTGGAAGTTTTATCAAGTCTTTAAGACGTGTTCAATAATTGTTTATGAAGTAACAGCAAACTCGACAAAAAATATGATACATACACATAATACATCCGTCATCATCAATAATTATCCAATTCTTAATGGTCTTAATTACATTGAATTGTCCAACCAATTTGTGAGCCTTTAAGCAGTGATAATTACAAAGTGAAACTTTTTAAGTAACGTAGGAAACTTTCACAAAATTATAATACATTTTCAGAGTCGGATGAATTCTGGAGGTTTTACGATTCGGCCGTTTCTGGTTTGGCACTTTCATTATTGCAGTTTTCATCGGGACCTGGAAATAAAACAAGAAATGTTATTTTTTGGAGCACAAAAACCAAATACTTTGCCTGCTCAGCTTAGACGCCAATACCAGGAGAAGCAAATATTATGTCTCATTCATGCGGTATCTATGAGCTTTTCAAATAATTTGCTGGATGCATTGGACTTGCAAGTTAGCTAGCCTGAAATCAATTGCAACATCTGTGCTAGCTCAAGAACAAGTAAATAATACTCAGATCAAAACATTATAGGTTTCTGGACTGATTCTGTGAGTTTCCGTAGTGTAGTGGTTATCACGCTCGCCTAACACGCGAGAGGTCCTGGGTTCAAAACCCAGCGGAAACATTTTGAACAAGTCTACAAATAAAACTAACTTAACCCTTATTCTTGGTAGAAAATTTTCATCGAAGCCTAGAGAATTTCTGTTTTTCTTAACTTCAATTCAAACATAATATAAACTTGTCAGAGCTACACTGGATGTCCTGTGTACATCTCTAAAACCAATAGTTTGTAAGTCCTTAAAGAGGGCTTTAAATAACTTTTATTTTGAAGGTCAGTGGTGCTCAAGAAATATTGTATCATCTAGCATTGAGTATTTGATAAGACAGTTATGACCATTGTAGTTTGAAAGAATACATACCATCTTCTAGAGTGACATCTTTGGTTTTGTCAGCTGCTGCGTCTTTGGTTTTCTCATCAGTTTTCTTCCCATCTTTGGAGTCTGTAGTCTCCTCCTCATCCTTTTCCAGAGACAGGTCTGTATCCTCTGAAAACATAAATTAAGCGGAAAATTAGTAAAGTGAGATATTTTAACAGGATCCCTACAAAAACTTCTTAAGAACAAACATTTCAGGACTTTTCTATGACTTTTCTGTGCTTTAATCTTGAATTTCGATGACTAATTCTTTACTCATTACTCAACGAGGCCAAAATAATTTAGTTATTTCAACTTTCTTACCATCAATATCACCGATTGAGTTGTCCTTCATGTGGCTAACTTCAAGGAATGAACTTTCTGGAAAAAAAGAAGAAGAATTTGTCAATGCCTAAGAAAGTAATTCAGCACTTTCACAGAACTATCTTCCAAGTTGACCATTGAACATGATCATATGAGTCTACAGTGCCTCGTCAGATTACCATGGAGAAAACAAGTTTACCAAGATCTTTTCCGTTTCCATTGCATGCTCAACCATCCCTTTCTTGTTAGAACTATATTGTTTGTAAATCCATGGAGGTTTGCTCCTGATTTTTGGGAGTTCATATTAGTTATAGAGTATTCCATACACAAAGATATTACTTCTTGCTTGTCTGGAGCTTTCAACCATCTCTCATGGTTTTCTTCAGCAGACTGATTCCTGCGTTTGAATCAGTCTGCTGAAGAAAACCATGAGAGATGGTTGAAAGCTCCAGACAAGCAAGAAGTAAGATCTTTGTGTATGGAATACTCTATAACTAATATATTGTTTGTACATAGATTTTGTCAATTTGAGGAACAGAATTATTCACAGGTGGTTTGCCCAGTGGCTCAAGGCAAGCTATGATATCTTGCTTTATCTGGGGGTCGCTCCCATCCGAAATCAAATTTCCTGCATCCTCCCCGGATATTTTATAACTATTGAATGCATTCATAAAATAAATAAATCATTAAACTTACCAAAGACATCCTGTTCGTCAGCCAGCCGATCAAAATCTTTGGGATCGATGCCAACAGAAAATACTGGTGCGACCCAAGCATGGCTCTTGCTGACTAATTGCGAGTTGATGTTTATTCCTTCAGCATTCCATAGGGAGACTTCGTATACCACGTCAGGGGCCGAGCCACTTTGAGATACGGTGGTAGCTACCAGAGGACCAGCCTCGCATAACTCTGCAATGATTAAAAGTGAATAAAGAGACATGTTCGATTAAATAGTAAGAAATAGTTATTATTGAGAGCTAAGCTCACTGCACAATATCGGCCCTATACAATACAAGTACACACAAGAGAGTCTGTTTAAGAGGTCGATATGTCGCGGCCATCTGTCTCGCTATTGATGGCACGGATCGAGAATCTAACCCCCCACGTCTCCCGAGGCTAATCATATCTTCCTGGCTTGAAAATAGAGCAAAAATAAATCTGGGACACACTTTATCAAAAGCCTGATATTACTAGAGACACCAACAATTGGATGGTAGATTAGTTTACTTTTAATTATGAGTGTCCGAAAACCTCTAAACTTTTGCTAAAGCAATGCACTTTAGTGAACTTCAAATAATGTCCTTCTCATGGTTTATATTGATCCATCTGTTGTATAATGGTGGTTTATATGCGGCAAACTCCAACTAGCCTCGATCCGGCATCAGTCAAGTGAAAGTTTGCTGTAACTAAGCATTCGGACATACGATTAAATCTGCTGTTAAACTCACCCTTAAAAGCAGCAGAGATATCCTTCTCATCTTCCACTTTATCACTTTTATCTTTCAATCCGTCTCCGCTTCCTTCTTCAACGACCTCTTTGTCCGAATCCTCCTCCGTGATGACTCCGTGCAACTTCAAGGTGAGGCACTGGGCGGATGGCGTTAGGAACTGCTCCGGTAGATGGTACAAGTCAGACACAGGGACTTCTACACACCTGCCAACGTCGACTAGATTCACCTGGAGAGTGGACAAGAAAGTTAACTTAATACATTACTTTGACCAAGAGTAAGACGCCTGGAACTTGAGTGATTACCCAAGCCTGTTTGAGTACATTGAAACTTTTTCCGGAACACTGTGATATTCTTTTTAAAGATCTTTTAGACTTTGAGATTGAGACACAGGATTAAAGAATTTTCGAAAGACTATCTGACATCTAACTCTTATGATAAATGTGGGTCATTCTGTAGATGGATGGATGGATGATTGGGGCTTTACATCCTGTATTTTTTCACGCAAGGCACAATAAATACCTGACAATTAGTGTCTCCAACTTCACTAATAACTCCTCGGGACCAGACGGACTCCTCCTCCTCCATCTTGACTACACACACCTCTCCCGTCTTCACACTTTCTTTTGGCAATAGCTGGGCATTGTCTGAGGTATAATACGTTTCTAAATCTTTCGATAACTGCCATAAATCGTCCTTGTTCTCCAATTGGCACACAAATTTATCCGGACCGTCTCCGCTTACGTAATCCACGGTCATATTATAGTCTCTGTCTAACGTGGGGAATAACAATGATGAGGGACAAGGCTCTTCAGCAGCGTCAGATTCTAAGCTGAAATTAGAAAAGAAATAGAATTATTGAATGATGGATGATTGGGGCTCTATGATATTTAAGCACTTGGTAGGTTAATTGGGGACAGGAGGAGGACACGGCAATGAGGCAAAGGATGATTGAAACAGCCATCCAACATAGGTTCAGATTATGGCAAGAGCTGGATTCAAACCCTGGACCCATTGATTGGCAGCCTAGCACGCCACCACTAGACTAACCACCACAGCTTTACGTCTTGGGGCATTATTTTTCCGCTTCAAATTTGGTCAAATTCCGTTTTTGTAAAATGCTAATTAACTTTTTTACTTGATTCCGCATATCACGTCCGCTCGGCCCGCATTTTACGTACTACCGCTCTGCATTTTATGTCCTCCCACCAAAAAAATGGCGGCCGTCAAACTTTTTTTCGCATGTTTGGTGTGTTATTCCCACATTTCTTGACCAAAATCGTCAAATAAAACAAGTTTTTCATCAAAATTTGCCTGCTGCAAGGATACTATGGCACCAGATTGACACATCCAAGCACTTTATATCGAAAATCAGGCCTTTTCTGCTCAAGAAAGCAATTGATTTCACCTCCCTGAGTGATAAATATGAGTATTTTACTGTGAAATTGTAAATTCCGTTTTAGACACCAAATTCCGTTTCAGAAGGTCCATTCCGTGAATTCCGTCCGTGCGGAAAACTAAATGTCCCTACTTTATGTCCTATATCTATGCACCCGGCAGGCCAATTAGGAAAAGAGCTGGATTCAACTGAGTTGATTTAGCAATCAATACAATCAGTAGAGCTCTTCGAAATCTACAGTACACTTGATAAGTTGATCATTTACTTAGTCTAGGTATGTCTGTCAGACCAGAAAAAACATTGCAATGAAAACTTTAAAATAACTGAACAAATAACTTTTAAACTGAAACATTGGTTGCAATTCTTTAAATCTAAAATAAACATCAGTTTCTCACTGTTTGACATACCTTGTATTTTGGTCGCCATTAACATTCTTCCCGGCTTCCTCTTGATCACTAGACTCGGTCCCTTCTGAAATGTCAATTTTCACGACTGGTTCAAAATTACCATTTTCATCTGTAACTTGGACAGAGACTTCATCTGTTCCAACCACATTTTCATCTGTAACTTGGACAGAAACTTCATCTGTAACTTTAGGCTCTTGAGCTACAATTTCATCTATGCAAGCATGCTTATCCGTACCTTGATCTGTAACTTCATCTGTACACTCATTTGCAACTTGAGCTACTATTTCACTAATTTCATCTGTATCTGTAACTTGAGCTGTAACTTCAACTACACTTTCATCTGTGACTTGAGATACAACTTCATCTGTATTACCCAACTTATCTGTATCTTCAGCTGTAACTTCACTAACTTGATCTGCTTGGTCAGACTGACCTGTAACTTGAATTTTATCTTCATCTGTAACTTGAGCTACAACTTCATCTATCTCTACAGTCTCATCTGTATCTTGAGCTGTAACTTGGTTAACTTCATCTGTATCATCTGTAACTTGAGCAACAAATTCATCTGTCTCTACAGTTTCATCTATACCATTCGTAACTTGAGATGCAACTTGATTAACTTCATCTGTACCATCTGTAACTTGAGCTACAACTTCATCTATCTTTACAGTCTCATCTGTATCTAGAGTTGCAACTTGATTAACTTCATCTGTCTCAGCAGTAACTTGAGCTGTAACTTCATCTGTGACTAATTTCACTTCTGTCTCGTCTGCACCTGACAGCAGAGCATCTCTGTAACTTTTCGGTTGACTCATTTGAGGGACTTGGGCATCATCTTTCTGCAGACTTGATGGAATATCTTGGAGGGCATCAGTCTCTGATCTAGGGGCATCTTTTTCTGCACTTGATTTAGAGGCTTGGGTTTCATGGCTAATACTTGGACCTCGATCGTTCAAATCTTTGGGATCATTCTCAACTTGGGCATCATTTTCAGTTTCAGTTTGAGGACTTGGGCTGCCAGAGTCGATCTGGGCATCGTTCTCATGGCTTACACTTGGATCATTCAAGTCTTCCGAATCATTCTCAGCCTGGGCATCTCGCTTGACTTGATTACTTGAGATATCGGAATCAGTCTGGCCATCAGTCTCACAGCTAACACTTGGATCATTCAAGTCTTTGGAATTGTCTTCAACTTGGGCATCACTTTCGACTTCAGTTTGAGGACTCGAGATATCAGAGTCAATCGGGACATCGTTCTCTGCTGTCCCACCACACGATCGAACATCAAGAACTCTCTCAATCTCACCCGCAATAGATTCAAGCTTCTCCAGGACAATTACGGCATCCTTCAGGGTTACGGAACATGTGGCCTCATCCTTTTCATCAAGGTCATTCTCAAATGAGCTTGATTCTGGGGAATCAATCTCTTCCTTCCCAGGGACACTTAATTCTGACACGGGAGATTCTGCCACGCTTACATTTTCCGAGTCGTCAATAGCAATCACAACAGAATCATCAAAGGACCTTGTGACCTCAATAGGGCTGGTTAGACCTGAATCTTGTGGGCTTGAACTTGGGACACTTGACTTGGCTTGCTCTTGGACACAAGAATCATCAGCAAGGTCTTCGAGTTGGATACTTTCTTCGCCAACTAAGTCACTACAGTCTATGCTGTCAGATGCATCTTCATAAGTCTCGTCACTACTGTCATCTTGACTAACTTGATCTGCATTATCCTGAATAACTTGATCTGTAACACCTTGACTAACTTGATCTGTGTTCTCTTGACTAGCTTGATCTGCGTCCTCTTGACTATCTTGATCTTCGTCATTCTGTATATCACGCTCTATCCCAGTTCTCAAATCTGTCACACTCGAAAAACCTTCATCTGCATCAAGATTATCTGTGTATTCATCTGTTACATCTGTGCATTCATCTGTAACTTTACTTGTGCGTTCATCTGTAACATATTCATCTGTGCATTCACCTTCAATCAAAGCACCAACTGTAAGTTCATCATTGATTTTACTTGTGCATTCATCTGTTACATCTGTGCATTCATCTGTTACACCTGTTGTTGCATCAGTGCATTCATCTGTTACACCAGTTGTTACTTCAGTGCATTCATCTGTTACATCTGTGCATTCATCTGTTACACCTGTTGTTGCATCTGCGCATTCATCTGTTACATCTGTGCATTCATCTGTTACACCTGTTGTTACATCTGTGCATTCATCTGTACATTCACCTTTCACCAAATCAACATCACATTCTGTACATTCATCTGTAATCTGTGCATTTTCATCTGTAACTTTATCTGTGCTATCTTCCGCCACCTCTAACAAGCTGTCATCTTTATCCTGACATTCATCTTGGACAACACAACATTCATCTGGAGATTCATCTGGGACAACAAGACATTCATCTGCACCTGGAAACACAGCACCTGAAATTTCACCAACACCAACATTTATATTAGTAACAATGGGGACTTTTAACATAAATCTGCCCTTAATTGGACCTGCTAGGGATAGTTTTTATCTGGAATTTCAATCATTGAATCACACAATTTATGCCTTCACCCACGACACCACTTGAATTAACTTGACTATTATCATATTGTGTGACCTCCACCAAACTTTTATCTGGATTATCATCTGTAACCCCTTGACTCTCATCTGGGACACAATTATCTACATGATGGGCTGTGGCTTCATCCGTTAACACTTGACTTTCATCTGTACTTAAATATGTACTTATAACCACACAGTCAGTACCTTCACCTGCTACGGTGCTTGAACTCTCATCTGCAACCTCCACCGAGTTTTCATCTGTAAGAAGAACAGTTTCATCTGTGGTCTCTTGGCCCTCCTCTGAGGCTGGTAGACTTATATCTAGGGCAGCTTGACTGTCTGGGGTGACTTGACTGTCACCTAGGGTGACTTGACCTTCATCTGGGGAAACTTGACAGTCATCTGGGTCAAGTTGAGTGTCATCTGGGGTAAGTAGGCTGTCATCAGAGGCAGGAAGACTTATATCAAGGGCATCTTGACTCTCAGCTGGGGCAACTTGACCGTCATCTGTAAAAACTGAACCTTCACCAGCCACCACCTGTACACTTTCATCTGTAACAGCTTCACCGTCATCTGTAACAGCTTCATTGTCATCTGCAACAACTTGATTTTCATCTGGAACCACAAGACAGTCATCTGTGCTTTCACCTGTAACCACCACCAAGCTATCATCTGGGACTGCACAGTCATCTGGGACTGCTGAACTTTCATCTGTAACTGTTACAACATCAATGCTTTCAGCTGTCACAACTGTGCTTTCATCCGTTACAATTGGGCCTGTGCTTCCATCTGTTACGACAGTGTTCTCATCTGTTAGAAGTGCGCTTTCATCTGTTACAACTGTGCTCTCATCAGTTTCAAGTGCGTTTTCATCTGTTACAAGTGCATTTTCATCTGTTACAACTGTGCTTTCATCTGTCACACCTGTGCTTTTGTCTGTTACAAGAGCATTTTCATCTGTTACAAGAGTATTTTCATCTGTTACAACTGTGATTGAATCAATCTTAACTGTGCTTTCATCTGTCACAAGTGAGCTATTGTCTGTAAAATCTGTGCTTTCAGTGCTTTTTAACTGAAGGCTCTCACCTGAGGATTCATCTACGTTGTCGTCTGGGGACTCATCAACCGGACTACTGCAAAAGAAAACAAACAAATTCAAATTCAGGCCTCCGAGATAACACACCAACTGGACTCTTTCCGACCTTTTATGATTGTACTGTTTTAGTAACATTTTTTACAGTTCAAGGCTGAAAATATGAGCAATTCTCACATTATACGTCTATTGCATTACATTTTATAAATTATTTAATAAATTAAATAGTGTCCCACCTTTGTAGCAATCCTTTTTCTTTTAACGTCTCTCCTACAGACACTCCGTTATCGTACATTTCCACAGTGTAGACACCGTTTTTCAGTTCCAGGGCTTTAATGACGACCTTCTTATCAATGAAATCGCAGAAATACGTCTGTAGTTCAAAGCTCCACTCCTGCTCGTCTGGTAAAGGCGTCGATAGCTGACATTTGGCGACGTCCTGCAAATTATTCATAATTGTTTATTTGAAGTAGAAGAGCATGTGGCACTCAATTGTGCAGTGAAGCTCCTACAGTCACAGGGATGGATGAGTGATGGGGCTTCACATCCTGTATTTGTACATTTAGTAAGCTAATAAGGACAGGAGGAGGACACGGCAATGAGGTGAAGGATGATTGAAACAGCTGTAGAACATAGTGACCCGGCAAGAGCAGGATTCGAACCCTGGACCTAGCGATTGGCAGCCTAGCACGCTACCTCTAGAGCAACCCTCCCGCGGTCCACCCAGAATAAAATGCGGGGAATGAGAAATTTTAAATGTCAAGACAAGGCTCCCACAAAAATTTAATGATTTAATTTTCATGATTTTATTACAAACTTTCCCAAGATTTTCCCAGACTTTCAATGATTTCTCCCGAATTTTCAAGATTTTTCCAGAGTTACCATGAACAGTGATCAAAGATAAAACTTTAAAATATTCCATGAGAGAGAAAGAGTGAGCGAGTGAGTTTGTGTTTTACGCCCCATCAGCATCGGTGTGGGCTATTTACAGGCAAAGAGAGAGAAAGAGAGAAGTTTGGTGCATAACAGAGCATCATACAATGTAAATTTACATAGCCACCAACAATTGACCCCAGTTTTTACACGAGAAGAGATAGATTTGCAAAATGTGAGGAGCTATAAATTGCATTCAGCCTAACTGAAATACAGTATTTTAAACATTTTTTTTTAAATGAGAGAAAGATTGGAGAATTATTTCATATTAAGGATAAATGTACTTACATCGGACATGGGCTGATCGCTGGGATAGACGTCGAATATTCCTCGGGGAATGTGAACAACGTTAATGACCACTTCTAATTCTTCGTTCAGGGGTAAAGACAGAGATTCTTCGGCTATCGCTTCAATTTGGCCGTTTTGCTCACTGGACGCACCGTTTGCGTCGGGGAAGTCTATTTCTGAGAGTACACTCAGGACCCTCTTTGCTTCTGTGGGATTGACGGAATTTTGCAAAAGTCCTGCTGGGTCCCCATAGCCAGCGTCTGTAGCAGCGTGCCCGTCTACTAACAACTTGGAGCTGGCACTAATGCCCACATTCAACAGTTTGACGGAGTAAATTGAACTGCTGCTGTCATTTCCCTTTACAGTGTCCACCACAGAGACGAGGACCTTCTTTGCCAAGGCGAAATCCTGGAAGCTTTCTACAGCTTCATCCGTCCAAGTTCCGTCGATGCCCTCCAGGGGCATTATTCCGTGTAACGTACACCGTTCTGCCTCAATAGGTGGCGTTAGTAGGTCCTCCTGGCACGGGAAACACCTGTTCAAACTGACAACGTCAATGTTTCCATAATCACAGAAGAACACCGTCGCTTGTTCGGCTCCGATCGTTATCACCTTTGCTCTGTACCATTCATCGTCATCATACCTGAAATGTATTTTGAATAATTTATATATGCCGAATATGTCATGATTGTTAAAATATTGATTTAAAAACAATTAATATAAATTGCATAATTCGATTTACATTTTAATAATCAAAATACTTTTTTGATATTCAAGAAACTGTTTACAAATTTCATACCTGACAAACTATTTTGATTTAATGCCATAAATTCATGCCAAAATGTCATACTTGGCATTCAAACTAACAAAAATATACTATTGATAAATGAGTATCAGACCAGACAACCGACTATGGAAATTCAACTGATTAGAATATCATATATATATATATAATTTGATTCAAATTGTTAAATGAGATCCGACGTAATTAATCATACTGACAAGACTTTCAACTTACTTGGCAACGATAATATCTCCGATCTTTAATGTTTCTGAGCTCTGTACACTCTTATCCTCGTATCTCTCCCGTAATGTTTCCGTCAAAACTTCGATTTGAGACTCTATGGACGCTGGACGCACCCAGAAATCGGACGGATTATCAATGTGTGTTACTATGACTTCTAATTTCTGGCCGACTTGCAACTTGCCCGAACCAACTTCTGATGTATCTGAGGAGAGAATGAAACAAAGAATTTATTAGAATTTATTAGAAAACTGGCCACGTAAAAAAATATATAGAGATTTAAAAGGAAGTTTTCAATGAAATTTTTTTAAGGCTTCATGCAGCTTCAGTGGTCAAAATATGGGAAAAGTCAGGGGCTTTATGGCTTGAAATGTACGGCAAATTAATATTAAATACAGAGAGGAAAAATATATAGGGTGATACAGGAATTTACAGGATATAATAGTGCCGCTGAGAGCCTTGCATGTAGTTTTATCACATTTCAGTCGCTCTAAAATCTACATAATTGGGATGACACTGAAGTACTGGAATCAAGTTCAATCAAGTGCAGCTAGTAGTTTAGTAACAATAATAATGAAAGTACTTGGGAGAACATGGGGAAAATAGGAACTTTACATCTTGTATTTCTGTTTGAAAGGTGAGAAAACTGAACTTACGATGAGAAACGGGTACTCCACTGCGGACTTCAGCCAAGGTCTCAATGAACTGTTCACTTATAACCACGTGCGCACCAGGCTTGGGGAACATTTCAGAAACATCTTTTTCGCCTTGCATCAGCCTCACTGGGATTGGGCCCTGTGCGGAGTCACCAAATTGTGCCGTAAGTTCGGCTTCTACTAGTAAGTCGTTGAATTGGGTCTTCAACTCGTCGGTGACACCTTCTACTTCAATGTTTTGTAGCGTACAGGGTATAGCCATAGCTGGCGTTTCCATCAGTTCTTCAGTTGGCACTTTTAAGCTGGTTTGTGGGACGGTGGCTGTGTTTCCGTAATCTATGAATAGAACTTCACATTTCGATCCCTCTGAGACGTCTGATACTGACGTGACTTTCGCTCGGTACCAGCTATCGTCCTCGTCGAACTTGGCCACACATGACATGCCCTTGATCACAGTTTTCAAACCTCGGTCGCCCTCTTTCAAAGCACCATATTCTGCTAATAACTTATCGGCTAGTGTCGCTAGTTTGTCTTCTTGTTCAGCAAGCTGCAAGTAGAATCTTGTTGGCGAATCGGAATAAGGGGAGAAGACTGGTACTTCGCCTCGTGGTACTTCCGGACCCAAGTAGGGCTTATTAACTAGTATCACATCGTCAAGCGATGTATCTGCTTCTTGGGTCGTTGCAGCGGAAACAGTTTCCGAACTTTCTGCTACGACTTGAGTTTCTGATTTTTCTGATTTCTCCATGACTTCGATTTCCGATTTTTCAGAGTTCTCAGATTTTGGGAACATTTCACTCAAGTCCTTGCCTTCGTTCGTCAATTTCACTGATATGAGATCATTCTTGTCCTCAGAGAATACTGCGAAGATCTCCGCTTCCATGATCAGATCATTGAATTGGGTTTTTAACTCATCTGTCCACGACCTTTGCTCTATGCCTTGTAGTGTGCAGGGAACAGCCATTATAGGAATAGTGAGGATCTCCGTAGTGGCTTGCTTCAATCCCGCTGTCGTGACGGTAGTAGAGTTTCCGTAATCAACGAACAAGACATCGCAGTTATCTCCGTTGACTGCCTTAATTCTCGCTCGGTACCAGTTCTCATCCTCGTCGAACTTTGCCACGCAGCTACTGCCTACTTCAGGGTTGGCGAAGACTCTGTCATGCTCTCCCAGGGAGCCGTATTCTGCGGCAACTTTCTCCGCTAGAGCCGTGATCTGCTCCTCTTGTTCCGCTAGTTGCAGATAGAACTCAACCGGAGACTCGGAGTGCGTTGAATACACGGAGACTTCACTTCCACATGGAAAAGAAGGGGGTAGATAAGCCTGAGTAGTTGACGCTACAGTTGGAGCTACAGAAACGTCCACAGCACTAGATACTGCCGATGTACTACTTTGTTGAACTGGTTGTTCGATTTGTCGTTCAATTACTCCAGATCCGTACTTTTGGTTCAGGTCCACGTCTCCTGATACTAACTTCACTTCGCATGTCTTGCCGACAGATATCACAGTCATAGAGAGAGCAGCTTCTTCATCGTTGAGCGTTGCCATGATCTCCTTGGTTTGTTCGTCGTCTGCGTCAACACCAGCTAACGTACAGTGGACAGCGTAGCATGGGAGGGATGCTAATTCAGCCGTTGGTGATTTGAGAGTAGTGCGATCGATAGTGTCACTGTTTCCAAAATCCACGAATCGGACTGTGACTTGACTGCCAGCGAGTTTCGTGATCATTGCACGATACCATGCTTCGTCTTCACTGAACTTGGCAACGCAAGGTTTGCCGGAGGTGTGATTTTCCAAGATCAAATCACTCGGGCCGAGGTTGGAGTAAGTGGCTTGGATCTTGTCCGTAATTTCAGCAATCGCATCACTATCGCTTTCCAACTGGACGTAGAAAGATTTCGGAGAATCTGCGTGAGTGACAAACACTGTTAGCGGAGCACCAGTTTGTGGTTTTGCTGGTGGATAGATGGCGCCGGCGGTCATCACAGGTGGCGCCACACTACTAGCTACACTAGTTGCACTAGGAGTTGGAGAAGCGGGCTGCGATTGTTCTACAGCTTTAACTGCTGGCGTCTGAGCAACTGTAGCAGTCTTAGGACTTGGTGCTTTGAATTTATCATTCAACTTTTCTCCATTGACTATCAACACGGTACTGGATGGGATCTTGTCATTTTCCAATAGAACAGTCAACGAATCTACATCAACGAGGGTATCAAGAGTCTCTTTATCTTTATCCGACCATCCTGAAGTCGGTAAGCCACTGAAATGACAATGGACGGCAAAGGAAGGGATCTGGAGATGTTCCGGAGTCGGTAACCTCAACGCACTTGTTTCTACAGTGTCCTGATTGCCGTAATCGATGAACGTTACGACAGCTTTGGGTCCATCAATTGATGCAACTACAGCTCTGTAGTACGCTCCGTCTTCAGAGTATTTTGCCACACACGGGAATCCAACAGCAACCTCCTCCATAGACTTGTACGACGCTGGATCATCGTAAAGCGACAACATGGCATCTGATAACGTCGCCAACTCATCTAGTTTGTCAGCTTTCTGCACGTAGAAGCTACCGGGGCTGTTGACGTGGCTACAGACTCCTTCGATCTCTTCGCCTCTCTTGAATTCCGCTGGGGGATAGGTCGTCGTGGCGAGGACCTCTTTGACGCCTTCGTTAATATTCGTTCCTACTTCATCTTTTAGTAGCACAGAGATTCCATCCTGGAGGTGATCACTAACTTCTACGATCAGAGTCTTGTTTTCCGTCAGTTCATTCAACTTCTTTGTAGCTTCAGGGCTCGAGAACTCCACTCCCTGGAGACTACACTTGAGAGCCTGCATTGCTAAGTCCGCACATTCTTTCGACAGCTCCTTCACATCTGATTTAGTGATCCAATCGGTGTTGCCGTAATCAACAAAGAACACATGAATCTTCTGGGGAGTAGTGCTCAACACTTTAGCTCGGTACCAACCACCGTCAACACTGTATTTGGCCACACACGGACCTCCCACTGTGGGGTTTCGCAACGCATACAGATCGCCGGAGGCCTGGCTGTAGCGTTCTTCCAATGTTCCCATTAAAGCATCCAACTTGTCCATGTGGCCGCTCAGTTGAATCCAGAAGCCGGCAGTCGTTTCTGCATGGACGATCTGAAGCAGGAAGTGAACATTCAGAATAAGAAAGGGAGAAAAGCCAAATGGCAAATGGAATACAAATGCGTTGACCTCATTAAGTATAGCATTTCACCAACAGGTAATGTGGAATAGATGCATTGTATGCTTTAAAACTTATTAGCTAGGGACATTTTTAATGAGCCAATAAAAAGGGATTAGCTGCAAATCAACTAAGTCTAAAAACAAACTTACAAGACTCAAGACATTTATTTCTTTCTGAAACGTTAGGTTCTTCTGAATGGAACAATTAAACTTGTAAATTTTGTCACACAAGGATTGATGGATGGTTGGGGCGAAAGATGATTAGAAAGATTTGAAACTGTCGTCCAACATAAGTCCAGGTGACCCAGGTCAGAATTAAACCCGAGGCCCAGTATTGGGAGGTCTGCATTCTACCACTGAGCTCACCCTCCATAAATGATACAAATGCAGGAAATTATTCTCAGACAGAAAGACAGATCAACTGCGGAGATCAACCACAGTTCTAGCAGCTTACAAGAATCGACTAGTGGTATGAGAGAGTGGGAGTGCTCAACATGTTACACATTTACCCCATGTGAGGGATGTTTTACTTGCCAAGACAGTCACAAAATACTGGGACTTTGACATGACTAACCTCTGCCTTGATCTTGTATCCAATAGGGAACTGGTTCTGGTCCAGACTCTTGTAAGCAGTGGCAGCGCTCAACCTGCCTGTCTCCGTGGACTGGAACACCGAAGAAGAGCTGGAGGGGGCGGTTGGTCTTGGAGCCGGAGCTGATGCTGCAGCTGAATTGTCCATCTCCCAGTCATCTCCACCTGATGCAGCTCTGAAATGTGGAATTTTAATCGAAATGTGGAATTTTAATCAACATTAATTTGGATACGTACTGTGAATCACACATTTAAAATGGAATCTTTCTAACTTGTTATAACAGAGTGGTGTTAGGGTCATTCCGCCTCATTTCAACAGATTTCTGGAAATCTTCCCACCTTACCATCTCAGAATGTCATGAAAAAATTTCAGGATGAAGGTTTATCACTTTGATGGACAAATCTCAAATTATAAAGGCATATCTATAATAGTCTTTACGGTAGAAAATAATGAATATTTGCATTTTAGTTATTTTTTATAAAAAAACTGTACAAATCCTCAAATTTGAAGCTTAATATCTGAAAGAGTACTAAAGCTAGGCACTTGAAATTTTGAGGACAGTTACATATATATGTGAACTAATTTAAAAAAAATAGTATTGGTTTCTATGGTTATCTGAATAGGTTTTGTGGCTTATTCAATATTGTTGTAAAATGCGTCTTCGGACCAACTTTGAGCCCTCATAGAACCTTGGAATCTTATAGTAGGGGTATGATTTTTATGGACGTCACTGCTGGCTATGCGAAAATTGCATTGGACCCATTTTCAGGATTTTAATAATTTTGGTTAGGGAGATACTGGCCTTCAAAAATTGAAAATAATGCAATTTTACTTACATTTGAACCCTAAGTTCCGTTGAATGTCAGGTCATACCATCAAAATTTTAATTTTATCTGAAATTTTACATGTTCACCTTTCTAGGCCCAAGAGTTCATTTTGGTATCTTTCTCCATTTTTGTGCAGTGAATTTTTAAAAACGGGGTCTTGGGAGTTCATTAAAATTGTGTCATTCATTACCAACAAACCCCAAGATGACCACCTCAGATATGGATGAAAACAATCACAAATTTACTTTTATCCATATAATGAAGGCATGCCAAATTTGAGGTATGTAGCTTAAATAGTTAAAAAGTTATGGCTGATAATAAAACTAAGAAACACAACAATTTGCGAGCTCGAAAATGGCTGATGTGATGAATGACAGTTTTTGAAGAGCCATAACTCTTGAAGGAAGGTAAATTTCAACTTGAATTAAATTACATCCTTAGTCTGCACACAAGATACCACATTTCTGGTTCGAAATAATCTCTCTGTCCTCTAGGTCTTGAGATAAAAAATCCCAAACTTGGCTTTTCATGCAGCATTTAAAAATTACATTGAAAGACAGTATGCAAACCAAGTTTGGGAATTTTTTTCTAATGACCTATAGGGTGGACATAGTATTTTTGGACAGAAATGTGGTTTCTTGGAACCAGCCAGAGGCTGTAATTAAATTCAAGAACACAACTAGCTTCCTTCAAGAGTTTTGGCTCTTCGAAAACTGTGTTTCGTCATATTTTCTGATGTCTTTCGATAATGGTGCATGAAAAGCCAAGTTCAGGAACTTTTTACTCAAGACCCTAAGGGTGGACATAGTATTTAAAGACAGAAATGGGATATCTTGTGTGCAGACAAAGGCTGCAATTAAATTCAAGTTGAAATTCAGCTTCCTTCAAGAGTTATGGCTCTTCAAAAACTGTCATTCATCACATCAGCCATTTGCGAGCTCGCAAATTGTTGTGTTACTTAGTTTTGTTATCAGCCATAACTTTTTAACTATTTAAGCTACTCACCTCAAATTTGGCATACCTTCATTATATGGAGAAATGTAAATTTGTGATTTTTTTCATCCATATCTGAGATGGTCATCTTGGGGTTTGTTGGTAGTGAATGACACAATTTTAATGAAGTCTGAGACCCCGTCTTTAAAAATTCACTGCACAAAAATGGAGAAAGATACCAAAATGAACTCTTAGGCATAGTTAGGTGATAATGCAAATTTTCAGATAAAATTAAAATTTTGATGGTATGACTTGACATTCAATGGAACTTAGGGTTCAAATGTAAGTAAAATTACATTATTTTCGATATTTGAAGGCCGGTATCTCCCTAACCAAAATTTTTAAAATCCTGAAAATGGGTCCAATGCAATGTTCTCATAGCCAGCAGTGATGTCCATAAAAATCATACCCCTACCATAAGATTCCAAGGTTCTATAAAGGCTCAAAGTTGGTACGAAGACACGTTTTGCAACAATATTGAATAAGCCACAAAACCGATTCAAACAACCATAGAAACCCATACTATTTTTTTCAAATTAGTTCACATATATATGTAACTGTCCTCAAAATTTCAAGTCCCTAGCTTAAGTATTCTTTCAGATATTTAGCTTCAAAGTTGAGGATTTGTACAGTTTTTTATAAAAAATAACTAAAATGCAAATATTCAATATTTTCTACCGTAAATACTATTATAGATATGGCTTTATAATTTGAGATTTGTCCATCATTGTTATAAACCTTCATCCTGAAATTTTTTCATGACATTCTGAGATGGTAAGGTGGGAGCCATCTGTTGAAATGAGGTGGAATGACCCGTTAGTGACCTCCACATCAAAATATAACTTCTAATACTATTCATTGGGTAATTCAGCAACAAGGTGAAAAATTGTTTTATTCCTCAAACTTGTTCCTAAATCTTGGGTCAGTATAAGGGAGCCCTGACAACAAAATTGTTCATCTCTTAAAATTAAAAGAACCATGAAAGCTAGGAATTATTGTCCCAGCTTAGGCTTAACTTACAGAAGTTTACATAAACAGAGAAAGAGAAAAAGAAATACAAAATTTTTTCAATAAATTTAACTGATTATGGTCAGATTATTAGACAGAGGTTAAAACCATTATACTAACTCTTCTATTACGTTCTCAATTTAAGCATATCAATCTCCATATTTAATGACATAGAAAAATTTACATTTGTGGATAAATACATTGCATGACATTTGTTCTAGAGATAGAGTAAGTTGTAGAATAGATATTTCTCAATTCAACTTACCCAGCACCACTGGGAGCACCACCGAATCCGGAACTTCCACCAGATCTTCCTCCGAATCCACTTCTTGGTTTGTCATCCTGCTCGAATCCTCGGCGGTTGTTGTCTCTGCCGCCAAATCCACCACCACCACCTTGGCTTCTGTCGCCGAATCCTCCTCTGCTGTCGCTACGTTCAGTTCGATCGTCATGTTGGTTGAAACGACCAGATCCTGGGCGGTCGCCAGATCCACCGAATGCTCTCTGTGGTCTCTCTTCGCGGTTGCCACCAAAACCGCCTCGTTGTGGACGGTCGCCATCGTTCGAGCCACTTCCAAATCCTCTCTGCGGTCGTTCTTCGCGGTTCCCACCGAATCCACCCCTTTGTGGGCGGTCACCGTCGTTTGAGCCTGATCCAAAACCTCTTTGAGGTCTATCGCCGTCACTTGAACCTCCAAAACTTCTCTGAGGACGATCTCCGTCACTTGAGCCTCCAAAACCTCTTTGAGGTCTCTCTTGACTTCCAAAACCTCTCTGAGGTCTATCATCACCTCCGCCAAACCTAGACTGTCCGCCGAATTGTTTCGACTCTCCTCCACCAGAGTTCGCAAGTGAGCCAGAGGGAGAGGCAGGCACTCCTAACTCGACCAACTTAGCGCCGACATCTTGTTTACTCGAGTCTTCCAATTGCACAAGAGTCACTTTGTCGTTCTGACTTACAACCGAACACATCACTTGTTGGGCGCAGACTTTCTGAAACACTCCAGCGACTTGCTGGTTCCAGCCCGAGGGAGGTTTTTCGATCCCCTCGATCCCACATCTGATCGCTTGCTCGGGGAGAACCCGGAATTCTTTCGAGACGTGCCTCAACTTTGGGATCTGGACAATTTCAGTGTTGCCGTAGTCAACAAACAAGACTTTCGCTTCGTTTCCTTTGATTTTAGAGATGGACGCCCTGTACCAGTTATTGTCAGCAGAATATCGAGCGACGCAAGATTGCCCGATGTTGGGATTCTGCAAGCTGTGCGTGTTATTTGTAACATTGTAGTGGTCGTTCATATCCTCCATTAAGACGGCTAGCAACTCCTCTGCATCTAAACGTTGGCAGAAGAAATCGAGGGGGTGGTTCACCCACGATATTGAGCACTTGAATCTTTCACCAGATGTCAGTTTCTGTTTCCGGAACGGAGGGACCTCTTCCGAGCTCGTTGACGACGCTCTACTCAACGGAGCTGAACCAGTCGGTCTCGGAGATAGGGACTTTGTGATTGGTCGACCCATCGCTGGTACAGCACTGACCTCTTCTTCCAATTTACAGAAACCTTGCTTGACCAGAATGTTCTCAATAATCTTGCCTGTATCCTTTTGGATGAGGCTTCCGTGATACACTTTCCCTCGGACTTTCGTCACCTTGAAGATTATATCCTTCTCGAAGGTGATGTCTTCGAACGTACTGATCGCTCCCTCTTTCCATTCTGCATCTGCCGGTTGGATACCTTCCAAGCAACACTCAACTGCTTGCCGAGGAAGGCTCGTGTACTCGGCTTTTAAGACTCTGAATCTCTCGGGAGGCAGCCATTCGCCGTTGCCGTAATCTACATACTTCACTTTCACGGTGCTTCGCTCCATTGACACGATTTCTGCTCGATACCATCTCTCGTCTGCCGTGAATTTGGCGGATAACACTTGTCCCACCCAGGGATGGTGCACTTTCAAATCTCCAGGGGCCAGACTGTTGTAGTCTGCTTGCATCTTCTCCATCATTTCATCTAGGGCATCGGCATGTTCCGAAGGCTGGCACCAGAATTGTTGGGGACTGTTGACATGGCCCATGAAGACGTCATACTCGGAATTTGCAGCGAACGTAATCGGGACGATGGTAGTCTTCGGATCTGTCGCCCGAGGGCTGTTAGGAGCAGCATTTGAAGCCGTGCGCCTAGATACACCACCTCGGCCTGCAGGAGATCGGACAGGAGCGGGAGTTGCAACATCTTTGGCTGCGATGCCCAAGGAAACCATCTGATCGGCTACGCTCTGATTTGTGCTATTATCAACCAGATCCACCTGATACGATCCTGGTTTAGGTTGGCCTTTGACACACAACACCATCAACTTGTCAAGAGCCAATTGTTCAAACTGATACCCGGCATCCTCGGACCACGGGCCGGTTGCTGACTTAACTCCGTGGAGGGAACATTCAAATGAAAACTCAGGGACAAGCAGATGTCGGCCTGTTAGTTCTTTCAACTTGTTAGCACTCGCTGTTTCAGTGTTACCATAATCGATGAAGCGCACATCAGCCTGGCCAGCTTGTAACTTTGAAATGACCGCTCGGTGCCACCTGTTGTCTTCTGGGTAAACCGTGCAGCATGCTACGCCCTCTGCGGGACCATTGAGACATCGTTCATTGGGGCCCAACTTCGCGTACTCCTTGTTCAAATCATCCATGAACTTCTCTAACAAGTCTCCCTGGTCTTCTAACTGACAATAGAACTTGTCAGGGCTCAGAGCGTACACAACGTAAGCCTTGTAGAAAGCGCCGAGATCGATCCCTTGCGTTTTAGGCGGAGCAGCAGCAGATGGCGACATTGTGCTTCCTGTTCCTCTGATCGGCCTCGGGACCATTGCTGAAGCTGAAATGCAAGAAAAATATCGGAGTTAATTTCTTGAATCAAGAGAACAAGTCAAAGACAGCATTATATTGGGGCTACTTAAATAATTGTAAGAGTTAGTTTTAATTCAACTTTTAAGATATTGGGACTAGTTAAATTATGTAACAGTCTGTTTTCATTCAACTTTAAAAGAGATTGAAATTAGTTGAAAATGTCAGTTTGCATATGTAGGAAAAATATAACAAATTGACATAACTTTTCCATGATGGAAATCAAAATTGAGGGAAATTTCGTCAAGCTCAGACCAAACTTCTGAAGTCTAAACATAAGAATGTTAAGATATCGGATGGGCACATTTGTATGCATAATTCCCAGCTATGTCCTGACAATTTACAAGACAACGGAGAGGCCATGGGAAAAGAATGGAATGTCCTGTATTTGGGGGAAAGAATTGAGAGGGGAGAGAAAAGAAAGAGAGAGGAGGGAGAGTCTGAGAGGCACTTGCACAAAAATAAATCTCAAAACCAAACAAAATGTCTTAATACCTGAAACAGCAGGTTGAGCTCGCAAGACCTTCCCCGTCATTTGTCCGAAGGTCTGGTTGAGATTGAGATCCCCTTCGTGCAGTTTCACCACGTAACGGTCTTGGTTTTGATTGATATCAACGATAGTCATGACTATTGAGTCTCCTGACGACAGTTCAAAGAATTTGTCGCTCTCGTCCTGCGTCCACATATCTCCAGGCTTGCAGCCGATCCCATACATACTGCACGAGACAGCCTGCATAGGCAATTGCATGAAATCGCTGGATATGACCCTTAATTTGTTACGCTGCGTTCTTTCGTGGTTGCCGTAGTCAACGAACTGGACTTCAACTCCACCGCTTGCTTCTACACCTGGTGAAACGAAGGTAATATACATTAAAAAATAATGTAAATTTTGGTAATCAATCGGAACTCGCAAAGTTCCTAATGATGCATTTTGCATAATTGATGAATAAATGAGATGAAATAGAATAGCATGCACACCCAGAATACCTGTGATGGTCGCCCTGTACCATACAGAATCAGAAGAGTACAAAGCGAGGCAGGGCATTCCAATGTAGGCGTCCTCCACCAGGCCTTGGTTGGGCGGCAATCCAGTGCAGTAATCGGTGATGGCGTCCATTAGGGTATCCAGCTGGTCCGACGAGTCTGCAAAGAATACATTAGGTTTAATATCAGATTTTATATAAAAATTATCACCAGGGTTGCGCAACATTTAACGACAGAAAATCCTGATATTCCATGACTTCCATGACCAAATTTCAGATTTTCCATGAATAACGCCTCTCTCTTCAGGATTGTGATAGCCCCGAAAGAGTTTCGTGAGGCAATCTCAGTGTCTCTTACGGGCATACGGTGCAGTGACAACCAAGCAGGTAACTCATAACCACAGAAATCTATCAAATTTTAGCGCGAATTCTGTTCAAAATCTGAATTTTTTATGACTTTTGACACATTTTGTGCCTTTTTATCATGACTTCCCATGACCAAAAATTTGGCAGGACTTCCGACGACTGTGGGACCCTGTGATAATGTAATTAAGGTTGGTTGAGCTTTACCATGTTTATGTGATTTATTTATGCACTTAGGTAGGCTAATCACTACAGGACAAAGCAGTAAGGTGCATGATGATTGAAACTGCAGTCCATTAGCATCCCAACACAACTAGGTTCAGGTGACCTGACCAGAGCAGGAATTTAACCTGGGACCCAGTGACCAATAAGGTGAGAGATGGATGGATGGATGATTAGGGCTTTACGTCCTGTATTTATGCACTTGGTGGGCTAATAGGACACGAAGACATGGCAATGAGGCGAAGGATTGAAACAGCAGTCCAACATAGGCCAAGGTGACCCCGGCAACAGCTGGATTCGAACCCTGGACCCAGCGATTGGCAGCCCAGCACGCTACCGCTCAATAAGGTTAGAGACCTCTCTCTCAGTTACAAACGATTCAATTCCACTATGTTTCTACAGCCATTATTTCATCCATGAACGCTAAAACAAATTAGGTTTTGAATACAGTTCACATCGTTCCAAATAATTTTTTGCAAACTTAACAATTTTTTACTAACCTTTCAACTGGCAGTAGAACTGGTCGGGGGAGTCCACATGGGTCACAATGATGGCCACGGGCTGGTTGGGCCTCACTGGGGGTTTTCTGTAATTCATGGCTGAGGCTTCTCTCACGGCTGGCGAAGAACTGCAACACAAACACAAAGCACATGACATATACAGCAGGTCCATCTATAACGGCTCCATCGTACTCTAGCATCATCATACACAGGGGGCCAGATCCCTGGTCGTTCGGGTGTCCGAGAGGCAAGATTTGAGAAAGATGCCCAGATTTTGATAAGGACCCCCCCCCCCCCACATTTTGTACAATGAAACAAGCTCGGAAATCCTTCACGTCAGGAAGGACGCTGTAAAGCTTAGCTGAAAACGAATCTGGGACCCTGATCATATATATTCACACTTGCGTCAATTGGACTGGACTTCACTTGTGTATTTGTTCCCTAATTGTAATCAAGTGCTATTTCTTGTGTTTAAAAGTTCATATTTCTTAAGAAATTAAGGAAAATATGGTAGTATTACGGATTTTATCTTGTAACTTTGATTGACAGGTCATCTTTCAACATGATTGGTCAGAAATAAGATAACTTTTATGGCCCCTAAAATATCAAAGGTCTATAGAGCTTGAAGTTGGAAGTATAGCATTGGAAGAATTATGCAATTTGTACCCCTCTTCCAATTGGCTAACACCACTTCCAGGAAACCAATCAGCTCTCTTGAGCAATTAAGATTTTATTGCCCCTATTTCCTTATATGGAATATCTCAATAATTGGCAACCGGTCAGTTTTTGGAGCCTCCAGACCCTCGTCCTTTAACATGTTTATTTTGTTCCCTAATTGCAATCGGGCTTACAATTGATTGCCCAAACACACCGGCTAATCACTGTACAGCGGAGCAAAACTGACAGCTTCCCCAAATCCCCAAAACCATTTGAAGTCTAAGCCATTCACTCGATGTCAATGACATGGATGGACGGATGATTGGGGCTATACATCCTGTATTTGTGCACTGCGTGGGGTAATAATTAGCAGAGGACGAGCTGATGTGGAGGAAGTAATGAGACAAACAAAATAAATTCCAAGTTTTCCGCTTGGAAAAAATAAGAATGCTTAAAATTACAGGTCAAGGTCATCATAAATATATTCCAAGGCTTAAATTGCAAGAGTAGATATTAAAACATATGAACATTTTCTTAATCCAAAGTTATCAAAATCATTAAATGTTCAACTACTAAACAGAAACTGCAAACAAACAAAACTTACACAAATTCAAATCGAATAGTCATGAACATAATAAAAACTTGTTACAAACTTGTGTTATTTATATTCAGACAATTGTGGAAGAAGTTTTCAAGGAATTAGTTTCATCTAATTATTAACAAGTATTTGTCATATTGTAGTAGAACTTTACCAGGCAAATACGGTAATTGTATATATCAGTTTTTCCAGCCATGCATAAGAACTAATCCTACAGGGGCGCCACTAGGATCATGCATGCTATATAACTTCTGTGAAATTATAAAGTTCTGTGCTGAAATTTTATAAGACTAAACTTCATCAAGTAAACCACTGTAATTCAGTGAAAAAGCTGTCTTGACTAGATTAAAAGATGAACAGATTACAGATCGCAGCCAAACACAGATTGTGAGTTGTTACTGTTTATTAAACCCATTCTCTTTCCTAAGCATTGCTAGCGAAATGTTGGTTTGAACTTGTGACGGGACAGATTGACTTTCATGCTTTAAAATGAGCAATTAGCAGTCTTTTGGATTGGATGATGCTAAGAAATTCTCACTAATACCATAGAAGTGTACTACTATGCTAATTCTATTTAGCAGTTACAGAAACACAAAAGTGTCATCAAGGATATGACATTATGACAATGACTTAGTTAATCAGGTTAATGAAATTAGTATTCCAAAGTTTTGTTAATCATGACCATGTTAATCCATGCATGCCACATTTCTCACAAATATGCCTGTCAAGTATTCCTGTACACATACATATAACGAGATTCCGAATAAACAAGTGATGTCAGACATTGTTAGTCAGTGCTCCCCCTTTTCAGCAATCATACTTTTTCAGGTTTTTCATACACCTCCTTAACAAGGAGATTCTTAAGAAGTTAACTGAGGCTGTCAGTCAGTTTGTCATAGCAATATTTAGGCCACTAGCCGCCATTTGGCAATGTCTATTGACTAGCCCCAGCAAAGTCTCAACTCTCAATCAAGACACACTTTCACGAGTCATTTGACAAGGTGACATGATCTTATTTTTAAAATCTTTCCAGGTAAGAATGAAAACTGACAATGAGTCAGAATCTTTTGAATGCTAAGCCTGACTTAGCATTCAAAAGAAGCAGAATGCAGAAAAAGAGGGGCACTGACTTGAAAATCATGCTTTCTGAAACACTTTCTGAAAGATAAAGAGACACCAACACCAATTCTAAACATGCTAAATCTAATCAATCCAAGAAAATGTTATAAAAGAATGCCTTGTATAAATGTGCCACAGATAACTTTGGTGTGCCTGCTTTGTAGTTTTATTTCAAAAAGTTGTGTTGTTTAATTTTCGATTGCGGAATAAAGTTGAGAATGCAAAATGCGCATACAATGCAATTTGACCCAATTTGGGATAGATGGAGCATTTTCATTGCCCTCAGAGAAGTCCTTGGCACTGTCAAAAATCCATCACAAAGATGTCCTTGCAAGCAGTGTTCATCGTGATTCTGGTCGGCTGTTCCTTCCGCAATTATTGCACGAGATATGTCAGGTTAGATAGGAAGAGATCTTCCTGATATTTAGATGATCTTGATGGCCAAAAATGGTGGTTTTGAACTATCAGCCTTTGTCGAACGTGTGAACACTGCTTCCAAGTGTACGGTGATAAGTTTTGACTTCTCGAGGGTCTTCGGTGGCAGAGTTACATATCAAACATCGCATCAAAGACAGAAGATTTGAAGAATTTCATTCCAAGATATTCAAGCAGAGAGTCAAAAGACCCCCACTTGTTCAAGATTCAAATTTGCGATAAATTCAGAACTGTAACAGCCTCAACCATAATTGAAGAATGTACGACGCTATCGCATGCAAAAGAGGCAACGCAAACTGTCACCAACTTACGATTAAGTTAAATATGAAAGAACCGCAACAGAACAGAACATTAAACTGCGTAAAGAACTGTTAGAGCAGGGCCCTCACTCACCTAGGCTTAACCATGGCTACTCCTTTTTGTTGCTGTTGCGGCTGTCTTGGCTGCAGAAAGGAGTTTATCTTGGGAGCTACGTCGTCATTATCTGCACATTCGGGGAGCGTGACAGTGAATGTGTCACCGTGACGGCTTTCGAGCTTCACGACGATCTCTTTATCCATCAACAATTGGTCAAGGAGTTGCTCCGTTATTTGGCGGCTGTACGTGTCTTTCAATTCACACTTTATCCCTTGTTGAGGTAGACTGTAGTGCTCCACCATCAATTCATACAGCTCGTTGAATTTCTTCCACTCTTGATTGCCGTAATCGATGAAGAACACCTTAGCCATTGGTCCCTTCATGTCTATGATCCGACTTCGATAGAATTTGCTATCTTCCGAGAATTTCGTGCAACAGATACCTCCGATACTGGGGTCGACATTCTGGCCGGGGTCGCGGTTGTACAAGTAGGCCAGATCGTCCGTCATCTGCTCCAAGACGCTGACGTCGTACTTGCATAATTGGCCGAAGAAACTGCGGTCGTTGAAAACGGCACTGACAAACACCTTCTCCTCATCGTTGATTCGCACGTCAGGATTGCGAACGAGGAGTTTGATCGACGTTGTTTTGAATCTTTGAGACTGCTTCGGAAGGGACACATTATCAGATTTCAACAAATCCGTCAAATTGTAATCATCCATGCCATTCGTGTCGGTCAATTCGACTTCGTAATGACCAGCCGTTTTGAATAGCACTTTCAGCACCACAGGAATACTGGATTCATACTGCTTCAACAAGCTCACAACAGCACCAACGTTTAGTCTTTCAGCTCCGTTTAGAGTACATTCAATTGACAGGGCTGGGAGAATGATATGCTCATCTAAAATCTGTCTCAAGCAAGAGATAGGCACCACGGCTTCCGAGCCAAAGTCTACATATTTAACAGCTACGCTCGTTCCTGAGGTTGAGAGGATTTTGGCCCTGTAGAAGATACCATCGTCTACGTCTTGAACAACGCAAGGGAGGTTAGGTTTTGGTTGAGTGACATAGGCCGAATCATTGTCGTACGCATTTTGAATGTCATACATTAAGTCTTTCAAGTTTTGGGCTTGGTCAATTAGCTGACAGTGGAAGGAACCGTTCTTTTCAACGTGGCAAATACACACGTCTATATAATTGGCAAGATTGAATTGCAGCGGGGCATAGAGGCTCGTTCCTTGACTACTGTTATAATCGCCACTGTAATCACCGCCGCCACCGCCCCTCTTTGGACTGGCTTGGAATGCTGTTGGTGAGGTAGCTAATTCCACCAGGTGGAGCCCTTCGGCTGTGACAGACAATGTGGACAGGTAGAGGTTCTCACATTCTATTAGTTTGTTAAAGTCTTCAGTCAGACTGGTGGCAGCGGACAGACTGCATTCAATAGCTTGGCCTGGCATTGCACAAAAACGACTGGGCAGTTCACGAATATCAGCATTGCTGAGAATGTCAGTGTTCCCATAGTCAATGAAATACACTTTGCACTGGCCACCACTTTGCACACTGTCTACCCGCGCGCGGTAAAAGCACCCATCTCCTCCCTCCTTATATCGCGCCCAGACAACTCGTCCCCTGGCGATATGGGGCTCCTTTGTGCTCTGAGTTTGGTAGTTGGCAATTTCTTCTTGGAGTTCTTCCAACTTTCCCACATTGTCGGCAACTTGGACCCAGAATTTTGCCGGCGACTGATAATAAGTGAGGTACACATGGTACGGTCGTCCCTGGTCTAGCACGTGTTCACCAGTCATTTTGCCCTGACGGTAAATAAAACTAAAGCAGGCACATTCCAAACGGTAACGGGCAATAAGAAATAGGCAAACTGTCTTACCACGACGGCTTGAAATTGTTCTGAGAAGCTAAATTAGATTGCCACTGCGCGATCTCCAGACATTACCGACATTTTCTTCCAAAACCTTCTCAAGTGTGAAATTTCCGCGAGGTGGCTACGGGTCTCAGATCAAAGCGCCACCTCCCGTGTTTCCGAATTTTCATTAACATGGTTGATTTTGACAAGTGCAAGTGGCAGTCTATAGTTTATGAGATGATTTTAGGTAAAGGAAACATTTAAATCGGCCGAATCAAGTTCCTTAAGATGGCAGGAGGTTTTGGCTAAAGTTTTGACACCAGAATGGAATGGAAGATGGGCTGTGTCTTGGCTCTGTCCAATTAAGAAGAGGAATATTTAGGAGTGGAATTGGAAGAAATTTTTGAGGTATGTTTTTCTCTTGAAAATACCCATTGATCAAACTCATGATTTGATAAGAACACCCTAATCTGGGTTAAGCGTTGCTGATACATGATGTTGTATGATACAGATATCCAATGAAGCCTGCATGCAAATTATGCAATGACAGATTGACTGCAAATTTGACATTTGTGACAGCTGTCAAATTGTCACCTGTCAAAATAATGTTTATCTGTTTATGCTAATCATTCACCATAGGTATGTTAAAAAGAATCATATTTGAAATTAATCTTTATAGCCTATAAGTGACTGTGACAGGTGCTTGTTATGCATTAAAGCATAACAAAAATTACGTTGGATAGATAAGCAATTAATCATGTATGTTAATGCAAGGTGTTTTTATTGCATCAAACGAACAAAAACCAAATGAAAACAGAACGTTATGAGATAGTCATCCTCATGGTGTTGACTTTATAGATTCCCAGTCCAAATGTACAGGTATGCATATTGCATAACTAGTAAATGCATAATACCCCCGGGTGACTCGGTGAGTAAGTGATGTGGTATTGACCACTTAACCAATTGTGTAGTACCTGCCAATAATTCAGTTTGAGAGTTCCCAGCCTTGGTCAATATCATCCTCTTTACACATGTGTTTAGGTAATTCAACACTCTACTAGAAGTTCTGTACTACCTTTATTTCTTTGAATTGTAAGTTGTATTTTGACCCCCTTCCCCCCCCCCCCCTCCCAAGAAAACCATTTTGCAAAAAAATTCTTTTCAAGCAGCTTATCTATCCCCCCATTTTAGGTACATTAACATGATTAACGTAAGATGGAACTGTCACCAGACAAGCCTTGTTCATTACATGTATTGTCAGTATTGCGACTTGATCCAGAATACCATCCCTACTACTTGACTCTACTTGCTCTGGTACATCATCTTGACAAGTCGTAGTATGTGGTACATGTATGGCATGCTAACTTATGCCAAAATCAATAGGTATAAGAAATGCAGGTGTAGGTCCGTAGAACTCCTATACTGTACTTTGATATCGGCTAACCAGCTATTAAATCCAAGTAACAGCTAGTAGCTGATCATTGGTGCTGTACTGCCACTGCCTTAATATTGATCAGACACCAATTATGAATCCTTGAGCAGTGTTGAGCATGTTGAGTTTGTTGAGGATCATCCTCGTATTGATTTTTTGTTTTCATTGATCCATAGTCATCTTTTATACTACACATTGACTGGATTTATGTGAACCAAATATGAGCATGTATTCATTCGATGTACGTAATATTTATCAAGTATATCGTGATGTATTGTTTATCAACACTTTTTGCAGTCAGACTGTCAAACACACACTGTGTGCACAGACGGCAATTTATTATATCAGGCGTGTTGTTTAATGTTTGTTTCGACCTCAGCACATTTAACAGTGTTTAAGTTGCACACATGTGCTTTTTACTGACACTTAACAGTTGCGAAATATTGGATTTCCGTATCTTTAAACATTAAAGTGAAATTTGCCAAGCTGTTTATGACTTAACGTCAGTGTAAAGGTAAGCAGATAAACTGTTGTGAAGAAAAAAGCAATGATTGTAATACTGGATGATCTTAAATGTCAATATTTGTTTCTTTAACACTTTTTTCTTACGACGTTTGGTTCGAAAGTTTTGTTACTGCATGTGTTGATGGTTTTGGAGTCATTGACACATAGCATGCAGTAATACCTTTAGAAGCAAATTAAATGGGTTATTTGAAAAAAAGACGACATGTTGACATATTGATTTTGATTATGCAGATTTTATTGACAATGGATATCAAGATATAGGCCTATGTGTCATTCAATTAGGCAGAGAAAAAAAGGGAAAATGATACATAAAATTACACATAGATAGCAAATCAGCAAAACATAAGCAATTTACTTAGAAAAACATGCACTTATTTACGGTAAGTGTTTGTTTGAAGTAAATGTAACTACATGATTTTTTGAGTCGTTGAAGCTTGTTATCATACTTTAATCAGTTATCTGAAAGATAATTTTAAAAAAAAAGATACTATAGAATAATGTGATATCTAGAAAGATATGTCATATCAGTGAAATATACCTTATACAGTAGCTGTTATCAGATGATTAAAGAAATTTGTAATTT
This sequence comes from Platynereis dumerilii, assembly GCA_026936325.1. Classification (NCBI taxonomy): domain Eukaryota; kingdom Metazoa; phylum Annelida; class Polychaeta; order Phyllodocida; family Nereididae; genus Platynereis; species Platynereis dumerilii. The sequence goes on along the minus strand of JAPTHN010000012.1, from coordinate 11,213,221 downwards.
CAGTGATATTTCACATTTTCAAATATGCTATTTAGAAAAAGGTTATACCATGAAAACATATCGATGGTGAAAGTGCAAAACCTCGTATGTCAAAATTTTGCTATTTTTAGATTTTGAGTGGAATGACTAATTCAATATCCAATACATGTTGTCAATTGTTCACCTTGCCTCTTTGCTATTTTTGGAAGCTGTAACAGAATGATTTAACCATGGTTTCACCTAACCTTGTATGTCGATTTGTTCCAAAAAGTGAAAGTGCTAAACCTCGTAACTCAAATCAGAACTTTGAAGCACATATTTAGGATATTTCAACCTTTTTTGAAAAATTATGATTGTGGTACGTTTTTCATGGCTCACAGGAAATTTCCTTTTTAAAAATTTTTTACCTCCCTATATTTATTGTGGTGATATAGGCTATTGAAAAAAAGTGTGCACAAAAATTTGAAAAAAGTGTCATTTTCCTCATTTTTGCCATTGTAGCCACTAATTAAAATTAGCTGTTGTTATTTATCATGGTCAAATTATTATTTTTTTACTGTTTACCTATAGATTAAAGGTACATTGAATACTGCAAGTTGCTTTAAAGTGTGAAAAATGGTCGAGTTACAAGGTTTTGTACCTTACTAAGTGAAAGTGCAAAACCTTGTAAGTCAACATTTTCAATCATATCTGATGTGACATCAATGCTAGGGGTCAACGACCTCTGACAAAAAGTTATGCTAAAACAGGGTGTCACTTTCTATAAATTAAGTTGAGCCTAACTCACATATTGATAAACATTACCATAAAAAAAGATCGGTGATAGTTTTTTCCAATTTCTGAAAAATGGCTTTTTTTGACATACGAGGTTTTGCACTTTCACCATCGATATGATAAATGGTTTTCGGTGAAACCAATTATGCTTGTCGGTCCGACTCTCACTCTGAGGATGTTCTATAAATATGATAAAATTTAGAATATATATAAAGTATTGAGAATATCTTCTTTTGCAAGAGTTAATATCATTATTATGCCGATTACTAATACTAGGTCCCAGGTTCAAATCCAGCTACTCGCAGGGTCACTCAAGCCAGGCTGGACGTCTATTTCAAACATCCTTCGACTCACTGCTGTGTCCTTCTTTTGTTCTAATTAGTCTCCTTAGTGCTAAAGCATAAGACAGAGAGCCTCAATCATTCATTCATTCATTGCAATCTTTTACATTGTTTAACAGTATTTAACATACATGTGTAACTTGATGCAGCCTTTGGAAAATATCTGGCGAAAATTGCAATTTATTTGAGTTCTGAATTTCTGACAATCTTGCAAAATATATTCAATTTTTGTGAATCGGTCTACAGCATGTACAGTTAACCTGGTAAAGCAGTGTAGTATTCAGTAGAAACTTTTGCATTGTCTTGTGATAAATGTTAACAATAAGTTATCATGATTCAACTTGTTATATCATGATATTGATGATATAGAGGGATGGTTCAGTGATATTTTGGCCAAAAAATACTCAATATTTATAATGTGTTTTGACATGCAATAGGAGTATATGCTTGCTTGTTATGTGTCATTGATGAAAATTTGTCAATCTTGATATAAATTTCTTTGGTTGTAATGATCAAGAAAACTGGCACGAATTGATCTTATAAACATGATAAATATAAGCATGATAAAGTCAATTTTGGTGTCTGTTTTGACCATGTATAGGGCCTATGATATAGATATTTTTTTTTTATCAATGCATGTGTAGTTCTATTAAGCTAATGATAATATCATACAGTTTGCCAGCTAGGTCATTCAAGCATCGTGCTATATGCCCTAGCCTCATCCAACCCTTGTCCATCATGCCCGTTTTTGGATAAAAAACAAAAAATAATTTTTTTTAAGTGTCCTCATTTCTAGAAAACTGTATACCCGAAGCAAATCCTAGCTGGAACAATGTCATAAAATTACCTAATTACCTATATTTATATTACAATTTATGATTTCCTCCTGATGCTATATTTGGTAATTTTTGCATTGCAGGATATTTTAACATTGAACATATGTTTTTGTGTGTATGTATATTCTGGTATTTGATTATAAATAAACTGGAAGTATAGATAGTTTTGATTTCCTATCAACTGATCAATATTAACCCAATCTTCTATTTATTTAACCCAATCTTCTATTTATTTAATTTATTCACACAGGTGAATTTTTTGAGTGAGGCATGAATATTGGATAAGCAGTCAGGGAAATTACCAGCATATGAGGACAATTGCAATTCCAGCCAAGTCCTGGCCCTGACAGGATGATTGAGTGTGTGGGGTTGATCAGTTGGGTATCAGAAGAAAGTCTGATCTCTTTGCAGCCATCCTCACCACACAGCAGCATGTCAGTTGCGGGACTTAATTCTATCCAATTTCACGAAATACTGCGAAGTCATCAGCAGCTGATGACAATTTCCTAATTTCTCTGGAGCCTTCGGGTTCTTTTCCTCGTTATGTAATGGATAGGTCTGCAAAAATTCCTAGAGTTAGTTGACACAGTGATACAACTTTATACCAAGTTTGGAAGTGATAGTTGCAGTAGTTCTTTTTAAATAGCCAGTCAAAGATGATTTTGAGCACTGCCAAAGTCATGGCTAGTCCATGACACTGTGAGAGTGTCATGGGAGGGTGATGACAGTGCTAAGGTGAGTGTCATGTGGGGCTGAGGACATTGATTGTCATCAGCTGGTGATAATTTCCCTGACTGATAAGTGTGTGGCTGTTTCAGTATTTGCAGCCAAAATATGCAATTTTCATAAGGCCAGACAAATTTATTTTTGAAGTATCTATTCTTCTTGAGGCACTTTTTCTAGGCCGGACAAAAAAAAAGGTAATCTAAATTTTGTATGATTATTGTCAATTTGATAAAATTGAAAATTGTGGGCAAGCTCAATCTGTTGGGTTGGTTGATCTGAGAAGCTAAAAATTAAAAAAGTCTGGCCTAAACCATAGAGGTCACTCAATTTTGAGTGAGGTGCCTACATGTGTGGTTTAGGCCACACATAATTGATTCTTAGCTTCGCGGACCCGCCGACACAATAGATTTCCTGCCGATGGAAAAAAAAATATTGAAAAAAAAATAAAAAAAATTTTTTCACCCTTTGTCTTTTTGTCCGACCGACCCTAGAAAAAGTGCCTTTAGAGGAATCCGAGAAGCTAAAGATCAATTATGTGTGGCCTTATTTGCAGCCAAAATTTTTATGCGATTTTCTTTAGTCACATGGAGGATGCATTATCAAATGAGAGTGGCGCTAGTAGAAAAGCAAGGGCATAGCCTATATCTGGAAATCCCAGTTGAAGACTGTAACATTGTCGAATATGCTGCAATCCTAGGCGTTTCCTATCTCTCCCGTGTTAATTTTGGGCTTGAAGGGGGGGCAGTGCCCCCCCCCCAAATCTATATAGTAAATACCCCACTGAAGAAAAGCACTGAAATGTATCAGAATTGGTGCAGATTCTCAGAATAGGTTCATGGTCAAGTTATAAATACTGAAGGTTTTTTGCCCACCATTACTGATTACATTGATACTAGCTTACACTGCCCTGCATCATGTGAATGTACTAAATACCACTGCTACTAAGACATGCTTCTTCTTACAGCAAAGACCCTCGGTTCCAATAAGACATGTTACTCATTTTAAACAGTGTGGTGAGTTTTGCCTTTGTCACTGTGTAGCTGTGTGATGGAGAGGCAGCATGAAACAAATTCAAATTCTTTTATTACGCGAGAACATAAAAATTCCATTGCAATTGTACACATAGGTCTTCAGTCAGTTCTACCGCTGATTCCACCCTGGCAATCCATCCTTCGCCTCATTGCGGTGTCCTCCTCCTGTCCTAATTAGCCTACCAAGTGCATAAATACAGGACGTAAAGCCCCAATCATCCATCCATCAATCCACCCTGGCAGTCACCTACTCAGTGCACAGGAAACATACTGGAATTTCATACCTTATTGAAATAAAGTCTTTGGTGGTAGCTATATTGCTTGCTTATTTATGGTATGAAGTTGGGGATTATTACGTCATATTAAGTGCATGAAATTAGACCAGGATATCTGATTAATTTTATGAATTTAAGCTGTATTGTTTCACATGGCGCCGTGTGGGCGTGTAATTATGGTATTAGGGTATTGTGATTGAGTACTAGCGACTGAATAGTTCATATTATTGATTATTATCCCCTTTGCTATGTATAAGCATATTAGGCCACACATAATTGATTCTTAGCTTCGCGGACCCGCCGACACAATAGATTTCCTGCCAATGGAAAAAAAAAAAAATTTTTTTAAACTTTTTTTTTTGTCCTACCGACCGACCCTAGAAAAAGTGCCTTGAGAGGAATCCGAGAAGCTAAAGATAAATTATGTGTGGCCTCGAGGTATTAGGAGATGAGGTGGTGAAGCATGTGAAGTGATTTTAAATCCTGAAAGAATGGCCGTATTATACATGTATGACTAGACACCACCAGCTGAACATGCTTAATATTGGTCCGATTTGAAAATTACAGAAAAAGTTATAGAGGCAGAAAATATTGCAATATTCATGCATTTCATATTTGACACCGAGTGAATAATTTTACTTTAAAAAGACAGAAAGTTATGGCGAACTGTAGTTGGAAAAAGTGGACAGAAAATGGAAAATTTTCTACTTTTGCGTAGTTTCACAGTGCAGGGCCTCCTTTTAAAAGATGACAAGATTGACAACCACTGCCATATTTTCTAAAAGATCCTCCATCAAGGCCTCTATTTTAGGGGGGCCTCTAATTACTTTCAGGATCAATTTCGTTGTATTTTATAGCAATGTAAATTATGTAATCTATTCATCTACTGATCATATAGGCTTGATGACAGGCTGAGTCATTGCTGTCATTGCAGCTCTTCTGTATTATGTGTAGGCCACACATAATTGATCTTTAGCTTCTCGGATCCTCTCAAGGCACTTTTTCTAGGGTCGGTCGGTAGGACAAAAAAAAATATAAAAAAATTTTTTTTATAATGTCAAAAAAAAAAAAATTTTTTTTTTTCAATTTTTTTTTTCCATCGGCAGGAAATCTATTGTGTTGGCGGGTCCGCGAAGCTAAGAATCAATTATGTGTGGCCTTATGTAGCCGCTGGACTTTTATTCGAGAGGGCCCTGTACAGGTTTGGAAAGCCAGCTTCTCAGACTCAGGGGCCTTGATTGAGGGAAATCCTTTAATCAAGCGAATACAGTACAGGTCGTCAGAAGATTTGGTCAATATTGAGAGGGACATCAAAGACCTGTAATGAATCGTTACAAGACTTTGATGACATGGTGCTATACTTGATCTCCAAATCAAGGTCTTTGTGTTGGTAGCAATGGCATTGAGGGATGATAAGGTCAGTTAGTGGTTAGTAGATATCGATAGATATTGCTGCTACAGATTGAGCTCTGATTAATTAAGATACTAAACGCGCAAGCACTTAGGGCAGTTCATGTACTTGTCGATGGACTGTCTTTCTTTCTATCTGTATCTATCTAGGATCTGATTTCCCATTCTTTCCTTCTTTCCTTCCTGTTATCTGAGCATCATTAAGTCACCTACTGTTGATGGGTGGGGGAGGGTTGGTCTAGTGGTAGGTATGCTGGACTGCCAATCACTGGGTCCAAGGTTCGAATCCAGCTCTTGCCGGGTCACCTGGGCCTATGTTGGACGGCTGTTTCAATCATCCTTCACCTCATGTTGAACGGCTGTTTCAATCATCCTTCACCTCATGTTGGACGGCTGTTTCAATCATCCTTCACCTCATGTTGGACGGCTGTTTCAATCATCCTTCATCTCATTGCCGTGTCCTCCTCCTGTCCTGATTAGCATACCAAGTGCATAAATACAAGACGTAAAGCCCCAATCATCCATCCATCTGTTACCTACTGTTGATATTGCTCTTGAAAGACTGAGACATATCTTGCCCTTGCGTCATTGGCTCATTGCTTGTCCTCTTCTACTGATTAGGCCACACATAATTGATTCATAGCTTCGCGGACCCGCCGACACAATAGATTTACTGCCGACAGAAAAAAAAAATTGAAAAAGAAAATTTTTTTTTTGACATTATGAAAAATTTTTTTTTTGTCCTACCGACCAACCCTAGAAAAAGTGCCTTGGGAGGATCCGAGAAGTTAAAGATCAATTTTGTGTGGCCTTATCCTACTGATGCTGATACCGAATGCATAAATACAGGACACAAAGCACCAGTTCTTCCCTGACCTGGATTCGGACCCTGGGCCTTTAGAGGAGGAGCCAAGGAGACCATGAATCGAAAGTGACAATATTTTGTACACTGTGATAAAATCAGTTAGTGATAAGTGTGTTTTTAATAATATATATATATATAGGCCTATAAACTTTTATTTGACAAACTGAATATCAAAAAAGATACATGTGTCATCAAAATCATAATTCAAAGCAAAATCAAAGTCTACACTAGTCTACAGAAAGTTAAAACATGGTTAAGTATATTATTATGGAGAATAAGTTGTTCTTGGTCCCAGGTATATCCATGCGTAATGATTAATTGTTCACTGGAATTTACTTTTTTGGCATCACGTTTCAGCCTCTCAGCTAGTAGTGCAGTGTCTTGTGTAATTCCGTAGGCTATGTTTGCTAAAATTGATTTTTGTGCAGATTTGGGTTCATTGGGCATCCAATAACAAAATATTGCGGGGTACGAATTTTCCCGCGATTTTTTCCCCTCCTGTGGGGGTAATTTCAAAATGGCCGCCAAAACCACGGACAAATATGCTTTTTCTCATATTTCACTCTCTAATTAAGATAGAGTGACAAGTGAAAGATCATTTTCTATGTTTTTTTAGGCCAGTGAAGTCATTCTGATGGGTTTCAAAGCCATACATGCAATATTTGATGGGCTAAATCCAAGATGGCCGCCAAAATGGTTGCCCAATCGTCGACAACTCCTATCTCAGCCCCTAATTGTCATAGAGTAACAATTGAAAGGTCATTTTCTATGTTTCTTGGGTCAAGGAACTCAAATATGTACTTTTTAAAGCTGTAAATATGATGAATGATTCAATAAATTCGGGGTGTCCAAGAAGGCGGACCTAACATTCTTCCTAGAGCTTAGTTAAAACCATGTAACTTCATGGATTTTTACCGTCTTTTGTATATTAACTAATCCTATCACAAAGAATGGAAGAATTATTGATATTAATGAGTGGCTAAAGTATGAAACTTAGTACAGGGATGTTTATAAGCCCAGTGAATAGAATTATAGTGGTGTCAATATGTTAATATATTCAAGGAGGTGAGAAATTTGAGGCTTTTGGAATGGCCCCCAAACCTAATATCATTGACATCTTTGCCTATAGTAATCTGATTATAAAATGTTGTACAGAATTGAATTTTCAGTGATTTGTCACTCATTTAGTAGAGTGAGTTTGGTACACATAACTAGTATAACAAATGCAAGTGTATGACAACAGCAATGGCTGTTGTTTTTCGGATATTGAGAAAAAGCAAGAAATTGAAAAATATGGCGCATGAAATAGATCTATGTTGGAAGTTCCTCATTTTGGATGTACACTGAAGGACTAATCACAAATTTGTTTATTAACTTTTTCCTTTCTGTTTGGACCATTTTCACAAAACTGTTGTGCAACAGTACAGAAAACCAATGATGTAAAATGCAGGTCTGCTAATGACCTCACAGTGGTCCTTCGGACCAATATTGACAAAAATAAAGACTGAGACCACCCCAGTGATGGCATGACCTTCAAAAATTGAGAGAAAAAAGGCATTGTAATATTGCAATCATGGACAACACAAAGATTTGTAAGTAACTTTGCACTTTGGAGAGAGTGGACCATGGGGTTAGGCTCTGCCGGGGTTAGCACAGTGGTAGCGCACTAGGCTGCAAATCCCTGGGTGCCAGGTACGAATCCAGCTCTTGCTGATCACCTGGGCCTACGTTGAACGGCTGTTTCCCCCATCCCTTCCTTGTCCCCTCATGTCCTATTAGCCTACGAAGTGCATTAATACAGGATGTAAAGCCCCAACCATCCATCTATCCATGTGGCACTTGCACTCAAGAATCCAACAGGCAGCTGCATCACAGCTTGTAGCACTATATCAAGAGACAAACTTGTTTAAAAAAAAAGATTTTCTAACCATCCTGGCAAGGATGACAATCCGAGTTCCTGACAATCACATGTCCTGAAATATTTTGGTGATATGCTTTTGAAGTTAATCAGTTTACAATGTTAGTTTGACATAATGAATGATTTTAAAGTATAAAATGTGTAGAATATCTATCTATGACAGAGGACTCAGGAGGTCCATAAGGAAGTGGTACTATTACCAGATTAATGGAAGTAGTAGGGAGAGAGGAAGCTAGCAAGAGAGCAGTAGACACAGAGCGGGATATTTTCAAGGGGAATCTGTGATGCGACGAAGAGATAATACAGTAAGGTCACAAGAAGACTACGAGTACACGGAGACCAGGAAAAAGAAGAATGGGGAAGATGTATCCAGGAGAAACAAATGAGGAAGGGAAGAGGAGGCAAGGAAGAAAGAGGTATTTGAGACAGGGGAATGGCAGGAAAAAACTACGAAGGAGGAAGCCTGGGTAGAAAGATGATTTTCCTTCACCTGTTTCCTCGTGAACTTTGGTGAACTAATCAGGAGGTCACAACAACGAGGAGAAGGATTGAAGATGCTATGTAAAAAAAGTCGTGTCCCCATCTAGCCTAGTCCTATACCAAGTCACCTTCATCCCCTCCCACCCCCTAGCCTCCCTGAGTCCCTGCCCCTGTCCATGTTCTGTGCCTAGTAGGCTAGGATTTCCAATGTCTTCGACCAGCATCAAAGATTACGGGTGTATCTCCCCCCCCCCCCCAAGTCTCCACTCTCCAGTCTACCTCTGTGCAACTTCCTGTCTCCTCTCTTGCCACCGCCTGCTTCTCTACAACTCTTTGGTAGTTTCCCTAGGCTCCTTTCCTGCTCCAATCCTCCATGCCTTTTCCCTCCATATATTTTTCTTCTTGTTCTCGGCTCCTCCCATAATTCCTCCTCCATACAACCCTCCCTGCCTGTCCTCTTTCACTCTACATGCCTCTGTTACAGTATATATACTGTTGGGTGTCTCCTTCTTCCATATACCCTCTCTATCTACCTCCTGATCCCTATAGAGAAATCCCTGCCTCCATATTTGCCTGTTCTAATATGGTGGAACCTCATTTCCAGTCTCCTCCCTTCCTTCATGCCTTTTCTCTCCATTGATTCTCAGTGACTCTGTCTGTACCTCATCTCTTTTTTCTTTGAGGGCTCCTGCTGGCTCATCTATCCTTGTCCCTTTGCCACCTTCTTTCTGTCTTTAATATTACGTTATGTCTCCTCCTTCGACAGCTGGGTGGATGTGTGGTTAGAGGCCAGTGCCTGGGCTGCTCTACTGAAGCGGGGAACCAAAGATTTTTTCAGTGGACCTTCAATGTCTTTCATGAGCAAAACCCAGCTGAATGTCGTTAGGATTATATGTTAAATCGGCTGCCCCTTGTATCAGTGTCTATGCTTGGCAAGTGAAAGATCTGTCACATGCGGCAAATTTTTCGCATGTTGGGGGCTCCTGCTCTCTTTCATGCCTCAGCAAAACATGGGTAAAAATCGACACGGAGAAATGGACTTTTTAATGAGTGACACAGGGACCCTTCAACTCGTGACAGACACTGGCATGATTTTCTCATGAAAAAATTACATGTATGACATTGCAAGTATTTCTTTACGTCCATGCATAGAGAAAACAACTTTGAAATTCCTCTCAGATCTGACTTTAGATAACCTACAGTGGCAGATCCAGACACGATAGTCTAAGGGGGCCCGGACATGTTTTGGCATTCGCAGGCCCGCGTTATCGCATTTTTTCTTCAAAATGCTACTATTTACATGTATCATGTGTATCTTGGTGGTCTGGGGGGGGGGGGGTTGGCCCCCCTACGGCCCCCCTGTATCGGCCACTGAACTACCTGTTACTTAGTATTCATGTACACCCCCTATCAATCAACCCTCGTGAGTACCCAGAAGTGGTCATGGAGAGTTGCACTTACCACGTCTATTTATCTACATCTATCTTCCACCGCACATCCACCTTTGAGTCTTATCATCTGCCATCTTTTTAATAGTTTAATCTTCCCCTGCCTCTTCCATGGATATTATACTACCAGTATCATTCACCTGTGTCTCCCGAATCCTCTGGGAGACACACTTAGAAAAATTATACATTAGTATTCATCCACAACAAATAAACTCCCATCCATGTTCATTTATTACAGGAACAATCTCATACATAGAGTGCTCAAGGTAATACAATAGTGATTTTCATAAATTGTCATCTACATGTCATTGCGATTAAATAAGCAAGTATGTGCTGGAGAAAAAATTGTAGTTGAACTGGCCAAATATCTAAATTGGAGGTAAACTTGGTCTACATTTTTTGCAAAATATTGTGTGATAATAGCATTCCCCGCGGAAAAGATAATCGGATAAGATTTTGACCGGGCAACTGAAGGTTAATATGTTTTGGTGTTTACCAAAGTGAAAGATTATTACATTTTTTGGTGTTTACCAATGTCTACTAAGTGGGTTCCAAACCAATGCAACTTTTTTCCAAGGCACGGATATCAATAATATTAGGTCTTTGAGCAATTATTGGTGCCTTAGATTTCTCACCTCCTTGAATGTTAAAATCTGTGCTGACACTCTAATTCTATTCACTGGTCATATAAACAACTCTGTACTAAGTTTCATACTTTAGCTACACTTTGATATCAATAACTCTTCCACTCTTTTTGATAGGACTAGTCAAGATCCAAGACCTGGAAAAATACATGAAGTTACATGGTTTTGACAAAGCACTTGATGATATGTATGGCCAATTTTGTCGACCAACCTGGAATAATTGTATCATATATCATATTTACAGCTTTAAAAAGTACATATTTGAGTTCCTTGCTTATAAACATCCCTGTACTAAGTTTCATACTTTAGCCACTCATTAATATCAATAATTCTTCCATTCTTTGTGATAGGATTAGTTAATATACAAAAGACGGTAAAAATCCATGAAGTTACATGGTTTTAACTAAGCTCTAGGAAGAATGTTTGGTCCACCTTCTTGGCCACCCTGAATTTATTGAATCATATATTATATTTACAGCTTTAAAAAGTACATATTTGAGTTCCTTGACCCAAGAAACATAGAAAATGACCTTTCAATTGTTACTCTATGACAATTAGGGGCTGAGATAGGAGTTGTCGACGATTAGGCAACCATTTTGGCGGCCATCTTGGATTTAGCCCATCAAATATTGCATGTATGGCTTTGAAACCCATCAAAATGACTTCCCTGGCCTAAAAAACATAGAAAATGATCTTTCACTTGTCACTCTATCTTAATTAGGGAGTGAAATATGAGAAAAAGCATATTTGTCCGTTGTTTTGGCGGCCATTTTGAAATTACCCCCACAGGAGGGGAAAAAATCTCGGGAAAATTCGTACCCCGCAATATTTTGTTATTGGATGCCCAATGAACCCAAATCTGCAAAAAAATAAATTTTAGCAAAGAAGTCCTACGGAATCCATATATTGGACATATCGAACTGCACTATAGAGGCCTTGTTCACATGTGAATGGAACCGCAGGTGGAATGATCACAATGGCTTAGCAGTTCTAGAGATAGAGAGGAAGGTGTATGGCTCAAGTGCCGCCTGGTGGAGTGCAAATATAGAAAATTGATTAAAATTGCTCAAGGAGCAGCCTTTCACAACATTCTTGTTGGTTCTGTGAGATAATCATGATAATAGTCTCTCAGCTACACTTAGAGATGATTTTCACCCACTACACTGCATTTAGACTCGCATTAAACCTTGTTCGGCCAATCTTACCTATGTGTGCACCCATATCAGCATACATCACAAGGGAATTCCCTTTGACAGCCAGTCAGAATTTAGGAGACCACAGAGCCATCTCTTGATTAAATTGGAACCTCAGTCTGCCCTTTGGTGAGCATATTATAGCCTGTTTCCCAGCCACCACAAAACAGGCCTGGTGGCCATGGGATATCCCAAGAATACTATTTATGGCAACTTCCGCATATATGACCGCACACGACGACTGTCATTTTCCCATAGGGGGAGCTTGAGCAATACACCTTGGTATAATATAACAGAATAAGGGCAAAGCATGTGAACATGGCTTGTTGTGTTTGGTGTTGTTAACACTCAGGAGTTGATTGTACACAGGGGGGAGTTGGTAGCCTTGGTTATTATTATTTTACAATACATTAATTGATAAATGTTTTAGGACTGAGTTTCTTTTACTGTGACAGGTGGTGTAGTGATAACCAGTGTATGCAAATAAGTCAAAATGATGTGGAGCACTATGATAAGGTAACCAGACGAAATGTACAAATCTGAAGAAAAATTAATGCTAAATTGAACATGAATTTCTTACGAAAAGTCAGTCAATATGCATCAGTACATGTGTGTGTCAGTGACTCAATGTGTGTATTGGAGGGCAGCCGGGTACTGAATCTTTGGTCTTGCTACTTTTGAGGGATTATTAATTGTTATTAAAGAAGGCATATCTAACAAAATCATAAAATTTCAAAGGTAAGTATATCTGCCATTACTGAGGGGGAGGGTTGGTTAGCTCAGTGGTAGAGTGCTGGGCTGGCAATCACTGGGTGCAGGATTCAAATCAAGCACTTGCCGGGTCGGGTCACCTGGACCTATGTTGGACGGCAGTTTCATCTTCCTTCAGTTTAAGTTTTTGTTCAATTATCATGGATTCATGGTGTCTCAGTGAGTTGGCCCTTTCCTGAAACAAGAGTCTTAACAATCAGTAGATCTCAAAAATAAATCTCAAAATGCAGTCTGAATTGTTCATGTAGTTGTTAACAATTTTAATGATTCAGTCCATTGGTAGAAATCTACTTCAATGGCTCTGGAGCCACATGTGGCTCCAGGCTGTAAAATCTCAGGAGCCATTTATTGTGTTGCTGGAGCCATAGTTTTTCAAAAAATGTATTAAATAGCAAAGTTTTATTAATTTCTTTTATCCATGTTATTGGTTATCTTCGAAATAAAGTACATAGTTGCAAATTGCCATTAACGACTAAACCTTTGGTAACTATTCATTTGCTGGTAGATGCGAAAATTGCAATTAACTGAAGCATGGTACTTCTACAGTCATTGCAATCAAGGCCATCAACCTCTTGGCTTCCGAATTGATTCAATTGAATTGAACTTCACCTGTTCAATAAACCGATAGCTGTCAGAGCTTGTGGAGCCATGGGTGGCGCTGGAGTGCCGGGATATTTCTACCACTGCTTTAGGCCACACGTAATTGACTCTTAGCTTCGCGGACCCGCCGACACAATAGATTTCCTGCCGATGGAAAAAAAAAATTGAAAAAGTGCCTTGAGAGGATCCGAGAAGCTAAAGATCAATTATGTGTGGCCTTAGTCTATTATGTTGTGCTTGGTATTGTAAAAATAATGAAGTCTGGAGATGATTGATGATTGCAAATAGATAAGTGAAAATACCTTTAAAAATGTGATGCCTACTATTAAAGTTTCCAATTTTTGCGGATTTCTTGCAATGTAAATTTGAAAACTCCCTAACATGCCTAACTGCCTAAAACAATGATAACTGTCTATCTACTAAACTGCCCAAGAAATGTCAATGTGCATTATGTGATAATATAAAATATACAGATATATGAAATCTCAGATTGCATTCATGAAATTCGACACTCAGAAACAAGGTGGGAGCTCAAGTATCTTATGACAAATTATTTTATAAAATGACAACTTATATGTCAAATTTTTTACAATTTGTAATACTATACTTATATATACATATATCTTTTTCATGCTGTGCTGATATGTGATATATATTTATTTTGCTTATCTATTTGAATTAGATTTTTCTATCAATTTTCTATCGCTGATTCAGTTATAATTCTATTCAAACTTCAATTTGAATTTATGAATTATCCCTAAACACTGATAAAGATTTAGCGAATGAATTTTGAGTTTTGATGTTAAATCCGAGCAGGATGTCGTTCGGACGTGACATTAAATTGGCAGCCCCTTGTATCAGTGTCTGTGCTGTGCAAGTAAAACATCCCTCACACGGGGCAAATATTTAACATGATGTTAAGGACTCCTGCTCTCTCTCCCATGTCATCAATCAACCCCATGAGTGCCCAGAACTGGGCATAGCGGGTTGAAGTTATCATGTCTATCTATCTATCTATCTATCTATCTATCTATCTATCTATCTATCTATCTATCTATCTATCTCATCAATCAACCCCATGAGCAGTGCCCAGAACTGGGCTAAATGGGCTGCACATATCGTATCTATCTTTCTACATGTTCTATCCATCTATCTATCTTATTGTCGCCGGCCAGATCGTTAGATCTGCCGGCTACTCTGTGGCGGGCCTGTCCAGGCCGTCGCCTTTTGGTGGCGTGGAATGAGCCGCGATACCAACCGAAAACGTTAGATGTCGCCACTAGCAAAAAACGCCACCTGGTGTAATTACGGCCGTGAGCAGTACATGCTGTACATACTGTGCTGTCTCTGCAGAGGCAGCTGAGCAATGAACAGAACAGCCCAGCCATGCATTAAGCTCCGGGAGTGCAATTGAAGTTCTTGCTGCCCTATAAGATGATAGCAATTAAGGATGACACAATCTGCTAATTGTCTTGTAAATAGAAACAATGCCATCAAATGTTCCTTAATTGCAGTTAACAATTGCCTAGGCTATTTGACAGCTGTTGAGTGGTTTGTTGATTGGTATCACTTTATTAAAAACATTTGTCCAATGAGCCAATTAACTTTTTTTGCTTAATAAATAAAAGGGCCCTTCAAAGTTAAAAACTCTTATTTTGACACATTACAAGAAAAAAATAAGATACATTTATGGGGAAAACTGAAGATCTATGAAGATCAAGAAGCATGGAAAATCTGGAAAGGTTGGAGAAGGATTTTATAGACTACAGACAAATTGAAATTTACATGGCTTCATTATTGTTTGAAAAAAAAACAACTTTAACTTATAATTTGAAAATTTAGGAGAGTATGATATGTTGATATTTTCTATTTTAATAATCTGTAACTCTGCATTAATTGAAAAACTCATTTCCATAATTCTGAAGTTCAGAAAGTGTTTTCATATTTAAGTTCAAAGTTTGTCCTCCAGGGGAGTCACTAAAGACTAGTACAGGTGTTGGAATGTAGCCGGCTTTGCGTATAGATTCATCAGTCTATGCACACCTCCCAGCTGTGCGAATAGACTGGTCCAACTATACGCACCTCCCGGAAGTGCAAATAGCCTCGGTCTTATTGCGGCGACATTTCGTCCCTGTGGGACATCATTCCATGCACTGGATGATCCCTTATCCTATACTTCATCTAGTTGAGCCTGCTATGTGCCAAAGAAAGTTTCCTTTTTGGACTGAATAAAGTATATCGTTATCGTTATCGTTATACATGTTATAAGTGACACAATGCTTTCTTTTACATATATATATATATATATTGTTCCATATTCAAAAGCGTTGCTTGGAGTTCTTGCACATTATCTTTTCTTTTTTGAAATGATTAGATTCCGATTCAGATACATTTATTTTGAGGCATTACAGAACAATAATGGATTTTAAAACATATATATGTAATAAATAAATAAATTACGCTCAAAGCTGGTGCCCCTTTATCATGTTTATGACATTCAATGTCGCTGCCAATGGGCCACCAGAAATTAGGCCACACATAATTGATCTTTAGAATTTGGGATCTTCTCAAGGCACTTTTTCTAAGGTCGGTCAGTAGGACAAAGAAAAAGAAAGGTGAAAAGAAATTTTTTTATAATGTCAAAAACAAATTTTTTTTTTTCATCGGCAGTAATTGAGTAAATCTGTTTGTGTCGGCGGATCCGCAAAGCTAAGAATCAATTGGGTGTGGCCTCAGCTTTTTTTGTGATCAGCTTTTTACTGTAACAGATCACACTATGAATGAAGTATTGAAGGGCAGACAGTTTTTTTTAGATGATTTCAAATCTCTTCTTCTTTTTTACAAATTCAACACCAGATGGTATCAACACGATGCAATTTGTTTGCTGCATAATGTCACTTTGAAAATGTCATTTTGCATTTTTTATTTATTTTGAATGAGGATTTTATAACACTTAATGTTGATATATCGCCTTTCTAACTTGTAATTGGTCTGTATTGTTTTTGAAAGCAATTTGATTGACTTTAATAAATGTTAATTTCATACATTAATGTTGAAATGTTTGAATTTCTTTGAAAATCTGGCATATATATATGCACATTGAATTAATGAATGGCTTCATTTCAGAAGGTTTGTACTTAATCTGACCTCCTAAATACTAAACCAACTAATTATGTATACATGATATATAGATCGAATCTATGAATTACCTTCAGGAGATTGTAGAATTTCTTTGCCAGAATTTTCGAAGTCTTCACGGCGTTTTCGTCAGTGGCTGTGAAGACGTCGAAAATTCTGGCTAAGACATTCTACAATCTCCTAAAGGTAAATTCATCGATCTATGTGAATCCGGGGATAGATAATCTGCACTCAAGATAATTATATATAGTAACTAGGAAGTTACCCGTAGATTGGAGGGAACAGAACAGAATGAAATAGACAGATCGGATAGACAGGGAGATAGATAGATAAATAGATAGTTGGCAGGTTAAGTGCTTAAAGTTGCCCTGAATGATAAAATCATTGGCTAAATATGGGTTGTTTTCTTTGAACTATAACGTAAATTTGAGATCCTAAGTATTTATAATTAATTTTTTAAAGTATTCCCTTGACAACATAAATTATTTAGTATTTTCCCATACATTTTCTAGATAGTGACTGCCTCCTCCAGGACATCCATTATAGATGACGTCACAATATCCATTGTTATAAATATATTGTTATAAGTTAACTAAATCCGACAATGGTGATGACGTCACAAAGTTGAAAGCAATCAGGACAAGTGATTTTTTCCGTGCGTACCCGAAATAAATCTAGGGGTCATTTAGGACATATGTTGGGTCATTAGAGATAGAAAAAAAGTTCCTACAGCACAGACAATTTATGTACAGTTCAATATAACCACGTCACATCAAAAAATGTAAAAATTAGAAAAAGTTTTGATCAAAGCTGACTTATCATTCAGAGTAACTTTAATCAATAATCGCTTTGCAAATCTGCCCTTGTCTGACAAAAGGCATTTTTTCAGAAATTGAAGGTTTTCAGGAGAGCTCAAAAACTATTCAGATCGATGCTGCATGAAAACTATTTGTCCCACACTCCCAGATTTTTTCAAGGATGTGTATGTCACTAATGTGTAAATGCACAAGGTAACTCGGATTTCAATGGTTCAATATTTGAAGAGATAATCACGAAGTAATCCTTCTGTCAGAACATTCAAGCTGAGTCATGAGTCAAAAATTTCTGACAAAAGGCATTTTTTTTGCTAAAATCTCAACAGTTTTCACACTTAATTGCCAGAAATACATAAATAAGATAATGTTGGTTTTTTTCAATGATCTTATACACAACATAACTACTGCAAAAACATATTATTAATTTGATTAAAGGCTTTTACTACAAAATATGCCCACACAAGTACATCTATAAGACGATAGTGATTCATTTTCGATGATCCTGGACATAAAAATATTGCCTGCTGGAAATAATATTCATGTAATTGAAAACTTTAAATGCATCTTTTTTTATGACTTTATCTGTTTACTGATTAAATGTTAATAACAATTCTTGGTGTAACAATGTCTCGTCCTATCTATTTATTTTATTATAAATGTGTAAAATCAACAAATTCAAATGGTCTTGAAAATGAAATAAGACAAAATCAATTCGTTATTGAGATAATTTCAAAAATCATCAAGGTTTTGTTTGGAATTTTTGATTCTCCTCAAAAAGATACCCCAGCACTTTTCCATTTAACAGGATGATATGGACAAGCCTTAGGGGTCACATGTCGTGAGGTGGGCACCTGAAAAGGGTGGTTTTGTGACACTCTGCAAGGAAATTGGTCATTCAACTGTCTATTTCACAAGAACTAAAAGGTCTATCAATGTGGCTGTAGTCTCATATTGTAGCCTTGAATGTTCTTTTAATTTGGCTGCAACTCTATTTAAATTGATTGAACAGTCTGGGCCCTGCTACCCTCTAAATGAAAAATCCAGGGGTGGTTCGGTGGCGGAGGCGGTGGCGGGAGGTGAAAGCAGTAAACAAGCTTGTATATCTGAAGTACTTGACTGTAACCTGAACACTGTTTCAGTGTATAGTTCAGTTTCTTGAATGTCTCTACTAGGCCTTTCAGATGTCTCTGGTGGTGTAATGTCTTTATATTTAAAAGAAATTTATTGTACCACAGGCACAGACGAGTGGTTTTTCGTCTGTTTTTGACCATTAGGACACAATGTGCTTAAAAGAGCCTTGTGAACACTTATTTCCATTATTAGGTGTGTCAGGGGCACTTGCTCATTGGAAAGGCATTCAGAATGACATTTTGATATAATTTGTGGTCTATGATTGGATCAAAGGAGTCATAAAGAGCAAACTTGAGAAGATATTTACTACGAACATCTGAACAATTTATTGCTACTTTTTACTCACAATTCATACTCCTTTACACTTTGATAAAGCAGGTTATTTTGGCCTTATCTTGTAGTCCCATCTGTAATCCATGATTTAAAACAGACCAGAGTCAATTCTATTGGGAATTGACCTTGCAATGATTTTTTTTGTAAAAAAGGTCCAAATTGAGAAAAATGCGTTTTTAGATCAGGCTTTTAGTGCTGTTAATTAATTATACATAAACGAGTATATCTCAGTTATAAATAAAGATAATGAAGATCTGTTTGCTGTATTTGATGTGTGTGATGACCTAACATAAGCTACGGGAATATTGAAAAAATGGGCCATTTTTACCATGTGACACATTTGTGGCCCACCTTATGACATGCGACCAAGGACAGGTCAGCACTCTGTCTGTCAAGAATCTGTTTTCGGCAAGACCTTCTGCGAAACCAAGATAATTTCAAGCGAGTAGGTTTCTTTGGCACACTTGCCATCTGTTGTCAGCGAGAAAAGTTGACTTTACCCCGGATTGCTGACTTTACCCCGCTTTATGGTAGATCAACCTTTCGTTTATGACAAAAAATCAAGCAAGTAGATCAACCGATGGGTTATGCTTTTATTTTAGCTTCCTTTACATAGGCATCCTGAATTACCACTTGGGAGGGGGGGGGGTCTATCCACCTGGCTATGCAGCTGATATAAAAAAAATAAGACATTCATTGCTTTTTCTGCCTTGGAACGTTCCTATGGCTTTTTTACTAAAAAAAATACAAAAATTCGAATGAAGTAACTGAGGTAAAATTTCATTCAAGGCAAATTACCAATATCCTGATTCAAAGTAATTAGACTATGATTAGAGAAGAATATCTTGGTCAGCCGACACCAAATCAATTTTGTCTGCTTCTTATTATGTTTTAGAATTTTGTGCATAACAACAGTATTATTTACGTTTTCAATTCCCCGTGCTGCACATACAGCCATCATGGAAAATAATATCTGCCAAACCTTCAAAGCATGTCAAAGATTTTGAATTAAAACATTTCCATTGCACAGAACCTTATACAATATTGCAATGTTCAAGTAAATCATATTGAATGGTACGAATTTCATTGTCACAACATTGTGAAGCAACACCAATATATGACAATAGCATATATAATGTTTTGGCAAGGTTGTAATAATGCTCTGAAAACATATCTCAGTGTCATGTGCACGTTGTGGCAACATAATTCGTACGAGTATAACACAGAATAATTATGTTATCAACTCTTATATTTTTGTTACTTTTTGAGGCATGATAATTTCTGATAAAAAGCATTTTTATCACAAAAAAACATGAAAATCTCTGACAAAGGGCATTTTTATCTCACAGAAGGCATTTTTTTCTGACAGAAGGCATATTTTTGATGAAGTAATGCCATTTGCAAGAAAAAATGCCTTTTGTCAGAAAAATGTGCTAAAAAAGTGCAAAAAAATGCCTTTCTAGGTACTGGTTTGACAAGGTTACACATGCAGTAGAGCCACCAAATTTCACAGGCAAATAGCCATCACCAAAATATGTTGATTAGTCGAAAAAAAAAAAGAATGCCTTTTGTCAGAAAATGCCTTTTGTCAGATAAGGGCAGAAATGTAGGCCTATTTATTGCACTTTGGAGTTCAATTTCCCTATCCACATGATCCAGCTGCCTTCAGCTGTGAGTGCTTTTGTGGCCCTAGGTAGATAGACAGATATATTTGAAACATACATTATATATTGGCAGGCATATTGGCATGACAGAAACATTTGTTATAGATGAGTAAATAGTTCACTTCCAGTAGGTTGGAAGGGAAGCGAATGAAATGGAATGTATAAAGTTTTGTAAATGGTTGATGAGGATAAAAGCTACAGATGGCAACTGTGCAGTGCATTGCAGCGCCACTATGTGTTATGAGAGGAATGGGAGAGCTGCTGGATTGTCTGCTATGCAAAAATGTAATTAATTATAAATTAGGATATGTAGAAGGGTCGGAGAGTCTTCAAAAGGGGAGAGTTCTGCCTTACTGAGCCCAGGAACGTTCATAGCAAATTAGAAGGTCAGGCATGGAGTATAACTTGAGATAAATCCTGTACGTTATCATTTTAATATAACAGATAATAATACTGTGTTCAATATGAAATACTTTGAGTGGCAGATGTACACTATGGTACACTTGTACAATTCAATGTATTCATTCATGTCAAGTCAAATAGGCAAGTGAGCTATTTACCTATGCATGATTATTAATAGCAATTTCTTCAGACATGTGACCATAAGTTCTCCAAAGGGGGGGGGGGCTTAGAGTAAAAAAAATTAAGAGAGAGAAGGTTTTTAACCAATTCTGGGTTGAGGCCAGTGAGGGTTAGCTCAGTGGTAGCGTGCTTGACTGCCAATCGCTGGGTCCTGGGTTCGAATCCAGCTCTTGCCGGTCAGTCGGTCACCTGGGCCTATCTTGGATGACAGTTTCAATCATCCTTTGCCTCATTGCCATTACCACATCCTGTAATTAGCCTGCCAACTGAGTGCATAAATATAGGACATAAAGCTCAAATCATCCAACCGTCTCACCCTGTTTTAGTGATAAAAATATATTCTTTTTGGGCTGTCCTGAAACAATGTGAAATGAACAATTCCTGGTGGGGATATTTCTTAACATAGTGTTGCTTTATTTCGAAACAAATATTTGAGAGCATTGCATGCTCAGAATAAATAATTAGTGTCGTGGTTGCCGTGAAATGAATGATTTCCCATGGAGGAAAACTCCAATTCCGACTACCTAATAGTAGCCACCTAATTGTAGGAAGTGGATGCTCGTCAGCCATTAATCAATAGATAGAAAAAAAGAAGCTGCTAGAACAGAGAGCCAAGATAGATGGCTTACGCGCTAACATACGAAATAAATATGTACAAGTATTGACTGATGTCAAAGGCTTTGTGTATTATTCAATAGTGATTCGCGGATAGTGAAAATAGCCGGATACCAGATACCGGATAATCCGGCAACACCAACTGTCGGATAAAAGATGGGAACTGGATAGTTGGAACCGGATAGTGAACATAGGAAATAGGAAGTTTTTCAGCATTCGCGCCAATTTCGCAGTTGATTTAAAGGAAAGTTTTATGAGAGCCGAGACATATCATGTCCGGCCGGGAGACTGTTCCTCTGATGGAATTTTTTCGTTACGTTCTGTAACTGAATTAAAATTTTGAAGATGGTAACATCATGTTTTTGACTCTGTTCTTGTAACCTTCTTTTATTTTTTATGAAAATTTTTTTAGCTTTTCACTTATTTTTGAGCATCCCAGATATCCGGTTTTGACACCCTAATTCAGCCGGATGTCGGATATCCTGCAAATTCCAATATCCTACCGGATACCTAGCCGGATATCTGTGCATCCCTATTATTCAATAAAACATTGGGTTGCTGGAGGGGCCATGCTTGTTGTATCTGATTCTACAGTTACTGAGCTTCTAAAAATAGTGCATGTTGTTTGAAATGACATTCATTCATCATGTTCATGGAAATTTTACCAGGGTTGGACTCAGTTTGTGGATTTTAATCAAGGCAATTTAAATGATGTTTTCATTGTATTAAAATCATGATTCATTTGATTTAAATATTGACCTGAAATCCTAAGTAACTTGATGAAATTCAGAATTTGAGAGAGAAAAATCACTTTCCCTGAATTTTGCTATCTTGGTTTGCCATAAACCTGCACCCAGTACACCCTTCAGTTCACTCCAGTTGAACATTATCTAACCAAAACTCGCTTATGTCCATTGATCATGCGACTTATATTCACAAAATCACTCAACCCAGAAGTCTCAGAATGGTTCCATTGTAAAGGTATTGCATGACTGAGTAGAGATCTTAAAATTTTGTATTGTTAAACAATGTTAAAGGCAGAAATATGCTTCAGCAGTGCAGGTTCTTATGAACAATGTTGAACATTGTTTCGACCACTTGCTACTTTTTGGTTGGTCCAGGTTGGATGTCAGTACCTGCTCGAATCATATGTTAAGAAATGTTTATTTTATTGAACTGATTACATAGGGCTGATTTCTGTAAGTACGTACATAATTAAGTTTGAGTAACATACCAGTAGTTAGGCCTATGGCCATGGTATTAGAGGAGACATGAAAAACATTTTGATTGAGAGAATGAGTTCTCTTTCAGTCATTGTGAGAGAATAGATCAATCCAGTTTTTCTCAAAAAGCCTCTTGCTTTAGCAAGTGGACTTGCCACAGCTAAATTGTCATAATATTATAATATTATATGATAGCTTAGGCCACACATAATTGATTCTTAGCTTCGCGGACCCGCCGACACAATAGATTTCCTGCCGATGGAAAAAAAAAACGGAAAAAAATTTTTTTTTTACATTATAAAAATTTTTTTTGTCCTACCGACCGACCCTAGAAAAAGTGCCTTGAGAGGATCAGAGAAGCTAAAGATCAATTATGTGTGGCCTTAGGAGGTCTAGATGTTGTCTCACGACATGGAGGATCTGCATCCTGATGGATCAATTAGTCTCTCTTTCGGTCTCAAATCAATTTGTTGACACTGTAACATATAAGGCTGCATAATGTCACTTGAAACTGTCATTTCATGAATTTTGAATGAAGCTGTTATTGCGCCTAATGTTAATGTATCATCTTTCGAACTTGTTTAGAAAGCAATTTAATTTACATTAATCAGTGTTATTTTAATACATTAAAGATTAAAATTATTAAACTTCTTTGAAAATCTGGCAAATATAGGTACTACGATACGATACGATACGATACGATACGATACTTTTATTGACACATTCATACACAATTTGAACATTTTGTCAAAAATAAAATAAAATGAACATAAATCAGTACAATACAGAAATGACATGGACAACACATAAACAAAGCCAAAAAGAAATATTAACTGGCTACCATAGTACCTTGTTTTGTTCTGAGAGAAATATGGCTAACCTCCATGCATTAAAAACTGTCATGGGCCCCATTAGATAGGCATAGATAACCAGTTAATCCCATCCTTCCCTCAATCGTGAAATTTGGTACTGGTAATCTAGTATACGTTGAAAGCCCATTCAATGATTGAATTAATGAATAGCCATTTCAGCTGATTTGTGTTTAATCTGACTGCCTTAAATACTAAACCAACTACATGTAATTATATACTCTTTCTGTCTTTGAATTATCAAATTCTTGTACATATTTGCGTTCTTTGTGTGTTTCGAACAATGTGCCTGGATAAATCTCTACATCTAGCCGTCAACCTTCGATCAGTCTTTGCAAATATCCAAAATCCCATGCCTGACTGAAATACATATTTTGGCTATTTCTAAAAATTTTAACACTTCCCAATTACAATTTTCTGGCCTTGATTGCTGAACCGATTGATAATCTGATGGACATGTCCTTTGTTCTGGCAATCTTCGCAAGGACTGACTTCTATAAATGAAATAATCTATATAATTAGCAAAATCCCAGCTGGATGTCGTTCAAATGAGACATTAAATTGGTGGCCCCATGTATCAGTGTATGTTGAGCAAGTAAAAGATCCCTCACATGGGGTAAATGTGTAACATGTTGAGGACTCCTGTTCTATCTCTCATCTCATCAATCAACCCACACGAGCACCCATATCTATCTATCTACTGTATTTTATGTATTAAAACCAAACCCCTTAATAAAAGCTCACCCCCTCCAGAAAGAACCAATTTTAATCAAATTTCCACCAAAATATGACTTTATCCTAAGTTTAGTGCAAAAAGCTATTAGTCGGCCGCGTCATCATTAGGCCACACATAATTGATTCTTAGCTTCGCGGACCCACCAACACAATAGATTTCCTGACTATGGAAAAAAAAATTGAAAAAAAAAACGTTTTTTTTTTGACATTATAAAAAAAAAAATTTTTTTCACCAATTTTTTTGTTGTCCTACCGACCCACCCTAAAAAAAGTGCCTTGAGAGGATCCGAGAAGCTGAAGATCAATTATGTGTGGCCTTACATCTGTCTATGCAACAATAGGATAATTATGTAAAAATCTAATGATTATTTCCCCTTTTCTTTGCAGGCCCATTCCCAGTTATGACGTGATGCGCCTGGACATAGCAGGTCGAAGGGTGAGCATGAATTCCCGTCGTCTGATTGGTCTTCTCTTCGTGGTGGGTTTCGTCTGGATCGTCATGATGCTGGGCATGCTCAGTGACTACGGGGAGAGAGAGACCTCTAGTGGACTGAAGGTGAGTCGCAAAAGAACTTTGGAGCGTTTTCAGAATTGTTACCCTTAGCCCTGGACCCCTGGGACAGGGGTCTTGAATCCTCCCATTGGAAAATCGTGAGATTTGGAGGACGTGGTATGGGAGACCTGAGTTTTCACTCCTTTTCCACGTGTTTTATACCGATATAGTGATATATTCCAAAAGTATACAATTTTTGCTGCTGACTGCACCTCATTTCAGCTCAAATAGTCACTTGAATAAATGTTTAATTTTCATCTGAAACTGGAAAAGTGATTTTGATCCTTGTAAACTGAACAAATGGCTTCTTGTCATTGGTCCAAAAAAAGTGATGTCACAACAAACAACTATGATGTCATAGGTAATACCTGTGACGTCACAATGGTGATGTCACAATTCAAAGTGAGGCTGATGGCTTTCTTGCACAATTTTTTGACATTTCTCTTATATTAAAATTAATTAAACTTCTCCCGACACAATGTCAAAATCTCATGATTTTGCATGGGATGACCCATGCTACGCATGGGTCCCAGGGCAAGGTTACCCTAGTAACTCGAGTGACACGCGTCACGAGGGTTTGTTTCCGAACACGCAAAACTCGACCCTCGTGTTTCCGGGAGGTGCCAACTTCAATTCTCGAGTGTAGTGATTCCGGCTACTCCACAATATTGGAGAATACCAGGGTCAGGAGAGTTTGTACCATGTGACAAACTGGTTCCTGCTCGAGTTCAGCTCTCCTCTAATGGTTCCGGGCTACCCTCGTGCATGTTCGGAAACAAACACGAGTCACTCTAGAGTCACCCGAGTCACCCATGTTATTAGTTCCAGTCTTTCCGAAAATGCCCACCATGTCCTCATATGTACTTATGGGGTTTTTCGAAAGACTTGTATTGCATGCGTAATGCGGGTGACGCGTGTTTCTTTCTGAACTTGCACAAGAGTCGCTCGGAACCAGAAGAGGAAGAGCTTCACTTGAGTAGGAACCAGTTTGTCACATGGTACAAAACAACAACCCTGGTGCTCCCCAATATTGGGGAGTAGCCAGAAACACTATACGCGAGTATTGACGTTGCCACCTTCCGGTAAACACGAGGGTTCAAATGTGACGTGTTCAGAAATATTATAAATCCTCGTTACCGGTGTCTCATGAGTTACCAGTGTATCCTTTTCGAAATGCTCAAAATGTACGGTATCTCCCATATTAAAAGCACAGTGCCCAGCACCAGAGGGGACCAATAATGCTAATTGAAACATAGCTGCTCCCTCTGGTGGATGTATAAATAATAATAGAATAATCTTGGGAACTTCGGTTAGGAAAACTGTCAAATATGTTTGTGTGAAAAATATTTTGTTTTGGATAAATTTCAATAGCCCAGACCCTTGTTTCTAGATCTTTAATGAGTCAGTCACTTAATTATTTCTGTTGGCTTGAAATGACTTGAACTTCAATGACAAAATGAAAGTTCTACACATATATATTAATTGCTTTTTTTCCCAGAATGAAATCTTGCAACTGAGTGAGCGCTACGTGAAATCTCTAGCAAAAGAAACGGAAAATACGATAGATGGACCCTACTCAGGAAGGCTTACAGGATATGGTAAATACAATTAATTGATATGCATTAGGCTTACATTACATTTTCACAATTTCTACATTCTAAACTTAGTTTATTATAAAAAATAGATGTACATGTACTATTGTATAATATTTTTTGGAATATGTAAATTCCAAACTTATTTTAGTACAAAAATAGATATTGTATCGTGTAATATTTTTGCAATTTATGCATGTATTCTTAACTTGATTTATTTGAGAAAAAAGAAGATGCAGTATTGTGTAATATTTTTGCAATTTATACATTTAAAGTTTAGTGTATTATAAAAATAGATATTGTATTGTATTATAATGTTATTGAATATTGTATAGATTCATTTATTGTGCTAAAATAATTAACTTATTGGCATATTAATTTTTTTGTAGATTTGAAGAAAACGCTAGCAGTATTATTGGACAGTATGATGGAGCGATTGAACCGTTTAGAACAGAGGGTGGATGATGCTTTGACAAACAGCACTTTAAGTGTAAGTAAGATTTTAGATTTAGCGCAAATAAAAAAATTCTGTATCGTCCTCTAGCCCAGCAGGATAGTTATTACAACTACAAGTGGGCACCGGTGTCGAGGCCGTGTGCAACTTCGTTCGACATGCCACATATTTGTTCCAGAGTTGATTAGCACCAGAAAGGTACTGTTTTTTTTTGGTGCAATTTTGCCTGTGAGAATCTTTTAAAAATGAAACCTGCAAGAAGGGCATTTGGGATATTCTCCCTCCCTAACGACAAAAAAGTTCATTATTTCCTATTTTTGCATGGTAATCCCTTTGATATCAAATTGGCCCTACAGTGCAACCTCTCTATTTCGCGGTCCTCTGGAGACACACTTTTCTGACCGCGATGTATCAGAGGTCCTCTCTATTTCGCGGTAGACTGCAGCGCCCCCGGTGTGCATGACGGCCGTGTGCGTTCAACCATGACGGCCGGCCGTCATTGCTAAACTGCTGAATAGCATGATTAGTGTCTAGCAGCAGCAAATGATACACATGTAATTGGATTGTTTGTGCAATAAAGGAATTTGCAATGGCAGTTGAGTAAGCTGGATTACAATTAGCAAGTTTACCCCCTAGGTAATCGTACAAAGAACTCGAGATTCAGGTGTGAACTGTAATCAATCTGGTCGATTGCTATTAGCAAAGATTTGCCCATTATTGGCATGAAGCCATGAATTTTATTTCAGATCCATATGTAGAGCATACATTACCATACAAACATGTTTTTAAGGTCACTCTTGGGAAAGCATCACTACTGCAGCTGTAGGCCTACATTAAAACATGTAGGCATAATCATGATTAGATAATTTATGTGATGTATTAGGACTAATGATTAAAGTGTGATCCTCAAGTTCAATTGACATCTTTAGCAAATCTATCAGGAAAGTACCCATATTCTCAATTGCCATTAATTCAACTCACCTCAAAACCCCTGTAACTAGAAGCTAAGACTAATTACTTTTGAACCCTGTTATCAAAAGACAATTGTATCTTGCAATCTTGACACTTGATTCATGCAGCTGATTAACTTCTGTTGGCTCAACTGCTGCTGCTCTGCTGTGTGTGTTGTGAGGCAGTCAAGCGCGACACAACGTGATGATGCAATCCAAGCCCTTTGAAGTGCCTGCCTTGTAATTGGGGGACATAGGGGCATCGCGAATAAGGGAGGTTCGCGATATAGAGAGTCGCGATATAAGGAGGCTGCACTGTATTGACATTTTATGCAAGTGATATGGATAACATTTTATGTATTTCACAACAGGGGCATCACCTGCAAAGGAGTCCATCACTCCATGTGGTACAACTGTAAGACCTACAGGAATACTAACAAACAAGTTATCTTAACCTTTTCTATTATTTATTTTGCAGAGTAATGCAGTACAAGCTTTGCAAAAACTCGAAGAAGAAGTCAAAGAAACGAAAGAAACGATAAAACATCATCCGCTACCTCCGAAAAAAGATATCCACCCCGAAAAAATGAAATCAGGCAGCAAGGACACGAAAGAAGACAAAGATGCATTTGATATACACAAACCTGTAGACGCTAGGGGTAAGTCATGCTTTGATTCCTTAGACAGAATAATTCGGTTTGTAGATGACCTGCTCCATCAAAATTAGCTCTCCTAGTCGGCCTCTCATCATATATAGTTGTATTGTGAAAATCACCTTTTTCTGCAGGAATTAGGCTTTAAAATGGTGGTTCATATGTTTTGATATCTCAATTCTATCCGGAGATATGGCACCTCAAACATTCATGATGCGAAACATCTTAAATTTTGAGAATACTGCATTTGAATTCCCCACCATTACTAAGAAAGACTTGAAAATATCAGGGACAACATCCAATTGAATAAGGTAAGTTTAAATCAGTTTCTTGTAAAAAAAATGTAAATATTCAAAGAAAATGCCTTCTGCAACAACTTAGTACGAACGGTCAAAAAACACCAAAATGTGACTTTTTGACACATTTTCCTCATTTGTAGGAAATGTAGAATTTCCACTTTGAACTCATTTTGGTGGAGCAGGTCACACTGATTTGTAGGTTTTTAATATGTTATGAATAAGACCTGTACAGCGGTACTGTACTGCATTGAGAGCAATGCCAGTGATCCAAAACTACACTTTAACATGTAGGCCTAATATAATTAACAAAACAATTAGCCGTGGAGACTCATATTTAAGTCATATTGCCGTTTTGCTTTCGCGCTTTGGTCAGGGTTTCCCCTTTTGGGAAAGCTAGTTGTTTTAAGTTGAGATTTTGGGGAATGAAATTACATGTGTCTGGTATAAGATTTTAATTTGGAATCTTGGCTTCCAAATGGGATACATGTGTCCAAACAATATGATAGAACAAATTTAAAAGTAAATGTAAGACTAAACAACTACCAGCCTGCAAGACTACAATATTAAAGTCATATCAATATTTATTAACAAAATTGTGCACTTTGAGCAGGTTTAAACTATTGAATTAATATTTTGTGTGCCCAAGACTCATCATCGGCTTCTGAAAGAATTATAATAAGTCTACCATTTGAATTTAAAGAAAGCACATTAATTTTTGCAAAAATTTGCATTAAAGATGCTTTTTGCTTCAGTAACATTTGCATTAATAGCTCACCATTTGCAGAACATTTATTCCGCGAATGAATTGTGCAATTTATAAAACTTTTTTGCAGACAAAGACCAACCCGTCTACAGAGTTTCTTTGAGAAATAAGAAATCTGGTTAATATGTTGTCTATAAACTGAATCACTTAATCACGCTGTAAATATACATCCTACTTCAATCACGGTGTGTAGTGACTAAATACTCCAAAACTGTACCACAAACTCTTTCTCTTTACATGCAGTGCACGAAATCAATTGGTGATGACATAATTTTATGGATGACATCATTTGGTGATGGCGTCATTTATTGATGATATATTATGGTGATATCTTTTGATGATGACTTTATGTAGTGATTCATCATTTGGTTTTACAGCATTTGGTGATGGCATTTGGTTATGATATCACTAAAATGTTGGTGATGACATCATTTTGCGATGAATTTATTTGGCCACATCTTTTAGTGATGTCATGTATTTATACATAAAAATAATTTGCGGTGACGTATCGTCCTTGTGGGACAGAATCAAATGCGCCGGTTGATCCCCTATATCTTATGTTGCCTCTAGTTAGAAATGAAAAGGGTGATGTCATTTTTCATTGGTGGTGACATCTTTTGGTCAAGAAACCATTTTGCGAGAACATCTTTTGATGATGACATTATTTGAATTTTGGTGTTTTGATATTTATTTTCATAATTCCAATTGGACCTGCACTTTAGTTAATGATTTGGTAGTATGACGATGGACATCTAATGATGAAAGAGACCGCTGAAGTCAGTATGTCTAGTGCTAAAAGACATAGAAGATTCAATTAACCACATAAAGCAAATAGTTGTTCTGCATTGAGACGATATGTAACATACACTCGCGATAATCTTTGTGATTGCCATAAGATTGAGAAGGGGGAGGGTGGTAGCATACTAGGCTGCCAATCACTGGGTCCAGGGTTGGAATCCAGCTCTTGCTAGATCACCAGGGCCTACGTTGGATTGCTGTTTCAATCATCCTTCAACTCATTGCTGTGTCGTCCTCCTGACCTAATTTGCTTGCCAGGTGCATAAATACTGGACGTAAAGCCCCAATCACCCGTCCTCCATCATATTGAGAAGTTCAGTGCTAGTTGCGCCCTCTCTTGTAGGAAGATGTACATAGCTGTAACATGGAAGAATCCGGGAAGATCCAAGATGGAAATGAGACCAAATGTTATGCTAGCTGATCCACTTCGAATCTTCTGGCTATTTTCACCATTGCTTTATACAGGCAGCTTTCTAAACCAATCACATCACTGCTTACAAAAACGCTGCTAGGCTGTTTTAGTGGCACCTTAATTTGCATTAAGTTCAGCCATTGCACAACTTTCGGCTTTGGAACTTTCAAATGGTGTAAATGTGGCTTTGTCGCTAACAACCTGCTACTGGATCCCCAGCCATATAAGGATAAAAACCAGCCGTTGCTCTGAGCCAAATAATGTGTGCACATATTTAGCTTACTCCACACGCAAACTGCTACTGGATCACACTGGAGGCTACCGTAATTCATATGGCATTTTACATTCAGAAAAAATTAATGGTGACTGGAGATATATAGCTTTGAAACATGAAATTTAGGATTATTATTTCATTCCATTCTCTATGTATTACAGTATATTTCATGAGGAAAAGCAGAAACGCTCCCAATCGAAGTGGCAGGATCATACTTGGACTATTTTAACTGTTCTATGGTATTACAATGGCATTTGTCAGGGAAGTGTGATTTCACCTTTTCTTTATTCATATATGACATTATATTATATGGATTGCCAGGCCTAAAAGGACATTTACAGGGTGCGGGATTAGGCGCCAGAGACTACATATACAGATGAAGTAGCAGCTTTTAATGTCATCTTTATGAACTACAAGAAAAAGAACAACACAGTGTGTTGAACACACTTCCATTGCTGTTTAAGCTAAGCT
The DNA here is from genome assembly GCA_026936325.1 of Platynereis dumerilii. NCBI lineage: Eukaryota > Metazoa > Annelida > Polychaeta > Phyllodocida > Nereididae > Platynereis > Platynereis dumerilii. The sequence goes on along the minus strand of JAPTHN010000012.1, from coordinate 11,181,606 downwards.
GATGATATGACTTTTTTTTAAACTTGACTGTCTCCGGATTACAAAATACGATTCGAAATGGTGACATTTGTGGGGCTAGACCCATCCAAGTTGAAATTCATGAGCATGATGAGTGACATGATGTTCTCAGCAGACGAAGTACTCTGGTATATCTTCAAAAATTGAAGAGTAGATGGAGTTTGCTCCTCCTGAAAAATGTGAAAGTACCCCCTGGAACTTTCATTTGGAGTTCATTGTGTGCTGCAACCAAGTACAGTGTCTTTTTATTTAGCATGAATCTAGTAGTTCAATCTACAGCATTATCCATGAAAGGTTCTCCACCTATTTGGATGATATATCATGGTCAGTACATCAAGATTTAGACCATTTGTAACTACTAGTGAAAGCGCTTTAAGCTTGTGTACAGTCCACTGGATAATTCACCTTATATACTTGGGCAAGGTAACTGAGTGAACTTGTCTTTGTAAATGGAGTGTATGAATAAATGATGCTTATATAATATAGATTTCGAGGTATTTATCTTGATTTCTCAACCAATCATAAAATTGGTATCATCGTCAAAATTATCACCAGATGGCGTGCACTGCATATGTATTATAGTTAATCCATCTTATGAATATTCTCTTTCATTTGAAAACAATTTTTGTCTCTTCTGAAATGTACCTTGAACTTTCATAACTACTTCATGTGTCAGTCTGTGGTTGAAATAAGCAAAATATTTTTTGTCTCTCTATAAACTGCTGTACTGATTATGTCAACAAGCTCTTTATTCAAACTTACCATCTTGAGTAGCAAGAACAGATTGCTGAGTGCTGCACTTTCTCCATATGCACTTATCCTCTACACTGTGTGCATAACCTCAATGTGAAAGGACTCTGCACTGTTAGAACCAAATGACACAATTTTGATAATACTTAAATACTTTTGTTCGATATACGATATCATGTCCATTATGGAAACATTTTAGTGTTTTTTAAAGATCCAGTCTGTGTATTGTTCGCAAGTAAAAAAGTACCGGCATATATTTTATGTATTTTATTTTTACATGTAATTTATATACAGACATTGAGCATCACAATGGAGCAATGATATTTATATACTGTTGATATGATTTATTGAGATAATCAACATGGCATATATGTTAATGTAATTTATATTAAACAATAACGAAATGTAACAAATTAACAAAAAATATATACATTTTAGATTTAGATAAAGTGAAATTTTCAAACTTGGGGCGTTTTCGGAAAGTCTTGCACTAGTAACACAGGTGACCAGGGTGACTCTAGACTGACTCGTGGTTGTTTCCAAACATGCATGAGGGTAGCCCGGAACCAGAAGAGAAGAGCTTCACTTGAGCAGGAACCAGTTTGTCACATGGTACAAACTCTCCTGACCCTGGTACTCTCCGATATCGGGGAGTAACCGGAAACACTACACTCGAGAACTGACGTTGGTAACTCCCGGAAACACGAGGGTCGATTTTTGGGTGTCACATCGGGAACAAACCCTCGTGACTGGTGTCACTCGAGTTTCTAGTTAACCTTTCTGAAAACGCCCAGAGAAGAATATCTTGAAAGTGATATTCACAAGGTGGCGCTTTGCCCTTACGAAAGTCTAAACCAGAAATCCTGCAATGGAGTCCATCAGATGCCCACTTAACTTATTTGAGTAAATTTGAGTACTATTACTTGATGAATAAAGTCATTTTACAACAGTCTCAGTTCTCTGGCAATGTGGAATGTGAATGAACTTGAAGTGACGGGGTTTGTGTGAAGAGGGAGTTGGTACACGGCTCCATCGACATCACTGGAGGTTGGCATGTTGAAGAACAGGAGGACCTGGAATTAATAAAATTAGGGAATGCAGGATTTAGTTATGAAATATTGCTGCAAATAAGGGAGTGTGTTAATGTTACCTTATGTTACCGTCAGACCTACTGTAACTCTTTCTGATGCTGAATGTGAAAAAAAATGCTGGAGTATCTTGTCAAAATCTGGCCACTGAAATTGGGATGCTTTTCTTTGCTGGATTTGATTAATTTATTTTCAATACTTAGAATCTTATAAATTTTGCAAATACCTAGATTATTAAGTGTCGAACTGAGAAATTAGTCGGAATAGTTATTTATGGCAATTCAGTTTTAACGGTCAAGAACCTAAATGAAATTTGCAAACTTACTGGTTATAATGCCAAAATTGTGTAGAATTTCCAGTTGCGCATTGGTTAATATAGATTACACGATATGAAATTGAAACTTACAGTTTTATCAGTGAGCACTTTAAAGAGCCTGATATCGAGTTGTCCCTTTGATCGAGGGATCAATGCAGATTCTGCTTCGTCTTTCCAAATTTTGAAGAAATCTTCAACTCCGACACCTGTAATATCAAAAGGATATGATGTGAGGGTAGGAATTACTAGTATCTGTGCAAAAATACCGGATGTAAAGCCCTGTCACCCATCCCTACCCTCCTTTCTGCGCTTATTGATACCATACATAAAATTATTTTTTAGCGCCACATTTCCTCGTAAGGAAAATTATAAAGTGTTATATTTACAAGTTCATCAAGACTACGGCTATATTTCTCACGCTTCAAATGTCAAAATCGCATTTGAATGCAATTAATTGAGCCGGGGTAACATGTTGCGACTGCGAGATATTTGCCATTTCTGTTCATAGGTGGCGCCTGTATATATATATCCTGTTGCAAAACAGACCAGAGTTTTCCTTCTTCCCTGGTGCAGTCTTTGGTTAGAATGGATTTAATCAAATATAACATCATCATTGTTACTTTCTTTGAGTTAGCTGCTGATAGATATTTTTAGAGATGTCCTCCCTCTTTACTCTAACAAATGGTTTCAGAAAGAAATGTCTTGAGTCTTATCAATATAAATCATTTATAAAAATAGAAAAAGTTTAACACTTTACCTGGATGCACAACTGAAGCCCGAGCGAAGAATAACTTCTGAGGATTTTTGAAAGCGGCCATTTCCGGTCGGCATAACGACGGATTAACTCCAAGAGCAACTTGTGCGAAATCTTCGTAATGTCTTAAAGGGACCGTCTTTATGTTTACCAAACTTCCGACAGTTCTGTTCAAGTGATTAGTGACCTTCTCCGGCTGGTCGTCTTTTGCGATGAAGATGCGGGTGTTTTCACCATAAAACTTTTTAAAAAATATATCAAATTTAAATTATTTGTAATTTGTAATAAGATATTTTTGGTTACATTTGGAATTGAATTGTAGGTTGCTAAATCAGCCAGTGGAGATACAATCGAATGTAATGTAATGAAAAATCTACTAAGCCATTTGAGTTTATAAAATGTATTTTATTTGAACTTCCATTTTTGCGAGGCGAAACATAAATTTATACGAATTGTATTAAATTGTGTGCCTTTCCAAGTACATTCCTGCTTACCTTGAATCTTAGCGTTTCTGTGGTCGTATTCTTTCTTATGGCAGATTCGACTTCTGTTAAAACGCCTGTTAATTTTTTTGGTGAAATTCCCTCCACTGGTGAAATTTCCACAAAATATATTGCTGCCATTTCTAGAAATAAAAAGCCAGAAATGCAGGTTTTGAAAAAACTTTTGTATTTTTGATATTAAATGTTATGAATCAGTTAAAGAATTTTTACTCTAGATATTTTTTCAAAAGAATTGTATTACCGGTATATCTAAAAAATTATAATCAATATTGAAGCAATAAGTACTTACTTGTTTTGTGAAATGAAATTCCAAATTCCTTATCCTCGAACAAGGTTTGAACTATGTTGGCTTAATCCTGAGACTTGCACCAAAAAAGTTTAGGAATTAAAATCAGTCCCTTAGCTTCTTACTGTGCAAACCTGCTAGAAATGTGATGATATCCAGGCCGGAGTGTTTATATATTGTCTCAGATTAGGTGTTGAGTAAAATTATGGCAGTTTTCTATCTGGTATCTTGATTGGCTAGCCTGCCAGCCATGCAGTTTCTTTTCTCATTCTAGTATAGTGTGCTCGATTCAGCATTTCAATAGAGAAACTGAAAGTTGCTGTGGCACAAAAAAGTAAAATCAAAGTTCCGACTGGCCCTGGACTTTCTAGTGTAGCCCATAATTATCATGATTTCTTCAAAAGCAGTCCCAGTAAAATGTATTTATGGGAGCAGTGATATGTAAACAATATTTACTTTGATGGCAGGATAGTTTTAAAGGGTTTGATTGTGAAATTTATATTTGGAAAGTAAATTTTTGTTATTGACCCTTGCTTGCCTTGTAGACTTTAGAAGGGGGATGGTTGGTCTAGTGGTAGCATGCTGGACTGCCAAATGTTTGGTCCAGGATTCGGACCAAGCTCTTGCTGGTCACCTGAGCCTATGTGGGAAGGCTGTCTCAATCATCCTTGGCATCATTGCCGTGTCCCCCTCCTGTCCTAATTAGCCTACCAAGTGCATAGATACAGGAAGTAAAGCCCTAATCACCCACGCAACCCTCCGACTGACTCGGGGCTCTCTGCACTAAGCCTACAATTATCATGATCTTCTTTGAAGCAGGTCCAGTAAAATTTATTTATGAGAACAGTTATGTAGAAGATATTTATTTGATGGCAGGATAGTTATAAAATTTTGTTTGTGAAATTATTGTTTGGAAAGTAAATGGTTACTGACCCTTGCTTGCCTTGTAGACTTTAGAAATTGGCATATTAGGCCTAATGGCAATCTCACAATAACGGACATCAATGCAACATATACAATAAATCAGGGAAAATGGTGAAAAAAATCCCTGCAGGGAAATATCATGGAATTTAAATTTTGGCCTCCAATTCAGGGGAAACACAGGAAATTGTTTTACATGTGTTAATGCATAGAACAAGGCCTCTATTTTTAAAAGGAAAAAATCTGTAATAATTCATGGTTTTTGGGTTTATGATTGACTAGCAACGATAACCAAAAGATAAGTCCGATTAAGGTCAGGGAAAATGTCCGGTGAAACAGGAAAAAATCAGGGAAAATAACTTCATAATACATGGCCAATTGTGCAGCGTACGTAAAACGTACGTTGCTGTTTCTTGCGTATTTCGAACGTAAATCAGTTGTTTTCACGTATGAATTACGTACGTAAAACATACGTAAATTTTCGTAAGGATTTCATACGTATAAAGTTGGTTTTTGGGGCATTAACTTGATTTTTTTGCTGATTTTTTTTCGCATACGCTAATACAAGGTCTAATCTTCAACCGTTTATGATAACCATATTGCACTAAAATGGCCAAAGTAACTGAAAAGTGCCTGTGTGAAATTTTTATGAATTCGTACGAAATTCGTACGAAAACGTACGTACGTTCTACGGATCGGCTCTTTTTTGTGAGTTTCGTACGTAGAATTTACGTACGTAATTCGTACGCTGCACAATTGCTAGTGTAGAGGGAATTTTTTTGACAAATCTCAGTGGGCTCCCTGAATAGAGGCCCACCTGATCAAGGTTTATCATTTTTTCAGGACGGTGCCACCATGACCCACATGTACTTTCTCTTTTAGAATTTAAGGACATCGTGCTGAAGTCTTGATTTTTTTGTGCACTAATTTTTAGTACGCCTTAAAAGTCCCACAAGAACATGCTATCTTTATAAGTGAAAATGAAAGTGCCACATTTAGGGAGGGCCAATCAAGCTATGAGGTAAAGGAGAAGGAAATGTGTAATTCAGGGAATTATCAGTGGCGGCCACGTGGAGATATAGACTGCATATGTTTCCACTCATGTGTAAAATACACTAAAGTTAATACCCCCCCCCCTGCCAAAAATTGTTGTATGAGGTCTAAATGAAAAAATTTTAAATGTTAGCTACTTTAAAATTTTTGGTTCACTATAGAGGTTTCAATGCTTTTCCCACAATGGCAATGTGCAAGTGAGATGTATGCATGTACGCATGTGTGGTTAATTTGCAGCCAAAATATTCAGCTAAATTTTCATTAGCCACATGGTGGATGCATTAGCAAATGTGAGTTTGGCTAATTGCTGTGGTAAGCCCTGCCCAGCTTTTGTGATATATCAGATATAGTCTCAAGGTCTGTGACTTTTTAAAATTGAGGAATTTTTTGATAACCCCTCTTCAAGAAATTAAAGTATACGATAAGTTTTTCAGTGCGAGTTAAAGCCGAGTCGAGACTGTATGCTGAGCTTTAATGAGATAGGTAAAACAATGTGACCTCCTAAGTGGTCAGAAGCTTTCCAACCTTACTCTCGCAATAGAGGTGCGTCGGAACCTGTAAAAACATAATTGTTTTTGGAACTTGTCTCACAATCCATCAGTGTCTATTAAATTGCTAAATCATTTTGATAAAACTTTTAAGAATTCATATTTTTCCTACTAAACTAACACTGCTAAAGTTGCTTAGAATGTGAGATTATTAAATTTTCTCAGCTTTATATTGTTTGCAAGGAGACATGTGGTTATTCAATTTGTCTGGATGAAATGTGCAATCTGAGTTCAGATGTCAGAAATAAAATTATTTGTGAAAAATGAGTCCCAAGGTTTTTAACCACGAAAAAACTTAAAATTTTACAACTGATTTGTCTCTTTTTATGTTGTTGAATTATCACTGTAAGGCCTCTTCTTAGGTGGGTTACTGTGCAAGATGTAGTCCATGTGTTTGGTGAATATTGATGGCATTCACAAAAGTTCATCGAAGTTAATCTTAGTCAATGTCCACCAAAAATGGTTCAATGTCCCAGGTGAGATGTAGTTCATGAAGTTGGTGAATTTGATGAATGTTCATGAACGGTTCATGAATGTCCGTCAAAGTCCGTCAAGATTCATCAAAAATGGTTCATGAACTTAGTTCATGATCAGTTCATCATTTCAGGTTCATGAACTTTGATGAATTATGATGAACCTCAGATGAATTATGATGAACCTCAGATGGAAAAAAAAAACTTAGAAAAATTTTGTGAAATCCCTCTGCGGTGGTTCATGAATGTTCATGAACTCAACAATCTTCATGAATTTAAATGGCCACCTTCAGGATAAAGTTGAAACTAAACTGTCTAAAGACCTTGTGGTTTGATTCAGAATTAAAATTGTCATCACTTCCTGGGAGAAAAAGAGCATGCATGGCTCATGCTTGCAGTTTCTAAACATATCAATTGGATGATTACCAATATCAAGGAAATATCAAGGAAATATTTCACACAATCAACAAGTTCCTTTCTCAGGATGCACTTGATGGTGTCATGGATTATTTTGAAAGTGCTAAGGACTGACAACAGTGTGTATGTGATAAAGGAAAAAGCAGGAGGCATAGGTGAGGGACAAAACTTACTCAAGGACTATGTGCCCAAGGACAGTGTGATGTCATAATTTATGCTATTCATTCAAGTGAGTTATTTAACTGAAATTTTACATTCAGGCATATGAGGTTTAAAAAAGACTTTGCAAGCTGATTTATGCTAGGTTTCATGTGTCTTTTGTTTACATGTATATGTACAATGTACTTTAAACGATGTGATGAACTTTTGATGAACTTTGATGAACCATCATAGTATGTGGTCCATGAACAGTTCATGAACGTTCATATAACCGATGCATTGATGATTAGTTTATGAATGTTCATGAACTGATACATTGATCATCAGTTCACGAAGGTTCATGAACTGACACATTTAATGATAAGTTTATGAATGTTCATGTTTCATGCACCTGTCCCATTTTTGTTGTTCACAAATAATTCATGAAGATTCGTGAACCAAGAATCAATGAATAGTTCATGAATGTCCATGAACTGATACATTGATGATCACTTCATGAATGTTCATGAACTGACACATTTAAGATTAGTTCATGAATGTTCATGTTTCATGCACCTGTCCCAATTTAGTTGTTCATGAGTAATCCATGAACGTTCATGAACCAAGATTAATGAATCTTGATTAATAGTTATGGTTAATTCTTGATGATTACTTCATGAATGTTCATGAACTGACACCACACACATTGACTCATGTCTGACTTAGCTAATACTTCATGAACTCTCATGAACCAAGTTCATCAAAGTTCATGAATATTCATCAAATATCAAGAAACATTTTCCCTTCGGTAACTTGATGAATAGTTCATTAACATTCACTTTTTCATGCACCTGTCCCATTTGTTGTTCACGAATATGCATGAACATTCATGAACAAGTTGACGGACTTTGATGAATGTTCATGAATTTTTATTCATGAACATTCATGAATAATTCATGAATAATTCATGAATGTTCATGAATTATTCATAAACATCTCACCTGGGAGTCATTTGGCTCAATTCATGAAAATTCATCAACTATTAGGTCACAAACTTAATAATATATAATTCATGAACCTAGGTTCATGAAAATGCATAAATCACCAACTTTTCACAAACATCATATCATGAACAAGTTGTCGAAATAGCCCATGTCATTCGGAGGGGGGGGCCCGGGGGTCTCAGTGGCTAGGCCTGAAGGGTTGAAGCTTTTGAGGCCGGAGGTCTGCGGGCCGCCGGAGGCCCCCGGAAGCTGGGAGCTTTCAGAAAGAACTACATGTAATGAATTCTGACTTCTGAGTGTTTTAAGCATGTTTCATCTCAGAAAATTACTTTTGAAAACAACATTTCTGGATTAAATCATGCACATTTAGTATTGAAGGTTTTATTTTCAGGACTCCCCCCCCCCCCCCCCGGTCCCTCTAAAAAATTTATTTTTTAATTTTTTAAACCCCCCCCCTTATTTCAAACACGAGCGTTCATGAGTAATTTATGAACGTTTATGAATATTCATAAATGTTCATGAATGTTCATGAAATATTCATCAACGTCATGTCTAGGTTTAAAATATCCCACAGTTTGAAACGGTGTTCTGCAGTCTACTGTACCTTGTTGTTTCCTCATTAAGTTTGCCTCCGGTAACTGGTCTAATTGGAAGCATTGAGACCAAAATGAAAAAGACTGGTTTTGGATATTAAATTTTTTAAATATGTGTGATATTTTTGAATAAAGGCTTTGTGAAAGCTGTAGTTTTAGGTGATTTCCCTAATATAAATATACTTCTTTGTTTACACAGACTCGGAAGTTAAATATCGTTCTCAAAATTTCTTGATATTTTCAGCGTGATATTGCTGTAAAGTTAGGTTACAATTCTTATTTTCGTGATACATTGCAGTAAAAATATCTTCAGGAATGCGTGAGAGCGTTTTGTTTACATTTTTTACAATTTTTGAGGACGCCTTTTTTAAAGGACAAGCTAACCTGTCAATCAGGCTGTCAGGGGATCACATTCAGAGACATAAACGTGCCCCAAATTTGATGTGAAAATATAGTTCATAAAATTTATCTGTCTTACATGTCTAAGATATTGTATCTGGTTGAATCTCAGACTGATAAATAAAGAATGTCAGGAGTTTGGAATAAAAAAAAAATTCAATGTATTAGGACTATTTGTGCTGGTTGGCTGAATTATGGGCTATAACAAATTTAATAACTAAATTTAATTAAACTTTTTCCAAACTATTTCTGAGGGTTTGGGGAAGCCTTATTTAATTTTTACTTAAACATGTTAAATTTAGATTTCTTTTGAAAGAAGGAAATGGCTATTTTTTTCCGAAGAAAATTTATGAAATATCCTAGAAGGTTTTTATTTAACGTTTTTAGATTATTTTCCAAATTCCATTTGAGATCTCGACATCTATGTGAAAATTATAAAAACTCATAAAATTCGAACAAATTAACTCCGGAATCTCAATTCTTATGAAGATGTAAATGAAAATTCATTTACTAAAAGCTCTTTCTGTTTAACATGTTAATCAATTAATGTTACATTAACTTATCACCGCCTATCAGCATCCAACCATAATCTAATTTATCTGATGCCAGGTGAAGTACTCTATTAAGTATTGGCCGATCATTTATGAAGATAACTGTGTTATCAATAATTGTTGTTTTGATAAGTTGATATTATCAAGTTTTATCAATGTTTGACGGTGAACATCATTAATTGTGTTGGAAAATATTATCTTGATTAACAGAGCATGAAAATAAGCTATTTTAAGTGTAAATTTAGTTTTAACTCTTTTTTTCAAGAGACATATCTGGTCTTGAAAGTAAGATTTCATATCTTATCATGAAAAACTGATGCTACTGCAACTGCATATACATGTATATGGCAGGTCTAAATGAAGAAGAAAACTCTATAAATGTTTATGGTTATGGTACAATTATCGTGATTACGAAAACCTCTAATAACCTTCTGCCTTAGAGCTCTTCGCAGATTGGTGGTCCACTGGAAAAAATTTTTTTCTTCTTAGCTTTTTCATTTACAAACTGGCTTTACCACGTCATTGACAGTTGCATGTTGGTCTTCTAATCCCAATAGTGGGTGCATACCTTAAATTAGTTAATCAGTTTGTTTAAGCACACCTATGCTGCTAGATATGATAACAGACACAAACAAATCACAAAAACATGTTTTAGCCAGTGACATCACAAGACCAAGTTGAAAGTTTTAAAATTTTGAAACTGTTTGGACCACCAATCTGCAAAGGGGCATAATGAAGTACTGGCATTGCTAAAAGAAAAGCAGGCACAAAAAAGTAAGTGCTCTGGTCACTGAAATGTGGAAAAATGACTGTCAAACCTTTTAAACATTTCTGCTGAATCTCTTGTAGTCCTATGTATTCGTCAGTGTTAAAATTTCATTGTATCATTTCTATACATAAGCGCATTCAAACTCTCCTGGCATATCTAAATGATCTATGCAATATTCTGAAATGTGAAATTCTTGTGTGATCACCTGTGTGCTAATTCTGATATTTCTATTTTATTCTTTGAGAATGAATTTTATCATGATTCGTGGATTATGCTCAAAGAATTTATGGGCTTATTACTGTATGATTTCGTAATTACCATTATGTTATTTGCAATTCGTTGTAATTTTGTAATTTTAAGAGTTTAGCAGGTTGAATATTGAATCAAATGTATAATGATCCTATTTTAAGAAAATTATATTATGTACATACTATGTATGTTGGAAGAATAAATATTTCTACGATCATTGTCACGTTATGTCAAGAATGAGTAATACTAATAGCACCAAAATAGTGAGTCCGTGGACATACAGATATAATGTTCAATATCAAATTTTCATATTGTATTTAGATTATTCTTTTGTTTTTTTCAGCATTAATAATGGGCGAGCAAGAAATTTGTGAAATTACCAACAAGGAAGCTTCACAGTACCCCCATTGCAAAGGAAAAATAGCGGTAAGGGTTTTATGGAAATTTTTCTTTTAATTAAGTTAGATAGCCTACATATATAGAGTTTGAAATGGAATTGAAGTTATTTTTGATTCAGAACTTTTTTCACTCTTTGGTACAATATGATGTTTTCTCAGATTTTTAATATAAAACGGTTGCTCCTGCATATCAACCAATTCCGTCGTTAAACTTGAATTTCCTGTATTTTCAGTGGATGAAAACCCACTGGAAGTCGGACCCATGTTATGCAGCATACGGAGTAGATGGCTCCGATTGTTCGTTTAGAGTTTATTTAAGTGAGGTAAGTTGAAATTTATTTGCATATTGGTACATGTTTTTGTTGACTTATGTCTTTGAAAAAGTCTCATAGTTCATCACACGAATCCTAAATGATATACTTATGAATATAATTTTGGTGATGCTCGTTTTTCGCCAGGTTTCTTGGTACAAAATACATTCAAATTTTGTATTGACTGGTATCTCTGCTTTTTACCAAAATCCCTGATTGATAGATGACTGATTTGTAAAAAAAGCACAGAAATGTTGGAGAACTGATATTTTCACAGTTTATCAGCTTAATTCAAGGCATCGTAAAGTAATGTTATATATATATGGCATTATATGCACTACTCCATTCTTTTGAACTTGTACAAACAGTTTTAAGCAGTTTTTCACTATTTTATCACAGCAAAAACTTGCTAAGAAGTTACTATATAAACGCCTTTGAAATAACATACTTTTAAATGAATTTCAATTGTTTCAATGCGTTGATTAAATTATGCCTATCACTGGTAGCCACATCGCTAAAAGTGCAGATTGTGACTCATACTAAATTAATGCAATGTTTCTTTATGTTTCAGGTGGAGGCCTATTGCCCCTTTTTACCAGCGAGAGCAAATCAAACAAGAAAACCAAAGCCAAACATACCCACCAGACTGGTAAGCAATATATATTTCTTGACAATTATTTGAAAATCTGTGATTCTCTATGAGGGTGCTGCAACAAATGAAGTTTTGAAATGTTAATGGGGCTCCCCCTGAAAGACATACAGCTAAAGAAGGACTTATGCAGTGGCCTAGAGTCCAATCTTCTGGTGACTTTGAATATCTTGTTTTTCAGAAGTTCATTTCTTCATAGTTGATCTGTATTTAATTTCAGGCAAAAATGAATTTTGACAGAAGTGGACTAATGAAAAAATTGCAAGATCCAGGTGAGTTTTAGCGTCAACATTAAAATTGACTTTTTTAATTTGAAGAAGATAATAATGAAGGGTGAGAGGTGGAAATGTGTAAGTAAAAAATATTTATAGAGTACTTATTTATAAGCCTCTGGCTTTACAATTTTAACCATCAAATTACAAGGTAATTAAGAAATAGAAAAAGTTATTTTTAAATTCAAATTTTGAATATCTGCACTGTCATGCCCCTACAGGTCAAAGACGGAACTACGAGTGGATGAGAATGAGAATTTCACGTTTATGGAATCGTTGGGTAACTGCCGGAAAAACTTTAGAAACTAAACAAAATATGACTGCTATTCCTCTCAAAAAGGTAAGAATAATGTTTTATTTATTTATTTTCACCGTTTTGAGAATTTTCTAATATAACTTCAATGTTTACAAAGATTTTACTCTGCCTTTGATGGTTAATAAGGAACATATAAAATTATGTTCATTTTAGATATGAGCTTTGCTTGAATTAATGCTGTTTCTATCAGGTGTTTTTTACATGAAGTAGGCCTAAATACAATGTATTTGAGATTTAGTATACCGGTAATATTCATTTGTGTTACAGATAAAAGAAATTGAGACTTATCCTGTTGTAAAATTTGTGAAATATATTGTTGTTGAAAGTTTTGATTGAGTCAGATTGAATTTCTTGAAGAATTCTTGTTTATAGTTCATGAAATTTCTTGTTTTGATCAATTAACCATGGGGCAGTCTCCTTGCTAAAAGAGGGCATTAAAATGATAATAAAACCTTGTCACTGATCACAATTTTTAAAATGATGTAGTATTCGCTTTGGCAACAATTAATTTATTAGATGACAATGTCAGCATCTCTGATGTCCTCAGTTATGGATGACTCGTAAGTGATTGTAACGCCCTCTTTAAGCAAGAGATTGGTCCATTTCTGTATTATTTCACCAAAAAATTGTTTATTACTTTGTATTTATCACATTGTCATTTCACCAAGGTTCATCATTTTGTTGTCTTTTCGAATTTGGTTAAACATGTTATATCTTCTCGCTAATCTTTGGCAAACTTCTCTGGAACTTGATTATTACTTACGCTTATATAACTTGAGCAGTCATTCTAATGTCACAGTGGATTTTACTGGATTTTTACTGGATTAAGGAGTGGGTCTCGACCTCTAGAAAACAATTTATTGGATATTTTTGGTTATTCGATGTTACCGCCTGTTTATTGGCTAACTATTTTTAGGTCGTAGTTCATCTTGGTTTACTAACCAAAGCCTCAGGGTGGAAATTTGCTGAAGGAGCTTTTAAGGGTAAAATTCCGAAAAATCTATTTTCGAAGCGAATTTCATCGGAAGCATGCGCTGCTTTAAAATATATTGTGCTAAATTATATCTATGTTATTTTATCTCATGTGAAATTTAATGAATGGGGACATAATTGGAATTCAATCGAATCCATTTTGTATTTTTAAATTGTAGATTTCTCAATTGAAAGGTGTCTTTAAAAAGATTTTGAAAGTTTTCATTCCGCCAACATTTAATTTGGATAATAGTTTCTGTCATTGTTCGCCTCACTGCTGTGTCCTCCTCCTCGTGAATACAGGACATAAAGACCCAACCATCCATCCATCCATAATTCGAGAATTTTGTCAAAATTGCTGACAATTTTTTGAAAAAAAGGAGGGCATTTCTGGATAAGCAAAGTGATTTGGCCTTACTGGAATGAAAAATAACTCTATTGAGTAGATAACAAGTTATTTTGTCCATACTGACAGTAGAATATTCTTCGTAATTGAAATGTTGTTTCTGCTGAAAAAAGCATTGGTGCATGTTCCCATTCAAGTAAATTTTACAGAGATAAAATACAAGTGGTTATATATCTTTGGTTCAATTTGGTGGCTTATATTCATTTGTAGCATGCAACGAAATGATATGTTTAGCAGTTGGTCTCTGGGATATCCAATATGTCATCTATTGGTGTTCAGGAATTAAAGAAATTTCTCGTCTGCAGCTTCTGATCTTCCATTAATAACTGTCTATAGAGATTTCTGATTGCTAAATAGCTGCATTTTCTAGTTTCTATGGATGACAGGTTTTAGAAAAAAAATGTTAGAGAATCACCATTAACTTTCATATTTTTATTTGTCATAATCCTGAGTTCATTCATTTGTTGACCAATCATTGCCACTAGGGGACGCTTCATCTCTTCTTTTTCTCAAAACTCCTCTAGTGGTAATACCCTGCACTAGAGCCATTCATTTATTCTCAGTATTAAACTTCTTTTTAACCTCATACTCCGGAAAGTCTTTGCTTGATGGATAGGAATTCACTTATAAAGGGCGACACAGTAACCTTTTACACCACTGTTAGTCCCTGACATTCTGGTGACTTCCATGTTGCTACCAGAAACGGACAAAAATTATTTATTTTTGAACCAAAATTAATTATTCATTTGGTTGTGAACCTATTTTCCATCATCTTACCCATAGATGTTCCACTGCTTTTGAACCAATTCTCTCTCAGAACCCCTTACACTCCATTTTGTTAATGCATGATTTTATTGATTAATTTGGTAATTTTTTCCATTTTTCCATCAGATCGTAATATACATAGGCTCTCTGTCGAAGGCATCGCATTTTGATATTGTAGAAGGTGCCGGAAAGGGTACGTGGATAACATTTAATAAGCTGGTTTGACAAAACTAATCATTAAGACGTCCATCATTTTAGTGTGCCCAGTTTTCCTTAGGGGAGAGCGGGATAAGTTGATCCTCTGGATAAGTTGGACCCTGGTTTAAAATGTTTGAAGTCCATTGATAGATTTGTACAAGAATTTTCACTGACTCAAATATTAATATCTGTGTCATCAGCACCTATGGGACTGATGGGGCAGGAAAAAAGTCGCAGCTGCCAGAACTTTAACTGTGCTCATGTAAAAATTGATTGGGGGGGGGGAATTCAGTTGGTAGCTTACTCCCTGTACTTCCTGTCGCTGGATCTATATTGGACATCAGTTTCAATCATACTTCCCCTCGTTACTTAGTCTTCCCTTGTCCAAATTAGCCTGCCAAGTGCATAAATACAGGATGTAAAGCCCCAATTGTCCATCCATCCAACCACTTGGATCAAATTCCACCCAAGCTCCCCTAGTTTTCTGCTGAAACTAAAATTATGGAAAAGTGGGCATATTGAAAACTGTCTTCTCACAATATAACATTTTCACTTCTCTGAATGTTTTGTTAGGATTTAGGATATATGTCTTAACATAGAGAATAACAACTAGTGATTGCCAATAGTGTGTGTTTATATTTGAAACCCTTTTACTAATATCAGTATGTTGTGAAATAATAATAAACAAAGATACAATACAAATTCTATTACTTTACAAAACATTGGCTAGGGCTTGGTTTAGGTGCAACATTTCAACGCAAAACACGTAGAAAAAAGATTAAACATAAAGCTCTCAAAATCTTTTGCCTACGTGGAAGATATATAGCTGTGGTAATATTTCATTATTAAGTTCAGCCTTCTAAGCTGTGTTCTGGGCATGTGCAAGAGCTGAAGAATGATAGTAGGCTATATCTGTACATGTTGGCCAGAAAGTAAAGAAAATAAGAGAGCTTTGATTGAGAATAGAAATTATCTGTAACTGTTGGAGATAAACTTACTTTGCAGTATTATAAAGTTACAAAATCACAAAAATATTAGTACAGGTGCCTGCAAATGAGATAGTGTGTTAAAGCTTTCACCCAGTGGCTTTGAGAGACACTAGAATACAATACTTCAGTCAAATGCGGTCTACAATATATACAAACAAAATAATACATAAGCGACAAATAATGAAGTTAGGAAATTGGAAATCGGTAATGATTTATTTGTAAAAAGTCACAATGGGGATGTGGGAGTTTTTCCGTTTATTGTTGCCTTTTTATTTACAAAATAAAATTAAGTATGCTTGTAATGCTGTTGTTGTAATTTTACCAATTTTGATGTTGTCTTAGCTCGTTGTCTTAGCTGAGCATGCATCGAGTAATTTAGGAGTGCTTAGAAATTTTTAATATGTAAATGGCACTGCCATAAAATTCGCGCAGCATTGTTATAGAACTACTGCATTATCTTCAACTTTCCATGCAGACGCTAGTCCAATTTATCTTTTTAAAGGACTGGGCAAATGGCCAGATAGATATGATCAGATCTATAGATAAGATTAGATGATAGATGGAGATAGATAGATGGAGATAGATAGATGAAGATAGATGGAGATAGATGGAGATAGATAGATAGGTAGATAGGTAGATAGATAGATAGATAGATAGATAGATAGATAGATAGATAGATAGATAGATAGATAGATACACCGATTGCACTGACAGCTGTGTAGTGCAAATCTGTGTTAAATTTGGATCTATTATGTTTAATTGTTGATGTTACATAACCGAGATCAATAAAACCATAGCTATTCAGAGATGACTGATTACTATTAGACTGTTACGTAATTTGTTGATAGTTAATGAAGATTATGTAACCTTAAGTGTTGTTATGATTTCTTACTTGGTGAGCCATTTAAGTCATTAACTTTTGTGTTGACTTTTAATTCTCAGTCACTTCTTACAATCAGGGGTATGGAAATAATTATTTCCAATGTTGATACACATGTTGATTTAAATCTCTGAAATATGTCATTGGAGGTTGTTATACGACAAGACTGAAATTTTAAAGCTATTTTGGAAGATATCTGAGGTATTTTAATTATTTCCCAAACTAAACTCTGACTAAACTACTAGCTCCACTTTTATGGCAACTACAGGCACTTCCTGTCCAGGCAGTCACTGTAGACTGGAGCAGCAAACAGAATGAGCTGTCCTTGTGCTAAGTGAGCTTCGCTCATGGCTGCCTTCGGCAGCCATGAGCTGCGCTCATATAAATATGATGTATAGAAATGCATAGAAAAGTATAAATTTTTGGTTTATTTCCTTTTCAAATGGAAGTTTGTAGTTTCTGCAATACTGTGTTGATTAACAGCATGAAAATGTTGCATTATATTGCATTGTGTGATTTAACAAACCTTCATGTACTAAAAACTACCTCAGTGCTACTACTAACAGGTTTATGATAGATTTGACCATAAAATACATACCGTGTTGTTATGTTATGATCATAGTTACTAAAATATGGTATAGGAAAAGGAAATATATGACAGTTCTTCTGGTGGATAAAAATTCAAAATGATGTCTGCATACTCTCTGTTTAATTCTGTTAATACACTGTATGCCCTGGTTTATGTAGAATTTTCAGATGTAAAAAATTTATCTTTAACTTTTTCATTAGTATTTATTTTATCTTTTAACTTCCAACTGTCGTCATGAAATGAAATCGGATTTTTATTTCGTAAATTATACACTGTTCAATTTTAATCCGGTCTTGGATCCCTTGATTCTTGTTGAAAAATTATCAACTGTGAATAACATTATGTTATTATCTGCAATATAAAGTTTATCAATTGGGAAATTAACAGGGTTAGCCTGGTGCCAATTATGAGTATTTAAAACAAAATTTATGCTCTCATTATCGCGGAGGACCACCTGGAGAACTTGATATTTATTAATATTTTAAAAATCATCAACTTTTCAATTTCTATTTGGTCTTGAATCTAGACATTCTTGATGAAAAAAAAAAGGAAGTTTACTAATGTATAGTTACCTTATCAATTAGAAGAATATTGGTGTTAGCCAAATGCCAATTAGGAGTATTTTAAAACAACATTCTTTGCTGTCATTTTCTAGGAGGACCACTGGGAGAACTGGTTCAATGGAGCGACATCATCTCAGCTTTATATATTCTCGGCCACGATCTGACAATCACCAGTGAAGTGGAGCAGTTGCAGGCGTAAGTTCAATGATTATGACGATAACGTTTGTTGAAATATGAATTGCAGGCGTAACAATCATTCATTAAGGGTGCTATAGCCATGGCTGGAAAAAGGAGGAAATTTGGGCATGTCATTCCCTGTAAATTTCTAAATCTCACTGGAAATTTTCAAAGAAAAGTCAAAATTTTTGGATTGGAAGTAGTTTCTAAATTCATGATTAACTATGGGACATTTTGTCGTACTTTATGACATTTCCTGGAAATTCACCTTTTTTCTAGCCCTGGCTATAGCCTAGTTTACAATGATAAATTCAGAGTTAACTATCAAAATATTGGTGGAAAGAAACAAGTTAATTGCCATTCTTGAAGCAGGGTACCTATGGTCCTTGAAAATTGTTTCAGAAATGGCGCTGAAATTCCCAAAAAAATTTGATTATTCCCATCCCGGAATGTCCTGGGAAAATGTATTGAATTTAGTTTTCAAATTTGAGTGGTGACCCTGTTATAAGTAATCTTGGTAAATATATTATAGCCATTACAACATTGCTGTTCTGAAAAATTGCCGTTTTTACTTTACACCTGATATTACTTTCACAATCAAAATCATTTTGCTGCTTCTCACTTTCTGCTTCTGAAAATGCATCTTGTCATTTCTAATACATCTTTGTCACAGCATAGCTTACAATTATCATTATGTCGAGAAACACAGGAAAGGCGTCTGCCCAGAGGCGGGATCTGACAGAATACTCGGCGATTTGGTTTACACGGATCTGATTGGTCTGAAACAGCTCAAACGGAGGCGACATTATAGGAAATTGATAACTGGCAGTTATAGGTTTGTCATGGCCTCCTGAAATAGATGGCTACAGTAGAATTAATTGGATGAATTAGTCTGTTGATAGTTAGTTGCAAGTTGTACAGATTACTCAATGTCACTATTAGATTTACTGGAGACTAACAACTTTTGAGCGCAAAATAAAATTGGAAAAAATTGAGCCTCAATCTGGAATTCTGAGTCTCAATCTGGAATTGTTAGCCTCAATCTGAGTTCTATGCCTCAATCTGAGTTCTGAAAGAAAACCTTTATTTTATTTTAAAGCAATTGAGACACGATTACTTCCAAGAAATTTAAGACTGAATGTCGATCCTGCTGTGTATAACACGCACTGTAATCTAGGGTACTAATACGATATGTAATGCTTTTAATATTTGCAAAATAGGGATACAACAATCCTCTGTTACTTCCTGACACTACTGAAAAACTGTATCAGTGTTGGCATAGGCTATGAAGAATTGGTATTGTTGCATCTGTATTTTCAATTAAACTGTAAATATACACTATGATATACCATGACAGGCTGACAGCGTACATAACAAGTTATTGCAAATATTTCAGCTTGATGCCTCTTTCGAAATGTGTGAGAATTGCTGTTGTCCTTGTGATACTGTTACGTAAGCAGACCTCCCAACCTCAGGAATGTCGGTTCCAGGGTTCCGCATTCCTTTTTAGAGGGTTTTCACAAAAAAATCGGGGTCCTAATAAAAAACTTTCTGTACTGAGAAAAACGCAATTATAGCGAAACAGTTTTACAATGCACTTTCTTTTTTTTTAAATTCAAGGCTAAATTACAACATCTGATCAATAACAGTAGTTGAGCAGTGAGCATCCTCAAAAAGCTTTATTCAGGGCAGTTTTGACCGGGTTGTCATAACAGCTCAACAATTTCAGAGGAAAGAAATTAATGAAATAACCATTTAATGGTAATTTTTTAGAGGGTTTTTAAAGCTATCAAGAATAGGGTTTTTGCATTAAAAAGAGGGTAAGTGGGTTTTAGGCTAAAAAAGGGGGAAAACCCTATTTTAGAGGGTTTGTTGGGAGGTCTGCGTAAGGTCATTTACTTATAAATTGGAATGACAGCTACCTTTTGAACTTTTCCGAAATTTCTCCAAACATGACAATGAGGGCAAAAAAGTATCACTTTGGGTACCCCATGGCCCACGACAAAATATTTAGACCTTCATGGTTTTGGATAAAAGATAGTTCAAAGGAAAAGTTGTCTGGAAATTACTTTGCTTTGATGGATCCTTCTACAACTGGTAGAATGCTGTGCCTTTGGTCTGTAATATGCGTGCTTTACGAATATCCCGCAGCATTTTGAAGCAGGCTTCAAACCTTAATGCAAATTAAATAAATTAGACTTATATATGTTTCACATTTCATTCACATTATTTATTTTAACAGGTATAACCATGGATTATTTAGTGGCTCTTAACCAGCACTAGCTGTAATATTTTTATTTTTAGGCTAAAACAGAATTATATGGATCTGCATCCAGTTCACCTGGAATAGATAGGAGCACTCATTTATAAGACATTTATCAAGTTTGGACTATTTTTGTGTCCCTTAAATTTTTTATTAATTACTTTGTTCAAGACCCTCGCAATCAAGTCTACATTGCATTTCAAGCCAAATTGCAACGCCTAACGAAATGACCTAATTACAAGGCCGTGGTGAGAAATTATAGTTGTTGTTAAGAAATTATATTTGTTGTTAAGGCCATCACCATAGCAACCATGCTTTGCGGCTGTTATCGTTATGGCAACAACAACATATATATATGTTAATTTGTTTCAACTGACAGGCAGTGGAAGATTGTCCATCATGACAGGTATTGTGTGTTATGAGTGCCATATTTTGTGGTGAGAAATCTTATTGTTAGGTTATCACCAGAGCAATCAAGGTCACCAGAGCAACCAAGGTCACCATGGCGATGACAACACATGCTGCTAAACTTTTTGTTTTTTGTCCATCACCCTGCTGGATCCTGTACCTTTGTGCTATCCCATTTATAGGCATTTTTCTCCCTAATATACATGCTGGATTTTGTGTTGTATATTTCCAGAATTTTAACAAAACTTCCGAGTGCCGAAGCCCAGTGTCAAAGTAGGGATAAGTTGCCCATAGATATGATTTACACAGATATAGTCGGACTGTCCCAGTTTAAGCGAAAGGTCAAAAATGGATATGGCAAATTCAGGTATTTCGATTTTCAAATATAATTTGAGTGCATGCGTCTTTTTAAGTGAACCTTTCCTTGTTGGACTCCTATTGTAGTTTCTTGATAGTTTTCTCCGATAGTTTTCCTCTGATAGGTTGCATGCTTCCCTGTTTCAAATTTGGTCGTGTTAGATCTTACATAACCTACTATATTGCCCTTCTGGCTGTTTCAGCTTAGAGTTACAAGTACATTACGAAACAGGACAATTTTGATACTTCTTAAGATTGGAAGTAATATCTTTCTGAAGCTATGGCTTGTCCACCTTGAGAATGTTTTTTGTCCAAAAAAAACATTGTTTCAGTTGAGAAATGATTGTAAAAAGTAGTAGTCGTTACTAAAATTTAAAATATTTAACCGAAATGCACTGTAATGACTGTACAGTGCCGCCTGTAAGTAAGTGAAACGCATGACATTGTGCCATTGCATCAATGCTAAACATCCTCAGCCAAACTGCTTGTGGAGGCATGAATTCTCATCGGATGAAAGGGAAACAAAGTGGGTCATAAAGGCCGATGTGTGAGGCAAGTGGGATAAAAATAGCAGCCTATTTTCTTCGCTGTAGTCGGAGTTAGGTATTGGTCAAAGTCTTTGATAAGTAAGTGAACCACCCTTCCCTATCGTTTAACATTGGGCCTGCGTTTCACTTACTTATCAAAGACTTTGACCCATACCTAACTCCAACTACAGCAAAGAAAATTGGCTGCTATTTTTATCCCACATGCCTCACATATCGGCCTTTATGACTCAAAATGTTTTCCTCTCATCGGATGAGAATTCGTCCTTCCAGACGCATTTTGGTTAAGGATGTTTAACATTGATGCAATGGCACAATATCATGCGTTTCACTTACTTACAGGCGGTACTGTATATATACCTGTACATGCCACATACACATCTTAGTCTAGTCTAATATGGTACCTTTGATCTTATGTTGATGTAACTGTACCATATTATGCTTAATGCTTGTGGTACTCAAGTAATTTTGCACCAGCTTGATGAAATATTTTTCTGAAACTGCACAATTTCAACAAACATTTTTCGACATTCATGACATACCTACTTCAGACTGATGCAAATTTACTGCCCCAATTCCTAATATTAGTAGTGTAGAAAAACTACACCATAGACTAGAATGTTAAACTGTTTAAACTGATCAAAATACCATGTGGTGTGACAAACACTATTTTTTACCTTGTAATTGTATACTTCACTTCTGTAGCTTTTCCTATGATATTACATGTTTTATATCATAATTGATATTCATTAATTATGTCAATTAACCATACCGTACATTTGGCCGAAGTAAGTTATGGCCTACTATTCTTCCATTATTGAAAGATACTGTACAACCAAATTGATTATAACTGTAAAGTTAGGTTCTCACTTTTCGATCTTTATTAATGTTAGCTTTCTGAATAATATCGACCTTTGTTTGCAGAAAACTGAATTAATTAATGAAAGTGATAAATTTTTACTTTGATTTTCAGCTGCCTACTTCGAATCATAGATTCGTTTGGCACTGAGCCAGCTTTCAATTGGGAGCCGTACGCAAAATCCCACAAGTTGAAAACTCAGTGGGGGATGCAGAATCTACACCCGCAGCAGTTTTTCACTATGTTTCGTAAGTATGAGCACAATTAAACTTTACCATAATACTTTTGCCATGGGAAAAAAAACTTGGTTTAAACTGAAAATTCTGCATGTCAATAGGCCTAGCGACCCAAGCGTAGTGAATAAACTGTCATATTATGGTGGCCCCTTGTAACAGTGTCTATGCTGGGCTAGTAAAAGATCCCTTACATGGGGAAATGACTAAATGTGTAAGATATGTACTTCTACTCCAATCTCCCTCATTTCTGTGCCCTTCTCCTGTCCTATTAGTGTATAAATACGGGACTTAAAGCCCTAATCATCCATCTATCCATCCCTCTCCAATCTCATCTAACTACCCTACATATTAAGTGGCCAGGACTGGTCTTAGAGGCTTGTAAATACAATTTGTCTATTTGTATAAATATGTGTTATCGATCTATCTATTTACAGATGAGTTTATCATGAATGAATCCGAAATAAGGCCTGTTGCAATTTCTTTTTCGATTTTTTCCAGCTCATTCTCCGGACAATTCGTTCATGGGATTCGTGGTCGAAAATCACATCAACAGTTCCATGGTCGCTGGAATTGAACGAAAAAATCTAGCCGTTGTTTACGGCAAAGCAGAGTATATGTGGCAGGTAAGTTCTGGGATGGTACTATGGTATTGATAAATAATTTCTGTTTTCTATGAAAAATGTACTTGTATATTGGCCAGGGTGCAAGGAAATGCCTTCAAAAGTACGTTAAGAAGGAAAATAAGAGGAGTAATAGTACATCAATTTTGATTTAATCGGGTTCAGCATTAATCGCTCAAGATGAAATCTCCTCATAATTGTATGTAATGACACAATCTCAAGATTTTCAATGGGATGACCTGTGCATGAGCATGACTGGCAAGGCAATACCGGAACTGGCATTAGGGGCGGCACTTTCCACGGACATCATCTATCTATCCGTTTATCTATTTAATGCTATCTATCCAATGCATGACTGAACTAACTGGATTTGCATAATTTTCCCTCCCGACAGGGGAAGGAGAAGTACTTAAGTATTATCAACAACTACGTGGAGATCCATGGAACAGTCTTCCCAGGCACCAGAAAGGGAATCCCCTCCTTCGTGCACAACCATGGCATCCTCAGCGGGCTGGAGCTGCACAAACTACTCAGACAATCAAAGGTGAGAAAAGTGCATTATTATCTGTATTGGAGATGCTATATGAGTGAAGGTTACTGGCTTGGAGTCAAAAATCGGAACAATCGGAGCTTTCGTTTGCATTGATACGGTAAACACTGACTTCTCATCAAAGATCTGATGCCTTTGATCAGGGGCTTCTTGAGTTACAGATCACTTGGTGAATGTGGGCAGTTATTTGAAGAAGTTTATCTGATACATGTATAAGAAAGTTTCTCGCTAGTACTCCTCTAAGCTCCAACTTTTAGGACTCCGGCAGCCAAATGGAATCATTGTATCTTCTTTGTCCATGCTGTGCAAGTGAAAGATCCCTCATGTGGTGTAAATGTGTAACGTTGTTGTAGACTCCGCTCTCTCACACCTCATTAATTAAGACTCATTAGCAGAAAGAATTGGCCTGAGAAGGCTGCACTTCCTGTATATTTACATACTTACTGACCTTCGCTGTATTTTGAAAAGTTTTAAAATGTTTCCGCTGGGTTTCGAACCCAGGACCTCTCGCGTGTTAGGCGAGCGTGATAACCACTACACTACGGAAACTGTTGAAAACTTACAGAAACAGCTAAAAAATCATCCATAGAAAAAAATTAGCTTTCCTTACCATGTAACACAGGTGTTGAAATTGACCATTTACTCATAAAGCTGATCTTTATCAATGTTTATCAATGAATCTGTGAAATGCCGGCCAAAAAGGTTCCTGAACTTTGAAAGGGTGAATGAATTTTCTTTTTTTTAATGAGTTCAGAGTAATTGACGATATAATTCTAGTGACTTATCTGTTGTCAATATTTATGTTTACTTAATAATTAAGGTGGCCCCTTGTTAGCGGCTATTTAAGCCTTTAAGGGATCTCCTGACTCCATGTAAAATTTCCTTTTTGAGTCAAATAAATTCATTCTGAGTCTGAGTCTTAACCCGTTTTCAACAAACTCGGTGAAGAAACAGGTGGATAGATAGTGGGTTATTACATTGTATGTAAGTGAGCCATCAGAAAACTAAAGAATAAAAAATTCTACTTGATGCCTACAATATGTACTGGGTCATCAATAGAATTTGCAAAACAAGTTATAATTATGACGTCAACCATACAGATTTGCGTGTCGGGCGCCTTTTTCCTCAACAATATTCAACATGCTTAAAAGTAGTTGCCCTTGTCTTAAGAAATAACCTGCTGCAAAGTATTTAACCAAAATGTTTCCGCTGGGTTTCGAACCCAGGACCTCTCGCGTGTTAGGCGAGCGTGATAACCACTACACTACGGAAACCCACAGAAATTGACCAGTGATTCGCAATCTAAGTACATTATCTGTGCTATTGATCCCAAATCAATGGTCTCATTCAAATTAACCATCACATCTGCGCTATGTGCACTTGTGGCAGCACTGGCGAATATTTTCTGACAGATGTTGAAACTGCTCATTTATGCATTGCAGGTCCTTTTTAAAAGACATATATGTAGGTATGTAAAAGATCCCATGTGAGGCAACATGAAGTGAACTCCCTTCTCTGCATTTACACCAACCTATAGAAACATCTCATTACAGGAAACTTCAAATGCTACATTCGACAAAACTATCCTCTTTCTCCTCTAACCTTCATTCCTTCCTAGACTTCTCTTGAGTTTCCCCTCTCCCTTTTTCCCTTTTCCCTCCTGTTTCTTCCCTCCCCCTCCCCCCAGCCCGCATTGTTTCTCCCTTCCTAGTCCCTACTTTTCTCTCTTGTTTCCACTAATAAAGGGTCCTCCATCTTTCTTTTCTTCCCTCTCTGTCCCCTGTGTTACCCACTGTCCCTCTATTTTCCCCTTCCCCTCCTCCCCCATCTCCCCCCCTTCCTCCTTCGTCCTCAATCTTTGCCTGCCCCCACCTCCTTCTTTCCCTCCCCCTACTTCTCCCCCCTCCCCCTTCTTTCTCCTTCCCTTTACCTTCCTCTTTCTTTCCCCCTTTCCCCTTTCCTCTATCTCAACTAATCAAACTACCCTTAAGTGTGATACAAGTCCTTTGTATCAATTTATAACAAACTTTTTGTTCCGTTTCAGATCTTCATTGGGCTAGGGTTCCCTTACGAAGGCCCCGCCCCCTTGGAAGCCATCGCCCATGGCAACGTATTCATCAACCCCAAATTCCATCCACCGCACAACTCGGAAAACACCAAATTCTTCAAAGGCAAGCCTACTTTTAGAAAGGTTAGTACTGTGATATACATAGCTAAATCTATCGATAAATAAACACGATAAACCAAAGATCTATATAAGTACTTATATAGATCTTTGGTTTATCGTGTTTATTTTTGGAATATCTTGAGTAGCCTCCTGGTGGTAGGTCGTAAAACTGCAACATATCATTCTCATTACATATAAATCTACCCCGTAAAGAATTCCCTCTGCTAATGTTACACTTCCTGCAATGCTGCATTATTGTTTCGATTCCTATAGATCTCATTAGCACATAGTTGTGGCCAATTTGGAATGTTTTGTTTAAGCAATAACGCGCGATATTTTGTTCATATTTTGTCACCTTTTTCTTGAACTGCAGTGAATTGGTTTTATTTTCATGTCTTGATGTTGGCAATTACTTAATTTCTGCGAAAGAAAGCCTTAAATTGGACAATGCCATGATTGTGTGAATGAGCAAGCTTATTAACAATTGTCTATTTCTTACAGCTAACTAGTCAGCATCCGTATGTAGAGGACTTCATTAAAGAGCCCCATGTTTACACAGTGGATATCAATCAGCCTGACCAAGTCAAGCAGGCGGTGGAACACGCTCTGAGAGCTCACGAGGAAGGAAAGGTCGGTTGTGGGTTCAAATCTCTGACTAAATCTTTATATTCTAAGTTTTCTTTGTCTCAGAATAAATACAAACTTTCATTCAATTATGAAATATGATGAAGATACATGTGTCTTAAAAAATGATATAATGGAATGAAAAAGATAATCAGAAAATATGTATCATGTTAAAGTATTAATTAAAAGTCTTTATAAAAACGGCAATTCTGTTTCTAATATTTCAAAATGTCAGAATAAATCTATGATGTTATATTAAGTATATAATGATTATGATAACTCAGCTTCTAATATTTCAAAATATCTTATGTTACTAATTTCTAGCTGAAATCTATTTATCTGTAAACTTTCGCCTTGTATTAAACAGTTTCTGGCACTGCCTGTAGTTTCAGGAAAAGGTACAGGCCCAAAATAAAATATACTTTTGTAAACAGTAAGAAAATATGAAGATGGTAAAAAAAATTGTGAATTCTTTTCTAGGTCAAATCATTCCAACCTTACGAGTACACGGAGGAAGGAATGTTGCAACGTCTTAGTGCCTACATTCGCCACCAGGATTTCTGCAGCAGAGACGCCACCTCGTGGCCTCCAGAGGAATCTGTGACGTTCACTGTCGGGCTGCAAGGGCAGTCATGTAAGGAGGCCTGCATGTCTAGCAGTGAGTATCAGAGTATTGTTGACAAAGATAATAATGTAATTCATTCTAATAGGCATATCCTTGAATCTCGAAACTCAAAAGGATCCAGTTAATATCCCTTTCTCTTGGATGAAATAAAGTTAACTTGACTTAGGTTTGCACAAGCTCTTGGTTTCTAACTTTGAATTTTTGGGTAAGGAATAATATTAAAAAAAATTAGGGGAAAGGTTACTGTTTTTTTGACACGGAATTCTAAAAACCAAGAAAAAAAGAGCACTTCCATCATCTCATCAATCAACTCTCGTAAACGGCCATAACTTTGTTGGCTGCACATTCCATCCCTATCTACCTACCGTACCCAATATGATGAAAATAAAACTATAAAGGCTTAATCCTTCCTGCCCTTTGGAATTCCATAATTTTGTGACAATTTCATAGCACAAAGGTCTGAAACTTTGACTCGCCCAGAGCTTTCGTCCATCTCTCATGGACTTCCGCAGCTGTCTGGACAGTTGATGAAAATTATGATGAAAATAATTTCTGCAATCATTTATTTTTATTTTCAGACATGATATGCGAACCCTCTCACTTCACTCGTATTAACTCACAAGAGGTTTTG
The DNA here is from genome assembly GCA_026936325.1 of Platynereis dumerilii. NCBI lineage: Eukaryota > Metazoa > Annelida > Polychaeta > Phyllodocida > Nereididae > Platynereis > Platynereis dumerilii. The sequence continues at coordinate 11,153,406 of JAPTHN010000012.1, read as the reverse complement.
GAGAAAAATATCGGAACATGCAGCAACTTAAAACGTGCTGAAGACATTTACTTTCCTGCTTTTAGACCTGACTCCAGTCAGTGTATCTTACAACAACAGCCGATGTTGTTTTCTTGCGTCGGGGAACACCCTGATCTAGCCAGACTATGTCCGTGCCGAGACTTCATCGAAGGCCAAACGGCGATGTGCAAAAGTTGTTTATGATAGTAATTATTTATAGGTGTTTATTTATATAAATCTATATCTATATTTGTATACTCAGTACTTATTGCTCTGATACATGTTCTGATACTTGTTCTGAGACTATTGCGCTGTTTAATATTGCACTATATGGAGGCTAACATTACATTAATATGAGCCTATTGTGAGTCTTCTTTATTCGCCATGTATTACAGCAAATTATGCTGACGCCTAACATTAATTCCTAACATGATGATTTATAGGAGGACGGGAGGAGGTGAAAAGGAGTATCGTCCGAAGATTTGTTTTTACGTACTAAATTTAAGTCATTCGGGACTTTTCCTAACTAATTATAATAATTAGATGCAGCTTTTGTTGGCGAAGTACAAGATAAATTTGTTGGTATTATGAAAAACTATTACTTGTTTTTCACTGAACAGTGAGCCTATAAGAAGATTTCTTTGTATTTTTCCAGTCATTCAGAATTTATATTTAAATCATCGCTATGATTGTGGCCAACTTAAATCTTTGTTTCTTGATAATATGTCATTTATAAGCAACTGGATTGCTGTATACATATATAACATATATTTACAAAAATTATCACAGTAAAATATTTTAAAATGATAATATATATGAATCAATCATGTGTCACATTTATGGAAATCCTTTAGATATCTGAAGTTGTTTTATAATGTTATTCGTTTTCATGATGTTTAATTTATTGCTTCATAAATTGTTACTGGAATTTGTTTCATGGTTAGATTTTGTATTTTAACATCAATGTATAGCGACTAGCGAGCATAGTTATAAAATCTTGCTGCAAGTTTATATCTTGAATCTTATTGGGACCACTAAATAGATATTGAAGGAAAGATAATAATTATTTGCTACCATAAGGTTATTCTTTTGTCAAAGTAATAAATTTCAAGACCTATGATACTGATAACATAAAAAAAATTTTCAAAATTTTGTTTACAATTTTCACAAGGAATTGATCCAATTGGTGCTGCTATGTACTGCCGCTATTTGGACTTGGCATCAAAATTTTATGGGAAATCATTTAAGGAGGTATTGCTATTTTTAGAGGTGTTGCTATTTTTATTGCAGCTATTTCAAATTAGCGTCAAGTATCATACATAGTTTTACAGAATGGTAATGTCATGAAAGTTTTTGAAGATTTGCTAATGGCTCTTCGCTTTATTAAATATCTATCATGCATTTGCTACTTGGCTAGCTTGAAACATCAAGCTCCGTGACCTACCTTTAGGAACTTGTAAAGTTACAAATTAATGCTGCAATTTTTGAAAATTTCGCAATCTAATGGACTTGTGCCTTCTTGCTAGTAAGTAATCAAGCTTTTGTATCGTGAAAATACTAGCAGCTCAGTGAGCTGAATAGCCATATCTTTTGCCGATTGAAGTTGAAAATTTATTTAAGTAGTGGTCCGTTAAATATTAAAATGTCTTTTACAATATAACATAAATGGTGTGTACAAATTTTGGTAGTACTAAACCAGTTTGTATATCAGATGCTAAGACATGCATGTATAATCCCTCGCTATGTTGATGTACGCAGTTCCCCAACACCCTTTAGAAACAATATGAATTTTGCTAGTTGGCCAAAACTTTTATTATTTATCATCATGGAAAAACTTATGAATGTGGAAATCAAACCATTGCAACGATGGAAAATTGACTTTTGAACATAAGTCAGTGATTATCAGAGAACATTTTCTGGGAAAACTCCAAAAAAAGTTAAGAATTTATCTGTAGGCCATCATTGCATGAAAATTCTCATGAAAATTCCATTGAAAAACTTGCAAATTATTTGTTAGAATGCAGTGTGTAAAATATATCTCTCTCTTTGTAAATACAATTCATGATATATTTTGTAAATTTTATAATTTCATCTTCAAGCATATATCATAATTATGTAATCACCATCTTGATATATATATTGTATATTTTGATAAATCGCTCGATCTCTGGAGTTGAAATTATGTTTCTAAAATGTTTCCGAGGTATTGCTACTACTGTCCCAGTTTTATATGTTGAAAGCTTGTGAGAGCTTCTAATGCTGTAAATATGCTAATGATTAAAGTAATCGACATTTGTATTAAACCGTTGTAAATACTTCAATATAATTATAAATAATATGTATATGATGTAGCGTTTAAATTCAATGTAGATGTCAATTAAAAATGGCATTAAAATTATGAAAGTGTGAAGTAACTTAGCTGCGTTTATGTTATTGTAATCGAAGAAATTAATTTAAAAATTGATATCGTGATTCATGAAATTACCAGTAGTACTGGTTGAAGTTCAAGGATAATTGCAAAACATTTAATATATTGGCTTGTAGTATTAATTTTCCACGTGGCTTGTAAAATTACATGACTAATATATATATTTATAATCACAGCTATAGTTGTCGCTTGTACAAATTCTTTTTAAAAAATGTATGCAGGTATTTTGCAAATGTTTTGTGTGCTAATACTGTATGTCCTAACTTTTGGAGAAAAGTGTATGTGCCATTAAAAATTGTGTAGGGCTATTGCTAATAACCTACATGAAGAGATGATACAATTTAGTAAGAAATTGATAAAATTTTTAATGAATAGTTATTTGTTGTTTAGTTGTGTTTTCATATTGTCTAACAATGATTAATTATGCAAAATCTGGCCTATAATGTTGTTAAGGTTAAAATTTTTCCTATTTAGTGCTATTTAAATATGCTTTCGATGTCATTGTTCAGACTGAGTTTATTGTTGTTGCGAATTTATTAGTTGGCAGGGTATTATTTCTTGTTCTAGAACCGTCAAAGTATTTTTCAGTGCAAGTTCCATGTAAATAGGAAAATATCATATTTTCTTGCCATATCATGTGAAATATTGTAATGCTTAAATCGTAGAATTTTCTTAACATTTTTGTTTTGAAGTGTATTTATTTCTACATTTCATATAGTGGTCGTATCAAATCCACAGTTTTTTCATTTTTCACATTTTGTTGTATGTAAAACAATTTTTGTAGGTTTCGTTAAAATTCTAAAAAGATTACAATGTACTTTTAAATATCAAGGATTTTTTTAAAAATTATTGCGTTTGTTTTTTTAAAGTATAAATTTACAATTTATCAAATATTTTCCTATTATTTCCCAAAAAATTACGTAGTAGGTCTATTTATAATTGTATTAATTTATTGTATTGATATCATTAATTTGTACCTTGTAGTGACTTTATATTTTTTATCACATTTTTGATTTTTTGTTTGTTTCAACACTTTTTGATTTTTGACGTGTCATTCAATCATGCTTGCAGGTACCCCAGTATTGTTATGTATACACCCTATTGAATAATGTTAAAAATAAAATTCATGTCCTATCTATATCATTGTTTTTTGTGTGTTTGTGGCGACTGAGAAATTGTTAACAGACACGTACTTGATATATCTTGTAAAATATGTAATTATTACAAGAAATATAGAACAGAATGTTTTCAAAACATTCATAGCCATTTCACAACTTCCATACACTAATGACTGGGCCTTGTAAATTCATTTTCTCATACTTTCTATCCATGTCTCAGTATGGTACCTCAGTCTTCGGGTTAAGGTCACTTTTGTCGTTTTCCATTCTTTTTTGCTTAGGTTTTCCAATGTGTGTTCTCTTCATTCAGAAAAAGTTTGTACGATCTTCATTTGGTTCTGTCACTCATACTGTCTTGTATTTATATTAGGTTCTAACTCTCTCTGCTAGATTTATCAAATTTAAATGGAGAAATGTAACAGGTATATATGATTCATCCGTATCCAAATAATTGCTCATCTCGTAAAAAAATTGAGAAACTGCATATGAGTGATGGTAAAGTAACTGAGATGTGACAATAATACCAGTCTCCATTGTTATTTTATTTTACAATCAACTGATCAAATTGCATGAAAAGAATTATGAATATACTTCAATTTAATATGCCAAGACACATAATGCAAGCAGGTGTTCAGTTCGTTTTAATTGAGCACTGCAAAGTCTGGGCCGCATTTCGTGACTTCTGGTTTCCATGGCAACAGATTAGGCTTTTATTTTTATGATCTGATTTTTCGGGAGTTATTTGCAAATTACGTCAATATTATTTGACCCAAATATCATGTTTCTACATCAAGTCTAGCAAAAGTTATAACTACAGAACTTATGGAAAACCCCTCGTATCACAGCGGCTTCTAAACCAATGGACGTGAAGTTATTATATTATGTATTCTACAATGTATGTGCATGAACTTGGTTTAGGATCCCCTGTGATCTGTATGTTCTGATTGACTTGAAGGGGGGGGGGGAACCCCCTGGATCCGCTCCTACAGACTGTGGACTTCATAAGACTGCTGAGGCTGAATTTGAAGCAGAGTACTCTTAGATAGATAGGCCTAATAGCTCCTAATGCTTGTGCAGCTAGAATAAGAATGAAACTAATGGCTAAATTTATGTCGGCATGAATAAACAATTAGAAGGTTTATTAATTTAACTTTATTTAGAAGAAAATGCTTTCCTACTCAAACTTTCTCAGCAAATGAAATATATATTGGATCTCTGCCACGTGCTCTTAACATTCTAGTTTGACAGAGGGCAGTGCAGTGCAGTTCAATTGGAATGGAACGCCACCTAGAAATGGCAGAATTTTCTAAAATTTGGATTGCAAAAGAAGATGATCAAGACATCAGTTTCAGTTCAGCATTTATGCAGTCATTGACTCATTGCAGTGCCTATTCCTTGAGTATTGTAGAAAAGCCTGGCCAAAAGCCTATACAAGATATAGATATGTCCACTCTTGTCTGTCTTAATTGTAACAGAAAACACTTTAGACCTTCATACTTTCCTCAATAGCTATAATGTCTCTGAAGTAATTTTTCAGCTAAAATGAGCAGAGGCTGACATTATGATGAGATGATAATGCTGTGAGTCCACACCAAGGCACTCCCTGTTCCCAAAAGCGGGATCTTTTACTCACAAGTTGGGGCTAGGACCCAGGAACTTTTAGATTAATATGAGATTTTCCCCAATCAATGTCAAACTTTTACTTTCCACAGATCCTACCTGGCTCTGCCTGAGAGCCCAACACAGATCAAAACATTCTTATGGAAGACTGCTGAGTGAAGTTGTTCCATAAAATCACTGGAGCATGACTGCAAATTGACCTGTGTGACCTCAGTCGAAAAAGAACAATCTTCGCCTAGCGGTGAGTTGGGGAACTACACTTGATGGCAGGTTTTGGCATAGTTTGTCAAGACTGCTCTCTCTCTTATGAAGGAATTACGTTGTTTTCTGGCTATTTTCTGCATCTAAAGGATTTACTGACTGCTTACTGAGATTCAGGACTTCTTACAGCCATGTCCCGGCCGACTGGGCAGCCGGGCAGCACTTCTAAGGTGAGTCCAACCAAATTTAAAAGTCCCAAAAAAGTTTTAAAGACTGCACAAAATCCACCTGCTATGTCTGTGCCATACAGGATTGTGCTATTGCTGACTGACACCAATGTTGACAGAGGCGTAGCCTGTCTATAATGCAAGAATAGGTTGAGAAATTCAAGAATATTGTACCAAATTGTAAATATATGTGTAGTTAAAATGTTCTAGAAATAATAAATAGATCTGTCTGTTTAAAAAGATACAGCTCTAGCCAATCTAGGCCTATAGGCCTATAGGTGGAAGTATTCCAAGCTTGCATATCATTCATTCAATTGTTGAAATCATACAAATAATATCCTGTAATTTGTATCTTTTTATGGAAGGCTGATTAATTTCTGTTGACATTAATTTATGAATAATTATGATGCCTCAAATTCAATATATAGCCTGTATAACATAAGGGTATGTGCCCTTCAACTTTTTAATACAAAAACACCCGAATCCACACAAGTTTATAAATATATATAATGAAACTTCTATTGTCATTTTATAATGTGTTCCGTATGATATTTTCTATTTTGAGTAATTTCCATTTACTGCCACATCACATAATCCGGATAACATATAGTCCATAATTGTTCTCTGTGGACTTAGCAGATGGTGAAGATAAGAGAAAAACTGGCAAAGATAAGCAAATATACAAAGATAAGACATTGACACATTAGGAAACTATTAATTATCTTTCCATGGTTACTATGTAAAGTAAATACTCAACCAAGTAGTCAGGTGTATTTGGATTTTTTAAAAAGCCAGTCCAAAGTCTATCTAATAGATTGTCTGTCTATTTATCTATCTATCTATCTATCTATCTATCTATCTATCTATCTATCTATCTATCTATGTCTTTTTGAGAGCTCCTGAGTGCCTGTCTGTCCCAAACTATCACCTATTTTAACTTTCTGTCTTTTTATTTATCTATTTATCTATCTATATCTATCTATATCTATCTATATCTATCTATCTATCTATCTATCTATCTGTCTATCCACCTGTCTACCTGCCTATCTTAACACATATTGTCTTAATCATCAAATTAAAACTCAATATTAACCATGTATTGGGGGCCATTAAAATCTGGTATTATTTCCTTAAATAGTAAATGTATCAAAGCAGTATTTATCAGGAGTCCCATATAAATGGCATATGGCACATGTCTGGTCAATGACTCAGGTCTCCAAGCTCAGCTGTATTTCAAGTTCCACAAATTCTTTTGGTGATAGTTTTAGGAATAAGATTAGTGTATGTGTGTGTCTGTGTGTTGACAAAACAATGCATTGAATGGTGTAATTGTGAGGGCTGTTGGGACAGTGTTTATTTTCCAAAAACGAATAATTTATAATTTGTGTGTGACTCTATAAAAAAGGAAGAGATATCTGTTTAATGACATATTGGAATGCATTTGAGATAATGAATAGATTAGCGAAGTCCCATGTCAGTCTTTGATCTATGTATCTATCTATCTGTATAGATCAATCTATCTAGCAATCTATCTATCTGTCTGTCTGTGTGTCAACCTAACTTTAGTTCTTTCTTTGTATTTATGCTTACTTGTCTATTTAAACTTTTAATGACAAAACAATATTTCAATCAACAAATCAATAAATGTATCCAACTATCTGTCTATCTATACATCTATCTATCTATCTTATATTTATATATCCATCTATATGTTGGTTACAAGACTTTAATCAATCAATCAGTCAATCAATTAATCAATCTATCTATCTATCAGATTCTATCTATCCATCTATCTATCTATCTATCCATCCATCTGCTTATCCATTTATTATTTTTTTGCAGAAATTTGTCCTGATAGGTATTTTGTTTTTTCATATAAATGATTAACCATGTTAACCCATGATTCACAATTATTGGACAACATGTGCGTAATGACAACACATTATGTCTTGTTAGTAGAAGAACTTTGTTACATAGTGGGGTGCAATTATCATAATTTAGTAATTAATTCATGTAAACAGAGCATATGGAGCATAAAAAAGAAATAACAAGTTAGGTAAATAGATTTTTTTTTTTTTTGGTTATGTCACAGACGTATTGAGTCATGACGACAAGTGTGTACCTAATAAACAAAAGTCGAGATAGATAGATAGACAGGAAGATAGATAGATAAATAGAGTGATTGATAGATAGATCGAAAGATAGATAGATAGATAGATAGATAGATAGATAGATAGCTAGCCAGACGGCCAGATAGATAGACCAAGATAGATAGACTGAAAGATAGATAGATCAGCAGATAGATAGATGAATATAATAATATTATATTCAGAAATATTGATAGATATATATTTTACAGATAGATTATAGATAGTCAGGCACATAGATTGAAATTGTCATTGCGTATATTTTAATTTTATTGACATTTGATTAGATTTAAATCATTCAATCTCATTGCTGGTTAGTTCAAATTCAGAATGTAACCCGATTTTTATTATTTTGCTGCGTACATGTTGACAAATATTATGTTTATTTACTTTCATTGTGGTGGTAGATATATAGGGCTATTATGTAGATCATAAAAACCATAAATTATGTCATCGTAGTATCCTAGTATCCTCGGTCCGTGTAAACTTAAGACATAACAAGTTACAGGAATTATGAGTACAAATATTTCTGTTATATTTAACAGATGTCATTATTTTATCAGGATTTCCTTTTCAAGCAACTAAACTGTAAAAAGGAGGATGTTAGTAAATTCCAGGGTTTGTTTGGGTCTAAAAATAGATTATTAGATCAGTTAGAACTTAGATAATTTCATGGGATATAGTGCTGGGCTACAGTGCCCTTCGAAAGTATTTGTCCAACATTTTCTGGATCTGCATAGGCGGATCCAGATGGGGGGTGGGGGGGGGGGATTTGATATTTAGAGCAACCCCTCCCCCCCATTTAGCCTTTCATTCATGAGATAAATCTTTCATATTTCTCTTTTGGGAAAAACAAATTCCAGGAATCAAATGTTATAACTTCTGCCCCCTCCCTTTTCGAAAATTTCCTGGATCGACAAGTACCCCTCCCCCCCCCTTGTCCGCCAGGGGGTTGTTACCTTTGATTGAGGCAGTTTCTTAAAGCATTGATACTAAAATTAACAATATTTTAAAAGAGAAATTCTGATTTACGACCTACTGGTCTAGATATTAGATTCAGGTGACCTAAAAATTTTGTAATTACTTTCAAGTTTAATGAGGTCAACAGTATCATTCATCACAATATAGATATGTAGGTCCAACCTGTCCTAGTGCGTACAATTTGTCTTTTATGGTTTGATTATAGGTCATATGACTTCTGAGCTATTTAATGACAATTGTATTGTTACATTTGCACTGTTTCCTCCCTAGGTGGTACACAAGTAGGTCATGTGATGTCTAGACTGTCTAATGGCCACCATTGAAAAGCAATTTCCTTGAATAAAGTTGAATTGAATTAAATTCAATCATTAAATTCCAATTTGTATCATTTAACTTACTCCAGACTACTGAAGAATATTTTAGTATTTTTTGCTATTGATTTGGTTAATTGATTCAGTTTTGTCAAAAAGTGAAGAAATTCAAACAATTAAGTTCGCTTTGAAGTCAGACCATTATTGGTCAATGACATATTCATTGGAGATCTGTACTTTTTGCTGTATGATTTGAATTTTTTTCCGGCAATTCTCACATATTTTGCTGAAATTTTTCAGCTTCGTTGATTGATCACAATATTCAAGTCATTTTCCTTTTACAAACCCCTTTTATAATGGTTTCCAAACCAATCAGTCATTTCTATAGTAAATTTTCTATAGTAGGCCTACATTTCTAATTGATTGTTGGCCTACCAAGATGCCCTGAGGGTTCAATGATGCTGACAATTTTTTTCACTCAGATTTCATATTGTAATTTTTTGTATGGATGTATTTCAATTTATAAACTCTGTTCTCTACCATCATCATCGTAGTACCATGCGGGGGAAGTAAAAGATTCCTCACATGGAGTAAATTTGAAACTTTTTGAGTCTGCCCCTCCCATATATCTCATCAATTGACCCTCGTTAGCTACCAGAATAAATATGCATAAATGCAAGTCTACCGGACGACATAGTCTTAACTGAGTCTCTTACCCATTTGGAGAACAATGATTCCGTTGTAACTCGCAAAACACTAAAGACTGTCTAAACTTCTAAAGGAATAGGACAAGTCACCAAACCACAAAAATTCCAAGGCTGATAAAATGTCACTTCAGCTCACGACAACAGTATTAAAGAGGGTATTCCTATGGGTAATTTGAAGAACTAAGAGATTATCATATGATTATAGACCAATTTTACAAGCCTAATTTCTTAAGGGAGAAAGGGGGGGAAGGCTGGTCTAGTGGTAGTGTGCTGGACTGCCAATCACTTGGTCCAGGGTTAGAATCCAGCTCTTTCTGGGTCATCTGGGCTTATGTTGGATGGCTGTTTCAATCATCCTTCACCTCACTGCTGTGTCCTCCTCCTGTCCTATTTAGCCCACCTAGTGCATAAATACAGGAAGTAAAGCCCCAATTATCCATCCATCCATCCTATGGGTAATTTAAAGAACAGAGATTACAGACCTATTTTACAAGCCTACCTTCCTAAGGGAAAAATATGTGCAAGTTATTAGAATTCTGGGATGTTTTTAATAGAAATAGGGGTTCACCTTGACAACTGCAATGAAAAAGTAGGATTTTGTTGAAAATATATTTGACAATTTAACTCTAAAACACCAATAAACTTTGGGCTCTCATCTACTGCCATGCATCGGTCACTGCAGTGACCTTTAGTGCAGGAATATCATGAAAGTCAAATGATTTACATCTGATTTATAATAATTTATTGATTTAAATGGTCCTGATTAAAGAAAAAACAAAACCAAAAAACCCTATGTAGTCTGCTTCATCATTAATGAATTATAATCTTAAATTGCCTAATTTTAACTGACAGATATATTTTCCATAGACACATGCATATCATGACACAGAACTTATGCATGATGATTGCCCATTGTGCAGCATGTATAGACAAGATTCGCAATTTCGCATTATCACATTCCATGCCATGGTAAACTATTTCAACATATCGTACAATAGAGACATGAGCATTCTGTGGTTTACCTGAAATTTACTGACAATGCTGACTACATTGTGATACGCCATTGTCAACTTTTGTTAACCTGTGTTGTTACCCATGACAATACCAAATATTTTCTATGTTTTTTAAAACTTCTTTTTTAAACTTTTTTTTACATATTTTTTTACATTCACAAAAGTGGTGGGGATTTCAAGTAACAATCGGCCTTTATAAACTTGAGTTCAACTGACACACCGTTTGACAGAGGGATCCAGCACCAATAACACACATTTAGCAGTGTTTAGGAAAATTCACAATATATCACAGAAAATTACAGATGTGAAAGATGTGACCATACTGACCAAGTTATTTAAGTAAAACTAGTTAACTTCATAGTCATAACTGGTTGGGTTCAGGGTTCGAATCCAGCTCTTGCCGGGTCACCTGGGCCTATGTTGGACGGCTGTTTCAATCATCCTTCACCTCGATATAGCCCATTAAGGTGCTGCAGAGGCGTAAAACACACAAACACAATCATCCTTCACCTTATTGCCGTGTCCTCCTCCTGTCCTAATTGGCCTACAGAGTGCATAAATACAGAACGTAAAAACCAAATCATCCATCTATCTATCTATCGCTTATAATAGCGTTGGTGATATAAGGGACAGTTTTGTGTATCTAAAGCATGTGGAGTGCACTAAAACTCAGTTCATAGAATCATTATATGTGACCCTCTCCACCAAAATGAGTTCAAAGTAGGCAATTTATCTTTCCCAGAAATTAGCAAAATGTGTCAAAAGGTCACATTTTGATGTTTTTTAGCTCTGAGTACCACGTTTTAGCAAAATTAATTTCCTTTGAATATTTAAGAACATTTTATGAGAAATTGATTTTAAATTATCGAAATCGGGTGTTCTTCTTGATTTTTTTAGTTCTTTCATTGCAATAGCGAGAAATTCAAATGTCGTTTTCTGAAAGTTTCATGTTTCGCATCATCAATGTTTAAGGAGCCATGTCTTTGGATTGGATGGAGATATCATAACATATGAACCATCATTTTAAAGCCCATTTCCAGTAGAATAAAGTTATATTCACAACTTAATATGATAAGAGGCCGACTTTGAACCCATTTTGGTGGAGCAGGTCACATATTCTTAACTTTGGTCACATTTAGTTACAATTAGGTCTATTCACATCAAACTGTTTTGAAGATAAATGCAAAAGTTAGATAGGAAGGTATTGATCGAGTGATTGACATATAGATTGTCAGACTGATGTAGGTAGACAGATAAACAGATAGATAGACATAGTGTTTCCAAGATAGACACCATGTGTAGATTGTGCTGCTCAGGGGCTGTCGCTGCCTGCTTTTACTTCGAGCTCCAAGAATTTTGGATATTTTGTTGTTTGGCGATGGACTTTTGCTTTTTGCGACCAATAAATGTAGGTTATGTAAATGTTTCCAAGAAACTGTTCTTAAGTATTTTTAGTAGTGTTCATTATTTCTCGGTTCTACTGTATATATTCCTTGATAACATTCCATTGGAGCTCCTTTGAGTGGAATGAAATATCTGGGAATGGTGAGGTTTAATGGTTACCGAGTTACCCCATGTTTTGTCTGGGTAGCAATCACATAAAAAATCTGAAATTCCCTAAAATGTCACTGACAAAACTTGATAGGTTCTGGTGAAACCCATTTCTTAAATTTCTTCAAATTTCCTTTTAAGGTAATAGAGACACAAAAGGGGGTGAAACATTGACCTTTGACATGACCTGTGACCTACTTAATGGGGTAAAAGTCTTACCTACCTGACTTGCAAATTGTCTAAATGCTTTTTGGTGGCAGAAGTCAATGAGTTTAAAAAAGATTTAGGATTTTTCACCCATTAAAGGTCAAACCAAGTGAGTAGTCGGACAACATAATCCTATTACTATTGGTATTACTAATAGTATTAAAATGGAAGAACAAATTTGAACTAGAGCTTAGAAAGTTTCAACTTGAGGGCATTAGAATTCACAAGTAATTGGTGTTAAAAGCTTTGTACTGAATGTTTGGGCAAGGGATTAGGAAGGAAAAGGTATTGGTTTACTCTAAACTACTTTCTTTTTATTTTTTTGATTGGAAAGGGTGGGAAATTGATGTTGTTGTTTTTTAAATATTAGATATACATAGTGTGATAGGTAGAACAAGACCGAAACGGATATTGAAAGACAAAGATGAACAGATAGAATTATAGATGAATAGATGGATAGATAGATAGATAGATAGATAAATAGATAGATAGATAGATAGATAGATAGATAAATGAGCAGACTGGGAGTGGGAGATAGACAGATTGGTAGATAGATAGATAGATTATCACAGAATGATAGGGACTGAGGGCATGCACGATTTCAATTCTTTTTTTCTCTCTCTAATTTTGTAAGTAATAGACTTCTATGTTAAACGGCAAGTGCTTATGTTGCATTATATTTATTTCTGATTTAACCTATATAGTATATGTTTCTCTTCCATGACTTCTCTTTGTAGTTGATAACATCCAAATTACCAAATGTTTGTCAAATTAATTATCTCTCAGGTTTCATTTGTAAAACAATGTCTGTTTTGTGTAGTTTTCAGTACTTTTATTGTAAAATGTATTTTTGACACGAGAAAATATCCTGTGGAACAGTGGAATTCATACATTGAATCTAGTTCACATTCAATTGAATGCAAATGCAAATCTGGCAATTAAATTACATTTTTGTCAATCATTTTAGAATTAAATCCACTTACAGAGCTCTAAAACTTTCTCTTTTTTGCAAAGCAATTTTTGTTGGACACGCATGTATCATGATTGCAACATTTTGTTTGAATTTAAATAATGCTTTTTGAACTATGAGAGATGTACATGATTTAAATTTTTGATGAAAAATTTTGTCGTATATTTTCAAAAAGTCTCTCATGTTGACGTAATTTTATAATTGTATAGAAATATCCAATTCCATTTCTTTTATAAATAAATAGGTCATAGATAGACCAAAATGATCAACACTTAGGTTGCAATTGTGAGATAGATCTTTAGATTAAGATTAATAGATCAGTTTATTGATTTATTTGCATTTCATTCCAAAGATCATCTGTAATTGTATTTCAACATGTTAAAACAATACTGAATATGGTCAGTGTTGATTTAACTTTGATAAGCCATAAATGCATACATTGAAAACTATGAGAATGAATGTCACCAGTTGCAGATTTATTTTGAATACCTAATTCCATCTCAGATCTTCGGCGGCAGCAGATTTCCTACGAGAGAGGGCGCTTCGAGCATTAAACTTCAATGCGTGCGCGCTTGCCCTACAGCATGGCATCTTGCTGATGGGGCAGGTCAAAAAAGCATTAATATGAGTTGTTCGAGTAAGAACTATAAGCTCAAATTATTCAATCTTACGGCCGTAAGTCCCAGGGATATGGGCAGGTCATTCTTGGCAAGAGATGTCATCTTCTTTTCGCCAATTTCGCTCTTAAATGAGCGAGCCCCTGGCAGTTGGTGCTTCCTTAAGGCTCTCCATAACGTCAGGTATTTGACGGGCGAGCGGGTGGTTTTTTTGCAATCATCTTGAACACTACACTGTCCAGTGGGGTCCCATTAGTTGGACAAATGCCAGAGACTGACCATCTCTACTCCTTGTTGGAGCGGCGGCCCGAAAAGGGCTTTTATCTGCCGGCAATTTTCGCCATTTGCGTTGAGCAGGCAGGCTGCATTTTCGCCTACAGGGCTTTCAGCCAATCACAGCGCTCGTTACAAACGACCGCCGGGCTCTCGACCAATAGCGTCGCGTCTTACAAGGTCTCCTTGACTCTCATTGGTCAATAGCTGCATTTCCGCCTTCTTCCTCGATCTCGCATGGCGCTAGATCATTCTTGACTGAATGGAGGAAAGCCAGCTTCTGCCAGTCACCCTGCTCGCTCGTACCTAGCGTCATGTAGACGCTAGCAGGCATTGGAGCTCTCTGCTTTCTGATTGGTCAGCCTCAGTCAGTTCTACGGAGGGAGGGTTACGGAAGAGCGGCGACGTTGGTGGAGGGTGGGTTAACTGAAGAGCGGGGATCCCAAAGCTGATTGGCTGATATTTTTAGACAGGGAAAGCACTTCCTCTGCAGCTCAATGTTGTGATTCAGAGGAATGATTTCAATATTTAGGCAGTCTTTTCTGTGTGATTAGGGTTGGGAATAGATAGTTCAGAGTATTTTGAGTGCATGTGAAATACCAAATGTCTGACCTGGCCATTTAGGCCTTGTAGTCCTTATAATTACGTGCCTGTAGCCCATTAACAGTGTGGATGCAGTTGAAAGTTTGACCAGCTGGGGTCATTCTACTTCTAAGTACTTGTTACTAAAGTTGATAGGCCTACTATTGTGGAAATAAAAGTGCTTTTGTAGGCCTATTCAATCATTTATCCAATCTATAGCTCATTATGGGATGTAGTCATTGAAGATTTGTTATTCCACTGTATGTATTAATCTTCTGGTGGTATTGCCAAGTATAGTAATTTGTCCTGAACAATTTTATCAGCTTCTAGCACCCTCTTAGTCCTTGGAAATGTGCCACCTATATCTCTTGAGATCTAGCTAGTTCTGTTTTTGACATACTGATAAATATAGCTATTATATATTTCGAAAATTTATTTAAAAAACGAGGCTGAACACATCTCCCAATTTTCAACTATTATTTGACCATACATGGAAATATATAAGAACACAAGTTTGGTCCCTTCTATAGTGACATGGCATTTTATACAAAATATTAATTATTGGGCTTGCCATCGTGGGAGATTACAGGCTGCTTTCTAGAATTTACTCGTCAGTTTTGGTCATGGCCGGGACTCCCAACTGCAGTCAATGACAGGTGACTGGTTTCTTGGCATGAACGGATTTACCACTCGTTATGCCTGCCCAAACTGGTCTAATGTAAAGCTGTTCAATCACAGCATTGAATGACCATTTTAGAAGTAAACACAAAATGACTTCTTGTCAAAAATAACTGAATCCCTTATATCATAAAAGGGCACTTTTTTTTAAACATCATTTGTAGGGAAAGACCTTTAAAGTTACAGCCAACAGGCTACAAGATTATATTGCTGTCAGCACTAAATGTCCCATCCTAATCTGAAAATTCCTGGTTGCGAACGGGGCACTATGCCCCGCCCTGCCTCAAATTTATAGATCTACACTGGCACAGGATGAAGTGTCTGTCCAACATGGTAGCCCAGATATCACACATCAGCAGGGTTCCAACAAAATTTTACGATCGGGATTCCAGACTTTTCCATGACTTTCAATGACCAAATTTTGGATTTTCCATGACCAATGCTTTACTCATTCAGGTTTAGATTCATCCCGAAACAAATTCACGTGATAACCATCATCCACTGTCCGACCATTCGAACAATCAACTGACTGCCATAAAGACAGAATTTTATAAGTTAACGTGAATTGTAGTCAAAATTTGAATTTTCAAGGACTTTTGATTTTCCATGACTTTTTTATGACCACTATTTTTTCCACGACTTTCCCCGACTTTTCATGACTGGGAACCCTGATCAGAGACTCGCAATGTAGCCCAATGTTCCACCACTGAACTCGGCTCTATCCACAATGAAAATTCTGGAAAAATCCTAATTCCTTCAATCACAGAAGTATATCAACTTCATTTACGATGAAATTATTGAGGCAAACAATCCGAAAATTGACAGTGTCACGCCACCAGAAAATTGAGACTGAGTGCAGAATGCAGATAACCCCCAGCATCCAGAGAATTATGCACACAGGAACATAAAACTCCCACGCAGTTAACTGAAATGTAGTATAATAATAAACAACCAATATTTGTCAGAGCAAATAGCTTTAATAATTCATTTCCTGAAATTCATGCACTATATATATATGATAAAATAAACACAACTGGGTAATTTTAAACACAGATGTAATAAAGAATATTGTGAAAATGCAGATTTTTACATTTAGGCGAAAAATATTCAAGAACACAGGCCAATAACAAAACAGTAGTTTCAATGGTTTCTAATCTTGAACAGTAATTTAACTAATTTAGAAGACCATCAGTACAGGAGTCTATAATGCCATTATCAACAGTAAAGCTAAATGTTTTATTCATAGCATAAATAAACAGTACTTTTATGATGAAACAGAATAAATCTACTTAAACAATTGAAATGACCGGCCCTACTTGAGTGAATTTATGGATTTGAACAAAGAACTTCATCATGAAATTCTTTTTTCTTGTGGCAACTGAGTAGAATCGGAATTAAATTTTTGCTTAAATTTCACTATCACATCAAAGATTTTTGCAATGGCCAGAATTCACACTCTTCAGGTTGATAATGATTAACCCCTGGCCTATTATAAGGACTTATTCTGAGAATAAATGTAAAACATCTTATTTTATACATGAAAATCACATAATGAAAATATATATATATGGAAACTCATTTAACCAAATAATTATCAGTTTTAAATAAACAAATGCAATGACCACAAACATTATCAGATAAAGAAACAATTCATTTGTTACAAATTGCAAACAGTACATGATAACAAAAGAAAATTCTGCAGCATTTCTGAGCAATTTATGAAAAGTATTTAACTTTCTCCGAACATCATCAATATCTATTCTGACAATCCTGAGGATGTTGCTCCTAATATTTCAATCATATTAATGCAGGTTGATTTCACTTCAATTAAACAATGAGCAATTAATTTGACTGGGTACATTCTGGTCCTAGATGCGTAACTGTGACAATTTTGCATCACATGAGTTCATATTTCATTTTTACCAGTGACTGTGAAAAAAAAAAAAAATTACACAAAATTTTTAACATAATCAACATTAATGTCTTTTTTTACAGATGTTCAGTTTGCCTTACCAAAAATTAGCAAATACATTTCTGCCAATTCCATTTGGGAGTCAATCATAAAATATTTTAAAAACTTTTAAATTAACTTTTTCCTAGTTACTTGAAGGGTACATGAGTTCAAGATTTATTCAGGGGAACAAGAGTGATATGAGGACATAGGGTTAATCGCTTCTTACCCTTCTATGTCCTCATATCACTCTTGTTCCCCTGAATAAATCTTGAATTCATATACCCTTCAAGTAAGTGAAGAAATATAAATAGGTCATTGAAATATGGAAGAACAGTGTGGTAAAACCACTTAAAACCTTCCCTGATTTAAGCTTTGGTAAGTTCTGTGACATGGAGAGATGCCCAAACAGGATTGGCAATAAAAAAGAATTCCAAATATCATGTAATTTGCAAATACTGAGTTCTGAGATTGACGATGCTTTCGTTTTTGCTTGAAAACGTGTTTGACTGGATTTGTGGACTTTCCAGACAATTTCCTGCGTCTGTTCATTTGCAGGAGGGAACGTGGTCTTCATTAACATGCTGTAGTGTGGAACTATTGTTGAGCTTCACATGACTCCAACGGCACCAACTGATGAACCAACAATTGTATCACTTATGATGTACTTCCCAGTCACATTTCAGGATATAGGACATATTTCTTGAAACATCTTTTTTGGATAATAAACCATTTACCATCAACTGGAAATAATAAAAAAATGTTTTATTATTGGTCAATTACCACATTAACATTTACTATGTTTTCTAGAGATTTAGCTTTCAATAAAGATCTGTATATTCGCAGCAGTCCCAGATAAATTTTTTAACTAGGTGATTTTGTAAAGTTTGTGCACAAAATATTATGTTAATCTATGAGAAATGACTAATATTCGCATGAACAATTGCTGACTATCGTGCCTTAGCCTATTGGCATTCTCAGTGCTCAAAAAAAGACCAATAAAGAATCTTTTTTCATAGAAAATGCTGCAAAAAACAGCAGCAATACATTTGGCAATGTAACAACATTCACATAATTGGCCTACATTCTAAAAACTCACCATTGGTATTGCTGTTCAAAGTAATGGCTTTATTACATTCTGAAAAGCTGAGCAGAAAAGTACTTGGAACTACAGACAGCCATAATCCACAAGGAGTAATACCCGCAAGGTCATTGAAGACAACTCGAGCCAAAGGCATGGTGGATGTGCAGCTAGCGGTCAGATTACTTCACACACATAAACATCCCGTAACTTTTCATCACAAATGCCAAACCTGAAACGCAAAAATTCAAATTGTAGCTTTAAAAGATACTTGATCCTACCGGTTGCCAATAGAGCAAGGAAGGTGTCTTGGCATAAATTAAAAAAAGTATATTATACAAATATTCAATATTGGATGGGAAGGAGGGGGTTTGTTTGTTTGTTTTGTTTGTGTTTTACGCTTCTGCAGCACCTAAGTGGGCTATATCGAGGCAGGCGATCGCTGTATGATGATGAGATGAGAAGACCGTGAGTCTGGTACATACCCTATTAATTCTGGGATGCCCAGGGTCTTTCAGTTGCCCCAGCATAGAACACTGGATACAACCCGCCTCCATTTGATGTCCCATGGGCTCGGACTAAATTGAGTTCCGGGGTGGGATTCGAACCCACGCCCTCAGAGCCAGTGGTTGTGCGAACAAGCACTCTTAACCATTAGGCCACGGAGGAACTCCTTGGGGAAGGAGGGGGCTGTACAAGGGTAAAAATCGACACAAACGACATGGTGACACTGCACAAGTTTGTTAAAAAGTGACACTGGGACACTGGCCCTCTTAAAAAACGACTGACACTAACAGATATACCCTTAAGTGACACACAACATTTCAAAGTATTTCCTTATCATTTATGTTTAGATAAAAAGTGACAAGGGACATCTGCTTTTCCTTTCAATTCCGACACTTGACACTACACAGATAATTGAGGACCCATGTATACCCCTTCTTCTTCTTCTGTAACGCTCTTCCGTCCGTTAGGACATAGCGCAGCTCCGGAGAGCCATGACTTTTTTGATTATTTGAATCAGGGAGAATGAAATTCTCCCTGAAAGTAGCGAGGAGTCACCCTACGCTGCCGGCTTTAATTGTTTTCAGCTGTTTTGTCTACTGTAGGGCTTCTTGAAAGTGGACGACTTGTGAAAAATTGTTGACTGGGCTTTCAAAATTCAAAATGGCATTCGTTGGTAAGTGCCAGAAAAAGGCCTCCGCTGATTCTTGAAATTTCTGTTTTCAGTGTCTCCAATTGTCACAATTCATAGCAGAAGACGATCACGAAGTCTAAACTGCTTTAGGCAACACACTTTGATGTTACAAGACCAGAAATAATTCATTAAGTCAGTAGAAAAACATCTGCTGAATTTGTTGACATGTCGTCATGATGAACGTCGCCAACTTGCCACCTAAGGAGTCCAATATAGAGTATAATTGGATGAAGAAAAGTTATATTGGATGAGACTCAGCCAAATCCAATATAACTTTTCTTCATCCAATTTTACTCTGTATTGGACCACTTACCATCCGATATTTGTTATAAACTCCATCCAGTATGAGTTATTTTTTCCTTTTAAAACCTTTTATGACTATGCCAGGGTTGCCACTCGAGTCGGAATTATAAATTCCCTGACTTTTCCCTGTCTCAAAACAAGTTTTCCCTGACCACTAAACAGGCTCTCGCACAAAATTTCGGACTGCGATCCACGGGGAGTTCATGAATTTACGTTGCAAGTTGAAACAAAAAGGAAATGAATGAAGCCACGTTGCTCACTCAAGATGCCTCCAAGCTATAGATTTCTGATTCTAAGGTCATTTCATAATCATCAAAGAGGTTAGACAGGCAAATGTCATCCATTTCTCTGTTGTTCTCATCACGAAACCGTCGCCTTCTGCGTCGTTAATTAGTTTTTATACAAAATTTCCCTGACCAAGGTGAGATTTCCCTGACTTCTTCCAAAATCACAAATTTCCCTGACTAATTTCAAAGTTCCCTGACATTTCCCTAACATTTCCCTGACCAGTGGCAACCCTGTGTGCCTGTGATGTCTTAGCAGCCTTGAGGGGCATAAATGGCCTAACAGGCAGTAAGCTGGGGATGCACATAAATGTCCCTTCAGTCCAGTAAGGGTTAGGTAGACTTGCTGTCAAATGGTCAAAAAATATGCATTCAGATGTTTTAAATTTTCATGATTTGCTGCTAAGATTGTATTTTTCCCATCTCAATTGAAAAGAAAAGAAATAGCAACATTTAAAAGGCTTCTGATTCTCAATTCCACCCCAGGCATACATTACAAGACTGCTGTAATTTACTTATTTTAAAAGTTCAAACCATGAAAGAGCAGTTAATGGTGACGTTACCATTGTTAGTTTGCTCTCATGACCTCATCAGCTATGATGTCAAAATAACAAGTCTTCATTCAAAAACTGTGTCGGATCCAATCTAACTTATTGGATCCAATATAAATTTTCGGGATCCAATATAACTTTTCTCACCATAATATAGCAGGGATATCATCCAAGTATATTCGCTTGTGATTGGCTGACACAATCTGAGTGGAGATTATCAATATATATATATAAAGTTTAATATAGGCCCAACTTGTGAGTGTGGTTCACCTCATCAGTCAGGGTGCAGAAGAACACCCGAGAGGATAATCAGAATTAACGATATTCCAAAATTATAAAATTTATCTAAATAAGGAAAATGCTATAACAAAATAAATCAATCATTTTTCATCCATCAGCTTCAGAGGATTAGCTTTGACTCTGGACGCCAACTTAGACCTTTATAAGTTGTATGAGCTGACGCAGAACGGATAGGGCTGTCTTGTCCATGTTGGAGAATTGAGACTTTCAATGACGGTTCATTTCCAAACAGTTCTTAAACATTCATTATGAATTTATTCCTTAACCGCCAACTGTACTAGTCTCCTTACATATTTTTCTCGTAAAGAAGATAAGTAGTCATGTTTCCAAATTTCCAGAAATCATTGATATTTAACTTGTTCCCTCTGCTCTGGAGTTACTTCCTCATAATTGTAGAAGAAAAGGTTGAATATCTTTAGCATAAGACCAGACAAGCATATAAGGTAGTAAGTCATTTATAATGGCTCCTATTTCAGTGAGAATTATAGAAAGAACTTCTGAAGAGATGTAGGCCTTTTAAAGGCAGCTGGATGGCTGAGTGGTTGTAGGCTTAGTCCGCTGAAGAAATGCATGTATGCATGAATTCAAACTCCGGATAGGAAACCAATAATTTTCAGTGGAGTTTCATGTGTGAAATTTCTGCTGGATGTTGTTAGGAAGAGATGTTAAATTGGCGGTCCCTTGTATCAGTGTCTCTGCTTGGAAAGTGAAAGATCCCTCACATGGGGTAAATGTATAACATGTTGAGGACTCCCGCTGTCTGTTCTATTTCAGCAAACAAACCCTCATGAGCACCCAAACTGGCCTTAGAGGGCTGAACTAAATAAATAACCATATATTGATCTATTAATGGATTTTCTCATAGCTACTCTTCCATTTCTCAAACTCTGCCTTCAGATACAATTTAAGGTTACCATGCCATGCCGAGAGTGAAAAAAAACCTTCTTTGACAGTGTGTCTTTGAGAAACTTCGCGGTGAACCTTACGACTTTCTGCCCTCCGACGCGTGACAAGTTGAAAGCATAGATGCACCCACAGATCTAATCTGTGGACAATCAATGAGAGGAGACCCTAGTTATGCGCAACGGCATGTTGAGACCAGTACTACCAAAAATACTAGTTAGAAGGCCAGCAATAGTCCGAAAACCTAGTAAAAATTTGAAAATATTTAAACATACGAAGAGGGAGTACAAGTTCAGGATTCAGGAGCAGAGGTACAAACCACACATAAACAGACAAACCTGATGACATAAAATTTTACCAATGGCGAGCTCTTCCAGACCATTAAGAAACTTTTAAATGGCAGACCGGATTACGTCAATAGTCCGGCAGGCACGACCCCTTGTTAATCAAGATCTGCAAAAAGGCTAGAATCTCTCACACAGGCGCCTGACAAGGAGGAACCGCTCCGGAAGAGCACCAACTTTGAGGTTCTGCCCTATCGGGATAGGACCAGTCCCTATGAGCTCATGGCCCAAATTAGAGAATGACGACATAAACAATCCATTATTCTTCTTGAACATGAGTTCAAGCTTGTTTCAGCTGAAAAGATCAAATTTGGTGCCACACCAGACCACGTGACCATGACGTCATCCTTCCGAAAAAGACTCACATGACATCTGCCATTTTTGCGACGCGAGAAGTATCAAAGATATCCACCATGGCGAGGTGGGAAACTACGGTATAAGTCTGTGGGCCATGAGCTCATAGAGTCTGGTCCTATCCCGATAGGGGAGGACCTCAACTCTATGTCACTCATGTCCTACAGACTTTTCATCATTCTAAATGAGAGAATAATGACGTAAACTATGTAGTAAAGCGGCGGCCCGTTGGGGGGGGGGGGAAGCCGAATGGAATCCGCATGCCGAGGAGGAATTGACATCCCAGGCTACAGCAGCCTGCTTCGGTTGCGAGCGTTAGCGAGCAGGCTACAACATTTCACTGGTGCTGCCAATCAGGTCCTCGCTCACATGAATTTCCAAGCAGGGCTGGGTACGAACCTGAAATACAGCAGCGTGGACATTAAGGGCAGCAGTCCTACTGCCCCAGATTCCAATTCGATACCCAATTCGACTTCAATTTCGTCTGCAGCCTCACTCGCTCCCCTGCTTGTTCAGCAGATTGTTAGCTGTGCTATGACACAGGCCACAACTGGTGAAAGGAAGATGACAAGGTTGCAAGCCAATCTGGAGATGCAAGAAGCAGGGGTGCCACCACGGATCGGAGATCCCAACTGGTCGAAGATCGAGGAGTTATAGCGCAAGGCACCAACCCAAGAAGTTGGTTGGGCCGCAATGGCAGACCGAGAAGCACCAAAAGCAAACTGGCTGAGAAGCAGCCAGCCAGGCAGAAGTGAAACTGTCAGAAGGAGATGTTGCCAGAGCAGCCATGACATGGCCGGCAGAGATCCCGCTGGTGTGACCGTAACCGGCCAGAAAGAACAGGAGGCAAAGGAGTCTCGCACAGGGACAAAACCAGAGCCAGGGGATATGGTGAGGAGCCAGGATCCACAGGCCAGGAACACAGCAATGATGAACCCAGACCAAGGAACCCAGACCGAGCCACCAACAACCATGCCGGAGAATGGGGAGGAAGACAAGCCGAGGCAGCCAGGCCGGTAGGCCAAGGCAAGGAGATGCTGGCCTGGACAAGCAGAAAGTTGATGCTGGAGGGAAGACAGCGGAAGGACCCGACTGGCCGGCAACTTCTGGAAGAATGGAAGAAACAGAGCCACCCAGGCAAGCAACAGAGGGACACTGGGAAGGCAGACACCGCCGAGTTCCAGGCACCAAACCAGCCAGAGGAGCCGGGAAAAAATTAGTCGATCCCTGGAGGGGAGCCCACCAGGAAGAAGCAGACCAACCAATTAGGGGGTACCGGAGCAGCAGTCCAAGAGAGAACCTTCCAACGGGTCGGAAGCGACCTGAGGAAGCACCAACACGCAAATGAGCCGGGAACTACACACCAGAAGGGCCAGTGCACCAGAAAGTGCTTCGACCAAAGCAGTCAGGATGGAAATCCTACTCAACTGCTAAACCATGTGCCGGAGCCCGAGGGGGCGCTAGACAACGGGAGGAAATATTGGGAGGCAGATCCAAAGCATGGCCCAAGCGGGAGGAAGTGCTCATCAAGGGAGGAGGGCCAGGGCAGAAAAAGATGCTTAGAATGAAGAACCAGGGACAGGAGCAGCCAGAGCTGCTAAGGGTCCAAGATGAAGACAGGCAAGACGGGACCCCAGATAACCAGGTGCCACCAAGCCAAGAAAGACCTCTCATCTCCATGTCTCGCGGAAAAAAGATCCCCCATCTTACAGTTACAGCATGTTGGGTATGGAACTCGCAAGAGTGAAGTCACAGGCATACCTTGGAGTAGAGCTTAGTGAGGACCTATCGTGGGGAAAACATATCAAGAACACTGGTGCCAAGGCGAATGTAGCCTTAAACTTCGTTAGGAGAAATCTCTATGATTGCCCTATGACCATCAGGGAACAAGCGTACAACGCATTAGTCAGACCGCATCTGGAGTACGCAAGTGCAGTGTGGGATCCCTACCAGCAAAATGATATTGCCACGATAGAGAAAGTACAGAGGAAGGCAGTCCGCTTCACAACGGGAAAATATAGCCAGATGGAAAGCCCAACAGGCATGATGAATTTGTTGAAATGGAAGACATTACACGAGAGGAGATTTGTAGCACGCCAATCCATGATGTACAAGGCCGTAAATAATCTAGTGGCAGTGAAAGTACCACAATACATATTCCCAGCGACAGTGCCAACCAGAAACCAGCACGAGTACTCATACACGAACGTCAGGGCGAGCACGGACAACTATAAGTACAGTTTCTTCCCTAGAAGTATAAGGAGCTGGAACCTACTACCCTTGGAGGTAGTGAATAGTTCGACCATTGAAACCTTCAGAAATGCCCTATGGAGGCAGATAAGCGAAGGAAAACTTGTGGTAACAGCACCAAGAGAAAGGGACAGAGTGGTCCAATTGAGAAGAAGTGAGTATTGACAAATGTATGTGTACTGACTACTTGGCTGAAGAAAGGAGCAAAAGGTAGGGCAGCAACTAGCGGCCCAGCCCCAACAAAGGTGAAATACTGGTGAATATGTAGTGAAGGAACTGCACGGGCATGGATAGGAGGTAGGGCAGCAACTAGCGGCCCAGCCAATCACGTAGTGAAGGAGCAACATGGAGCAAGTGAGGCGAAACGGGAGGTAGGGCAGCAACTAGCGGCCCAGCCAAAGAAAAATACCAGATGCATAAATGTGAAACCATGTTACAGTACTGATTGTAGAAGAATAAATCAGGCCAAACCGGGAATGTCAGGTGAATCTGCATGGTAGGGCAGAAATTAACGGCCCAGCCTAAAAATGAAGTAACTGTGAAGAATTGACAAAGTGGACAAGAAGACCCAAGTAGGTAGGGCAGCAACTAGCGGCCCAGCCATGCGGACTCAACCGATACTTATTGGATACTTAATGGATTATTGTCTACAATGTCACTACACAATGTTGCAATTATGGATTATATTAAGGGTTATAATGCCATTGAAATGCAGGATTACTGCCTTACTGGCCACGTGCGATTTAAGTTACAAATATTTAATATTTCACACTGTATATAAACTGTATATAGTGCACCGAACTGACACTTGCAAATAAGCACATGTACATATCACGCCACAGCACCATCACCGGAAGTCACCGCACCCTGTGTGTTATACTGCTGCAGCAGTCTACACAGTATCATCATAGCAGTAGATAGAAACAGGCTGGCAGAATCCCCCTACTAAGAGGAAGATGAAGCAGGAGACCCAGCCAGCAGTAGCTACAATCGAAGAAGCTCAAGACTTCAAGGATGGAGCACAGACAGTGGGTGAAAGCCAGAAACCCCATTACTAGGTCCGGAGACACAGGGCACAAACTTGAGATCAAGGGACAAAGAAGCCACCAAGCCCTCAGCAATCCAGCAAGGAGAGAAGGGCGGCGATAAGAGGAGAATCCGGAAAGTCCACGAGTGCCCGGAAGAAAGGAAATACCGGGCCCAATGCGAAGGCACTGAGGCAGAAGTAGAGCAATTTTGAATCCCCGGATTCTTGTTGGCAGGCCAATAGAAGAACAACTTCACAGGTCCAAAGCTTGGAAGGAGCTGACCTGAAACTGCATTAAAGCAATCCACAGTGGGGTGGAGTGAAAAAAGTCAAAATGTGAAATTTTGTGGGGGAAAAAAAAGAGCCCCACCAAAAACATGTCAAATATAGTTAAATAATTATTTATGACCATTTTGGTTAATTTCACCCTGTAACGCCTACCTGGGCATGCTGAAATTACCTTTTTCGATGTTTCGCGAGACGTCAAAAATGCTGAGTTTTTTCCCCCATAAAATGGGTTATAAATGAGATAGACATGATTTAAACAGCTTAAAGTAACTTATTAGAAAACACAAAAATGCAGAAACACTTACTTTACATGATGTAATATTGAAATCAAATTATTTTTACCATTTTTTTAACTGATTTTGCACCCGAAATTATGTTTTTGTCATATTATTAGTTCTAAATGAGCTACAGACATAATTTAAAGAGCTGTACATATTTGTAAGACCATGCCAAGCACAATGGACAATATTGTGTGTGAGAAAAATATGCTTTAGATGATGAAACATTGAGATATTTTTGATTTTTCGTACTTTTTTGTATTCGTTTTAATCTTCGAATTTAGTTTTTGTCATAAAATGGGTTCAAAATGAGCTGCACATAATGTTTTGTACTAGACTTGACACGATAAATAAGTTTGAATATGAAAAGAAGTGTCATCTCAATTTTTTAATTGATAAAATCAGACAAATAACGCAAATATTGTGAGACAAGTACATTTGGCTTCATGAAATTATAATACTTGTCATAATATCGGTTCTAGACGAGCTGGGGACATGATTTAAAGAATAGCAGATATTTTTCGGACAATGATAAATAATATTGTATGTGCAATTTATGTCATGTCTAGGGATAACACGATTTCTTTTTGTATTTTTTAATCCTGAAATTGTTTAACTACTAACTCGGAACAGGGACAATCAGATATTATATAGCATTATTTCTTCAGCCTAGTTCTTATGTCTTCCAAGGACACCATAAACACAATAGAGATGCTAGGCAAAGGCAGCATGATATCCATCATAGAATTTAAGCGGCTCTACACTACAACAGTCTGGAGCAGTCATGCGACAGTCCTGCCTAAAGTTGAAAAAAGTTTCATGATGTTTTCTTCAGCTCAAATGGAAGTCCTAACCTCCCTGCAATATCTACATGCCAACCTGATGCTTATAGTACGCTTGGAAGATAAATACAAATTAACCAGGTTGAAGAAATCATGGTACTTAATTAATACTTCAATAATTATCAATCTGTCAGATAACTTTCAAAAACATCACGGGAGCTTAAAAAAAAATCATGTTATCCCCATATTAGATTAGATATGATAAATATTCCTTACATACAATTTTATTTATCTCGTCTAACATGGTCCTAAAAATATATGCTGCTCTTTTAATCATGTCCCTAGCTCATTTTGAACCCAATTTATGACAGGTATAATAATTTCATAAGCCGAGAAGTATTTGTCTCACAAAGCTCTCATAAAATCATTATATCTCAGTATCATGTACACATTGTACAGCTTATGTTTCTCACAAACAATATTGTCCATTGTTCTAGGCATGGTCTCGTACATATATGCACATTCTTTAAACCAGGTCTTTAGCTAATTTAGAACTCATTTTACAACAAAAACAAAATTGAAAAAATTTGAAGACTGCCAAAAAGTAAGAAAAATCATGATATCTCAATATTACATCATCTAAAACACATATTTCTCACACACAAAATTGTCCTTTGTTCTTGGCTCGGTCTTATATGTATGTACAGCATTTTAAATCGTGTCTGTAGCTCATTTAAGAAACAATTATATGACAAAAACATCAGTTTGAGGAGAAAAGCACTTAAAGCAGTGCAGAAAATGGCAAAAATCCTGTATCCTGTTCTTTCAATATTACATCATGTAAAGTAGTTATGAACTGCATTTTTTGTTTGGTGTGGTTATACACTTACTTTCAGCCGTTTAAATCGTGTCTCATTCATAACGCATTTTTATTCGCAAAATATAGCTTTTTTAACGCGAAACATCAATAAAAGTGATTTCAAAATGCCCAGATAGGTGTTACAGAAAGGAGCTTAATTAGCAAAAATGGTCATATATAGATATTTGATAAGTTTTTGCAAGGGCGCTTTTTTTCACATTTTGACTTTTTCACTCCACCCTAAGACAGGGCCATCCGGACAGGATTGAAGCAAGGATGGTGAAATAGGACCCGGTGAGCCAATCCAAGAGGCTGAAATAGCTGAAAATCGCTTGATCAGGGCAAGTTCGATGCTTGTGTCCCGCAAGCGGCCGGAGCGGCCATGACAGCGGCCGACTTGACCAAACAAATAGGAAAGCCGGCGTATTTGCAGGCCATGATCGCCGATTTGGCGGACTAAAACGACAAAATAACCATCCTCAGGACTGACAGGAAAGAAATTAAACTTGGGGAAGGTCCAGGAGACCACTCCAAGGAACAGAACAGCAGAACAGCGAGCAATGTGCCCCGCCAGCGCAGGAGCGGGAAAAGCATGTGGCGGGCGGTGCTTCAGAACGGGCGCTCTGACAAATGCACCAGACAAACGGCAAACCGTCAAGGCTTTAAATGTCAATTTGGCGGATTAAAAACGATGTGCAAGCAGCACCAAAGTCAATCAAGCAAGAATTGAAGCTTGGGATTGGAGGGCCCCTGAAAGCATCTAAAAACGAAGAAAACAGCCTGGCCGGAGCGGGCAGGCACGAGTCAAGCCAGGTGGGCATGACAATCTGTGCAAGAGTGAGTGAGTTTGTGTTTTACGCCCCATCAGCACCAATCTGTGCAAGACGAACGATGAAACATCGCCTGTGCAGGCCAAAAATATAGATATTCCAGACTCCCAAAGTCACCCCATGATAGGAAGGAAAAGAGACATGAAGAAAGGACAACTGCCGAGTGAACCTCCAGGAAAGCATTCCAGCCTTCCAGGCTGACAACTGTTGGGGAGGGCGTCTGCCTGCAGGCCTGGTCTGGTTGATTGCCGTCACCCTACCCCTATGGCAGCTGCTCCTGCTCTTTGTTTCTGGGGGACGTCTGGCGCTTTCTGGCAGACTTCCGCCTTTAATGAGTAGTGTTATGAACTTATGGGTCTCCGGACCTTGACACCAACTCATCTACGATCTTGGGATAACGGTCCCTGGAGATGAGCCAGAAGTCCACAAAAACTGAGGCAACAGAGAGGGCGGAGCCCTCACTACATAGACAAAGTGACTCACAGTCCACAGGAACCGTCTGAGTCCAGGGAAGAACACCACCAGGGAAAACCACAACGCGTATTGTCAGGGAAGCTTGTGGATACAGGGAAGGGCTAAAAACTTGGAAGAGGGTATTGAATCTAGTCACAAAGAGATCCACTTCCAGATTTGAAAAAATAGATTCCAGATTCGATGAAAGATTGTGTGGTGAAGGATCCACTCTGTCCCTCACACCTGTGAGAACCAGGCAAGAATTTCTGCTATGGAGCTAAGGTGACCTGGTGAATAGAACGGGATGAGAATCACATGATGTCACAGGTGATCATTGTAGTGATGTCACAATGGTGATATCGCTCACCAAAGTAAGGCTGGTGGCTTTCTCTAAAACTTTTCTCAAGTTTCTGTAATTCGAAAGCTATTTTTAAGTTACAAGTTTGTAAAAATGTTTTAAAATCTAGAGCCATCACTAGTAAAAGACACAGGCTGCTGAAAACGAAAATTTCAGTTAGATAAAAACGTCTAATTTCGACCAATGTTAAATTATCATGACTTTGTATGGAATGACCCATGCAGGGCTACATCCTTCCAGACTGGCATCCGTTGACATAGTTAGTTGCGGCTGGTGATGATGCAGTGGGACTCATGCTACAAGGAGAACAAAACTGCTCCACCGGTTGATGGCTTGATGGCAGACTGGATGTATGCGAATGTGAGTGTCTACAGATCTTCTCCTTGAGATTTGGAGCCCAAGCCTTGACATAGAACTGAACTCGCTTCATGTGCAGTCTTCCGAGAAATACGAATTCTGATGCATGAGGAGTTCTGAGAACGGAAGTAGGTTGCGAACTTAGGCTGACACAATTTAAGTAGCAGGAATATGGGGACTCCCATCATGTCTACTTCTGCTAAATTTGGAAGGACCAAACATTTCACAACATCCCAAGGAATGTTAAGCAGGTGCAAGGGATGATGTCCTATTTCTTGAAAGTTACTGGGAGACGCAGACGAGCGAAGAGTTGGATGACTTCCTGAGTGTGTTCTGAGATGATCTGGGGCGATGGTCCTCCTGTCAGCCAATTGTCCAGGTATCTTTGCAGATGATTACATTGGATCGCATACCACTGGGTTTACAAGCTTGGTAAATGCTCTTGGGCTATATTGAGACCGAAGCACATGACTTTGAACTGTTGTGTCCAGGATGTGAAACCGAAGAAATTTCCGATAGTCCTTGGCTGCCGGGATGTGTCAGGCTACAGCAGCCTGCTTTAGTTGCGAGCTCAAGCGAGCAGGCTACAACATTTCACTACTGGTGCTTTATTTCACGTCCTCGCACACATGCATTTTTTATTTGTAAACAAAAATGCTTGCTGTACAAATTTTGTA
Source organism: Platynereis dumerilii (assembly GCA_026936325.1). Classification (NCBI taxonomy): domain Eukaryota; kingdom Metazoa; phylum Annelida; class Polychaeta; order Phyllodocida; family Nereididae; genus Platynereis; species Platynereis dumerilii. The sequence goes on along the minus strand of JAPTHN010000012.1, from coordinate 11,122,347 downwards.
TTTGTGAATAAAGATCATATATAATTTTTGAAGCAGCCCAGCTAGTTCTGCTTTGTTCTGCTGAGTGCGGACCTGATTTACAGCAGCGCAGACTTTAGTGGCAACAGTCCTACTGCCCCAATTGCCAATTCGATACCCAATTCGATGTGAATTTCGTCAGTCTGCAGCCTCGCTCGCTCGCCTGCTTTACAGCAGACTGTGATCAGTCAGGGGATGTGTAGCAACAGTGTAGGTACGAGGCTGGCGTCCGATAAATCTACAGTTATTGTCCATTCTGGACCTTGTATCCGATCTGACTGAAAACAGTCCATTATTGAAGCAGACGAGCAAGTGAGGCTGCAGACTGAAGAAATTCAAGTCGAATTGGGTATCAAATTGGTTTCTAGGTCACTGGTACTGTTGCCCAATCAGGTCAGCACTCTGCAGAACTCAGAACTGTGTTGGGCAGCTCTGAATTTCAAGCAAGCGTGGACGTTAAATGGAGCACCTATTCTGAAATGTTGTAGTCTGCTCGGTAACGCTCGCAACTAAAGCAGGCTGCTGTAGCCTGGTATCTGATAATTATGAACTTATGAAGAGCCATTTGTTTCCATACGGAAATGAGCAACATGGATGAAATTGTTAAAGGGTTTCACATCTGGGATGGGCGGAATCCCCGGACTTCTTTTCGACTGAATAGATGGGAATAAATCCTGGTGAAGTGTCTAGGACTACTTCCGAGCGCTTGTTTGTTGAATAAGGATTCCACCTGTTCCAGAAGGTCCTCTCTCTGAGTTGAATCCTTTGGTAACAGTTACACTGGACTGGTAGTTGCTCAGCGGTGGAAGGTTGCCGAAGTTCAAAGTCAATCCTGTCGGCAGAAGCTTCTTGTGCCAAGTGATCAGGTCAAAAAGCCAATTCATCCGAAATGTTAAATTAGTCGCCCTCCAACCGGAGTGGAGGTCAGAGGAACGACAGGACCTTTATTGGTGTCATTTGGTGTTGTTGGATGACTTGGATTGATTATTCTTGTAGTTTGTTCAGGAGGCAACTTGACTTCAGATATAGCTGAAGTTGGAAGTGTTGGAATGTCTAGCTGGAGTTGTCACTTCTTGAGAACAGGGATCCTGGATCCACGGCATTGTTGACTGTCATTGCCACATTGGGTCTGTTGTTGTTGTTGTCCCTTCTGTAGAGATCCGACATCTTTTCTCCTTGGAAACCCTCCTTGGTGCTTCTCCAGAAGGGCAGGTTTGCCCTTGAAGAAAAATGGTCTTAATGCTGCCCAGGCGTGGGCACTGAGAGGAATAATCTTCAGAGTGTCAGTGGCCTTGATTAAGCCCTCCTGTCTGTCTATGAGTAGGTAAGTAAAGGCCCCTTCCGCGAAGTCTGTTGTGAGGGATAAGCATTTGCTTCAAGAGGGCTTCTTCCACATCCTCATCTGTCGCCGGCAGATGATTTACAAGCTTCAAGGTGAACAGCAGCCGTTCAAGGGTTGACAGCGTTGCGATTACTCTCCTGAGCATTACTTCGGAGTTTGACAATCTGGAACAGAAGGTTCTGAGGAAGAGCGAAGATAGGACAACTCCTCCACTGAGGGCTTGGCTGGCATCACTGAAAGAGGGAAGTCATCTGCTTCATAAAATTTCAAAGTGAAGCGTCATTTGGAAGCTGGAGTTGAAGTGCTGGCTTCTTTTCAGATTATGGCAGGTACTCCGGGTGTTGCCGTGTCCCGCTCTCCTGCAAAGTATCGAAAAGAATTTCACAATGATGAGATGAAATTGTCCGAAGGTGAGAAAGAGAGAGGAGCCTTCTCCACTGGATCCACTGATTTGATGTTGACCAACAGAATCTCTCAGACAGTCCTCCTCCTGGCAGTCTGGAGATGTAGCTAGGCTGACCCGATTTGCAGAATGATCCCACTGACTAGCCGGGGTCTTGGGGCAGTCATCTCATGACTCTTCTCCAGTGGCGGTGAGGGGACTGCCACCTCCTGAATGTCTTGACAATCTAGAAGACAATGGAGATCGGTATCTGTCTATCTGAACCTCAGGCTTTGGAGTCTTCCATGTCCTTGACGTGTTGGTCAGGCCTCAGATCCCAGGAGCACCGCATCACTGCCAGTCTTTGCAGTAGCCCTCACTTGCAGAACCGGACACTTTACAGTTGCGGACAGTAATATTTATACAGCTAAGAGTTTGGCACACAACTGGGTTTTACTCAAGATTCAACCATTTATGGAAAATTGAGGTTAGTATGTTACTGAAAATGTATTTTAAAGTCTTAAACATTGAGGAAAGGTATCTTGAGAAACATATTGAGAGGGGAAAATTGGAAGTCAAGGCAGGATGAAGCAGCACTGTCTGGAAATTATGCCAAGTGTGTAAATTCTTTCATACAAAAACTATATCCACTGCAGCTTAGCAGTGGATAATTATACCAGGTATACAGCATGACACATAAAAACACCAAAAAAAGCTTCAGAGTAGGTTATCCAAAGAAGTCACAGAAAGTTACAAATAATTTGAAAGTAAATTAAAGCTTCTGACTCACTTTCTACCAATGTGTTGGGAACTGTATGAATACTTTCGTCATTCAGGCATTTTACATTTGTGTCCCTCCTGAGATTGAAAATAGAGATATGTTGAGGTTTGCGATGTTTTAGAATGGGAATTGATTAGAGGTATAACTCGAAACTAAAATGTTTCTTTTTGCACCACTGAATCTTGAGCAAAACCAAGTTGTGTGCTGAACTATTAGCTGTAGGCCTATGAATATTTATGTCCACAACTGTAAGTGACAGTCCAAGCCTGACTGAACACGTTCTGCTGTTGAAGCAGGCGTGCTGGCGAGGCTGCAGACTGATGAAATTCACATCGAATTGGGTATTGAATTGGCTTCTAGGTCAGTGAAACTGTTGCCCCTAAAGTCCGCGCTGCTGCCTTTGAGGTCCGCCCTCAGCAGAACCCAGCAGAACTGTTTTGGCTACTTCAAAAATGCATTTGTGCGAGGACGTGAAATAGAGCACCAGCAGTGAAATGTTGGATGCAGGATTGATGAATGTCTGGAGAATCCAAGATGCAGATCATTCAGCAGCTGGAGAACATCCAGTACGAATCCTGGGAATGCTGATGATGGGTCCCACTGGGCGCATGCGCAGTAAGGTAGATTGTCTCGTTGGGGTCGTCCGTTGCCTCAAGCAAATTGTGGACAGAATTGCACACAAAAGTAGGAAGAGAAGATAACTCAGCAACGGCAAAGAAGTGTCACGTGGATAGCTCATCACCACCCAGAGAATCTACCCTAGACGATTGCCTCAATGACTGCAAATTTTAATACATTTGCATCACGAGCGTCTTGGCCAATCAGCGAGCAGTATTTCTGCCCACTTCAAATGTTTACCGGCAATTTACATGGCGAGTTTTCACTCCACAGAGGCCGAGGCCTAAGAGCTATCATTTAAAAGCTCTCAAGAGATATCTATCTATCACTATAAGAATCAATCACCTACGACATACGGAAATGTGTGAATCGGCAAAATCGGCCTCATTTGCATAAGGTGTGTAAAGGCTTGTTCATTGGCCAGATCTGTGGGCGTGTCTTGACTTAGTCACTGAAGGCTTTGCTGAAGTGCTCATCACAGGTCACGTAGTCCACAACACTTCCAGTCTGTTATAAATTTTTCTTAGGCGGGATCACAGAGGAAATAGCACTGTTAATCATTGTCATGTCTTTGACTCCTTGTTTTGAAAATTAATAGGTCTGTGGGACAAAGCGAAATAGAGCACTTGACAGATTTTGGATTTTGGTAGAAATGCAAGAGGCCAGCCACTGTGCCAATTTACAACAAATTTGTGTCAACAGGGCAGAGAAACACGAGAATACAGAATGTTTTCATACACTTTGGCCCAGATTATCTCCAGTCATAAACATAACATTGCGGCTAAAAATTGAAGGTGCTTCTAAAAATAGTCCATGCTTTGAGGCAGCCTTTTGTGATTAGTCCAGATCAAGAAAACACTGATGGAAGAATGTGTTCATGATCTACTTTTCCACTGTCTTTTACCAAGTCTTCGTATGAGTCCGAAATCCGCAGATTAGACGTCAGCAGCTTTAATTTTTCTAAACTATTAAATTTCCTTGGCTTGTAGAAGTGTGGTTTAAGTCTGCATCCTCAAAGAATTGTTGACAATTTGGTTTGCATGACTGAAATCAATAACCAGTCACTTTGCTGCTCATTGAAAGAGTCAAGTTCTCTGAAATCTAGAAGACTAATGGACGTGAAAGCTGATAGCATTCTTTAAAGCTTTGCGAAGTTGCATTACTCTCCGACTGATGGTCTTAAAGCTGTCTTAGTATAAAGCATAGTGCAAGTTTCGTGTCTCCAGACCTCCCATCTCAGGAACGTCAGTTCCAGGGAGGTAGAGGAAGTTTCATGCTGGAGGAGAGAGTACATCGGAAAACAGCCTGATTTGTGACAGGACTGTCAGGAGACTGGAAACAGACAGGTAATGTAACAACAATGCTCAACAACATTAAATGGATATCCTTACAAGACAGAAGACTATACTACTTTATCAAGCCAACAATAATCTATTTGCTATTGAGATTCCATCATATTATGTGTAACAGCAAACAAGACCATCACCAAGAATATTCAAAACCCTGCACCCAGCGATTGGCAGCACAGCATGCCACCACTGTTGTGTGCCTTTCCTGTAGCTTGATATATCTGCGTTGTCCAGGTCAGTTTTTATTAGGGCATTCTGCCCTATTGTCACTGTCCTGCTCTGGAATCTTGTGGACAAATTTTGAGACAAAATAGTATACCAATTTCATTCAAACTTTGCACACGGGGTTTAATTTGCCTATGATTGTGTTGATCAACTTTACAGGAACATACACATGGTTTAAATACCATTTTAGAGACCCAGGAAAACCATCCTAGAAAGGAAACAAGGAGTCCTGTGATGTCAATGAGGGGCTTCCCCACCCCAAATCTATTTGTAGCTCACTGAGAATTTGTCAAAACAAGAAGAGGTCAGCAATTAGGACAAAACAACACCGCATGCTTCATCAATGTCTATGCCCTGTCATGTAGTAGCAACATAACAGTTAAACAAGATAACCACGACTTCAGATCAGTAGTAAGATGATGTGCAGAATGCCCTTTAAAGTGCCTTGCGCATGTTATTGACGAAATTACGCAAGTTGGTAATTTCACATTGGTATGAAAACATTAGGGCCTTATGTTTTATCCTATTCACATAATCATTGGCTCGGACTGAGGCATCTTCCATGTAACTTTCATCAAATTCTGTCGGGGCGAAGTTGAGTTATGCTGTATATTACAATATTTTTGTGTCTCACCAAGTTACGTAAATCAACATAATAAGTGAAAGGAAGGGCCTTGATAATGTTAAATTGTGTCCAAATATTTTCAGCTTGTCTGATTGGTCCATAAGCAATAAAACGTCCTCCACATCTCTTAGTTATACGTAGTAGCAATGAAAAAATATTATATTCTGCTTCAGTGATCAGCTTTGTTCGGAAAGGAGATAAGATTAACAAAGCTGGACTTACAATTACAGCCACCAACAGACACATCACTGGCTTTGATATACGTTTTATGGTATTCAAATTAGATTTATGCTATGTAATGCTATGTAATGCTCGACCAATCAGAAGAACCACATTTGCTATGTTTTGCTGTCCTGTTGAAGAAACTCATACTTGGTGAATTTGCTATACCATATTTTCTCTATTAAACACCCAGTGGGCAGAGGTAATGATGAGCATGTTTTTGTATTAAAAAAGGTTGGATAAGCTCATATTTTGATGGAATTTTAATCAACATCAATACCAGGTGGAGGGGGGTGGGCGTTTATTAGGGGGTGTGCTTTTGATAGAGAAAATACGGTAATCATTTTGCAACTATTCATATAAAAAATTTTGCTTACTTGCTGCCTCTGCCAAGCTGTATGCATTAATTGTCTCCATTGCAATAACATTGGTTTTGCATAAATTTTTCTAATGAATGCTACCAAAAACCTCAAGGAGATTCCGATCTTTAAAAACATGTTACTACCAGTTACCTTATTCTATCTACTGAGCTCAGTGAAAAGGTTACTGAAGTAACATGTCATACTTTAAACTGGCTAGCAATCAACAGTCACATCCATTACCTGCCATTGGAATTGCATTGTGATCAGAATGTGCAGTTCCTTATTCAATATTTTGTCAATTCCCAATGCATAACTTACCCCCAGTTTCATTGAACTATAAATAGATAGAAAAAGGTTATTTCTAAAGGTTATTTTAAAAGGATCGGAACCATTTTGAGATTATGGGGAGCATAAATTTTGAAAAATGTATGCAAAAGCAATGTTATTCTAATGGACTCAAGACTCAGACAGGGTTTTATTTAGCCCATGTATATATAGAGATGAGATTAAATAATATTATATTAGATTATTACTAAGATAAATGTGGCATGGAGACCTCTCTAAGATAAAATTTTTATCACTATGACGCTGTCGAGAGGCCACCAAAAGGAAAAGAAAATAATACTACAATGGAGACAATTAATGCATACAGATTGTCAGAGGCAGCAAGTTAGCACAATTTTTCTATTTGAATGGTTGCTAAATGATTTTAAAATGCTAATGACTGGAGCACAGTAATTTGAAATTTAACATTATCAAGACCTAGCTTCCAACAGTGATGCAGTCGAGGCCAGGACACCTGAGACCGAGGCAAGGCCAAGGATTTGGCATCCGAGACCGAGCCAATGCTGTCAAAATATGGCTCGAGGACGAGGCCGGCCTCGAGATCTCCAACACTGCCTTCCAATTAATATGTTGATTTTGCATAATTTCATAAGACACTAAAATATTTGGCATAACTTAACTTAGTCTCAACGGAATTGGATGAAATTTACTTCCAGAAGTCTCAGTACAAGCCAGTGATAATGTGAAAAGGAAAAAAAATTACTCCTAATTTGAATAATTAAGAAAAAGAAAAATATACATTTTTAGTCTGCCCGGTTGAACGTTCTCCTGTCTTCTCCATCTAGCACCACTCGCTGTGTAACTCTAATGAGCGTGTTTTCTAAACAGCCTGATCGTGTTAAGTCTCCTCCGATTTCATAATAATCTGAGTTGCAGCAGCAGTCGTCTGTGTGCGATTGTGTCAAAAGCTTTCTCGAAGTCCAATATTATGACATCTATCTGCTTTCCGTTGTCTACTTGCAAGGCAATCTCCTCGATGGTATTGATGAGCTGGGACTAACAACTGCGCTTTCTGCGGAATCTGTGCTGATTCTTTGTCAGGGTGTTTTTGTTGTCTGGATGGTCTATGATGTGTGATGCGATGATATACTCCAGTATCTGGCAAGTTACGCAGTTAATGGAACAAGTCTTCAGTTCTTACTGGGAGTCTTGTCTCCTTTTTTGAAGATGGCACAAATGTTGGCTGTTTTCCAGTTACTTGGTACTGTCTGTTCATTGAGTGATCGCTGATGGATGGATGTTTGGGGCTTTACGTCCTGTATTTATGCACTTGGTAGGCTAATCAGGACTGGAGGAGGACACAGCAATGAGGCGAAGGATGATTGAAACAGCCTTCCAACATAGGCCCAGGGGACCCGGCAAGAGCTGGATTCGAACCCTGGACCCAAAGATTGGCAGTCCAGCACGCCACCACTAGACCAACCCTCCCCACTGAGTGATTGTTGAAAGAGATGCAGAAGAATAGGTGCTACATGCTGTTTGATCCTCGCAGTCCGATGTTGAGTACTTCTGCTTCTTGATAGGGCTGGCTTCCCATGCTTGGAATGCGGCTTTTGTCTTCTTCAATAAAACCGACTTGTAGTTCAGCTCAGCCTTTTCTTTCCTGTTTGTGGCGAGTTTGCCTAAGCTTTTCTAGAGTGCTGTTACATCGCAGTTTTCTTTCTTCCTACATATATTTTATGAGTCCATAGTTTCTTTTGGCTCTCTTATTTCCATCCTGTGCTTCTGACATAAGTCAGTCAATGTACTTCATGTGGGCCTCGTTTATATCAGTTTCTTCACTTGTTTTTCATTCTGGGGGTAGAGGTTGCTGTCCATCTGCCTTGGCCTTGTTGTAGAGCATTTCTTTCTTCTGCATCTGCTTCTTCATGTGTGGTGTCAACCATGGCAGATCTTTTCCGGGGATCACCTTCCTTGTTGGGACATTCTTGTTGATACTGTTCATGACTCCCTGTCTCTTTTAAGTGGAGTGCGTTTTCAAGTGTGATCAGTTTAGTTATTTCAAATCTTCCTGGGTCTTCGGACAAGAGAAGCGAAGAGCCGAGCACCAAATGCCGATAACGTGACAAGAATAATGAAAGATGACCAAGCGACAGGGCCAGCCAGAGAGGAAGACAATACATTAATTTTTACTTTACGGTTTGTTTCCACCCCAAATGTTAGTTTCCAACATTTAGCAGTATTAAAGCAATTAAACAATCAGTTACTATCTGATTTTCGGAGCAAAAACAATATGAGAACACTTTCACGTTTTAAGCTGGCACGCGTATATGGGGGAAAGTGAACATATTGAGATTTTGGTTATAATTTTCTGAATAAAGAAAGAGAAATATAAGACAACCGCACCACTCTTTTGTTAGACTGGACTTCGGATTGAGTTTCGGCAGCAATGGAAAAGCCATGACCGAAACAAAATTTCAGAATTAAGCACGACACATTTGACAACTCTCTCGCCCTCACACAGCATTTCTGTACATGGCCCATTGAAACTGAAATTGGATCAATTCAGTCAAATACCACAACTATTATTGTCTACAATAGCCATACCTTAAAATACAATTTCTTGGATTGTCTTGCACATCTCAATGATCTCCAATGGTTGGCCTGTCGAATCAAGTAAAGTGGCTTTCTTTCAGAATGTTCACACATGACAGCATCCACAATTTTTCTTCATGGTCGCATTCATAAACTGCATGAAAATCACCTGAAATATCAAGATTTAGTGTATTATTTTAATGTGATACATCAAATTCAATGAAGGAGAAAAAATTAAATTTACAAGAAGCTTTTTCTAGTTTGAAAAATATATAATACAATATAAATTTCATAAAAGCATGTTAGAATATTTGGTTTCATCTACTATTTTACTTGATTGAAGGCAAGTTTGACAACATAATTTACAAGTTCCCTTTATAGCTCAAGACCACAGACTTAAGATTAATCATTCTTGTTTGACGCTGTTTTCATTTAAGTCTGTGCGATAATAACAGGCTGCCATGTTTACGAATCTGCCCAAACCTTTGATAAATGAGTTTGTGCTTTGCTGTAAGCACTTATACACCCTGGTATAACCTTGTTGAGCCACACAGCAACAGCTGCTTATATTCCTCTTCAGAATAGAGCTCATGAAGTCAACTGATTCTTCAATCGGATCTCCAAAGTTCTCTCTGATAATCCTGACGTGCCACTGTTCCAGCACATGAAGACGGAATCCACTCTCAGGTCACACGTCAGCACTACAAATACCAGAAAGACGAACCCATGAACTAACACTGAGCATCAATCATGGGAGGATGTGGCGATATTAACTCCTCCCCTCAGGAAATATTAATTTTAGAATACTACATTTATGTTTAATAAATTCATTACATTTCTAGGCCTAAAAAAAGTCTTTATTTAATGTGACCACCAATATCTTGAAACAAAAAAATAACATCAGTCATAAGATAACATAAGGTAAAACTCTTTTTTAACATCGGTGGTGACAATAAAACAATAAATATAAGCTTATAAGCTTTTTACCGACACGTTAAAATAACATAAGTCAAATTGATGAAGTTATAAACAGATGAAAGTAAAGAGTGAAATATATTTACGGTTATACTCTTACTTGGACACGTATCTGTGTAGAAGTATTCATACCAAGACACTTAAGCGTCACAAATAATTTCTCAGACGTAGAAAGCATGTTACACATTCATTGAGGGCTATTCCATTTAAAAACCTGGGGGTGGTCAGGTTACATTTTTGACCCCCCTCATGCATCTAAAGTGAATTATTTTCGACCCCCCCATGCATTAAATGCAAATTTTTTACCCACCCCACATGCATCAAATAAAAATTTTATTTTTACAATGTGTAAGCCTTCATGGAGCGATAATGCCCCCCTGTACATCTAAAGCGATTTCTTTTGCATCCCACCCAGTGCGCGCAAAAACCGTCGGACAATCGGCTTTTGCCGATCGTTTTTACGATTGTCCGACCATTCTCTGTCTCAGGTCAGACAAAATATCTGACAGCAAACTGCTGTACATGCTAAAAGACTCTACTGGACAATTTACTGGTCTTTCACACCAATTCTAATTGCAATTTGCAGTTGTTTTTCAAGTGAGCCAATCTGAAGTTCAGTGAATTGCAACTATGTTTTTGTAGCTTCCTATGTATTGACCCCTATTGATTAAATTGCAATTGTTGATCATTGGCAGAACAAAGTGTGTCACAAGCACTTTCTGATGACCAGTTGCATGTACTAATTACAATCTACTAAGGAAGAAAATTGTGTCACAGAAATAGAGCTTTCACTAAAGGCCAGATGCAACTGACACCTGTCTGCAGGCCAAAAGCTACCTTAATTAAATGAGTTCATTGACAAATATAAAATAAATCATGCACTGAAATATTTCAAGAGTTTTCTTGATAAATTAACACTATTGTTGAAATGTATTTGACAGAGCTGAAGTCGGATTTGATGATCCAAATTGTCCCTGTACTCCCCAAATTAGGACAAAAGAAAGGGAGGGATTTATTTGATATTCATATCTAACCAAGACGTAAGATTGGTGCATTTTAAATGTATAGGCTAGCTACATATATAGGCCTACATGCTATTATTGGCCAAATGACGGCAAGTCAAATACAATGTGATTTTTGAAAATTATTATATTATATATATATATATAATATTTATTTCAAACTCTTTTGCATTTCGCATGACTGCTTGTCTGACAAAAATGAAAATTGTCTGACCAGAGCTGTTTTTCCGTCAGACAAATTGTCTGACCAAAGTCAATTTGCTTTTGCGTGCACTGATCCCACCATACATCTGAAGCGAATTTCCGCCGATCCCTACATCCATCTTACGAAAAATAAATCAACCTGACCACCCACGTCCCAGGTTTTTAAATAGAATAGCCCTGATTGAAGTAGTTATTTCTCCGCAAGTTTTGACTTGAATGATCCTGTATCATCTGAACATTCCAAATCAGAGGGCAGAATATCCAATGATGAGGGACCCTGATAACTAATTGACCTTTTACCATATTCAACTTAGTTCAGTTTGTCATTATCCTGCATGTTATATGGAGAAATATGCTTCTCACGATATGAACTTTCCAAAGGTGGAGCTTGGCCATGAATTATCTTGAAAACCAATTTATCTTAATTATTTTAAAGGTTTCGTGTAGGAATTTTTACCTTAATGCTCTTTCATTTACTTTTTATTTTTACTTTGTTGTAATATTTGAACTTGCTTATTGTCCATTTGATTCCTCAAAAGCTGTATTGACCACTTACCTTGAAAAATGGAAAAGTGAATTAAGTGTGCACATAGCCACTTGAAGAGGCCCACTTCTTACAACTAGGTTCTCCGATCACTCTGTCTTGGAAGTCTCCAGAAGATCATTCACCTGCCAGAACCAGGCCCGGGTCATTCTATGATTGCTGTAGAACAATAGCATTTATCATAATTATCCATTAAAAAACACAAAAAATTTTTTCTTAATTGTTTTTTTAATATGTTTGAGCTACTCAATCGCCAAAAGGAACAAGATTTCTCAATTGCCATTTCAGACGATCCATTGCTTGACTTTTCCCCCGACAAGTACCATAATTTCAAAATTTCTCCTAACCAATATCAAAATTTTCACTTTTCCCTGACTTTTCCTTGACCGCTGGACACCCTGACTCACTGACTTGCCTATCCACATTTCAAGAATGATTGAAGAATTGTTAGTAAAATACAAACTATAATAATCGTCAAATTTCATTGAGTTTCATTCCTAAAATAAAATCAGACTGTACGATTATGATTGTATTCTTATAAATTTTGAAAATGTTATCCACTTAACATCAAGGTGAATATACTGTATTGATTTTGTGAATTCATGGTATTAAATTCAGGGTGCCCACCGAACATCGCACAAAATATTACAGGAATATAGGATTTTTTTACAGTAAAATACAGGAGTGAGTGAGTTTGTGTTTTACGGCCCATCAGCACCGGTGTGGGCTATTTTGAGGCAACATAAAATACAGGAAAATATAGGAGGTTTTCGCCTATTTTAATAAGCCAATGTAGGAAATACTGACAGCGCAAACCATCGACAAATCACAGTCCTGAGTGCTTCCACCATAAGCCGAAAACTTCATGTCGCAGACAAAAACGTGTCTAAAAATTCATATATCTGGGGGAAAGAAACTTTTAACTTTGTATCGCAGACAAAAACGTGTGTTTAAGCGTGAAATTTCTTGAAAACTTGAAAAATATAGGAATTTTTCAAAAAAAATAGGAAATTATAGGAGGCCTTAAAAAATATAGGAATTATAGGAAATATAGGAGGAGTGGGCAACCTGTAAATTAAGATCTTAAGATTCCAAAAACAATCATTACCCAAAAGAGAAGAGAATCCGAGAGAAGACAAGCAGACAACAAAAAATAAGAATAAAGTTTTGTTCACTTACATGATTATGCTTTCCTTCCTGAGGGGGTTTTACGATCTTTGGGGAGATTCTTATTCCGCAAAAGGGGTTGAAATCTTTGGTCTTCCTTCCGTTACATGTTGTACCCCATTGACAGTATGTTGAATTTCAGCTAGTCATTTCCTTCATGATACCTTCAGTACAGCTGAAAAATACATAAGAACTGACCTAACAATGTCACCATTCTGACAAGGATAGTTTATTTATTCTTGGAGATTTATCTAAATTATTTGTAGATGAATTAATGAATTTCTACTATGTGTTCTAGGGTAATTCTTCTTTCGGGATTACTACTCTTTAAAGTTTTCATTTGAATCTTGATATATTTAGAAGAGGCACAATGTCGCACAAACAAAATATACACATTTTTACAAATACAAATTCATTCAACAGTTTAATAGTAGAATACTTTGACGATTACTCACAACAAATACACCTAAACAACTGCTATAATTTCAATTCATTCCATTTCAAAGCACTCGACTTCTGAAAGCCGTGGAACTTCAGCTGACCAGTTAAATCCATGTGATAATATTCGCCCTTGAGGCTACCTCAGTCGATGATCGGTACAATATTGGAATTTCTCATTGAAGCGGACACGACTCTTCTAGCTGAAAAAGAATATTAACAAATCAATAAAAATTAATTGATGTGCATGAATGAGTCAACACAATGTTACCATGAATTTACAAAGTGACCAACTGCAATTTAACTTTTCACAGTGAAAACTGATCTGTGAAGATCAGGATATATAAATAATTACTTTTGATTGTATAAAAGATTACTTTACACTAGTTTACAGTATGAAGACTTTTACGTCAACACATCACTACTGATTAACTGATACATGTAATGAAACTGTGAAAGTTTGTCATGCGCAAAATAACTGTCTGAGGCCACCACTTTCAAGTATGCATTAATTCATTTGTCACAAGCATGTCCCAATACTTGAATTTCAGACTTGGGAATCACATCAGGTCACCAGCACATGAACGGACTTGTCAGGGCATCTTGACGATCTTTCTGTCCGGAGGGGGGCTTTAAACAAGAAAGAGAAATAACATGAGATGATTGCTTTCAACTATATCAAGTTGCATCGATTTAAATTGGTCAATATTTTGTGTGCAGCAAACTCGCAATTAACAATACTGTTGACTTACTCTTTAAAATCTATTGGTTGGTGTAAAGTCTTGAGGATGCGGACTCAGTCCGACTCACGACTGACAGCCTATCTTTAATTTTGACTTTTAAGCTCCGTAGTTCCTAAAAGTTACAATATAAATAAATCACCAAAGGAGGCAAGACTAACCTCAACATCATCAAGACCAACCGTTGTTGATCAGTGGAGTAAGCTACTAAGCAGTACGTCAGACCTCCTGAGATGTACATGTCTCTGTCACTCTTTCGCAAATCCAAAATTAACCTGAAACGACAAAGGATCAATCAACCAAGTAGTAAATATTAATGTATTACTTTAATAATTAAAAAACTTAAAAGTGTTTCTCTTGATCACTCAAGTTTAACTGATTTGCAATTTCCAACTAGTCAAATATTTAGATATGGTTTACCGCCAAGTTAACCATTAGCTTATTTAGATGGCCGTTTTACTGGGCCTTTATGTTAATTGTGGTTTATCTGCCTGGGGTCCTTTGGACTTCACTCCAGCTCAGCTGATGACTTGAAGAAAGCATAACATATTTTAATTTAATTTAGAGACAAGACATCAACACAATTAATAAAAATTTATAGCATCAACATTGACTTGCCGTAGAGATAGCAAAGGCTGAGCCAGAACAGATGTAGTAGCAGGACTAACTTGAATACATTTTAATTAACTGCTGCAACGCCATATCATGCATATCAATATTAAGAGATTCAATTGAAGTTTAACTTCTATAATGTGAGTTATGTGACACTTATAACAGAAGACTGCAATAAAGACTGCCTGTGTTCAAATTATCCCAAATTTCAGGATTGCATAATCCATTTTTGTGCCACTGAGACTCGTTTGAATCCTTCACCCTTTCGCTGAGCTTCCAAGCAGCCCAATTTATTAATTTCCTTGTTCTTTAATTAAGTTCCATATACAAGCGCTAATTATTATTCTTATTTCAATTTACATACCATATTCTCACCCATTATTCATAATTCCAGTTCTGGTCATCATTCCTTATTAACAACCAAGCTTGAATAAGAAGGACGTCAAGGGACACCGAGGTAGAAGCCTAGAAGTTCACTATTCTCTGTCCTCATTACTTGGTGAAGAATGCATTGATGACGTAACCATCTGAAAAGAAAAAGATGTCTGTTGAGTTTGTTGACAGGATGGTATGATAATATGGACCATATATTACACATTATTGTAAAGTGCATTCTATTTAAACATTATCACCAAGTCCTTTATATCATTTTACACTGCGTTAAGACTATGATTTATATGAGAAATTTAATTGATTTGGAATATAAATTATAATAAATTTGGAATATCAATATTGAACATTCACATGTCATACTTACAATTGTCCGTCTCTTGACGGGTTTTTGACTTTTGAACTAAACAGAATTAATTAACACCCACATGACATCTAAATAATATTTTAAAAGAATATTTCTTTCCAAAAAAAAATGAGAAAGCTATGTCCAGTCTGCACTGAAAAATAACTACTTTCTATCTGAAAAGCAAAAATATTTCAAGAATCTGGAAAATAAAAGAGAAAGTCTTGAACTAAGCTTCTGAAATGCAAAATTGAGAAAACTATGTCCAGTCTGCACTGAAAAATAACTACTTTCTATCTGAACAGCAAAAATATTTCAAGAATCTGGAAAATAAAAGAGAAAGTCTTGGAACTAAGTCTCTGAAATGCAAAATTGAGAAAACTATGTCCAGTCTGCACTGAAAAATAACTACTTTCTATCTGAAAAGCAAAAATATTTCAAGAATCTGGAAAATAAAAGAGAAAATAGACTTCTTGAACTAAGCGTCTGAAATGCAAAATTGAGAAAACTATGTCCAGTCTGCACTGAAAAATAACTACTTTCTATCTGAACAGCAAAAATATTTCAAGAATCTGGAAAATAAAAGAGAAAGTCTTGGAACTAAGTCTCTGAAATGCAAAATTGAGAAAACTATGTCCAGTCTGCACTGAAAAATAACTACTTTCTATCTGAAAAGCAAAAATATTTCAAGAATCTGGAAAATAAAAGAGAAAATAGACTTCTTGAACTAAGCGTCTGAAATGCAAAATTGAGAAAACTATGTCCAGTCTGCACTGAAAAATAACTACTTTCTATCTGAACAGCAAAAACATTTCAAGAATCTGGAAAATAAAAGAGAAAGTCTTGGAACTAAGTGTCTGAAATGCAAAATTGAGAAAACTATGTCCAGTCTGCAATGAAAATTGACTACTTTCTATCTGAAAAAAATATCAATTATTCAAAGATTTACTGGATAAACTTCAACTTTTCTAGTCATATGGCGTCATTTAAATATTGTGTTCAAGTAATGGCTGTCTGGGTTGCATATTGGCCCTCTCTATAGTCAGGATTTGGACTCACAAGCTCACTCTATTTGTTTTACTGAATGGGGCAGATCAAATTTAACGGTGTTTGTATGTCTATAGCCAGGCTATAGGATATACACATGATCGAGTGAATCTCAGTGAATATGGCGCTATATAAATGCTGTACAAAAAATAATATAATAAGTGTCAGCCAGACTCTGCGAATAATTTGACCAGTCTACTAACAGAGCCCCGTAAAAAGTCTAATCGGTCTGATTGTCTATTCATATACAGCCTGGCTCTGTACATAGCCCAGATTTGTCTATTCACAGAGCAAGGCTTTGTGCATGCATAATCACGAAATAAGCCCCGCACCAGCCACTGAATGAGTAGCAGCCTATCCTATGCTTTTCAACAGACGGATGGATGATTGGGGCTTTTAATACGTCCTGTATTTATGCACTTGGTAGGCTAATCAGAACAGGAGGAGGACACGGCAATGAGGCAAAGGATTATTAAAACCCCCCTCCAACATAGACCCAGGTGGCCCCGCAAGAGCTGGATTCGAACCCTGGACTCAACGATTGGCAGCCCCCCTCCCCAGCCCTATTATAGGCCCATAGCCAGGGCTGAATCTAGGGGGCGCAGAGACTGGTCCGGATGCATGCGAACCCCTGAAAATTTGAAATTTTTACATGTTAAAAAATTTCCAAGGGGGGCAGCAGCCCCCCCCCCTGAAGGCTACGGCCCTGTTGATATATAAAGGCTTACATAAAACAGAATAAAATAAATTCCTTGACTTAAACAGAAAAAGTAGGTTGAACACAACGATAGACACAGCAGCAATTTTCCATATAAAACAGTTAAACCCTTCCACACAATGCAATGCCAATGCACAATATTGTGAATCCACATCCACCACTTTCCAAAATGAAATACAGGCTAAAAAATATATTGCATCAACCTCCATGACCAATTCATACTTACAGTCCATGCCAAAGATAGTATAGATCGTGAAATTGGAATGACAATCACCCAAATCAGTTTGGTAGAGCATTGTAACAACAAAGTAAAAGAGTTGCAACATGCCCAACATGCCGGCCGCCATGTTGTTTTCAACTTCCAAAACCTTCACAATTCAATTTCACAGCAATACAAGCTAATACACAACTCGTTTTGATATTATATTGCACTCTGTGCTAGCTACACATGCAGTAGGTTATAATGAGACCATTTTTAGTGACTGGCATGAGGTAGGACTTACCCATTTGTAATTTCACTGGTAAATTCGTTTTTTCCTGCAAGTAGCCCAACTGCCATTTTCTTCTCCTTCTTCTCCAAAGTTTGAAATCTCCCGGCAGTTGGTATCCCTAATCACGTGACTATTGACGCATGCGCATCTAAACTTCCGACGGGGACTTTACCCACTTCCTGCAGATACTACCTACTAGTCTCTCCGCCGGGGAGACTGGGTACTAGTCAGGTCACCCTGCCACTTCAGCAGGCCCCTCATTATCACAAATGACTGGTAAACAACAAATGGGTATCCCTACCAAAGCGGCAATAGCCATTATAAGTGGGGAAGGTCTGATCCACCTGGGAAGTTCATTTCCAAAAACGTTTCTACTCGTAGTGGAACTAGGTCAACATGACCTACTTCTTGATCTCACCTTTGCTGGCCATTATAAGCCCATGGCAACTTGCTGGTGCAGAAAACAACCCCAATCCAGGGCCCTACACCCTTTGGCACAATTCATAGCCTAATACAATCTTATTCTTGTGGCAAGATTCACTTCCTGCCTTGCCGACTTTTGACCAATCAAATGGCAGCATTGGCATTGG
The DNA here is from genome assembly GCA_026936325.1 of Platynereis dumerilii. Classification (NCBI taxonomy): domain Eukaryota; kingdom Metazoa; phylum Annelida; class Polychaeta; order Phyllodocida; family Nereididae; genus Platynereis; species Platynereis dumerilii. The sequence goes on along the minus strand of JAPTHN010000012.1, from coordinate 11,104,259 downwards.
CTGTTTGGATGATTGTTAATTCTCCCTGGGCTCCGGAGATAGATCTTGGCATGGATCTGAGATACAGATCTCTTCATCTGTTGATGCCTTAAGGCCATGGCCAATTTTCCATTGTCCTTCCATCTGTTCATGGCCATCGTTCTTGCCTGCTAGTGGATTGTCCAGCTGCACTTAGTGAGATGAATAAGTGGACAGGTCTAGAATCACTGCCCTGAAATTAACAAGCTATCCAGTGGCATATTTGTGGTTTAGAAACATTGTAAGCCTTGACAGCTGATGCTTGACACATTCAATCCAGTGTCAGGTGGAAGTCCTATGTGACAACCAAGTCCTCGAGGCTGGAGATAATGCAAGAAACCAGACAAGTGAACTCTTTGGAGTATAAATTGCTTGTTATAGTATAAATTGCTTGTTATAGCATCTTGGGAGTAATTGCTTGTTATAGCATCTCTAACCATGACACATGATCCTCAGTCACATCAGTGACCTCACAAGGTACCCGTCACAACAGTGACCTTACTGCGTGTACACGCGCTGTACTGTACTTGTTGCAATTTAGGACATTAGCCTGATGATCAGGTGTCTTGTACTGTACAAACCGTTTCAAAATTTGATGTCCGCTTATTGCCCGAGAAGCAATTAACAAGCCTTCACTGGTGTCGTCACCTATGTGACATTAGAAGGTATAAAGCAGCTTATGTGATACCGCACAGGTACATGTTTTTGCAACATGCAAATATTTTAAAGCCAGTATACACCTTATTGCAACATTGGTCAGCCTCCAAACTTAATTACAGTGGTTTACTCCTTCACGGTCTTTCTCACAGATGGGGACAGACCTTTCAGGCAACCAAAAGGGCAATATTACAATCACTGTTCTCCCAACGCAATAACATCTGTAGCTATTCAAAGCCTGCTCTACCTTCACATTTGAACGCTTTTGTTCTTTGGTGACTAACAAACAGCATACTTTGTTTACCTGACTGAGGATATCAGTATACATGTATACACGTTCATGCTGGTCACACATGCGTTCATTCAAGTCACATAGAGAAACTTAGCGGCTTGTCCCCAGGGAGTGCCCTAAAGTTTGCTCTTCAGAAGCGAAGTAAACAACTATCGTTTACCTTACTCGCACCTTCTGCCCATTAGACATTTTCTTTGCTCTTGTCACTTTTGACACATTTCAACAATATTGAGTCATTGGAACAACTCCACTGTTCATCACACCGACCAGTCAGCAGTCAACATTGCCAAAAGGCCTAACATTAACAGCATTTTCCAACAGCTATGCACTTTCAAAACAAATTTACAACAACTTCCCATAAAGTGCACTTGCTGCTCACAATGCGATACGCTTTAACTTCACACAGACTCCGCTGGACTGGTTTATCCCGAGTCCAGACGTGTCTTGTCTGTCAACATTCTCAAGTTCACTTTATGGTTGTCAGTACATTTACTTCATTTCCAGTGACAGGAGCTAAGTAAACAGCCTCAAGTTGTCATTTAATTGTGACTGCTTGTTGTAACATCAGTCATTGCCAGGTTCACAAAGATAATGATTTCACATTTGTGGCAAACAAATATCTACAACAATAGTACAGAACCACAAACAAATAGCCAGGTGTTAGCCTAGCCAGTTCCATTGAAGGCAACTTCAAGAGTACATTATGTACATGTAGTAGATTTGCACTGAGCAAATGTCTTGCCAATACAACTTTATTAGACGCTTATGCGCTCATTTCTGTCTAATTTATAAAACGCTTATGCGCTCATTTCTGTCTGAGAATATGGTTTCCACAGTTACTCATTCGACCAAGCAGAAGCATGCTCTTGGGTTACATTATGTGAGGGCTTCTTCTGAAACAGTTCTTACACAGGATCACTGCCTGGTGACTAACAATGTCAGGACTCTCATCAAAGTACAATGAGGTTTTTCATACAAGTCCAGTACAGTTCAATAAAAACAGTTATATTGACCAAGGATTCCTTTATCCATACATTTAATTTACACATAATGACTTAGTTGCCCATTGCTGACCGAGCAAACAGTTTCCGCAGCATTATCAAAACAGTGGCATGCTCTTGTGTACCATCAGGGCTTCTTGAACAGTTTGACACACGTTCCCGCCCAGTGCCTAACATAGTGAGGTCCATCTTCAAAGTGCAATAACGATCTCCATACATTTCGCAATAACGATCTCCATACATTTCACTGATAAGCCGTTTACTTCTTTATAGGCTTAACCTGTCAACTGGTCACAATTACGACTTGGATTGTTTGACCATACCAGAAATAAAATTGAACTGAAAATCTCAGGCTGCAACAACTCACATATATATATGACACATGTATCATGATGATATTCTGCTGTCCAATAAAATTCTATATATATATACAATCTCAAAGTGTGTGCAACGTCATATTCCTGAACCTTGCATAGGTAACAGAATAAAATCTTCAAGCATGAACTGAGTACGACATTTCTTGGGTAAAAGACTTCCTCTTGGGTAAGGGAGTCAAACCTGGGAATAGCAAGCTCATAGTATAACACGCTTTTCCAGTTGATTTGTATAGCTGGGCTACTTGCAAAGACACGATGCCTTAAGAGATTTGAAGGATACACCCTGCCATAGGCCTAACCTTTCACACCTATTTCTAACAACAAATAGCTTATAAAATAGCTTATATTAATTCGTATAACAACTTAGGTTTGTCCTTCATTTGCATAGTTCTGAGCTTATCTGGCACAGTAATAACCACCGCGGAGCTTAAACCTGCTGCTTATAGTCTGTCAGCATCAATAATTATTATGTACCACCAGGCTCCTTTCTTCTATGACCAAAAATTCTAATTGGCAGAACAAATTTACCTGTCAGCAATGTCGCTTACGGAGCACAACAGATGCGTAACCATCAGATGACCAAGGTTACTGAGCATTATGCAGACGCTCATTTGATAAATTTAACCATCGCTAATTCGGTGGAGATTTAACTAGTTGGCAATAATTGCTATCCTGTCTGTCCATGGAATCCTGTCTGTTCATGGAAGACAAGGCATGACATTGCTATGGCAAGTTTACATGAATACAGGACGGAGGTGTTAGGGAATCCATTAACCCTCAGACACTTCAAAAAGACAAGGCCTTCTTCACACTCAGCTTCCTTCAGAATAGTACTTGTTTTCAATGGCCCACTTGCCACGCAAATGCGGAACTAGCTTGCTCTACAGTGGCATTTACGAGTGAAGCTGTAGCTTTACTCCAAAACATGACTGAACGTCAACTTTAGCATTTCTTGTCATCTTACAATAGAACTTGGCATCACCCTCATAAGCTAGACCTCACCGCTACGCTGAGTCAATGCAGTCATCGAATGACTTCCACCGAACTTTTGTCATAATACTACAGCTACAGAGGCTCGCAACATTAACATCATAAGGAAGAATCATATGCCAAGCATTAATGCTCCTCAATAGTTGTCTCGACATTCTGCGAAGTAGCTTTTCGTAAAAGCGTGACTCTTCAGGATCAATAGACCTTCTGTATCGTAGACCTGTACCCAAAACAGGGTAACCAAAACAGGGTTCTGCAGTTATGCACTTCCAACTTCACATTGCCACTTTCGCCAATTATTAAGGGCAATAATACCCAAAAATAATACTGCAACTAAAGACATGCTCTACCACAATAATTTCAATTGCTTTATATCTGGTCAGGAAGTCTATGGCAACAAAGACTCCATTGTTTCTACGCATATATTGTATGTCAGTTCTTTTACTCTCACGATATGCCTGGCACTTTCATCTACAAGGTTCACTCACGACACAACACACACTCGGGAATTATCAAATTAACTCCCTGAAGTTGTGTCATCTTGGGATGTGCTCAAAATTACTATTCAAACAACTTGGATGGACAATATTGCTGAGATGCAACATCCAGTTCTCCCTGTACCTCACTCTCCTTTGCTTTCACTATGGCAAAAAAAGGGGGGGGGGCAGTCACTGATGAGATCACCTGGACAGCCCTATACACTCATATATATATAGGGGCCCCTCGACCGGCACACCGGCCTAGCACTTCCAATTGATTCTAGGCTTTAAATCTCTTGAACAGATTTAATTTGCCGGTTTTGGATCTCCTCATTTTATGGCTTTGGCATCAGAGTGCTTTAAAATTCTCGTAGGAAATCTGCTGCCGCCGAAGATCTGAGATGGAATTAGAAGGTTAAACGAACTTACTTGTTAAGTGAAGTTTGACCGGGATTCCATCGATGATCTGAAGGCGGCAGCAGAGTTCATACGCCCGCCTCTCCCAACCCTTTTTTCTTTCGGTACTCTGACGCCAATGCCTACTTTAAAGATTGAAGTTTAATGCTCGAAGCGCCCTCTCTCGTATGAACTCTGCTGCCGCCTTCAGATCATCGATGGAATCCCGGTCAAACTTCACTTAACAAGTAAGTTCGTTTAACCTTCTAATTAAAGCTGCTTCTGAGCGTATTTTAAGTAGACTTTTTAGTAATTTTTACTGTTAAGGAGAGAAGTATTAGATAGTATTTAGTTTTAACTTTTTGAATTAATGCTATTAACATGTTAAAAGTTTCAAATACTTGCTAAATAATGTAAATTGTTAATAAGCCTCTTCCTGTGACAAGTGCGAGGGATAAACAGTTAAATCCTAAAGCATTAAAATCTATTTGGTTATCAGCTTAAATTATAAACAATGACAAGTTGCATTAGACCCTGTCCTCCTTGGTGGTCCAGACTCCAGATTTTGTGGAGAAAATAAATTAATTGTACTGTCAGTAACTCAGTTTCTCATGTAAAAGAGAAAGGAAAGCAGAAAGAGTACGAATGATGGAAAGCAATGCTGGCTTAAATAGGTCAAGATAGAGAGGTAGATAGATAATATATAGATAGATAGATTGATAGATAGATCGATAGATAGATAGATAGATAGATAGGTAGGTAGATAGATAGATAGATAGATAGATAGATAGATAGATAGATAGATAGATAGATAGATAGTTTATCAAAGTTTTAGAGACGCAGGATTTGGGATGTGAAACAAGCTTGTTGCCCACCTCCCTCCCTCCACCAAACACACTATTGGATTGACAGATAGATAGATCACAAGACTCATAGACAAATGGATAGCTTGATTGATGAATCAATTGATTGTTTGATTGGTACTCAAATAGGTACTTCAACATATATATTGACAGATATATTGACAGATGGATAGTTAGACAGATAGAAGGATCGTCGGATAGATAGATAGACGGTTCAATCAATCGATAGATAGATAGGTAGATAGCTGGACAGACGGGTGGTTTTCTTTATTAAATTGTAAAAATTATACTATATGGAACATGTCTCATCGTTATCTGGAGACTCCTAGAGCTGAGAGACATGTTTACAAACATACCGGAACCATTAATAAAATAATTCATGATGAATTTTGCATTGAACAATCAGCTTAAGCAGTAGGGGAAATTATCACCAGCTCATGACAGCCAACGTCCTCAGCCTCACATGACAATCACCCTAGCATTGTCATCACCCTCCCATGACACTCTCACAGTGTCATGGCCTAGCCATGACTTAGGCAGTGCTCAAAATCATCTTTGACTGGCTATTTAAAAAGAACTACTGCAACTATCACTTCCAAACTTGGTATAAAGTTGTATCACAGTGTCAACTAACTCTATGATTTTTGGCAGACCTATCCATTACATAATGAGGAAAAGAACCCGAAGGCTCCAGAGAAATTAGGAAATTGTCATCAGCTGCTGATGACTTTGCAGTATTTCGTGAAATTGGATAGAATGAAGTCCCGCCACTAACATGCTGCTGTGTGGTGAGGATGGCTGCAAAGAGATCAGACTTTCTTCTGAGACCCAACTGATCAACCCCACACTCTCAATAATCCTGTCAGGGCCAGGACTTGGCTGGAATTACAATTGTCCTCATATGCTGGTAATTTCCCTGACTGTTAAGGTAAAACTAACTGAACTGAGAAGTCTGAGCCACAAGTAAAGTGAGTAATGTAAACATTGAGAAAAAGACCTTTAACAGTGTTTAGCAGTCACCCAATTTGGAAGCAGTCAAACAGGCCAAAAAAGAAAGTAATAAAAAGAAAATGTAGTTGCATTTAGGCAATGGAAGTGTTAGCACTTGATAAGTTGTGATAAGCTTCTACAAATGTTCTTTTGGAATGAAATGGAAAGTTTGGAACGCTGCCAAGATGTTCTTTTCATGTTTTCAGACCTGTCGCTTCTACTTTCAAATTCAACTTTAACTTAACCACAAAGTGTGGCTGAATTTTGTAAGGTGGAGTCCAGTCAAGAGCCTATGCGAGTTGGTACATGGAAGGAGATATGCTATGAAATGGTGATATTTGTGTAAAATTGTCAGAATTCGAAAAATAATGCTGCTTATCGTTTGGATATCCGGGTTGACTACATATTAATGTCTCATAATTTTTGACAATAGAGACCTATTAGATAAAGGCTCAGTTAGCTTTAAGTAAGTTTTATTACAGCGTCATTTAATTTGTGCTTTAGCTTGAAGTTGTCAAAACACGCAACTTTTCATTTTCAATTTGGATTGTGATCAGAATTGTTTGCTGGAGGTCAGTATAAGATATTTCCATGTTTAATAAGACAGGCAGTGACCACATTAAATAAGGTATATTCTTGTGCTAATTGGCACAGGAGGAAACGTCTGTCTAACATGGGTTTCCCAGGCCGGGAGTAGAACCCATATTCCACATTAGAGACTGGCTTGTTGTCAGCCTAGAATCCCACACTTCTTAAGGAATAAATCTAAACTCCCCTTTGCATATAAACATGGCAATAATGACCTGTGTTATATTTCTCCACTTGACTGGCATTCTGGGCCAAAAATCTGAGCCACTGGCCACCTGTTTGCTTGTGGCTATGGCCATTACAGAAATATGCTGTTTCACATTTTCAAGCTGAGAATTATGCTCTGTCTGTGAAATAAAAATATTAGGACTCTCTGTTGGCCAAAATTTGTTTTTGACTTGAATTTATAGTGAGTCCCTTTTTGCTTGGAAGGAAACAGTGTAGATTTCTTAAATTATATATAATAGTTAATCATGACATATTTGAATAAATCGAGTGTCAACTTGGTTGTGAGTAATCAGGTAATGGACTTGTGGTACATTTATAGGCCTACCGCAACAGCACTGTACCACAAATTTCCTCACTGCACTAATCCTGGACACTTGCCACTGACTGGGCCAGGCTGCGTTAGCCGTTGCTGTGTTGACCGTATAGACCTCTAGGCTACTGAAGAGCTTGTGCTGTAGAATATGGTCTTAAAACATTAAAAAAAAATTTTTATCAAAATTTTCATGACAAGATTTTTCAGGGCGTAGTAAATTTTGATGGGTGAGCGCTATAAATTTTCATGCAAAATGATATTAGTATTTTCACAAATCATCCTAATTTCATGAAATATACAGTCCTCCGTCTAGGCGTCTACTCTCTGGAACTTTGTCATTCAGTGATCGTATCTCACACCAATAACTCAAGTAGAAATATAAACAACAATTTATTAGGGACAAAAGAAATACTCTTGGAAGGCAGCCAATTAAAATACGGTTAGATAATGATGGTCATTATAACTAATGGCCATTTTACATGCTAAGTTTTGTAGTAAATTTGTTAGGTGGCACTTGAAATTCTGTTGAAATGATTTGTTATAGTCATATACCCCATAATGTTTACAATACCACATGAAAAAGCAGTGGATATATCCCATGTGGTATTGCGTTTTATTCCATGTCTAGGTACATTGCTTCCCTGATACAGCACTTTTTCCCTGGGTAATACGAACAGCAGAGGGAAAATACGAGGGAGAATACAGAATTAATAAGCTGCAGAGGGAAATACAGGAATTTAATTAGCTAGAGAGGGAAAATACGAGATTCAGCCAATCAGAAGCAGCCTGAGCAATGACGTCACCATGACGACACGACGTCACCATATTCATGGCACTTGCAAATAAAATAAACAGCTGAAAAAATGAAGCTGTTGTCACCAGACGTTTTGGGTCAGGGCTCGGTTAATAATGCTCCGATTTGAATTTGGTAAAGTGCTACAGGTAGGTCAATACTAGCTTAAAAAACTGACATGATCAGATTTTGTCCGACGATCGTTTTTGACCCCGATAGGGAAAATACGAGATTCAGCCAATCAGAAGCAGCCTGAGCAATGACGTCACCATGACGACACGACGTCACCATATTCATGGCACTGGCAAATAAAATAAACAGCTGAAAAAATGAAGCTGTTGTCACCAGACGTTTTGGGTCAGGGCTCGGTTAATAATGCTCCGATTTGAATTTGGTAAAGTGCTACAGGTAGGTCAATACTAGCTTAAAAAACTGACATGATCAGATTTTGTCCGACGATCGTTTTTGACCCCGATACTGCACTTTTCCCGACGATCGCTCTGCTCGTAAATTTTTTCATTTGTCAGAAAAGATATTTAAGGCAATTAGACATGCGGGTCTCGGGAAATACAGGGTCTCGGGTGAAAATATCAGGGAAATACAGGTCCAACCCATGAAATAACCTATAAGTATGCTCAATGGTTTGTTGTATACCATATGGTTTGATCATTGTCGATGATGTCATTGCATTGTTTACCATTGTGATGTCATGGCCATGGTGACGTCACAACATTGTGACATCATCACTTGAGCTGCTATCTGTGCTTTGATTGGCTGAGGCCACTTTTGAGTATTGATCATCTCAGTGAAGTTCAGCTTTCTTTTGAGTTGCACACGCACTCGTGGGTACAGAGGACTCAGGATATCTTCAACTCGTGGAGTACATCTCAAAATACCACCATACCCATTTGGTCTTATTATAGTACCCTATAGTTTGTACCAGGCACCCAGTGGGCAGATGTAATGATGAGATGGGCGATTAATAGTTCTTTGCATTAAAAACTTTGGATAAAGTCATATTTTGATGGAATTTTGATTAAAATTGGTTCTTTATGGAGGAGATGGGCTTTTATTAAAGGGTGTGCTTTTAATACAGAAAATATAAGGTATTTTTGGAATTATAGTGATAAATTAAAAATGTTTTTATCTTGGTTTTTGCCTAATATTGAGAGTATGAATTAATTTTTGATACAGATTTTCAAAAGTATTTGATAAATTACAAGTTAGAAATCACAGGTTTGAAAATATACATTATTTGTTCAGGTCAGACTGCTAAGTGGGTCAGCCTGGTTGGTAGTGCTCTTGGCTTTCCGTTGCTGGGTCAAGGGTTTGATTCCAGCTCTGGCCGGGTCTATGGACTTATGTTGGACTGCAGTGTTAATCATCCTTCGCCTTGTTGAGCACTGTGTCCTCCTCCTGTCCTATTTAGCCTAACAAGTGCATAAATGCAGGATGTAAGCTTCAATCATCCATCCTGGCCAGTGGCCACAATAGCCAATGTCTAAATGAAAACCATACTGGATGCCAGTCAGTGTATACAAAAAACACAAAAATAGAGTAGGGCCTACATTTCCAAGCAATCTGTAATTCCTCTGTCTACATCACAAATTATGCAGATTACAATACCATTGTGTATCTCCTACCCGTCCTGTGAAACATTATAAAACATGGACTGAATACAAATGACTTTCTCAGATGTCTAGTTGGGAAAAAGCTAAAAAATTAGTCTAAGCGCCTTACATAATATGGGAGATTACAGGGCGTTCAGTGCTGTTCACACGAATATTATTCTAAATGCTCAGATAGATGGATGACAGGGGCTTTACGTTCTGTATTTATGTACATGTACTCGGTAGGTTAATTAGGACAGGAGGAGCTGGAGGAGGTCCTAGCAATGGGGAGAAGGATGAATCTGGATGATTGTAACTGCAGTCCAACATAGGTCAGGTGACCCCGGCACTGGTCGGCAGAGCGGGATTCGAGCCCATAAACCAGCCATTGGCAGACCAGTGCGCTAACAACTGAGCTAACCCTCCCCCTCAAAATGTCCTCGGAAATTGAAATATTTATTTTATCTAAGTCATGTGGCATTGTGAGTTGTTAGCCTCATATATGAACAAGGATATTAAATTAGACTTTTTAAAATCACAAATCTAACTTAATTTTAGTGACAAACATTGAATTTTATGTTTATCTGAATCGGATTTAAACATGCCACTTAATTATGGAGCTAAAGAGGATTTAACCCAATTTTTCACCCGATTTAAACCTGTAAAAAGACTAATTAGGATTTTAATGTAACTAGGAAGTAGCCGAGGATTTAACTGTTTTAACTACCAGTATTTATTTGTATGAATTTATTCTGATAAAATTTACTAAGGAGCTTAACCCGGATTTGTTTTTAAAAATGTTTTTGACCCAACTTGGCAGGACTAAAAATTGACTAGATATTAGTAAGTTTTGAGGAAAAACCTACCCGTTAGTTAGGGCACTAAGAATTATTTCGATTTTTTAACCGAAAGTTTAATAAAATCTAATTGTTACTTTTACTGGACTGATCTTCAATATTTTAAAGGTAATTTTATCAAAGTATTAGAATATTTTGGACTTTTAATTAAATCCTAACAATGGAATTTCTATTTGTAAATTTTCCAGGCTTCCTCAGCAAATGACATTTGCCTTTGAGCTCGGTCAAAAGATCAAAAATATTTTTATTATGATAATTATGTAACTTTCTTGTTTATACATGAATAATTCTTGTGTTATAATATCAATAGATAGGCATGTTGTCGCAATGCTATATATATATGTGTAATTGTGTAATGAATGTTAACATGATTAATAACAAAACAAATATTTTGCTGAACACAATAAACAATGACATACAAGGAATTCTTGCATAACTAATTGATATAATGTTGCATACATTCAATTAGGTATTTGCCATGTTTTCTGTCATTCTGTTGTAGCCCCAAGAATGATCAGAGAAAAGAAATGCAGATAATTTATAGATATGTAAACATGTAAATACGATGAATTATGATGTATTGTTATATTAAGGTTTAAATTGACTTATTTTACAATATTGCTATTTAGAGCTATTCGCACAGAGAGAGTTAAGCAATGGATGACAGCTTGAGTAAGAAATTATTTATAAAAAAAAAACTCCAACACTTAAGATTAAATGGTGGCCCCCTTACGGGGTTGAAACTTGCCACTGGTTAGGGAAATGCAATTCAAGGTCCGGGAAATTTGAAATTAGTAAGGGAAATGTGTAATTTTGTAAAAATCAAGGTTATCTTACTTAAGTCAGGGAAATTTTGACAAAATACGAATGGGTGACACTTCTGGACAGAGCTGATATCGTACCCGGGACACTGCGATCGGAAGCCCTGAGTGATACCAACTGAATCATTGCAGCATATTACTTTGACCATAATATAAAATGTCTTCCTTCCTATAACCCAGCTACACGATCTACATACCTTTCAATCTACAAAGGCCTACATGGAATTTTCATGGCAATTTGAACACCCTCTTACATAGTTCAGGCTCAATTGACATGTTCAAATCATTTATCGACATGCAGATTGCATGATCATGATCATTGCTCGATGATCGGAGCGTGTCGCGATCAAATTTATCTCACTCTTGTACATGTTAAGAGTGTCACATGACACACATTGGTCATGTGACCTGATTTGACCTTGACCCCTTGACCTGAGGTCAAGCTCATGACCTTGAAGTTTTAAAGTGTCATATATGGTGTGCTATTAGTGAAAGGGTATGACACTATGTTGGTTCAACTAAGTATAAGGTCTCAAAGTTGAGTGAGTCGTTATCTGCACTTGTGAAGGTTGTACTGTACAGTACCGCTTTTAAAAAATCAGATTTTCTCAGATGCAAATGCTTCAGATCCTGACCTTTCTCGATACTACGTGTAGTCGATAGCGATTAAGTTTTTTCTTAGGGAGGTCTCCATGCTGCATAGAATTAATTCATGGAGAGTTACATTGCTGTATAGCTACATCAAATTATTTGATTTTTGATTTCTCTATTGGCATAGGTGTAGAAACCAAGGGGGCAGGGGGAGGGGCAGCGGCCCCCTAAAAATCTGGCAGCCTTTAAAATTGACATTTGATTTGGGCGAACATGTGAAAAATTTGAGCGAAAAGCCCCATTGACCCAATGATGAACTGCCGCTAGATAAATCAATCTGAATCAATACCCCTTTCAGACCTTTTGGGGTGCTGTACCCCTGTCTCCTATGCCTGGTTCTTAAAAATTCAGTCCTAACACCCTTCTAAAGTCCCGTAGGCCTGACGTCTAAAAATTGTTTGCAACAATCGAGGAAATTATCTTCTCTGTAATTAACACCAAAGTTTGACCAATTAATCATTCCTCTTTGACTTGACTATCGAGTATTGACGCTTAACGTTAAAATTTTTGTTTACCTGTAAGGTATATGATGTATACTTCGAAGCAGACAGGGTTACAGGGTACATAAATTTCCCCATACCTTTAGGCAATGAAAGCCACCAATGGTCACTCGCACAACATGCTCAAACTTGAGCTGAAACTCATCTCAGTGCTCATAGATCAACATCATAGGCCAGTCCGCACTCATAGATCATAGATCACAGACCATAGATCGTCCTCGTGGAGCCTCCGAGGGATGACCACAGACAGCCATAGATCAAAAGGAGTACCTTCGTAAGTCTGACATCACTCATAGAATGACACCTGGTCATTCTATGCCATTCTATGCCATTTGGTGTCATTCTATGCCTGTGATCTCTAGTTGTATGAACTTGTATCATAACTATTGCTCTTGTAAGGCTTATTATGCACTGGACTGAAGTACAGTGCGATCCACTACATGTAAAGAGACTCCAACCTCTAGATAGCGATGGACGTACATGTCCCCACTCTCCAAGGAAGTAGTAATTCTAATCAATTTCACCAATAAGGAGCAGTGTTGATGGCCTCGGCCTTAGCTCGGACTCGGATGCCAAATCCTTGGCCTTGCCTCGGTCTCGGGTGTCTTTGGTTAAGTGATGGAGGCCTCGGGACTGGCCTCGTCCTCGAGGCCACATTTTGATGGTTTCGGTGTCAGAGGCTCATGCCTCGGTCTCGGTCTCGGCCGTCATGGCCTCAACTGCAACACTTCCAAGGAGTGCCTTTCAACTCAAGGGCCCACACTTGTGCTGATGGGGTGTAAAACACTAACTCACTCACGAGAGACCGCCTCATGACACGCAGATACCGCTTACAGCACAGGGGCAACTGTATGGAGGATGGAGACCTGTATAGAACCATTAGAGACCACAGAGTGCAATGGATGACCATTGGTAGTCCAATAGACATAACATGACCCCAAGCTATTGCCAGTTCACAGTTGAGCACACCTGATCTGATCTATGATGTTCCTATGAGTTATGGCACACACAGCCAGGAGCTATCTCAGCAAGTGAATCCTATATATTTACAGACTACACAAGCTAGAGTGCAACTAATAGAATTATATTTACAGAATTTAACAGAACTTTTCATTATATTCGTATAAGCCTCCATAAGATGTTTGCATGTTATTTGTTGTTGATCAATTACTTGCTTATAAAGATAAAGAGCTAGATAGAGATGGAAAAGATATATTAGTTAGATAGGTAGATAATTATTATATTAGATAGATAGATATACGGGTAGACAATTATTATATTAGATAGATAGATATACGGGTAGACAGACAGACAGCAGGACAGCAAGATAGATAGATAGATAGATAGATAGATAGATAGATAGATAGATGATAGATAGATAGATAGATAGATAGATAGATAGATAGATAGATTCGATACCAGCTCTGGTCGGATCATCTAGATGCATTGGACAGCTTTTCCAATGATATCCTTTGACTTATTTTCTTGCATGGGTAGTGTATCAGAATTGACTATACATGTCGAATCTTACTGATCTTAGAGCTCTATGTTATTATGAAACTTAATTACAGCTCCCTTGTAGAGTATAGACGCTAGACAGCCATTCGATGCGCTATTGCTTTTTGCTATTGAGTTCCAACTTTCGAAGTTAAACATATACCACTGTGTATAAATTGTATACCTAACACACTGACTGCACTCGGTGGTTTACAGTTTCAAAGTTATTGTACCAGTACACTATGGTCATTGAAGAGTGAAAAGCAAGTACAATGTATGATACAATGTCATACAATGCGAGTGTCATCCATCAGACCACCCTTGATGGCTGGTATGGACTGAATATATGTATACACATCACTTCCCTAGAGTTCTGTAATAGCTTTGTGTTTACACACAACAGTTAAAACTTTTAATCGTAATGAGACAAGGAAGCATTATGCTAATGGCAATTTGCTGTTTCTAAAAGACAACTTAAAAATATGTGCATGCCAGTAATCAGCTGCAACTCAATTTGGTTCAGAAAACCTTTGGAATGCAGACACAGTACATGTATCTTTCTATAATCTATATGCAATAAATTGGTATTTTTTATGTCGCAATATGTGGAACTACGGGTTCAATAATAATATGTTTATAATACGAAATTGATCAATCATACAATCATATCATAGTCCTTGGTATCCCAAGTTTCCAACAGTAGCTCTCCAGAAGTTGGCTTGTTAGCCTCTGGGACCTGAGTTTGATTCCTGTCCTGCAAAACCTTTTCCTTCTTCAGCTGCGGCAGGAGAAGTTTTCAACGTCAGTGAAAAAAGTTAGAATTAGGAATTCATCAAATTGGGATACCTTGTCTTGAACCCTCTGCGTCGTCCTGCATGTGCTGTGAGAGCTCATTTCCCAATTACCGTGATAGCCTGTGCTTGGACAATAACCATTACATGACAGCAAATCTGTGAACTGCCATTTGCCTCTAGATAGCCCACATCGGTGCTGATGGGGAGCAAAACACAAACACGCTCACTCACTGTGAACTACCATCATCACTGTCCCATTAACGATTAAGCCATATCAATGTAACATTTTTACTTTAAGATTATGGACTCAAATGAAAAACAGTTTTGCTGATTGGACTGTCCTTTGAAGATGTATTCTAATAATACAAGTACAAGTTGTAAAACAACTACACCCTAACTCATCCCCTTTCATTTGGCTTTGTTTCAATTAATAACAATCTGATTTGTGTTTTTTCAGGACGGTGCGACCGGAGACAGTTCTTGGATCAACTCTCTGCCCAGATCTGGAAAGCTCCAAGACTACTTGACAAAAACACAAACTTCGAAAAAGTCTTACTCCGCAGAAGTCAGGGTGCCAAGGAGAACCCTTGGCATCAGTGGCAGCGTTTCTTCACAAAGTAAGTTGTAGAGAATTATGAATCATGTGACTGGAGGGAGCTACAACATATTGCATTTTCTGCTATCAAATGTCCTTTTAAGTTAATGGTTTGCTCAATAACTGAGCACATCAAGGAGAGAAAATTAAAGGTTCTTGGTTAGTCAATTATTGATTCGGTGTCTGAATCCTTCTATGGATGTCCAACTTTATGAAATGAAACCGGTGCTTTTCCTAGCCTTTAGTGTTTAGCCACGCTAGTATTTGCCATCGTATTAGGCGTAGGAGGCAGAGGGGGTAGGTTTCCTGAATTTAATATTTCAAGAACTATTCGGGAAATTTTGTATGCGCAGCCCCCCCCCCCCCAATCGACCATCGCATCCTAGCTACTGCCTTTGTGGTTAACAGCATTTTGGTCTGGGGAAAAGCAATGCTGAAACGCAGACATATAGTTGAGTCTCTGGTTATAACTTTCTGTTACCAATTTGCATTGCATATTTCTTGCAGGAGAGAAATTTCAAGCCATTTCTTCCAGTTCCGATGGTGGAAGGTAAGAAATAGTTTATCAACAAGTTTTGTAAGATTTTGCACTTCTGTTGCTTCTGTTACCGTGTATGATTGCCATAAATTTGCTAAATGATAGCAATGGAGAGAAATTGTTAGGAGTGCGTACTACTATGTATCAAGCATTTGAATTAAGCACTCCAGTTACTCTCTCAAGTCAAAAATAATTTAAATGGATATTTAATATACTTCTGTGAAAATCATTCAGGTTAAATTGTGATAATGATGCAGAAGTATCTCACAATTTGATATTGATTTCAAATGTCAAAAATTCTTTTCAGAAAAAAGGCACCTTCGTTCGACAAAGAACTAAGCGACATCACTTGTAACCATGGCGACCGCATCGTTCTGGAATGCCGAGTTTCTGGGAGTCCGTCTCCGAAAGTCACATGGTACAAAGACAGCGAACAGATCAAGTACCAAAAGGTGAGTTCTACATTTGAAATATTTAGATAAAGCATTTGAAGAAGAGACTCGGAATTTAATGTTATATAGATTGGGCAGGCTCCAGCAGCTTGGTCATTGAATTGTGCGACTGTGAGGGAGCAGACTACAATATTTCATTGATGGGTCTATATCTAATTTTAAAGTCTATACATGCTCACGTGTACTGCTTGGAATATACTGGACAGTTCTTCGAAGTGCGGTCCTGATTAGCAGCATCCCTGGTTACCCGAAATCCAATGCAATGACCAATTTTGCCAGTCTGCATTTGTTTGCCTGTGGCAGACTTCAGGTCTCTTAAATCATTTCTTGATCTGTAGTACAGATCAGGATCCCACAGACCTCTTATCTGTACCACATCCTAAAAATACATGTCTGCCTGTACCTGGATTTGTAAATTGATTTTGATTGAACTAATCAGCCGTCTGTCAAGGTAGTTGTGATAGGTGTTGTCCTTGCTTTGAGATCAGAGTTAGAAATGATTCTTTCAATAAAGTTTGTGACAAAGAAGTATTAAAATTTTTGCAAAGTTATCATTATTGATATAAATTATCAGGTACCAAAATGCCAATATCTTGAGTTGAAATCGAATTTAATCATTGTGTAGAATCAGTATATATTCACTTTGGATCATTCGGTAATATTGCAGGCCTACGTGAAAAAAGTCACAAATATTTTTTTGTGAATCTGATATTCTCCTACTGAAATCATCCTTGTTTAGAACCAACTTTAAAACCAGGTTACATACAAGAACATGCTAGATTACATATTTACTTTTGGTTTAAAGTAAATTTACTGGGTTTATCTAGCTCTTGAGGGATGTTTCACTGGTCAAATATCGTGGAGAATCTGAGAGAACTCGCTTTCATTGTTAGTCTGAACACTTGTAATGTCTAGTCTGGTCTGCGAGTTAGAATATATTGATAATGCTACTTTAAAAATAGATGTGCAGTCTAATATTATTGTTGTATACGTATAAAATGTACTCCTTATAAGCAGCTACATGCTGTGATATGCAACCTGCTGCTATAAGTTCAGTTCAGTTCAGTAGCCTTTCTGGACTCAGGTCCTTGGACCTCTGTGTCCAGATCAATAAAGTATATATAGCTGTAATTTAAATGTATAAGTCCTACTGTGATCAGCAACCAATCTGCAAAACAAGTGTCCAGGGCCACCCATTGTCCATCTATCTATCTGTTTACCCGTCTATTCCAAAACTTGTCTAATGTATTTTGATCTGTCTATCTACAGAGTTATCTATCTATAGATCTATCTACCTATCTATTAATTTGTCTATTTTTCCATCTGCCTATTTTACGATCCATGTAAGAAAATCATGAAAACGACAGATTAGCGATAATAGATGCAACAAGTACACACTGGTCATGTTAACGTTTTCTGAATCAACCTCCATTCATTCCAAAGTGACTTGCCCTCATAATATTTTTCTGGAGATTTTTAATGTAACTTCATGGAAGTTTGTGTGACTCATATTAGCAAGGGTTGGGACCACAGTAATTTACAGGCTTACTCATCCCAGAATGTACATGTACTTCGTGCATATTTTTCGAGTTCTTTGAATACTTTATGTCTATGGTAGGGAGAATGTGTAGTATTGTGTATTAATTATGAGTTGCTATAAAAGAAGTTTCGACTTTATTGACACCCACTGAAAAGATACTACAAATGTATGTATAGGCAATTGGTGTTGGCAGGTATGGTGTAATTGAATTTAGTTTGAAAACGACAAATTGAACTTTTGATATGCCAATTGTGAGCTTTTTGGAATTGGCCTTTATTCTAATTTTAATCAATTAATCAAATAGGCTACATGTAATTGCGAATTTTAATAAGTTCGGTCACATGTTTTATGTTTTACTTCTGGAATATATGTAATTGGCTGAAAATCAGTTATCTATACTTTTCAAAAAATCACATTCCAACTTGAAGTGTAATGATTTTCAAGAGCCAACAACTCTTCACCTCTACATGTAAGCAGCGTTAGTCATTATATATCAGTTATAACTAGTTTTCACGTCGCTCCAAGACACTCGTCACAGCCTCGAGACATACACTTCCTTAGTCTTTCTTACTGGAGATAAATCAAACCTTAAGCATGTGTGTGTACTGGATGACATGGTATTGTCATATAGGGACAAAGAAAATGTCGTTAGGAGGTGATAGATCGCAGGAGTTAGTAAAAAGTCTTGGGGATATAAAAAGAAAATGACTATTTGTGTTTTTGTTTGTTTTGTGAAGGTGTCTTTTGATTATTTTGACTTATGGTGTATGACAGTATGTCAGTATGGCCAGGAAGTCATTAGTAACAGTGCTAAATATAGCTACTGTCTCAGTCAGTCGGAGGGGGGTAGGGTTAGCTCTGTGGTACAGTGTAGTGTGAGTGCTCTCTCTCGCCGGGTTCGAATCCAGCTCTTGTGGGTCACCTTGGCTTATGTTGGATGGCTGTTTCAATCATCCTTCACCTCGTTGCTGTGTCCTCCTCCTGTCATACTTAGCCTACCAAGTGCATAAATACAGGACGTAAAGCCCCAATCATCTATCCATCCATGTTATATATTTTGAACCATTTTAAAAACTCTTACTATTTTAGGAATATTCTTCTGCTGACTTCATGAAGTTCATTTTCCAAAATTTAATTGACTTCTTTTACTTTGATTTTGAAATGTGTTGAATAAAACTAAATTAAGCATTCATAAAGTGCAAAATTTTTCAATTTGTCTGGATCAAAGTGAATACGTGTAGTACTGAGTCTTGGCACAGGATATTTCTGAGTCACACCTTATATATTAACGGTTATGTGTATGGTTGTCTAAAAACGAATAGTATTAAAAATATCTTTGATGTTTATACTGCTACTGTCAACACAACCATACTTTTCTCTGTAGGGAACTTAAAGAGAGAAGTCTGTATTGCGTTATATACGCAGTTACAAATGTGAGGGATCTTTTGCTTGCTCAGCACAGGCTCTGATGTAAAACTTATCAAAGAGCCGCCATATACAATATACAATGCACATCCTATTGCTTTTTTACGACAGTCTAGATTGAATCACGACTGTTTGTGGTTTTTTTTTGCTCGCTTCAGGGCTGTGTGTTACTCTTGCCAAGATCTTGGTCATAAGGCCATTTTTAGCTTCTCGGATCAACAGACCCCACAGAGTTTCTGCCTACTGAAAAAAAACAAAAAACGAAACAATTGAGCATAACCAGAATTTTTATCAAATTGACATTTAAAAAAATTGAGATTTCACCTTCCTTTTTTTTGTTCTACCGACCGACCCTAGAAAAGTGCCTCGAGAAGATCCGAGAAGCTAGAGATCAATAATGTCTGGCCTAACTTTGTATTGTGAGTGAAAGTCGAGGGGGGGGGTTGGATCTCTGTGCTATGCCTCTGTGCTATGCCTCTGTGCTATGGCTCCATGATATGGTTGATTGTAGGGGTGTATTTTTAAAGGGAGGGGGACTTTTGAGGTCGCAGTGGTCAAACGCTTCCTTCCTATCATATAGGCTGTGTTTACAAGCGTTCCGCAACAGCGAGTTTTAAAAGTTTGCTCAGATTCGGTTGAAATAAAATCAAAATTGAGTAGGTCTATACTTAGTGAGACTTGCCCATCCAGTTTGTGTTGTTAAACATTGTTAAAAAAGAATGAAGTATTGTTAGGTTGTAAGAAATTACTTGTTACATAAAATTGTGTTTTGTTGTTATTTTCATGATTATGGAGTTGGTCACTTTCATAAACTTCTTTCAATAGCTTTCTGTTATGATTATATTGTTTGTTTGACATGTGCGCAATTACAAATGATTGATCTGTAAGTGATTTGTAATTTTGAGAGTTTGTAAATATATCACTGATGATAGATTTGTCAGAATATTATATAGATATTATGTAGCGTTTATGATCCAGGGCTATTGTTGTTATATGGTCATTCGAAATCTAACTTTTTGGGTTGTTTTTGTAAATTTTGTGGTTACAGATTTTCAATATTCTTTTACAAAATTATTTCTTGACCAGTTTCATTGAGCAGCTATCAGAAGACATACATGTACTTCAGAAATTGCTCTGTGGTTGATTTTAGAGTCTGAAAATTTATCAGAGGAGTTATTGAAACTCAGTGTGAACACTTATTTGCTTACCTGTCATACTTCACAATGTTTATTTTGGTAAAATATTAGGATAACCGGTTCATTATTATATCATATTAAAGTGTCCGAAAAATTTATCTGAAGACCTATTGAAACTCAGTGTGTACACTTAGCTGATTTTCTGGAATATTGCACAACATTTATTTTGGTAAAATATTTTAGGAAAGCCTTTTATTATTATGTGATTATCATAAGACTTGTATATAATGCATAAGCACTACATTGTGGATCCACTTTTACTATGTCCATTGTGCGTGCAATCTTTGGTCATTACTCGTCATAAAAGTCATTATTCGCAAAGTTTGCCGTTTGTTTGCTAAAGCAGAAAGGTGTTTGTCAAACATGCTGAAAGGTTTGTTTGATACCAGTTGGCAAACGAAGCGAAAACTTTTGTTGTAGATCATACACATAGATGTAAGGCTCATAGGTTAGGCTCAAAGGTTTGGGCTCAAGGTATAGGCTTAAGATATGAGTTGGGGGGCAGTGATGGTCAATGGTCGAGGTGCAGATTCTATTGGTGGGCCTCTAAAATGCTATACAGTGGTCCTCTTGTTGTATGACTCCCTGTTATAAGAGTCATAGACCAAATTGCCTTACGGTACCTCCTGCTTAAGTACGATATTTAGCATCCCAAGCACTTCAAGACTACAGAAGGTGTCCTATTATAATGCAGCTCTGTGGCTGCGTGGTTAAAACCCAAAAGTGGATCTTCATGAGCAAAATCCCAGCTGAATGTCTTTTGGACGAGACGTTAAATTGGGGACTCTAGTATCAGTGTCTGTTCTGGGCAAGTAAAGATCCCTCAAATGGGGTAAATATGAAACATTTTGACGACTCCTGCTCTCTCTCTCATCTCATCAGTCATCCCTCTTGAACGCCCAGAACTAGGTTTAGAGGGCTGGACTTGCCATATCAATCTATCTAATGCAAAGACCGCTACATGAATATAAACGTGTAAAGAAAAAGCTCGCATCTTGGATGTTAACATCTTTCTTTCAGGGAGATCATCCGTTAAAGGAAAAATTAAAAAAAACAAAAAAACTTTTAATAATAGCATATTTCGCCAGACAGAAGATCGAAGTTTTAAGTCCATTAAGCAAATTCCTACCATGCCCTTATGTACAAAATTACTTATTTACCACATAATTTTCATGTTACACTTCGTCCAATTAGAAATTGATCAAGAACTTTAAAGAAATATGATATATTAAACATATCATTTATGTGGAAATTGACATGCATCTCATAGTATATCAAGTATTGTTACGTTATTGTATAGTTCTAGACACATTGAAAAATTCAAATAGGTTGTATTCAAGATAGAATTTCGAGTACATTTTGTTAGTTCATTCATGTCTATCATGGTCTGAGTACGTTCATTGTTCCGAATCAGTTGTTACATTGCTAACATTTAATTAATTGTAGTTTCGTGTATGCAGTATGCACAATCCTTATATTTTCATTAGAGAATGATGAATCACAGGCAAATTGCTGCCTGTCTAAGGAATTCATTAGAAACACATTATATTCAATTAATTAACAATTATATGCCATTTGTTATAGCATAGAATATCAGTGTATATATCAGCATTCTTTTACATTGGTGTATTGATGCATTCTACACCATGATATGAACATTTATATGAACATTTAGTAATTTACTATGAAAGAATTGCTCAGAATGTGTCAGTTATAGATGATTAATAGTAAGACTGATTGTAAATGAGTTAAACCCCCGAGGGCATAGTCATTCATTATTGCCGTTTAATGTATGGGCTAACTTAGCAGCAAGGTGCTTACTAAGCTTAGCACTTAGTTAATAGTTACACATAAACGTAAGCAGATAAGTTCGGTGTCGTAACAAGCTCTTGCCGGGTCACCTGGGCCTATGTTGGATGGCTGCTTCAATCATCCTTCACCTCATTACCGTGTCCTCCTGTCCCAATTAGCCTACTAAGTGCAAAAATGCAGGACGTAAAGCCCCAATCCATCCATCCATCCATCAGTGTCGTAACTAGGCATTTTATGGAAAGGAGACTTGGAAATCGAGATGTAGGGTGCAAGACCCGACCCAGGGACCTGATGTATCTATCTTTTATTATATGTCACTCTTCAAATCACTGATGCAAAAATCACACACTGCTAACTTAGGGAAGTATTTTGAACTTCAGCGAGTTAAATGGCAGTTTTTACTGCAGCAGGTTTGTGCATGATAGTGAAGAGAAATTCCTGCGAATTAAATTTTCAATCCTGCAAATTTACTATCCTGGAACACCCAATGACCTGATCCTGAACATTGTGCTCGGCTCCTGCGGTCTTGACCCTTGTAGGATCCCACTACGGCATCATGCAGTCCTGCCCTGACAACCAAGCCTGCATTTGGATACAAAGTGCATATATAGAAGTTGATGCAAAAATTTATTTAGATATTTGTTTGGTACTCAGGGTTCCAGATTTGTCACAGAATATGGGTATGTGGACCCATGGAGAATACCCAGCTTGATATTTTATTGTAAAATATTGGCAAAATCAGTGGATCCACCTTAACTAGGAATCTTTATGTAGAAATTTTGCACTATGATTGTTTTTGGTGGATTCTAATAAGGAGAAATGTTCCTAAAACTGCAAAACTCTACCTCCTGTGGTGCTTGACATATTCCAAATTTCCTTTCAACAGCTCAAGCTTTCTACCCCATAAAAGCGGAGCATTAAGATATATCTTTAGAATGAGGAATCTAGTTCATAGAGCCAGGTATTTGGTGTAGACTTGTAAAAAGTCCTTTCTCTTTTATGTTCCTCAGTGACTCATGTCTTTCCGACATGTTTGGTAACATGGTATTTTGCCACTTGAGCACTATTCATTTGCCGTATTCACCTGATTTTGAACACTATTCGTTTGACATATTCACTCAATAATGATCACTGGCAATAGTGTTTTGGGAGCCACTTTGATCCACCCAGAGCGATGCCGAAAATAAAACTTTATCGTAAATAAATTTTGCAATAGCCGATCTAATTTTGGTAGTGGGTTCTGATAGATGGATATAGATAGACTGATAGATAGATCTATATATCCCGCCCGAGGCCCAAAAATTAACATGCTAAACACAACAAAAGCCACAGATTCCAGTCGATACATGATGCAACCCACCCCAAAAGCCCAAAGCAATTATACCCCATACCCAAGACAATTTCTACATATACTTCTGGATATATTGTTGATTAATTGATTGCTTAATGACAATAGGTTTCATCCGGTTTGTTCGCATCGATGGATTGAATTAATTTTGCTAATCTATGTGAGCAAGATCTGTTCAGTACAAAAATTAAATATCTAGGAGCCTGTAATAATTCTCCTAATTCATGTACCGGCTTCACACAAAGAACACTTTGTAAAACACCTAGATTCTAAATTAAGACTTTTTATCTTTGTCTAAATATACATTTCCTTCTTCTAAGCTCTTCGCAGTGTACTTTCATATAATATACAATGAAAAAATGCAAAAACGATGAATACCTACTGAGGAAAGGCGCATTTAAAAAACAAATACCAAAGCACCTTGTTTCGCGAATGAGTTTTTGTCATCTGGAATCCTTATTTTTTGCGTTACGCTCTGATATTTCGCAAACCAAGTTTATCTGCATTTATACTTTACTTTTATGGAATACGAGGGATAGGGGGGGGGGGCTTTTCTTGAGTATTTCTCGTTCTGTTACATTGAAATCACTGTGCTTGTGAAACTAAGTGAAAATATACTGAGAATTTCTTAAAACTCTCTGAAAATTAGACCTATTGTTGTGTGAGCATTTTTTAAGAGAGAAGTTGTTTTGAAACTCATTCTTGGAATTTTTTAAACTTGTCTTTAACTCGAAAATGACTATTGTTGAAATTTTCATTTACTTTTTTCTCAAGAATTCATTCTTACTTGGATGTAGGCCTATTATTACCTGCCTTTGAAAACTTTGTGTAAAAAAAACTGTCAAAAATATCATGTGCCAAAGTTGTGAGTGATACTATTGAAATAACTCTTCAAAACTTCAAAAATATTATAATAAACACTGTCATGCTGCTGGCACTGACAGTTGTCATAAAACTTTTCAATTGTACAAAGTATCCTTGACTTCCAACATTTATTCATTGAGGTTTTTTTCCAAAAAACATTGAAAATGGAAATTTGAAATTCATAATAATTGGCATATCAGAATGCAAAGTGATATATCACCACACCTATTGCAGCTTTGTGCTGTCAAATTTTTATTTTATTAAAAATTAATAAACAGATAAAAATTAATGAAAGACAGCTTTCTATTCAAGGTAGATACTTCTGTTGTGAAGATGTCAATTTCTTTATAGTAGGGCCTACAACCTCTTGTATTGAATACGACGTATGATATTTTTATTTTGCTACGTACTACACTATGCCATGGTATATCGTGCTTGTTTTTCTACATAACTATGTAACTACCAGCTAGGGGGAGTTTTTGTCAAAATAGAGACTCTAGCTATTTATTAAGTGCAATTTAATGCAATTTTGTGCCATTTTAGAAAAAAAGGACCTTACAATTTTGAAATCAAAATAAAACCTTAAGTCCCTGACCCATGAACTTAGGAATTTTTGTAAAAATTAGTAAGAATAAAAAAGATGTCAAATTAATTTTTGTGAGAGGTTGTGTCTTGTTTTTGTTATATTGTATTTAAATAGTATGACCTCAGAGCATCGTTACTGTAATACATCTACAATTTTGATCGTTAAAAAAAAAACCACGAAAGCAAATTTAATGTGACGTTCTGATAGGCATGGAACGTTTACGCTGTCGTAAATGTATCAAGACACGCAGTGATGCTAAAGTTAATCTTAGCTTTACCTCACACCATGAAACCACTGTCACTACATCATGTGCATTACTCATTGACTTATATCAAAAACAAACACTTAGGCCAAGTGTTTGTTAAGATGGTCCACTTGTAGCTTATCATTATAACCTCCCTGACCTGAAACCATGTACTTTAACGGCACTTGTGGCCATGGAAAATGTCTTAGAAGTTACGATCAGAGTCAATATACCATAAGGTTAAATATGTATGCCAAGGTTATTGACTTAGTATAGCTGTATACAATGTAATTGTATGGTTGGAGAACTTATAGACTAGTAGTCCAGTTTACCAAAAAGAATATATAACTGAACAACATAATTATTTAAGCAGATAAATAGATAGATATATATATGGAAGTGCGGTCCTCTAAGGCCAGTTTTGATTGTTAAAAGACGGTTGATTGATGAGATGGGAGAAAGAGAAAGGGAGTCTTATACATGTTGCACCTCTCCATTTGTGCTATGGGAAGTAGTACTGAAGTGTATTCCTCAAATTCAAGTTTTTGCAGGGAAGACTAAAAAGCGGGCTGGATTGGCTGGTAGCGGGTAGATTGTGGTACAACACTGAAGCTACCTGCTACAACTTCATTTACCCCATCCGCTACGCCTTCGGCCGTAGCGTCATCCGCTACCTGTCCCCGCTCCCTCTGCTCAATATTCAAAGTGTCAGGCATTTACGTGGGCGGCAATGCAGGATAATTGGCAATCAGTAATTGCCTCTCTTTTCAACAGTTTTTGCAGCGAAAGAGTTCCTCGATGATTTGAGACACTGGTGTGTCTTGGCATTTACTTAAGGTCTAGACGAACAAGAGTTGATATAACTTCGTAAATGAAAAGATTAGGCCTACACCAGGAGTTAGAATCTTCCAATGTCTACAAATACATTTGGTATTTGGTACCATCCACAAGCACATGTTTGACTAGTAGTTTATATTTCTGTATCTTTTATACAATTATGGTATGGTTATAAATAAATACATGGATGAACTGCGATTATCAATTTCTCAATTTTACAATTGATCCATATATATATATATATATATATCTACCAATCTTGGCATCCAGATGTCATCTAACCAAAAATTGGTCTTTTGAAAGTGATACAGCATGGAATTTTGTCTTCTCTGGACAACTTCGCCAACAAGGTGTGCGCTTTGCTACCTATATGATAACCATAGATAATGTTATGTTCCTTACACCCAAACACAAGTAACTTAGAACTTCATACAGCACCAGGAAAGGCAAATTTACAGCAATTCTGGGCATCCGGATGATTGACCTTTGAGAGCTTGAAAAGGGCATGAGAGGACATCATGACCTTGTGACCTTGCCTTTGTCATTCAGCCAATGACCTTTGCTCATTCTAATCCTTGACCTTGGAGAATGACCTTGGAGAACAACTCCAAGGTCAAGTCAATGTCACAAGTGTTTAGACAGAGATCGGTAAATACAATTATGCGCCCTACATATGTAGACTCTACTAGACTTGGGGAGAAGGGGTATGTAGTACCTGGGTAGGGTAGAGAGATATTAAGATGCAGAGAGACCCAGGCCAATCCTAGGTGTGATATTGACTATCGAGCATGCTTAGAATAGGTAGAATATAGCTAGTGAAGAATTGATATGTTTCAGATTTCACTCATTGAAAAGGGTTAAACTTAGATTGCCAGGGTATTTTGATTATTGGCAGTTTTGATAATAAAGATTGTTTCGCAGTGTCGTGCTAGTACCTGGTTAATACATAGATGGAGTTTCTATCCTCTGCCGTCTGCCATGTGTTAGATAATACAAATCCAGTTATATGTATGTAATGTATTTATACAATAGGAGAAATTGGGACTCAACCCGCCAAAATTTGACTGTAATGAATCAGGATTTTGAAAAGTTTAACATTTATTGCTCAGAAATCTAGTCCCATGCAGGGTCATAATATGCACCACCCAGAGAATCTTTGAAGTGATATACACTGGGTGCATGCCCAATATCATTCAACCACTTTATGAACTTCCTTATAATGTATTCACTGGTACTTATATTTATTGGTAAACATTTCAAAGTAAATCTCTGAAACTTCCTTTCAAAATTTGCTCACCGTTAACGGCACATTTTCAAGTAGTTTTCGATGCAAAGTTTGTCGTTCACTTCAGACTCACTCGTCAAATAAAGAATAGTCAAAACGGCATGAGTAGCAAATATTATGATATCGAGACATTTTCTCTGTTGCATCATGAATAGAGGGCCTTTATTATAGGCAAACACTGCAAAAATCTAGGTATATTGTGGTATTTTATTGGCCTATGTTGAAATGTTCTTAGAATCTTCTGTATGTACTGCAATAACTGCATATTTCCTCCAGAGCCAGCTTGGCTCTGGAGGTCTGCACCGCAACGCAACTTGATCCGTCAGACTTCATCTCCTGCTTTCGGCGACATGACATATAAAGATTTACTCTATTTTCTCCTCCACCTCAACACACATGGCATCCTAAAGGGTCAGAGTGATGTGGCAGATAGATTAGGGATAGATCTATCTGTAGCGACTGTAAATAGATGTCGTCAATGCCGAGAATAGTCAGAAATTGAGATTTTCTGATGTGTTTTGACCGAACCACAATGGCTACCCCTGCCTGTCCCTAACCCAAAATTGGAATGCGGCAATGTGATTGGTCGGCACAGGCTGACAGCAGAGCCTGTGTATAGCTGACAGGTTCCTGCCGAAATGAAGCGATCTGATTGGTCGAAGTCGTCTGGCTGCTTCAAGTTACATAGACACTAGGTGGCAGCAGTGCACGCAAAAGCATATTGACTTTGGTCAGACATTTTGTCTGACGGAGAGAGAGAACTTTCTGGTCAGACAAATTAATGTTTTGTCAGACAACATATATAATTAATTCAATCTATAATTTTTCAAATGCTTGAAATGCATTTTAATGGAATATTGTTCTTTGATTTTTAAAGGTGGTTTTGCGACATTGCTATTAAGTTTCTTGAGGTCTTACAATACAATTCAACATCAGAGAGGACTAGCACTTAATAATGACTATTTCCTGTAGAGATTTTCTGCCAGTAAATTTGTCTGACCTGAATTTGAGAATGGTGAGACATTTGCAAAAAGTGCCAGTAATGTCTGACGTGGCTGACCATTATCGCGTGCACTGGGTGGCAGTACCATCCTGAAGCAGAAAATAATTCCAGGTGTGGCAGCAATGGTTGTTTACTTATAAATGTTTGATACCATAGAAATACATAGAATGGACATGAGGTTCTGCCAGATGAAGCAACCAAATCCACCATCTTGGAACTGCACTAATGATAGTGACGTCACTAGTAACAATGGCATCACGTCACTTCACAATCAGCCAAACCAAAGATTATATACCCAAGATGTGACGCCACCATTGGGCTCCATGGGAATCCTTATAATGAGACGTCACCTGGGGAGTGGGCGCGACACTACTATACATGCTCACTGTTGCTCAGCTTCATAACGTCACGCTTGCTTTCACACTGGCTCACAAAGCTGGCAGCAGTAGGCCCACATAGAGGTCAAAAATTAGGACAATACTTACAGCAAAACATGATTTTAATGTCCAACAAAAAGTTATACTTTGCATCATATATTATCTGTCCGTAAAAGGTGTGACAATAACAGAAAGATCAGGTAATTTTTAAGTCTCAAAAAGCTAACAAGAAAATCTCTACTGAAAAAAGGAGTAAGCCTTGAGATAAACGGACTGGTTAACATACAGTTCAATCAATATTAGAAAATATATTTAGGTACCCTTATTATGGCCCAAGAGGGCAAGAACAATTTATTCATGTCGCTATAACTGGGCAAAAAAGTATTCATAAAAAACAGAACTCGTGCCTCCCCCAAAGATCTAATTGTTGCCCTTCCCCTAGTAGGCCTGAATTTAAAAAAAAAAAGGCCTGTGGAGTGGGCAATATGAAGAATAAAGTATGAGAAAGATACATACATTTGGAAATCCATCATTACCAAGGTATAAAAAAAGTTAAAGTTACAACTTTCAAACTTTTTGAATTTATGATCACAAGTTTACTGCAGCCTTTTGTTCTGTACAGTGACAGTGTACATCCACTTAACTTGATGATCTTCGCAAAGCCTGGGTATGTTTCGTAACACTGGCGCGATCCATTGATTAGGTACAGAACTCTAATCGTTTTGGCTAATCCCAGGCTGATTAAACACTATTATGGACCTCGGAAAAACCTGGGCCCATCGCATTGTACAGGCCTACAAAATGTCGGAGGTTTCCGGAAAAAGTTTATTTGTGCGCTACCAGGGCCGTAACTAGGATTTTGGGAGAGGGGGAGGCACAATGAGGCAGGGAGTCTGGGCGCCGCTTTAGGCCACCAGAAGCCAACGGTATCCAGAGGGCTGGAGATTCTTTCTGTGCAATATGGAACTCTAATTCCAGCATGGAAGGCAAGGCTGAACTTTGAACTTTTATTTGTATCAAATGAATACATACACACATATTAACATAAGTCACAGCGGGGCCAATATTTTTTAGAACATGCCTTTATCATGGAATGGAATAAATTAGACTCATGACTAATTATCTGATAATCCACATCAAATTCTAAAAACCTCTAACTTATAAGTTTTGTCTCTGTCTCCATCGGCTACCCTGCCTCTTTCTCAACTCTTGCCTAGCCTATACATTTTTGACATTTCCCTCTTTGTGTCTTCTCCCAGACATTCCTAGCTCTTTCCTACCCTCTCCTGCCCTGTCTTATTTGGTTAATTTGGTCACATCACACATACAATTATATATGTATTTTTTTATATCTTGCATGGGCCCCCCTGAAAGGATGGGCCAGTGGCAGCTGCCACTCTGCCACATAGGCCAGTCCGCCCCTGGCCAGGGCCAACCCAACTATCCAGCTCTGGAGGTGCACATTCCATGTGCTTTTCTAGTTTGTAGGTTGTGTTGATGTACAGTTGTCCCGTCGTTATCCGGGAATAGTCTGCTCTTGTAGAGCTCTGCTGCTCAAGATAGGTCATTTAGTGATCCTCTTTGATTTTAATGATACTTGAAGTTGTTTGATAAGACAAACTTTTATCATGAAAAGTACTGTTCGACATCACACCGATTTTCTGTCTTTTGAATTAATGTTTGCATACGAGTCTATCAGGCTCTATTTGTCTTTTTATGGGTTCTTTGTATCTGTCTAAAATCTATCGGATCTGTCAGATTCGGTCTATACATCTGTCTGTATATATCGCCACAATGAAGTCCTAGCTGTCTTGACCTATAAAATTCTCTAGATCTAGTTCCAAACTTCAGGGTTGATATTTCAATTTCAATCAGCCCTCCTTTTCCGCCCTCAGGTCCACTTGAGTGTCTGCTAAAGTACTCCTTATATTTAACCTGAGTCATTCCAGGTACTTCAGCAAGACTCAAGTGTTCTAGTACATCAATCAGTCTGTCACTTGTTGTTTATCATGCAAATTTTTATTTGTTTGAGTAAAGACATCTTGAAAATATGTCTATTCATTCCTTATTTGATGTTGGGCAACTCCAGATTTGGGTTCAAGTGTCAATTCAAACAGGTGACATGCCATTTTGAATTACTGATTGATGCAAGGTGGTGCCCTCTTGTGTTTTAAGTGTTGCAACCACTTGACACCTTGTGGATGCTGTTATCATTAGTCACATATTGATGTTGTTTGATATATATTTGGAAACTTGGTGCACAGTGCAAGCCCCAGGTGAGATGTTTATGAATAATTCATGAACATTCATGAATTATTCATGAATTATTCATGAATTATTTATGAATTATTCATGAATGTTCATGAATACAAATTCATGAACATTCATCAAAGTCCGTCAACTTGTTCATGAATGTTCATGCATATTCGTGAACAACAAATGGGACAGGTGCATGAAAAAGTGAATGTTCATGAACTATTCATCAAGTAACCGAAGGGAAAATGTTTCTTGATATTTGATGAATATTCATGAACTTTGATGAACTTGGTTCATGAGAGTTCATGAAGTATTCACTAAGTCACACATGAGTCAATGTGTGTGGTGTCAGTTCATGAACATTCATGAAGTAATCATCAAGAATGTACCATAACTATTAATCAAGATTCATTAATCTTGGTTCGTGAACGTTCATGGACTACTCATGAACAACAAAAATGGGACAAGTGCATGAAACATGAACATTCATGAACTAATTTTAAATGTGTCAGTTCATGAACATTCATGAAGTGATCATCAATGTATCAGTTCATGGACATTCATGAACGATTCATTGATTCTTGGTTCACGAATCTTCATGAATTATTCTTGAACAACAAAAATGGGACAGGTGCATGAAACATGAACATTCATGAACATTCATGAACTAATCATCATTGCATCAGTTATATGAACGTTCATGAACTGTTCATGAACTGTTCATGGACAACATACCATGATGGTTCATCAAAGTTCATCAAAAGTTCATCACATCGTTTAAAGTACATGTACAAAAGATGAAACCTAGCATAAATCAGCTTGCAAAGTCTTTTAAATCGCATATGCCCGAATGTAAAATTTCAGTTAAATAACTCACTTGAATGAATAGCATGAATTATGACATCACACTGTCCTTGAGCACATTGTCCTTGAGCAAGTTTTGTCCCTCAGCTATGCCTCCTGCTTTTTCCTGTATCACATAGGCTACACACTGTTGTCAGTCCTGAGCACTTTCAAAATAATCCATGACACCATCAAGTGCATCCTGAGAACGGAACTTGTTGATTTTGTGAAAAATGTCCTTGATATTAGTAATCATCCAATTGATATGCTTAGAAACTGCAAGCATGAGCCATGCATGCTCTTTTTCTCCCAGGAAGTGATGAGAATTTTAATTCTGAATCAAACCACAAGGTTTTTAGATGGTTTAGTTTCAACTTTATCCTGAAGGTGGCCATTTAAATTCATGAAGTTTATTGAGTTCATGAACATTCATGAACCACCGCAGAGGGATTTCACAAAATTTTTCTAAGTTTTTTTTGTCCATCTGAGGTTCATCATAATTCATCTGAGGTTCATCATAATTCATCAAAGTTCATGAACCTCAGATGATGAACTGTTCATGAACTATGTTCATGAACCATTTTTGATGAATCTTGACGGACTTTGACGGACATTTGTGAACCGTTCATGAACATTCATCAAATTCATCAACTTCATGAACTACATCTCACCTGGGTCATTAACATATTTTAATTTTCCAAACGTTTCTTTGTCAGACCTCAAACCATCAATTAAGGCCAACTTCTGGTTGTCCAATCACATATCACATCGTTATCCTTTCTGAGCTAAAGTGACCAAATCACTCTCATGAAATGAGTCGTGGAAAACCCATAATACATCCTTAAGGGATAACGTGTTAGGCCAACTTTTTCAGTGTCCTTCAAATATATAGGACTATTTTATAGAACAGTTACTACTCTTCGTAAAAAAAAATGTATGCATTTGTTTGTAGATATATATATCACAAATGTCAAAACGGCACTAATAATTACTTTTCGAACAAGCTATCAAACCACAGTGACGGTTACTTAGTCATGCAAAAGCTTTCTGGAGCTCTGTATTGTTTATCACAGATTATTTTCGTAATTTTCTGTGACATTTTTGTCTATTTACAGTGACTTCCAGTTATGTCGCTTTGACAAATCTTTTCCTGTATGACCTCAATCTACCACGAATGAGACTGGGAGTTCAGAAATCACTTTCTAGGCTAACAAGTTTCAAAACTAGTTATGATAAAACTTCCTAGAGTTCTGTGATATCTATAGATCAGAGATTATGAGTAGGATTTACTGTGACATTTCAATCTATTTTAGGGGGTTGCAGCTACTTCCAGTCATGAGTCTGATAATAACTGCCCCCCTCCATGTTTTAAAATGTTTCAATAACTTCATTCTGTATCAGTGTATGAACTCAAATGAAACTCAAATCTATGACATCATTTTCTAGGCTGGGAAGCTTTCAAACTAGTTATGAAAAAGCTTTCTTTAGAGCTCTGTAATATCTGTAGATCAGGGATTATACGTTTTTCTGTGACATTTCAGGCATTAGTCTAATAACATCTGCCCCCTTCCCCCCCTAAGGCTCCCCCCTCCATGTTTTAAAATGTTTCAATAACTTCATTCTGTATCAGACTGTCAGTGTATGACCTCAAACCAAGAATGAAACCCAAAGCTATGAAATCACTTTCATGGCTAACAAGTTTCAAACTAGTTATGAAAAAGCTTTCTGGGGCTCTGTAATATCCTTTGGGGGTTATGGGTTTATTGTCATTTGAGTCATTTCTCTGTGTCATTTGGGGTTCACTGATGCATGACAGTCATTATAGGTTTAGAGTGCCCTAAACGCTTGCTAAAGGCTGTAGTGAGTGCTCAGTAGGTATGCTTATGGGGCTAAATGCCTGAGAGTGCCATCAAAGAGGTCACTGTGGTAAGACAGCTCACTCTAGCACTCTACATTCCTGTGGCAAATTTGTTAAAAGAGTAGTGACTCTAGTTTTCCTATGGCTGGGTTTCGTTTTGTTGCTGACGCTAGTCGGGGCATAGATATGTCTACAGATACATGTAGACGGGCTAATGGTGCCATTCTATGGCAAATGTTTGAATGGTACTTTCTGTCTCTGTATCTAGTCTCATTGATGTGCTATGGTCCCATCTGGCTGTCCGATAAAGCCTAATCAGTGCAGAGATATGGGATGTAAAGGCCCATTAACCACCCTGTGCCCTTGCCGATGATCATTTTGATATCTTAGTTGCTTTTGAATGTTATCATACCCATACCTAGGATTTAGGCTTGGAAAAGGACACAGTCATGCTGTCTATGTAAAACTGCGCTGCCATTACATGTCTTACCCCACCGTGAGGTCTTTGGTGCCACGAGCAGTGCCAAGGACCTTACTGGGGTTTTTCTGCCCAATTGAATGAAAACCTCAAAAGGTCGCATATTTGAGGTCAACCGAGGATTGTTTGTTTAACACCTTGATGTCCAACAACAACCGCCATTTCAAAAATCACTCGCCAAAATGAAGGAACAGTGATATTGAATTTAGACCATACATGTGACAGAATAATATTAGTGTAGGTATTGTAGAAGATTAATAAGTGTAAATCCATTCAGTTCATGTCCTAAAACAGCTATATTATTGTCCAAATGTAGGAAAAGTGATATTGAATCGATTTAATCAGACCCTCCATGTAACAAAAAAAATATTAGGATAGGTATTTAAGGAATTAAATTAGTTCCATTTTAACAAAAAGCATTGAACGGAATACAGAGAAAGTGACGTTTTACTAGGTTTCTTATCTCAACCACCCATTGCCCTCCCCCTGTTACAAAAAATTTTAGTATACCAATTTTAGTTTGATAATTAGCTAATTTCACCAAATGTTTTGCTTGAAATTAACAATACCAAAATCGCAGAATATGCAATGAAAACAAAATATGTACTGGAGAGGGATTGAGTTTAGACTGCCAGTGTGATGATATATTATTAGCTCTGGTATTTTAGAACAACTTAAATATAATTAAAGTGTATTTAATTATCAACAATGACCATTTTAGACCTATCTGTGTGAAGTTGTGAACAACAAATATGCTGCTGAAACTTTAGCTCTTTGAAGTGTAATTTTGTGTTGATTTACCAAACATGTCAAAAAAGACAAATGAAACATGTATGATTAATTGTTCATTATGTTTAACAATGTATAAAACACCGTAATTAGTATTTTTCAAGGTTATCGGTATAGCGTATAATGATATTGTTGTGTAAAGATTTATTAAAGGAGCCTCGGGGGAATAACATAAATCTTGTCGACTTTGTTGCAAGATTAGTCAGTCCTACTATTATTTGAGTCTGAATATGTTTCAAAGTTTTGCAAATTTACTTTCCTTATATCTGATTATTAGTTTGGCACAATCCAATATGATTTGTATTAAAATCTTTCGCCAAAAACTTTTAATATTGGCAGTAAGAGTTCGTAAAAATCTGAATTTTCGCGAAAAACCAGCTGCAGATCACCTGTGTCTTGAAGGGTCAAACATCCCCTCAAATCACAGATACTGTATAGCAGACAGGGATTAGTAAATTTACAAGGACATGACATTGTGCAGAAAGCAACCTTATAATCATGTTTTCAAGGTTTTGAATTTTATTCTAGAAAAGATGAGCATGGCCCTTACCAAAGTATCCAAAAAACCAAAGTCGATCTAGAGAGGGTTATCTATGGGTTCTTATAATCGAAGCCCTAGATGTGTCTCGGGCACGCGTTGTCGCATATTTTCTGTAAATTATTTAATATGAGTCTTGGGAGGGGGGAGGGGCGCGGATCCACCCCTGAAATAAAGTAAGTGTACTTGCGTCTGTGTCTCCCAGATTTTCTGATTTAAAAAATTATAATTTGAATAATTATTGAAAATATTGTTGATTGAGCTTGATATCATTTTTGGTTTCTGGACTCCAAAAATTTCTTGGCTATTTTGATTCAATCCGCATCGTAGACTTATCGCTTTGTACGTAAGTTTATTATTATGGGTCATGACGATATAAGGTGTAAGGAGCCAAAAATTTCCAACTTTTTGGAAATAAATCTTATTCGCTTCCTGGTTTTATGAGAAAACCCATTAAACTTACATTAGTGGGACGTAAAAATTTGTCACAAAACTTTTATGCAGAATAATATCCTATTTTATAATGTAGAATTGACTGTAAAAAAGACATCAATAATCTGATAAGAAAAACTTGAAAGGGTTTATATTTGTATCTCACAATTCTGGAAAAAATTACCGCTTTTAAGACTAGTTGCTTCAACATGAATTCATGATTTTAGGTGCAAATCGCAGAGGAAAACAAAGTAATAAGGCAGCTAAGGCCTTCAGGCGCCTAAAAGATGAGATATCCTCATCTATTCTTAAAAAGAAGCAGGCTTCAAGCGGCCAGCTCATTTTGTAGCATTAGGGAGATTAAAAAATTTCCTGCCTCACTATGTTTGCCTGTCTTTTATGGACTGACTTGTGAACAATTTGATTTTCTGGTAAAAAAGATGAATTGATGATAGGAGTTTTTATGTCTTGTATTTATCATCCTTAGTTAGGACAGGAGGAGGACACAGCAATGAAGGGAAGGATGATTGAGACCACTGTCCCACATAGGTCCAGGTGACCCAGGCTAGAGTTGGAATCTAACTTGGACCCAGCGATTGGAAGCCCAGAGGTCAAAGCATTATCAACTGAGCTAACCTTGCCTTCAGTCGGGGGGGAGGATGGTCTAGTGGTATTGTGCTAAACTGCCAATGGCTGGGTCCAGGGTTTCAATCCAGCTCTTGCTGGGTCACCTGGGCTTTTGTTGGATGGCAGCATCAACCATCCTTCGCATCATTGTCGTGTCCTTCTCCTGTCCTAATTAGCCTACCAAGTGCATAAATACAGGATGTACAGCCCCAATCATCTTTCCCTCCTTGCCGTCAGTCAATACAGTCAATACAGTAACATGACTGACATCAAACATTATGATACTCTAGTTAGAAGTTTTTTAATGTCTTCTCTTTATGGTGTTTTGGCTTTTTAAGTCATTTTATGTGCATTTTATTGCTCTAGCATAGAAACTATATTGATAACAATTCTTACAAAGTAGCTAAGTGCCAAATAATTGCACTCTACGCATACATAGTGGAAGGTTTCTATTGACAACACATTGTTGCTAAGCTTTCTTTGCCTCCAGCAGTGGTGAGTTAAGGGCACTGAACCATGTGACTCAAATCTAGAAGAAAACACCTACAGTTGAATTGCAAATTCTTCAAATTATTTTGGAAAGATGGTTGTATATCTCTCTCATCCTCCTGTTGAACCGTTTTTGAGAACTTTCGCAAATATAAAAATTTTGATATATATTGCATCAAGGTTAGGGCTGCACGATTAATCGCAAATTTATCGTTATTGTGATATCAAGTAGGGTGATAATGTTAAAGGGCGATAAATGAATTATGAAAATTTCTGCATTTTGCCCAAGAATTGGAATTTCTTTTCATGAAATTTAAGCTTTTTGCAAAAATTTTGGAGTTTTTAGGTAAATCTCTTGCTTGTGAATTTATCGTCATCGCGATATGAAACATAGTTATCGCATATCGCATCTCGGCCTATTAACGTGCAGCCCTAATCAAGGTGAACTCCGGTCTCCTTAAATTCAAATATGTATGATATTATATATAATTATATATGTGTACATTTACTTGTCTCGTTAAAAATAATCAAAGTCAACTCTCAAGACCAAAAATGGCTGCTTCTTGTCAGGCACTAAATATTTGAACATGTAACCGTTTATGTGTGTAAAATACACCCAGAAATACCATAATATTACAATTCGAGGCCTTTATAACCAAGTTCTCCTGTATTGTAAGTCGATCTTCATGATTCACAGGTTGACAGACAACTTTTAGGGGACTTCCAGAATTTGATGCTCTTGGTCATTGTTGGACTTGCACAATGCTTGACAATAGGACAATGTGCAATGATAGCAAATGGGCAAGAGTGTGCAAGATACATATTAGAAATATATACAGCAAGTGAAATTGTAGAAATACATGTAGGGGTATGCAGGCTAAGCTGGGGTAAGGTGGGGTAAGCTGATACCCGGAGTAAGTTGATCCCCTGACGTAACAAATGGTTGATTCTAGGGTTCAGTTCCGAAACCCACAAATTTAGTTTCAGCATTTTGCGATATTTCTGTTCAGAGTTCCCCCGGTAAAAAAATTGTAATGGTAGCCAGAAGAAGGAGACAATCTCATATTATCAATCATTCATTGCAAGTTAGAGCATTGCAGGGACTGGAGCAGGTCAGAGCAAGGCAAAATCTGACTGGATGGAGTCTGAATTTTAAAATTTGAATTTCAGCATCATGTCGCCAAGGACAAGATGAAAACAGACAAGGTTATAGTAAGGACGATGGCGGTGGGCAAAAATCTAGTCCTGCTCGAACACGATCCTCACGAGCCATCAGTACTGGCCATAGATAATCTTCCTACGCATTTAGTAATAAAAAACTATTGGCAGTGCTTCAGAAAAATAGCCAGCGTTAATACTGCCAAAGGGTCAACTTATCCCATTACCTACTTACCCCTGGTCCCCCTACATTCGCTACACATTGTACTGGTTGTCTAAATTTAGCTTGAGGGTCTGTGTCAAAATTGTGAAGTCTGCTCCCGAACAGCTTTAAAATCAGATAAATGGAAATTTCAAAGGTTGTGGTGAAATTTGAAATAAGTTATATTTTCAAGGTTATATTGTTAATGGGTTGGGTCAGTGTTTGTTTACTTCCCTCGGGATAAGTCTTGTTGTGTGGGATGAAAATTTGTGATTTATCATTTTCAGAGGGCTATATGGGATTTTGTTACAAGAACTTTGTTCGATTTGGTGGTTGTAGTACAATATGTACTGATTCTTCAGATGTATTTATGATATTATGATGACTTTGAAATATGTTCGGTTGATATTTCCGATACATCTGTGCTGATATGATGGTGTTTGATTTACCCCGACTTTGTCAAGTATGATCTGGTGTTCGATCATCAATTGCAGAGAAGAGAGAGAGAAAATTCATTATTTTGTGAAATTGGTTTACAAACCAGCCCCCTGTTCTGTTTGGCTTACATTTCACTTCAAAATAACAATGCAAAATAATGTCATGTATTGTCTTAAATGGATAAACCTTATTCCAATTCAACATAAATTCCATCAGTTTGCTAGTGATGGATTTGCCTTGATACATGGCTTATTTCAGCATTGATATTGATAAAAATTTGAAAATTATAGTGTCAGTTTGTCTAATAATTTCTGTTTCTTATATATTTGCAGGACTACAGAGTATCCCAGACGGGCAATATTGCAAAGCTGAGCATCGTGTCAGCATCAGAATCTGACATTGGGCAGTTTTCGTGCTGTGCGACAAACTCCGAGGGTGAAGCTACTTCAGTCTGCTATGTTACTGTGGAAGGTATTTATCAGTGAAATTTTCATTTTGCAAATTGCATTTACTGAAACGGTGATATAACCCATATTGGAATGACTAATATCAATAGAAAAACCAACTTAGTTGAAAAACCAATTTAAACTTAAAGACAATGGTATAAATCTGATCAGAAATTTTAAATATTGACCTGTTAAAATCAATTGAACTTAATGAAACATAATGATACGTTGGTTTGAATTATAACAATTGATAGTATTCAGGACTAAGAAAGAACAATGTTATTAAAATACTACAACAGTAAAATATAGTTGGAACAGATTATACTTTGTATCAATCATTAATCACTAAATATTGTATTTATAGAAGGGCTAACAGCAATCAGTAAAAGCTTATCAATACTAGAGTTAAATAGAAAACGACTCACAAAAGTTTCAGGAAATCAGTGAAATCTTATCAAATTTAAGTGAAATTAATGAAAAATATTCTTGAATTTGTAAAGAACATGCATTATCCAAATTTGTCGAAGATGACCATGATACAATGCTGTTCAGTAGCAATGTTCAATGTTTCAAAGGAGAACAGTACGCTTTTAAGACATTCTTCCAGAGTACCATCCAAAGTGGTATACAGCCTCAGCTGCCTCATGACTCTGCCTTGTCATTAAAGTAACATGATAGCACATGTAATCTCATAAGTACAGGTGGTGTCCTCTTGTGTTAAAACATTTTTACGATCCACTGATCACCTCCTTATATGGCCAATTCACCATATAAGGACATGTTGGGGTTATCTTTGAGGTCAAGTGGGGTAGCCAAGTGTGAAGCAAAGACCAAACAACTGGTCTTACTGTGGAATGTTTGCTGTATTTACTTGATAAATGCCCAACCCCCTAATATTTTTTGAGGAGAGCTAATTGAAGTGACCCTCTATTGCTTTCATGATACTTGAAATGAAAAAGTCTTATTACATATGAGTACCTTGGGGAGGGGGTGGGGCTTGGTCTAGTGACAGTGTGCTTGACTGCAAATCGCTGGGTCCAGGGTTCGAATCCAGCTCTTGCCAGGACATAAAGCCAATCATCTATCCACCTCCGATTGACACTTTGTCAAAAATAATTTATTATGTTGAGTCTATGATGCTTATATATAGATTTGTGCTTTCTTAGCACAAGATCGTCAGAGAAACCTAAC
Organism: Platynereis dumerilii; assembly: GCA_026936325.1. Lineage (NCBI taxonomy): Eukaryota > Metazoa > Annelida > Polychaeta > Phyllodocida > Nereididae > Platynereis > Platynereis dumerilii. The sequence goes on along the minus strand of JAPTHN010000012.1, from coordinate 11,063,697 downwards.
ATCTTGTAATTTGTTTTTCCAAAATATGGTTGACCAATATTTTGTAAACAAATTTCTTGTACACTACACCCATTGTAATTGGTTCAACTTGCAAAAATATCTGACGTAAAATTATGTTATTTTCTAAATATTTATGCATGGTTTATGGCCTAAAAATTTTGAAGGAACACCACTTTACACCGAAAATTGTCCAGTTCAAGGTTAAATGTTACAGTTATGGGTTTGCTATCTTTCAATCTGGAGTTTTGAAGTTTTTTGATTGGCCTTGACTCATTGGCTGGCAGGGTGTCATTTCAACACTTGCCCGTTGACGTCGTCTTGGCATTCTCGGGCCAATGTTGCTCCACATTTTCTTCGAAATGTGACCTCCTAGTCCACCTCCCTGGATTCGTCAATTTAAAAGTTTTTAGTCAATGTCAAAGATTGATGATTGCATAGAAATGACTTTGTTATAACTTTGATGAAAAAATTAAAGAAATAGCAACTTCCTCTGGCTTATATGTGCATATATATGAATTCTGCAGTTACAAAGTGCATCAACAAAATCAGTGTGGAAATAGTCCTGTCAAATTTATCAAAACTTTTTGGCTATAATAAATTCATGTCATTCCAGACACTCCATGCTTTTGATCTGTGAACTATGGGACCACACAAAATTGATGTACAATTATCGCAATAATACATCATTAATGGTATTTTTAAAAGTTTAGAATTAAATGATTGCTCATTGTAGTGCATTCAAATTAAATCATTGCACATGTGATTATTGCTTGCCTTCACATTGTAGCATTGTTTTAGAACTGTGCCTCAAGGTTAGTATTTTTACTGCGGAATGAGTGCATTTTGACGGTTAAATCTTGTTTTCATTGTGTCCAATTTGTTTTAAGTATTTGTTTAGTTTCATTCGGAGGCATGAAACATGTCATACTGGTTCGCATGGGTGACTGATGGTAACTACTTACATGTCATAAAAGTTGTGTCACAGTGTATACAGTTTGAAATGTTACAATCAATTTCATTGGTTTAATTGGTGCCTGGTTGTCACCTGGTTAATGGCCGTAAAATGGCCACCACTGCCCGCCAGGTAGATGATCTACTGGGGCTGCAAATCACATTTTACGAAATGGTCCTCTTAATTTTGACTCGTCGATCGTTACCAAACACATAATGTATCGAGTTATTGCTGAATTGACTCAACTATTGGATCATAACATCCACGAAAAATGTGAGACTTTTTTGACACTTGATATATTTATGTGAATGTCTCCACAGGAGGTTTGATTTTTCAATTTGGATCGAAACTTTTTGCTGATACGGATGTGGCTGGACGTTACTAGAAGGCATGAAAGGATACAGCCATGATTCCGGTCACTAGCACACTTTCGAGATCATTTCAGAAAGTCAAATTGTGTAGCGTTAGTCTTAATGTGGCATATTCTTGATCAATTTTTATGTTTCATTCATATGCTATGATCTAAGGCAGCTTTACTGGAAGTTTGATTAATATGGACCTAAGAAGTTAGTGTCTTCATTTTCAAATGATTAATTTCTTGTTATGTACTTGCCGGTCAAAAGTTTTGACTTTGTGTTATATTTGTTATTGTTCGGAAAGATGTGACAGCATTTAAGGAACAGTAGAAGTTTTGAGGTAATCTGTGTTGAATTTTTATTCCACGACGGTCCAAATTTCCTGACTTTTAAAGTTCTTTTGTGGTTTTGTCAAGGCCTTCATCAGTTGGTATCTTGATTCTCGGACATTCACTGAGCAAAAACTGTCTCTTATGAGGTAATAAAATTGTAAAGATCATGATCTATCCATCAAGGTTTAGTTCTTAGATTTTTATGTGGAGGAGTGTCTCAGTTTGAACTTTTTTGGTTTCAGATGGGGGTGACGATGAAAGATCAAGGTCAAGGCTGGTCACGTCAAGGTCGCGGTCCCAAAATCAAGAGGATGGTTTCACGAGAGAAGAAATCAGATCGGAAAGATTACGAAACGACTCTGGAGGCAGCTGTGGGTCGGGAAAAATGGCGAGGAGCGAATTGGTGATTCCTTTAAAAAGACCTGCGAGAGAACCTGATGACTTAAATGTATCAGATCCTTTTCTACCGACGATTAAAACTCTAGACGACCAAGAATTGAGGGTCAATAAAGAAGTAGAGTTGGTTATAAACACAAAAGGCAAAGTCATAGCTCCGTTAAGTGCAAGAGTGTCGCAAAACAAAGTCATCTCTTCGGTCGAGATGAAGCAGGATAGCAATAATAACACTGGCCAGAGAAACGAACGATCCGAGATGATGATCTTCCCAGAAGTCGGAGAGACTGATACGGATAGTTTAGATCATAATGTGGATCATAGTTTCCCCTTGTATGATGATAACAATGAAGTAAGAGTCTCTCGGAGGGTTGAATCGGTCGTTACTCGACGAACAGCAGGAGACGGTGCTGATGACAGGGAGACTAGATCATCTCATGTGACAGTGTCGTCGATGAAGACGAGAAATGGTGTTCAGGAGAAGTCGCATTACACAGCTCGGGCTGATTATGACTCGGATGATGTGAAAGGATACGGTTCAGATAGCTTAAGAGACAATGGCAGGCTCAGAGGTACTAGTGCAGATAGTGATCAGCTAGAAAGAGCTCTTGATTCCGTTTCTGGGGAATTGCGAGCAAATTACGATTCACCTCGTTCTAATGATGACAAACCACGCAGCATCTTAAGTAGTAACATTACTAGCTTAAGCTCAAAAGCAGCTAATGAAAACAAGGGTGGCTTAAATAAAGGATTACGCAACAGGTTCCTCGAGCAAGATAAAGGGACCAACATCAAAAGGGATGAATTGAACTCACCGAAACGATTGGATCCTGCACTGAGATTGGGTGACGGGGGTTTGAAGAGTCGCTCACAGAAGTTCGAAGTCAACTTGAAAAAGACTTCAGATAGAAGTTCAAGAGATGACTTGAAACCGAAGAATGAGCTGAAGGACGCCAGGTTCATGTTGAAGAAAACGAGCAGTCCGACTTCAAAAGCGACTGAGGCAAAGTCAGATGGGGTAGCATCGTGGCAAAGGAAGAGGTTCGAAATGGATCCAAAGGAAAACCAATCTGCTAGCATAACTCACCCGAGGTTCACTCCCAAATCGAAAGGATTGAGTGCCCTCCGGGGAGATCTCTCTCAACCAGTTGAATCCATCAGAGAGAAACGGACATCTCTGACTCGTAAAACTGTTGAAGACCAAGAAAAGCCTACAATAGAAGTTGTAGAAAGGAGCTACGAAAGAAAGGAAAGATGGGAATCGCGAGGAACTATTGAAGCAAAAGAAGTTCCAGATGTTCCAGACGTTCAAGATGAAAAGGAAGGTCATTCTTCATCTAATGATGAAGAACCTCCTGCGATTCCCCAGTCTACTTTCCCTGGTCAATTAGAAGAACCTAGGAGTTACGACAAACCGAAACTTGACACAAGTGATGATTTCGAAACCACAGAGAATCTCAGTGACCATGATGCTATAGAAGACGAGGAAGAAGTGCCAGAAAAGGAAGAAGTTGTTCCAGAAAAGGAAGAAGTTGTTCCAGAAAAGGAAGAAAGAATTGAAGAACGTGTTGAAACAAAAGTTCAAGAATCTCCTGTTCCACAACCTGAAGAAGACCAAGAAGATACACAGACGAGTTTGCGAAACGCTCGTCTCGCGAGGATGGCGGAAATTTTACGGAAAACTGAAGATACAAATTCGTTATGGGATTCCCCTCCAACAAAGTCAAAAGATTCCACAACAACTTCAAGACTTAACAGAATTTCAAATGCATCCAAAGAAGAATCCGAGAAGCGAGAATCAAGAAAGGTTGATGATAAAACGAGTAAAGAAGATGAAAGGATACAAGAGCTGGAAAGAAGAAGGCAAGAAAGGAAGAAGTTATTGGAAGAAGAAAGAAAAAGGGAGGAAGAAGAGAAACAAAAGAAGGATGAAAAGAAGAAAGGAGACCTGGATAAAAAGAAAACAGATGAAGAAGACTTCCTGAAATTAGCCGAACAGAGGAGAGAAGAACGGAGAAAGAAGAGGGAGGAAGAGAGAAGAATACAAGAGGAAGAAGAGCAGAGAAAGAAGGAAGAGCAAGAGAGGAGAGAAGAAGAGAGGAAGAAGGAGTTGGAAAGGAAGCAAGAAGAAAGGAGAAAAGAGCAGGAAAGGAAGGAAGAAGAGAGAAGGATAGAAAAAGAAAGAAAAGAAGAAGAAAGAAGACTTGCGATGGAAAAGAAGGAAGAAGAGCGAAGGATAGAGAAAGAGAGGAGAGAAGAAGAACGAAGACTAGAGATGGAAAAGAAGGAAGAAGGAAAAAGGAAGGAAGAATTGAGAAGGAAAGAAGAACAAGAAAGAGAGGAGATGAGGAAAGAGGAGGAAAGACAGAGGAGGGAAGAGCAGAGAAAGTTGGAAGAGGAGCAAAGAATGGAAGAAGAAGCAAGAGAAGAGGCAAGACGGTTGGAAGAAGAACGTTTAGCTGAAGAAAGAAGATTGGAAGAAGAAATACTTAAAGAAGAAGCAAGGAAAGAAGAACAGAGGAAGCTGGAAGAAAGGAAGAGGGAAGAAGAGCTAGAAGAGGAAAGAAAGAGGGAAGAAGAAACAAGAATGAAGGAAGAGGAGGAACGAAGAGCAGCAGAAGCAAAAGAGAGAGAAGAACAGAAAGAAGAAGAGAAGAATACCATGGACAACATCAGTGATTTGATGTTTAAAGGTAAGATTTTTAAAATCTTTTAAGTCTGAAATTATTTGAAAATAATAACTGAAAAATAATTGTGTTTATAAATTTTAGTGTGAAAAATTGAAATTGCTTTCCATGTTTTGGTTTTCTGTCATGATGATAATCCTGATTTCCATGTTATATCTATATGTGTAGTTTAGAGAACCAGAAGAGGTCTAATTATTGCACAGCTCTTTCCTCTCAAAGTTGCAATTTCAACATGTTTATGAAATTTCAATTATTTTAATAATTCCTGTTTCTGATGTACAATTAGCTCACAAATGATTATTAGGTAATAGTGGATATAGGTTTTGGTAAGATAGCGGAAATACAACACATCTGAAACTCTTGGGAATTTTTTATCTGGTTATAAACGTTATATTTTGTAAACTAGAATTGCAAATTAACAAGTAGGCCTACTTTAAAATGAAATAGCATCTTTGAAATATCACTAGTCAGATTAGATGGTAGAAAGCGACATTTATTTCATGTAATATATCCAGACCAAGACATTTATCAGAAATATTTTGTGATACTGCAAGAATCTTGTGTAAAAAATATTTATTAAAGTATTATTAATCCCTTGTGATGAGTACCCTCTCGTTAACAGTGAAATTATTTGAGATGCGGTCGGAATTTTTTGTTGAAAAAATTGATTAATTTAAATGGAAGTCCTTGCGAAAGATAGGTTGATAGATGGATCGATAGATGTGTGTTTGTGTGAGTTTGTGTTTTACGCCTCCGCAGCACCTTAGTGGGCTGTATCGAGGCACATAGATAGATAGATAGAGCGATAGAGCGATAGATAGATAGATAGATAGATAGATAGATAGTTAGATAGATTGATAGAAAGATAGATAGATAGATAGATTGATAGATTGATAGATTGATCGATAGATAGATATGATAGGTCATGTTGATGAACACACTTGATGCTAACAACCTCCTGCTATTATATGGACCTCTTTCTCATGAAGTTATATAACCCCGATGAGCAACCTAAGTCCCTGATCTCCAGAAGTTATCCCTTTATTCTCCCTCTATCCTCAAAATTATTGTAAGACAGGTGAAACATGGAGTTTCATGACTTATTCACAAGGTGGCTTATGCTTCAGAAAGACTGCCACCTGTAAATTCATCAAGCCTGTGAAGAGAAGTTTAGAGCAACATAAATATATAGAGAGTCCACAAGTTACACCAGTTGTCAAACTTGTCTTACGTGAAACAAAATAGTCATAAAATTTGAAGTAATGAATGTCACTTCGATGATATAGGCTCTAATTGTATGATTGTAAATGTTGCTTCAATGGGACAAAATTTCAGTGGATGTAATAAGGTAGGTTAGAATTTAGCATCTATAGCATTGGTGTGAAGGAATAGAACTACCACAGGAAAGATAGATAGATATGGTAAGTGCAGCCCTTTGAGCGCAACTCTGGGCACTCACATGGGTTGATGGATAAGCTCGGAGGAGAGAGCTGAGTCAGAAAACATGTTTCACTTTAGTCCCATATGAGGGATCTTTTACACGCCAGTCTGAGAAACTGGTACAAGAGTATAGTCTATAGGGCGTAGCATAACCGAGAGATACATTTGCAGAGAATTAGGAGATTTATGAAGGAGATGATGGTAGGATTGATTGAGAATTCAGAATATATATTGATGGATAATGAGAAAGCAGATGTGAATTCAGCATTTTGTGTTTGGCTGACCAGTGTTTTTGCAAATTTGTAAAATAAATTTATCTTTTGATGCAAGTGGTTAGAGGGGGGGGGAGACATGCCCCCCCCTGCTTTTCCTTGGATCCACCACTGCTAATAAAGTGCTGTCTACAGTGCTAAGCCTGTGTGGTGCTTTATCAATGTCTATTGGGTGTAATATATACAAGATCTTTCATTTCATTTTGATATGCAATAACATTTAAAAAATATTTTAATAACGTGAAAAGATTTTTGGGATATGGTTAAATGCAGCGTGAACATACAATTTCTACTTTTGAGATCCACTTAATGAAATGCAACCCACAAAATACCACTCTATTCTGACTATTCACCAGTATTCAGTGATATTCACCCAGTCTGAGTTTAGGGGGTGACAGCCAATGCACTGATGTGGAACATACCTTACTAACCTGGGACATGCTTGGTTGAATTTCTGCTGCAGAATTGTGGATTCTTGACATTTTTAACTTGCTCTGGGATCATATATGGTCTAGATCCGGTTTTTTGACTCCGAGGCATTTTCAGTAACACCAGGAAGGATACTCTAGGAGAAATAACATCAATGTAGGTATACCAATGGATAATATGATTTTGATATGCATGTGGCTGTTATGTGTAGTGTATCTCTACAAATTAGTATAGGCCAAGTTAATTTTTTTTGCTCAAATTGCAGAACAGAAAATGTACCAAAAGAATGTATTCAATATAACTTTTGATGCATGTATAGCATTTGTAATTATATATATCTTGTCAGGGATGACAGTTCCATGTATTTAAAAAAGGGAATTGATGAAAATTAAAGGCCTTTTCAGAATGGAGGTATTTATTTTGAAAGAATTTTTTGATGCATTTATAGGCATCATATCAAATAATAATATTACTTAAAATAATTCAATAAAAATAAAAATAAAAGAAATTAAAACTAAGCGTACCCAAGAATAGCCAATATAACACCAACATCCCTGTGATTTTACTACCAGGTATATATAGTGTAAAGCTGCTACAGTGAAAGCTATAAAATTCTGACATATGAATTTTTTGAAAAGCTTTAAAAAAAAAGAAATACAAAAATACTCTTTATCATGCAATAAGAGTCTAGTACAAATGCAGAGGTGCAGAAATATAGACAGAAAGATAGATAGATAGAAGAATATATATATACGAGGGAAAAGATACATGGATCAAGATATTACATGGATGGATAGGTGAAAAGACAGATCGATAGATACATTGTAGATATGCAGATAGGCACTGTTAGGTAGATAGATATTTTGACTGATAAAACACTCCTAAATAAAATTTTAATTTTTTTGAAAATTCTAAAACTATGTTTGGCCTTAAGAATATTTGCTATATCATGCTACATAAGTCTGGTCCATTCTTAGATAGTATTTGGGAATATTTGAGATGGCATATAGTATTACTACATTCAGATATTCAAGTAATCTGTATAGCTCAGGTATGCATATCAATACCATGGAAAACCTCAAATGTTCTTGTATACCTGAATTTTAATACATTTCACCAATCAAAGGAATTTTTAATACAAGTATGAAATGTATGCATACATGCAAATGTATGCTGGTATGTACTCCGGAGTATTAGGAATTTAAGATAAGCATTCTTGCATTTTAATTAGATGTTAAAGATGACATGTCTTGAAATTATTTTCAATGGCGATTTTAAAAAATGTCTGATGAAGAAAAGACCGATAATATAGATAGTATAAGATTAGATAGACTGCAAGATGAATAGAGATCAGATGGATAGATTTGCAAAGTAGACATTGGCAGATCATCTATAGATAGACGGATCAGATGACTACACTGCGACAGATAGATCAGGTGACATAAAAGTCAGATGCATAGGTTGACTAATGTGGACAAAGACAACTTCGCAGATGGATAAACTTCAAGAAAGATATATATATAGATCAATGTAAATGGACATCAGATGTGGACAGATCAGATTCAAACAGATAAGCAAAGCAGATAGGTAGCCTGAGTAGAAAGACATAATTTATCGGATGTAATATTATATAGACTAATTTGATAGATATCAGATAGATAAAACGGAAAGGTAGCCTGAATAGATAGCTTTATCAGATTGTAGACATCAGGTAGATAGAACGGATACGACAGATAGACTGAATAGATAGACAACAGATACACATGAAGATCATGAAGATTACATACTAAAAGATAGGCATATGTCAGATAGATATATAGACAGATAGATAGGACTAATAGGCAAATCAATTTGAAGCCATCTGACAGACACTGTAATTCGATGGCCTCAAAATTAGCCTTTTGGATTTTCTTCGAGTCTCTTTTAAAAGTTTCGCACAGTTTGTCAATTCTTTGATTCTGCATATGGAGCTATATGGATGTATCAACCACATTGAATGCCAGTTGTTGTGCATTGGTCTAGTTTTCTGGTCAATAAGCTTTGTACATATCCTTATAAGACCTTATAAGACCCTTCTCAGAGTACCTAGTTTGTATCCTTTACTCCTATTGACACTGTTGAGTATCCGTGACCTCGCAAATGACCTTTTTGCAAAATTTTGGTGTTAGGATGACCTTGTAAACCTCTTGAATGACCTTTTACACCTGGAAATGACCTCATGGCTGGTCAATGGTGCTTGAAGGGCATGGGCCTGCATATGATTAGCTGTTTCAAACAGTCAATGCTGAATTTCTGCTGAAAATGACTAATATTGACTATTATGGATTGCTGCTCTTATTCAACTGTTTTTAGCAACATTGGACGGTTCCTATGGTCTGGAAGTACATTGTTTGATGGCTACCACCAGTGTTTGTATAATGACTTTAGAACTTTTTGAGCAAAATCTTCAGAGGAATAAATCGGATGTTCTTCCGGGTAATTAGATTTTCAATTGGTGGCCCCTTGTCTCAGTGGTACAGTGTCTGGGCAAGTGAAAGCTCCCACACATAGGGTAAAAATAATTATGTCAATATTGAAAGAAGTGGTGCTCTCCCCCCCCCCCCCCCCCAATTTCTCATCTCATCAATCAACCCATTTAACCTGTTAAGTCTTAATCTGGTTTTTTGTCCAAGAGAGCTACAATTTCCATCCATATAATCTATAATTCACCAATATTATCATTTTGATTTATAGAATATGTAGAACTATAAGTCATTATTTTGAATTCCTGACTGCACATTTACTTAGATCTCAAACTATTCTACCCCACACAAGGAAGCAATTCCCTTCTCTGACTTTGAGAAGTTTTGATTCACACCATTTCATGGCATTGGTGAGAAATTAACTTTCAGCCTGTCACCTTAATGATAAATGACCCATGAATGCCTATTAGCAGCCATTCTACTGGACTACCATTTAGGTAGCAAAGGTATTGTAGTACTATTTTGGGAGTACTGTTATAGTATTTTAGTAGTATATTGTCTGGAAAATGGTCCATGAACTTTAACTATAGATTTTATATTGATTGGAAAATTATGCATAGATTTCAGCAACAGATTGCTTAAATGAACCATGATGAGTTGACCATAGAAATATAGAAAAAGTCAAGTAGACCATATAGGAAAGTATGAAAGGCAGAGAAATAGACCATGAAATAGTCAAATAGACAAGAAAATAGTCAAATTGTCTCAAAAATAGGCCCAAGCAGACAATAAAGTGTTCATGAACTTGGAGGGGAGGGATACACACAGATAAAGAGATAGTTGAATAGATAGAGATAGATAGATTTATCAATAGATGGATAGCAAGGGAGATTGCTTCCAGGGTTGGATCTATAGATAGATACAGGTTGATGGATAGACAGGTTAAAGGATGGTAGATATTAGTTGGTGAATAGATTATCAAATAATAATTGGACAAGAAAAATCCAGTAATGTTCAAGAAAAATACAAAATTTTTGAAGTTTCCTGATCATCCTAACTGTATTGTGTAAACCGTCTACAATTTCAGGAGTGTCTATACAATTGTGGCTCAAATTGAGACTTCCAATTTATCAAGGAGTCTATTTTCTTACCATATATGGAGCCATTTTCTTATTTACTGAAGCAAAACTTAAGCGGAGAAATTACACAGTTTTGACATGGAATACCTCTAGATAGACAGTTTAGACACATCTAACATGCAATAATACTTGTGTGGCTTTTTTGCTTAGAGTATCATTCTTTGTACATGTTTTATTTTTTCTTTTATTTCGCTTTTATTTTAGCATTTAGTGACTAACATGCAATAAAAGGGAACTCGATGACTACCTCCTGTCTAGATGATATATATTGTAATATTAGATGCGAACTACGGTTCAACTACCCAAGTTAGGCCAAGTTCACAATTTAGTTACAGTCGCAGGGATAGATAGGATATTAGAGAGATGGATAGATAGGTACACAAATTGACGAATAAATTATATTGTATTTGTTGATAATCTCTGTGATTGAGCAAGCTGGAAATACATGTAGGTTGTTAGCAGCTGCTCTTGAAATGTAGTCTTCAGTGACAGAATTGATAATGATGTTTGTAGACACCGCGGGGGCATTTGACACAGTCGATTGAGGCACCTGACACACATTTCCTCTATGCTGATGATAATGTTGTAATTGTTGTTAGCAGGTGATTTATGGGTCAATAATGTGACATAATGGCCTCACACAAGTAATACTTGCCATTGCGATGCAAGGAGTAACTTTGAATAGATTGGGCTTAATTCGCAATGATCTACACTACTGAACAAGTGTGCAATACATTAATTTGTATAGTACTGGAGATTTTTGGAGTAGAGACTGTAAAGGGCTTTTGACAATGTTGGAGAGCTACTTAGGGTGCTTATGCAGCTACTTGTAAGATGTGATGTATTCCTGATGCGTCAGTACTTTAAAATCATGACTGGTTAGGTTTTATGGTTACTTAGGAAATTTTTTGGCTTGTGAATGACGAAAACAACTCTGCCAATTTTGGACGCTGTACGTGACCATTGGATTTCCTGGTTATAGAAGCAGTTGGCATTTTAGTGGGGTTTGGTCAATGATTCTGCCATTTAAGGATCATTGGGGTCTCAAGCCAATTGGCATCTTTTTATGCTTTGAACTTCCTTCGTAGTAACCTAGTCAGCAGCAATCGTTGGATCCCGGATTCAATTCTAGCTCTGGACACAGTGGCCAGTCATGTTGTCTCATGTTTGACAGCAGTTTTAATCATCCTTCACCTCATTGCTCTGTCCTCCAGACTCCTCCTCATGTCCTAATTCAGCATTTCAGAATGCATAAATACAGGACGCGAAGCCCCAATTATCAGTATATCCATGCCATTGAAATCTCCACATATCATAACGTATCATATCGATGGTGAAACTGCGAATACTCGTATCCGACTATATGCTGTGCAGTTATGTTTCACTTACGAGTATTTGCAGTTTCATCGTCAATATCATTATTGTATCATGTCATATCATGTCATATCATAGCAGATATCTTATCATAATGCAAAAGCAGTAAACATGACATTTAAGTGTCGAGGGGTCAACACTCTAGGTCATCTCTGTCTATCCATGTGGAGTCAACTCTTCTTGTTCTTGTCTAGTCTGTGCCCTGCCTTGTCTACATTGTAGCTAGTCTGCCAGTCATGTTAGCGGAGTTTCCACAACAGTGTTGGGGAATGTAGTTGAATGTCAACTATGCGCTAGACAGGATTTTACATATGTAAGTAGAGGTTTGTGCCGACTATGGTGATAGTATGGTCGGTGTGTGTGTAATACTGTGATACTGTGTGTTGAGGGCTGATCTATGGTGTGTGAAGTGGGAAGATCTATATGGCACTATGCACTGGTTTAAATTAGTCTCCACAAGACTAGATTCAAGGGGGAGGGTTGGTCTGGCGGTAGCGTGCTGGGCTGCCAATCGCGGGGTCCAGGGTTGGAATCCAGCTCTTGCCGCCTCACCTGGGCCTATGTTGGATGGCTGTTTCAATCATCCTTTGCCTCATTGCCCTGTCCTCCCCCTGTCCTAATTAGCCTACCAAGTGCATAAATGCAGGATGTAGAGCCCCAATCATCCATCCATCTCTACAAGACTAGATTCAGGCAGCAATGAGCAGCAAGCCATCGTCTTACTCCAGAGGACTCGCAGAGTCTGGTTTTGAATAGACATTCTTGAAATGATCACAGACAGAAAGATAAATAGATAGAGAGATATATTAGGTTCTGGGCGCTCATGAGGGTTGATTGATGAGACGAGAGAGTGAAAGTCCTCAACATGTTACACATTTACCCCATGTGAGGGATATTTCGCCATAGCCTGGCATAGACGCTGAGCACCTTATCAGAATGACATTGGTTGATCAAGCTGGGATATGTTGGTTATCAATTCCTCATGAAAATCCACTTCTAGTATTTAGATTCACTGACCATATTCTGAAACCTAGTTGGCTGCAGACCCAAATGTTCAGCGAAGCCAAACAGGGCTGTAACCATTTCGTTATGTAAGAAAAATTTATATTCTTGAAACCAATGCACAGCTCCTGTTGAAAGAGCCACTGCAACCTTAGCCTTTCGACAAAACTTTATTGACTAGAGGAAAGTGATATATGTAACAGGGATATTGTTTCTTGTTCAGATAAAAATAAAGTCAAAAGAGGTATTTTAGTCTCCCAGCATACACAACGAAACAAGGAACTGCCTACCAGTTGACCAATTTAACGTCTCACCCATACATTACGGATAGATGGTATTAGATACCTGTGTATGTATTTTTTACGTTTTATAACTTGACCATTGGATCCCACATGCTGGATCTTTTACTTGCCCAGCATAGGCACTGATCTAAGGTGCAGCCAATCAGTTGACCAATTTAATGTCTCACTCTAAGTTGTCTCTAACCACCCAACAACATTGATATATAACCCTTGTACCCCCACAGTATGTATTCTGAGTTTTATAACTTCTTTAGCATGAGCATGGTGAGATCTAGCCCAGTAAATTCAACCCTGTAAACATACATAGACTGGTGACATGAGACATTTAGACTCTAACCATAAGTCACATCTGAGCGCTTCACCACCACTGGATCTGTGCCTTGGTATAGTCTGCGCTACTCATAAAAGCCTTCAACTCTTCTGACCTGGTTAACATTGTCAAATGCCTGTGCACAGTCTATGATATTTCACTGTGCACTGCTGTATGGGAACGTGGCTATAGTCAGTGGCCATGTAGTCATGCTAACTTAACTCTCTATTTGTAAGTTTCCACCCAGGTAAGCAATAGTATTTCTAGTATTTATAGATACAAAGAAGGCATTCGACAAAGCAGTTGACATAGCAGTTGACAAGGTACTGATTCGAGTAATGTGTGCGTTATTGATAATATCTGCATTTGAACTTCTGTTGAGTCAGATTCAGTCTGTAATAGTCATTTTGATCCTCGGAAGGAGTTTCATTATTGTTAGAAGAGAATTGTTGAATGAGACACAAGCTAAGCAGTTGAGAAAGTAATGATTTTGAGTTAAGTGCGTTGTCAACAATATCTGCAGTTGATTCATATTTGTATCAAGTCTTATGTTAGTCATTTGATCCTAAGAAGGAGCTTGATTATTATGTGTTCAGTGTAGAATTGTGGTACTAGACACAAGCGAAGCAATTGACAAAGTAATGATTTGAATTAAATGCATTATTGATAATGTCAACAATTAGATTCTGTCGATTCGGGAATTTTGTTCCTCGAGTTTGATTTTATTAACAATATCAGAAGTGCAGAATTTGATTAAAGCGAAGCAGTTAACAGTGTCTTTATTTAAAAAATCATTATTGATTATGGCTTGGCATTTGAATGTATTTAAGTCACCATTGATGATGTTTCGAATCCTCAGATAGTATGGAATTATGTTAAATGTACAAGACATAATGCAATTATACCATGGACCATGGTTAGTGATGCAGACCGGACCACGTTTTAGAGAGTGGTCCGGTATTTACAAAAGTGGTCCGGTCCTGGTCTGGTCCAGGATGAGGTGGTGCGATTTTGTTACTGGACCGGTCCAGAAGCGGTCCATCGGCATTTAAAAAATTATGATAAATTATTAAAATGAGGGTTAAAACATGTTACATGACATAAATTTCATTTTTAGAGATGACAAAATTCATGCGGTACTCTTCATGATGTTAAAAATAACTGGACCGGTCCGGACCGGCACTGACCGGTCCGGTCCAACACTGGACCGGTTTTTTGTAGGTGGTCCGGTATTTTAGCGGTCTCCATCACTAACCATGGTATGTCCAGGTATACAAAAAAGCCAGTGACAAGTGTTGATATGAGAAAATACATTGTCAATGATTCTTGAATTTCCAAAATTCAATATCTGTTTAGAAATATTGAAACTTCCATGTAAAAATAGAGGGGCACCACTTTACCATCTTGACTCAGAGCTCTGGCTAATACTTGGTCAGACTGTAACCACTCGGTCACTAAGCTGCGATAATATTTACAGAAGACATTTGAGTCACCTTTAAGTCATTTTGTATGTTTAAAAGATCTTGATAAGACATTAGATCATGATTGAGATTGAGTGGATAAAAATAAGGTATGTGACTTTCTGCTGGTGTGTATTTAACCTCTTAAGCCTCCATTAAGTTTTGTGTATTCATGGATCCTGCGAAAGAACTTGATATTGTTTTGTTATTGCATTAAAACTGACCCCTGAAATATTACATTATAGCAACTATGCCGAACCATTCGAAGTGATATTAAAGTTTCTTTTTTTTGCATGAGTCACAAACATTGCATGACAAGACAAGCTTATAAATTAGTGAAATCAAAGGTCAGACTTGGAACCAGTATGTATCTGATATAGCATTGACATCACCTTTCATTACAAATCTGTATCTTTTAATATGCTTCTTTTGAACTATGATTATGACTCAAATAAAAAAAGTAGATTTTTTAATTATGAATTGTGAGTCTGGCCTCTGCCCTGTCATTAGATTATATCTGAATATGTCATGAACATGAATAGAGACTTAATCGCAGTGTGACCTAATGAAAGGAATGTGGGATAGTGAAATGTGGAATGAGATGTTTATACACTATTTATATACCGGTTTACATGTATATACATCTCCGTGGATGAAGAGATTGATTAGAGAATAAGATAGACAAGTAGAAATAGACAGGCGTATAGATAGATATATAGATCACAGGCCCCTCAATCTCTTCCCTGCAAGCCTGCCCCTTCCAATGCTCTTCATACATGTATAAACACTAAGCTAAGTAGTGGGATATTAGTGAGGGATGGGAGACTGTTGTATCAGGGGAAGAGATTGAGCGGCCTGTGAGATCGATAGATAGATAGATAGATATATAAAAGCGTGAGATGCATAGATAGGTTTATGAAGGTTATTTTGAATTTGCCTCAAAACTAATAAATTCTAACCTTGCAAACAGATGAAGGCGAAGTTGGATATACATTTGGTTTTACTGATGGTGCCATGGTTAAGTCTGTTCCTTTCTTCGTGTTCTTTGTGGATTTATGACTTATGATTGATATCACAGGTTTTACGTCTGTTACAGATATTCTAATTTTGAGAATTGATGTTTGTGATGTGCAGATCTACTTAAGATTAATATTGAATGGTGCTTTACATAATAATATAGTGATAGCATTGTTAGTCATGATATAAGTGTAACATAAATCTGATGACTAATTTTCAAAGTTCGAGAATTTAAGAATAATCCTATAGAGCAGAATTGGCTTTTAATGCATATTATTGGATAAATATCAAGTTATCTTCATGTTATGAAATAGGAAATGATGTAGTTGATATGATTGATGTTGTGCAACGTTGAAGGCAGATTTTCTAAATGTGATAATAGGCTTAGAGCGCTAAATTGGTTTGTTGTATGCACATGTGCTTAATATATAAGATGGATATCAAACAATCTATTAGTATTGAGAATAGAATTTGACTTATAGGGACTGACATTGTTCAACACTTATAAACAGTACTTAAAGTCATATTTTGATTATTCTGTCGGGACTATACAGACCATTCCAGGCACTGCAGGCATGCAGTGATCATATTGTTCCTGCTCCCTAGAAGTTACTGCCATTTACAAATCATTGAAAAACTAATTGGTACAAATTTATTGCACTACGATAAGGTGCTTTGAATTTGTCTTCAACACAAAGTAGGAAGTTATTTTGCCTTGCAGCTGCTGTACTATCCTGTTTCTATAATGAAGGATCTTTTAGCTCTAAAAATCGGAAGAATTTACCTTTACTTTTTGGATGAAAAGTTACTCTGACAGAAAAACAGAAACATGGAAATGCATAAATTTTCGTATAATGTTTTGAAGTTCTCTTCCTAAATAATTTTATGTAAATTAATTGTTAAAATTATTTTATTTCAGCTGACCCAAATCTGACAAATGGAGTAAACAGCGACATGTCTGGTAAGTTTGATTAAATAATTTTAAAATCTATTGAATAAATTTATTCCTTTAGAAGTTTTAAAAATAAACGACTTCTGGCTACGACAGCTTTGGGCAAAGCTGTCTTTCGATAGAATTTGTTATGAAGATTGTTTTACGTCTTCATTGGCATATGATTGAGGAATCAGAAGGTTAAAAGAGTTTAATTATTCCACAGGCCATAGCCGGATAGTCTAGCCCCTTGTTAGGGTTTGACCTGTGATTATTCTTGTGATATGTTGACCAAATGAAGCACTCAATTGATTAGATGCATGCACCATCTCTCAGTATGGTAATTGTCCTCCTTTGCAGAAGAGAGTTAGAAAAATTCATGGTCAAATGACTTCTATAAATCATAGAGAAATTTTTGACATCATTTTGAAGTTCTTCAAAAGATGAGAGCATAATTATATTCTGTGATGATTATAATTGCTTTGAGAATCTTCACATTGCCCATTGTTAATTTGGCAAAATGCTTGATAGTTTTATTCAAATCTATCGCAATTTAAGAAATTTGGTGAAATGCTTAGAATCTTTTTGTAATATTATATTTTTTGTGTTTTTCAGAACGATCGAGGTAAGACATTCAACTGCTCTCATAAGTGCAATAGTATTCTGTAGCTTTGAAATCATCCTTGATAGTCTGTTGAAAAAATAGGATTCAACACTTATAAAATCTTGGTGATGTCAAAAAGTGTGGTAATTCACAAAATACTTTCCAAGCAATGTTTAAGTTTCAAAATTATTTCTATAACTTGGAAGTCACCCATATTCATTAGTCAACCGAATTTGAGTGATAACTTTATTATTCTGTGAATGATTCCATATCCCAATACTTACGAAGTTTTAAGCACATGCCAGTGAATGAGTCATATCATTCTTCTGTGACATCACATGTCCTTATTTAAATGTAAAAGATAGGACTTATAATCACTCACTGACGTCATGGAAGTTGCTGAAAGTTATCACTTTACGTAAAATTAAGGTGACTCAACCGTGGTACACTGCACATACTTCTGAGCAGCCTGGTTGCCTAGCAACATAGCGTCACAACTGCTGCAGGCCCTGCAAAAGTTGTGACGTTACCATTTTCTGTTCTCTTTTTTTAACAGCATGCAGCCAGTAATTTGCTATTTAAATGAGATCTAAGGCAGCTAGAAGCATAATTATTTTTTTATTGAATGCAGTAACGTCTATTCTATGCTAGTTTAAAGTTTCAGCTTCTTACCTTTATCCAAAAAAAATTCTCAGTTAATTTCAGACAACTGTGTCAAAAATTGTCTTTATTTATTTAAATTGACGTTGGCACAGTCATGGTGCTGCAGTTAGAAAATGACTCGGTGAATTTTTTTTATTTTTTGCCATTTGTTTGACAATAACATGTTTATGATATATGCAAATTTAAAAAAAAATCTGTATGATCGTTTTCCTGAAATTTGATTACTGCCAAAATTTATGCATGTAAAATCTGCAATAAATTAGTGTGTTGGTGGCCTTTGAGCTCTTACAGAAAAAAATATTTCAACCTTTTTCTTCAAGTTTATGGAAAATCTATTGGTGTAAATCCTTGGGAAGACATTTATGACGTTTTTGTGTGACAAATGCATGTAGTGCTTTATTCTGTGGTACATAACCAAAAACTCAATTTATGACTTTTAAGCAGTCATCAGGCCAAATATGCTGTTACCATGGCAACCAAAAGAGTCGGTGAACTTTTTTTATTTTTCATTTTTGGAATGTATGGGTCCCATAGAGTACCTGTACAAAATTTTAGAAAAATCTGTATGATCAAACTACCACGCTCGAGTCACCTTAAATGAATGTGTTTAACTCATTATCTTCCCTTCAGACGTTACACCAGGGAGTCTAGGCCTTCCTTTATTATAAAACCTCGTCGCCAATTTGTGGATGAAGGGCAGGTTGCTAAATTCAAAGCCAGCTTTGATGGTGAACCCCAACCTACTGTCAAATGGGCCTACAAGAACAAACCGATCTCTGACACTTCAAAATACAAGGTAAGAAAAGAAGAGTTGTTTGCTATTTTAGTCCAAATAGAATATCATTGATTCTGTGTGACATTTTAGGCTGTTCCAAGGAAGTCTCGATTCCGACTTACTTCTTGGAACTGCCATTTCAGGAGTCAAACTCAAGATGTGTCTCTTGTCTTTTTCTCCTCTTTCCCAGTGATGTTGTCTCAACCAAATTTATATAATTTGGAAGGTGTGATCATTTCACTTTGGCAGTACTGCCGAAGTAGCATTAGGCTATGCATTAAGATTACATAAAAAAACAGAAGACCCCCAGTAGCGAATACATCTCTTCTAACTGAATAAATGGCAGTCAAGAAATCAATTTCAGGCCTCCCACCGGCCCTATATTTCCTATAGATTCCTATATTTTTCCTATATATTTCTTTGCTCCCATATATTTCCCTATATTTTCCAGCTTTTTGCCAAAAATTCCTATAAATGCCTATATTTTTATGGAAATAAATTTGAAATTTGCATCTTTTCATTTAAAACCACATATAATATATTATCATTAGAATAGCAATTACGTCAATTTTTCGACTAGAATGTCTTAAAGACTCAAATCTATCTATAGACTGTTAATTATGCAGACTTAATGGCTTTCATATTCTTGTTGACTGAATTTTAGATCTATGAGAAGAATGACTTCCATTTCCTTGAGGTCAATGATGTGGAGGAAGATGACAAAGGAACTTACTCCATCACTATCTCAAATAAACTCGGAACTGAGACTATGTCTGCAGAACTCGAGGTCTTTGGTAAGTCAGTGTAATAATTGAATTGAGTGCAAGACATCTTTTCTGCTTAATTGTTAATTTGACGGTCTAAGCAACATGCTTCAAACTTCGCCTGAGTACTAGTGAGAAGCTTTGTAATGTGCCTTCAAAAAGGGCACAGGTAGTGGAACTGGGTACACATGCATCAACATTTTTGAACCCAAAATGTAGAAGTAAACCTTTTTGTGGTGAAATGACTATATAACTGGCTGCCATTGGCTATATACATAATATTCTCCAATTTTTGCAGTGTTTGCCTCCGTCATCAACCAAAATACTTGGCTATTGCTCAATCAAGTCAATACGATTGTCAGGCATTTCAGTCTTTCTATCTAAAAGGATGTAATAGTTACCAATCTGAGGCAAAATATATTGGCGAATTTAGAAATGACGGAGGAAGCATGGTATTGTAAAGGCCTGCAGTTGCTACTCTGCAGCTATAATTTATATTCATCAAATGAGAACCACTTTTAAAAAGATCGAAAACATGTCTGTGGTATATTCTCTACATGCTTGATACGCCAAAACTCAATCTTCTAATTGTTTGCATTTCTCTTTTAGTCAAATCAAAGTTGACAAGATCAAAAAAGACTGCTCAGCCTCCCAAATTTGAGAAAGAATTGGCCGACATGGTGGTGAAGGATGGTGATAGGGTTACACTGGAGTGCACCATAGTTGGTGAGTTTGTGTTTTATTCATTCATTGAACCTTTAATAATCTGAGTTATTGGTTAATTTAAAAAAACCCCAAGTGTGTATGTCAAGGCCCCAGGGCTCAAAATGGAGAGAATATGTGGCTCCTAGATACTTTGAGGAACTTCCAAATAGCGCGGTAACTATTTAACAAGTATTCGCTAAAATTTCCAATATCGAGAATAACTGCTTAACGAGTTATATTTCATCAATGTGTTCTATGGGTGAAAATCACAAGAGATCAGACAGAAATTATGTGTGCCATACTGCCAATATTGTTACACCACAACAGTTAGTTAATCTCATACCAGTGTCCAAGAGTTATTATTCCAATTCAGACAACTTTTGCAAAGCTTCCAACACAATTCTGTTGTGACTGCTTTAGAATTTCGACCATGAGAACATTTCAAGTCCTCCTTTAACTTACACTTGACTACTTTGTCGCACTTTTAGTCAATAATACTAACAAAGTACCTAATAGTGACCTGCTGGGTTTTGTCACATAGATTTTGTAACTTTAATTTACTGACTGTGACATTTCAGAACTTTTTCGCTCAACATTTGTAACCTTTTTAGTCTAAACTAGGGAGTAAAAAGTACTTAAAAATCTTTATTTACAACTAAGTGGTAGTTTGTGATAGCATAGTTCAAGTGCATTTCAAATGAGTCAAAATTAGTTGCAAAATAGTCAGGAAAAATTGAGTTTATGTTGACAGAATAATCGAGGGAATTTAAGCAAATTTAAATCACAGCAATTCCTACCAAGATATCAGAGAGTCAGAGACATTCCTTATGTTTTTGGTGTGTTGCACTTCCTGTTTAGGTACAATTTGTGTTGATATAAAGGCAACATGGATAAATAAACATGGTCTCGGAAGTTCAAGTACTACATGGACACTTCTACTCAAAAGAACCTGCCAATCTTGGATACGATAGAATTTTTGGGTCTACATACTTGAAATATGGACAGTAGGCCAAACACAATTGGTTTATAGCTTCTCGGACCTACCAAACAACAGATATCCTGCCAAAAAAGGGTTACCCACAATTTTATGTTATTGATTGACACAATTTAAAAGCGAGATTACAGTTTTATTTTTCTTGTCCTACAGACTGACCATAAAAATTACCTTGAGAAAATCGGAGAAGCTAAGAATCAATTATATCTGGCCTTGGCAGAACGAAAAGGCCCAGAAGAAAATTTTTGCTTTTGTAAAATTTGTGTTAAGAGCATAAACTCTCAAGTGCATGAGGCCTAGCTGAGTGATAACACACTGGATTACTAACCTCTTGAGGTTTGAGACCTAGGTTCAATTCCTTTTCTATGAAACCCATGTCAGGTGGATGTTTCATCCTGTGCCAACAGTGCACCTTGCCTTATAAGGCCAGAAATAATTGATCTTTAGCTTCTCAGATCTTCTCGAGAAACTATGGTTTGTCAGTAGGACCAAAACAGGCAGAAAATCTGTTGGGTTGGGTGATCTGAGAAGCTAAAAATTAAATATGTCGGGCCTTACTTTGGTCAATGTATGTCCTATAAAGTCTAGTCAGTGCAAAAATAGAGGATGTAAAGCTCTATCAGTGGCCTATCACTCACCCTGGGCTATCCAAGCAAAGCAACTCTCAAAACAATGGATCAAGCGAAGTAAGCCTCGCCATTACTTATTTTTCAATAATTTGTTTTTTGGCTTATTCATCTATTTCATATAATATGACTCAGACTGGCACATAATGTACACAACAAACAAAAACTGCTACAGTAATAAATTGATAAATGTTCATCAAACATGGAGGTCAATAGGAGAGGTTCATGTTGACATGAAAATTGCCAGATAATTGGCAAGTAATAGCAGAAAATCATTGTTCAAACATATAAATGCTGAGTTCTGTTTTCTGGTATATCAGCAATTTGTTAAAGTACACAAAATAGCTAAATATAAAAAATACTCTCAGTAGGCTATAGGATGAATATTGAATGAGGGTACAAATCACAGAGGTTTTGGAATTTTTTAATCTGAAACTAGTGTTTATTACTTTTTGAATGTTGTGCATATTTCTCGAGCCCAGAACTGGGCTCAGAGGGCTGCACTTACCATATCTATCTATCTATCTATCTATCTATCTATCTATCTCGAACTAAAGAACACCAAAGTAAAACTTACAACGGCATGCGCCCAACGCATAGCTATCTAATGATAAGTTTTCAAAATACTAGGACTTAAATTTACAGCTGAATAGTTCTTTTGCTCTCAGTATTCGAGTCGGGTGCTATTAAAAACCGTGACCATTGTCTTTAACATTAAGAAAAGCCAAACTTCCTGTAAATTGACCTAAATTGGGCTGTATTCTGGCAAGAATCAGACACTAAAAATGCAGGAAGGTGTTGCAACACAACCGAAATGGAATCATATTGACTTTCCATTGCACATTATAATCATATCTTCCTTTCAGGCACTCCGGAACCCACCATCACTTGGTTTTTCAACAAGAAGCTTCTCAAGTCAAGCAACGACATAACCCAGACGTACAATGGCCGACGAGCTAAACTGACGTTTGTGGAAGTGTTCCCAGATGACAAGGGAGTGTACGAATGTGTGGCAACAAATACTGGTGGGGAAGTGAAGTCATCATGTACTCTCACTGTTGAAGGTAGGCCTAATTCTTGTGTACTTATCTTTTGTATTTTTGTCACTTTCTCTCTAAATACAATTTTCATGAAACTCAGTGCAGATTTGAACTATTTCCCTCATGCTGAATATTTCTTCTTTCTTTTTGCCAAGTATTTTTTGTATTTATTTTGTCCTCCCGAAAAATAGAACAAATTTTTCACAAGATTTTTTCAGCAAAATTTATCAAAAAGTTCATGTTTTCATTGTATTTTGCTGAGTATTTCCATGGTGATTCTGCAGCTGTTTTTTGTACCAGTTTCCACTTTATTTTGAATTTCTTAGGACAAAATTCAGGGACTATCAGAAATGGAGGTAAAGAATTTGTGTCATGAATGTAAAATATTTAAAAAATCTTTAAAAAGTGCAAAAAGGCATTTTGCTAGGGAATGCAGAAAATGTATTTTGGGTCATGGTAATTCATTGTTTAATGTAAAACTTAGTTTTGGAATTTGAAATACAAGTTTTGCATGGCAATTATTGTAAAAATAAAAAATGGTAGGCCTATCATTTGTGGAATGAAAATGGAGAGTGGTGATTTGTAATTTGAATCTATTTGTGTATGTCCTTTTGATTTGATGCCATGTACAATTTGTACATTGTGGACTGGGTAGTGATGTGAAGAAGTTTTTATTTGTGAAATATTTATTTCGAAGTTGATAACTGAGAATGTTTCAATGCTGAATTGATTATTTTAGAGGTCAAATTTGGTGTTTGAGGGAATTGCTACATGCAGGTTCATAAATGAATATAATTTGAAGTGAAGTGAATTTTTTTTTGTCAATCGTCAAAGTTATGAATGCTTTACTAGAATTGCTGACAGATATGTCAATTTGCTGATTCATGAAATTTGGTTATTTTACATCTATTAATTAAATTTCTTAATTTTTTCAGAGGATAAACCAGACGTGCCTCAAGATGTTGCTCCCGTGTTCTCTAAAATGTTGGAAAATATCACAGTCCAGGATGGCACTATGGTAAGCTTCTTTTCCCTTATATCAGCCTTACACGAACAATATCTATTAGGGATGCACCGATACCACTTTTTCACTTCCTATCCGATACCGATTCAGGTGTTTTGTTGCCAATACCACCGATTTCCGATACCATTCCGATACCGATACCATTGGCTAAATGGAGAGTAGTGCTACCGATCCGATCCGATACTGCTTTTTAGTGCTGGATCGGCACCGATACCGATCTTCAGTATCGGATTGGTACATCCCTAATATCTATCTATCTATCTATCTATCTATCTATCTATCTATCTATCTATCTATCTATCTATCTATCTACATACAGCTCTAAATGGCCAAAGTGGTGCTGATGAGGCATAAAACACTAACTCATTCAATTTTCACTGTAATTATACATATCCACCGATAACAGATGAGTGTCTTTGATGTTTCTCTTAGTTATAATAATTTGTAAATCACATTTATAAATTTGACAAAGAGATAACACTGATAGAGCTGAAATAAAATAGAACTTATTACAGAGCTATATATATACATCACACAAATATATTGTATTTATTTCCCAGTTCACGTTTGATGTGAAGAGGACTGTAATCTTGCTATTTTTACCAACAGGTGTCCCTAGAGTGCAATGTCACTGCCAACCCTGCCCCTAAGGTGATCTGGTACAAGGCAGGGGTCCAAGTCAAAGCTAACGATGATTTTATAATGACCTATGATGGCAATTTAGCTCGGTTATTAATCCAAGAGGTCTACCCAGAGGATGAAGGAGAGTATACATGTGTGGCTGAGAACCCCGCAGGAGACGCTCGCAGCAAGTGCAAGCTCATTGTTAAAGGTAAGTTAAAATGTTTTTTAATAGACCTAACATTTAATATTGCACTGATTAGTGGTCAGATAATCAAATCAAATCACTTTTATTTCTCCTGTGTTTTTTAACAATGAACATTAGCTTGTAAAGCTATTATCACCAAACACAAAGGCAGTGAAAAGGTTGTTGGAGGTACTCGTGTAGAAAGATACTACTATAAATGATCCTACTCAATCTTGCACAGGCTGGTGCATGGAAACTGAAGGAGAGTAACAATTAGAGGTAGTGTTAGCACGGAACTTAAACATGCTACGGCTGCTTCTTGATAGGGTGTGCATATTACGAAATATTAAAATTTGGCCAAATTTAGTGAGAACAATAAACTCAACACAGCAAGATATGAGTCATAATTGGGAAAACTGGCAGGTATTTTGCAAACTAAAATGTACATTATTGCAGCATTAAATAGATTTCACAGATGGAGGTAACCTGAAAATAACTACAGACCGTGACCCTTTCCTAAATTTCTTAAACTTAACAATAATAAATTTTCCTTTCAGTTCCCGAACAAGGCAAAGAAGAGCCTCCTCCAACTCCGAAATCAGCCCCTCCGCCAAAACCTGCCCCCAAGCCAGCAGGAAAGAAGACCTCGGACACCACCCCTGTGGCAGGTAAACCTCCAACAGTCATCAAGAAGTTGAAGGATATGAACGTGGCAGACGGAGAGAGGGTGGAATTGGTCGTTGAAGTTGAAGGTTAGTATATGAATGGATACCGTATTCGCTCAATTGTCGAAATGGACACTTTATTTGCTCTATTGTTAAAATGGACACCGTATTTGCTGAGTTGTTAAAATTGAGACTGTATTTACTCAATTGTCAAAATGGACACTGTATTAACTCAATTATCAAAATTGACACCGTATTAACTCTATAGTCAAAATGGACACTGTATTTGCTAAATTATCAAACAAATATGCAGTGTTAGGCCACATATAATTGATCTTTAGCTTCTCGGATCCTCTCAAGGCTCTTTTTCCAGGGTCGGTGGGTAGGACAAAAAAAAAAGGTGAAAAATAATTTTTTTATAATGTCAAAAAAAAATTTTTTTTTTTCCATCGGCAGGAAATCTATTGTGTCGGCGAGTCCGCGAAGCTAAGAATCAATTATGTGTGGCCTTATGATAAACTACCCAATGGTTCACAAAAAAGAGTTGGATGCTCTAGTCATTCAGCTATAGGTCTTTCCCCTCTAGCCAGATGCCAGGAGCAATGTATGACACCAACCCACTACACTGCTTGATAGTAATGTTTTGCAAAAGGAAGTGCTGAAAATAGGCGAATGAAATTCTAACTGTTTAGGACAAACAAGCTACTTCCAAAATGTCAAAAAGACACATAGACACACAAAGCCAAAAGGCACCAGCGTGTTTGACTAGCGTTATACGCAGACACATCTGAGGCATTCATATGTACATGTCATAAAATATGACTAATATTGAGTCAATCTGTGTAAAACTGCACATAATGGACATACCGGGGTTCAAATGATACGGAAAATTATATGTACTGTCAATCATAACATGATTTATTTATGTCTCCAGGCTCAGAACCAATAGACGTCGTCTGGCTGCATGGTGAGAAAGAAATCAAGAAAACATCCGCAGTTTACGATTTATTTGACGAAGGCACGACACATAGATTGGTAGTCCCTGAGGTATACCCTGAAGACAGCGGTCTATACGTCTGTGAGATCTACAATGCCTTTGGAGATGCTGAGACCAACATGACGCTGACTATTGACGGTACGTACATTTTGTGACAAATTTCTTTCCCAAAAGTCATGATTGCCTCGAAAAAACCTGTAACGGTGCTGATGGGGCGTAAAACCCAAACTCACCTACTCACTCCAAAAATTCATGAAGGTAGAATTGCATTATCATTGATTTTTGCACATACAGACTACTTTGTGGAAAAAGGCACAGAAACATTTCATGTTCCCTCATGTTTATTAAAACATTATCGCAGAGGAAATTTGTAACCGAAAAAAAAAAAACTTTGACGTAACCCACTCCTGTTTGCATCTCAGCTGTATAGCCTAGTGTAAATTTTTCTAAAATATAACAAGTTGACTGTTTATTTTTTTCAGATCGTGAAGTTCAAAATAATGACAGATCACATGGTCATGGCAAGAACGGAGCTGAAGATCTGGGTACGATTTTAGTTTAAATCTCAACAAAGTGTGTGAAAAAAGAAATTTTACATCTAGTTGATGCAGGTTTTTTTCACTCAACTACAATCGATGGAAATTGCAACACACAACTAATTTTGAAGTTCCGTTTATCATGATATATTCATAAGTTTATATTTTTATTCAAGAAGATGGAGAAGACGACGAGTTTTACCCCCCAGAATTCATCCGCAAACCTCGTTCTGTGAACGTAGAAGAGGGAAATGCGGCACGTTTCCAATGTCAGATCGATGCATACCCCCCTCCCACTGTTTGCTGGGAGACAGATGGCAAGATACTGGAGAATGGAGGCAGATATAGAGTAAGTTGGAGTAAGATAGACAGAAAGATGTTGCTTATTGATAAAAGACAAGTGAGACAAATTAAAAAAGAATTCATAGAAGTTGACAAAACCAAGCGATACGAATATTGCATATTTACCAAACAATAGTTATATCGTACTTTATTTAGGAAAAGTATGACATTATTCCTATTTCTTTCAAGTAAGTCAAGTCCATTGTGAGACCCCATGGTGGTAGTATTGTTAAGCCCCTTTCACACATTCCCGGTTTTGCCGTGACAGCCGAGAAATCAAGGAACCGCCGCTGTCCGCCGATAATCCGCCACTGGCGTCCGACAACCCCTCCAAGTTTTACGGTGTACCGTCAACAACGGGGAATGAGAGCGATGTCCGGGGCAAAATCAAACATGTTTGATTTCTCCCCATGCAGCTACGGCAACGAATTAGCCGTAGAAATACGACGTAATTACGCCGTGTTGTCTTGTTTGAAACGTTTTACCGTAAGTACATTCCTTAATATCGTCGGATTTCCTTGTTTCCAAGGGTTAAACTTGTCAAGCTGCCGACATTACTGCGTGTCTACGTTCATTATTATGACGTTACTACATGTCTCCGTCCATGAAAAATTCATGAACAGCCAGATTCCTACGAAAAAAAGCAGGATTTCCATAGGATTTCCGCCGTTTTTCCTAAGATTAACCGTCAAACACTCAAGGAAAACTGCCGTTATACACTGTCAGGCCATCCACGGCAATACCACGGCAAAACTGGCAATGTGTGAAAGGGGTTTTAGAGCCTAGATATATCATCATTTGTGTGTATCAGATTCTATGTATTGTATGTACATTTCATGTAACTTATTTTCTTGTCATCTGTAGATCTCAGAGGATGGTGAAATGTTCACCTTTGAAATTCCTCACTCCTTAGCAACAGACGCTGGGCGGTATGTTGTCATAGCAACCAATTCTTTAGGAACAGAAAAGTATTCCGTCAGTTTGATGATAAAAGAAATCGAGAGCACAGAAGTCACTGACTTCAGGGGAGTCCTCAAATCAAGGTAACTATTTGAGAATTTAAACATTTGAAGTTTTTTGTTTTTATGCTATACATATGTCTCTAAAAAGCCCAATCAGGTGCTAATGAGACAAAAACACAAACTCTCACTCACTCACTATGCCATACCTGCTGAGAATAAAATTCCTGAGATATTAAAGTGGTCTTGCATGGTCTTCTTCCCCAATGGTCAAATAAAAAAGGCACTCCTCATAGTCCCGACCTCTACCAGTTTCAACTAAATCTGCGCCTCGCCTGCTGCATTTAAGTGCCACTAAACGTCTATGTAGCAGCTATTATAGCTGTACGTCATAATCTCTTATTCTGTCTGTAACTCGAAATCAAACAAGCAATGTATCAACAAGGCTTGTCTATTGATCTATATTTTGGTCACACTTATTTAATTTATTGAATATTTCTTTATTTCAGTCGTCCCAAATCATCGTACGGAAATTCAGAAGTTGAAGTGGACCAGGTGGATTTCAGGAAAGTCCTACAGCCTAACACCATAACATCGTAAGTATAAGTTATATAACCCATCTTGAATTGAGATAAACACTCCAAACTGCACTGAAATCAGAAATCTACAAACCTGTGTGGACCTCTCTAGTGTCTCAACAATATTCATGAAGTTGACAAATTGTCATTCTTTCAGAACCAAAGCCAGAACGGGCACAATAGAAGCGGACTACAAAGTTCAACCGGATGCGGAACAGATTGACTTCCGGAATGTTCTGACACGTCACGTCAAGACGAAAGAACGTCCGACCGTCAAAAAAGAGTTACGTGATACTCAAGCAAGGGAAGGTGGGTGGTGAAAAAACTATTAATGCTAGAGGAAACATTACACAGAAAAGTGTGGTTTAGGTTATATATGTCTCGTTGAGTCATTCTCTAACTACCTCTATTTGTATACATATTGCAATGGTGTCTATCTATATTCTAATATGGCTGTCATTCTCCATATCCATATATTATGGCTGTCATTCTCTATCTATCCATATATTTGTATACCTAACACAATGGTGTCTATTCTATATTTAATCTGGCTGTCTTTTGTATTTTTCAGGTGAACCTATAAAACTTGAGTGTATTATCATTGGAACACCTATCCCGGAAATCAGATGGTACCATGGCAAGAAAGAAGTCAAGGTGGGTTTTTTTCTGGTTCGAAATTATCATAAAATCAAGATATAAAATCGAGATTGCTTTAGAGGTACAAATAAAATATAGCAGCAATTAGTATGAGTCTCAGGCATACTCGGACAGACTCAATATTTTTAAAAACCAACCAGCAAACATCTTGATAAATTTTAGATCTGTTGATATTTGCTAGCTATGGAAGTGAACGACTAAGTTACTTTCATAAAAGTTCAGAATCTGGTTTCAATTTTTCAATCAATTAATATCAGTAGATAGATGGTGCAGACTGACCCATTTTTCAACAACCAACTAGGTAACTGCTTAAGAAATTGTAGAACTGTTGATATTTGTTTACCATTGAAGGGAACTACAAAATTACTTGTCAGATAAAAGCTCTGAAATTACTAACACTATCTCCTCTGTAGTGATGAATTTACCTTCAGGAGAATTGGTAGAATTGATGAAGACGGTGCAAAATCGTCTAAAATTCTGATAATTCTACCAATTCTCCTGAAGCCAATCCATCACTATAATGAATCCGGAGATGGAGAACCTACATTCAATAAATCTTTTCGAGTTAGACATTTCTTTATCATAATTCTAAATATTTTTAGGAATCCAAGTACTTCAAGATGTCATACGAGAGAGCGGTCGCTGTCTTGTACATGGCAGAGGTCTACAAGGAGGACGAAGGAGAGTATTTATGTATGGCCGTCAACACAGCTGGAACTGTGCATAGCTCATGCGACCTCAAAATTGTTGGTAAGTCTCATAAAATTTTTAATTCAAAGGATAAATAAAGTATAGCAGATCTCATGTATAGGGCTATAGCAGCTAGGCATTACCTTGCTTAAACAAGTGTCTATTCTGGGCGAAAAAGATCCCACGTGTGGAAAAAATGGGGTAAAAGTGTGTGCAAGAACTTGTCTTGGAGGGCTACACTGCTAATATCATATCATGGCCTTCAACCACAAACTAATGATATCAATGGTGTGTCTGTCATACTAACCTTTACTTGAGCAAAAATGCATTAATTAAAAACTTTATTCCGGACTCATCCCTCAGGAGGTTCCATATATTATAGAAAAATACATTGACAATTTAACACACCGTGCACAGAGCAAATGAGACAGGCTCTACCATATGCCACTATGAAATCGACAACAAGCTTTACCAGTGCTTTCTCAGACTAGACATGTAATACACACCACTGGCAAGAAATGACAAAATAAGCGGGTTGTTAGAACCCTCTAACCGAACACAATGTAATGAACTATCAACTATCACTCTTTGTCTGTTGACTTGGGTATAAATTGTTGATTTAAACCTGGGACCCTGTCCTGCCAACCCATGTTAGAAGAATGTTTCATCCTGTGCCAAGAATTCACCTCGCCACATAATTACCATGGTCCATGAATGTCCCATTAAGCCTAGTCAATGAATAAATAAAGGACGTAAAGTCCTATCACCCCCTGGGACCCAGCCATAATAGGCGTAATAATAATGAAGTTGTATATAAATACAAATAGTTTTGGATGCTTCTGGGTGTTGTTTTATCCTTTAAAATTCTGTAAGCACATACCAATGAATGAGTCATATCACTCCTCAGTGACATCACAATCACATGTGCTTTTACAATGTAAAAGATAGGCCTTGGAGTGATTCACTGACAGCTGAAAGTAGAACTTTACAAGTAATCACTTCTCTTGACTTAGCTGTACTCAATACTCAAAACAATTCAAACCTACAAATATTGAGTATTTAACTACAGGTTATAGTTTGCAACAAAACATTCAAAGGGTCACATGTTTGGCATTCTGATACATAATACTGTAGTGTTGGACCCCAACCAAGGGTGTCAGTAGGCTGTGTTATGTACAAGTTAATCTAATTGTAACTAAACAGGACTCATATGATATGATGGTAAGTGATGTTGTAACAACGACTTTCTTGACAGTTACATTGTTGTTAATTGCGGCAATATCAAACAATGCTGCATTGCAATGTGTTTGAATATGTCTATGATAACTATGAAGTTTGTGAAGTTGCTTATAATTCTTATTAGCATGTATTGTTTGTCATGATTTAGGGGGGGGGGGGGGTTGTGTGCTGTAAATCTATATTATGCAATTGACAAAATTTGTTTTGACATGTATATATGGGTTTGGTGAGGTTATAGTTTTGAAATATTTCTGCGATGAATCCTGAAGTTACTGAAATTATCATAATTTATAAATATTATATATTTTTTACATGTGTTTGATGATGATGTGCTGTTAAGCTACAAATTCATCTTAATCACGGGAAAAAAGTAAACAGAAGCTTCATAATGCAAAGATATCTGATACTGTCATCGATTACACTGTATAATGTAATGAAATGTATCAATGTCATTATGTCACCTGTATAGATGTGTGTTTAATTTCAGGGATTAGGAGTAGCATGCAATATGCACCAGAAAGGGCAGAGAAAATTTTATGGAATTTTATAACATGGTTTTTTGCCACTATAAACCATGAAACATTTGCAAGAAAGATACTAATCACTTGATTTACTCGGTTAATTCCAGAATCAGTAGAAGACAGTCCCAGAGTACGACGGAGGAAGGTGGACCCCAGTGCCATGGAACCTCCTCTCATAGAAGACCTGCAACCTGATAACTTACACATCCTACGAGGAACCACTGCCCAGTTGAAAGCTAAATTTGCTGGCGAACCACGACCGAATGTCGTCTGGACACACGGCAAGACAACTGTGTCTACTGGTAAGATAAACTGTATGATAATCAGCGGAGTTGTTTAATTTTTTTTTTAAAGTTCAATTTGTGTTCTGTGCTTGTGGCAGCTGAGTGGTTGTGAGTGGTAAAAGTTCTGGCCTGCTTTGCCGAAGGTGCTCTTTGCGTGTGTGGGTTCAAACCCCGAGCAGTGAAGTAAAAATATTTTCAATGGACCGTAAAGAGCAAAATTGCAGCTGGAGGACACTTATAGGAGATGTTAAATTGACTGCCCCATTTGTCAGTGTCTGTGACAGACGAAAAATGATGGGGTAAATGTGTAACATGTTGAGCACTGTCTTTCCCATCTTATTAATCAGCCCTTGTGAGTGGCCAGGAATTGGCTTAGATGGCTGCATCTAACAATGTGTAACACATCTACTATATCTGTGGAGAAAGCAACACCAAACTATGCTGCTTCACTATGCTTTAAGTCAACAGAGTAACATAAACCACTTGTCTTTTGTTTCTCACAGGTGGCAGATTAAAAATAGACGTGGTGCGAGACACGACCACTTTAACCATCCAAGATGCCCAACCTGATGACTCCGGCATTTATACACTGAGTGTGGACAATGAGCTCGGATGTGACACATGTAGTTCTTCACTAACTGTCGAAGGTATGTTCACTGATTTTAGCAATTTCGATGTCTTATGATTTGTGTATATTTGTTATATATATAAATTTTTAAAATCCTCAATTACTCATGACTTTTAGAGTGAATGTATCTGGCTTTAGCTTTTGTCTGTGTTGAAATGTAGTAAATTACTTCTTTGGCTGTCTGAAATTGATAACTAGGTAACATGACTGACCTCCTGTCACATGACTAAAACCCTAAGCAGTCATGTGACCAGCAGAAAAACTTCAATTTCCTGAGAGCTTAGGACGCAGCTGACGAGAGATGTCTGAAAGCTCTTGTCGATATATAACCAAGATCTCTTCATAATAAAAACTAAGTTTTATATCTATAATACAATGTACTATAATTCTCTTCATACAGACAAACCCAATCCCCCTGCTGGCCAGCCAGCAGCCTCTAATATTACTGGCACCTCCCTAACCCTGTCTTGGTATGGCCCCTCATTTGACGGAGGTAGTACCATCACGGACTACAGGGTGGAGCTGATGAAGGTCGGAGAGGTCGATTGGAAGACTCTTACTTCTAATTGCAAGGTTCGTTCTTTTACGTGTGATTTACGTTTTACAATTGTGTTTCATCAAACTGATAAAATATAATAACTTGATGGATTGTGTTGAAGAACCTCACTGCAAACCAGTTTCGGTATTGGTGGTATCGGCACCCAAAAAAGCAGTATCGCTATTGGATCGAAGGCACTGCTCCCTATTTAACCAATGATATCGGTATCGGAGTGATGGCCGATATATCGGTGGTATCGGGAACAAAATACAGTATCTGAATCGAAGCTCAAGTGAAAAAATGATATTGGTATATCTCTGACAAAACTGTGTCTGAATTTTAAAGTATCCATACTCAAACTTTGGCTTAAGGCGGTCATACTTGGATTATTCACTTACAAGAGACTGACGGAGATTTGCCAAGTTTATTTTTCGACAGTCTTCACAAATTAAAATATTTCCTAACAAAAAAATTATATTTTTATCATGTATGTGAATATTTTATTTGCAGTATACAAGCTTCCAGGTCAGAAACTTAGAAAAGAACACGGAATACTTATTCAGAGTAAGCGCTGCAAACAAACACGGTTTCAGCGATCCTGGAAAAATCTCAGAAGTCATTGTGACTATTGACAGACGGAGGTCGTCTACTAAACTAGGTATGTTATATTCAGTTATTTGTAATCATTTCGGTTATGTGCTTGTTTTTATTTTGGGGAATTTTAGCTAATTTTGTTTGGTTTTGTTATTTATTTTACTAAATTTTTAGTAAGCTTTTAACTGTTATGTTTATGTTATTGCCGAGTCAGAAATAGGCTGATGCATAGTACATGGCACTGCTTGGCCTAATATCTTCATTTATGTCTTCATGTATATAGTAATGATAACCTAACATTTTCTTAAACGGCATTTATTTGGTTATTATGAATATTTGTTGGATGTACAGTAACCGTAGCATAGAAGTTGTGTTCTTAGACTTTCATGTAGGCTGCTGTTGATTGTACAATTTCATATGTACAGTGTCAAGGGTTTCCGCACATCCTGGAAAACTGAATTAGTCATTTGGCCCTAGTGGAGACAAAAACATACCAATGAATTTGATGATAAACCCATTGAAACGCTTGAAAATTGTCTTTCGAATGAAATCTTGTGTAAATATGTCTCAAATGACCAAAAAGAATCCAAAATTTGACAAAAAAATCACTTTTAAAAGAAGGAAAGAAAAGTGTTTAATTAATTCTAGGATGTGTGTGTTGAAACTCTCAATTGCCTTGTTATACAGTAACTAGATAATACAACATCATGCACCAAATATAACAATATCACTAACATTTCAGAAATACCTACAGATCATATGCGCGATTTTACCCCTTCTCCACACTCGCCATTATCTCCAGGCTCTTTTCGAGCCCTCCGAGGTATTTTTAGCACGGAACCCCAATAGAATTATTTAAATGCATTAGAATATTTGCTGCAAATCCCTTCCCTTGCTGCGTGCGCACTGCTCAGTGAGAGTGTTTTTGTACATATAAGATTTGCACATATTTTCGCCAATTTCCCTGCACTGCGATACCCAATTATGATTTTCACATGCTTTGTGATTGTGATTGGCAATCACACAATTCAAGCTTTAAAATTCATTGACTATTTGAGTTCCAATATTACGTTTGCAATGCTCAGACTGTTTCATTTGGAACAATAGACGAGAGGTTGAAGTGGACGGCCGACCTGAGAAGTCATAAAGTAATATTTTGTTGTAAAATGGAAGTTCTCTGATATTTCGTTGTAAATGGGAGGCCCCTGATTATGACCGTCCATTTTTCTACTTTGTCAGTAATTATGTGTTCATCTCAGAAGTCTATAAGAGCATCAGAAGTCTCCCAAACAACAGATGTAGAACATTACTGGTCCTCTGCTTGTGAAATGCATTATATGACAAATTGACTGAGTGCTTTGGAACACACACACTTACAAATGTATCAAAGTTCTTCACTAATGTTTGCTGCACATCAAATCTAGCATTTATATTATGAATTGGCAGTGGTATATGAAATAATAAAAGGTCCTGAAAGTACTTCGATTTCATCAACTTGCTATCTATAGGGACTCATTTTCTGGTAATGATTTACCATGAATGTACATTTTGATTTTTACTAACAATGATATGTATTTATCATGTGTACTAATAATTTCTAACATCCAAAGGCTGCATTTACAAGATATTATGCATGTACAATTGATGAAATTTGTGCATTTTTGTAGCAGAGCTTGTTATTCTAGAGTACTTGCATATTTTAGTCATGCTAATTATGTAGCATCAACATTATATTTTTGTGTTTGTTGTATGTATTGTGCATAGAGGGCCATTTAGAAACGTATGTTCTGTTGTTGGAAATTTTCAAAACAAATTGCAATTTAATTCCATGATGAAGTGCCCATATTATTGAGAATAAACGATTGATATATAAATTCTAGGGTTTAAGTGACCTTTTTTGTATCTTTCAATTTTACTTTTAGCATATTTTTGACATATGACCTTGTAACATTTTCAGATGAGTTAGCCTTTGAACCAAGAGATGTGACTATTTCTGATCGAGTGTTCAAGGACAATTACGTACTAAGTGATGAAATCGGAAGGTAAGTTGCCTAAATTATCTGTTAGATGAAGTTACTGACCAAAAGCAATGAAGTACCCGTAATATGTAATGCATTATGTATCTGTAATGAATGAATCAATTCACATTTCAGAGGCAAATTCGGCAGCGTCTGCCTATGTATTGAGAAGTCTTCAGGGCGTGAATTAGCCGTCAAATTCATCAGAATCAAAGCAACAGAGCGTGACCAAGCGCAACAAGAAGTTAATATCATGAATCAATTGCATCATCCGAAGTTGTTGATGTTGTATGACGCATTCCAGACGCCCAGAGAAGTCATCTTAGTAATGGAACAGTAAGTGGTTGACATCTAAATTATATGTGTTGCATTTGATTTGCAAATAAGAAACTAGGCCCTGCAAATAAAGGTATCAACTGCACAGAGCTTAATACCATGGGGTATATGTGATTTATGAAAGGACAGGCACCTAAATGTACATATGCATATGATTTCGCTGCAAAAGGTCATGCGATAACATTAGACAGTTTCAGTGGACTACTGGTGTAGCAAGATGCAACAGCATGTTGTGCAAATGTACCGTATATACTCGTGTATAAGACGCACTTTTGATACCCAGAATTTTGACCTATAGAATGGGTGCGTCTTATATGCGGGATATACTAAAATATCAAAATTTTTCGGTAACATCTGGAAAATTCTTTATTTTCGTCACTCTCGTCCGCCATTTTGAAACACGCGCCGTCAACTTCGCCAAGTTCTCGCTTCCGCGAGAACTCAAGCGAGAGAAGACGTGATGAAGACGACCATCATGGCGGCGCATAGATGTAAACAATGTGGATTCGAGTAGATTTCTTGAACTTTTAGATTACGTAGAAGGTAAATTTACCCAAATAAGTGCCATTTTTGATGGAATTCAACTATTCAATCGTCCGCCATGTGTTGTTTTGGCGCCAGTCAAATTTAATGCGACTTATACACGGGTTTCACTGGGAGGGGGGTTTTTGGGTCTCAAAGATGGGGTGCGTCTTATACACGGGGGCGACTTGTATCCGAGTATATACGGTATATATCTTGCTTCTAAATGATGTTATAATTATCGAATAGTAACCCAAAATCTTTTATTTCAGTATCGCTGGTGGAGAGCTATTTGAGAGAATCGTCGATGACGACTATATCTTAACGGAGAGAGAATGCGTCCATTTTATGCGACAGATTATCGATGGTGTTCGATTTATGCACGAACGCAATATCCTTCACCTCGACCTAAAACCTGAAAACATTTTGTGTGTGACAAGGAACAGCAACGAGATCAAAATTATCGATTTTGGATTAGCGAGGAAGTTCGATCCTAAGAAGAACTTCCGAGTAATGTTCGGAACTCCCGAGTTTGTTGCCCCAGAAGTGATTAATTACGACCAAATTTCATACGCTACGGATATGTGGAGCATCGGAGTTATTTGTTACATACTGTGAGTTCAATTATATTTATCACATCAATGTATCTTTACTGATATTTTCTTGGAACCAACGAGTCTTGTCAAGTAACGGCTGATAATACCCTTTGCGCCTTGATGGCTTATAACTTCCTGGGTAGTTAGTTTATCCAAAGTATTTCAGTGCACTTGTATGGGCAATCTCTTATATCAGTGTCTATGCTGGCAAGTAAAAGTACCTCATAGTGTGTTAATGTACAACATGTTGACGAATGACGACGCACACCCTACACTGTACCATCTTATCAGTCTGCCCCCAATGAACAATCAGAACTGAGAACTACCACGGCCTTAGAGGCTTCTTTCCATTCCAGTCTATCTATTTCTTGATCATCAACTTCAGGAATAATCGACTGTATTTTCTTTTGATTACAGGATCTCAGGTATTTCACCCTTCATGGGTGACAACGATGCGGAAACATTAGCAAATGTGACGGCCGCCCAGTTTGATTTTGATGACAAATCATTTGACCCTGTCACTAACGATGCAAAGAGCTTTATCGAAGGCATGCTCACGAAAAATATGAGGTAAGAGTCATGGGCTATTTTTTTTCTTGAAAGAAGGTTTTTTGCAAGCAATTCCTCTCTTCTGTATCAGAGCAGGATTAGAAAAGTGATCCAGTTATTGGCATCCTTTAACGACTGCGTTGCTGATTTTTGCCTTAAAGAAGAGTCAATTTTTACCCTGTTGTTGCGGCCTGACTCAATTTTTACCCTGTTATAGCGGCCTGACTGAGTTTTGCTCGGATTTTACATGGCTAGCTTGATAAGCTTTCGCTTCCCTGGCTAATAAAGATACATACACATATTCTTGATTTTTTTCCCACTGGACAGGGAAAATAGAGAAAAAATTCCCTTCAGGGAAAACACTGGGATTTTGAAACTTGGCTTTGAATTTAGGGTAAACCCAGGGAATTTGGTTAAAATTCCTAAAAAAATGCTTTCTATTTTAGGCGGGGAAAATTCAGGGAAAAAACCCTAAAAAGGAACACCTAAGAAGAGTCCTTTTCAGCATGAAACTTCATGATATTATAACAATCCATTACATTTCAGACGGAGACTAACGGCTCCAAAAGCACTGGCACATCCCTGGTTGGCGCAAGACGTCAAGTTCATGAAAGCAAAAAGACTTAGCACAGAAAAGCACAAGAGATTCTTAGCAAGAAGAAGATGGCAGGTACTGTAGAGGTTCATTATAACAAATTATTGATGGCATAGCTATTTCCCAATCACTGTACTATAAAATATTTGACAATGATGATGACAATGATGTTGATTATGATGTCACTATTGTTTTTTGCTCTGGCAAATTGTGATTTATGGCCTTTGACAGGAACCATAAATCTGCAGTATTGCCCTTCAAAAATATTATTGTTTAATTGAACTTTTTTTTTTGTGAATCTGGTTTTTTTGTGTCAATTTGAATGGTCTTTGTTCTTGATTGCCCTTGATGGGATATTTCTTTTCCGTATTTCATTGCTTCATCCCTGATTATACTATTTCTGTTGAATGACTGTCTCCTGTTCACAAAGGGCAATATTATTTTAATGATATCATGATTGCTGTGATGTTATCGAAACAAAAACTTATTCAGCAATCGGTTACTAACCCAACTAAGGGATTGTTGAATCATTGGCCTTTCACCGTATTTCCTCAAAATAGAAGCCTTGTCTCAAATAGAAGCCTGTCTCATTTAAAGGCCTGGGTAATGATCCCTTTTGAAACAAAAGCCCGGGCTTCTAAACAAGGAAATACGGTAAGCTACCCTTTGTGTGCCCCATGTGATCAATAGACTGTCCAATTTTTGTGTGTCTATTAATATGTCCAATGATGGGTTTTCTACTCTCCTCTCTTTTTCTCTTAAATAATCAACCAATTAACTTAAAAAAAAACAAATAAACAATCCTTTGCCTTGCTTTTTCAGAAGGAGAAAAATTAAAGGTATAAATAACCACCAAGGTTTTACTATACATGTATAGTTTCTTAATTTCCTGGCTTCTATATTAATATCCAATGTCTTGGCGTGCGATTTTATGTTTTTGAGCTTCGTATATATGTTTTTGTAGACGTGTTTCCCTTTTGCTAAAATATCCTGTAGTTAATTCATTGCTGCTTCTATAATTATTGAGAAGGGAAGATAATGAAATTTTCTCAAAAATAATATAGCGCCGCAGCTTGTATTATGTTGATTTTGGAATGATTTTGTGACTAGTAGGCAGGGTTAATTGTTGTTACACCAACTGACTTGCTACCATTGGATTACCAGCTTTTTACATGTGGTTTGTAAGCACACATCCATCAACCCTACTTCACGCTACTTGGATTGGCCATTTCTAACAACAGGCCCTGCGCAGGGGATAGGCCTGTTTCTTAACAAATTCCATGAAAATTTGTTCTGGATAGACCCAACTTGGCTATGGGGAAACATTTTGTGCTTCAAGAAGAGATATCAAGAAACATCCACGCCAATTTTAATACAAAAATATTTTTAAGTTGACAATCTGGGATTTGAATTTGCTATATTTGTGTTTTAAATTATGAGTGGAGTCAGGATGGAACAGAGCACTGCCGCTGCCACTATTTTATAATATAAAGTCTGAAAGATTTTGATGCAAGCATCATGGACATGGATCAACATAAAATATAAAGGTTTGAACTAACAAAGATTCTTGGCCAATATATACATCCTTTGAGTGAAGAAAACAATTTGGACAACAGAAAAAAGCCTAACAATTTTGTCCTACCTTGTGAGCACTTTGGAACTCGTCTTAAAAAAATGTTTTAAATATAAGTTAAATAGCAAGTCAGGTTTGTGGTAGTAGGTCAACGGTGTTAACAACTAATTTCATTTTTCTGCTTCAATATTTTTTTCAACATTTGTAGTTGTGGGTTTATGGAGCTCAGCATGTTTTCTGCATTAATTGTCTAATAATTTTATTACTTCATCCTTTAAATAAATCTATTCAGGTTTGGGGCGAATGTATCGCAAAGTGTGCTGTCCGGATATTCTATATTTAAAGATAAACGAAGTAGTTCAGGATCAAGAGTGCAGTCGATGGATTTCATTAATTTACAGCACTTTAATGTGAATGTGATTCTTTTCACTTTGTCATGTGACGGTTTAGCTTAATCTGATTGGTTCAGCTTGGCAGTATTGCCTTCATGAACCAATCAGATTGAAGTAAGATGCAATGTAGAAGGTTGGGAAAGTTTTACCATAGAATGAGGTAAAGTTTGCTCACTGAGGGAAAGTTGGTCACCCTACTGAATTTCAGATATGCCAACTTTCCTCACTGACACAGATTTTTCCGGGCATTTAGCCACCTGTGTCAGCCAGGAAAGTTTGCATGTCTGCCATTCAGTGGGGTACATAAATTAGGTGGCAAACTTTCCCCTGGAAAGACAACTTTACCCTGTTCTATGGCTTAATGAAACTACTGCATTTTTAAAGTTACATGAAGAAGACTTCTTGAAATATATTGGAAAAGTGCCATCCCTGCTAATATTTTAAGTGTCGCGTATTATTTTGGAAGATATTGTGTAAGCACTGTTCTGAACTGCTTCGTTAATCTTATAATTGCTTTCTTCCTACCCTTAATTACTCATTGGTTTCAGGCTTGACAATTATGTGTACAATTTTGCCAATTTTCTCATAGAATTTCATCACTTCTACTTGAAATCTCTCATGTTGATGGCAGATATCTGCTTGTATGATACATCCATTATAATAATGGATATGTATCGATAAAGCAAACTTGCTTGTATCATTCATTTATTTCATCAATTATTTTATGAACACTTTTATTTTCTTTACTGCTCTACACTATTATGCTTTCATTTTTTATTTCTTTTAAACAACATTTAGCATAAATGTAACCTTTCTCTCTGGATATGATCTACTTTGTACATTATCGATCTCCTGATCACTTTATCAACCATTTAAAAACTATATATTGGAATAACATGACGCACACGTATTAGTAGAGTATGCCACCTTTGTAAAAACTAACTTTCTAAAAAAATACTTAAAATTACTTGTAATGAAACCAGAAGAATCTATATTATCTATACACGTTATTTAAAAAAAATAGAACTGCACATATAATCCATTTACAAGATGGCTTAGAAATGATTTATTTTGGTTTACTTACTTAAGATTCCAATATTCGTCAATCTTACCCAATATTATGAAACTGGTATGACTATAATAACACAAAACTATTTAGTAAACGACAAAACTTAAATTTAAAGTTGCAGAAGTTCCAAATGGAACCGGGAAAATTTTTTTCAATGCCTATTCAACCATTTCTGAAAATATTTTAGAAAGACTTGAGATATATTCTAGACATTAAATATCTAGGTCATACCTTTAGTTAGTGGAGATTATCGACTTGATCTCAACATTGATTTCTTTTGCTTGGAGGCCATAAAACTTCAGGTTAATACGATGTAGGTATGTCAGACTGAAATTTGATATGTTCAGATTTTCATATGATCTAAATTAATTTCAGAAAACGGGCAATGCCATAAGAGCATTGGGCAGGATGACGAACATGCAAAAGGCGTTCAAACTCAGCAGTGGAGGATCTTCGGCATCTAACTCTACAGTTAGCGGATCGATTGCAGATACGTCAATTGCTGATACGACCCAAGATTCTGTACTTGATGATTGTATCAGCGAAACGGATCATTTACACTCCCAAGGATCTGATAATGTAGATTGTGCAGAAAATTCGGATAATCTCAGCAAATCGAGGAATGGAAAGTTATACGACCGAGATGAATGATTTTGAAACTAATTTCTTGGTAGTTTGAAATAGGAGAGGCTTATTCACTTCTAAAGATTTGAGAACAGTCCAATTAGAGGAGAATTAACATGAATTGAAAGACATTTTTTCTAATTTAACCGGAAAACTTCTTTTTTAGCAGTCCGCATCTCTTGATAATAGACAATAGGACATCTGATGCTACCGGAGGAAGAGAAATAAAATGGACTGATTGATGAATTTAACAAAATGTTTATGTAATTTTAATGTTAAAACTCCTTACTAATACTCCACATTATTCAAGAATCATCACTCTAACTGCCATTTGTGTTGAAGACTGAAGATTTGCTGAGCACTGTTTTGTCAAATCTATGCTGTTTTGTCAATTTGAGAATGCCGTTATGTCAATTGTTAGCACTGTTTTGACAAAAGGAGTATCTTCAAAAGAAGTTTTGTCCAATGCTGTTTTGGCATAGATTGACAAGAACTGCCTATGTCAAGATAACTGAAGATTTTAAAGAGTTGTCACTCAAAAGCAACAACATTCAATGATTGACATTTTATTTTTGTCAATTATATAGCAAAATACTTTTTATCGCAATATGAGACATTATAATTGTAATATCCTATACTGCATATAGACTTCAAACTGTATGTCATATTGTTCAAATCTGTGTTTAAACTACTTTGAAATGGCTTGTTATAACAATTGTATCTATGATTATGTGCAATTAATACAATATTATCATTATAAATGTCAAGCATGTAATAGATCTAAATATATTTGCAGTTCATATGAACACTGCCCTTGATTGCTAAGAAAGCAATATGTATTATGCTATGTACATCTTATATGCACAATATATTATCGAAATGTTCAGAAATTCAGCAAAATACTTTTATTTGCTGTATATATACATTACAATTTTCTCTGTGTTGTCCATTACACTACATTTACGAGTTACTAGTACTTAAAATAATAACTGGTGCTTTAAGTTGGAATATCATTTGTTCATTATGTAGTTGATAACTTTGTAGTTAAAGAGACTTATCGACATATATTAAATTTTCAATATTATAAAATCAGCAGAGTATCTTTACATATTTACTTTTTGATAAATCTCAAGAACGATTACTACTATTGTTGGCCTGCTTCACTGGAAAACGATAATCGGCAACCAAAAAGGTGCAAGTAAATTTATGTAATATATC
The DNA here is from genome assembly GCA_026936325.1 of Platynereis dumerilii. Classification (NCBI taxonomy): domain Eukaryota; kingdom Metazoa; phylum Annelida; class Polychaeta; order Phyllodocida; family Nereididae; genus Platynereis; species Platynereis dumerilii. Next base: position 11,020,116 of record JAPTHN010000012.1, on the reverse strand, counting down.
TTTTCTTGGCGTTATCTTTTTTTTGTTATCATATTTTTTTGGAAAAAGTCATCAATGTTCATCGTTATATCTGCAAATATAACTAAAAGTTCATTAATTTTCTGATTTTATAATTGCATTTTTGCTTCTCCGCCTGTAGCCTTGTTATAATGCCTTAACTTGTGCAATATATAAATACACACATTTATACTTATATAGAATTTTAACATATTTGTTAACTGCCAGGATTGCATAGCATGAACTTGTATATATATATTAACACAAATTGGGCAGATAAATGATGTCATAGATGTATGCTAATGTGATTGGTATTATGAATAAAGCAATGTTACATTAAGTAAGGCCACACATAATTGATCTTTAGCTTCTCGGATTCGTCTCAAGGCACTTTTTCTAGGGTCAGTCGGTAGGACAAAAAAAAAAAAAGGTGAAAAAAAAAAATTTTATAATGTCAAAAAAAAAAAATTTTTTTTTTTTCAATTTTTTTTTCCATCGGCAGGAAATCTACTGTGTCGGCGGGTCCGCGAAGCTAAGAATCAAGTATGTGTGGCCTAACAGCAGCATAGGAGAATGTTAGGTAAAAATAAGTAGTTTTAGGTCTAGTTGCAATGATGTGGAATTAATAAAATTCAAAGATTTTAAAAACTATTAATCCCTGAATGTTATACCATTCGTGGAAGTTTTTCAAATCATTCTACATGTTTATGATACTTGACACATTCTAGAATAATTAGACTTTCTGGACACTCGGAAAAATATTTTTTAAGATTAAGAATCATGATTGAAAATATTCCAGATTCATTTTGAGAACTTTGTAAGAGCTTACAATCATTCCTTTGTATTCAATTTGATTGTATGAATCTTCCAATTTTTTGTGCAACATTATAAGACTTTTATACACATTCTTCATTATTAGACTTATGCATTCTTCATGTGTACTCGAAACTATTCCATGTTAAAATTATTTCTGGCACACTTGAATGACTTCACACAGATTATAGATGATAATTTTAACCGAAAGTTCCAATTTTAAAAGTACCAGTAACTAAACTAAGTTTATGATCATGTATTATTGTACTACTGATACCATGACTTTAAAATGCAATATAAAAATGTATTAATTAGATTACTGTTAATGAAATGTTTCAAATTGTATATTACATTTTTGTGAATATTCTACATGTTTATGAATTATGATAGCCTGATATTTTATTCTCGACATTTTTGATCAGGTTATGTATTCCCTTTATTGTGCCATGTAACATATATATAATATTTACATTGAATATGTATTTACAAATGATTATTCATTGATTATATATTTGCATTTAATTGAATTATTGTGGATTTAAATCCATCTAACCATTTGGCAAATAAACCTATTTCTTTGTATAAGAAGTTTTTGTTATATGTTATCGATTTAAATAGATATATCAGTTTTGTCGAGGTATGGATAGTGCAGACCGCCAGGGAAAATTCTTGTTATTTACCAAATCTGGCGTGTCCCATTTTCCCAGCATAGACACTGATACAGCCCCTGGGAGACTCCACAAATTTTTCTGAGTCATCCAAACAACTTTCAACATCGCGCCAAGTAAAGTCAAGAGTTAAACAACTTAGCTGACTGGTCAGTGCATGGAAGAGCTTTGAAGTTTTAGCTTTGACTTCGGGGTTGCTGACTACCCAAATGTCCTCAACCTTGGAGAATACCCCAGCACTGTCTTGGACACCCCCAACAAGGTCCTGACAAAGACTATTTCATTGCTCAGTAGAATAATGAGAAGCAATTAAATCATAAATTGCTGTTGTCTCCGCCTAACTTGGCTTCGAGATTTAATGGGCTTGCGACTATTATCTCTGTTTAACAGATAATTTTCGACTTCTCGGTTACAATAGAAAGAAAAGAATTGGCGGGACGACTGCACAGAGGTCGGGACTTTTGCTGAAACCTGACTGATAAACTCACAAACCCCATCGACTACGCTATAAATTGCAATAGTCAATTTAGTCCTCATATAATGTAGATGATTAAAATCACAAATTTGAGGTATGATTCACACTTAGGCCTACAAAATCACTATAAATCACTTGTGTTGATTTTGAGATAAACTTTGCAAAGTTTGCCACTTTTATTTTAAAAAATCAATTTCCAATCGCACTTATTGTTCTGAATGGTTAAATATGTACAAAATAAACATTTTCCAAATCGAAATATATATATATTGTATTGTTAGGGTATTCCGAACCTTAGTGTCATCATTGAAACAAATCAACAAATAATACAAATAAAACTGTTACAAAATATAAGGATTGAATAGGAATTTATGTATAAAATACAATAAAACATCCCAAAAATAAGAACATAACTAACATACAAAGTGGGAGAACTTATTCATGAGAACTTAACAGAGAGAACTTAACAGATCCGAAAATTTTGCTTTTGAATAAACATTCTAAATTGTTCTAGAGGCAGGGTGTCAAGTGCCAATGGCCCTAAAAAATAGAATAACAGGAATTTGAGCAAGGGAATAAATTAGGAAAACTTCATAAGGAATTACTGAAAATATAAATTGGATAAATATCGCTCCCGCTAATACTGTCACAAAACTTAAATTTCACATGTTCAACCAAAGAAAAAGGCCCTTTTTGTTTAAAAAACATAGATAAATATAAGAATTTTCAGAAAAATATATAAATAAGTCTAGAAAAGCATTTAAAAAAATAGGAACTTGACACCCTCTTTAGGGCCTTGGGAGTATTAAAAAATATTGACACCTGTTCATTTATCATAGAAACGCACTTTTCTATGCTATTCTGAGCCTAAATTCGATTTTACGAAATATTTGCCCAAAAACGATGGTGTTATTTGTGTGAGCATTACAATTTTGTCCAGTCATACAGCCATACCACAATTGCAATATGCAAAAGGATAAAGCTGTGCTGACAATATTAATAAAACATTGCATGGCAATTATTTATAAACAATTTCATGAATATATTCACAAAATCTCAATAAATATGTTCTTATATATTATTTTCAGAATTTTTATATCTACAAATTATATAAATAATATCTATGTTGGGCACACTTGAAAATTCATGGAGTTAAAAAAGTGCAATGTTGCATATATATATACACACACAAAAAAAGCTAAATTAATTTAAATGCGTATAATAATACACATGTACCAAGCAGGTTTGTATTTCATTTATTTATTATAAAGTTAAAAACAACATAGCATTTCTCCAGAGCTCTACAATAAAATCATTTTCATCTCATGAACAACAATTTGAACAATGGTTGAACAATATAGAATCTCTATGCCACTCTAAAAATGATTAACTCATATTTACCTCAATTTGAAATATATACAGTAGTGACTCCTGGTGTTAAAGATACTTCTCACCTTCAAAATATATATACAAAGGTGGCACCTGGTGTTAAACATACTTGTCACCTTTAGATATCGTGGCAATATTCCCGTTCATTTTGGGAACATGACCGTTCATCTTGGAATCGCCACCATTTAGTTGTGGTATGTGGCCATTGTAACCTTGATTCAAATAAATTGAGAGATTAGTAAAACTGCCGTTTATGCTGTCGTTATCTGATTTGCCGCTAGGAGGCCCGACGTTGATGCTCGGAGCGCCAATCATGGAGTCCTTTTCGAAGTACACGTAGCTCAGATCGTCCCTGCGGCGTAAATCGCTGTCTCTGTAAACTCCTTTTCGGTTAGATCCCAGAGCTGGTCCCCAGTCATCCTCAGGTCTTGAGTTCTGAACAAGAAGCTGTAAAGAAAATGTAGTGTAAAAGTAATCATTTAACACACAATTAATGCAATTTCTCGATTCTTTCAAGACTTTTTAGACGACCTGAATATGGACAGTTGATGGTGACAATCGTGTAGTTCCTTTGCATGTTTGCATATGTTTCATTCACATCCAGACTCCAGTTATAATATGCCCTTATGAAGAACAACAGCATTGGCATGCTTAATTTTCATTATAGTATAACATCTGACCAGTGTCTGTCCAGACGGATGTCATAATGAACAACAGCTGTCAGTACACATTTCACTTTACCTAATGCTATTAACAGGAAGCCATCATAAAACCACTAGGTGTTAGTTAAGGACTTTTGGCCCCAGATTTAAACGACGTACGAGTTGCGGAGGATCTGGATGGAGTTTTGGGTCCTTGGCCATAAATTGAAATAGAAGGATGAGATTTTAGAAGATGGGTTTGAACTATGAGATTCTTTCCATAATGGAGGTCTGTGATGTGATTGGCTGTTGAGGTCACATGTTAGGTCACATGGTACAAAGGATTTGGTTGTAGAATTAAATATTTTGTTTGACTGCAAAAAACCAATTGTGGAGGCCAATTGCTGTATATTTTTTTGAGAGTTCCCTGTCACTCAGCTCTGGATGGGGTTTTGTGTGCCCCTGTCCCTTGGCCATTTCACTTTTGAATTGTCTGTCCCTTAGCAGTTTTACTTGTTGATTGAACTTTTGTCTTTTGAATTCTGTCCCTTAGCAGTTTTACTTGTTGATTGAACATCTGTCTTTTGAATTCTCTGTCCCTCAACAGTTTTACTTGTTGATTGAACTTTTGTTTTTTGAATTCTGTCCCTTAGCAGTTTTACTTGTTGATTGAACATCTGTCTTTTGAATTCTCTGTCCCTTAGCAGTTTTACTTGTTGATTGAACATCTGTCTTTTGAATTCTCTGTCCCTCAACAGTTTTACTTGTTGATTGAACTTTTGTCTTTTGAATTCTCTGTCCCTTAGCAGTTTTACTTGTTGATTGAACATCTGTATTTTGAATTCTCTCTCCCTTAGCACTTTTACTTATTGATTGAACATCTGCCTTTTGAATTGTCTGTCCCTTAGCAGTTTTACTTGTTGATTGAACTTTTGTTTTTTGAATTCTGTCCCTTAGCAGTTTTACTTGTTGATTGAACATCTGTCTTTTGAATTCTCTGTCCCTTAGCAGTTTTACTTGTTGATTGAACATCTGTCTTTTGAATTCTCTGTCCCTCAACAGTTTTACTTGTTGATTGAACTTTTGTCTTTTGAATTCTCTGTCCCTTAGCAGTTTTACTTGTTGATTGAACATCTGTATTTTGAATTCTCTCTCCCTTAGCACTTTTACTTATTGATTGAACATCTGCCTTTTGAATTGTCTGTCCCTTAGCAGTTTTACTTGTTGATTGAACTTTTGTCTTTTGAATTCTCTGTCCCTTAGCAGTTTTACTTGTTGATTGAACATCTGTCTTTTGAATTCTCTGTCCCTTAGCAGTTTTACTTGTTGATTGAACTTTTGTCTTTTGAATTCTGTCCCTTAGCAGTTTTACTTGTTGATTGAACATCTGTCTTTTGAATTCTCTGTCCCTCAACAGTTTTACTTGTTGATTGAACTTTTGTCTTTTGAATTCTGTCCCTTAGCAGTTTTACTTGTTGATTGAACATCTGTCTTTTGAATTCTCTGTCCCTTAGCAGTTTTACTTGTTGATTGAACTTTTGTCTTTTGAATTCTGTCCCTTAGCAGTTTTACTTGTTGATTGAACATCTGTCTTTTGAATTCTCTGTCCCTCAACAGTTTTACTTGTTGATTGAACTTTTGTCTTTTGAATTCTGTCCCTTAGCAGTTTTACTTGTTGATTGAACATCTGTCTTTTGAATTCTCTGTCCCTTAGCAGTTTTACTTGTTGATTGAACATCTGTCTTTTGAATTCTCTGTCCCTCAACAGTTTTACTTGTTGATTGAACTTTTGTCTTTTGAATTCTGTCCCTTAGCAGTTTTACTTGTTGATTGAACATCTGTCTTTTGAATTCTCTGTCCCTCAACAGTTTTACTTGTTGATTGAACTTTTGTCTTTTGAATTCTGTCCCCTAGCAGTTTTACTTGTTGATTGAACATCTGTCTTTTGAATTCTCTGTCCCTCAACAGTTTTACTTGTTGATTGAACTTTTGTCTTTTGAATTCTGTCCCTTAGCAGTTTTACTTGTTGATTGAACATCTGTCTTTTGAATTCTCTGTCCCTCAACAGTTTTACTTGTTGATTGAACTTTTGTCTTTTGAATTCTGTCCCTTAGCAGTTTTACTTGTTGATTGAACATCTGTCTTTTGAATTCTCTGTCCCTTAGCAGTTTTACTTGTTGATTGAACATCTGTCTTTTGAATTCTCTGTCCCTCAACAGTTTTACTTGTTGATTGAACTTTTGTCTTTTGAATTCTCTGTCCCTCAACAGTTTTATTTGTTGATTGAACTTTTGTCTTTTGAATTCTCTGTCCCTTAGCAGTTTTACTTATTGATTGAACTTTTGTCTTTGAATTCTCTGTTCCTTAGCAGTTTTACTTGTTGATTGAACTTTTGTCTTTTGAATTCTGTCCCTTAGCAGTTTTACTTATTGATTGAACATCTGTCTTTTTTATTCTCTGTCCCTTAGCAGTTTTACTTGTTGATTGAACTTTTGTCTTTTGAATTCTCTGTCCCTAAGCAGTTTTACTTGTTGATTGAACTTTTGTCTTTTGAATTCTGTCCCTTAGCAGTTTTACTTGTTGATTGAACATTGTCTTTTGAATTCTGTCCCTTAGCAGTTTTACTTGTTGATTGAACATTGTCTTTTTAATTCTCTGTCCCTTAGCAGTTTTACTTGTTGATTGAACTTTTGTCTTTTAAATTATCTGTCCCTTAGCAGTTTTACTTGTTGATTGAACTTTTGTCTTTTGAATTCTCTGTCCCTTCGCAGTTTTACTTGTTGATTGAACTTTTGTCTTTAGAATTCTGTCCCTTAGCAGTTTTACTTGTTGATTGAACATCTTTCTTTTGAATTCTCTGTCCCTTAGCAGTTTTACTTGTCGATTAAACTTCTGTCTTTTGAATTCTCTGTCCCTCAGCAGTTTTACTTGTTGATTGAACTTTTCTTTTGAATTCTCTGTCCCTTAGCAGTTTTACTTGTAGATTGAATTTTTGTCTTTTGAATTCTCTGTCCCTCAGTTCTGGATGAGATTTTGTGTCCCTCTGTCCCTTAGACATGTTATCATTGAATTCCCTTATTTGTTTGTTATACCTTTTGTTTAGGAGTATTGTGCTTATTCAAGTGAATATGTTACCTTTGAGCTAACTGATGATAGAAAAGGGACAGAGCAATTAGGCAAAACAAAATTTAACGCCTTTGTTCGGGATCTGATTTATAATGAAAATGATGTTGGTTTTTATGAGATATCAAATGAAGAAATTATTTGAATTCCATTATTCTAAAAAACAAGGAACCACTACTTAATTAGGCTTGCACCTGTGATCTAATTTCAACAAATAAATCACCTGATATCCTCCTCTCTTGCAGTATACCCCAAGTCCAACTAGGACTATGCAGACGATGGGAAACATGGCAATCAACCAAGCCAAAGTCATTCCCCAGTCAGGGTAGGGAACGTCGAACATAGTCAAAGGTGCACTGTTTGCGGCAATGAATATAAAGATGGCCTGAAAAAAAAAGATTGCATAAAGTATTTTAAAAGGTAACTCTAGTAATAGTATGGCAGGTACTAGTCAGATCTGATAGATTTTAAAATTTTTATCATAAACACTCTGTAGGACTTTACAATGTGTACTAGTAAAGTCAGAATTAGATTTCAAGGCAGCAAGTTAATGTTTCTGTCACTTCAAGTCAGCGTTGAGTCAGCTGGAGTCAAATCGCTGTTGCATAAGTTATAACTCAGCCAATTTTCAGCTCACAGAAGTGGGTTGGTATCACTCTAAACAGCTTAAATGCACACTTTGTATCTTAACACTCCTTCAAGGCTTTTGTACGTTTAAACAAAGTTGGCAACACAACAGTGAATTACATTATTTTCCTAATGTGAAAATAAGGAAAGTTTCTGAAGTTACACTGCAATGATACAGAATATTTCACAGAAGAGCGCTAGATAGATAAATAAGAGAGATGGATAGATAGATATGGTAAATGCAGCGGTCTACTCTGAAGCAACTGTGATTTTATGTTGCTAGGCAACCAGGCTGCACAATATCATGCATGGCGTGTTGACAAACTGAAAAACAACAGTTAATTTGATAAGCTGTAAATATGAATATTAAAAACAAATACCTACCAAAGTGACAATGGGAGTTACAACTAGCCAACAGATCTTGAAAAAGAGAGGGGGCCTCGTGCCTAACATCAGCGCAATGTCTTCTGCAAATTTGGAGTATCCTGCAATATAAAATGTGCAATTTGTAAATAACAAGAATGTAGGCCAAAGGATACAAGGAGGAGGTTCATGAATAATCATGCAGAAAAGTCGTTAAATCTGCTGATTTGTAATAACTTTAAATCTTAGCTAAAAAACTTTTTAAGGCTTCTTAAAAAAAAAAATTTCCCATTAGTTTCTGTGACCCTAGTTTTTCTCATGACTTTTACAGACGTCCCAGGGTAAGTTCCCTTGAGTCGGATACTTGAGGGTTGTAACCTTGAGTCGGACTCTTTTAGAAGGATCTAATTGGCTAGCTGAGAGTTTTCCTACCTATTTATTTGGTATGAATCTTTAGCTAGAGACTTCCTTTATCGGTTCACAAAGTATCAGCACCATATAAACGAGTAAAGTGGGGTTTTCATGGACCTACAGATAGGGTAAAAAACCTATTTTTCTCTCAATTTTGTATCATAAATTTTTTATTTTAGCAGAATTTTTTCATATTTCAGGTATCTTTTATGGCTTTTGGAATTGATATGACTTCAGTTTTTTTGTCGTTCAGTTAGGAGTAAGCTCAGGGGCGTCAGTTTCATTTAAAGTTTTGGGGCATATTGGTCCAAAGCCGTACCAAAAGTATGTCCCAGGGAATGTTCAAAATTTTCCTTAAACAAACACCCATTTTTGGCCAAAAAGTGGTGGGGCAAATGTCCCACCGGCCCCACCTACACTGACGCCGCTGAGTAAGCTTAACCTATTCAGTGCTCTAATATGGGCTTTTTAAATTGAAGGGAAGACTATAAAGCATCTGTATCTTTGACTATTTTTCAATTTTCAATTTTCAATGGACTAGGCCTAGTAGTAAGTCTTGCACTCACCATAGATCCAAAGCAAAGCAGCCAACTCCAGAAAAGCAATAACAAGGAGAGAGTAAGTCGTGGAATAATCGTTGAGCATCTGGAAGATGTAGTAGCCTCCTTGAGTGATCATCGGGATTCCCATTAAAAAGGAGAATACACACAAGCCGAGACGAAGCAAAAACGGACGATGACCGACTTTCAAAAACCCTGGGAACTCATCGAGCAAAGAGGAGCAAATGGTTTCCGCAAAAGAGAACTGGAGTTAGTAAAAGAGAAAGAAAGGAACAAGTAAGTAAAAGGTTAGTAAGAGCTTATATTACAGATGTTGATGCTTTCCTGTAGCATATATATATATATTTATTGTAGGGTCTCTCTTGGTACCCACAGTGTCCAAAAGAGCACCATAGCAGCTTTAAGTGTACATATAGTTATTTCACAAACATATCTCATACTGTTGTTTACACAGACTCAAGACCTCTCTTTTGCATGTTAGCAGAATAAAGATCCGAATTTGTGTTGTGTTGGAGAATTTCGAATAAGTTAGTCAGTGACACACCTCTTGGTGTACTGGTCAGAGCTGCAGTCAGTATGGAACATATCAACATTTATAATTGGCTTATTATCTATATTATTAGTAATGTTAGTGAAATAAACTAAGAACAACAGAACTTTTGAACTAATTAATGTGAAGTTCCAACCTGAGAACTGTATCCGACCGATGTCATCATCATGAAGAAAAGCACGGACCACAACTGAGGAATGGGCATTGTGGCTAGACCTTCAGGGTAAACGACAAATACCAAACCTGGTCCTGTTGACAAAAAAATAAGAAATGGATAAAGAATCCCAGCATTTTAATTATGACAGCCATCTTAAGATTTCTCCAAATGTTCCTCAACACCCTCAAGCCTATACCTACCAATCCCAAATTCCATTACTCTAAGTTAAGAAACACACGCAGTAGTCAAGTTTAATTATAGTGGCCTTTTTTTGGCAGCCATGTTGACAGCCATCTTGGTTTAATCCACGGTGGCTTGTTCCTGATCCATACCCTTAGGAGAATCCCTATGCCATATTTCATGAGTGAAATATCAAGATCACAGTGGAAAATTCAAGAATGGCTGCCAAAATGGCTGCCATTCTTTATTTCTCGAGCCACCCCATAAGGTCAATACCTGAACCAAATTTCATAAGTCTCACTGAAAAACTTAGGACACAGTGGACAATTCAAGAATGGTGGCCATTTTGATGTGGCCATTTTGGATTTCTCCAAATTTTCAAATGAAGAAAACTGTACCAAATTTCATAACTCTAAATGAAAAACTAAGCTCACAAATGGGCATTAGTTGACACAAACCTTAACCAGGACAACAACAATTTCAAATACAACGACAATCGAGTGATGACAATAGCTCTTCGTTTTGAAAGAAAACAAGACGAGCTAAAAATTATAATTTAATTTTTAAGACTCACCTTCGGCAGCCACCTCACTAATGTCAAGGTTCTTGGTCTTGGCCATGTATCCCAGAACAGAGAAGATGACAAAACCAGCATAAAGACTGGTCAAGCAGTTTATTATGGGAATCATCAGGCCATCTCTGAAATATGTACATTTAATCAGTGAGTGAGAATAGGATTTAGCAATAAACAAGAAATCTTAAGCATTGCTTGTTCCATATAAATGGAAATCAGTGGTAGCTAGGAGTTGAGAGTCAAGAGTGGTTGGGAGTCAGGTGTGGTGGGTCAGGAGTTGGAAATCAGACAATGCAGTCAGGAGTTGGAGTAAGGAGTTGGCGTCGTGAGTCGGAGTTGTGAGTTGGAGTCAGGAGTTGAGTAAGAAGTTCCAAGTCAAGAGTTTCAAGTCAGGAGTGGGAGTCGAGTGTCAGAAGTTCGTGGGAGTCGGCAAGAGGAGTTGGGAGTCAGAAGTTTGAGTAAGGAGTTGGGAGTCAGCAGTTGAGGTATGAAGTTGGAGACTCTGAATGAGTTCATGAAGTTGGCAGATAGAGTAAGGAGGAGTCCGAGTAGTGAGTGTGTTCAAGTCAGGAGATTGACTCACGAGTTAGAGTTTGGAGTTGAGTCAGGAGTTGAGTCAGGAGTTAGAGTCAGGAGTTAGAGTCAGGAGTTAGAGTCAGGAGTTAGAGTCAGGAGTTAAAGTCAGGAGTTAAAGTCAGGAGTCGAGAGTTGTTGGGAGTAGGAGTTGGAGTCAGGAGATGATTGCAAGAGTTCATGAGTCACCAGTCAGGAGTTGGAAGTCATTCAAAATCTTTCAAATTCAATACCCACCTGAAAATCTTGTGATTGAAGTTGTTGTAAGATGCCAAGACGATCAGGTTTCCCATTCCAAGGCCGAGAGAATAGAAAATTTGCGTTGCTGCTTCGCCCCACACCTGAGGATACACTTTTAATAGAATCTCTCCATCATTTCATTGCAACTATATAGCTATCTCTTTCTGATCTATTACTTTAGAATCTCTATTAAATCAAAAGCTCAATTAAGATAGATAGAAGTACACACAGTTTACATTTGAAATTCTACTTCAGTGAAAAAGTTACAGTGTTCAGTCTCACACCAAAAAGAGGCATTGCGTACCATTTCCACATTAATAAATTTAAATTAATTCTGTCTCAGTACCATATTTCCTTGATTAAAAGTCTTACCCTGGCTGCCCCTGGCATTTATATGGGACAGGCAGCAATATGAAACAGGCGCTTATTGCTTTAAAAAAGATACCAATCAACAAACATTGTGGGTTGATTAGCAAGAGAATGCAGTCAATTAGGACTGTATACAGAGTATACACATGTGCAGCTGCTGAGCCTGCGAGAAAAGAGACAGGAGTTTATTATTCTAGTCTAGACCTCTGGCCCGGCTTATAAACAAGACAGGCTGCTATTTCCGACCACACTTCTATTCGAGGAAATTTGGTAAGTAAATTGTGTAGTGTATAATCTTGACAAAAACAAGACTCACAATACTAGTTTGCAAATGATTATACATGTACCTATTTATTACCTTAAATTCGGTCAATCTGTTGAAATCAGGATTCAAGTAGTAGATTATCCCATCAACTGCTCCATCTAGGGTTGCCCCTCGGATTAACATGCAAGTCAAGAGAATATAGGGAAAGATGGCTACGAAGTAGGACACCTGCAAAAGTGGAGAAGAGTGAGTTTGTGCTTTACATTCTCAAAGCCATTAGCAACACTAGCATTAGCTTATACATTTTCAAAGTGCCAAATGAAAATTTTATATTTTGGCTGCAAATTAGTCGCCCATTTATGCATTTTACTCAAAATTAGCCTTGGTGGCTGTTGGAATTTAGTCGTTGGAATTAGGAAAAACACTGACATGGCACACCTGAAACATCTAATATACATGTACTGTAAAACGGGGTAGAGTTGGCATTCTGGGGTAAAGTTGGCACGCTATTTTGACCCACTTAATGGCAGAAATGCCAACTTTTCCTCACTGACACATATACCTACTTTGCCAAAGATACCTGTGTCAGTGAGGAAAGTTGGCATTCCTTTCATTAAATGGGTCAAAATAGCGTGCCAACTTTACCCCGGATTGTCAACTTTACCCCAGATTGTCAACTTTACCCCGTTCTACAGTATATACCATAACTACTCGCTACTTATTTTAAAAAAAAGAAGAAATGGGACCAAATTTACATGTTAAAACATACGGAGTATGCTTACCTTTCCAAGAGATTCAATTCCTTTAATGAGTACAAGGAACACGATGATCCAACTGACGAACAAGAGCAGGAGAAGCTGCCACCTCACTGATCCAGGGGTGTCCAGTCCGTCCGACAGTTCTAAAACGTGATGACTACGAAATACCGTAAAGATGACAACATGATACAACGAAAGATGTGACAATAGAACACATTGTACAAACAAAGCAGGACTTCAAAACATCAACATAACACAACTATGGAGTATGAATGTATTTTACATGTGAGATGTCCACCTTCGGAAATGTGTTCGGAAGTTTAGGTGCTGATTGAGAGAAGGTTCTGTCCTCAAATTTTTTTGAGGCACTTTTAAAGGTAGTTTACTGTTTTGAGGTTGCTTTCAGTTTCTGGTTTTTACTTTGGCCTTCATGGTGCTTGAAGGTAATTCAATGCTTGATTGTTCAAAGCTTTCCATATATCAAATTATTATAGTACATTACTTTTATCATATAGTACTATCTCAAAGCTGGACTTAGTTACCTTTGCTCATTACATTTTCAATGGCAAGGAAAAAAAACCTGTTTAACTCACTAGAAAAAGTCATGGCTCGGAGTGGTTGAGTCAGCCGTGGCGTTGGCAACTGGAACAGACGAACAGATGTATTAACTAATAGATAGACAACTTATCTGAGCAACTTATGAACTGAGAAGTGCATATTAGAGTCCATGGGAACGCAAAAAGGTTTATCAGAGGTAGTAGGGAACAGAGCTGTGAAATATGAAATGTCAAGGTGCACAAATTTGCAAAGAAGACCAGTTACAATAAGATAGAAACACTGAAAAGTTAGGAAATGGTTGTCATACATTGTCACAGCCAGGATATTTCCAAATTTTGGCAGCTGGCACAAAATTTCTAAATCAGATAGTAAGGTAACTTAAACGAGACGACAATGCGGACGACGACAAATGCATCGACGAGCGAGTGACAGCAATACCTCTTTTACTGAATCTTCGTTTTAAAAGAAAACCGACAAGATAATAAAAACACTGATTAAACTAGTCGTAACCTGTCCTACAGGAGGACTGGAGATCGCCGTTAGGCCACACATAATTGATTCTTAGCTTCGCGGACCCGCCGACACAATAGATTTGCTGCCGATGGAAAAAAAAAAGTGAAAAAAAAAAAAAATTTTTTTTTTTGACATTAAAAAAATTTTTTTTTAACCTTTTTTTTTTTTGTCCTACCGACCGACCCTAGAAAAAGTGCCTTGAGAGGATCCGAGAAGCTAAAGATCAATTATGTGTGGCCTTATTTACTGAACAACAAGTATGCAGCTTTCTTCATTTGTACATGTAGGCCTAGTATGACTAAAACTGTAAATTCATTTGCGTGGTCCTAGCTAGCCTAGCTGAACATTGATTGGCATCATCGATTAACTACAATCACTGACTGGCATCACTGATTGACTGGCATCACTGATTGATTGCCATCATTGATTGATTGCCATCATTTCCTTCATAGATTGATTGCCATCATTGATTGCCTAGCACTGTAGCAGTGCCAGGCCAACGAAATTGTTGAAATATGCTTTTCTAAGTTAATAATAATAATAATAATAATATGGATTTATATAGCGCTAATTTCAGTAAACTACTCATCAGCGCTTTTTCAAATCGAATCACTCATAAGAATTTTGAAACAAATGGGTTTTTAGATTCTTCTTGAAGCTTTCTAATGTTTGAGCAGTTCTCACTTTTTCAGGAAAATTGTTCCAGAGTTTTGGTGCTGCATAGGAAAATGCCCGATCTTCAAACTTATTTTTGTTGCATGGAGCAGGTTCTGCTAACAGCAGCTTGTTGTTGCTTCTCAGGTTGTGTTCCTGTTGAGATTTGATTTGTACAAGTTCTTGGATGTATTGTGGTGCCTGATTGTTCATTGCCTTCCATGTAGTTGTCATCAATTTGAACTGAATTCTTGCTGTGATTGGTAACCAGTGCAGTTGCTTCCTACTGTGGCTGACACTGTCGAGTTTTTTCAATCTCTCAATTAATCGAACGGCCGAGTTTTGAGCAACCTGAAGTTTATTTAACAATCGGGCAGAAGTGCCATACAACAGCCCATTTCCGTAGTCCAGATGAGGGGTGACGAGTGCATTGACGGCAGTTTTAACTACTTCCTTGTCAAGATTTTTACGGACTTTTGACAGGTTTCTCAAATTGAAATATGGGTTACGACACATTTTGTTGATCTGCTTCTCCATGGTCATATTTTTGTCAAAGAGCACTCCCAAATTGCGGACATGGTTGGCAGTTTTGATTTCAACATTGTCTACATTGATAGATGTCATTTGAAGTTTCTTCAGTTGGTTTGGTGCTCCAATCAGAAGAAGCTCAGTTTTTTCTCCATTATTACACAGCTTGTTCTCATGCAAGAAATTTCTGATTTCAGCAATACAATTTTCCATTTTCTGTCTAGCATGTTTTTCACCCAAAAAGGTTGGTTTAAATGACAGGATAAGTTGCTCATCATCAGCGTACTTCTGATCGTGAACTTGATTTCTTCGTGCTACTTCACTGACAGGGGCAACATAGGAGTTAAATAAAATTGGTCCAAGTTTGGAACCTTGAGGAACTCCAAAATTGAGTGGAAGTTTGCTTGATGTTTTATCATTTATTATCACAGACTGTGATCTTTCAGAAATGTAGGATTTGAACCATCTTAAGGCTGCACTTTGCACACCATACCTGTTGCTCAGTCTTTGTAGCAAAATACCATGATCAATTGTGTCGAATGCAGCAGATAGGTCTAACAATACTAGCATTGTCACCTCGCCATTGCTTAGATTAAGCACAATATCATTATGGATTTTTGTTAAGAGGGTTTATGTGCTGTGAAATTGCTTGTAGGCTGATTGCTTTTCATCCTCAAGATTGTTCTGAGTGAGGTGATCAACATACTGTTTGATTACAGCACTTTCAATGATTTTACTCAGAAAAGAAAGGTTCGAGACTGGCCGATAATTCTTTTTGATCAATTCAAGACCCTCTTTCTTCAAAAGTGGTTTGACAAGTGCATGCTTCAGTTCAAGGGGCATTTCTCCAAGTGTTAATGACATATTAACAATTTTTGTTATGATTGGCAGAAATTCGTCAACACATTCAAGCAGTAGCCATGTTGGCATTGGATCAAGTTGGCAGTGTTTGACAGGCATTTCAGTGATAAGTTTCTTAACTTGTTGTTCTGATAGAGCCTTAAACTGATGTAAGTTGTGGTTTTGGTTGGGTTGAGAGGCATCAGTTGTGATCTTCGTTCCTGAATCTAATTTAGATCTGATGATTTTGATCTTTTCATCAAAGAAGTTGTTGAAATCATTGGCTAGTTCTGTTTCATTTGTGTGATGGGGAAGAGGCAGATCTTGTTTTCTGTTGAGATGAGAATTTAGAAGTTTGAACATCGCCTTAGAATTTCCCTTTGTGGCTTGAATTTTACACCTGAGATCACCTGACTTAAGCTGATTAAGCTTTTCATTGAGAGTTGATTTTTTAACTAAAATTGTCATCGCCGTTTTGGACTTTGATCATCGCCGTTTAAGTATTGCTTGTAAATATATGAATAGCCGTTCTGGTTTATCGCCGTTTTGACTGGCAGTAAAAAAAAAGTTGTTTTTTTTTGTTTCAATTTTATTTTTTCATCGGCAGGAAATCTATAGTGTCGGCGGGTCCGCGAAGCTAAGAATCAATTATGTGTGGCCTTACGGTAATTCAGATGTAATACTCACAGTCTTCCAAGCAGGTAGGTTTATTCCAGGTGTTGTTACAACTGGTCCAAGGCAATGTTTCTTGCATGGCAGAAAACATGAAGTAGAGACACCAAGAAATGATGACGTTGAAATATATGAGGATGTACCAACATACGATGATGGCTGCAAGACCTAGCCCTGCAAAAAATAAAGCCAGATGGTTATAATATCGCTGTAAAAAAATTAAGGTAGCTAGCAGTGCTTCCGAGTCAAGACAGGAGGCGACACCCAACTCCTTGGGCTCTCAGAAAACCAACTGAAGACTCCTCAGGTCTCCTGAATTACGATTTCTACTCCCAACTCCATTTATCGGCATCAGCACAGAAATATTGCGTGGTTAACAGTTTTCATTAGATTTTGTACTTGAACACTTGTTCAGGAAATTTTGTGTAAAATTTAGGATACATTTCACATTTTTGTAACCGTTTTTAAAATAAATTATATGATTTTTGGAGTCACCAATTAAAATTTCAATTCCAACTCAACCTGAAAATCACAGTTTGACTCCCAACTCTCCGACTCCACGACTCCTACTCCTGACTCACGACTCCAAAGCCCTGGTAGCTAGAGGGTACGTGTATCCCTGCAATAAATTTCCATCAAGAAAAACTCCCAAGCCCCCCCCTCCTCCTTCTTTAATATCTATAATGGTTACCCACAAAAAGTTAAGATTATCTTAGGTAATAGTCAACAAACCTTTAAAAAGTGGGTTTATCTTCCATATCGTAAACGGACCAAGTGAAGCAAATTGTCCAAAACTGAGCTCCATCATGTATAAGGGAATTCCAACGAAGATGAGAGTAAGCACATATGGTACGAGAAATGCTCCTGAAAAAAAATCAAAATAAATGCGGATAAATAGAAATAACGTGTTGCGAGGCATTATGCATTTTTCATCACTTTTTTGTTCTCCATGCTCTGCCCATATATAATTATCAATTACACAACTGAATCAACGGAGACATCATTTACACATCTTATTGTGTAATTTGCACTTGAATCTGTGTCAGCGCTGCAAAAGAGGTGTGAATTAGTGAGGACTCCTGCCCTCTATCCCATCTGAACAATCAACTATCGTGAGCATTCAGAACTAGCCTCAGAGGGCACTGCATATTTTATGTAACTGTCTCATGAACTTAACGACTGAGATAATCACAGAATGCATAAAGGAATGACTGAAATAATCACAGAAAGCAGAAAGGTAAATAGGATTCCCTGACTTTCCCATGAGTTCCGCAGACTTTTCCCAGATATTACAGAAGAGACTGGAAAACATGTCATTATATCAAAAATGTCGTGGGTTTTCAGTTGATGACATACATCATAGTTTCTTGACTCTTGAGTCATTCACTGCCACCCATGAATTTTTCAAATTAAATTTTTTTCACAAATCAGTGTATAATCTTTGGACACTACTAATACTTCTCATTGCCATTATTACCTCATTTCCCATTCTTGTTTTCTCTTTTTGGATATTTTAGCTGAACCATAGTTTACACACATACGCATCAATGATTTATCTCAATCATCCAATTTAATCAGGGCCTTGACCATTTCAAACAAAAATAATAATTTGAATAATAAGTAAACAGACAAGTCGCAGAATGACGCAGATGCCAAGCGTTGCACAACATAGTAATATCTAAGGCCAGACAAATTTAATTGTCAGCTTTTCGGATTGACCGACCCAACAGATTTTCTGCCTACGGAAAGAAAAATTTGAGCTCACCCGCAATTTTTATAAAATTTACATGATAAAAAATTGAGATTACAACTTTTTCTTCGTCCTACCGTCGTACCGACCCCAGAAAAAGTAGATCTAAGAAGCAAAAGATTAATTATGTCTGGCCTAACAGCTACTATATGACAAATGATAAGCTCACCCTAAAAGTTTGCTACTTGAGTATCAGGATGTGAAATTCAAAGGTAACTGCAGGCCAATAGGTCTTGAGAATATAAATAAAACATTTACTATGTTGGTTACAGATAAGGCGGCACCATTATCAGACATCTGGCATCGATAATTATATAATACAACATTAGAGCGTAAATAAGATGACCTACAGTGAAATCTCCTACATCATTGATATATAGATATCCTCCTGTCAGATCAGGTGCTCCTTATCATCACAACCCAAGTTCGAGGTAGCCCTGGAAGTCCACAGACCGACCTCAGGTAAAGTGCCTTGAGATTGATAATTGGGGCTTTACGTCCTGTATTTATGCACTTAGTAGGTTAACTAGGATAGGAGGAGGGCACGGCAATGAGGCGAAGGATGATTGAAACAGCCGTCCTACATAGGCCCAGGTGACCCGGAAAGAGCTGGATTCGAACCCTGGACCAAGCAATTGGTAGTCTGAAGACACTACCACTAGACCAACCCTTACCCCAAGTGCCTCGAGAAGACAAGAAGATCCGAGAAGCTAAAAATCAATTTTGTCTGGCCTTGAGAGTCAAACCAGTTTATGGGGGAATGGGGACACTTCAATCTCTTCATGATATCAATTTTGTTAATGAAATCAAATAAGGTAAAGGGAAGCAATGAACCAAAATCGATAAATCAAACTTATCATCACACTTATGATATTTATCTTCACAATGTGCAGGAAGCCATCAAGCTTTGTTATGAGCAGCATTTTCAATTCCTATCATTACATTTCCAGGCCCGTAGCCAGGAATTTTTATGGGGGGGTGTGTGGAAAGCAATCAAGGGGGAACTGAGGCCCATAGGGCCGAAACTGTGCGGCGGGGGGTCTGGGGGCCGCTCAAGGCCCCCAGAAGCCAACGGATTTTAGACACTCTGAGACACATTCTGAGCATTCCAGAGAGTTATATTTGATGGAAAAATTCCCAAAATGCTCCATTATGGTAACATCTTCAATGCCAAAGAACAGTTTTTGTGAATTTTGACCTTTTCTTATAGCCTGGTCTATACTGATGATCGGCTCATATTGCAATACAATAATTAATATTGCAATACAATAATTAATATATTATATATTATTGAGCAAATAATTTTTCAAATCACAGGGTTTTTAATAATGAAATTTCTGTGCGATATGAGTAAATCATCCATTTTGACCTTATAAAAAAAGGTCAAGTTATGATTTTAATATCATGAACCACTTTTGGAGAATTTAACTTAGTATCATTTAGCTTTTGCGAAAACACATCTATAGAAGACATATGCAGTTGTTTGCAGCTAAATTGTAGAGGCATTGACTCATGCTATGGTGGGGGGCAGTGGGGGTCTTGTAAGAGGGGGTCATGGGAGGAAAAACACAGGAGAGGAAGGAGACAGGAGATTCTACAGAGGGATGCTTAGGCCAAAGCCATACTAAAGAGCCAGGGCAGGGTGCATGCATCGGTTATAAGGCGAGAGGGTAGGGGAAGAGAGTTTAGAGGCAGGGATGAAGAGGGCCAGACCCAGGGAGGAGGAAGAGATGAAGGGGACAAAAAACAATTGGGCTGAGGGTAGAAAAAGAGTGTTACCAAGGGAGGTGCAAGAGATGGAGGTGACAAGAGCAGGGGAAAAGAGAATAGCTATTGCTAAGCAGATGAAGAGAGGGAGAGTATGAGTAAGACAGATAGAGGTGACTAAAGGGGGGAGGATAGAGGTGACTAAAGGGGGGCAAGTCAGAGATATATAGATGATTAGGGAAGGAGGAAGATGAATAAACCGGAGAAGGCTTGAACTAACAGGAGGAAGCAAATAATAGGGAGGAGAGTTTTTCTGAGCATTGCTTCTCAGTGTATATATAGAAATGCAGAAATGTAACAGAGGAGGTGGAAAGCAGAGAGATGCTGTAGGTAGAGAGTGAGGAGACATAAGCTAGGGAAAAACCAGTGAGGGAGCTATTATTACTAATTTATTGGGAGCCCCAAGAACTACGGAGTTGGTCGAAAGGCAGAATACAGAGAGAACGGAGTTATAGATGGAGAAGGCATATGTCAGGAAGAGGGCAGACAGGGAGGAGAGAAGAATTGTTGTGGAGGAGAGAAAAGCTGTCGAGGAAGATGAAAGGACAAGGAGGAGACAGATGGGAGGACCAGATGTGGCTGCATTAGGATAGGAGGCAGTGAGAGAGTAATTAGAGAGGCCCAAGAGATGGAAGAGGGGTGCAGAGACACAGGAAGCAAGAGCTAAGGAGGAGGAAAGAGCTATTGGGGAGGAGACTATAGAACCGGGGTGAGGCAGAAAGGGATAATGCAGGGAGGGGAGAGTCAGAGATAGCTAGAATGAGAGTAACTGGAGAGGGAGCAGGATAACTTGGAGGAGGGAATGGCTAGGGAAAAGATGCATGGAAAAGGAGACGCCCAGAGAGAGAGAAAGGAAGAGTGGAAGGAGGCATAAGCGAGGGAGGAGGCAGCGAGGGATGTCTAGAGAGGAAATTGACTTAAGAAGGAGTAGGCGCACTGGGAGGAGAGAATTATTGTGCCCCTCCTAAAATATTCCTATAAATTTAAGGGCCTGATTTTAAAACCCTTTTTTTAATTTTAGAGTTTTGTTTCCCCTTTTCTTCACTTTCCCTTTTCAGAAATTGGCAGAAGTTCTGGTAGATATAGGGCAGTGCTAATTAACCCTTCACATCCCCTGGCCATTATTTTATTTTGGAATTTTATACTTTAGAGTAGAGCTTACGTCCAACAGCAATACAACTTTGCATGCTGGTACGTGCTCTGTCCCTCAAGACAATTCAAGGTTTCTTTGTGAGGGGAGGCCTCATGACAGGATATACCCCCTGCTCCCTCTCTTGTTCCCGCAATATCAGTTATCCCCCATTTTGCCCCTTCGTCCCCCTTCTATCCCCCTCTTCCCCCCTCTTGCTCCCGCTTCCCTCGATTTACCCCCCTCTTCCCCATTCCCCACTCCTGCTCCCGTTTACCCCACATAATCTCAGGTTCCTCATTTCCCCCAATTTCCCTGCCTTTCCTCCTCACTGCCTCTAATTAAATGTCCTCATTGCCCAGTGCCCATCCACATAAAAACAACCTCCCATATATGGATGACTCACATCGTGTAATTCTTTTTCTTGGCAAAAAATACATAAAACCTCTTGAGATCAAAGAAGAATAAATTCTGATACCCCCTCTTTCAAAAATAATACAACCTAGGCCTATTTAAAGGAATTCTGAATGGTCCCTCAAATGGTTGCTGTGTTTCTGGAGCAATGCATACAGTTACTTTTGTTTGGAAAT
Organism: Platynereis dumerilii; assembly: GCA_026936325.1. Lineage (NCBI taxonomy): Eukaryota > Metazoa > Annelida > Polychaeta > Phyllodocida > Nereididae > Platynereis > Platynereis dumerilii. Next base: position 10,998,382 of record JAPTHN010000012.1, on the reverse strand, counting down.
AAATCCAATCAAAAAGTATTGCAACTGCGTGAATTGACATTCGCGGATTCTCGCAAAAACGCGTAAGATCATTGTGGATTCAAGGGGGAGGTTGGGCTGTGGGGGGGTGTGTACACACCCTTCACACCCCCCCTGGCTACGGGCCTGCATTTCACAATGTCATCTCTGTCAATCATTTTAAGATCTGGAAAATTGGGAAAATAACTGTACCACTGAGATTGCCAAGAAAAGGAGGCATAGTGAACTCTATTAATTGTTGAATTGTTTTTGCTATATTTTATTTTAATTTTTTTAGAATGATAACAAATGATAAATGTGAGAAACTGGCAGGAGAATGAATGGGATGGATGGATGAATCTATAAATTGTACACTTGTAGACTAATCATGAGGACAGGGGGAGGTCACAGCAATGACAAGAAGGATGATTGAAACTACTGTGATTGAGTTTGTGTTTTACCCCCCATCATCATGAGCCCCATTAAGACCCAGAGGAGCCCCATTAAGACCCAGATGAGCCCCATTAAGACCCAGATGAGCCCCATTAAGACCAAGATGAGCCCCATTAAGACCCAGATGAGCCCCATTAAGACCCAGATGAGCCCCATTAAGACCCAGATGAGCCCCATTAAGACCCAGATGAGCCCCATTAAGACCCAGATGAGCCCCATTAAGACCAAGATGAGCCCCATTAAGACCCAGAGGAGCCCTCACAAGGCACGATTGTACCCCACCGAAGCTCGGCACAAAACCTGGACGAGCCCCCACAACACCAAGCCGAGCCCCACAAAACCCAGCCAACTGCTTGCAAAATTGTTTTAATACATCATTAGCTTTAGCACACAGACTGTCTACTAGACATAGACAGTGTCTAGAGTTTTGGAATGGACTTTATTATCTTTTACGACTATTCAAAGAACAAACTATGCGCACTACTTACAGAAAAAAAAGTGAATCTTTAGAAGTATTTGAACTGCAGTCAATACTGCTAAAATAATAATCCTCCACTTGAAAAACTTTGAAAAAATAAATATTATGCTAAGTACGAAAAAAAAAAAATATATATATCAGCGACTTACCTCCTCCATTCTGATAGGTCAAGTAAGGAAACCTCCAAACATTTCCGAGGCCGACACTGAATCCAACACAAGTGAGAATAAACTCACACTGGTTGCCCCATTTGCCTCGGCTCTCTCCCTCTCCATCAACGGAGCCATCTATGATTTGGCCTGAAAGTAGTGGGAAGAGACAATAATAGATCAGACAGAAATAGATTGGACAAGAAATTAGAATATAGGGGTGTGTCATGGGTAAAATATGACAAAAATGATAAAGTGACATATCCACTCTTTCCCCCGAAGGACAAAAAAATTATTCAGGTTTTGCTAAATGGACATTCGCCTAAATCATAAGGGATAATTCAAGATATATATAGGGACACTCCTAAATATAGCAAGAATCTGACATTGCAAAGTCTCAGTTCCATTCAGACTTAATGATAGATGGAATATTTATTTTGAGTAAGGCTGAAGCCCCGCTTGTGTCGGTTTCGCAAGAGGGAAACATTTTTGTGAGTGAAACTTTTATGGATAACAACGCAAGTGACCCCCTTCTCCCAGCTACAGTCCTAAATTAGTCAATTTCAAAATTACCATTCAATTCTGCCCGATATTTCGCAGGCAAAACAAGCAGGCTGACAAACCCTTCACAGTTATGTATCTATTTGTACTCTGTACAGAATAATAACACTCTTTACGGTGAAATAAATACAAAAACTAATAAAACTAGAACTATAATTACCGTAATATGGGGGTGAATAGGGACACTGGGGTGAATCGGGACAGAACATGGCAATATTTCATTTCCTAAAAAGCACCAATTTCTACTTGCACTAGGAATTTTTAGTGAACATACAAGTGCATTATGTGATAGAATTTTGTAGTTCTAACTGCAGGCAGTGAGGAGCTGCAGCACCTTAAAGTTGGCGCTGCAGGAATATCTTTTTACAAGCTGCTCAAAACTTTGCTTGTACCAATTAAATTATTAATACTAGAGCTACCAAACTTCCAGAAAACTTTAAAATCTGTCTAATGTGTTTTTAGGAGACCATAAATAAAGACTGGATATGGGATTGTGTATGTTTGGTCCTGGGTTCAGATCCAGGATTAACCAAAATAACCATACTAGTTTTCGTTTGAGTGTACTGGCGTGTCCTGTTGATGAATATTATTGAACTTGGCATTATTCACAGTGTATTTAGTCCAAAATTATGAATTACTAGAAAACTTTGAAGAAAACTACAATTTTTAATAGTTTTATTTCATTTATCAATTTTTTTTAAATCTGTATATTATCAATGAAATAGATTTCAGATTTTCTTCAAAATACATTTTTGGCATTTTGAACATTTTTCTTGACGTTTATTTAGAAGTAGCAATCACCCAAAGAAGGTAGGGAATACTGATTGTTGAACTAGAATGGAGTGCATGAGATGCACAAACATAGCTCTGCTACTAGTGCAAGGCACCTGGTATTTATACGGGGGCAAAGTGGGTGGCACATGCCTCCTCTCCCCCCCCCCTTATAGCGTTGCCACTGACAACATCCAGTTCTATCTATCATATCTATTCCTTTCTATCCATCCATTCCTGTCACCCATTTCGACCAACCAATTCTATTCACTCACTTCTATCCATTTTTATCCACCCATTTCCATTCCTTTCCATCCATCCATTTCTGTCACCCATATTGACCAAGAAACTCTATTCAATAAGTTCTATCCATTTTATCCACCCTTTTCTATTCCTTATATCCATGCAATTATGTCTCCCATTTTGACCAAGCAATTCTATTCACTTACTTCTATCAATTTTTATTGATGTAACCCAGATGGTACACTTAGCAATGCAAGAAAAATCACAGAGGATGAGCATTGTGCGATTGGAAATAAGAACACAAATTCAGTGGGTGAATGATCATAACTGATCAAGGGTAATTACCGCCCATGCATAGCATGGGCGGTAATGAAATGATCTCAAACCGATGTGAGGCCTACTGGCAAAACCAGGCGATTCCAAGAGTTCATTTTATCAATATCACTCTTTTATAACATCGTAGATTGGACCAATTGTGTCTTTTTTTAGTTAAATTCAATATTATAAGATTTATTGACATATTCTCTATTTCGTAGCACAGGGCAGGTCACTTATTTTCCGCCGCCATTTTCTTGTGTATTCACGCTCTCACAACATGCAATAGGCTGTTTAGCTTAATAATATATATAATTACAGGGTGTTGATTGAACACTGTCTTGGCAGGGGTGTCGATTAAGCAATTTTTTGAGGTCGCCCACAGGACTAGCAGCCCTTCAAATTTACTAGTCCTGAACAAAATTTGGTAGTCCTGATTCAGCGTTTATTCACACTGAATCGTAAAGACCATGAAACAGAAATTTTAAGAGACAATTAAACACGATGGGTGTGTATTTTGTTCTCCTTGAAAGCTGTAAAGGTATGCACACAGGAGAGCCATTTTTAAAATTTGGTCCAACTGGCCCTACTCTACCCTATCAGTATACTTAAGTTCATGCATTTATGAGAACAGAACTGACTCCAGTATGATAGCCTGAATCCTGCTCACAGTGAGATGATGAGCTTTTGAGAGACTGTCAAAATGCGTTTCTTAAGTTTGTTATGTTTTCTTGTATGTAAGGAGTCTCAGACAAAGGTATCCAAATTCAATTGAAACATACAACCACAGGCAGCTTATCTTTAGAAAATAATGAATTGTTAACTATTCTGTTTGAGGAAAAGGGGCAGGGGTGCTCTGACTTCATTTAAACACTGATACAGTCTGGTTAGTTGATTGATTGATGAATTTGTAGATTGATTTTTTAGTCTGTATATTTGCCATGCAAAAAGATGGATTTTACTATAACATCAGTTTTGACAAATCAAATGGCCTTCTCTTGATCATGACTAATCAAACAGCCTCTATGTTTTTCATGCTGGATGTAGGGAAGATGAGACTTCATCATCTATTATGAGTCACAAAGTGAATTTTTCACTGTGAACTGGTCCTCTCTTTTTGCATAACTAATGGATAGGCTATGATTAGCATGAATAGATGAATGATATTGAAATTCACATAGAAATAAATATATATGCATATCATGTATATAGGCCTGATGAATACACTTGTCTTTTTTTTTTCAAGGACAACTATTCTTGCTGCTTTGTTCAGGTGTTGTGTAAGTTTCCCAAAAAATGGCCAAAATGTACTCTGTACAGCTGATATAGAGTGTTTGGTATCAAATTCATTTAATTTTGGAAGATATGAATCCTGCCAATATCTGTTGAACCAAACAATCAATAATAAGTCACTTATGACCCCATAAGGCAAGCTACAGGATCCCAATTAGTAAACGATTGGCTGCACTCAACATGTCAGGGTTGAGTGCACACTTGGCTCAGAGACTTATCTTTTGATCTCTGTGATCTTACTCGCCTGTCGGACCACCTCGGACACCCCTGATTCATTGATTGTACTTATTACATTCCAATCAATTGTGCTAATTGCTGTTGGGGGGACCCCTTCATATACACTGAATAGGCCTTCACGATTTAAAGTGCAATTCAATTTAAATGTCATGACAGATTCAATACAGGAAATCTAGAACAAGTGTGGGTGACACAAGTGATCACAATAGCCCTAGCTGCCTAGCACACATGTGACGGCGCGAAATGGACCGCAGCGCCGCTAGCGGCGACTTTTGTACTAGTCTTAACATAAGTGCATGCTGACACGGGACACGCATCTGGGGCAGCCAGGATCAACAAAAGCTATGCTACTCTCGTAGCAGAGCTAAATAATGGAGTGTCCCGATTCACCCCAAAGTATGGGGTGAATTGGGACAGTGGTTTTCTGGGCCTTGAGCATTGGGAATTTGAGATATCATATCAAGCTCCTCGTGGTACTTAGACCTTAGTGCCCAGACACAATCTGGCACCAAATCTCGATTTCTGGGTTGATTTTTGACCATGCTATGACAGAAAAACGGCCAATTCTGTCCCAATTCACCCCATATTACGGTACCATTGTTTTAAAATGCTAGATTATTATTAGTGTATGTAGAAATCCACTCACCTCCATCTGACACCTGTGGGTTCTTTTCCTTCTGCATGGTTAATCAATTAGTTCTGTAAAATTAATACATTAATTGAATTTCAATCTTAGCAAGAAATTCACAGGTAATTAAATTCAAATTCAGATGGGACAGAACCAGTTTTAAGAGGTTTTTGACATAATTTCAAGGACAAGATTCATTACAGTTCAACAGGAGATGCAGGTCGAATTAAATTATGTCCGTATATATATATCATCCTCCTTGTCCCTTAGATAAAACGCATTAAGTGATAACAACAGATAATAAATTAATTTAAATTCAAGAGTGGCCCATACCAGATTATTAAGTAGGTTGGTGCATCTTTGCTTCAGATCTTTGGTCTTAAAAAGCTGTTAGGCCAGACATATTAAATTATTAGCTTCTCGGATCGGTCAACCCCCAACATAATACTTTCTATCGGGGTGAAAAAAAAAAAGAGCTTACCAACATTTTTTAACAAATTAACAGTATAACAAATTCAGATTACAGCTTTTTTCTTTCGTCCTACCGACCCTAAAAAATGACACAGAAAAGATCCGAGAAGCTAATGATCAATTATTTCTGGACTTACAGGGCTTTGCTCCAAATTGGGAAACAAAACTTTGCAGAACATGGACCAATTATATTACTTTTTTTGCTGAATTTCCCGGAATGAAGTGGTCACACAATTTTATGATATTGCTTTAAAAAGGAAGTCTCTGTTCTGAAATATTGGGCAATAGTAACACAAGGGGCAGCTTTTGCAAAATTATTCAAATGTCTAAGGCATGCAATTGCACATATATCTTTCAGTAACTTTCTTTTTTTTCTTCTTTTTTTTTGAGAATGACATGGTCTTTATTTTTCCCCAAAAAAAATTTACATAATACATGTACAAAAAAAATATGATATTGCAGGCCATCGAACCCACAAAGAGTTATGCATAACTTTCAGTGATTTAACCTTTCTAAATTTTATCAACCAGACATGAAAAGGTAATAGTACAGAATAAATAACATTTGATAATGCGGCACTCTGCGGCTAGCCCTCACCTGCAGGTGCAGAGGGTTAATGATGGTTTCCAGGGATGGTATGGGACACAGAAAGACTTACCGATCTGAAATCTCTAAAATACTAAATGAAATAACCCCCTGTGTCATATCATTTCAATATGTTCAGGTATATGTATCAGGACGGTAGTGGAGAGAGAAAAGGTCTCCTAGAAAAGGAAGGAAATGGTTTAATGGCAAAAAATTTTGACAAAAATGCTAAGAATATCAGTAGATGATCAGATGTGTGCATTACTGGAAATCGATGATTTCTAGGTTTGCGGACATTCCATTTAAAGTTATACAAAATCTGGATCATAAAGCTAGCGCAAATAATGTTCGCCCCAGAAAGTGTACTCACTGCTTGCAGTACAATACGAGCACATACACTTACGGAATCAAGTATAATCTAAAGCTAGTATCCTTTACATTTCTAATTCCCGGAGTTATCAGATAAGAATTTACTGCACCGATCATACACATGCACTCTACAGGTCATAAAACCACGTCAATATCAAGTAATGTTATGATAACAGAAGGTATTTGGTAATTTCTGAATGCATAAAAATATCAAGAGATACTTAAGTAATGATAGGAAAGTTGTTTTTGAATGAAAATTTACTTCCAATGTCATGGTGAGCACGGTCAATGTCATGATAGAAAATCATAAAATACTTTTAAGAATAAAACAAAGGCTACGTAGCAGCAAACCCTCAGTATTGGCATTATGACTACTAAAACTTTTATTGGTGTTTGACTTTACTCTTCTAAGCATTTAATTCTATGCAACAGTTGAAAATCAAATAAGACTAGAAGGCAAATTGGAATTTGCATATCTGGACGGTGATAATCGACCTGACCATTGTAAAACAAGCAAGGGCTAGTTGTTTGGTATGCTGAATTGTAGTAGCAGGGGTCCCATTTTATGAGGACATTAGCCCTAAGTGGCCTTGAGAGGGAGAAATGCATATTTTGCTGGGCATGCGGCAACGCACAAAAGTGTTTTGATTGATATTGACAAAACAAGTGAAATCTCTAAGCGAACAGATATATTGCACTGCACGCGCCCCCGAGGCGCGCCCCCGAAGCGCGCCCCCGGGGTGCGCCCCCCGGTTTCTAACGACCTCAATAAAGATACATTTATGACAATAATGAGATAATCATTAACAGTATTTGGTTTCACCCAAATATCTTTTATATGATTTAATTGTTGTAATCACAACTCAGGACAACCATGGCAAACCCAACACTATTCCATGCACCATCCTAGCACAGCATACAAATCCACTGGCGCTGGTACGCATTTTGCACGTTAAATGGCTACGGAGAGCGTCCCCCCAGCGGGAAACCCAAGAACTACTTGTTCACGGCAGCAAAGACGGTGGGAACCTGCCAGATGACATTAACCAATCGCATCGCTTCATTCCAATGGCAACCAGCTACTCTATCAGAGCTAATGTATAGGCTCTGACTATGTATCGATGGACTGGTCCCCCCTAAGCTACAGACAGGTGGGCCAGATAGCAGTCAAATGCATCAGATTTAGTGATTTCTGCCTATTCTCGGCACTGTATGCATCTATCTACAGTTGTTACAGATAGATCTAGCCCTAATCTATCTGCTGCATCACTCTGACGCATTAGGATGGCATGTGTGCAGAGGTGGAGGGTGAAATAGGAGCTGAGTGGAGTAAACCACTATATGTCATGTTTAATGCTGGCAAAGTTGACAGGAAGTCAAGGCTGACAGAAGTAGTAGTGTAGCCAAACAGTATCTGGACTCCGTCCAGATAATAAAATATACACAAAATTACAGCAACTATACTCTCAAATCCTATCATCAATACATTTGTGAACAAAGCGGTCATTAACCACAATGAATGAAAATCCGAGTAAAGTGGTAACAGTCAAATATATATGGTGCGATTGTGCTTTACATAAAAACCAAACTCTGACACCATCCTAACCAATCATACATGCCTGGAGAACTAATTAGAACACAAAACTTTTATGACAAAGTATTTAGGGGGTAAAATGAGGTATAAACTGTATCACTGATACTTGGACAATCTAACAGTTTGAGACCTTAATAGGAACACAATACCTGACCTGGGCTTCTTTAAAGACAATGGAATATTCCATTTAAATCACCAATTACACATTCAAGTGTGACAATTGACACTGGACACTGACATTATCTAAATTGCGAACGAAAAATTATCGACAGAATTATTAAAAAAGAAAGAAAAAATGTCAGGTGGTCCTGAAAAGTTTACACTTACAGATAACTTATCTAAAGATACTATACTATTTGCACAAAAATGCTAAGTAATGAATTATTACATTACACATACAACATTCATTCAGATACAAATATGATGTTGTTTCTGAGATCGAAATATTCGAAAACAACATCCTATTTTACCTGTCTTGGTATCGAAGAAAATGTTTTTGGAATGAATAACGAATAACAAAATTTTCCTTTCCAGTTTATATATGCCTTGTAAGTGTATGTGCCCTGTCGGGCTTTACTAGTTTATCAAAAAGACTGTAAATTGGTAAATCAATACCAAGCACAGTACTCAATTCGAGATTCAGAAGATTGTATAAACAGTAACAGATAAAGCACATGACATCTTAAACTTCTAACTCAGCATTACAAAAATATGTGTCATAAATTAGAATGAACTAAATATAAGGAAAATTCCATCAATATATTTTATGTAAGTCCATACTAATTTTAAAAATGGTGAATATCATGAGTGTTTCAACAAGTGACTAAGTGTCTGAAGAAGTACCATTAGAAATTTGAAAAAATAAAAAAACTGAAATTATTTACAGATTCACTTGAAAAACCTTTCACTTTGGGGGAATCCTTAAAAATTCAATGCAGTCCTACAGTAAAGTATTTAAAATAAGAATTATTTTAATGGATATCATCACTACAATAGACAGTAAAATGATTTCAGTATTTGCTTGAACGGAAGGTTATCAAGTGAAACCGTCCAAAACCACAGATTACACAACCTACACGAGAGAATAATGAAACATTTTAAATTCACATGTGTCGCATCTCAATCTAACATACAATTTACTGCCTAATATGCCTATTCATCCTCATTTTTTCAAACCCCTGCACGATATATTATCTGCCTCAAGTATTAAAGATTTTCTCAACAAAAAAAAAAGTCATACAGATTTCGTAAAGAATTTTCTTCGAAATATGTGTTAAAACTTTTTTTTTGTCCTGCCGACCAACCTAACGAAAAGTGCCTCGAGAAGATCCGAGAAGTTAAAGATCAATTATGTGTGGCCTAACTGCTAATCCTTAAATTAATATATATATATATATATTTAAACACTAATTTTAAAGTTTCATTGAACATAAAATATACTTACCTTTAAATTTTGATCACTTAGGAAATTTCCATGAACGTCGTGAAATGATAAGGACTTCTGGTGAATTTCGAGAGTGCCTGTAATGATAAATAAAAGATCTTCAGTTATCTCGTTATCTCACTTATCACCAATGACCCCCCAGTCTCTAAGATATAAATAAAGCGTAGTAAAGACACAAGACACAAAAAAGAGACAGAATTAACTACCAGACCAATGTACATTGTACACCTTAATAATTCATCTTATTTTATAAATTTGAATTGGACCTGAATTCTGGTCACCATAAACACGATAATGGTGCATGATTTTGAAAGGTAATAAACCATCAGAGAAGAATAAAATATGCTGTCTGTGTGTTTGTCCCACCAAATACGATTAATTCAATTTCACAAATTCAAAAAATTAAATTGCATGTCACGTCTCGACCTTATCAATAATAAATATTTAATACAAAATATGAGAGCTAAACTTACCAAGATATGTTGTGTCAAAAACGATGCCCTCTACTTCCTTGGTACTCATTTGCAATGTAACAAGATACTTTAATTTATTCCAAGGGAGGAGAGTTGTAAAAACATCCTCTGCAGGGGCGGATCCAGAAAATGACGAGGGGGGGGGTGTACATCGATGAAAATGTACAAATTCCAGGATTTCTACTTATTTTAACATCCAAATCTACAGAAGTACAGATGCAAGTGGGAGGGCAGGTTTAACCAAAACCCCCCTCTCGATCAGCTACTGCTCTACGTTAGCATGTTACTCAATTGGTCATGCCTCTAGATATCCAAACTTTGACCAGTGACCAGTCATTCTGACAAAGACACAGCATAATCTACAATAGTATATGTATGCATAATAATATGTGGAAGACGGGACCGCCTGAAAGCAAAAAATAAATTTTAAAGACTCTAAATTGTAACTATCTAAATAATTTCTCGAAATTCATATTTGTATTCAGGTTTGTTCAATAAAAAGTTTGGAGAAAAAATTAGGACAAAGAGAAATAGGGTAGGAAGGTAATATTCTAAAAGAAAATGTTTAAAAACAATTTTGAGGGAAAATGCGATTTTTTTTTACATTTCTATTTTTCGGAATTTTGTTTATTTTTGAAGGAATTTTTTTTCGAACTTTTTTTGGAATTTTTTTTTTTGGGAAATTTTTTTATATTTTTTTTAAACATTTTTGGTTGTCACGCGTGATGAGAAAAAAAGTGCCAGTATATTATGGGATGTCTGAATGACTTCTTTTGATTGAACCATCTGGTTCACTCCTCGCATGTTTGCAATAAGGGACGAGACACCTCGCTCCGTTGGGTGAGCCGTTGGCTTTGTCCCGTCTATTAATTGAGATTGGGAAACAAGGGCACACCGCATCCGGTAAGTGAATCACAGTACACCGTGAATCAAATGACTAAGAATTCCTAGGGGGTTTAATAGCAATTTTTTTGCTTTTTCGTGTTTGATGCATTTTGGGCACTTAACTGAATGTGACAAGAACACATACATTTTTAAGATACTATGAAGTGAAATGTGATTTTAAGCATGAAATATGAACTTTTTCGGAACGTTACCGTTGTAAAATGTGAAGATGGGCTAAGATTCTTAATTAATCACCGAAATCGAAATATGTAATGTTCAGGAACATGAGCAGGGTTACCACTCAAATTAAAAACTAAATTCAAGGACTTTTTGGACAGGGTAATGTTCTTTGAGTCTGACATTTAGAGGGTGTTACCTTGAGTCGGACACTTTTTCTTGGGCTGTATGGACCAATTGAGAGCTCCTATACCTATGTATTTAGTACCAATCTTTAGCTTACAACTTCCTTTATCTGTTCAGAAAGTATCAGCATAATACTAACAAATAAATTGGGTATTTCATGGCCCTATAAATGGGGTAAAAACCAGTTTTTCTCTCCCTTTTGTGTCAGAAATTTGTGAATTTTAGTGGAATTTTGTCTGGTTTCAGGCATCTTTTGCTGGCCTATGGTATTGATTTCACTTCAGTTTCTTTGTCATTCACTTAGCAGTAAGCTTAACCTTTTCTGTGCTCTAATATGGGCTTTTTTAATTGAAAGGAAGACTCTAAAGCACCTATGTCTTTGATGTCATGTTTTTAGAACACAAGTGCCCGACTCAAAGATGCCCTATGTCATTCTTTCATAGGCAAAGCTAGATATCACTTTTTTAAAATATACAGAACATAAGTGTCCGACTCAAGGAACCTTACCCTATTGCAAGTTAAAAATTATCAAATTTCAAGGACTTCTAATGATAACAATGGATTTTGAAGGACTTTCTTCTGCTGATTAACATGCAGTATTGTAGGACCATTAGAAGGACTTTTCCCAGACTTTCCAGGACTACATTTATTAAGGACACTAGCATTATACCCGTTCTATACCCGTTCTACGAACGGGAGGTTTGAGAGCCAAGGCATAAGTTATGGCTTGATAGCATAAGTTGACACCTCTATGTTGTTCGTGTGAAAATGTGAGTACGCAAGTGTATTAGAAGAAGAGGAACACATGGGAAGGTGACACTTGAAAGGTGGATTTGAGTTTGAATCATAAATTTGAGACAATAAATGTCCAAATTGTAATTATTCACACCCATTGGCAAACATTTACACCCATTGGCAAACATTTACACCCATTGGCAAACATTTACGCCGATCGGCCAACATTTACACCCATTGGCAAATTTACACCCATCAGCAAACATTTACACCCATCCGCAAACATTTACACCCATCTGCAAACATTTACACCCATTGGCCAACATTTGCAACCATTGGCCAACATTTATACGCATTGGCAAACATTTACACCCATTGGCAAACATTTACACCCATCGGCAAACATATACACCCATTGGCAAACAATTACACCCACCGGCAAACATTTACACCCATTCGAAAATTTACACCCATTGGCAAACATTTACACCCATTGGCAAACATTTACACCCATCAGCAAACATTCACACCAATTGGCAAACATTTACACAAACATTTACACCCATTGGCAAACATTTACACTAATTGGCAAACATTTACACCCATTGGCAAACATTTACACTCATTGGCAAACATTTACACCCATTGGCAAACATTTACACCCATTGGCAAATTTAAACCCATTGGCAAACATTTACACCCATCGGTAAACATTTACACCCATTGGCAAACATTTACTTCCATCGGCAAACATTTACACCCATTGGCAAATTTACACCCATCGGTAACCATTTACAACCATCGGCAAACATTTACTCCCATTGGCAAACATTTACACCCATTGGCAAACATTTACACCTATCGGCAAACATTTACAGCCACATTTACACCCATCGGCAAACATTTACACCAATCGGCAAACATTTACACCCATTGGCAAACATTTACACACATTGGCAAACATTTATACCCATTGGCAAACATTTACACCCATTGGCAAACATTTACACCGATTGGCAAACATTCACAGGTCCCTCCCTCTTGGGAGTCCAGGGAGAACCATTGGCAAACATTCACACCCATTGGCAATCATTCACAGGTCCCTCCCTCTTGGGAGTCCAGGGAGAACCAACAACCAACCAACCACCAATGGAGAAATGTGAAATGTTTGGATGGTTGCTAGGGACTTCATTATGAGCTGTTGGTGGTTTGAGCATTTTTAAAAATGGAAAAATCAGACCCAAGGGAACCAATTAGGGCAATAGTTTGTGAGAATGACGGGCAAAGCCGGGTTTCTAAACTGAAGATGGGAAAAAAAAGAAGCAACATAGCTGCTTGACTTTTTGGCCCTGTTGCCATCCACCGTCAATTATACACCGCGTTCCCAATTATTATGCAACTATGCTTTTTTGCATTATCTCAAAAAGAAATAACGCTATTTGAATATTCCTTTCACTTAAGGCCACACATAATTGAACTTTAGCTTCTCGGATTCCTCTCAAGGCCCTTTTTCTAGGGTCGGTCGGTAGGACAAAAAAAAAAGGTGAAACATTTTTTTTTTTATAATGTCAAAAAAAAAATTTTTTTTTTCCCCATCGGCAGGAAATCTATTGTGTAGGCGGGTCCGCGAAGCTAAGAATCAATTATGTGTGGCCCAATGGTAAGTGTACCACAGAGCTAATATCCTGCCAATTTTGTCCAATTCCATTGACTCAGTTGGGAGTCATGGCATATAATGATGTATTGGGGTGTTCCCAATTATTATGCAAATTCTTGGAAAAGCATCCATGGCCACTGAAAATGACCTAAACTAATCTGAAGATGCCATCAACATATACGCCATAACACAAAAGAAAAAGTGTAACCATCATTTCAAACGTAGATGCATTCATTGCCAGGAAATTCATGTTATTCGCCTGCATTGAAATAGCATTGAAATTACAGTTTTATTGCAATAAAAACCCTCTGTAAGCAAGACAAAATGAACAATCATTACCTAAGTCATTTTCCACTCTCCTTCATCATCCAAAGTCATACCATGACAAAATGACCCATAACCTTTGCTAATTCATGAATACTTAATTAACTGATCAAGTTTTGGCTCAGCCAATCAGGGACTGCTACATCACAGTTTGAAATAGTTGCTTTTGTTTCACACTGTTACAAATGGAGAAATTGTGTATTGTTGAAGGTGCTATCACAGTTCCGAAAATTCCATTGAATTATGTCTTTTCACAGTTCTGAAATGAAACTGTTTGAAAGTTTGCTTGTTTTACACTGTTTTTCTTAGTTGCCAGTAATCCTCTAAGTGTCCATAATCGGACTAAATCTGCCTGCAAAATGCTTATGACCTAAATAAGCAGCCAATCACAGAAGAGGTTGGAAATAGCAGAAAGCCTGTCCATTTTAGCAGGGCTTGCATGGGGAGGATGCTCTCCTTAGGTTTAGAACTCTCCTGTAAACCAATGGCAATTAAGTTGCACCACTGTATTTGAGAAATATCTTGAAATGAATTGAACGCATCCAATTGCCACCCAGAGAGCCAATTGCCAATACTATTCCAATGGGAAACTGAAGTGCAAGTTTTTGATTTGGTGTCATATTTTGCAGGGATACCAGATTTGCTGTTTCATCGCACAGTATGACCGTGGTGTGCTATAGATATATTCTAAGCTGGAATTTTATTGATATTAATTTTTTTAAGAGCATGGGAGGCTTCTTTATTGAGAAGAAAGCCAATTTCAATGGTTTTTCAATGCAGTTTTATTATATTGATTTCTTGGTCATGAAGGCATCCACGTTTGAAATGATGGTTCCATTTTTTATTTAGTGTTATGAGGCATATTCTAATGCCAATTCATAATCAACTTTGTTGATTTTGGGTAGCAATGGATGTTTTTCAAAGAATTTGCATAACAATTGGGAACACCTCAAAACATCATTATATGGCATAACTCCCAACTGAGTCAATGGGATTGGAAAAAATTGGCAGGATATTAGCTCCATGGTACACTTATCATTATGTAAAAAGAATATTCAACAAATAGTGTTATTTCTTTTTGAGAAATAGCAAAAAAGCATAGTTGCATAATAATTTGGGAATGCAGTGTATAGAGATTAAATAATTTTCAAGGATTGCGGAAACCCAGAAGTGATTAAAATAGGCCAAATAGGATGAATGATGGATGGATGATTGGGGCTTTACGTCCTGTATTTATGCACCTGGTAGGCTAATTATGACAGGAGGAGGACACGGCAATGAGGCCAAGGATGATTGAAACAGCCGTCCAACATAATATGATGCCCAGGTGACCCGACAAGAGCTGGATTCGAACCCTGGACCCAGTGATTGTCAGTCCAGCACGTTACCATTAGACCAACTCTCCCCCCCCCCAACCAAATAGGATGAATTACATGAAAAATTGCCACATGGGCCACCATGGATCAGGTAACAGCGCTAGCGTCCGATGGCAAAACCTGGTAAGACACATTTTGGGTCAAATCGACCAAAGGTTTACTGTGCGTTTCCTTTGGAGAAGGAGTTGGCTGGTGGACTTTTCTGAGATATGCCACCCAGGTGAAAAAAGAGAACATTTGAAGGGCTCGAATTATTTGAATTATGCTTCATTAATATTCCCAATATGGCAAATTAATACGCTCCAAATACGCTCCCTTGTGGAAAAGCATAGGCATTTTTGCAGTACAATCGGAGTACATTTGGTAATTTAAATAATTTGAGCACTTCAAATGTTCTCTTTTTTCACCTGGGCAGTGTCATTCTGGGACCATGGGCCATGCACTTCTACAAAATCAATCTGAGAAAATAAATAGAAAGATGTCTTAAAAGCCACTTTTTGACCTAAGGTCACTTTGATCCAAAATGTGATTTACTAGGTTTGCTATTGGACGCTACAGTGGATCACTCCTGAATTGATGACTGGGCATGTGAACGGTGACAGATTGTCTTATATATTGAACGGCATAACGTTGTTACCCATTGGCAATAATGGCAGACTTGCAAAGCAAATATTCCGGGTAATTTCACATGTTCAAAAATTTAGTTTAAATGACCTACATCAAGTTTTTTTTTCCATAAATTAGCAAATTAGAGCTCTTTGCAGATTTGCAGTCCAATGCAAATATTAATTTTCTTATTTTAAATTTGAACAAGAATCCATGGATTCAAAACCGGCCTTTGGCGATTATATATTCGGGATTGAAATCATGAATCGGGGGATTTATATATTATTACATGGATTGTTTTGTATTGAGCAGTTATTGCCAGACTGATAGTGTTACCTGCAAGCCATAATAACTTGGTGGGGAACCTCTTAGCAAATGCCTATACCATATTTCAGAATTGTAAGTGAACTACTTAAGTCACAGTGGGCACTTCAAAATATGGTATCCATTTTGGCAGCCATCTTGGAAATTTTCTCATAATTTATGAGGGAACCCATAAGCAAATCCCCAAACCAAATAATAATGTCGCAGTGGGCAATTCAAAGTGAACCCCTATACCAAATTGCATAAATCTAGGTGAAATACTAAAGTCACAGTGGGCAATTCAAAATAGCGTGGCCATTTCGGCAGCCATCTTGGATTTTTCCAAAAATTTCTGAGGGGAACCTCTAAGTGAATCCCTATACCAAATACCATAAATCTAAGTGAAATACTAAAGTCACAGTGGGCAATTCAGAACATCCATTTTGGCAGCCACCTTGGATTTTTCCAAAGATTTTGAGCGGAACCCCTAAGTAAATCCCTGTACCAAGGTTCATAAATCTAAGTGCAATACCAAAGATTATGTACCCAAGATGTGACGCCACCATTGGGCTCCATGGGAATCCTCATATTGAGACGTCACCTGGGGAGTGGGCGCGAAACTATTTAATAGACACGATCAACTTCATGAGACGTCATGTTGAGGTCAGGCTCACTGTGCTGCAGTGCAGTGTGTGGGACATGGGGGGGGGGGGGGGTCAAGAATTAGTACACTGCACCTTCTGCTGCATGCTGAGTGGTGCACCTTTCAATATTTTTAAAATATAGACCTACTATTTTATGGACATCTTCCTACCAGTACATTTGTGTCATAGGCACAAAACATGATTAAAATCAACATACATCTATAACCAACATAAAGAATGGGGTAGGCCCAATAAATTATTGTATGTAGTTAATACTTTGTATCATGAAATAAACAACATTTTTGTTTAATCATTGGTCCCCAGTTGTCATGCATAATGTAGGCCTAGTTGTTAATAAAAGGTCGTAAATATGTGACAATAACAGAAAGATCCAGTAATTTTTTGATGAAGTCTTTAAGATCTAAAAAGTAAATCTTTTCTGAACAAGGTAGGTACCCTCATTATTTATTTGGCCTATCCAATAATAATTTATTCATTTCACTAAACTAGGAAGGAGGTCAATCATTAAGAAAGAAAAAAACACCCAAGGTCTAATTGTTAACCCCCAGACCTCAGCCCTCATCAAGTAAATTATTTTTTTGAAAAACTAGCACTGGGCTCATGGTGTGAGCAATATAAAGAATAAGAAGGGTATATATATAATATTATCCATCATTACCATGGTATTATAGGCCTAACAAAAGCTAAAGTTTCAAGTTCTTTGAAACGTTATAAAATTATGATTATATTAAACTGTTATATTATTACAGTCTGTCACTTTTATATAGGCCTAGAATAAATGAGGACCAGTTCACTGTGAAAAATACACTTTGTGACTCATGATAGCCAATGAAGCCTCTACTTTCAACATGGGAAACATAGAGGCTGTTTGATTAGTCATGATCAGTTAGAGAAGGCCATTTGATTTGTCATAACTGATTTCAAAATCAGATGCATAATCCTTTCGTTTGCCTGTCACCAACAAGTGGGTTAGTGTCCCTAAATCAAATTTACATTGAAAGTATTGGGCATGATCATGCAAATCATCAGCATGATGACACATGAAGTGCCATTTTCAAAGTACAACAGTTCACTCTTTATATATATATCAAGTGACGGGCTGTGTAAAGTTTAATTTATGGGCCCTTTCATGGGTACCTATAATCTGGCATGTCGCTCTCAAAACCCCTTGTCAATCACCCAGGCTTCATTGGTGGGCATCATAGACCTGTAGCTTTGAACAAGAACTGAGCTGGGCCACGTTTGACCATCTCAGAACGCATTCTGAAAAAATCTAGACCAATTAGTTATGTTTTGAAGGAGAAACAAATGCATTTTAAGGTCAGTAAAATTCCTTTGAAATATTTTTTAGCTCCATAGATAGATAGATAGATAGATAGATAGATAGATAGATACAGTGTAGATAGAAAGAGAAAGAAAAAAAAAATCAAATTGACATTTTGAACATAAAACCCAGCCTACGTCCTTCTAATCTAGTGGATGAGGAAAGGTTGTTTGGAAGTTTTTGTGGATGGGCACCATATATAGACCTCCTTCGGCTGGCAAAGACCAGTAGCGCATCTAGGATTTTTTTCTGCAGGGCAAATGACCCTGAATTTCTCCAAAACATTATCAATAAAATGGGGTGCATTTGACACGTTCTTAAGTTTTGACCACCTAGGCCTATCCAGTGAAATCTGAAATAAATCACACAAAACATTGAAAATACTACGAATATGATGATGCTATACTGTCAATTTATAAAATAATAGAAAAAGTGTTATGGAGTTGCTAGTGTCCAGGGTATCACATAGGCCTAACTCTGTAATAGATACATAGGTCTATGTACTTTCTGACTTGCGGGCCTTCGTGGGCCTTCTGACTAAATGGCCTTCTGACTAATGGGCCTTCTGATGATGGGCCGTCGCCCGTATTTTGCATCGAAACTCAGCAACATTAAAAACGCACAGGTTTTTAACAGCTTAGAAACTCCCCCGGCCCCCCGCCCCCAGCGCCCCCTACTTGTTAGGCCACTGAGAAAGACGAGGGGTTCACGAATTTCTCAGTGGCGTTAATAGTATGAACTTAGGGAAAGCTTATTCCCCAAGGTAGGATGATGATGCAGTCTGGACTTGTCAAATGACTAATTCAAATTATTCAATCACTACGCATCATGCATATTATAGGCATCCATCAGAGATTCAGAGTGAAATGATTGATGCATGGCTTATTTTCCAGTAGGCCTATTTCACCTGTTTTTTGGTCAGTTTTTCGCTCAAGTTTAAAAGCTTTTAAATTCTGCAGTTTTTCATGCTTGAGCAAATCTCATAATTAGGCTTATTCTGTCTCTCAGCCTCGCCTGCAACATGTGGTTTCCACAGAGCACAACTAAACATAATTTACATTTATTAATTCATGAACAATGTTCCATCTCCACAGGTAAACTTCAATGCAATCTCCTGTAAGCCATGCAACAGTTTATTAGTCTGTTAACTTAGGTCTGTGTGTGCAGTGCATTGGTATGCCTGCAGAGATCACTGCCCTGCCAGCAGAATCTGATATTTTCGCGCCATGCAGGGCTGAGCAGGCAGGCTAATCTTTATGACGTCATTGTTCTGCCAACCACGCCGTTACAATTTTGATGTCGCCAAGGTCGCTTAGTGCAGTTTGATAACTTGAGCTAACAAATTAATTAATTTGATTTCAATATTATTTGTTTACACAAAGAAACAATATCATTTAGTGTGTATACTTTTGATATTTCTCACACCTAACAAAAAATAAACAAAACAAGTGCTGCCATCTGAGTTTTGGGCGCGAACTAAGTTGATTCCCGTTTTCGGCTTGGCTTCCCACATGTGGCAATACCAAAGTCACAGTGGGTATTTTAAAATATGGTGGCCATTTTGGCAGCCACCTTGGATTTTTCCAATTTTTTTGAGGGGAACCCCTAAGTGAATCCCTGTACCAAGTTCCATAAATATAAGTGAAATACTAAGGTCACAGTGGGCAATTCAAAATATGGTGGCCATTTTGGCAGCCATCTTGGGTTTTCCAAAAAATTTTGACAGAGACCCCAAAGAGAATCCCTATCCCAAATTTCATAAATCCAAGTGAAATACTAACAGCCTTAAAACTCGATCTGACCTTTCACAAGGCATGCGGGCCGGTAAAAACTGGTTTACAGGACCGCCAGAATTTTTACAGGCCCGTTTATTTGTGGTGTCAAGCGTCTTTTTGCAACCTTTTCTGCAGACTACAATTAAAACACCACTTTAGTCTACAGTCTGTAAAACTGATATCCAAACAGAGTGGGCTGTTGCACTGTGAAAATGGCACTTCGTGAATCATCATATTGATGATTTGTCACGATAATTTTACTCTAACATCAGTCACATGACAAATCAAATAGCCTTCTATTCACCATGACTAATCAAACAGCCTATATGTTTCCCATGGATGTTAAATTTGGGAAGATGACACTTCATCAGTTATTATCACTCACAGTCACAGAGTGCCAAAATCTGTGGGAAGCAACACTCATTTTATGCATATCAAATTTACAGGCTGTAATGATAAAGTTTTTCAAAGTATACTGTCAGAATGAGAAATGCACTGAGGAAGGCCCTGGTCTCTTGGGGGAGTTAGTGGATGGGTGTTGATAGACATTGCTTGCAGGAATAATTTGGCAATGGTACATAACTACATCATAGCACTGTACAGAAAGCTGGTGAAGAAGTAGACAATGCCAAGTGTTGTACAAACATAATGATCCACTGAGCAACCATGCTTCATCTAGGCATGAACAATTATTTTAAAACACAAGTACTGAAATGGTTTGACTCTAACAGTGCTATGGAATTATAACCAATCCTGACACAGGGGCACCTTCTGCAATGAGGCTCACAGGCCCACTGCTGGCTGCAGCTGTTCATTGCACCTGTAACCATGGTAACCCCTTACAGCTTACTGAACCCCCCATTCATAATGGGCAGGTCCATATTTGTCATTGGCCCACATTGCTCACTGGGTTGCAGCACTGTGTTCAGAGGGGCAAGGAAAGTGGACAAGTGGACAAGTTGACACATGGACAAGTGGACAAGAGTCCCATTTCACCCAAAATCTGTTTAAGCCCTCCTCTATTACCGGTCTTTGGCCGGTAAAAA
Source organism: Platynereis dumerilii (assembly GCA_026936325.1). Classification (NCBI taxonomy): domain Eukaryota; kingdom Metazoa; phylum Annelida; class Polychaeta; order Phyllodocida; family Nereididae; genus Platynereis; species Platynereis dumerilii. The sequence goes on along the minus strand of JAPTHN010000012.1, from coordinate 10,977,262 downwards.
TGGCTTTGCCTTGTCATTGACAGTTTCTGTTGGTCTCCTAATCTTCCTATTTGATGAAGTACGTTAATTCGTTTTATTAGTTTGTTTATTATCCCCTATGCTGCTAGATATGACAATTCACCGTTCCCCCCAGTTTCACCTTTATGATACAGCAACACTGGAGTGACTGTGGAATTCAAGTGAACAGGCAAATGGGCTTATTCGGTTGTACATGGGCCTGATATAAGGACCGAGTGTGATATGTAATAATGTTGAATTTTTAAGGTTGGTATATATGTCAAAGATTGATTTTTTTGGTAGTATGTATCAAATAAATATTTGCAATGACACCAGTCACTTTCTGTGAGCAAGAGTAAAGTCTGTTGTAACTGTCAGTCACAAGATAAAGTCAAGTTTTGCAATATGAAATTTAAGCCCAGCATCACTGACGTCAATTTTTACCTTTGTGGTACTGTACTCTTTAGTATTTGCCTTAGCCGTTCCAAGGAGACTGCGCAATTGGTGGTTTTTGGAATAGTTTTGACTTTTGAGTCCGAAAAATGTAATTAGTGAACCAAAAGTAGGGTTCCCACAATTAGTCATGGAAAATCATGGAAAATATGGTGATCATGGAAAATCATAGAAAAGTCATGGAAAATCTGAATTTGTTGAAAAGTCATGGAAAAATTCACATTTTGACTACAATTTGCAATGAAATTTAACAAATTTCTGTGGTTATAACAGTGGGTTGGTTAATTGGATGGCTGGATAGTGGACAAAGGTAACCGCTTGAATTTGTATCAGATGGATCTCAACCTCCATGAGTAAAGCATAGGTCATTGAAAATCCAATATTTGGTCATGGAAAGTCATGGAATTCCCATCATAAAATTTTTGCTGTCCCTAGGACTCCCAACCTTCGGACACAAGAATTTGATAATTAAAAGTCCTTGAGAGAGAGACTTAACGAACAATGTATTAATAATATGATAATCATTTACCGCAAAATCAAGCTAATAATGGCAGTAATCAGGTAAATCTGATACAGTTGAAATGTTCTGCGTTACAATGTGGAATCAATACTGACTCTGAAATATATTTCAGTGTAAAGTATAGAATTACTAAGTTAGTGTTGATGCTCGAGTTTAACTCTACCGGGAGATTTTTCATGCTAATCTACCTGAACTATACCATTTTTTCATCTATTTGTAGAGAAATAAAAGCAGAACGATTTCTTTATTGGTTGATATTAAACGCTCGTTCGGGATTATGCAAATGAGCCTCATTAATATTAATGTGCTTCACTTGCAGATAAAAGCATGAAATTGGGGGAAATTTAAACTGATAAAAGGAGGGTAAAAGGGATCCTGAGTCTAATTCTCTGTCTTTTCCAATGACATTGAGGTGGACTGTGGCCAGAGCTAATGTAAAGCTCTGCTGTGGCACATTATATATACGAGGCAAAATTGATCATTTGAAATACTATAATATGTATATATATACATGGCACTATTCCCTACATGGGATGGCCTGGGTTTCCCTACATTGGAGGCAGGGTTCCAGCTCAGAGGTAACGTGCCCAGCTGCAAACCTCTGGGACCCAGGTTTGATTCCTGGTCAGAGGCTAATCCTGTGCCATGAGTGCACCTTTCCTCATTAAGTACTGTGGACCCTGCCTGTCCTATTACGCTAACTCAGTGCATAAATGCAGGATGCTAATTTATTTTTAACCCTATCACCTACTCATCCTTTGTTATGTGGAATAACCTACTATGGATTAGCTCTGAGATGGATGGCCAAATGATTGGGACTTTATGTCTTATATTTGTGCACCGAGGAGGCCAATTGAAGAGAAGGAAGACATGACAAAGGATAGTTGAAGAAGCCATCAAACTTTGGGTTCAAGTGATTTGGCACTCAGTGGCTAGAATCAAACCTAGGGCTATGGAGACAAAACGAAAATAAGGACAAAAACAGAAATTTCAATTCAATAACAAATTTATGGTTTTATTTTTTTGTATGAAATTTGACAAAGTGGGTAATGGATGAAGGTGATGACAATAACGTCATATCATATGAAAATATTTCATTCATTTTTGCTCATCATTTGTTCATTATTAAATAAATATAGGTAGAATACAGGTAAATCATGCAAATGACCACAAAAATAATGGTCTCCATTTAGAGGTGGTTGTATCATATTTATAGGGTAACAAATTTGATTCAACACATGAATGCATGGCCTTAATGATGAGACACTTTGAGTACACCAAATTCATTCACCAAATAATTCAAATGCAACTTAATGCAACAAGGAATATACAGTTAAATACTTCAGTAAAAAATTCAACAAAGAAATAGAAATGTTCACAAACTGCGGAATTATTTAACACGAGGATCTCACGAAGGTAAGGAGTGTATATATGTATAATCAGGCAAATATGAATATATATCAATGATAACAAGTGTCATTAAAACATATTTATACACAAGGCAATAAATAATGGGTAAAACAACTCGCAATCATACAATGTACATATAAATACGAAAATTATCTCGTATGCAAACATTTCTTTAATATAACAATAGGTTTAGCTGTAATGGATGTTTGGGGCTTTACGTCCTATATTTATGCACTTGGTAGGCTAATTAGGATAGGTTTAGCTGTAATATAACAGGCATGTTAATGGTTAATTTCTCAGCACATCAAAGTATAAAAGAGGGTATCTAGTATGGGTCAAATGAGTAGTAATGCAAGCCTAGAAGTATTCATACTATCACTATGTTCTTTGTTCATATGCTAATATAAATAATAAATAACAGCTAACAAAGTAGAAATAGATCAAATAACCTAATGTACTGTAACTAATAATGTACTGTAATTTACACAAATGAAGCATAGGAAATTAAGAAGACATCTATAGACAAAATTTCTTAACTAATTAAGCTGCTGTTAATTAAAATTTTCATAACATATTAAGCATGTTAAGTAGGCCAACCTATTTCACAAAAGCACAAAAAAATAATCTGAAATTTTACACTTTCACTAAAGATCTAAAGTCAAAATGTTAATTAATAAGTTCAAGCAAAGAGAGTGAGATCAGGTTCTTTTTATCGCACAAAGAAGGAATTCCCAATACGACAAAATTAATGTGATGCTGATGTACTTAAATACAAGAATCCGAGGATTCAAACCCTGGGTTCTGTTGGGAATGAGTAATAGGCCTAAGCATAAGATCCATGGATATAACATCAAAGTAGCACTGCACTGCGAAGTGCAATCAGCTTTGACACCTGTCAGATTGCCTTCAAGTGCTGTTCCTCAATGGCAATTTGGTAAACTGAGGATGAAAATAGGCTTTAGAACTTGCAGAATTGCAATTAGCATTGTTAGACTGCTTTGAGAATAGATGCACTGCAAAAAGCAAATGCTAAATGCATTATTGGCCTTCCTTGGAACGCATGGACGATTGTCGTGTGGGCGATATTATAATGCAAAGTCAGGTTGAAAACAGTCCCTCAAGACTCAAACAATCTATCAACAAACTGTAAAAAAAAAAATTTTAATAAAAATTTTTTATTTTTTTTTCAATAAAAAAAAAAAAAAAAAAAATCAACTCAACCCCACTCAACCCAAACCTGAAACGCATTTTACTATAACATCATTAGAACATGAAGTGGCCATATTGGCTGTACCCACACCCCTATTCATGCCAGGACAACACTTCTCAGAAAACCTCTCAGACTGGTTTTTCAAAAAAAGTACCCTGGGTGAATCACCCAGGGCAAAAATGAAGTTAGCTTGCATACTATAGTGCAGGATGGTACAAAATGGAAAACGAATCACAAGTAAAGTATGGCACAAAATCACAACAACACTAAATCAATAGAAAAGGAGTAGACCGTTCACATTTACAGCACATAACTTGGATGACTATTTCTCTCAAATGTAGGCCTACATCATGTAATGTTGGTTTGTGTTGTAAACAATTTACATAACAAAACTTATAATGAAGACACTGATAACAAGTTCAGTTAATTTTTCCTTGGCCAAAAAATTCATATCTTTATAAAACATCACAGCAAAACTAAACTAAATACAACGTCACTTCATATGTAAATCAGATGAAATAAATTATTCAAGTTCAAACCACACGAGAGGTAGAATGGAAATGAGATGACAAATTAGTATGGCATCACATCAGATAGATAAATCAAAAGAATTGATGGTTTTAAAATAACAGTGATCTTGCAATGAAGCTCATTTAGTATTGAAGCAGTTTAAAACAATAGCCACTAAGCCTATTTGACTATCATATACTGAATCAAAGTCAAAATAACACTCAAAAGAGTTATTCGTATCTTTAGTTTTTTTCAAGAGTTAAAAAAAAACAGTAGAAAAGCTGTATAAGCTTAAAATCGTAACTTAAGTTTTTTAATATTATGTTTGCAAATGACATGTTTTGATGACGTATTGATGAGATGAAACACGCGACAGTTCAAGTATAATGACATACATATATGCACACTGTAACAGTAACAACAATATACTAACTAACAACAAAACTGTACTTCTTTTCTATCTGTCTCACAAGACAAAAACTGCCACGAAACTTGTTTTGTACTCTTAAAAGTTTTCAAATCAATAATAAAATGTTCTACTTTCTTTCTCTAAAGATTTTTAATTGCCCTAAGATTGCTAACTTCTTCTGTCTACTCATTATTCTATACAGTTTTTGGAAAGACATCTTGACCTACATTGTAACTATTGTTAACCTGTGAAAATATTTATATAATAATTCTCTAAATCTAGAGTCCAATTTACACATAAAACAAGCTATTCACCCTGATTAACACCATTACAACAGATTTGATTGCTTTTTCAGTGTTTACAAGAAGTCACAGGGTGGGCTTTGAACAGAAGGCTAAAAGACAAACGACTTAGCATAAGTAAGAATTTAAACCCATGAAACTAACTATAGTGTTCATCAAGTTTGGTCAGATTGAGATTGGAGAAGATAGTTTACAAAGGAACAAGGACTCCCTTCACAAATTCACATTTAAGAACTGACACATTACTAAATGGAAATGACCACACAAAGCTATTATCTTGAAAACTTTAAAAGGAGGTATACTGACCAGTAGAAACAACAAGTGTGAATCGAGCAATGATTTTAATGCTAATTTGACAAACTTTGGTAAAACTTTTGATTGAATCTAGAGACATGCTCGGATCTCAAAATAGTAGATCGTAACAGTTTTGATTTTGACATTAAATAAATTGATTTCGACATTTAAAGTGGCTTTCATGGCGGATAACCAAATCCTGACCTTGCAAACAGATTGAAGTCAAAAAATATCTGGTATCCTTGACCTGTCAGATAATCACAAAAACTTCCAACATCGTGAAACTTAATCGTTCTCGGATTACTCACAGAGGTAGACGAAGTTCTACTAATTTGTAAACAGTCTTGTGTTACATTTTAATATTTTCTACATTTTGATATATTTCTTCTATTATTTTCAGACATTTGGGGACTTTCCATTCATTCTAGGTTCCAAATTTTTTTATGACTAACATAAATGAACTAATTTTCAATTTTGACATTTTAAGTAAGGATGAAGTTAAGTTTTAAAGTGGTTGCTAAGTTGGTTGCTATGGCAGCTGCTGGAGGATTCCAGTCCCTGGTGACCAGATTCACATTAAAACATAACGGGCATCTTCTGTTAACGAAACTTCAACATCTTGAACCTTGAATTTCTCAATCGTACTTCAAGATATTTGTTGATTAGTTACTCCATTTAGACGCCTCCGCCACTTCTATTGATAGGAATAGCTTCATCAGGAGCGTAATTCAACTCTGCTGCCTTTGCAAACCGGCTTCCGGTTATCGTTCCCTTTCTCACGGCACTCATAAGCTGAAAGTAGACAAAAAACAACACATGACACATCTGAGATACGTATACTTTTGGACATTAACCAGCATATATTTGTATGGTCTATGATCATGTCCAGTTGCGGGATCCCATTGTGCATGTACATATATAAATTACAGTGGCTCAACAGAAATTAGTGCAGCCCTGCACATGAATTGATGATTGGGGCTTTATGTCCTGTATTTGTGGACTGAGGAGGACATGGAGATAAATTAAGAACTAAAGGATGATAGTCTTTCCATGCAATCAATCAATAACTACAAATTATAGCTTTGATACAAAGACTCCCACAATTGAGCAGAACTACCCAAATGGTGATTGATAAAGAACTTTCTCAATTTCTTCAGGGGTGCACTAATTTCTGTGAGCTACTGTTTATACAAAAGGGTGCAACAAAATGGCCGTGTTAATTTCATGACATTGTTAATTCTTTTGAGGCATGGTTAATTCAACAGGCCCACTGATCATGAAAGGGGATAACAATGCTGCTGCCAATGTGTGGTTTCCTAAAATCTGTTACAACATAATTTCACAATAAGTACATATCATTAGTGGCTTTACTATTTTAACAATCAGTGGGCAAGTTGTAAGGACATTGTTAAAACAAGGCAATCTAAGACACAATGAGGCATGGAAAGCAATCACCAAATCAAAGAAGTTATTCCCCCCTCCACAAGCAAAGTGAGAATTCAAGCTGTACAGGTGGTATGAATGACATAAATTTTATGAGGCAATCTTGCTGCTACAAAATTATTTTATTCAATGATTTTAGCAGAAGTTAATTATCAAAATACAAATTTATCATATACAATGGGGTGGCTATGTACTGGGTGTAGCAAAGTTGGTAAAAGCCCGTCGAAAGCATTTGGTTATAAGGTTGTGGTTCAATTCCCAAGGTTCTACTTTATTCAAGCCAATTTGGCAGTCTTCCATAAAATGATGTCATTCAAAGCCAAACCAAAAGAAAAATATACAAAGCAGTGTCAAGAGTTCAGAAACAAAATATTAGAGGTTTTGTTACACATATACGGGACCTGGTACAACAGCAATACTTTTAGAGAGCACTTGTACACATACATGTCATACGTAACGTGCAGCAAAACCTCTCTATTATTAGTTTGAGGCTTTTACAACATAAAACAGAGGCACACACAGAAAAGCATCTTAGCATGAACTTGTTCTTATTATCTTATTCTTATGGAAGAAAATATCTTTATGCTTATCACAGTCACAATACTTCACCAAAAGGAATTTATCATTGAGAAATTTTCTGTATCTTTCATGACAAAATAAATAAATTAGCATAAATTAATTAACTCATATGATCTGCGGTGCTCTTACAGCAAAAAAAATTAAACACTGAGGTGTAATAAATTTTCTAAAAAACAAATAAAAAAATTATTGAAATTTTAAAATTTACACTTTTAATTAAATAAAAATATGATTAAAATTCATTGATAAAATAACTTAAAGAGTTTTAAAAATCATACAAATTTTGGCTTACTTCATAACTTGCTACATTCTTACTGCTATCCCAATTCACCATTGTCCGTCATCTTGATATAACTTTTCCCAATTTCTTTTCCACTCCAAAGTCAAGTAAACGGCCTGAAAGGGGTCAAGTCAGGAACATTCCATTGTTAAAAGGGAGGCGAAGGTGTCAAGAAAACGTTCCGTGGATCATTCCATTCCACAGAAAAAAAAAGCCGCAGGCTGTAGTGAGTCGTAGCAACTAGTGAGTTGTTGCAAAAAGCAAGCATAAGCAAAAGCATAGTGTAGATGTGCAGTTGTCCAAAAGGAATTGGAGGTAAGGTTGGAGCTTTGTCCAAAGGGATGGCATTTAGTTTAAAGCGTTGAAGTTTAGTTCAAAGAGAAAAGAGGTAAGTTCAAAGGAATGTAGTTTATTGACTTTATTCCGAAGGGTTGGAGCATGGTTTAAAGGGTGGAACATAGTCCAAAGGGGCGGAGCTTAGTCCAAAGAGGCGGAGCTTAGTCCAAAGAGGCGGAGCTTGGTTCAAAGAGGCGGAGCTTAGACCAAAGGGGTGGTGCTTAGTTCAAAGGGGTAGTGCTTAATTCGAAGGGGTGGAGCTCAGTTCGAAGGGAGGAGGTTAGTTCAAATGGCTGGATTCTTGTTCAAACTTCAAAGGTGTTGAAGCTTAGTGCAAAGGGTTAGAGATAATTTAAAGGGGAGGAGCTAAGTTCAAAGGGTGGAGCTCAGTCCAATTGAGTTGAGCTCAGTTCAAAGAGGTTGGACTTTATTTCAAAGGAAATGAGCTTAGTCCAAAGGGCAGGAGCTAAGTTCAAAGGGTTGGAGCTTGGTCCAAAGGGGATGGAGCTTAGTGCAATGGGATGGAACCTAATTCAAAGAGTTGGAGCTCAGTTCATAGGGTTGGAGCTTTGTACAAAGGGAAGGAGCTTAGTTCAAAGGGGAGGAGCTTAGTCCAAAGGGGAGGAGCTTACTTCAAAGGAGAGGAGCTTACTTCAAACAGGAGGACCTCAGTTCGAAGAGGAAAAAGCTTAGTTAAAATGGTTGGAGCCTTGTTCAAACTTCATAGGTGTTGGGGCTTAGTGTAAAGGGATAGAGCTTAGTCCAAAGGGTAATAGACAGTTTAAAGGGGAGGAGCTAAGTTCAAAGGGATGGAGCTTAGTCCAAGAGAGTGGAGTTAATTCAACGAGGATGGACTCAAGGTTCAAAGGGGATGAGCTAAGGCCAAAGGGGTGTAGCTAAGTTCAAAGGGTTGGAGCTTACTCAAAAGAGGATGGCGCTTATTTCAAAGGATTGGAGCCTAATGCGAAGGGATGGAGCCTAATTCAAAGGGTTGGAGCAGAGTTCAAAGGGGTTGAACATTAGCACAAAAGGATGGAGCTTAGTTCAAAGGGTTGGAGCTTTGTACAAAGGGATGGAGCTCAGTCCTAAGAGGAGGAGCTTAGTTTAAAGTTTGAGAGCTTAGTTCAAGGAGAAGGGGAGGAGCTTAGTTCGATGGGTTGGAACTTTTTGCAAAGGGGTGAACTCAAGTGTTAAGGAGTCAAGCTTAGTCAAAAGGGGTGGAGACATTTGTTAAATCTATTGGCGATTAGCAAATACCCCAGGTTAGTTGAATGTATGAAAGGGCATCAGAAAATGGACTGATAAAAACGCGAAACGACACTTTCAAAGCATCAGGTATGATACTCATAAGAGTGGGGCAGGCCGAAGATGTGCAGATGAAAGTGGTGATGTGAAATTGTGAATGTAAGCAACGTATAAAGCAAACTATATGACAAGGCTGTGTCATGTTAAGATGCTTTTTCCATGTGTCCAGTTTTAAAATGCACAAAAATTATTCCCAATTTGGCCTGTTTCAACAAAAAAAGAAAGAACTAAAGTGAAAGAAGAAACAGAAGGGAAAATGGTATAATATAATAAAACAACTTCTATAAATAGCATTGCAGAAGCAAGAAAGTTACCCAGAAAACCAAGAACTAGAACATAAATTCAAAGAAAATAACAAAACCTCCAAATAATGAATATACAACACCAAGTCAAAAGAATGAGAATGCTATGAGTCTACAATAGAGACCAAGCAAGAAAATCAAGACTGCTTTTCTAAATGTTTTTTTCAAATCAACATTAAAGATACAAGGAAAAGTAAAGCTTCCTAAAAGCAATTTTCAAATTGACCATATTCTTGCAATTATGGATAATTTGATCAAAGCAACATTTTTACCAATTATTCACTACTCTATCATATCCATTCTCTTGATTATCTGAATGCAAACAAACAATCTTAGTATAATATAAATTTGTAAAAGCTCAATTTAGGATCATTAAGGGTTGTTTTTCAATCGGGGTACGCTCTGGAAAGTGACACGAGATCCAAAATACCAGAAATACAATGCATATATGTGGAAAAAACCTTACAAAGAATGATTGAACATACTGAGAGGGACCTACAGTAGCGAAAAAATTATTCAAATCGGTTGATAAATGCCCGAAAAAAATTTATTTGTGTCATTTTGACCAAAATTGACTGTCTCATTTGCAAATTACGCAAATATCGCTTCAGATTTTTCAGTCCTCACCTAACAGTAAGTTTTAACCAATGTGAATATGCTTTCAACATGGTCCCGAGAGTTCAACATTAGAATTACATGAAACAACTATGATTAGTCTCTTCAGAATCCTGCATTTAATACTTGACGGTCAATTCCGTCAAATATTGTCCTCTCCGAAATTGGGTCGGCTAAAACAGTGAAAACATCAAATTAAGAGTATTTTTATTTTACAGAAATACTCCTTCAATAGTTTAGACAACGTTTTTTTAAGTTTTTCACTTCAGTTGTACCAACTGCGCGATACTCGTAGCACGGAAAACGCCGAAAACAGCTTTCCGTCAAATCTTGTCCTCTCCGAAAAATGAGGAAAAATGGCTGTTATTTCCTTACAAAAGGATTTACCTGACTTTTAAGACTTTGAAATTGTAGTGCTAATAGGTTTTGAGACACTGACAAAGCACATCTCACTAACATTAATGCTTATGCTGAATTGAGCCTGTCAAATGTCATTGTCCTCTCCGAACCAAAAGTTGGGTTTCTTGGTGGTATCATATCCAAGGGCATAATCTTGCTAATTGCTGTCCCTAGCCATTGATATTTAGTATGTGCACAATATGCAATGTAATTTGTCATTTTGAGTTATTTTTAACTGCTCAAATGCTCCAGTGCCACCTCCTGTGGACTCCTCAGAACATGGTTGATATACATATTTCTTTTTCAATTGCTTAAAGAGAGATTTAAATACCCCACTACTTGCGATGTTCTCATGGTTGTTTTGCCTTATTATTTCCTTTATAGTTAGGTCATTCAAATTAATTTAATCATTACCTGGTACACCCTAACGTATGAATGAAGCCGTTCTACTCTTTAAGGGGGAGAGGACAAATGTTTGACAAGAAAAGCAATTGTAGTTTTCTGCTTGCCTTTGCCTTAAACGATATTGCTCGGTTAGCTGGATAGACACTAATGAGTAATATAATAAGTGTCATTACTATGTCTGAATGAACAAGCAATATATATGTAGTATACGTCTCACAAATTTCTGCAGAAATGAAAACTCTATAGTGCCAATAAGAACTATTGTATTTGCGAACATACATAGCTTTAATTACAATTTTAAAGAAAACGAAAAGGTATCCTTAGTCACCTAATTCTATGACGAAAATTTGTTTCAAGGTCTGATTCGTCCACAACTGCGAGAAGTATGCCACAGAGACTTTATATTATAAACATTGTCATGTCAAAATAAGTGTCCTCTCCGAATGAATTTATGTTGTCGTATTTGTTAACTTCAGCGGGTCATACCATGACTATCAGTACGAATAAACTGTTGAAATTTGGTGGAGTTGTTCTATTTTTTCTTGCAGACCAGTCAGTCTGTGAAAATGTGGGGTCAATGGCAGATAGGAGTTGCTATGTAGAAGATATAGTATTGTTATCGGAAAAATGGTTCCCAAAATGTTTGTTTTTCTTAGTATAGACAAAGTGCTTGGCCAAAATTAAGCAAGTAAGATTATTTTTCATTGCCATATGTCTATCTACCCACTCAGCATAAGCCGATACAATGAGGAACGCTATAAACCAGTAATAGAGGGATGGGCATGATAGTTGTTTTTGGTCAAATTTATCAATACCACAACACAAAATGTCAAATAAAAAAAAATTCAGAATACTTGTAGCCCTAAAATTTTCAGAAATTCAAGGCAAGATATATTGCAATAGAAAAAAGTTAATTTGGTGAAAAATAAAAGACCCTTATTTTTGACCCCCTTGAGACAAAACCATGTACCCCGATTGAAAAACAACCCTTAAGAACCTCTGATGATGTACATCTGATGAATGTTTCTACCCGGTTTAAATAATTTCAATCTTCTGACTTAGCTAAAAAATTCAACTCTAAATTAAACTTCAGTAAACATAAATATCATACAGACATGCATTTATAATATCAAACATGCATATCAACCCTTGTTTTTGCCCATAAATACTAGCTATTGCACAAACTATTTGTATAATTAAAATAAATTTATAATATTATGAGTTTGAAATCCAAGTTACCGCAAGTCAATAAATACTGAGAAACAAAAGCTATTTTGAGTTTGTTAGTTGGTTGGTTATTTTCAATTAATTAATGTTCTTCTATGGTGCCAGTTCGATAAGCAGATTTGCTTTTCTGGCTTCCATAACTTTTTGGTCTAATAAATTAATCAATCAATCAATCAATCATGTTCATTCAAAATCTAAGAGAAGCATGTATATGTAAGAAATTAAGTGAATGAAATGAAATGCCGTAGAGCTCAAATAAACAACAATAGCCGACTGCCACAAAAACTTTGGAAAGATAAATGTTATAGCACAGATGACCAACTATGGATCATCCAACATCATTACAAAGATAACCTCGGGAAACATAGCCAGAGTGAGATTTGAACCTATGTCCATATGCGTACCAAGCAAACATCAACCAGTGTGCCATGACGTCATATCGCATATGTGATAGGATTCGCCAAATCAAATCAAATTCTATGGCTTTTGTCTACATAGCTAATACACAATCTCATGTCTTATATTTTATGTCTTATCCTTATGTCTCAGACTCAGTATGCATGTTTTACATAGATTACCAACTCAGGACATCTCTCCATACAATATCTCTGAGACCTAATATATTTCTCAAACTTATAATTGATTTCAGCTCACATATATGTATCCACAGAAGCAACATATATATACAATGTATCTCATCATTGCAGAGTTTTTAGCACAACATCCATGAAACATTCACTTATCCTACACATTATACAGATCTGAAATTGTCCTTTTTGTGCATGCAACATACATAATTGCTATTACCTTAACCGCCTTTGAAAATCAAGAAACGAAAATCAAAATGTCGTCAGAAAAGGATATCTATGACCAGGCAAAGATGCATACAAAATAAGTTATTGAAACTACAGTACCAAGGCCACTAATTGACTAGTCTACTTTCAGGGATTCGAATAGAGAGAAAAACCAATTGCAACAAAATAACACCACTCAGTTGTACCAAGATCATACATTTCATTCAAATAAAATTAGGGGAAAGTGCAATATATCAAGTTTGTAGAATTATAATTTTTTTAATTTTGTCAATAAGTCAGCCAGTTACAAGCAAAGGAAGACTGTTAAGTCATTTTGCAAAGCAAAGTTAGTTCAGGAAGAACAGAAAAAATTTAAAAGGAAATGATGAAAAAAAAATTTTGCGCTTAAGCATGTCAAGATTTTGTATATACTTCCAACTTAGAAAATGTTGCTTTATGACAATCTTCTTTCTTTAAAATTTTTTTTTTTTTCAATTAATATCTAAAACTGATTACATTACATCGTTTGACATCTACATTTAATTTAAAGGGACAAATGAATACAGAAAAATTTTGATTGAAAAATTTTCAGCACACATTTTCAAAATTTTCAGTAAATACCAAATAATTACAACAGGGAATGGATGATCCAATGTGAAAGAGAAAATTTCAAAATTTTTGATAATTTATGCAAAAAACGATCAAATTTCTAGAATTAATATCATTTCGAAATTCAAGGATATATAAGAATTTTCACTCGGAATTCAATATTTTGAGGCTGCATTACGAACTTTAGGACAAATCTCCTTGATAAGGTCAATAGAAGTTAGAAATCATGCTTACATAAAGCTTATATCAAACTTAAAAGTCATACGTTTCAATGCACTTCATCAGGGATATCAAAATCATATGGAAACTAATTAAATCTACTTACAATCCAGCAACGGATTTATAAGGGTATGTCATGCTCATTCCAGTACTAGCAGGCACATCGGTGAAAAAATAATGCCTATCTAGTATCTAGGCACTAGATAGTCTTAATATAAAGTGCAATACATACATACCACCTTTATTTGCACAAGGATGTATAGGGTATAAAAGAAATAATGAAATTGAGTCTTTTACCTGTAAGAATTCTCCCAAGTCCACTTGGCCGTTTCGGTTCAGATCAACCTCCGACAGAATTTCGTGAAGCTGGTCCTCACTGACGTACTCCTTTTGTTTCTAAAATAAATGAAATGACATTTTTGATTAAAATACTAAATCTGATTTATGGGATTTCTTCCAAAATATAACAAATTAAAGAGAACCCAAAACAAAAAAGAATTGTAGGAGATAACGGAAGAACGGACACCCTCTATTGGAAATCGGGCATTAACGTCCGGGGTCCTCAGTTATATTTTGCCTCCTTCCACTGTCAATGTCCAGCTTAGACATAATTTATTCCAGGCTAGTACATTTAAAGCTCTGGGATTTCGGTCAGGTTAAACTAGATGCAGCACAGGATTAGGGACCATCTGGCGCATGGAATACTGTCCCACAGGGACTAAATGTCCGCTTTATATGTACACAGAAGTGACTGAAGTCAGAATCCAAAAACATCATTTCAGCATTCAGTTGCTTCATATTTTCTGCAAATTTTATTTCTATCTCAGTGGTCTAGAAGGGGCCTAGGCCTCCAGGCTCCACCCTGGATCCGCCGCTGTATTTGCATACGTTTCCAACATAGATAGATAGATAGGGTAAATTTCATGCTTCTTCAATGCAAGTTTATATTTTTGGAAGTTTTAAATGAAATAGCCCAAATTGTTACAGAAATCCTTGCACAATATTTACCTTGAAGTAAGTTCTCAGATCGTTAACAGTGATGTATCCCTTGTTGCTGGTGTCCAGCCCCTGGAAGCGTTTGATGTACATGTTGATCTCGTCTTTGGTGAAGTTGATGGGAACATTGGCGCTTTGCGTCTTCAAGTCACGGCCCATCTCCAGGCGCAGGAACCTCTGCACTCTCTCGCGCTCTTCCTGAAAAAGGTAAAGGAGTAATGGATTATAATTTGAGGGAGATGTTTTGAAGTTGAACAACAATTAAATAGAATGTCTGAGTTCTATAGTCAAACTTGCCACCTGTGTCAGGAGGAAACTTGGCATTTCTTCCATTAAGTGGGTTAAAATAGCTGGCCAACTTTCCCCCGAATTGCCAACTTTACCCCGTTTTACAGTACTCGTTATTCCATCAAAATTTGACAGAGAATATTTGAAATTGCTCAAGACGCCAATGTTAGGTCTGAGTTTCATATAGTCTACTTCTAGGACTATGCCATCACATACTCGGCCAGCTTGACATGATATCAACATTTGATAGACTTGCAGATCATTCACAAACTGCCTCGCTCTCCCGGAGTGCACACAGTAAACCGAAATATATCCAAGTTTAAAAAGATTCACGTGGACAATTACAACAAATGAAACATGTCCAGTAACATATATTTTATAGATGCTAATTGCTAAGGCCACTCATCAGATTCATCATCTACATTATTCTTGGAGGCTGTTATAATCACCGTGAATTCATGGGACAACAAGGCATTTATTGCTACAGTCAACACAAATGTTTTTGAATTGGCAAACCAGAAAAAAACTTTACATAAACTTCACAAAAGTGCAAGCTTAGGTCTACGCATGACCTATTTGTTGAGTAATCGGGAGAATAGAGAAATCACACTGAGAAAGTGCACTTTCAAGCAGCCCTACAGTAGATAAAACAGCTGAAAACTATTGAAGCCGGACTCCTCCCTACTATCGGGGAGAATTTCACCCTCCCTGGCTAATAACAACGAAAAACAAGTCCAGGTTCAAGACAAACCACAATATGTCCTAAGGACGGAAGACCATTAAAGTCTGAAGTGCAATATTATTACAATTACCTCCTTTTTCTGATTTGTCCATTTCAACTCTTCTGCAAGGATGTCCAACACCCTGGGAAGGGCTTCTTCTGCAGCATGGACGTTCAAGAAAGCCAAGCGAGTTCTTCTGGCAATGATGTCCACAGCTGTCATGGCGTATTCTCTTACAGCGTAATTGACCTGCAAGAAAAATATTTGGATTAAAGTAACCTTCAATAATCAAGAGATTAAATCAATGCAGGCAAAGTACTGAGGTGATCACTCCGCCTAAGTTCAGTTGCACACAAAAAATGAGTTCCAACTTCCAAAAGCCATCTTTTGTGTTTTGGCCAATTTTCAATATCTTACCAGTTTTAAATGCGCATTTCTTCTTCAGTATTAGTTCTCAGTAGAAATTTAGACCCCCAATCACAAACATGATCAAACTAATGTGGAAATAGCACGTTGTACAAGCAGGATCTAGGCTGCGCCTAGATAATTATTCTCTCGTTCAGCAGGCTACACATAATAGTATCCTCTCTTAGCAGGCTCTAGTCCACATAATATATAGGCCTACAACGACCTACATGTATTACAATGGGGTGGCAGATCAAATTGAAACACCCATAAAACAGTCCACTCACCTCGGCTTCAATGTAAGGGTACTCCTCATGAAGCCTCTTTCCTACAACTGGCCACCTCTTTCCCGTCAATTGAGCTAATTTTGCTACCTTGAAAGCTCTGTCTCCATAAGTATTGGCTAAATGCTGGGCTACCTACAAAGTCAAAAGATCAACAAGATATAAATATTTGCCGCAATTATGTAGGTTAAAAGACTATAACTTCAATGGAAAAATACAACAAAAATTTATTTTGAAAGAAAAGGAATACGGAAAATAAATTGACAACAAATTCTTTCCCCAAACTTACATCACTGTCCATTCCGAAATCCTGAATTAGTCGAATGAAGAGGGTCGGTGACCACCCGTGAGCGCCCTCTAGTAGCAGACCTTTGGTTACGCAGCCTCTGTCTGGTTTCAGACCACAGACTTCCACAGCTTTGTCGATTGTTTCTTCTGCCATTGATCTGTATGTTGTCCACTTGCCACCTAAAATATAGGATAGGATAAATTTATTTTCACAACATTTGTAGACACAGCATATAGATACATCAACAAGGTTCTCAATTTTCCATAAAACTTGGGATACATCTAGAGTTGAAACCTGGCCAATTTTTGCTGAAAATTATGAAGTGACAATTGAAGAAACACAGGATTTCTGGTTTTCGCAAAGGATGGATGATTGGGACTTCACATCTTGCATCTATGCACTCAGTAGATATACCACTTGGGACAGGAAAAGGACACAGTACAGTGGTACCTGCGTTGTAATACCCCCTGTTGTAAGACCGACTTGTCTTATGTGACCGCCTTTCTCCCGCACTATTAAAGTAGTACTTTTAGTGCATTTTTCACGAAGACGAGAGGCCGCACCCCCAACGAGAGACCGCTTCATTGCCGCAGAAGGGGTGGTCTTATAATGCAGGAACCACTGTCCTCGTAATGAGACAAAGAACAATTGAACTGTTGTCCACCATAGGTCCAGGTGACTCAGATAGAGCTGGAAACAAACCTGGGACCCAGACACATTTTGACATATCACTGTATCATCAGACACTAAATTGAATTGAATTGAGCAATTTTACCTGCAATTGTGACCAGATTGGAGTCCGAGACTTCAATAATATGATTCCTAGCGATGGACTGCGTGTCTTTCTTGTTGGGATTTAACACCAGGGGGCGAATGCCGCTCCAGGCCGAAAGAACGTCTCCTCTTCTTACTGGAATGCAAAGTAAAGAAAGTCTCATTTTTACGCAAAAGGTTACATAACTTAGCTAGCTACTCACTAAAGAAAAACGCACTTATTTTTATTTTTGTCAGTGTCACAAATATGAAAAAAAAAAAATTAACTTACCATTTACATCAGGATGTAGGTAATTGCGAACTTCTTTGAGGATAAATTGAATCTCGTCCTCACTAGGCTCCGGGTTGTCCGTCACACGACAAGGACTGTCCGTTGTACCTGGAATAGCAGCAAGAATTAGATTTCGAGGACTGCACATCCACCCATGCTGGCTATTGAACTATCTTCAAGACATTATTTATATGTGACCTAACAATGTCATTTAATATTCAAAATTTTCGTTCAAGCTTAGTCGCACTTCAGGGCAATTCCGTGAAGTCTGATTTACAGATTTGACACCTGTGTAGCTTGTGTAGCCCTACCATTACACCTCAGCTATGAGGCCAGGTAATAGGGGCATCATACAAGCGGTCAACCAAAGCTCCACGTGTAACAGGGGCTGAGCTACATGGCAAAATGTCACCATGTCTGACATACACTGGAGTCTGGACCAATCACAGACAATGGACGAAACCTATCAGCCAATAGTTTAGAAGTATTCAGCTTAAGTAACACTACGCTTCCTGGTGAGAATTTAGAGAAGCTTCAGTGAACCTGGTCTATTTAAAATATATACTGAGGACCATCGGGGTTTAGCTAGGGCAGCATAAAGACCTTTTGAAGATCAGAATTGTTTTGTATGGTATATTGAATTGTCAGAAATTAAATGGTAGTTGAGAATGAACGAAATGAAGTTTTTACCTGCTAACGTAGAGTTCTGCCAAGGAAGGAAGAAGATGACACGACCATCGGAAGTGGAAGGGTCAAGCAAACCCATGTTGGACGGACTGAAATAGATTGATCAACAATTCAATATAAGGTATACAGACTGAAAAAGAGACATGTATGTTAACCACATGTACGACTAAATTATCTGAATTTCACTCAACTATTTACATATTATCTCAACTTTTCCATAAGTTCAAGTATGGCCTGAAATAGAGCCGATAGGTTGTACTCCAATGAGTCGAAGTAACACATCGTATTTACACGAATAATTAAGTGACTACCAAATTAAAGTCCTACCTTAAATAAGCACCCCTTTAGAGTGGTGTTGAAAAAAATTAATTTATAATGTTTTAATACTCAAATAAGTATCTATCTCAAATAAGGGCATAGGCTAGATGGGGCTGGGAAAAAATATTGGGCCTTGGCTCTTCTTTGAGAAAATACGGTAAATTGAGAAAATACTTTGTGAGTACAGCAACAGGTGTGTGCCTCATCCTAACTGATTGATAACCATGAGCACATTGATAATCATAACTTTGTGGTCGACTTCAACAGCTGTGCAGAGCAGAAACTGTGAGCAAAAGAATAGTCTTAGATTTGATGTGAGGTACATTCAACAGTTTCCGTAGTGTAGTGGTTATCACGCTCGCCTAACACGCGAGAGGTCCTGGGTTTGAAACCCAGCGGAAACATTTTGGAAAAATTTCAGGAAGCACAAGAAACGAGCAAATTCTGAGCATTTTTACTAAAAGGGCACCTGATACTGAATCTAATCTGTGTGGCTGCCTTTTTTAAATTCATCTGGTTGATGAATAATTAATATTTTATATTCGAGACCAAGTTGGCATTGAACAAAATTTTCTGATGGCTTAAACACAATGAACTTCGTATAATATCAACCCCTCGCTTAACCAGACTGTCCTAGTTGATTGAAAATGCATGACTGTCCTAGTTAATTGGAGTGGGTGACTGTCCTAGTTGACTGAAAATGTATGCACTAATAACTTTTTCAAGTTCCCACTAAACCTTCGTCCTGCGATTCATTGATGGATTAAAATCAACTGAACCACTAAAAAAAAAAAGGTCAATTTCAACACCTGTGGAACCTAGTAAAGAAACCCAATTTTGATTTGCAAACAGGTTCAGTTTCTGTGAGTTTCCGTAGTGTAGTGGTTATCACGCTCGCCTAACACGCGAGAGGTCCTGGGTTCGAAACCCAGCGGAAACATTTTGAACACCATTGTTTCAGCATAAAACCAAGGATTGAGCAATTAATTCACAGCTGTGAGAGGATTTTTCCATCCGTTTTAGTAAAGCTGATAGAAAGATAAATATGCAGTGCAGCCTTCAAGCCAAGTTCTTGGCGCTCATGAGGGATGACTCACAAGATGGCAGAGAAAGCGGCAGTCAGCCTGTTCTCAATCACCATATAAGGGACCCAGTGTTCCAGCTAGGCCCTTTGAGCATGGTGCCGCGCAATGCCCGACCCTCGTCCCCCATGTCCAAAACTTCTTTTTTTGGAAACAATTTTTTTCTTCTTTTCAAAAGTGCCCTAGAAAATGTATGCCCGAATCGATTCCTAGCTGGAACACTGGCCCGGACCTCATAATTTTAAATACAAGAGGCCACCAATTTAACATTTCATGACCCCTCACCTGTAGTAGTTGGGCAGCACAACGTGGACCCCTGAAGACGGCTGGCAGATCCTTCTTGTTTCCTGTTTGTCCATCACCCGAATGAAGTCTGTGTAGGGCCCTGTGGCGTTGATCACACATTTCGCTTTTACGTCATATTCTTTACCTGCAATTACATATTAAACACATATAGCACATGCAAAACTTCAATAGATCGAGCAAAAATATTTAATGTAGCAGTACTTTTGGACCAGATAAATATATTTCTGTCAAACATTGAGAGATGTCAACCTTGAAAATGCTCCAAGAGCGAGATTTCTAAACTCAAGTAGGCCTACTAACAAATAGCAATATGAAGGATTTACCTTGAATACCTTCGTAGTGGATTAATTAAAACATGAAAAAAGTTTTGAAAGTGACAAAAGCTTTGTGAGAGTCTCACTAACAAAGAGTGAGACTTGACATATCAGCAAAGATTGTTTGTGAACAACGTTGAAATTTTGATTTCAGCACCTAAGAGGAGAACCCTAAAACTAGCTGAAAAGTGTGACAGACTTTTATCAAGACACAAGGACACGAGGCCACAGACAAGTCTTAGATGTCTGCCCTTCAAGCAGAAATTACACATTTATATAAACCCTTAAAAAAAGAAAAAAAAAAAAATATATACACATTAAACTTACCAGAAAACCTTTCCCTGACCCTAGCACCAGCCACGACCTCCTTGCCCTCAGCGTTAGTCGTCTTGAGGAGGCCAATGACCTCCGTGTGGTTGACGGTTGTGCATCCTAATCTAGCAGCAGTTAAAGCGATGGCCGTGCACATTCTGGCATCATCATGTTGGCCTATGATATAATGAAGAAACAAGGAGAGATTAGATTTAAACGTCAAACAAAGGTTTGTTATTCAGTGGTTATATAAGTTAGCAATATGGAAACAACACTGAACATAGGGAGACAATGGTACAAATTTAGCAATTTATGTCATTGTCAGTCACTCGCAGCAATGAATCAGTCCATCGTAACTCAATTTCAATAATTTTAACTCTGTTGTTTATCTTTTGATACAATTGTTGTGTTAAATCATTTTGTTATTTTGCGAATATCTTACGAATATTGCATGTGTATAATATTAATAGGTCAATAAATGATCAATCAATCTATCTATGAAAAACACTCAACTATACACATTTGTACCCAATGTCAAATATGATGTTTCAAAAATTGATCAATTCAATTACCTATCTAGTCATATATATTATACAATAAGTTATTGCATTTAACTTTGTGATAGAAATCCTGTATTGTAAAAAGAATTCAACTTTGTCTTCAGGTAAATTAGATCTTCAAACAGGCATACTGAAATCTGGCACAGATCACAATATTTCCGCCAAGGCCTATGTCTAATAAATTAACTTTAATACTTGATAAAAAATTTGGTCATAACTTTTACATTTTTATCTCAATTTCATTATTTACATGAATTGAATAAATCTACAAAATTTTAAAAGAGCACCCCAGGTGGGACTCGAACCCACAACCTCCGGATTAGAAGTCCGACGCGCTATCCATTGCGCCACTGGGGCAGATGACTACCCATGCCACAACTACAACATACCATTTCTATTTTTAGCCACATTCAAGGTTTATTAAAAGCTTTATTTACGTTTTCAGTTTATATTCTGACTGTTATGCTTTTAATTTAACCTATTTTGCAGACAAACAGTGGACTTTTTCATCAAGGGGTTGTGGTCACTCAACCGTAACATTTTGCTTACTTTGTGGATTCACTCAGTCATTGTCATTTAATTAACTCTAAATCTATCCTATTTCAACTTTATCATTTAATGGCAACAGCTATCACTTTAATATTATCTAAAAATACATAAATAATAATGAAATAATACAGATACATAAATTACATATGCTCAAATAATGACTTATTTAAGTTATTAGTTATGCACTGTTGAGCACAACTAATCTAAAAACAAGTGAACAAGGAGCGCTCATTCATGAGGTTCAAATTGAAAAACCAATATAATTATATGTGTATAAACATTTGAAAAATACTAAAGATAGGCACTGCTATTCATTTGGTGGCAATGACCCTCTCAAGAAAAATAACCATAATATATGTATTTAACCTATCTACACTGATCTAAACATAGAATGGGTAAAGAGACATTGAACTTGACTTTGACAGAGATTAAACATGTTAAATTATACTGTCTATATAAATTGAAAATTTGTTTTCTCAATAGAAGATCAATTAATCACACAATGCCGGGTTAATTATTAAATCTAATCTAATTTTAGATTTTGCCAAATATCACATCAATAATATTTGCAAACATACATTTTATATATGAATATTGAATCACATTTTATCATTTCATTACACAATCATAACATATAGCAGTATAGATAGATAGATATCTGTTATTATCGTGTTTATCTATCTACCTATCCATCTATCTAGCAATCAATCAATCAATCTGTCTGTCGATCTTATCTAACTATCTATCTTGAATGTATCCTTGTATCTATCTATCCAGATGGAATTACAATTTATTATTCACAAATACAGCTGATAACTAGATGAAGCATAGGATAAGGGATCATCCAGTGCATGGAATGCTGTCCCACAGGGACGAAATGTCGCCGCAATAATATATTTTTATTTATACATAAGTCAGAAGCCAAACACTTAAGACAGAAAGAGTTAAATTGAACCATACTCTACTCAGTTTTACCATAAGGGGGTACCCCCAGGGGCACCCCGGCAAGGTATGTCATTTTTAAAATGAATCATTGCATGTTGTACTGATGGTAATTGTTTGGCAAGTTGACAACTGAAAAGTTCAGGATACATGACAACATTGACCATATGGCTAGAATCTATTTATAGATCAATGTCAATCAATGGGCAAATGTTGTGAAGATGTGCAGACATAAGGTAAGGTCCCAATAGATTGATTGACAGTATAAACATCCCTCAAAGAAACAAGATTTTTTCAATTACTTACAAATTGGGCCTAACAATACCCAATACTCATTACCTAGTAGCTTAGGCCCATGTGTTTTGAATTCAATGAATTAATAGGCTTAATTAGGCCAACAACATTTCAAGAGGTATAGTAGGCATTCATTTCTTGATATTCTACAACTAATTAAAGTTCCTGAAATCAAATTGCATGGGCTCAGCCTAAAACTGCATGTTGACAGCTGGTGTAGAAGTTGAGATATCATAATTCATGATTTTCTAATGAAATCAGGTGATTTCTTTAATCAGGGGTCAAAGTTTAAGAAAGTCAGGTAAGAGAGGAGATTAATGGCAAAAACAGTGTACGTCATTGTTGATGTCTAGAGCAACATAATGTCAACTTGAAAACAGTGCAACAAAAAGATTCAGACTCTTGGCGCCGTATAGTCTGTCATAACAATGCAGATTATTATTGTTATGGAAACAATATATTAACTAAATATAAACATTTCTGAAAAAGCTAATTAATTTATTAATCCCTTTCACCAAAGTCACAACAAAATTAAATAACACGCACATTAACGCAAACATAACTTCAATGGAATGAAGTTTCATTCCACGCCACCAAGCAAGCGACGGCCTGGACAGGCCCGCCACAGAGTAGCCGGCAGATCTAACGATCTAGCCGGCGACAAATATCTATCAAAATAGATACCTACATATTTATCAAGGTAGAATCACAGTTTCTATCAATCTGTATACTTATCTATCTATCTACGCAGAATCACAATTTCGTACTTACCATCATAATAAACTAAAGCACCGACCAGTTTGTCCCTCTTCAGCATGGGGAAGAGTTCCAGGGCTTTCGCCTTTGATAAGTAATACGAAGGTTTGAGTAACTGACGTCCAGCTACCAAGTCATAAGCTTTGATGCCAGCCCAGTAGTACGGAACTTGCCATAATCTGGAAATAAGAAATATAATATAGATATATAGTATGAGGAAATATTTATTCTGAGAAATAATGGACATCATTTCCAAGGAAATAACTTTCATTTAAGGAGCTTTACAAGGAAGCCCCCCCCAAAAAAAAGAGAAACTGCATCAACAATGAATGTCCAGAGTATGATTAACTAATTATTAGATTTTACTGATGGCTTAATACACAGGAAATGAATTTGTTTCTACATTCTTCAAAAGGGCAGTTATTTATTGATTTCAGAGCCTTTTTTTCAAAACTTTCTTCAAAATTATGTCGTAATAAACTATCAAAGATAGAAATTCAAAAGTTTCATAGAATTTATTAATATAATAAATTCTATGAAACTTTTGAATTTCTATCTTTGATAGTTTATTATTATATAGCTGCACCAGACGTTTACACACTGAGTATATGATTTCAAAAAGATTAAAGTTTTTTAGATCGCTGTCTGATTTTCATACATTAATTAAGATAATTTGTAAGAGCAATTGCATAAATGCATACGTTTTCATTGTGAGGGAATTGCATACAACAAAGGGTTTTCAATTATTTTTTCATATATTGCACAATTAGTCATGGAGTTCAATTAGGGATACTCTCGGTGATAAAGTGTACAGCATAATACTTACTTGTAAACTGGCAACATAATAGGAAATGGATATGCAAGATGAGGGGCAATGTCTATCAAATTTGCTCGTTCTGCTAAAGCCTCTTTCACCATTTTATACTGGAAATAAAATGAAAATGAGTCTTATTTCTTTTCCAACTAGGCAACCCAGTTGTAAGTATCTTTAAATTTAGCTATTTCATAATTAATCATAATTTTCCAAACCTGTTCCAAATCCAAGCCTAGAATAGCTTTCTGCAGGTATCGGACTCCTCCATGAATAAGTTTTGTACTTCTACTGCTGGTTCCGGATGCAAAGTCAAATTTCTCTATTAGGGCCGTAGATAAACCTGAAAATAGATCAATTTACAAACAATTACCATTATGATAAAAGACCTTTTAAAAATCTTATCTAGCACTAGCAGTCATCATTTTAGCAAGCTTGTGAATTTTGCAAAAATGTATCATATTGAGTCAATGCAAACAATTAGCAATTTTATTATTTTCATTTCATCACATTGGTATTGGACATCAGAAAAGAAATACACAAACATAATTACTTTTACTGGCTTTTGTTAGACAGAAAAAAAGGTCGGCATGTTTCAAGTCGGATTTTGTCTCACTAAGCTTTGGTCTCAATTAAATGGGGTTTCTTTCATGCAGTATTGATAGGTAAAACAGAAATTCCTTCATGATCGACTTGCTTTGGTTTGCAACAGAACTTCTGTGGGTCACAGTTTGCTGTTGCGAACTTGGAAAAACTGATAAGACACCTTTTTGGTTTTGTTAGTGAAAGCCATACCTGTGACTAGTGACAAACACTATGTTTCAAATTGTAAATTTAATCTGCTCAGTTCTATCTCAGCTGTTGCACAGACATGATGTGCAAGGAAACAGAGATGGAATTGTAAGTACATTTCATTTATACTGTAAGCTGAAATACTCTTTTACTGGAATTTAATTTTTGTATCATTTGTGAATTGTGATTTATTTTATTCTGTGTCACAAGTCAAACTTATAATAACTAACTTCTTAGAAGTTCTTTTAAGACAGAATGTTGAATTGAATCTATTCAGTGAAAGAAATGGTCTGAAACTTGTTGAGCCACACAACCTTGCAGCTCTCCTTTGCTTTGGTTTAAGTTAAGTTTTAAAACTGTAACAATCTTGAAATTAAGCAGGCAGTGAAACCATTCCCTAAATGTTATGAAGACGATATTCGGGAGTCCCTGAATCTAGCACCTGCTCAATTCAAAATTCAGATTTTTCCTGGGAAAGAAATCTTTAAAACAACTAAAACGGTAAAAATCATAACATTACCTCTACTGACTGCATCGAGCGCCACTCCACAGCCAGTGGCGCCACCGCCCACCACCAGTACATCATACTCTGTGTCTTCTAGTTTGGCTAATTGGTCGTCTCTGCTTAGTAGGTGCCCAGAATGAGCACTAGATGGGTCAAAGTCGGAAGCTGCCTGAACTGCACTTACTGATACCTGAAAAAAAAAAGTTATGAAAATATTGGAAATGTGCAGAATTAATAATATCCATAAATGATCCAGGGACAGGATAAGACCAACTTCCAGTGATTGCTAGAGACTAGCAGTCCCTGCTAGTCTAAATATTGGAAAGGTGTGATATAACTCCTATCCATACTATTTATCCCTGCACCAAACAACATTTAACTTAAATTTAAATTTAACTTGAGGAAAATAACTGCAAGATAAAGAACTGATCTGCAATTAATAGCCAAATTTGTTATTGGCATTATCTAATTTCTTCATAAAACTGTAACTAGACAAAAGCCTGATCTGGAGCACTTGTATATTCTTTGACATACACAATACATAGGTAGACAAATATAAAAGATAGCTAGACAAATGTAAAAGATAGCTAGACAAATGTAAAAGATAGCTAGACAAATATAAAAGATAGCTAGACAGATACATCGATGGATTAGGCAAGTGCAGTCCTATAAAGCTCTCTCAGGCCAGTTCTAATGCAGCGAAAGCAGAACTTAAGGTGACTCGAGCATGGTGGTTTGATCATACAGATTTTTCTAAAATTTTGCACAGGTACTCTATGGGACCCATACATTTCAAAAATGAAAAACAAAAAAATTTCACCGACTCGTTTGGTTGCCATGGTAACGGCATGTTTTGCCTGATGACTGCTTAAAAGTCATATATTGAGTTTTTGGTTATGTACCACAAAATAAAGCAAAACATGCATTTGTCACACAAAAACATCAGAAATGTCTTCCCAAGGATTTACACCAAAACATTTACCATAAATTTGAAGAAAAAGGTTCAAATACTTTTTTCTGTAAGAGCTCAAAGGGCTCCAACACACTAATTAATTGCAGATTTTGCATGCTTCAATTTTGGCAGTAAGCCAATTTTAGGAAAACGATCATACAGATTTTTTTTAGAATTTGCATATATCATAAACAAGTTATTGTCAAACAAATGGCAAAAAATAAAAAAATTTCACCGAGTCATTATTTTACTACAGTACCGTGACCGTGCCAATGTCAATTTAAATAAATAAAGACAATTTATGACACAGTGGACCGAAAATAACTGAGAAATTTTTTTGGATAAAGCTGAGAAGCTGACACTTTAAACCAGCATAGAATAGATGTTACTGCATTCAATAAAAAAATAATTATGCTTCTAGCTGCATTAGATCTCATTTAAATAGCAAATTACTGGCTGCAATGCTGTTTAAAAAAAAGAGAACAGAAAATGGTAACGTCACAACTGTTTCAGGGCCTGCAGCAGTTGTGACGCTATGTTGCTAGGCAACCAGGCTGCTCAGAAGTATGTGCAGTGTACCACGCTTGAGTCACCTTAACTGATCTACCCGACCATTTTCAGTAATATAAGCCATCTTCAGTAAGAAAACAATAATCTTCAAAAGCAATAAAAAGTCATATTAACTCACCTTAGATCTGTTTTCGTTAATTTTGGGGATGGCCCATAGTGCAAAGACCCCTCCTCCCGTGGCCACCACACCTAAGGCAGCTGCCTTCCGCACCCACCGGTAGCTACTCATCGTGCTGAAACAAAAAGAAATCTGAATATTAAACAATGTACAGTGAGTCAGTGACAGTACACCAAGTACAGGTAGTAAGCAGTACATTGGTGTCAGAGGGTATCCATTGAAATTTGACGATCTTTGTGTGATCCGATCTGACAACACTAGCAGCCTCTAAAGTTTCATAAATATAGCATTTGATCTTGCCATACACACCAGTCGAATAAGCTTAAAAGGAAATGTTTCCAGACTTAAATAATATCACAGCTCGCCAAGTTCCAGACATTGCATAACAACCAATCAATAAGGCAGAGTTGCATGATAGGTCAGAATTATGCATCAGCCAAAAATTGCTCATAAAGGCAGCTCAAAAATCTTAATTATTAATGAACTTGATTTAAGTCTTATCTAATCTCTCTGAGTTAAATTAAACATGGCTAAGCACCACGGCTAATTGCCAAATAAATTTCCGAGGTAATTAAATGGGCTCAAGTCGTCAAGCCATACATTAAAAATAGTAATCATAATGGAGATTTTTAAATAAATCGATAGATTTATTTCATTATTTTTAATAAACACTACAAACAACACTGTGACATAAAACTTATCAGGGTCCCCAAAACTGTTACTTTTACAAGGATGAGTAGTAGTGTATTTGTGCAGTATGGATTAATTGTGACCTAGTTATTTGACCTAGTTATTTGACCCCAGGTCAAAGGTCAAAGTGAAACTGGGTCACAAAAGTAGGTCAGTAGGTCACTAAAATAGGTCACGAATTCCTAGAAATTTCTAGGAAATTCCTAGAAATTTCTAGGAAATTCCTAGAAATTTCTAGGAAATTCCTAGAAATTTCTAGGAAATTTCTAGGAATTTCTAGGAATTTCTAGGAATTTCCTAGAAATTTCTAGGAATTTTCTAGGAATTTCTAGGAATTCTAGGGATGCCAGGAATATTTCCAGGGACATTTGACCTATATGGCACCTAATTTAAAAAAATTGGGACATCTGCTAATTAATATTTCACCTAATTGTTAATTAACATAATAATCAATATCAAACTATAACTTTTAATTTTCATTCAACTGGAAGTCCTCAGATCTTCTGAAATATCAAATTCCTGAAAACTATATTTATTCCTACCTTTCATACCAGGGGTTTTTCCATTGAGCATTGCACATTAGTGGTAATTTTCCATTCATGACATCATCTTACTTTTCACCTATTTTTACCAGTGAGCAGAAAAAAAAGTTCTGCATTACAAACATTCCACTGCCACCCAACACTTTATGCATCATTCCAGTCAGATTCTTCAGACTGGTAGGATGTGTTTTGTAGAACTATCAGTCTTTATTGCTTAAAATTGGTCTATCATGGAGGGCAAAAGACCATTCAATACAGACCATGGAGACGAACCACCTGAGAAAATTGTCAAGGGCGAAGAAGGTAGTTCTCAGGACAAGGCCATTTCTTCAAAAGAGAAGAATTACACCATTAATAAAGTCAGCAGCAGGAAGAACATGAAATATGCAGTTTTGGAGAACACCTATGATGTTAAGTTTCACCCAGATACACATGGCACAGCAGTTGCAGATTTTAAAGAGGACCTTCATGACATGTTCAACAAGATTTTGGAATCCACTGAGAAGTACTCTAACCAAGAAAGGGCTAGAATTACTATTTCTCATGATCAGCTTTCTTCACCTATTTTCATTCACTGTCAGCCCCGCCATCTCATCACCTCCGACAGCATTATGGAGAGGTAAGTGTCTTATTATCCATTTCTTTACAGTCTCACTTCAACACCACTCATCATTTTGTTAGCTCATCTGTTTTCTTTGACAAAGAAGAGCTATTGGCAGAGTTGACCCTGTTAAGGTCTGTGTAAGTGTCCACTGAGCTTAGTTTTCAACTTAGAGTCATGAAATTTGGTACAGGTATTGTACTTAGGGGTATGGATCAGGGACATGTTGAGAAATCCAAGATGGCTTCCAAAATGGACCCCCAAAATGGCAGCCATTCTTGAACTGCACACTGTGACCTCAGTTTTCAACTTAGAGTTATGAAATTTAATACAGTACAGTGGGTATGGATTGGTGACATGTTGAGAAATCCAAGATGGCTGCCAAAACTGCCACCACAAAATGGCTGCCGTTCTGGAACTGCCCACTGTCACATCAGTTTTCAACTTAAAGTTATGAAATTTGGTACAGGTATGGTACAGTGGGCATGAATTAGGGGTCATATTGAGAAATCCAAGATCCCCGCCCAAAATGGCCACCACAAAATGACCACCATTCTTGAACTGCCCAATGTGATCTTAGTTTTCAACTTACAGTTATGAAATTTGGTTCAGGTATGGTACAAGGGGTATGGAGCGGAGGCATGTCGAAAAACCCGAGATGGCTGCCAAAATGGCTGCCACAAAAATGGCCACCATTCTTGAACTGCCCCCTTAGACCTTAGTTTTCTACTTAGAGTTATGAAATTTGGTACAGGTATGGTACAGAGTGTATGGATAGGGGATATGTGGAGAAATCTAAGATGGCTGTCAAAATGGCCACCACAAAATGGCCACCATTCTTGAACTGCCCACTGGGACCTTAGTTTTCAACTTAGAGTTATGAATTTTGGTACAGGCATGATGCAAAGGGTGTAGACTGGGGCCAAGTGGAGAAATCCAAGATGGCTGCCAAAATTGCCAACTCAAAATGGCCACCATTCTTGAACTGCCCATTGTGACCTTAGTTTTCCACTTAGAGTTGTGAAATTTGGTACAGGTGTGGTTCAATGAGTATGGATTGGGGATATGTCGAGAAATCGAAGATGGGCTGCCAAAAGGGGGGTACCCCAAAATGACCACCATTCTTGAACTGAACATGGTGAACTTAGTTTTCAACATAGTTATGCAATTTGGTACATGTATTGCCCTCGGGGTATGTATCAGGGGCACATTGAGAAATCCAAGATGGCAACCATTTTGGCAGCTATCTTTCTTCATTTCTTGAATTCCCCATTGTGCTCTCAATATTCATCTCAGAGTAATGAAATTTGGTACAGGTATTGGCCAGTAGGGACATGTTGAGAAATCCAGTATGACCACTTCAAATGCCTGACATCCTTGAACTACCCCTTTTGACCCTACTATTTCGCTTAGAGTTATGAAATTAGGTACAGGTATTGGCATGTGGGTATGGATCAGGAAATTCAAGATTGAGTTCATTGTGGCAACCATCTTTCTTCATTCTTGGACTGCTCATTGTAACCTGGAAACACCACTTAGGGTTGAGAAATTAGGTATTGGCTTTAGGAGTTATAATCTGGCACGCCCTGATAGATTTCGCATTAACAGATGAGCATTGAAACCGCTTGCGGTTCTGGTTAATATAAAGTAATCACACCTCTTACCACCGTTATCTCTCTTTTTTTAATAGGGTCCAATCAGTTTTGAATTCCAATGAAAACCTCAGTATTGACCACTCTTTTCGAGTGGAAGTGGGTGTGATGAAAGACATGCTACAGACTGGGGGAGGTTGTACTAAGATGTATACCCCTGACCTTGACTCTGCTCAACTGGCTGCCTTAGTTAAAAGGTCTATGTGTGTTATAAAGCCTATTGAGGGGGAGTTCACATGTGCAGCTAGAGCTATGTTGACTTGTTTATCTAAGCTCAGAGACTCACCTCAAGTGTTTAAGAGATTGACAAACATCCAGGTTGCTATGTCTATGAAACCGGGATCACTGAGGACTAGAGCTCTCAAGATGCATTATGACACAGAGATATCCACCAACCAGCCAGTACCCGTTAGAGAATTATACAAATTTGAGGATTATCTAGATGTTCGTCTAGTTGTGTTCTCTGGAGATTTCAACTCAGAGGTCGTGTATGTGGGGGCACATGAGAGGAAAGACACCATCTTCCTTTATCTGAAATCATATCATTTTAATGCTATTGTCAATGTTGACCGTTTCCTTGATCATAATAAAATCTGGTGTTATGTCTGTATGAAGCCCCATGACCAGCGCAGCAAGAAATGCTACCCTTTCTGTTATGCATGTCAAAGAAAAGACTGCCATGATGAAAACATAGATGTCACCTCCACCAAGTGTCTGGATTGTAACATGACCTGCAGGGGTCAAAAATGTCAAGAAGTCCATAAACAAGAGCGTGCTTACAAGAGGGGTCCAAACAAAGACCTGGAGAGACCCTCTATATGTGACAGCTTCTACAAATGCCCTGAATGTTTCAAGGTTTTAGATAGGTCCCAGAGAGATGTTGCCAAACATGTATGTACCGAGTTTTTCTGTAGATGTTGCAGGCAGTATGTACCTGACAGGTCCCACCTGTGCTATTACAGGGCTGTCAAAGCTCGTAAAACTTCAGGACGTTTCATTTTCTTTGACTGCGAATCTACACAGCATGACATCATCACATGTGGGGATTATACACCCAATGTTAGGGAAGGGTGCAAACATTGTTCAGATGACATGCAGTGTTCTATGTGCATCAAGTGTACAAAATGTACTAACTATTTATGTGGCAGGGTAGAACATGTACCAAACTTTATTGTTGCTCAGACAGCCTGTGACTTGTGCAAAGATGAGTCTTTCACTCCAGACTCAACTTGTTTAATGTGTGGCGACAGATGCCAGACATGCAGGAAGAAAGTCCAGTCAGTGTTAACACGTAAAAAGAAGGACTCTTCTGCCCCCTCAGGCAAAAGTGTACAACAGCACTGCAGCAAATGCACTTTGAAGAGAGAGATGGTTTTCAGGGGGGCAGACACCACAGACTCTTTCTGTAAATGGCTTGTACACCCCATTAATGCTGGCACTATAGTCGACAGCTTCAATGGGAGGTCATATGACAACCTGTTCGTTTTAAGATGGCTTATTCATGCAGGTATCTACCCCTTAGTCACCTTTGCAGGTGGCAAGCTCATGGTAATGGTCATCAAGGGAGGACTGGACATTAAGTTTGTTGATTCTCTGAATTTTTTTGGCTGTGCTCTCAAACATCTACCAAAAGCATTTGGGGTCTCAGAGGGTATGAAGAAAGGTACCTTTCCCTATCTGTACAATGATAATTCTCTTTTTGGTACAGTCACACCTTACCCAGACATCTCTTATTATAACCCTGACTTCATGTCCCCAAAGGAGCGTGAGGAACTCCTCTCATTTCACAAGGAACAGGTTTCTAAGGGGGCCATGTTTGATTTCGACGAGGAAATATTGAATTATTGCCGGGAGGACGTACGGATACTGCGGGAGTGTACACTTAATTTCCGCAGTAAAATTTTTGACATCACATCTTTGGAAACCATTTGTAAAAATGGGGAGGTGGTTAAGTGCGAGGGGATTGATGCCCTTTCCTGTTCTACAATTGCCAGCCTCACAATGCGTTTTATAAGGCAGCTGACAATGAAAGAATATCATGATGTCAAGTTGAAAGATGGCAGGGAAGGCATGGCCACTCTGAAGAGAGGTCACTGGACTTTTGGAGGTGACGAAGCAATAGACACTGAAGATGTAGTGGAATCTACCTTTATTAAATCTGATATTCCTCAGATACCTCACCATGGTTACAGCAAGCGCTGTAATGATAGCAACGATGCTATCCTTTGGCTGGAGTTCTACGCTTTTCAGAATTCGGTTCATATATTACACTCAAGAAATGGACCCTCCGAGATACGCATACCAGGCACCAATTTTGCTGTAGATGGCATGGAGCCTATTAAGGGCGTCGTCTTCGAATATCTTGGATGTGTATGGCATGCATGTTTGAGGTGCTATAGGGATCCAAAAGCGCGTGACAAGCGTACAGGTAAGACATATGGTCAGATTAACGGAGAGACTCACAGGAGGCTTCGGAAAATCCGAGACTTGGGCTATAGAGTCATCACAATATGGGAGTGCGAGTTTCAGAAGCATAAGAAGAACAACCCTGATTTGAAGGCCTTCATTGAGGGTTCTATATTACCAGAACCCAATCTACGCGTGAGAGAGAGCCTCTATGGTGGCCGTGTCTCTCCAACACATCTGTATTACAAGGCCAAAGTGGGAGAGACCATCGAGTACCTGGACATTAAGTCATTGTACCCGACAGTGAATTTTTACTGTTCGTACCCTTCAGGGCATGCTCGTGTGATTCATAATCAAGATGAGATGGACTATACTTTTCAGAGACATGAAGGTATAGCCAAAATAACAGTGGAACCCTGCAGGGGTCTCTTCGTGCCCGTGCTGCCAGTGCGTATCAATTCCAAATTGAAATTCCCCCTGTGCAGAACTTGTGCAGAAAAAGAGACAGACAAACCCTGCAATTGCAACCAGAAACAGAGGGCTCTTACAGGTGTCTGGACAACCCCTGAAATCAGAGCTGCAATTGCCAGAGGTTACAAAGTGTTAAAGGTCCATGAGATCTATCACTATGATGACATTGTTGAGGGTAAAGACAACTTGTTTCACGAACTGATAAGTGTCTTCCTAAAAGTCAAGGAAGAGAGTTCTGGATTTCCCCCCTTTGTAACCAATGAACAGCAACAGGATCTTTATATCCAGGACTTTTACGACAAGTTGGGTATAAAGCTGGACAAGTCTAAGATCTCGCGGAACCATGGTCTAAGGTTCACGAGTAAACAGGTGGTCAACAGCGCTTGGGGGAAGTTCTGTCAGAAACCTAATGAAGACCAAACCGTGTACGTCCGTACACTGGAAGAGTACGCAAAGTTGGTCAACGACCCAGCCAAGGAGATCAAGGACTTCAAAATTCTGACTGATGACGTGCTTGCTGTTGTACATGTAGGAGCAGAGGGGTTCGAACCTGAGACTCAATTTCAAAACGACATTATAGGGTCCTATACCACCAGCCATGCCAGACTGAAACTACTTGGTATACTGGAGAAGGCTGGAGAGCGTTCTCTGTACCATGACACTGACTCGGTCATATTTGTGCAAAAGGAAGGTGAGAAACTTTTTGACACAGGGTACCTTCTCGGAGATCTGGTCAGCGAGCTGCCTCCTGGGAGACATATTCAGGAATTTGCCTCTTCTGGACCCAAGTCCTATGGTTACATCTGCAATGATGGCACCTGCGAGATGAAGCTTAAAGGTATCACTCAAAATTTCGCAAACAGTCAACATCTCACCCTTGAAACTATGAAGGATATAGTCTTTGGGCAGCTTAGGCTCATAACTCTTCCAAAATACAATCAGATCACAAGAGACAAATACCATGCTGTGGTCTTTAACAGACCTCAGACTAAAGTTTACAAAAAAGTATTTACTAAAAGAGCCATGGTACCAGGGTCATACAAGACCATCCCCTATGGCTACTGATTATCTAGGTCTCAAGGTGTAGTGATGATTTATGTACATATATACTGATTATCTATATATACACAGCCTTAACTTATGTTTTTTATATCTTGGCAAGTACTTTTGCTCCATCAGCAAAGCATACTTTTTTCACCAGGTGTGTATATACTCTATTTACCCCTGTTGATCATTTGCTGCCTTTTGACAGATCTCTATACTCACTACATTTGATTAAAAATGTGATTTTTGCTCTCCTTGTATGCCCTGCTCTACTATGGCCACCAAGAGAATTAATTTTCTGTATAAATTCCAGGGAGACCCATGGGGTGTCTACAGATAAACTTCTGTCAACCAGACTTTATCAACACTCCTCAATGGAACAACCACTCTCTGCAGGGTGGGGGGTGCTGACATATTTAATAGTTTCTAAGTGCTCCTGTCCACACCCCTGTGACACATATACACTAGTATACACGCCTAGGTTAGTTTTTAACACCTTAGAAGAATGTGAGAAACATTCATGTAAACACAGCACAGGTTATGATGTATGGTATGCAGGACTTGCAACCTCACAACTCCTTTCACACTTAAGCGAAATAGGAGAACTTGTAGAACAGTCAGGGTGGGGGGTAGGGGCCCATGGGCATTCTGACCCCCCTTCCAAGGACCATGGGTCTGATAAAAAGGACACATTTTTCTGGGTCCTCTTCAACAATGAGAAGTGTGCCACTCTTGAAACACATATGCATTATATTGCCATGTCTGATATTGGTCACAACTGTGTAGAAGAGTGTTTAAAACATTTTAGAGAATCTAATCATTCTCATTTTATGTACACCACCCCCCCACCAGACTTTACTCTTCTTTTCTTACATACAGACACTGTAAAAACTCTCCAGCCCCACTAACAGACTTTGTCTTGACACATACTATTTTATCAGTTTTCTGAACATTGCCATAGCAGATAATGACATTTTTGGAACAGTGTCTAAGCATGCACTGTCAGTTACACCAACTGTGTTTATTCTAGGATGGAG
Source organism: Platynereis dumerilii (assembly GCA_026936325.1). NCBI lineage: Eukaryota > Metazoa > Annelida > Polychaeta > Phyllodocida > Nereididae > Platynereis > Platynereis dumerilii. The sequence goes on along the minus strand of JAPTHN010000012.1, from coordinate 10,941,304 downwards.
GTGGGGTGGCAGGAGCAGCCTGAAAAATAGAGTGTTCTACCTCTTCCATCCTTATTAGGGCCAGGCTATCAGATTTTTACAGCAATTTACACATCAATCTTACTGAAATTCCAAATGTGCCCCTGACATCCAGACAACTTACAAGGACGCTACCTTTCATGACCCCACAAACACTGCACATGTGTCAAACTCTGTAGCTGTTGATACTACATTAACACAATCATTACCTCTACTATACTAGCCTCTGTCACAAATACATGTGTCATCATCTCCACTTACACTGATGGCCCCCCCACCTTGGACAGTGAACACATTTAAACCTACCCCGTCTGTACACAATGTCTCCCACATGCTCACTATGACCACTGCCCTACCCCTCTGAGGACACTGCCTTAGACAGCTCCATGACCATCACCCCCCACCACTCTCCCCTTCTACAAGTGATAGATCTGCCCCTGTCGCAAACATCTCCAGGGAAGTCTACACTCTCACAGACTCAACCAAGACAAATGAGAGCATCTCCACAACATCTGGACCACAAAGGGTGTGCACAAAGTGAAGAGGAGGACATAAAACAGAATTGCTCTATACCCCTGGGGGGCTAAAGTGTCTCAGGGACTGTCCTGATCCTGAGCACTGTCACAGTAAGTAATATGTTTTTACTTCTAGCATAACACAGTACATTCTAACCTCTCATGTTTTTTAAAATAACCCTATGGGATCCCTATATAGATTTTAAAACCATATAGACACCAGGTTCAAAATCCTCTCTAACTTTTCACTCATTCCTTATTATAATTGTATAAGCTACATGTGTGCCCCTTTTCTTCTTCTCTCATCCACAGCTGGCACTACTTTACAGACGTATGTTGAAGGAAGGGGGGCAGACCAAGGGCAATCCTCAGCCTGTTCAAAAGCCTATTCAAGAACCCAGAACCTGCTCTACAGATGAGACCTGCCAACTTGAGATGGAGGCTCTTTAAAGAAAATAGATGACCATGTCAAGGCTATTATGTTGAACATTAATGAACATTTCCATATATACTGTACATTTCCATATATGATGTATATATTTGAACATTTCTGGCCATTTTTTGGGGGCCACATTTTTGTTGTAAGAAAAGACTTCTTCTTTCTATGTCACTCTGCTGTATTATGTTAACAGAAGAAACATTTTTGTATACACTGTGGTAATGTGATAATAAATAAAAAGATCTATTTTAAAAAAAAACTGTTGCCACCATTTCTTGCATGCTTATGTAAACAACTGCAACCTGCAGACATTCCAGTAACTGATTGTGTTTTGAGGGGTGGATGAGAGGAAATGTTTTACCTACCTCATTTCTGTTCACTCATCTCATTGATTATATCACAGTAGCGTTGAAAAAAAATACCCCAAATACCTTGATCATACTAGGCTCACTGCACATCTTGTTTTTGTAAGTTAATTATACTACAGGGAACTACACACAGTGATTACGAAGGGTAGATTGAAACAGCTGTTCAACAAGTGCTCTATTACACTTTATGCATATATAACTCAGGTCTCCTGTGGAGTATCTGTTTGACAGCATTTAACCAGTTTTTGTCAAATATAAATAACTACTTTTTTTTTATTGCCAAGTACTACACAGCTCAAATGGACTCAGAGGATGTTTGAAACACCTGTCCAGCATACATTACCAAGGTGACATCTAGAGTTACACTAGGCCATTTTTCTCAATACACCTCAAAGAGACACTTTTTTCCAAGAGGCCTTTTCACTATGCCTGCTTTACCAGCATGATTGGTAATCAGATTATCGGTAATCTGATTATCGGTAATCTGGACTCTGATCATGCGCATGACCGGTAAGGACCTGACACGAAGAAGAAGAAGAAGAAGAAGAAGGAGAAGAAGAAGGAGAAGAAGAAGGAGAAGAAGAAGGAGAAGAAGAAGGAGAAGAAGAAGAAGAAGAAGCAGTTAGAGAGAGGTAGTTAGAAAAATGCTAACATTTCTTGTTTTTTAAGCACTTTCACAAAATTTTTCCAACACAGCCAGAAAATATTGACTTTTTTCACAAAAAGTTCTGATTTATGGAAAACAAGTACTACTTTGCAGAAAAATTTCACATTTTAGACAAACCTTCTGACCTTTTTCAAGGAAATTATGTCTTCTCTCATAATCTGTACTGGGTTTTAATGTATGCATTTCACTTTTTTATTTACAGAAAAGGCAAGAATTTTTCACATTTTGGCAAAATTTTTGTTATAAATAAATAAAAATTTGCAACTTTTGCAGAAAAAATCACTTTTTTTCAAAACCGTGCAGAAAAATCTGTAAAAAATGTAAAAAAAAAATATCCTGAGCACAACTCTGAAACTCTGACATGTGTATAGAAGATAAGATATTAGGAGGTAAAAAACAAGTCATAGATCAGTGCAAGACATATCACACAATCAGATGGTAAAACACTCTGTGTTCGAGATCAGCAAGTAAAAATATTTCACAGACAACTGTGCTTATGCAACAAGTAAAAAAATTTCGCAGAGGCCCCATACTAACAACTTCTGTAAAATAGTCTGTAAACCAGTGGTCAAGCTTTTTCTAGCTCCAAACATGGCCCTGTCTTTGTATAAACAAGTTGTGCACAGATCTATATTCTTGTTTTCACCCCTCCCCCACTAGATAGATGGATAGATAGATAGATATGGTAAGTGCACCCTCTAAGCCCAGTTCTGGGCGCTCACAAGGGTTGATTGATTAGAGAGAGAGAGGGAGTCATCAACTTGTTACACATTTACCCCATGTGAGGGATCTTTTACTTCCCCAGCACAGACACTGATACTTGGTCTGACACTAGAAATGGTCTTCCTTCTGATAAAATTCTTGTTCACCTACCCCAGTAAAGTGTTAGTGTCAGCAAGTAACAAAAATAGACAGTGCCATGCTGTGGACATGAAAGGAACTAATTAAGCTCACTGCATTTGCGTGACATGAGCAAACGTCTTGTGGATTTCAGCATGAATTAGGGTCAAGATAGAACCCCAGAGGAATAGGTACATGCAATTTTGTGCATATGATAAAATAGGGTCCTTATAAAAATGCAACCATGTCTTGTTTTTAAGCACCTTTCACAAAACTTTTTCCAACACAGCCAGAAAATATTGACTTTTTTTCAGAAAAAGTTCTGATTTATGGAAAACAAGTACTACTTTGCAGAAAAATTTCACTTTTTACAAAAACCTTTTGACTTTTTTCAAGGAAATTATGTCTTCTCTCATAATCTGTATTGGATTTTAATGTATACATTTCGCTTTTTTATTTACAGAAAAGGTAAGAATTTTTCACATTTTGAAAAAAATTTTTGTTATAAATAAAAAAAAATTGCAACTTTTCCAGAAAAAAATCACTTTTTTTCAAAAAACTTGTCAGAAAATCTGTAAAAGATGTAAAAAAAAAATATATCCTGAGGACAACTCTGAAACTCTGACATGTGTATAGAAGATAAGATATTAGGATATTAGGAGATAAAAAACAAGTCATAGATCAGTGCAAGACATATCACAGAATCAGATGGTAAAACACTCTGTGTTCAAGACCAGATCAGTCTGACATGGCTGTAGCAAGTAAAAAATATTTCACAGACAACAGTGTTTATGCAACAAGTAAAAACATTTCACAGACATAAGTGTTTATGCAGAAGCCCCATACTAACAACTTCTGTAAAAAAAAGTCTGTAAACCAGTGGTCAAGCTTTTTTCTAGCTCAAAACATGTCCCTGTCTTTGTATACACAAGTTGTACAGATCTATATTCTTGTTTTTTGACCCCTCTCACACTAGATAGATAGATAGATAGATAGATATGGTAAATGCAGCCCTCTAAGCCCAGTTCTGGGTGCTCACAAAGGTTGATTGATGAGATGAGAGAGAGAGCGGGAGTCCTCAACATGTTACACATTTACCTCATGTGAGGGATCTTTTACTTGCCCAGCCCAGACACTGATACTTGGTCTGATACTAGAAATGCTCTTCCTTCTCCTAAAATTCTACTTCATCTATTCCCAGTAAGGTGTCAGTGTCAGCAAGTAACAAAAATAGGCAGTACCATGCGGTGGACAGGAAAGGAACTAATTAAGCTCACTGCATTTGCGAGAGCGAGCGTCTTGTGGATTTCAGCATGAATTAGGGTCAAGATAGAATCCCAGAGGAATGGGTATGTGCAATTTTGTGCATGCTAAACCTGTCCCTCACTTCAGATGTTTATTAGGTGGTATCATGAAATTGTGAGAGTGCATGGAAGATGGAACTATTTTAGGGCCAGCAACGGTAATCTGAAAACGGACTACCCCTCCGCTATGTGGAGGCTGGGTGTCAAGGAGAGATAGGTACAGTCTGAACTTTAGCACTTTCTGTGAACATTTGGCTCTAAGAAGGGGAGGTGAGGTGTACCTTTCCTCATTTGAAGACATAATTAAGACAGGTACTAGGTATGGTGTGCACATGACAGATGTAATAATGAGAACTGTACAATTCTACTTTACACATGTGCATGGAAGTTGTTAAGTATGTGTCCCAAACCTTAGAACAGAGGTACAGGTTCAGAGCACTAGTAGTTAGAGAGTTAGACAGTTTTTGTGTCCGAGGTCACCTCGGGCTCTTTGTCATGATGCAGCTTCATCCAGTGTAAACAATGAAAGTATGAACATTTTTGTGATCACTAAAACATTTCACAGGTGAAATGACAACTCAAAGTAATGCTTGCCAGTGGTTACACTAGTCGTAATGAAACCCTACCTTGAATTTCATGTCTCTCCTCTTGAATGTAAGATTGTAATTGAAAAAAATCATCTCAGATTGCATTTGACAACCAACACACATTTATTTTTGCAAAAAACTGGATAGTTGTTGTAGCAGTAGTTGGTTCTCCCTGGACTCTGAAGAGACATAAACAAACTCCAGACTGCCATGCCATCTACCAGGGTGAGGAACAAAGACCCGAGGACACGGCGCATGCATTGCATGCTATTTTTATGTCTATCATGTCTCGCAGCAGTTTCATATCCTCCTCCTGTCCTAATTTGCCTAACAAGTGCAAATACAGGACATAAAGCGGGGGTCCCAATCATCCATCATCCATCAACCAATCAAAAGAGTTCTAAGGAGTGTTGCAGGGTGCGCCATACCACATTTGGAGGCTGGGCGTCTATCCCAAATACCCTTTTTAGGATTCCAGGGTCTTCAGATCTGCTACGCAGTAGAAATTGGGAAAGGGGGTCCCAAAAATAAAAAGTAGTTACATCATGTCTGGTACCACCAAGTACATGGTAGAAGTAGTGATGAGCAGTGTTCTCAACTGTTTTTAAGAGTGTGTAGAGAAAGTATTAAGCACGATGAGGCAGTCAGACAGAACAAGTTTAAAAGTTACATAATTTTACTTCGACATGTTTGATAGCTGTTTCATCTTTTACCAATTTACCCTAGCCTTCTAGCGAGAAGCTATGGGGAGACGTGCGAAGGAAGTATTAAGCATGGGAAGAGAGACGTACAGGTTAAGACAATATGTAGTTCAAGACGAGTAACATAATTTTACTTCAACATGTTGGACAGCTGTTTCATCTTTTACCAATTTCTCTGGAGAAAAACTGTAGGGGGCGCCTCAAATGCAGACTTGTGCATGTAAGACTCTTACACCCCCTCTGGTGGTCCTAGTTATTTTTACTTCCAGAGGTCTCTAAGTGTTTCTATAAGTGGATAAGCATCATCTGGTGTTTTAACTAGAACGTAAGAGGTCTGCAGGACTTTAGCAACCTACTTGCAAACTTTTGTTCAGCTTAGTCTAGATGTTGTACTTAAAATATATATTTTTAAATAAGAGAATTTACAGGGTTCATTTTCTTCTCAGTGTTCTGTAACATATTAATAACAAGTGAGATGTGTTGGTTTTGTTTTAAAATGTTTTATTATATATGCTGATACATGACAAAATAAATATTGATAAATATACATGCATTCTAAAAACAACAGCTTGTTAATTACAATTGGTTAAACATAGCTTATGAGAAAAAATGTACAATATATATATATCACTTTATTTTTCAATGTTCCTCATGTTAAATTGTCTGTGAGAAGACAGCTCACTTTGACTTGTTAAGGAAAATCCACTTTCGAGCTAAAGAATTGTCATCCTGGCTTAAAGCCTTGACGTTCTTCTTATTCTTCTCCTTCTTCTTCTTCTTCTTGACAAGCTCCTCCTCCTCTGTCTTCTTCTTTTTCTTCTTCTCTCCTGTTTTGACAGATGCTTTCTTCTTTCCGGATTTTACACCAGGGGGCATAGTAGGTCTTCTCTTGGCCTGCCATCTTGATAACACTTCAGAGGAGGGTATCCCTGGTGGTAAGGCCGAGTAATTAGAGGAGAGCTGAGACCTGTCTTCAATGTCTTCTTCACTGTCAGTTGGTATGTTGAGTGTTGAAACCTTGTCTTCATTCGATGTTTTGTTGTTTTCTAGACTTGTTTTACTCTCAGCCTGCTCTAGAAGTCTCTTGTACCTGTCAGAGCTAAGTAAAACGTGTTCTTCTGCCATGTCTCCTACTCAAATACTTTTTCCAGTCTAGGTAAACAGAGTTGGAGGACTAGAGAGACTGACAATGCCTTGTTAACAAGGTATTTCTTCAAAGACTTTGTATTAAGATGGCCTCTAGACACTTTTCTTATCACTGCTTTGTGGGATGTCAATTCAGATATGTCTTTTGAGGATAGGTCAATCACCCCCGAGACAAGGTTGTGGCAAATTTCAATTAGACAATTGATCTGTGCAGAGGTAGAGCTCTTCAAAAGCTCTTGGACCTGTCTTTTTGGTAGCTTTGTCAGAGCCCTCAGATAGGGGAGATTGTCTCTAATGTGGTTCATCTGTGTGTGTGTGTGTGTCTGTCTGTCTGTCTACTTAGGTAGGTAGATCCTCATGTCCTCTCCTGGAAGTATACATGTACGAAGTGCATACTTAAAGTTACAATTTGGAGAGAGGTCAACAACTAAATACCCATATGGTCTGCTAGTAGCTTGTCTGTAACTTTCGAGTAAAAACTTCCTTCTATCACCCATGGTCTGCGAGGCAAATTTTGCTATCTGACCACCGTTTCTATTGTTGCCAAAAAGGATATTCACATAAGAGTTTAGAGCCACCTCTCTCGCAGAGCTAGTGTCATGAAATAGAGAGTGTAAGATTAGAACCAGAGTTATGGAACTGTGATGGCTACTAATGCTAGCTATTCTGAGGAGGTTTCTTCCACTGTGACTATTATCAAGCGAAACCATGCTGTCGTCACAAGCGAGCAAAGTGCTTTTCCCTGTCTGCACATAAAAATCTTCAAGCTCTTCAGCACTAGGTATTGTAGTTACAAACTGGATTCTAGATCCTAACGCGGCCTCTAGCTTTTCATAGATATCTTGGAATATAGAATACACTAGAATTATTCTGTCTGGTACAGGGTTGAACATCTTTTCAATGTTGAAAAGAAGGTCTGCCAGAAGTTTGGACTTCCCTGACTGGCTAGCTCCATATATGGACATGCAGAGCGGTGTTTTAAAGGGGATAAGACAGGTTTCATTTGAAGAGTCTGCCATGATGTTTTACCTTTCAGCTTCGCAGTACTAAATGATCAGACAACGCGTACGTTACGTGTTTTATCAACCTCTAAAGCAGCGGGGAACTTGGCGTGCATAATGAGAGTGAGATGGTCCTTAACAGGGGCCTTAAAAGTAAGGAAAAGTCTGACGTCTCCTGTCTGTTTGAGGGGTAAAACATCATCATTGCCAGAAGAGTCAGACTGGACGACAAAACGGTATAGGGCATAACCCCCATGATAAGCCTCCATTGTTATAGGAATACCTTCGTCAACACAGTTAACACCTATAAGACTTTTGTAAGCATCGATGTAGTTTGAAGTCTCAGGTTTATCACCGTAGTCCATCTTCAGAGCACCATTTGATATCTCCAGCCCGTCCACCACAAGACTTACAGAGCTCAAGCCTGCGTTCAAAAATTCAAATGGGGACACTGAATAATCGCCGTGATTTGAGGTGTCTTTAACAAGTCCTATAATTAATTCTGTGGGGACCCTCCCAGAAAACGGGTTATTGACCTCGCAATCATAAGCCCCTTTAACAATACCATGTTTTTTTATCTCAGTCTTCATGTAAGGATATACAGCAGGTGCTTTGTCCATGACTTCACTATGTGCTATGATAACTTCAGGGGACACATTGATTTTAGGAATTTCTAAGGAGGCCCTGGTTATAATTACCTTGTACCCTTCTTTGGCAATCTCACTGTCTCCAGATATGAGACAGAATTCTGGAGAGGCTCTGTGGAGCTTTATTTCAAGAGGGATACCCGAGGGGAGATAACGTGGTAGATCAAGTATGTCACATGCAAGAGTACCACACATGTCCACCTCCCTAGAAAGACTGAAAAAATTAGACCTCTTTTTGAAAGGTGCATTCTCAGTGACAAACCACTCAGTACTGTCAAACTCTCCAGCAGTGTCTTTGTAAAACATCTGCATATCAAGATTGTTCTGCTCATTGTAGGGGGTGTATAATAAAGATTTCAAATAAGCGATGTACGGGTAATTGGAGTCTGAATGGGTTAATAGTTTACCTTGGAGACTCACATCAACTCTGCTAAAAAGTGTGTGAAGAAAGTTTGCAGTAATGCCACAGGACCCTTTATTAGCAGTAGGAAGAGCCACTGCAGCATTGTCTTTCTGTTTGACAAGTTTGCAACGGATGTTAAGTTTTATCTTTCTAGTGTCAAGGTATAGGGAGTTATGCGCAGCAATATTGAATTGAATAGGTCCTTGAGTGGTAAAATCATTAACAGGATAACTTGTCAGAACTTGTCTACCTGAAACACCTAAGACAGAAACTGGTTTGGAAAATATTGCTAGCTGAGAGGGGTAAGCTACAAAGCTGTCCGCTAAAACAGCTGTCTCCATTTTATATATAGTCTATCCTAATCACTGCAAAAATAAAAATAAATGTGTTTAACTATCAAAAAGGTCCTTAGTCCTTTTGACTTTAAGTCTGGAAGTATGTGCAGCTTTCCTCTTCTGGGCAGCAGATGACGTTGTACCGCTATGACTGGTAGAAGAAGACTGACCAAAGTTCAAAGCTGCATCTGAAGAAATAAGTTCCTCCCTCTCCAACTCACTCTCAGCACGTCTTTTAGAGGCCTCATTCTCATCATAGACCTCTATTTTAGGAAGTGTGACGCCATTGGCTGTGGGGGTCTCTGGGTGGAGCTTATCCACAACAACAAAAGAGCGGCTACCGTTCTTACCCAAGACTCCCCTAGAAAGATAGTTGGGTAAGACTGTGAGTCTATGTTTCCCAGAGGCTTGTCTTTTGAAATGTTCAAGAAAAACTTTATAATCAACTGCTGTCATAGCATTATAGTAATCCGCCATGTTAAAAGTATCAGTATACCTCTCTGAGATGAAGTGTGAACTGCGATGGTCCTATTTGGAATGGGGGTTGTTTGTCAAGACTGTCATGTAAATACACCTCGAGAACTGTTATATGCTGTGACGTCACAGGCACATATTGAGGAGAAGGGAAGTCTGTAGGCGTGCCGAGGTCCTCACGGTAAACCTTCCTCAGCATGGGTCTCAAGCACTCCCCTATTATACTAGTCCCACACAAGTTCTCAATATTTATAGTTATAAAAGAGGTCTTATATTGAGTAGCTAGAGGTGGAGTGTAGAGACTGATAAGTGCTATTTCATACTTTTTTGTGTTGTCTAGATATATAGTATAAGGTAAATTCACTCTGAAAGATGATGATGTGTTACCAGGGAACAAGTTCTTACTGTCATCACTAGAAATATGGATATACATGGTTTTTTTCTCACTTCTTGACTCTCTTATACTTCTTCAGATCTGTCTTCTTGACTAAAGTATCAAATTTTTCTGGCACCCCCAACCAATGCACTTTAGCGTACTTAACACCTTTTACTGTCTTATATGACACTACTCTGTCAATAGTGTATTTCAAAGATTCTGGTGTGATGCCAGAGATTCCAGTCAACTCCTCTTTATAAAAAGTACCGTGGATTTCCTCATTGGCAAGATCAGCCAATTTATAACGTTCTGGTCGCGAGGGTAGTAAATTTACAACTGAGAACACCTCGTGAGTCCATAAAGTTTTATAACCCTTGTGAAAGGGTGATCTAGCAGAGCTAATTCTCACAAGATCCCCAATTTTGAACTTGTAAGTCAAGGGTTGCTGAGCAGCTTTTATAACCAGTCTTTCATACACATCGTGATAAACTTGTGCCTGATTGCTCTTATTAATTGAGGCTGGGGTTCTTTTTAGAGTGCTATGTACTGTATTATTAATAGAAAAGGTGATGTCTTGAAGAATGTCTATATAACGAGTTGTAGCATTTTCAGTAAAATACTTGTACAAACGGTGTTGAAGTGTCTGATTAACTCTTTCACAAATCTGGGCATGATGGGGCCCATAGCAAAGGAAATGGCTTATGTGATTTTTTTTTAACATTTCTTGAAAAGGGCGCCCCCTATACTCACCCCCCTGATCAGTTGCCAATTGTTCAGGGGGTTCCCCGTTAACATCTATGACTTCCTGGAAAGCATCAGCAGTCTCAGTGGCTGTTTTGGTTTTAAGAGACCTTGTAAATAAGAAACGACTGAACACATCAATAATCACGAGAATGAAGGATCTATTCTTGTTCTGTTTGGCAAGAGAGGCCAGCTGGACAAGGTCAGACTGCCATTGCTGTCCTATATAGTCAGCTATGATGGGGGCCGTTTTAAAATGAGCCTGTGGACGAGTATGTAGGAGATGTGTATCTTGACCTGCAAGCCAGTCTTTCACATCTTTCAACTTCAGATCTTTTGGTCTTGAGGGGTCTCTGAGTATACTTTCCCAAAGCTTAGAGGCACTACTGAAACTACCTGGTGCTCTAGGGTTATAATAAGCACCCTTCAAATATGCGTTGATCTCTGGATTATCCTCCATTTATAGTAGGATTACTCAGTACTACCATCCGCAGTGACTTTCCTCTATAGAAAATTACTCAATACTACCATCCGCAGTGACTTTCTTCAATTTAGTATGGGTCTTAATTTTTGGGGATGGTGCAGCCATTCCTGTACATGTAGATAATAAAATCAGCCAGACTTGTGACTCATTCCCTAGGGACATGTTTATAATTGCTGCCAGAATCACAGTTGTGAGTAGAAAAAGTTGAGAAAAAAAAACAATCTCTGATTTTGGTACTCTTGCACTTCTTATAACCCAGGCCTCTCCTCTGGATGATGTACCTGAAAAAAAGCAGTAATTGAGTAAAAAATGACCTAATATATGATAAAATAGACCTGTCTGTCACAATTAATGCTAGAAAGTACCTGAATATTGTCTATCAGTATCAGGAGGTATATCCATTTTCAACAGAGGTTGTATGATGTTTCACCATGACCTGTCACTTCTGAAATGATGTGTAATGAAATATACAGCTGTCTTTAACTGTATACCCACCTACTCAGATATAAAAAAAAAGAAAAATCAAGAAGTGACGTCAGCACAAAAAAATTTCTAGGAATTTCCTAGAAATTTCTAGGAATTCATGACCTATTTTAGTGACCTACTGACCTACTTTTGTGACCCAGTTTCACTTTGACCTTTGACCTGGGGTCAAATAACTAGGTCAAATAACTAGGTCAAATAACTAGGTCACAATTAATCCATACTGCACAAATACACTACTATGAGTGTCATTCATAAGTTAATCATCCTCTGTAAATTTTAGTTGTCCTCAAAATTTTGCCAGAAATATTGTCAATATTCACAACAGACAAAACACGCATGACACAATTTCATTTTGATTTAGCGAAGTAACTTTTAAAATGACAGAAAATAACCCTACCTACTACAGTATATACACTGTATATGTATATTAGTATTTGGGCAACAGCAAACACTTAAGTCATACAATTTATTTTTTGAGCTATATTAAGACTCCACATGCTCAACCAAAGTCATTATTAATCCAAATAGCATGTTTTTTCAATACAATTCTAGTCAAACTTTAAAAAAAACAACAGCATAAAGCACATGACTCAATTTGACAAGTCACTAAGTCACATAGATTGGCATTATGGAGTTTTCTGCGATTTATGAGGCCATAAATAGATTTTTTGTATTTTGCAACAAAAACATTTCAGACAAAAGTACCCTCGTGGTAATCTCCTGATCACGAGCCAAGATTAGAAAATTTGGTGTTTTTAGGAAAGAACAGTTAGCTAGTGTTAACAGTAAGTTGATAGTTTGAAAGATAGATAGATATAATAAGTGCAGCCCTCTTTGCCCAGTTCCTGGTGCTCGCGAGGGTTGATTGATGAATCATGACATAAGAAGGAGCAGGAAACCTCAACATTTACACATTTACACCATGGATCATTTACTTGCCCAGAACAGACATTGACAAAAGGGGCACTTAGAAGTGAAGTAGAAGTCCAAGATTGTTACAAGAGCAGAGTTCTACAGATAGTGAAAATGGCCAATTTGTTATATCCAAGTGCCAGCCCCTCTCAATAGCCTGTTGGATACTGGATACTCTGTACTATACCGTATGTCCAGGGACTCCTACACAAGATTCAATCTTTTTGGGATATGCAACAAGAGATCCATCTCTCAGCAGAGCTCTGCTTAGGTAATAGGTACAGCATGGAGAACCAATGGCCTCATACAATACATATTATGTGCACATGTAGGTATTGTATTCCCAATCAACACGATCAATTCTTACAATAGTATTAGGCATACATTCAGCCAATAGGCCAATATACCAGGTGCCAAGAATAATTTTTAAGATTATGATTTACGAAAATAGATAAGACTGCATGCATCCCTGCACCATACTGGCATGGCACAAAAAAGTCAGCAAAAAGAAGGTCAGAATTTGACATAATTATTCAAAGAAGGCTAATGTAACAACTTCCAAGAAGGTTGAGTAGTTAGGTTTCAATATTCAATCAGTATACAAAATAGCAGCAGATCATATTTTATATATTTTGAACAATTTCAAATTACAAGCAGTAATTTGGTAAAAAATCAATCTTTGCAAACTGTTTAGAAATGGATTATTATAGAAATCTTTTAGAGAAACAGTTTTCTTATTCATATTCAAACTAAGACCGAAAAATTGCTGGTATGTACTACTATGTATCAAGGGAGTGAATGCTCCTTTTGAGTCAGGTGTTTTCTAACTAGTAATGGATCACAACAGAATAACACTTGAAAATGTTTTTAACTTATACCTTTTCTATCATAGTAGCCCTATGTTGAAACTTAGAATGTGTTAATTACTGAAACTACACATGCCAAACTTGAATAATAACTTATGTTACTAGCAAATGTACACAAACCTTCAACAACTAGCAATGTCAATGTTCAAATGATATTGCTTATCCTTTGAGGCAGTTTAATAGCAGGAGTGAATGTCCTTTCCAGTCAATTGCATATGGAAGGTTAATGCCCTTTATATGCTTTGAGGTGTTGACCAATCAAAGACAAATATTTTATGAAGAGCCTTGAATACCCTTGCAAGCAAGTGACAATAATTTTTTTTTTTAATTGCACAATCCCGAAAAGACAATAGTTGATAAGTAAAGTAACAAGATTACAGGAATATTTTAGTAAGGTCATTCTGAAAAATGGGGCAATTTATGGCCAGATTCATAAGCTATGTAGGCCTACCATGCATACAATACATGTCATGTAAATTTAGTTTGATTTGAAATATATGCCTTGTGCCATCCATTGGCATTAGATAATAAATGGGGGCAACTATTGTCATACAAGAAACTTTCCTTTCTAAAAACCAGATCATCACTTATCAATATTACAGCCCGATCAGACCATGCACTGTCCATGTGTCAATGAGGTGGTTCAATTATGACAAAGTAATAAAAAATATACACAAAAATTAATTAATATGACCATGACATAAAAATTACACTGACATGTACTATAGGACCTAATATCATACTAGCTACAGGCCTAAGACTAAGTTGGTGTTACTAATTGGGAGTCTGGGGATCCAGAGATGGAGGGGGGGAGGGCTGTACTTCGGACATTTGTAAATTTCTTGAATCTGCGATTTCCCATATTTTTTGGCTATTATTTTTTTCCCACGGTTAGCTTTTTTTCTCTTAATCAATTGTTTGAAATTGTAGCTAAATCAATTACAGGTAAATCAATTACAGGTAAATCAAATACCGGTAAATTTAAATCATATATAAATTAATTGGTCAACCCCGTTTTCTTAAAAAATCATAAATATACATAATGCTACACTTTTCCAGTGGCGTAACTGGGGGATCCCGAGCGGGGGACCATGCGATTCTCTGGAGGGGGGCCCACTACACTATTTGTATATATTTTAGCCAGAGTTGAAAAGTTCATATGGTCAAATATGGGAGGGCAGCACTTTTCATCCAGTCAGTGACTGATCTGATTTTCAGGGGGGGGGGGGGTTCTATTGTCATTTCCAGGACAATCCTACAGTCCTACACTGCTGTAGTTCTGCTGCAGTACCAATTTCAATTCAATTTGCTATTTCATGATGATTCTGAATCACCGTGAAATAGCAAGAGTGCCACTCAAGACAAGTGTGTCCCACTTTCACTGGACATGCTGGAGACTGGAGAGTGTCATTGAAATGAATGAATGAAACTTGTCACTTTCCACTCAGGGGTCACTCAGAGGACATGACAGCTTACCCCCGGGAAAACGTGCTTTCCTTCTGATTTTCGGCTCTATTACATCATGCAAATTTGACCTCTCATCACGAAGGACTGGCGTGATCGAAAATTTCGTCAAAAAAGAACACTGAAAACGTGAAATTGCACGAAAGACAACCGACATAAAAACCAAAGCTGACCTCCTCCTGCTAGTAGTTCCCTTGCCAACTTCCTGGGTGCTCCAAAAATAGGCCCCTACAGTCAGAAGCCACTAAAATCTCCAGGAATATCGCATGGAAAGACTGTTGTTGTTACTCGTCCATCCAGGATGCCATAAAATGTTCTCTACGCAAGTTTCTGCGCAGTTTTAGTTCTGACGCATTCCACTAGAGAACCAAAAAGACTGCAGCTCCACCACAGTAAAAAACTAGAGGTCGTGTCGCAAGCGGAACGTACGCGAGTTTCGAGTGCGTGGTTGTAGAGTTTGTTGGTGTAGGTTTGGATGGTTGGTAAGATGGGGGGAGTCATGAAGAGATGGAAGTATGAAGTAGAACTAACACTGCGAAGCGGTATGAAAGAAGGTGATCCTTTACCTTGGATGGCACTTGTCGTGTTTATCTATATTCATGAATGCTGCAAAAACCATGGACGATTAGAGGGGACTGCTAACTTCACCTACTTTCCACCAGGTCGCTAGTAGTCTGGCCTATTACGTCACACCACCACCCAGTATGAACGGAAATTGAGGGAACTAGCGCATTCTTGCTTTTGACAGCAGAATGTCAACAAGATGATGGGAGTTTTCTCACTTTTCTGATTCGGAATTGTCTTTGCAGTCAGTTGCAATGGCTAGTGGTGGAAGCAAGAATTGCTGCATGCCACAATGTAGCAACTATTTTGGCAAGACGGGCAGTACAGTCTCATATATGTCACTTCCCAGCAGGGATTATCCAGAATGGAGATCAAAAATGATCTCAAAAATTGGCAGAGCTGACAAGCAATTTAAACCAGATGAACACAAGATTTGCTCAGCACACTTTCAACAACGAGACCTTGTGTTTCATGGTAAGTATTCTGATTTTCATTGCCATAACTAATGATGTCTGATTGTGTATCACAGCTAGGTATAGCACCCTCCAACACAGTGACCCTGCTAATTCAGAGCATGCTTTCACATAATAGAGGCAAGGGCCAAGGGGTATTGTAACTGCACTAAAATAGACTGGCAGATGCTATATATTTGCAGGGTACCTGTTGAAGTATGAATATATATTCTATAGGCAGTATATGGAAGACGAGTGCCAATCTTCATATCTTCATTGATCCTGCAAAATGGGATGTGCCTGACTAGTGTTCCTCCTCAAGTCAGCGTTTGGGGTGGGGCAGGATTTTTTTTTGGGGGGGGGGGGTTGTCATTAGGGAGCTGACCCCCTAAAAATGTGCCAGCCTTTCAATTTGATAGTCAATTTGGGCAGGGATCTGTAAAATTTGGACAAAAAGCCCCCATCGTTTACCCCCCCCCCAAAAAAGGCCACTTCTCCTACGCCTATGGAATATTGTCAGGGGGTGTAATAATCAATGAGCAGGTACTTTTAACTGTTCACATGCAAGTCCACAATTCTGTAATGTACATGCAATTGTCCAAGACCAAGGTGTGCATCATTTATAACAAAGTTTGTCTATTATTTTGCATGTTTGGGCGGGGGGGGGGGGGACTGCTAAAAATCTGCATAAATCCTTATCAAATTTTAACAGCAACAGGTTGGGTGTCACATATAAAATTTTCAGCTGTAGGCAATTTGTCTTTTTTTTAACAAAGCATTAACAAATCTGCCGGCAACAGTACAAGTTTAGTTTTAGTTATGTATGAAGTATTGATGAGATGAAAGAGTCTATCCCGTGGATGCTTAATCAGTCTTTATTAAGATCCAAAATCCTCTGCCGGACCGAATGGAAGTCTTGGCTATTTCAAGAAATTTTAACATTTATCTAATTACAATTATTTTGGTCTGAACTGCCGGAATGGTCGAAAATCTGCAGGACAGGTCCTTCAGACTGGCAATTGTTGCAGCAACTGTGCCTGATGTCACTGTGTCACTTATTAAGAACGCCAATGTCCAATTCCAAATTTGTCGTTTTCCTACCCGTGTGCACCTCCGCTTACGTGTGTTCAACATGTTCAATGTTTGGCAGAGCCTGAAACTTTACGTTATGACTACATAATGTACCTTAAAATTGATTGGTAATTTTCATTAATGATCCTGCAGGCAAGGGCTATCGATTGGCCAAAAATAGCCTGCCTACATTGAATATGCCAGTCAAGAGCATACCTGATACTTCAGGCAGCGAAAGACCAGAACCTGTGAGCTGATAACTATACATTATCTAGTTGAAGAGTGCTTCTCACTTCTGCTGACTTTGCAAATTGTGTTCACTCTTTCAGGTCAATGTTGAAAACCATTTTGTTTGTATTTTTCAATTGAGTTTGAATTTCATTTATAATAATTGTTATATTGCCTAATAGGCTGGATGGATGATGCTTTATGTCCTGTATTCGTGTTCATGCAACACTAATGAGAACCAGAGGAGGACACAGCAATAAGTTAAAGGACGATCATCTGAAACTGCTGTCCAACACAAGTTCTCCAGCCATTGCTGGAATTAAGACTGGAAGCTCCGAGCACTACCAACTGAGCTATTACCCTGCCCTAATGTCAAATAGGTACCTGGTATAATTCTTTTACATAAACTGAAATTATTTGCAGTATTTAGAAGCTATACCAGTAGCGCTCTATATATTAAATTACATGACATGGTCCGATTTAATCTTGTATAATATTATATAATCCTGGAAAAATGTATCTACATTTTTTTTTTAACACATGTTATTTCGTTTTGTATTTTGATTTTAACAGATGTGTCTGTTTGAGATTATGTTCATTTAACCTTTAAATATATTAATATAAATTTTCAGTAATGTTATTCAGCTTGTTGAGAGAACAGGGTATACACGTCCATGTTATGTTCTGTTCCCCATGTAATATAATATTATGTGAAAATGTATTCCGTAAACAGATATGAAAAATTCATGTTTCAGTATTTAATTTTGTTCATCATGCATATCAATTTCAAAATATTTAGGTTAAATCATTTTTGAATAAATTAAATATCTGTTGAGCATAGAGGTTTTTCGGGCTGAATTAACAGGAATGTAAAATTGAAGTTATGATCATTTGATAATGTCATATGAAAATGCTGTTATCTTTTTCAGACTGAGCGAGAACCACCTGTTGTGCCCGAACGGGTGTATTACTACTCATTCAATGAACTGACTGAAGTGGCTAAGAAGAAAATACGGGAACCTTGGGTGGTGCTGAGGAAATCAGCCACTTTCCTGGCAATCGGAGAAGTTGACAAAAACCTTGATATAGCCACCAAGGTGATATTTAGGAATTCCTTCATTCCTGAAGTGAAACGTTATGGTATATTAGCTTTTGTACTCGCTTTTGTCTAACTAACAGCATTTCTCCGTAATTTGTTGTAATCCTTATGCCACAACATTATCATAGAATGAAGCATTAAAAGATGTTGTAAAAACGGAGCACTTGCTTGACAGTTGTGATGACAGACAACAAAAAACAGTTCTTTATTGGCACAAAACAAAAAACAGTTCTTTTGAAAAAACAACAAAAAATAGTTAAGAGACCACAAAAACAGTTCTTTTAAAAAAAATTTTGATTTTGAGGGGCTCATGAACCCCTGAATTTTCGACAGTAACTGTTAAGTTTAGCCTTGCAATTGTGCAAAGTGGGCATACAAGCACAAAGTGATTTACCAATTTAGCCTGGGAATAATTTGAAATGCATCTTAATTTTCAGATCTCAAGCTCAACCTAAACTTTGATGTGGAGGTTGCAGGATTAGGTCCCCTGCTAAAAAAACTGTCTGACCTGAAATGGTGTACTGGCTCACCAAAATCTGCTCTATGTACTGTTGCAGTTGATAAAGAAGGTGAGCTGTATATATAGTTTTTGATTAAAATTAAAATTCCGTTCCAGTTGTTATTCACACGTTATATAATTGTGACTGTTTGTTGGTTGTCATTGTTGCCTTTGTAACTTTGTTATCACTGTTTTCTGTACGAAATATCAACAGGCTTCAAATTGTTAGCAGCTATTAGTAACTTCAGTACAATGATACTCCATGGCTCAGTAACACATGAGTAAACCTCATACATTATATTATTTTTGGATGGTGATCTGCAAAAAAAAACACCACAACTTAGAATACATAACATATACCTTTTCTTAACAGTCATTATTATTAACATAAATTTTTCTGTTTTAGGAACATGCAAGTTCTGTGAAGTGAACAAACAACAAGAACTTGAAAAGCTCTCTCGCCCAATCAAGAAGAAGACTCCATTGATACAAGCATCCAAACAAGCCCTGATTCAGGAAGTAAGAGATCGCAGACAAGAAAACAAGGAGCTCGAAGCAACTCTTGCAAGCATTCGTAAAAAGATTAACGAAGAAAGTGTGGCAGTTACTGAGGAATTGCAGGTATCGTATATCATGATGAACCATTATTTGTGCTTAGCAGTTTTTAATTATCAAGCATATAAAAAATTTTAGTTCACATAGTGCGTCTTTCAGTAAAGTGTTTGAATTTATTGCTGCCTTTACACTGTTTAGCTGCCAACAATTTCCCCGTATTTCCCCAAATATTACAAAGGGGTGCACCATTTCAAATCTGAAAACTGAAACCATTTTTAATCCTGAAACCAACATCAAAGCCCCAAAGGCCAAAGCAATTAAATTTCTGTACCACTGACTAGAATTGTCTTTTCAAGCCGACTCCAATCATACCGTAGATGTTGGGGCTGCAAAATCGAAACCAAATTAATCAGATTTGCTAATATATCAAAACCATTTTAATCCAAGAAGGCCAAAAAACCTATACTATCCAGCGGCACCTCTATATATATATATACAGCCTCTATTGGTAGTGAGTGACAAATCACTGATAACAAATAATTATATTTAAGTTTTCAACATGTAAAAAATTAAAATTGGATATATATATATAGTAAACTCATGAAAATATTTTTTTTTCCAATTTTCATTATAATAATATCATTATATGAATGGAGACCTTGCATTATAGGCTTACTTGCTCTTGTTGTGAAAAAAATTTTGAGTCTTTTGTTGCTTTTAAGTAATCGAATAATTTCTTTGTTCAGGATGGCTTCGACGAAATACTTCGTTCTGCACAAATAGAAGACAATTTTGTGAAACTGTTTTGGGAAGAGCAGGTCAAAGCAAGGGCACGAGACCCAAGGGGCATGAGGTGGCACCCAATGCTGATTCGGTGAAAACATTTTTCATGTATTTAGTTCCACAATCTTAAAATATCGTAAAATGAGGTAATGTTGGCAATCCGGGGGGAAAGTTGGCCGGCTATTTTAACCCACTTAATGGCAGAAATTCCAACTGTCCTCAATGACACTGGTGAAATTTGCCGAAGAATCTGTGTCACTGAGAAAAGTAGGCATTTCTTCCATTAAATGGGTCAAAATAGCCGACTAACTGTCCCCCAGATTGGAAATTGACCACGTTCTAGAGTAGTCATGCACCATGTGTTACATGAGATGAGGTTCAGATACCACTCCCGTCAATGCTGGAGGCTCTAACTGTAATGATTGGTAGGACTGAGCTGATTATATAATTATAAGAAATAGGTGCTGCATGAAATCACACTTTATTTTTATGATAAGTTTTGAGAAGCCAACTGGAGATTTAATTTTCTGTACATGATAAAGATATAGATAAAGGGATCTATGTTTGACACTTATAAGACAAAGTGAGTGCAAATACTGTAAAACTGCCCTGGCAACAATTATTGAAAAATACCTGTTAACTGTTAAACATAATTGGGAAAATTACAGTAGAAGATCTATTCTTTTTCACTTCAGTTTTGCCATCTACCTGCACTTCCAGAGCCCAAGGGCATATGAGGCTTTGAGGGAGACAGGGGTCCTCAGATTACCCAACCAGAGCACCTTAAGAGATTACACAGGGGTAATCGACAGTACTGATGGCTTCCAGCCCCATGTTTTTCAGGTAAGCATTTGTCCGAAAGGAACTTTTATGTGATTAACACTCACTGATTTTATTGCAGAGAATACAATAGTCTACATTCATGAATAAATGAGAATAAAAAATTCTCAGAAATTAATGGATCTACACTTAAAGACAAAATATTCATGCACCTTCAATTTGTGGCACAAAATTGGTGCGGTGGCGTGAAACATTTTATTTTTCAACGAATACTGAAGATTCAGAATTGTGCTCACATTGATATTAAGATAATTTTAGCTTGTCCAAAGGGTGGTTGTTCATTTGAGATTTTATCACAGGCATATCAGATTTGTTTCCAGATTTTTTAGATTTTTTAGAGCTAGCCACATTTGGCCAAATTTCAAGATCGAGAATTCATGCCGTCAGGGTTGGCAAGTTTACGATGAAGATAGCTTGGTTTTCACTTGTAAAACTTAGTCGTCTTACTCTTAGTTTAAATATTACGGACTTGTGGCAGGGTTTTTTATGAATATGATTTATTATAGGCAATTGAAAAGAAGCTGAAGGCATTGCCAGAAAATGAGCGATATGGGGTCTTGATGCTGGATGAAATGTCCATACGAAGCGACTTGGTGTACCACAAGAAGTCGGACCAAATTATAGGATTCGTGCATCCTGAAACTTGGTCGTTTAATGAAAAGGTGAGGAGACAATGTTTGATAGTACACAACTGTGCTACAACACAACACAAATACGACAAAATCATGTTTTAGGCAAGCATGCAACATTTGTGATTGTCTCCATAAGCTGAAAAAGTTGCTATTTGATGCCATTTTACCCTGTTTGAATGTTAAACTGACATTAAGGGAATTTAAGTTAGTTTTTAACTTGATATGGATGATTATTACTATGTCACTTGCTTTATTATTTCTGGCTTAGTAATAATAGGCTTTTTTAAGTCAGTTTAGTCAATGCGTATTATATCATGGCATTTTGAATATCAGCCCTCGTACCATGCCCTAATAGCTATGTATAAATACAGGGGGTCACATATTGGCTTTCCTCAGGAATTTGTGTGCCCTCTTGGTTAACCCCCCCCCCCCCCCAAAGTTTGTAGCGACTCTACCGTATAACCGTACTAATATATTTGACCAATGGTCTTGTGTTGTAGCATGGCCACTGCTCCACCACTCAATATGGAAACATACGTTACTCTCTCCTTACTCTCCTACTGATATTTCCAAGCCCCTCATTGTACAAGTACTAGGACTTTTGCAAAAGGAATAAGTACACAGGACCACTGCAAAGTCCAGAATTTATCTTAAGAAAGCTGTAATTGGTGGGTAAATCCAAGAGCAAGAGTATGGTAACGTGAACATATGCTTTCTTCACGTTACTGTCTCCACCAAAATCACGTTACCGTACTCCCTGTTGGGGCTTATGAAGCTAATTTTCAACAAGGGATAAGTTACAAAAAATATAAGCGACCAACATCTTCTCTATGTTGTAAGTTGCCATATAACATGGATGAACAATGAAAAGATAATGAATAAAAATATATATTAGAACTGAGATTATTTATGAGAGGAGACGATAAAGTACGTTACCGTACTCAGTGGTGTAGCAGTGATGGCTCTCCAGCACGATGAAAGGGCAGATGCATGAAATGCCATGCTATAACATTTATATTTATGTTGGCCTTTGTATCTTATAGAAAATTATTTACCTCAAATAAAAATGTTTCATCTAAGTGCATAATGAAAAATGTTTTTGATCCTAAAAAATATATTTTGATTTAGCTTCAAATGGTATTTCTAATGATGAGCTTCGACCAGAATAAATCTGAGATATCATATTTGCAGGTCCCAGCAAAGGTCGTTGCCAGCCAAGTTCTGGTCTTTATGGTCAGAGGCATCAACAATACGGTGAAGGAGTCTGTTGCTCACTTTGGAACCACAACGGCTAGAGCCGATTTCATCTATAACAAAACGTGGAATGCTGTCGCATTATTGGAGATGCATTCCATGAAAGTAAGTTTTGGTGAAATTCATACTGACCTAAGTGTGGCTCAAAACTGTTTTAAATTATTATATTTTCACTAATTCTAACAGAAAATTGTCAAGTGACATATATATATATATATATATATATATATATATTAAAAAAAGAAGATATTAGGCCTTTGGCCTCTGTGAATATCACCGGTCAGGTCCGTAAAACCTGATATTGACCTCAACTGAAGTCCATAAAATTTTGTATAATGTCAGATTCAAAGAATCTTATCCTTATCTCATTAAAATATTAAATTGAATCATTTTAAGCATCTGAAAGCATGTGAATAACTCCATGGACAACATATTTATGTTGGGGAGTTATATAACAGACCCATACATCATTACTATTGTTCCTTTTTTACTTTCAGGTGATTGCATGTGTGAGTGATAAGGGCTCTGCCAATCAAAGGTTCTACAGGATGCATGAGGACTTTGAAACGGTAAACCCGTATTCACCATCGCAACGACCAATATTCTTCATATCAGATCCCCCACACTTGTTAAAATCCCTACGTAACATTTTGGAAAATTCTCGTCCCAATGGTTCCAGATGTTTGTGGGTAAGTTTGCTATGTATGTGTACACAGCAGATTCGACTCAGTTTGACCATGCCAATTGGATGAGCTGCAACTTTTCTTGTTTGTTTTTTAAAAACAGAACAAAGCTTGACCAAAATTCAAAAAAATCATTTATGAGTGTAACAAATTGCCACATTACTTCTTTGATATTACATATCTGAGTCAACCCACCAAAGTGATCTTACAATGATTTGATTTACTTTCTCAAAGATAACTTATACTGGGAAGATCCCACTCCGTGATTGGAGTCTTTGGGTACTTTTTTGAACTTTCAATCTATCATTAAGCACGGTGTATACACTCATGATTGACCAAAGTGACATTTCTTCTTTTTTTTAGAGGAACGGTCAACACTTGTGGTGGTCCCACATCCGCAGAGTTCACGATGAAAATGGGGAACTATACAAGACGAAGCTCAGAAATGCCCATGTCAACCTAACCCCAACGTCACGAATGAATGTGCGTCTGGCTGCACAGGTACCTCTACACTTCTTTCACTGTTAAAAGAAATGAATAACTATTTCTCAATTGTGACTTTGCTATGCTGGCCTGTTGATTTTTTTTTAATATGTTGTGCTGCATTACCAGTCTTAGGAAAATTACATGTATCATTAACAAATTGATGTAAAGTTGACTGCTAATTAATTTTCATTGTTGCACAGATAGCTTCAGGAATACTCTTTTTTGCAATCAAACAGTTAAAATAAACTTGCAATGAGCCTGCTTTATAGATATACATATATGCCAAAAGAAGTTAAGTTCTGTATCACAAGTTAAATTGCATAAATGCAGTGTATATATGTTAATAAATATGACTTTTATATGAAACTGTGTATATATGTGTTTGTGATAAAAAAAATGTTTTGTAGGTTTTGAGCAACAGGGTAGCTCTCGTGCTTGAAAGCTACGGGCCAGAGTGTAGCGAAACTGCCGAATTTGTGCGCATGTGCAACCGCATGTTCGATTGTCTGAACGGTCAATTCGTTCGTCAGGAGATTACCACCAGAAATAAAGATCTTGCCCCGTACAAATGTACGGAAGATGAAAGATTCAAGGTGAGATTAGGCCTATATTTCACCATACCTAGTAAAGATCAGGTGACAAACCATGTATTTCAAATCATTTAGTTCATCAACGTGAACCATATTTTAAAAAAATCCATATCTTACTTTGTGAACAACAGACAGTGAAGTGCATGATGACATTGCCTTATTTTGTTGTAAAAGAGAGGCTCTGATTGGTCAGTGTAAAAAAAACAATTTTGTTCCTTAATTGTTTTTTACATGAATTACCAATACAGAAGTCTTAGTTTTTGTCTGTGGACTCCATGCGAAAAACATAATGCATTGTAAATCGCTAATTTCCTTGACAGGAACTTTATTTTTTATTGTGGATAAAAAAAGCAAATGAGAGTGTGGATTACACTAACGAGACTCATTCATGTCAGGTCTGCTGCAAAATAAACATTTAAAATTGGGACTCGTATACTATTGTATTCTTCCGCGACCGTACCACACTCTCTCTCATTGAGTTTTATTATAGAACCACACTAGGAGACTTTATGTGAACGACGCCTTTGAAATGGTTAGCCCTATTTATGCTGACAATATCTTTTTGCAGTTTCTTGAAGAGTTTCTCAAGTACCTTGACGGCTGGAAGAACCAAACACTGATGAGGGAGGGATTCTCCAAACAAGAAAGAGGACGCATGTTCCTCTCAACTCAAACGCATGAAGGCGTCCGCTCAACTGGTATCTGTCATTGAATTTTTATTCCTCTAATATACATAAATATCAAAACAGTCATGTCCAAATTGTCCAAGTCTGTAAATAATCAATCAGTGTCATTGTTACAATTAGTTTAATTGTTAATTGCAGTGAAAGGCTTCATTGGTGCAACTAAATTCCTGCTGACTCAGGGGGTAACACCTGTTCTGAGCTCTGTGTTCTCGCAAGACCCTCTCGAGGCACATTTTGGAAGGCACAGGGGCCTGGGAGCACGATCTCGAAATCCGTCTCTCAAAGAGTTCAGGTATGTATATTACAAGATAAGGCCATTTAAGCAAAAGTAGCAGTTTAAATCTTGATGATTTTCAGCTGATCTGTTTTCTTGGAAAACGAAGATCTTTTGTCGTCACTCCATCGTCAGCGTCCTGGTTAAGGTTTATGTGTCCATTGCGAGCTTATAATTTCACTTACAGTTATGAAATTTGGTAAAGATTATCCCTTGTTTGGGTGATGAACAGGAACTCTTGGAGAAATCAAAAATGGTTGTCAAAGTGGCCTCCGCAAAGTAACTGCCATTCTTGAAATTCCACTGTAATCTTGATATTTCAACTTACAGTTATTTGGTACAGGTATTCACCTGTGGCTGAGGATAAATAACTGAATATAAAACTGATGATAAAGATTTGGTGGTATTTATATCCCACAATAGGCAGTGAAGTTCTGGCAAAATACCATGTGATTCAAACCATGTGGTTCATCGTTGTGAACCACATGCATCTCATTATCTGACGTTGTTATGTAAACAATGGGCAGTGAAGTGATGACGTCACAATGTTTTGACGCTCTGATTGGTCGGTGTGGTTGCTAGGGATCTTTTTGCGGCCATTCAAACAAAATAGTCCCTCTTAAAATAATTAATTATTTTTACTGGAGGTCTATTTTTATTGTGGGATATAAATAAAACTTAATGGAAGTGTGGTTCACAGCAATGAACCTCACTCATGTCAGGTCTGCTGCAGAATAAACACTCGTCCTTCGGACTCGTGTTGTATTCTTCCGCGACCTGACATTCATGAGGTTCATTGCTGTGAACCACACTCCCATTAAGTTTTATTATACGAGCGCATGATGATCCCTAACAGCATCCTAAAGCAGATATCAGCATTTAATCACACCAATAAAAATATTTCAGCAACCAGGAAAGGAAGCTCCATCTTCAACGGTCCCTGGCATTCTGTTTTCAACCAAGAGGAAACGTGCGCACAATGGAACCAAAAAAAGTGGAGGTAGACGATGAGCCATTGCCGAAAGTCCAAAGACGATAAATACAGAACCTCAAAACAGGCTACGACAAATGGGAGAATCACAAATAAGTACTGTTGAGGGATATCATATTTGTAAGCGCTTATCACTCATAGTTAGTGGTAAAAAAAATAGTTACTGTCAGTAAAAATATACTAGAAATAAATGAGCTCCTCTAGTTAGGCCTATGCCTATTATCACATGCATGTATTGAAAAGTAGAGTCAACAAACCAATGTCACTGTTAACTTCAATTAATTTAATAAGTGTATACAAACATTACAGTGTATTTAAAGATGTATCTGAATTCACAATTTTTCTTACAGTGTATTTAAAGTTGTATCTGAATTCACAATTTTTCTTACAGTGTATTTAAAGATGTATCTGAATTCACAATTTTTCTTACAGTGTATTTAAAGATGTATCTGAATTCACAATTTTTCTTACAGTGTATTTAAAGATGTATCTGAATTCACAATTTTTCTTTACAGCAGAATGAATTATACACAATAGAGGTACAATAAATATAAATGGATACAGAAATGGTAGATGAGTCATACGAGGGGTGTCCCAAAAGTTCTGACCAATTTTTTTGGCAGACCTTTCTATTTGAAGTAGCTGTATGAAATTTTCACAGAATCAATTTCAGGTATATCACTATCCATTTTGAAAATATGGCACCTGTTCGAACAATTTCAATGACTTTTCTGTTGCCATGGAAACAGAAGGTCAGTGCACCCAGCGCAGCTCAATTTTTTAGGCCAAATCCAGGTGTCTAGGCTTGTAAACATCCAAGGAATGGATGATCATGAAAAATATTATTTTGAAACCTAACAGTATCTCAAAGCGTTTCATTTACATTTAAAGTCACTGTGAATCAGTTTAACCCATATGCTGAGGCAATCACCTGGGTCCTCCAAACGGGGCTGTTCTTAAATTGTGGAATTTCAGTGGATATGGCGACTGCTTCATTTCTCTTTATGACTATTATTTCTTTAATTTTTGAACTGGTATATATATTTTAGTATCATGCAAAGTTACAGAAGGGCAAATCTGGTAACTAGAGCAGATGAGATTGGGTTTTGAACCTAAGGTTGTTGACCACTGCCTGTTGACAGCAGATTGTTTCAGCCAAACTGTCTGAAGCGCTGTTAGGCAACTGCTGGGAAAAGCCTTTGGTAATTGCCTCAGCTGATCAGGTTGAAATATAAATAAATGTTTATAATCTATTGGAAGATATCTTGAAAGACTGCAAGCTTATCATGAAATACATTTTCTCGCAATGATTTGCTTTTTTACTATAAATTCTCTGAATTTTAACACAGCTAGTGTTGAATTTCGTCTGAGAAATTGAGCTGCGCTGGGTGCACTGACCTCCCGTAACCATGGTGATAGAACAGTAACTTAAACACTTTTTACAGTCTTGATTGAAAATTGGTCAGAACTTTTGGGACACCCCTCGGAATACTTGGAGTCGAAGATGGGAGCAGATTTGTTTACGATATTTCAAAATTATATTGTATTTACATTTCATCTTGTTCGGCCTAATTGGAAGTCAGAGTGTCTCTAAGAGGTTTTGATTTCTGCTTAATCTTCATTTTTTCAAGAATTGATTTACATTTCTGATTTACTCTGACAGTGTAATATAAATTTGAAATATCGTAAACAAATCTGCTCCCATCTTCGACTTCCAAGTATTCCGAGGCACTTTCCAAGGCAAAATTTACAAATGGTTGTCTTTTTAAATTTGAAATGGCGCTGGCCCGAAACGTTACTTCCAAAAATGAAATGAACTTAAAAAAACTTTCGTTTGGATAACTCAATCCACCTCGATTCAGTGATGTAATCCACGAACCTGGAATATTGCTTTTTTCGCAAAGGAACAAGTCAACATGAGTAGGATGCTTTACATATAAGCGTTTCAGAATATATCCTGCTATGTATTCGACAATTAACTCATCATTGCCACTCAGGGGATCACTTATGCCAGCAACATCCAGTGTTGGTTGATGTTTTCTAATCAACACATTCATTAGTCTTAGGGCCACATAGGATCTGCTGTTCCTCCTTGGGAATACTGAGCTCTGATCACACCAGCTTGATAGTTTCACGTGGAAAAGTTGCCAGCATTCAATAGAAGTCTTTCCTGCCAAACATTGTGCGAGCCAGCTGAAGCTTTGAGATATTTCAGCACCTGCAAGGATAATAAAATGAGTAATTTTCAGACACAGGACTCCCTTGGATTTCTTTGTTAATGTTCACGAGATGAATGAGGTAAACTAATCTGAAATTGTGACAGTGTTTACTGAACTTCTGACTTTGTCTCTACAGGTACCTAATGACCTCTTGTTCCATTGCTTTTGCAAATATACTTGTAAGACTACTTTTTTGGTCCCTGGTTTGCCATAAATATAAATAGATTAGATTAAGACATTAATACAAAAGTGTGAAATATTATTATTGGGATTTTTGCATTTACACATGAACCAGTAAAAAAACTTGGCAACTTTGTTATTGTGCCTGGCCGTTAATTTTGTGTCGTATTTTTAATGTCTTGTCTTTCTTGCATATATACTTCACAAACAATTTCATGAAACTTTTATTAAAGGTATATTACTAATCATTAAACATTGTTTAAATTTGGGTCTTTTTGCTAATTTTTGTAGATGCTATACATACAGGTTTATTATATATATACGTTTTCAATTGAGACTTTTGACTAGTTAGCTACTCATGGATATTTGCTTTCAAAAGTTCTGGCTCAGTGGTTAGAATGCCAGCTTTTCCAATTGAATCGGGCAGGAAGGTATTATCATTGTTTCAGTTCTGACAGCTGCATGTTTAGAAGAAGTTTACCGTCTTGTCTTTGAATCACTTTGGTGTCTCAATGATCCAAGTTTTAGCACAATTGCAAGTGACTAGTGTTGCTGGCCACCAACTCCTCTCCAGTGTGGACCGCCCAAAATTATTTTTAAAATGGTCTAGCGTTTATCTGTACTGCTACAGACTGGTACAGAGAAAATAGGGATGAAATGAACAATAATTTATTTTTAAACTATTATTTTTGGACTTTTTCTTAAGATAATCAGTAAAACGTTTGACATTTATCGGAAATGTGTAGGCCTATGTACCGGTACACTGGATCACGCCATTCTTGGGCTCAACCGCCTCGTTTTTGGACCATGCGGGTCTGGACTGGAGGGGGTGTGGTCTGGCCATAACACTACAAGCAACTGATTTATACACTCACTTGTGACAGACTGCAAGTCACGTTTTACATCTGCATGTACCATTGCGTCACTCAATATTTTCTCCATTTCCTTGGCCACCATGTCTTCAGTTAAGGGTGGCTGAAAATGAAACGTCAACTTGAATATCTATTGCTATGAACAGGCCTAGTGTCAGCAGTCAAACAACTAAAAAGTATCACAGAAAAAAAAGATAAAGATACAGGCCGAAGATAATAGGCGTAAATATTTCTTGACATTTGCAAGTTCACTTTTTGATAGAATCCTATAAAACTAAATGGAAGTGTAATATATTTGTTGACGGTTGTGTTTTGAACCAAAATATCTATTTAGAACCATCATGGGAGTAGTGAACGTAGACTTGTTTTCCTATATTTTAGTCTAAAAATTCCTATTTTTCCTATATTTTTTTTTGCCAAGTTTTGGCTGGTAAGTCTGCATTTGAGTTCATCATCACCTGTCATTTAAAAGTAACTACCTACGTGAAGACCTGGACCAGATCATACCGGATTTGTTTTGTCTGGATAAGAAGAAATCCATTGTACCTTTGTTGGGGTCACTGCTGGTGCGGCGTCCTGTTCACTTTCATCATGCTGAAGGTTCTGAAATTTACCAGACAAAAGTGAAAGCATACCATTGTAGAATGAAACCTGCATTATAATCAAGCACTGTAAATTCTTATTACCATGCAGAATAATATCATGTAGATCTGGACGTTACATTACTGACTTTATAATATATAGGTACGCATTAAGGGCAGCAATGCAGATATGCACCCCACTGTACTAAAATATTAATATTATTTCCATGTGTGTACATCCCCACCAAAAAAATTTGGAATTCAGACAAGACTGCAAGAAGGCTAAAAATTTGGGTCGATAGTCAAATGAACATAGTTTAGAATCAACACTTTCAAAAGATCATGAAACTATCTTCATTCAAAGTGTTAATTTAAATTATAAAAAATAAAACCTGTATTTTTTTTTTCACAAATTGTTAGGAGGCAACCATTTTATATCAAAAGGGGGGGCTTGGAGTTTTCTTAAATAAATAATTTCTTGCTCAGTTTTGTATAAATTCTGTTTGGGCAGTCTTGAAATAAATAAATTTCTAATAAGGTATTATAGGACTTCACAAACTTGATGAAATTCAATAACTGTTACTGCTAGCATGAGATAAATCATTTCCCGCCTAGGAAAACTCCAAGCGCCCCCTTCCACCGATATGAATTGGTCGCTCCCTCATTTATTTCTGCGATTTGGTGCTGTGATATCACCTCAAAAGCCTCTAGTTTCATGCACAAAGAAAAGCACCAGAAATTAAAGTTTTTTTATTTAGCCCGGTGGGGGGGGGGGGGGTGAGTTCAGGATCAATGGTCCTTGGTGAACACTAAACACCATGCATTGACATTTAAAAAACACAGTTCATACTTTGCAGTAAACCTGCCATGCCTACTATCATTACTGAGCTGTTTCAATACACAACCCCTGTATACTGACAAGTATAGCTCGTGATATCATGGGTGCACATGACAGTTTAAATAGCTGTAGTCTTTTGCAGACAGGTGCTGAATCTTGGCATCTGCCTACTTGAAGGGAATACAGGAGAAAGTAGAACTTTAAATGACAACCTTATTATCAGTTGACATTATTTTATGATAGTAATAGTATCATAACATTCGGCTGCATTGGCTCATGGCCAACAAGCCAATGTAGAGGCCCAGCTGGTTTGGAAAGTAAATTGACACTATAGCCCCCCCCCCCCCTCCTTTACGATGGCAGTTAACACCCACAGACAACTTTGAGCAAGTTGACAAGGCAGTTAACACAACACTTTTCACTTGTTTTACCATTGCTGACATTTGTAACACGATTTACTTCACTTACTGTCAATACTGAGGCAAGCTCCTGCTCCATTTTATCATGTTGTTTGTGTTCAGATTTTTAGTTCCAAATAACGCTGTCATACTGGGTGGCGGCGCTGCGGTGACGTCAACATAAAGGTGGGAAAATGAGGGAGCCAACAGTCCCCTCTAATCGTCCATGCAAAAACGGAGCATAGACATGAAATCTTGCCTTTACGAACACAAACAATTACCACAGACACTGTCAGACATGTTGTAAGACAAAAGAGGTGAAAATCATTGCTATACTACTACCCAAAAAATACTAGAACAGAGCTTTTGATAATATGAAATTCACACTGCGTAAGATTGGGCATTTAAATTTGAACATTGGAATCTTTGGTAATTTTGATGAATAAAATGAACAAGAATCCGCGGATTCAAAACCGACCTAGCGCAATGAAATTGAAGGTGCCATTGCTTAAACCACTGAGCAACTGATATTGGAAGATAGGAGAAATAGTTGATTGGAAGATGCTAGACTATTAGTATAGAAGCAATGCAGTTTGAACAGATTTCTAAAAAAAAGGAAAGATGGCTGTCAAAATGGCCGCCATCTTTGATTTCTCAACACGTTACTCATCCATACCCACAGGCCAATACCTGTACCAAATTTCATAACTGTAAGTGAAATATTAAGGTCACAATGGTCAGTTCAAGAATGAAGAAAGATGGCTGCCAAAATGGCTGCCACAAAGTGGCTGCCATCTTGGATTTCTCAACATGTTCCCGTCTGATACCCACTGTAGGGTGTTTCAGCTGCCCCCAATATTTTCTGATCCTGCTTGACCTTGGTCTGGTATTGCAGTTTATATAGTAAAAGTCACATGTAAAATTTTGGCCCATTCTATAAATACTTACCTTTACCAGAATTCACTTGAAGTTTATAATGTAATTCCCCATTGGCGAACTTGCAAATCCTGAAGATATTGCAAAAATCAATGAAGGAATAGATATTTTTTCCTCAATTCATAGTTTCTGAGTACGTTTTGGGGGGCAATTCAAATCTGGAATCAGCTATTTTGTAGCAGGTCTTCCTAATGAGCTAGGAAGTGTTGAATTACCTGTACCAAATTTCATAACTCTTAAGTGAAATATTGAGGTCACAATGGCCAGTGCAAGAAATGAAGAAAGATGGCTGCCAAAATGGCATCTTCTCAACATGTCCCTGATCCATACCCACAGGCCAATACCTGTAACAAATTTTATAACTCTAAGCGAAATATTGAGTTCACTATAAGCAGTTCAATAAATGAAAAAAGATAGCTGCCAAAATGGCCACCACAAAATGGCAGCCATCTTGGATTTCTCGACATGTTCCCAATCCATACCCAGAGTCCCATACCTGTACCAAATTTCATAACTGTAGGTGAGATATTAAGGTCACAATTGGCAGTTCAAGAACGAAGAAAGATGGCTGCCAAAATGGCCGCCACAAATGGCAGTCATCTTGGATTTCTCGACATGTTCCCAATCCATACCCAGAGTACTATACCTGTACCAAATTTCATAACTGTAGGTGAAATATTATTGTCACAATGGCCAGTTCAAGAATGAAGAAGGATGGCTGCCAAAATGGCCACCACAAAATGGCCGCCATCTTGGATTTATCGACATGTTCCCAATCCATACCCAGAGTACTATACCTGTACCAAATTTCATAACTGTAGATGAAATATAAAGGTCACAATGGGCAGTTCAAGAATGAAGAAAGATTGCTGCAAAAATGGCCGCTGCAAAAATGGCCGCCACAAATTGGCAGCCATCTCGGATTTCTTGACATGTTCCCAATCCATACCCAGAGTACCATACCTGTACCAAATTTCATAACTGTAAGTGAAATATTATGGTCACAATGGGCAGTTCAAGAATGAAGAAAGATGGCTGCCAAAATGGCCACCACAAAATGGCCGCCATCTTGGATTTCTCGACATGTTCCCAATCCATACCCAGAGTCCCATACTTGTACCAAATTTTATAACTGTAAGTGAAATATTATGGTTACAATGGGCAGTTCAAGAATGAAGAAAGATGGCTGCCAAAATGGCCACCACAAAATGGCCGCCATCTTGGATTTCTCAACATGTTCCCAATCCATCACCAGAGTCCCATACTTGTACCAAATTTCATAAGTGTAAGTGAAATATTATTGTCACAATGGCCAGTTCAAGAATGAAGAAGGATGGCTGCCAAAATGGCCACCACAAAATGGCCGCCATCTTAGATTTCCCGACATGTTCCCAATCCATACCCACAGTACCATACCTGTACCAAATTTCATAACTGTAGGTGAAATATTAAGGTCACAATGGGCAGTTCAAGAATGAAGAAAGATGGCTGCCAAAATGGCCACCACAAAATGGCCGCCATCTTGGATTTCTCGACATGTTCCCAATCCATACCCAGAGTACCATACCTGTACCAAATTTCATAACGATAAGTGAAATATTAAGGTCACAATGGGCAGTTCAAGAATGAAGAAAGATGGCTGCCAAAATGGCCACCACAAAATGGCCGCCATCTTGGATTTCTCGACATGTTCCCAATCCATACCCAGAGTACCATACCTGTACCAAATTTCATAACGATAAGTGAAATATTAAGGTCACAATGGGCAGTTCAAGAATGAAGAAAGATGGCTGCCAAAATGGCCACCACAAAATGGCCGCCATCTTGGATTTCTCGACATGTTCCCAATCCATACCCAGAGGCCCATACCTGTACCAAATTTTATAACTATAAGTGAAAATTATGGTCACAATGGGCAGTTCAAGAATGAAGAAAGTTGGCTGCCAAAATGGCCGCCACAAAACGGCAGCCATCTTGGATTTCTCGACATGTTCCCAATCCATACCCAGAGTCCCATACCTGTATCAAATTTCATAACTGTAAGTGAAATATTAAGGTCACAATGGGGAAAAACCGTGGTTTACATCTGGTTTGTGGTTACTGGTTTGTGGTTACTGGTTTGTGGTTACTGGTTTGTGGTTACTGTTTATGGTTTCACCTGATCCATTTACAGCTCCTGTATTAACCGGCCTCCGCTGTTAGGCCGGTTAAAAAGCTATGCAAATATCACCAAAACTTTGTTACTTTGATTGCGCATTGCTTTCCACTCCTTGTGACAGCTGGAACAACCAAAAAATGAAGAGGAACAAAAACAGTCTTTTGTAAACTAGGTCTATTGGACTTCACAAGATTGACATTTGAAAATCACAAGCTGAAGGTGAAGGATCAGCATTTCAATAAGCTGTCAATTTCTTACTTTGAGCTTCAATGAGACTCAGTTCATGCTTGTAAGTTAAGAATGTTTCGAAAATGTTTCAATAATATCAAAGACATTGCCTGTATTGTTAAAAGATATACAATTTATTATTATTTACACAGAATCATTGGCACAGGGAGAAAATTGTCGAATAGCATCTAGTCAGGAATAAAAATAATTATTTTGAAAGTCATAAAGTAACTGCAAAAAGTGTAGGCCTAATAACAATTGTTTGATCTCTTGTTTTTTCTTGAAATAGCACTTAGGTGTAATGGGAAGTATGAATAAGTGTATTGAAATTAGTATATATTGATGCTGTGATTTGAGAAACATAAAATGATTGTACGAAGGTCTACTTTAGTCTACATTCTACAGTACATAACAAACAGTAAGATAGTATGGAAATATATATAAAACATATACATACAACATATATACAACATTTTAGCAGGTGTACTATATTCTTGGATAACGGAATTGTCGTGAAGAAGGCTTGTCTGTGTATGTGAGGATATTGCAGACTTGTTCATGCTGCTATGGCGTGATTTGACGAGCATGGGTTGTCTAGTGAGAGGTACGAGGTGGAACGATGGATCATCTGAAGAGGAAAAAGAAATAATAAGTTAGTTTTTGTAAATTTACAGTGATTTATTACTTTTTGTTAAAAACTGAATATTCTACACATAATAGACTTCAAATTTTACTGAGAGTGACTCTTTGTGGTGCTAAACATGTTTTCTAATATTTATTCATAAGTATAAATCAATTAAACAGGGTGAGGAGTACCGGTTATTTAGATTAGTCTCTGTCCCGATTCACACCAAAGTGAGGCGTGAATTGGGACAGTGGTTTTCTCAGCCTGAATCCTAGAAACATATAGGTATCAGTTAATGCTCTCGGGAATAGTTAAATCTGCGACCTGGACATAATTTGAGACAATAGTGAGAATCATTGGAGGTTTTGTGCCCATGCTATAGCAGAAAAAAGGCAAATCTCTCTCTATTCACCCCATATTACGGTAGCACAAGGAAACGTGACAAAAATACCTGTTTTTTTTTCCCTGTCATGAGATGCGTTTCGTTTCCATCTGCTCCACCTTTTTCAGGACTGCACACCTGCAAAACCACAAAAGAACCAATCATTAATTTCCACATGATACCTGACGTTTAACTAACAAAACAAGTTCTATGTGTGAAATTATTATATCAGTGAAAAAAAAAAACTACAAGAGGTACATTCACAATTGAACAACACAGCCACAAACAAGAGGTAAATGTGATAAACTACCTGTTTCCTTTGCCCTATCCCTGTCTTGAGAGCTTTCACCTCACGATGTCCTTCATGGGTCTTCACAAACTTGTCACCTGTTCCATTACCATGATGATAAGGAGGAGCCACTTCATCAGGCAAATCAGCAATATCATAACAGTGAAGGTGTCTCGGCAACATCCGACGTCTCGACGAGGTTCTCTTTGGAGTAGGCTGTAAAAATAAAGCACTTGTAAAACAAACACCAGTAGGCCTACAATATCAACAGCCAACTGCACCGTATACATATGACTGAAGCAGTACTCTTCACTGGCAACACTCACTAACCACAGTTGGAAATTCACATAGACATTGATAGAAGTGACAATTATGTATAATTAATGCAAAGTGAATTGAAGATCCAATTTGTAAACAATAAAGAATGCAACTGCAGACTTTGTTAACAAACTTCAACATGGATAAATGATTGCAGCTTTATATCTTGTATCTATGCACTTGGTACTAGTTGGCAGGCTTATTACTAAAGGGGGAGGACACGGCTATGAGACGAAGGATGATTGACAAAGCCGGCCAACATAGGCCCATGTGACCCAGAAAGAGCTGCATTCAAACCATTGACCTAGCGCTTGGTAGCCCAGCACGTTACCACTAGACCAACCCATCCCCTCAACTCTTCAAGAATAAATAACACGAAATATAAAACATACCTGAGACACTTCTGCAACATTAACATTGCTATCACAGCCAACTTCCACATCTCCCTGTGAACCACCCACATCACAGCTTTCATCACCAGACTTGTCACTTTGTACCACTGCCGCAGGTACAGATTCCAC
Organism: Platynereis dumerilii; assembly: GCA_026936325.1. Classification (NCBI taxonomy): domain Eukaryota; kingdom Metazoa; phylum Annelida; class Polychaeta; order Phyllodocida; family Nereididae; genus Platynereis; species Platynereis dumerilii. The sequence continues at coordinate 10,904,298 of JAPTHN010000012.1, read as the reverse complement.
ATTCACCAATTCATTGTCACAGAATATGATTACTGATGATTAGGCGCCTATGTGCGATTCAGAAGGAAAGTACTGTCCAATTATTTATAAAGCTGGTGTCATTTCTTCAGTGGCGACTTCTTGTCCAACCTGATGGCTTGTCCTATGTTTCAATTTGAAGCTGCATTTTTGTTTTCTTGGTACCTGCAACAAAAAAAGGTCATCAATTAATCAACTTCTGAAATAAACAGGGCTCAAGTTAAGAATCCAACTGTTAGTGACCTCCCTGGCCTGGATAAGCCACAGGATTGGCTTATTCACAGTTGTTCACACCTTTTCAACCAATCCTGCCACTTATTCAGTCCAGGGAGGTCACTAATAGTTGGATATTTAACTTGAGCCGATTTTTTAAGAATCGAAGCAAAATATGTCAAATGTTAATTGTTGCATCATCCAAGTCATCTGCACTGCTTAATTGCAAAATGCAACATATTATTTTATGATACAAAGGGATTTACATTCTCTTCGCAGGAACTAAATTTATAATTACCAAAATATGAGGAGGTTTGGACTATCAGCTCTTCCAGCCCTTGTCCAGTGCCACCCAAAATGCGCATCGAGAAGTGTATAATTCGTCTACTCCAGCTTTCAGCAGGAATTTGATCAGGCCACAAACTGATTTTACTGTGGGTGAAAAACACAAATTTCTAGTCATGTCATTACAGATTTTAGTATGGGGCAATGTGTGAGAATATGTAATTTTCAAAAATATATAAATTTCTGTTAAATATTTTATTGTACATCAAACGTGCAATGTTATTTTGTATTGTGAAATAAAATAAGCACAGAAGACTAGGAACAAGCCAAGTATTTTTTAGCAAGCCCAAGTAGTATTTCATGAAACACTAAAATACTAACCTGTGATTTCTAAGCCAGTCTGTGATTGTGAACTGAGAAACATTGCAGCCTTTTCTGCAGTTGAGTGGCCCTCTCTGCTTCAATGGCCTCTTTCCAACTTCTGAAGTACCCCAAAAATTCTTCTTCAAGAAACTGAAATGGCATTGAAATATTTTTTCTATATAAATTTGTTTTTCTGTATGAATGTGTTTCGGATTAAAATAGCTCATTTTCTGGGAGGACCTGAGTGGCACCCTGTATAACTATGTAGACGATAACTCTGTACTAGTGAATGGTCGATCGAAAAAAGACGTCATCGGCAAAATTAATCTGCTGCCCATGCTATAGTGTCCTGGTGTGCCTCAAATCAGATGGAGGCTAAACCCTTGAAATTTAAAATCATGCTAGCTGATGAAAGTGAACCTACAAGCATTGAAATAAAGGATACCAACGCAGTGACAAGTGAATCCCATGTCAAATTACTAGGAATTTATCTGGACAATAAATTAAACTTTACTAAACAAATTGGCGAAATCATTCGGAAAAGTTCTCGCCAATTAAATTGCCTGAAGAGAGTGGCTCACTCCCTGTCGACTGACATCAAATTAATGCCGTACAAATCCTTTGTTGGATCCAACTTTAACTATTGCCCCCTGTTATGGCACCACTGTGGGGCCTCAAATACAGTAAAACTTGAAAAACTGCAATTCAGGGCATTAAAGTTTATCTACAATGACTATGCTTCGGACTATGATGCTCTTCTTACAAAAGCAACCATGCCCTCACTGGAAGTTTCCCGTCTGAGAACTTTTGCAATCGAGGTATTTAAAATCTATGACCTCAGCCCCGCCTTCCTTAAAGATGGCTTTATTCAACCCGAAAACAGGTACAATTTACGATCGGGATGTACCTTATTACAAAGACACTTGAACACAACCAAATACGGACTCCATTCATTTCGTACATGCGGGATAAAAATCTGGAACAATTTGCCGGCTGCAATGCGCAACAACACTGAACTCAAGACTTTTAAGATTCGAATAAATACATGGTTCGGGTTTTCATGCAAATTTAATTTTTGCAGGAGTCAAGTGAATATATAAACTCTGATACTGACTCTACCGATTTTATTCGATTTAAACAAATGTCGATTTTATTCAATTTTTACAATCTCGATTTTTTCAAATTTTTACGTGCTATTTACTTAAATGTTTTCAAATTGTTAAATGTCACATGCTCGGTGTCACTATAGCCACAACTGTGCTAATGTTGCTTTGTTGAACCACTGAGGGTAAATAAATTATTTTATTCTTATTCTTAATTTAAACCCGAAAATCTTATACTGAGCAGTGAGCACAATAAATGCTTGCTGTGTGTGCTAAATTTTATGTACTTTTTTTTTTCACTTGAAATATTATATTTATTATATATTTTTTACAAAATTTAAAGATGTGATAATGTCAAAGCATTACTTCACCTCTGTCAACATTATTCTAATTCAAGTAATTGGTGATATTTAGCTGTCCTGTAAGGACTAAAAGCTTTAATCCTAATTCAGGAAGGGGTGCACACATTATGTTCATTTATGTTGCTCATTAATGAGTAGTGCTCCCTGAAGCGGCCTATATATGAGCCTATTAAGATATGTCTGATATGATACCCATTCATGAGTTTGATACTTACTAATATAAGACAGATGCATCCATTGGGACTCTTGTTCTTTCATAAAATCTTCTTGACATTTTTAATGTTGACTTTGAAGTTTGAAACTCTTGCCAATTAACTCCCTTCAAAATCAACCACAGCTTCAGGTCGAAGTCCGCTGCATAAAAAGAAAACAATTAAATAATCACTATGCAAATTTAAAGAGCTATCAATGATTGGTAATTTTAATGATTATATAAAGGCCAAGGCTTAATTACTTGCCTACATGTACTAATGATCACTATACATGTAGCTATAGTAGGGGAACCAATTGACATGAATTGTCAGTTGGGCTAATTTCAATTAGGTCCAATGACAATGTTATTGACATGACATGCGCTGTAATTCATTGCAATCAGGTTTAACACATGAGAAAGGTGCTATTTAATTATTACATAGCTAAATGCCACTTACCACCATCGACCAGAGTTCCCTGTTGTGTACATTGTATTGGGCCCCATCAATGGCATCATTATGTCATTCATGACAGTTGAGTTATAGAATGCCGTGAATAGATTCCTGTAGTACTGTTTGGCTTATTGATTGTATTTTAAGTAATTCTACCAAGAAATTGCTCCATTAATGATCCAAAGAAGACGCAGAGCTGTCAGACACAAGACATGCTGCCCAGAGCGCAGCAGCACACTGGAGAGAACCCCTCTCAGTGTACCTGAGCAGCAGATGAGATACACAGGCTCCACTGGGTCATATGTACTTGGGGAGCAGCTAGTAGTTCGTCGGTAGACTGCAATTTTACAATAGATTTATAATTCCAGTTTGTTTCATTTTTAACAGTGGCGGATACAGGGGGGGGGGGCTAGGGGGCATGGCCCCCAGACCACTGAGATTAATAATAATAGGCCTAGTATTTTGAATATACACGCTCGGGCCCCCCTATGATGACCCTGTCTGTATCCGCCACTGTTTAATCAAAGTGGTCTATGCAGCTAGCTTGGAAAATCAGCAGCCGAAAACCCCTCAGGTTACATGCAACATCCACAGTCAGACCTGGAACATCATCACATTTTGGGTCTGAAATTTTTTTGCTGTTCATATTGATTTGATTTCATTTGATTTTATTTAGCCTCCATTGGAGAGAAGTATAATTAAAAACAGTAAAGTACATCATAATATTATAAAATCTTGGTTTTATGTATAGGAAATTAAATATTCTCAATCAATTTTCCTCTCAATCCTTTGCAATCTTTGTGTCATAACAAATCAAAATTTGTTTAATTGAACTTTAATGGCAAAAACCCCTGAAATCCCGAAACCCCCTGAAAAATCGGCAATTATATCCAATACAAGGTACAATACACTTACCTGTTGGTATTTCTATTGTTTGTTTTCTCAAATTTTCTTTCTCCTTCATTGCTTTGTATTGCTATATATATTGTATATATAACTACATGCATGTGGGAAAAAATGCAAATATATTTTTAAAATCCTATTTGGCTGTTGCTATTTTAATTGTTTTTGCTTTGTTGAAATTAAATTTTCCTCACCTTATCTATAGCAGTTAATATTATGAAGCTATCCTTATGATTAGTTAAGTGGGTTTAGGGCCTATTCATATATTTGGTTCAATTGTAATTAAGCCAACAACTGCTCAATTGGGTAATACTATAATAGAGAAATTTCTCACTGGGGTAATTAGCAGCTTCATATTATTAATTGATTGGTGCATGAAGTAAATTTGTTCACTGCTTGAACAACCCTGTGGCTTCATTAATTACAATCGACTCCCTGAAAGGCCTCATGACAGGATACACCCCCGCTCCCTTTTGTTATTCCCGTAATATCGGCTTCCCCCCATTTTACCCCGTTTTGCCCCCTGCTTCCCCCCGCTTACCCCCCACTTGCCCCCGCTAACACCCTGCTTCCCACCTCTCCCCGCTTCTCCCCGTAAACCCCCACTTCCCCCCACTAGCTCCCGCTTTCCCCCCACTTCCCTCAAGTTGCCTCCCGCTAGCCCCCAGTTACCCCAACTTGCCCCATCTTGCACCCTACTTTCCCCGCATAACCTCCTCCTTGCCCCCTAGTTACCCCATAGGGTGGGGGGAGGGGGGGTGTATCCTGACAGAAAACCTAGAGCTGAAAATGTCTCGATTTAACAAAAATCTATTTTGGACAGCACAAATCTATTCCTGGCCTGAGGTATTTGCTGCCAAGCAGGGCCGTTGCCTGGGCTGAATCCTAGGGTGGTCCGGAGGCACGTGAATCGCGTAAAACCGCAGACTATTTGAAATTTTCATGTGTCAAAAAAAATTCAGTCAAATTCCAGGGGGGGCAGCTGCCCCCCTGCCCCCCTGCAGGCTACGGCCCTGCCAAGTGACAAGTTGAAACTTGCGACCCAATTGATAAGTTTGATGGAATTCAGTATTCAACTATTACAACTAGAAGAACGACACTAAACACAAAATTGTAATTGCCTGAAGTAGCGTTATTTTGTCAGTTTCAAACCAAACAAAATCCAACACTGTTTTGACTTAAGAGTGAAAAAGTTGCCTGTTTTTTGCATTCAGAGTATTCTACATGTAACCTGCGGGGTTTTCGGGATTGATTTCCTTGGCTTGCCTAATTTTAGTGAATTTCCTTGATTTAAATCTAAATTAAATCGATTGTGAAATGACAGCAGAACAGCAGGGTAAAACCAGCTTAGTTGGTGGGTGGATGGAGATGGTAACGGGGACAGTCTTGAAGTTGTTACCAGTGGTCGAAATAGCCCATGTCATTTGGGGGAGTCTGTCACTGGCGAGCCCTGAAGGGTCGACGCTTTCGGGGCCGGAGGTCCGCGGGCCGTCAGAGACCCCCAGTAGCTGAGGAGTTTCAGAAAGGACTACATGTACTCTGAAATGAATTTCTAAGCGTTTTAAGCATGCGTTATCCTTGAAAATTACTTTTGAAAACCCCATTTCTGGACTAAATCATGCAAATTCAGTATTTGAGGGGGCTTTTTCAGGACCCCCCCTGGGTCCCTCTAAAAAATGTATTTGAGGGGGTCCTTATAGCATTTGGGGGGTCAAGACCCCCTTGACCCCCCTTATTTCGAACACTGGTTGTTACCATCCTCAATTGTCTACATTTTCTGTTACACATTGTGAGAGGTGCTGAGGATTGAGTGCATACTCAAAAAATAAATAAGTTCAGGTAATTTGCAATGTTGCAGATGTGTCTTGCAAGCTTCAAACTGATTTTCCTAAGTGAGACCATGCCTCAAAGTTGGGGTTGTCAGATTGTGTACTTTTTACTGTCCTTTTTAAAATAAAAAGTTATTGATGCCTTCAATATCAGTGTAAGTCTAGGCATATATATATATAGCCAAAAAACCCATCAAGTTAATTACCGACTGCTCCCCAAGTGCCAAATGTAACCCAGTGGGGCCACTGGGGAGCCCACTGCACAGGCAGGTACACAGTGAGTGAATCCAGGTTCTAGCGCATCACCAAGGAAACGGAGCGCATCACCAAGGAAACGGAGCAAAACATTGCATTTCGTTGAAAAAACATTTGCAAAGTTATAAAAGAAATAACCCACAGGCAGAAAAAAGTGATCACTACGCATCCAATATAGAAATGCTTTAGACATTGGCATAGAACTGGACACTGATAAGTGCCCTCATTCCTCCCACGAGCGATCCAAAATTTTCTGTCCCTCGGTCCGAAACAGTGTCGGCCACAAAGCGAGAAACTCGCAATAATTCCATGGTCACTAAAAGTTGCACAAAGTTGCAAATTTGCAAGGAATTGACCGTATTTTGAGAGAGATGGACCAAAGATAATACAATCCTCAGGTGAGCTTGTATCTATGGGCCTTAATGCCCTTATTAATTGATCTTCCTATTAAATTAACAAATTTAAACAAAATGATCTCCGTAAATTTTGGGTAACCGCGTCCCACAGCACACATCAGCTCCTGCCGCATGGACTGCTATGGAGGATTGTTAGCGCCAAAATCTACATCCGGATCTTTTAAAGTGTCATGCAACCGTTGAACGTGCCAATTATCTCATAAAAACTTCATTTTCAATATCAGACTTATTATCAGTCACACTCATGCGGTGTACCTATATTGCTCCATTTCATTAAATCCATGAGAATGTCAACCTTTTGCTCATTTTTCAAAATTCTAGTAGCGCTATCACAATGTATATGACCATGGACGATTAGAGGGGACTGTTGGCTCCCTCATTTTCCCACCTTTATGTTGACGTCACCGCAGCGCCGCCACCCAGTATGACAGCGTTATTTGGAACTAAAAATCTGAACACAAACAACATGATAAAATGGAGCAGGAGCTTGCCTCAGTATTGACAGTAAGTGAAGTAAATCGTGTTACAAATGTCAGCAATGGTAAAACAAGTGAAAAGTGTTGTGTTAACTGCCTTGTCAACTTGCTCAAAGTTGTCTGTGGGTGTTAACTGCCATCGTAAAGGAGGGGGGGGGGGGCTATAGTGTCAATTTACTTTCCAAACCAGCTGGGCCTCTACATTGGCTTGTTGGCCATGAGCCAATGCAGCCGAATGTTATGATACTATTACTATCATAAAATAATGTCAACTGATAATAAGGTTGTCATTTAAAGTTCTACTTTCTCCTGTATTCCCTTCAAGTAGGCAGATGCCAAGATTCAGCACCTGTCTGCAAAAGACTACAGCTATTTAAACTGTCATGTGCACCCATGATATCACGAGCTATACTTGTCAGTATACAGGGGTTGTGTATTGAAACAGCTCAGTAATGATAGTAGGCATGGCAGGTTTACTGCAAAGTATGAACTGTGTTTTTTAAATGTCAATGCATGGTGTTTAGTGTTCACCAAGGACCAGTGATGCGACTAACGCGTTAGTAACGGATTGCGTTATGTAATATTATTACTTTGGTAGGTAACTGAGTAATATAACGAGTTACTTACAAACCCAAAGTAATAATATTAGAGTTACTTGCATGCCTATTTTCCGTTACTTCTGCGTTACGTAATGGCCTGGTAAACTGCCTATTTGCAGATATCCCACATGTTCATTTGCAGCCACATTTTGTCCACACTTCAGTTGACTGCCTATATCTGAAATTTGTTGATATTTGCTTTTTGTTGAGGTAATTGGCACTCTCGTGGCATAGACAATGTCTTCATATTAATATGGATATCATATTCATGTGTAAAGATAGCAAAAACTTAGTAAGAGTGAAGTGCCTGCTGCCCTCGGTTGTTCATACTGATTTCAGCACTGGTGGCTCCACCTATAATAGAGAGGTAGAGGACAGGGAGGTAAAGGGGGCTGAGGCAAGAGGGAGGAAGTGAGGGGTGAGGGAGGAAGAGGGAAGTAATAGGAGGGAAGTAATAGGGAGGGAAAAGAGGGGGGAGTAAAGTTTTAAAAATTCTATCAGGTCATTCTGGTGTTTTTTAGAATCTAAAAATCCACTTGGACCAAATGCTGTCGGGATTCAAGCAAGTTTTGAGTCAGCCTTTGTCGGACTAGACCATGCCCAGTTCTCATCATTTGGTCCATAATACAAACTAAATGCGACACAATACACTAAAGTAATAAGTAATATATATAATATGTAATATTATTACTTTTTATCAATTTTTAAAGTAATATGTAACGGATCATATTACATTTTTAAAAAGTAATATGTAATATGTAACTAGTTACTATGACTGAGTAACGAGCACAACACTGCCAAGGACCATTGATCCTGAACTCACCCCCCCCCCCCCACCGGGCTAAATAAAAAAACTTTAATTTCTGGTGCTTTTCTTTGTGCATGAAACTAGAGGCTTTTGAGGTGATATCACAGCACCAAATCGCAGAAATAAATGAGGGAGCGACCAATTCATATCGGTGGAAGGGGGCGCTTGGAGTTTTCCTAGGCGGGAAATGATTTATCTCATGCTAGCAGTAACAGTTATTGAATTTCATCAAGTTTGTGAAGTCCTATAATACCTTATTAGAAATTTATTTATTTCAAGACTGCCCAAACAGAATTTATACAAAACTGAGCAAGAAATTATTTATTTAAGAAAACTCCAAGCCCCCCCTTTTGATATAAAATGGTTGCCTCCTAACAATTTGTGAAAAAAAAAATACAGGTTTTATTTTTTATAATTTAAATTAACACTTTGAATGAAGATAGTTTCATGATCTTTTGAAAGTGTTGATTCTAAACTATGTTCATTTGACTATCGACCCAAATTTTTAGCCTTCTTGCAGTCTTGTCTGAATTCCAAATTTTTTTGGTGGGGATGTACACACATGGAAATAATATTAATATTTTAGTACAGTGGGGTGCATATCTGCATTGCTGCCCTTAATGCGTACCTATATATTATAAAGTCAGTAATGTAACGTCCAGATCTACATGATATTATTCTGCATGGTAATAAGAATTTACAGTGCTTGATTATAATGCAGGTTTCATTCTACAATGGTATGCTTTCACTTTTGTCTGGTAAATTTCAGAACCTTCAGCATGATGAAAGTGAACAGGACGCCGCACCAGCAGTGACCCCAACAAAGGTACAATGGATTTCTTCTTATCCAGACAAAACAAATCCGGTATGATCTGGTCCAGGTCTTCACGTAGGTAGTTACTTTTAAATGACAGGTGATGATGAACTCAAATGCAGACTTACCAGCCAAAACTTGGCAAAAAAAAATATAGGAAAAATAGGAATTTTTAGACTAAAATATAGGAAAACAAGTCTACGTTCACTACTCCCATGATGGTTCTAAATAGATATTTTGGTTCAAAACACAACCGTCAACAAATATATTACACTTCCATTTAGTTTTATAGGATTCTATCAAAAAGTGAACTTGCAAATGTCAAGAAATATTTACGCCTATTATCTTCGGCCTGTATCTTTATCTTTTTTTTCTGTGATACTTTTTAGTTGTTTGACTGCTGACACTAGGCCTGTTCATAGCAATAGATATTCAAGTTGACGTTTCATTTTCAGCCACCCTTAACTGAAGACATGGTGGCCAAGGAAATGGAGAAAATATTGAGTGACGCAATGGTACATGCAGATGTAAAACGTGACTTGCAGTCTGTCACAAGTGAGTGTATAAATCAGTTGCTTGTAGTGTTATGGCCAGACCACACCCCCTCCAGTCCAGACCCGCATGGTCCAAAAACGAGGCGGTTGAGCCCAAGAATGGCGTGATCCAGTGTACCGGTACATAGGCCTACACATTTCCGATAAATGTCAAACGTTTTACTGATTATCTTAAGAAAAAGTCCAAAAATAATAGTTTAAAAATAAATTATTGTTCATTTCATCCCTATTTTCTCTGTACCAGTCTGTAGCAGTACAGATAAACGCTAGACCATTTTAAAAATAATTTTGGGCGGTCCACACTGGAGAGGAGTTGGTGGCCAGCAACACTAGTCACTTGCAATTGTGCTAAAACTTGGATCATTGAGACACCAAAGTGATTCAAAGACAAGACGGTAAACTTCTTCTAAACATGCAGCTGTCAGAACTGAAACAATGATAATACCTTCCTGCCCGATTCAATTGGAAAAGCTGGCATTCTAACCACTGAGCCAGAACTTTTGAAAGCAAATATCCATGAGTAGCTAACTAGTCAAAAGTCTCAATTGAAAACGTATATATATAATAAACCTGTATGTATAGCATCTACAAAAATTAGCAAAAAGACCCAAATTTAAACAATGTTTAATGATTAGTAATATACCTTTAATAAAAGTTTCATGAAATTGTTTGTGAAGTATATATGCAAGAAAGACAAGACATTAAAAATACGACACAAAATTAACGGCCAGGCACAATAACAAAGTTGCCAAGTTTTTTTACTGGTTCATGTGTAAATGCAAAAATCCCAATAATAATATTTCACACTTTTGTATTAATGTCTTAATCTAATCTATTTATATTTATGGCAAACCAGGGACCAAAAAAGTAGTCTTACAAGTATATTTGCAAAAGCAATGGAACAAGAGGTCATTAGGTACCTGTAGAGACAAAGTCAGAAGTTCAGTAAACACTGTCACAATTTCAGATTAGTTTACCTCATTCATCTCGTGAACATTAACAAAGAAATCCAAGGGAGTCCTGTGTCTGAAAATTACTCATTTTATTATCCTTGCAGGTGCTGAAATATCTCAAAGCTTCAGCTGGCTCGCACAATGTTTGGCAGGAAAGACTTCTATTGAATGCTGGCAACTTTTCCACGTGAAACTATCAAGCTGGTGTGATCAGAGCTCAGTATTCCCAAGGAGGAACAGCAGATCCTATGTGGCCCTAAGACTAATGAATGTGTTGATTAGAAAACATCAACCAACACTGGATGTTGCTGGCATAAGTGATCCCCTGAGTGGCAATGATGAGTTAATTGTCGAATACATAGCAGGATATATTCTGAAACGCTTATATGTAAAGCATCCTACTCATGTTGACTTGTTCCTTTGCGAAAAAAGCAATATTCCAGGTTCGTGGATTACATCACTGAATCGAGGTGGATTGAGTTATCCAAACGAAAGTTTTTTTAAGTTCATTTCATTTTTGGAAGTAACGTTTCGGGCCAGCGCCATTTCAAATTTAAAAAGACAACCATTTGTAAATTTTGCCTTGGAAAGTGCCTCGGAATACTTGGAAGTCGAAGATGGGAGCAGATTTGTTTACGATATTTCAAATTTATATTACACTGTCAGAGTAAATCAGAAATGTAAATCAATTCTTGAAAAAATGAAGATTAAGCAGAAATCAAAACCTCTTAGAGACACTCTGACTTCCAATTAGGCCGAACAAGATGAAATGTAAATACAATATAATTTTGAAATATCGTAAACAAATCTGCTCCCATCTTCGACTCCAAGTATTCCGAGGGGTGTCCCAAAAGTTCTGACCAATTTTCAATCAAGACTGTAAAAAGTGTTTAAGTTACTGTTCTATCACCATGGTTACGGGAGGTCAGTGCACCCAGCGCAGCTCAATTTCTCAGACGAAATTCAACACTAGCTGTGTTAAAATTCAGAGAATTTATAGTAAAAAAGCAAATCATTGCGAGAAAATGTATTTCATGATAAGCTTGCAGTCTTTCAAGATATCTTCCAATAGATTATAAACATTTATTTATATTTCAACCTGATCAGCTGAGGCAATTACCAAAGGCTTTTCCCAGCAGTTGCCTAACAGCGCTTCAGACAGTTTGGCTGAAACAATCTGCTGTCAACAGGCAGTGGTCAACAACCTTAGGTTCAAAACCCAATCTCATCTGCTCTAGTTACCAGATTTGCCCTTCTGTAACTTTGCATGATACTAAAATATATATACCAGTTCAAAAATTAAAGAAATAATAGTCATAAAGAGAAATGAAGCAGTCGCCATATCCACTGAAATTCCACAATTTAAGAACAGCCCCGTTTGGAGGACCCAGGTGATTGCCTCAGCATATGGGTTAAACTGATTCACAGTGACTTTAAATGTAAATGAAACGCTTTGAGATACTGTTAGGTTTCAAAATAATATTTTTCATGATCATCCATTCCTTGGATGTTTACAAGCCTAGACACCTGGATTTGGCCTAAAAAATTGAGCTGCGCTGGGTGCACTGACCTTCTGTTTCCATGGCAACAGAAAAGTCATTGAAATTGTTCGAACAGGTGCCATATTTTCAAAATGGATAGTGATATACCTGAAATTGATTCTGTGAAAATTTCATACAGCTACTTCAAATAGAAAGGTCTGCCAAAAAAATTGGTCAGAACTTTTGGGACACCCCTCGTATGACTCATCTACCATTTCTGTATCCATTTATATTTATTGTACCTCTATTGTGTATAATTCATTCTGCTGTAAAGAAAAATTGTGAATTCAGATACATCTTTAAATACACTGTAAGAAAAATTGTGAATTCAGATACATCTTTAAATACACTGTAAGAAAAATTGTGAATTCAGATACATCTTTAAATACACTGTAAGAAAAATTGTGAATTCAGATACAACTTTAAATACACTGTAAGAAAAATTGTGAATTCAGATACATCTTTAAATACACTGTAATGTTTGTATACACTTATTAAATTAATTGAAGTTAACAGTGACATTGGTTTGTTGACTCTACTTTTCAATACATGCATGTGATAATAGGCATAGGCCTAACTAGAGGAGCTCATTTATTTCTAGTATATTTTTACTGACAGTAACTATTTTTTTTACCACTAACTATGAGTGATAAGCGCTTACAAATATGATATCCCTCAACAGTACTTATTTGTGATTCTCCCATTTGTCGTAGCCTGTTTTGAGGTTCTGTATTTATCGTCTTTGGACTTTCGGCAATGGCTCATCGTCTACCTCCACTTTTTTTGGTTCCATTGTGCGCACGTTTCCTCTTGGTTGAAAACAGAATGCCAGGGACCGTTGAAGATGGAGCTTCCTTTCCTGGTTGCTGAAATATTTTTATTGGTGTGATTAAATGCTGATATCTGCTTTAGGATGCTGTTAGGGATCATCATGCGCTCGTATAATAAAACTTAATGGGAGTGTGGTTCACAGCAATGAACCTCATGAATGTCAGGTCGCGGAAGAATACAACACGAGTCCGAAGGACGAGTGTTTATTCTGCAGCAGACCTGACATGAGTGAGGTTCATTGCTGTGAACCACACTTCCATTAAGTTTTATTTATATCCCACAATAAAAATAGACCTCCAGTAAAAATAATTAATTATTTTAAGAGGGACTATTTTGTTTGAATGGCCGCAAAAAGATCCCTAGCAACCACACCGACCAATCAGAGCGTCAAAACATTGTGACGTCATCACTTCACTGCCCATTGTTTACATAACAACGTCAGATAATGAGATGCATGTGGTTCACAACGATGAACCACATGGTTTGAATCACATGGTATTTTGCCAGAACTTCACTGCCTATTGTGGGATATAAATACCACCAAATCTTTATCATCAGTTTTATATTCAGTTATTTATCCTCAGCCACAGGTGAATACCTGTACCAAATAACTGTAAGTTGAAATATCAAGATTACAGTGGAATTTCAAGAATGGCAGTTACTTTGCGGAGGCCACTTTGACAACCATTTTTGATTTCTCCAAGAGTTCCTGTTCATCACCCAAACAAGGGATAATCTTTACCAAATTTCATAACTGTAAGTGAAATTATAAGCTCGCAATGGACACATAAACCTTAACCAGGACGCTGACGATGGAGTGACGACAAAAGATCTTCGTTTTCCAAGAAAACAGATCAGCTGAAAATCATCAAGATTTAAACTGCTACTTTTGCTTAAATGGCCTTATCTTGTAATATACATACCTGAACTCTTTGAGAGACGGATTTCGAGATCGTGCTCCCAGGCCCCTGTGCCTTCCAAAATGTGCCTCGAGAGGGTCTTGCGAGAACACAGAGCTCAGAACAGGTGTTACCCCCTGAGTCAGCAGGAATTTAGTTGCACCAATGAAGCCTTTCACTGCAATTAACAATTAAACTAATTGTAACAATGACACTGATTGATTATTTACAGACTTGGACAATTTGGACATGACTGTTTTGATATTTATGTATATTAGAGGAATAAAAATTCAATGACAGATACCAGTTGAGCGGACGCCTTCATGCGTTTGAGTTGAGAGGAACATGCGTCCTCTTTCTTGTTTGGAGAATCCCTCCCTCATCAGTGTTTGGTTCTTCCAGCCGTCAAGGTACTTGAGAAACTCTTCAAGAAACTGCAAAAAGATATTGTCAGCATAAATAGGGCTAACCATTTCAAAGGCGTCGTTCACATAAAGTCTCCTAGTGTGGTTCTATAATAAAACTCAATGAGAGAGAGTGTGGTACGGTCGCGGAAGAATACAATAGTATACGAGTCCCAATTTTAAATGTTTATTTTGCAGCAGACCTGACATGAATGAGTCTCGTTAGTGTAATCCACACTCTCATTTGCTTTTTTTATCCACAATAAAAAATAAAGTTCCTGTCAAGGAAATTAGCGATTTACAATGCATTATGTTTTTCGCATGGAGTCCACAGACAAAAACTAAGACTTCTGTATTGGTAATTCATGTAAAAAACAATTAAGGAACAAAATTGTTTTTTTTACACTGACCAATCAGAGCCTCTCTTTTACAACAAAATAAGGCAATGTCATCATGCACTTCACTGTCTGTTGTTCACAAAGTAAGATATGGATTTTTTTAAAATATGGTTCACGTTGATGAACTAAATGATTTGAAATACATGGTTTGTCACCTGATCTTTACTAGGTATGGTGAAATATAGGCCTAATCTCACCTTGAATCTTTCATCTTCCGTACATTTGTACGGGGCAAGATCTTTATTTCTGGTGGTAATCTCCTGACGAACGAATTGACCGTTCAGACAATCGAACATGCGGTTGCACATGCGCACAAATTCGGCAGTTTCGCTACACTCTGGCCCGTAGCTTTCAAGCACGAGAGCTACCCTGTTGCTCAAAACCTACAAAACATTTTTTTTATCACAAACACATATATACACAGTTTCATATAAAAGTCATATTTATTAACATATATACACTGCATTTATGCAATTTAACTTGTGATACAGAACTTAACTTCTTTTGGCATATATGTATATCTATAAAGCAGGCTCATTGCAAGTTTATTTTAACTGTTTGATTGCAAAAAAGAGTATTCCTGAAGCTATCTGTGCAACAATGAAAATTAATTAGCAGTCAACTTTACATCAATTTGTTAATGATACATGTAATTTTCCTAAGACTGGTAATGCAGCACAACATATTAAAAAAAAATCAACAGGCCAGCATAGCAAAGTCACAATTGAGAAATAGTTATTCATTTCTTTTAACAGTGAAAGAAGTGTAGAGGTACCTGTGCAGCCAGACGCACATTCATTCGTGACGTTGGGGTTAGGTTGACATGGGCATTTCTGAGCTTCGTCTTGTATAGTTCCCCATTTTCATCGTGAACTCTGCGGATGTGGGACCACCACAAGTGTTGACCGTTCCTCTAAAAAAAAGAAGAAATGTCACTTTGGTCAATCATGAGTGTATACACCGTGCTTAATGATAGATTGAAAGTTCAAAAAAGTACCCAAAGACTCCAATCACGGAGTGGGATCTTCCCAGTATAAGTTATCTTTGAGAAAGTAAATCAAATCATTGTAAGATCACTTTGGTGGGTTGACTCAGATATGTAATATCAAAGAAGTAATGTGGCAATTTGTTACACTCATAAATGATTTTTTTGAATTTTGGTCAAGCTTTGTTCTGTTTTTAAAAAACAAACAAGAAAAGTTGCAGCTCATCCAATTGGCATGGTCAAACTGAGTCGAATCTGCTGTGTACACATACATAGCAAACTTACCCACAAACATCTGGAACCATTGGGACGAGAATTTTCCAAAATGTTACGTAGGGATTTTAACAAGTGTGGGGGATCTGATATGAAGAATATTGGTCGTTGCGATGGTGAATACGGGTTTACCGTTTCAAAGTCCTCATGCATCCTGTAGAACCTTTGATTGGCAGAGCCCTTATCACTCACACATGCAATCACCTGAAAGTAAAAAAGGAACAATAGTAATGATGTATGGGTCTGTTATATAACTCCCCAACATAAATATGTTGTCCATGGAGTTATTCACATGCTTTCAGATGCTTAAAATGATTCAATTTAATATTTTAATGAGATAAGGATAAGATTCTTTGAATCTGACATTATACAAAATTTTATGGACTTCAGTTGAGGTCAATATCAGGTTTTACGGACCTGACCGGTGATATTCACAGAGGCCAAAGGCCTAATATCTTCTTTTTTTAATATATATATATATATATATATATATATATATGTCACTTGACAATTTTCTGTTAGAATTAGTGAAAATATAATAATTTAAAACAGTTTTGAGCCACACTTAGGTCAGTATGAATTTCACCAAAACTTACTTTCATGGAATGCATCTCCAATAATGCGACAGCATTCCACGTTTTGTTATAGATGAAATCGGCTCTAGCCGTTGTGGTTCCAAAGTGAGCAACAGACTCCTTCACCGTATTGTTGATGCCTCTGACCATAAAGACCAGAACTTGGCTGGCAACGACCTTTGCTGGGACCTGCAAATATGATATCTCAGATTTATTCTGGTCGAAGCTCATCATTAGAAATACCATTTGAAGCTAAATCAAAATATATTTTTTAGGATCAAAAACATTTTTCATTATGCACTTAGATGAAACATTTTTATTTGAGGTAAATAATTTTCTATAAGATACAAAGGCCAACATAAATATAAATGTTATAGCATGGCATTTCATGCATCTGCCCTTTCATCGTGCTGGAGAGCCATCACTGCTACACCACTGAGTACGGTAACGTACTTTATCGTCTCCTCTCATAAATAATCTCAGTTCTAATATATATTTTTATTCATTATCTTTTCATTGTTCATCCATGTTATATGGCAACTTACAACATAGAGAAGATGTTGGTCGCTTATATTTTTTGTAACTTATCCCTTGTTGAAAATTAGCTTCATAAGCCCCAACAGGGAGTACGGTAACGTGATTTTGGTGGAGACAGTAACGTGAAGAAAGCATATGTTCACGTTACCATACTCTTGCTCTTGGATTTACCCACCAATTACAGCTTTCTTAAGATAAATTCTGGACTTTGCAGTGGTCCTGTGTACTTATTCCTTTTGCAAAAGTCCTAGTACTTGTACAATGAGGGGCTTGGAAATATCAGTAGGAGAGTAAGGAGAGAGTAACGTATGTTTCCATATTGAGTGGTGGAGCAGTGGCCATGCTACAACACAAGACCATTGGTCAAATATATTAGTACGGTTATACGGTAGAGTCGCTACAAACTTTGGGGGGGGGGGGGGGGTTAACCAAGAGGGCACACAAATTCCTGAGGAAAGCCAATATGTGACCCCCTGTATTTATACATAGCTATTAGGGCATGGTACGAGGGCTGATATTCAAAATGCCATGATATAATACGCATTGACTAAACTGACTTAAAAAAGCCTATTATTACTAAGCCAGAAATAATAAAGCAAGTGACATAGTAATAATCATCCATATCAAGTTAAAAACTAACTTAAATTCCCTTAATGTCAGTTTAACATTCAAACAGGGTAAAATGGCATCAAATAGCAACTTTTTCAGCTTATGGAGACAATCACAAATGTTGCATGCTTGCCTAAAACATGATTTTGTCGTATTTGTGTTGTGTTGTAGCACAGTTGTGTACTATCAAACATTGTCTCCTCACCTTTTCATTAAACGACCAAGTTTCAGGATGCACGAATCCTATAATTTGGTCCGACTTCTTGTGGTACACCAAGTCGCTTCGTATGGACATTTCATCCAGCATCAAGACCCCATATCGCTCATTTTCTGGCAATGCCTTCAGCTTCTTTTCAATTGCCTATAATAAATCATATTCATAAAAAACCCTGCCACAAGTCCGTAATATTTAAACTAAGAGTAAGACGACTAAGTTTTACAAGTGAAAACCAAGCTATCTTCATCGTAAACTTGCCAACCCTGACGGCATGAATTCTCGATCTTGAAATTTGGCCAAATGTGGCTAGCTCTAAAAAATCTAAAAAATCTGGAAACAAATCTGATATGCCTGTGATAAAATCTCAAATGAACAACCACCCTTTGGACAAGCTAAAATTATCTTAATATCAATGTGAGCACAATTCTGAATCTTCAGTATTCGTTGAAAAATAAAATGTTTCACGCCACCGCACCAATTTTGTGCCACAAATTGAAGGTGCATGAATATTTTGTCTTTAAGTGTAGATCCATTAATTTCTGAGAATTTTTTATTCTCATTTATTCATGAATGTAGACTATTGTATTCTCTGCAATAAAATCAGTGAGTGTTAATCACATAAAAGTTCCTTTCGGACAAATGCTTACCTGAAAAACATGGGGCTGGAAGCCATCAGTACTGTCGATTACCCCTGTGTAATCTCTTAAGGTGCTCTGGTTGGGTAATCTGAGGACCCCTGTCTCCCTCAAAGCCTCATATGCCCTTGGGCTCTGGAAGTGCAGGTAGATGGCAAAACTGAAGTGAAAAAGAATAGATCTTCTACTGTAATTTTCCCAATTATGTTTAACAGTTAACAGGTATTTTTCAATAATTGTTGCCAGGGCAGTTTTACAGTATTTGCACTCACTTTGTCTTATAAGTGTCAAACATAGATCCCTTTATCTATATCTTTATCATGTACAGAAAATTAAATCTCCAGTTGGCTTCTCAAAACTTATCATAAAAATAAAGTGTGATTTCATGCAGCACCTATTTCTTATAATTATATAATCAGCTCAGTCCTACCAATCATTACAGTTAGAGCCTCCAGCATTGACGGGAGTGGTATCTGAACCTCATCTCATGTAACACATGGTGCATGACTACTCTAGAACGTGGTCAATTTCCAATCTGGGGGACAGTTAGTCGGCTATTTTGACCCATTTAATGGAAGAAATGCCTACTTTTCTCAGTGACACAGATTCTTCGGCAAATTTCACCAGTGTCATTGAGGACAGTTGGAATTTCTGCCATTAAGTGGGTTAAAATAGCCGGCCAACTTTCCCCCCGGATTGCCAACATTACCTCATTTTACGATATTTTAAGATTGTGGAACTAAATACATGAAAAATGTTTTCACCGAATCAGCATTGGGTGCCACCTCATGCCCCTTGGGTCTCGTGCCCTTGCTTTGACCTGCTCTTCCCAAAACAGTTTCACAAAATTGTCTTCTATTTGTGCAGAACGAAGTATTTCGTCGAAGCCATCCTGAACAAAGAAATTATTCGATTACTTAAAAGCAACAAAAGACTCAAAATTTTTTTCACAACAAGAGCAAGTAAGCCTATAATGCAAGGTCTCCATTCATATAATGATATTATTATAATGAAAATTGGAAAAAAAAATATTTTCATGAGTTTACTATATATATATATCCAATTTTAATTTTTTACATGTTGAAAACTTAAATATAATTATTTGTTATCAGTGATTTGTCACTCACTACCAATAGAGGCTGTATATATATATATAGAGGTGCCGCTGGATAGTATAGGTTTTTTGGCCTTCTTGGATTAAAATGGTTTTGATATATTAGCAAATCTGATTAATTTGGTTTCGATTTTGCAGCCCCAACATCTACGGTATGATTGGAGTCGGCTTGAAAAGACAATTCTAGTCAGTGGTACAGAAATTTAATTGCTTTGGCCTTTGGGGCTTTGATGTTGGTTTCAGGATTAAAAATGGTTTCAGTTTTCAGATTTGAAATGGTGCACCCCTTTGTAATATTTGGGGAAATACGGGGAAATTGTTGGCAGCTAAACAGTGTAAAGGCAGCAATAAATTCAAACACTTTACTGAAAGACGCACTATGTGAACTAAAATTTTTTATATGCTTGATAATTAAAAACTGCTAAGCACAAATAATGGTTCATCATGATATACGATACCTGCAATTCCTCAGTAACTGCCACACTTTCTTCGTTAATCTTTTTACGAATGCTTGCAAGAGTTGCTTCGAGCTCCTTGTTTTCTTGTCTGCGATCTCTTACTTCCTGAATCAGGGCTTGTTTGGATGCTTGTATCAATGGAGTCTTCTTCTTGATTGGGCGAGAGAGCTTTTCAAGTTCTTGTTGTTTGTTCACTTCACAGAACTTGCATGTTCCTAAAACAGAAAAATTTATGTTAATAATAATGACTGTTAAGAAAAGGTATATGTTATGTATTCTAAGTTGTGGTGTTTTTTTTTGCAGATCACCATCCAAAAATAATATAATGTATGAGGTTTACTCATGTGTTACTGAGCCATGGAGTATCATTGTACTGAAGTTACTAATAGCTGCTAACAATTTGAAGCCTGTTGATATTTCGTACAGAAAACAGTGATAACAAAGTTACAAAGGCAACAATGACAACCAACAAACAGTCACAATTATATAACGTGTGAATAACAACTGGAACGGAATTTTAATTTTAATCAAAAACTATATATACAGCTCACCTTCTTTATCAACTGCAACAGTACATAGAGCAGATTTTGGTGAGCCAGTACACCATTTCAGGTCAGACAGTTTTTTTAGCAGGGGACCTAATCCTGCAACCTCCACATCAAAGTTTAGGTTGAGCTTGAGATCTGAAAATTAAGATGCATTTCAAATTATTCCCAGGCTAAATTGGTAAATCACTTTGTGCTTGTATGCCCACTTTGCACAATTGCAAGGCTAAACTTAACAGTTACTGTCGAAAATTCAGGGGTTCATGAGCCCCTCAAAATCAAAATTTTTTTTAAAAGAACTGTTTTTGTGGTCTCTTAACTATTTTTTGTTGTTTTTTCAAAAGAACTGTTTTTTGTTTTGTGCCAATAAAGAACTGTTTTTTGTTGTCTGTCATCACAACTGTCAAGCAAGTGCTCCGTTTTTACAACATCTTTTAATGCTTCATTCTATGATAATGTTGTGGCATAAGGATTACAACAAATTACGGAGAAATGCTGTTAGTTAGACAAAAGCGAGTACAAAAGCTAATATACCATAACGTTTCACTTCAGGAATGAAGGAATTCCTAAATATCACCTTGGTGGCTATATCAAGGTTTTTGTCAACTTCTCCGATTGCCAGGAAAGTGGCTGATTTCCTCAGCACCACCCAAGGTTCCCGTATTTTCTTCTTAGCCACTTCAGTCAGTTCATTGAATGAGTAGTAATACACCCGTTCGGGCACAACAGGTGGTTCTCGCTCAGTCTGAAAAAGATAACAGCATTTTCATATGACATTATCAAATGATCATAACTTCAATTTTACATTCCTGTTAATTCAGCCCGAAAAACCTCTATGCTCAACAGATATTTAATTTATTCAAAAATGATTTAACCTAAATATTTTGAAATTGATATGCATGATGAACAAAATTAAATACTGAAACATGAATTTTTCATATCTGTTTACGGAATACATTTTCACATAATATTATATTACATGGGGAACAGAACATAACATGGACGTGTATACCCTGTTCTCTCAACAAGCTGAATAACATTACTGAAAATTTATATTAATATATTTAAAGGTTAAATGAACATAATCTCAAACAGACACATCTGTTAAAATCAAAATACAAAACGAAATAACATGTGTTAAAAAAAAAATGTAGATACATTTTTCCAGGATTATATAATATTATACAAGATTAAATCGGACCATGTCATGTAATTTAATATATAGAGCGCTACTGGTATAGCTTCTAAATACTGCAAATAATTTCAGTTTATGTAAAAGAATTATACCAGGTACCTATTTGACATTAGGGCAGGGTAATAGCTCAGTTGGTAGTGCTCGGAGCTTCCAGTCTTAATTCCAGCAATGGCTGGAGAACTTGTGTTGGACAGCAGTTTCAGATGATCGTCCTTTAACTTATTGCTGTGTCCTCCTCTGGTTCTCATTAGTGTTGCATGAACACGAATACAGGACATAAAGCATCATCCATCCAGCCTATTAGGCAATATAACAATTATTATAAATGAAATTCAAACTCAATTGAAAAATACAAACAAAATGGTTTTCAACATTGACCTGAAAGAGTGAACACAATTTGCAAAGTCAGCAGAAGTGAGAAGCACTCTTCAACTAGATAATGTATAGTTATCAGCTCACAGGTTCTGGTCTTTCGCTGCCTGAAGTATCAGGTATGCTCTTGACTGGCATATTCAATGTAGGCAGGCTATTTTTGGCCAATCGATAGCCCTTGCCTGCAGGATCATTAATGAAAATTACCAATCAATTTTAAGGTACATTATGTAGTCATAACGTAAAGTTTCAGGCTCTGCCAAACATTGAACATGTTGAACACACGTAAGCGGAGGTGCACACGGGTACAGTTCTGCCCAAAAGTTTACATACCCCGATGCAAAATTACCAATTTCTCTATTTCCAGGGCAATTTTAACAACAATGGGCAAATTATACATGAAATACAATGCACTGCATGCTGCTGCACACTTCTGAACCATTGAAAATTCAATAGCAATGAGATTCCATGATATTATTGGTCAATAGCATTTTATGACATTTTCAAAAGTTTACATACCCTTTTGTAATATCATATATTTTCCCCCTTGGGATCATGAATAGATTGTAGGATTTTACTACAATATTTCAAAAGTCCTCAGACGACATGAGCAGTGATTTTAATTCATTCTGCTTCACAGAATTTCTGTAACTCCACGTTCATTGTTGGTCTCAGCCGGGGCACGGCCTGTCTCAGATCATACCATAATTTATCAATAACATTCCAGTCTGGAGGGTGTCAAACCACTGGAGGACCTTTTCCCGACTGTCCTGGAAATATTTTTGGGCAGAATTAGGGGAAGGTTTTGGATTGTTGTCCTGATGCAGCGACTTGTTTCACTCCATTTCTAACTTTCACACTGAATCATGTTGGTTTTTGTTCCAAAATTTTATGGAAATCAATGGCATTACAACTTTCAATAGTTTTGACCAATATTCCAGTGCTGTGTGCACTGAAATAGCCACTATTTATCAAAAATGCACCACCTTGGTTTACTTTGTGAATGGTACTATTTTGCTTGCAAACCTGATAGACATGCCTCCAACAGGGCAGGGGTGATTATGGGACAAACTTGTCTGCAGTTCACCTAAAGCAGTTTGGTAAGTCCCAATCCACCTGCCAAAATGTTTTTGGATAGACGGGACTTAGCTGAGGTGTTATATCATTAAAATCCTAAGCACTGTGTTTGCAAGGAGTTTATTCAGATTTACGATAAAAAGAAGACCATTGCTAAATTGAACCAGGGTGGTGCACCTTCAATAATATGCAGTTGTTTAAGTTCGAATATCACCAGAGACATTGTCAAGACTAAAGAAATGTTTAATATCACTGCTTTCCATAAAATTTTGAAAGAGAACTAACATGATACATTGTGAAAGTTAGGAACGGGATGAAACAAGTCGCTGTGACAGGACAACAATTCAAAAACTTCCCCTAATTCTGCCCAAAAATATTTCCAGGACAGTTGGGAAAAGGTCCTCAAGTGGTTTGACACCCTCCAGACTGGAATGTTATTGATAAATTATGGTATGATCTGAGACAGGCCGTGCACCAGCTGAGACCAACAATGAACGTGGAGTTACAGAAATTCTGTGAAGTAGAATGTATTAAAATCACTGCTTATGTTGTCTGAGGACTTTTGAAATAATGTAGTAAAATCCTACAATCTATTCATGATCCCAAGGGGGAAAATACATTATATTACAAAAGGGTATGTAAACTTTTGAAAATGTCATAAAATGCTATTGACCAATAATATCATGGAATCTCATTGCTATTGAATTTTCAATGGTTCAGAAGTGTGCAGCAGCATGCAGTGCATTGTATTTCATGTATAATTTGCCCATTGTTGTTAAAATTGCCCTGGAAATAGAGAAATTGGTCATTTTGCATCGGGGTATATAAACTTTTGGGCAGAACTGTAGGAAAACGACAAATTTGGAATTGGACATTGGCGTTCTTAATAAGTGACACAGTGACATCAGGCACAGTTGCTGCAACAATTGCCAGTCTGAAGGACCTGTCCTGCAGATTTTCGACCATTCCGGCAGTTCAGACCAAAATAATTGTAATTAGATAAATGTTAAAATTTCTTGAAATAGCCAAGACTTCCATTCGGTCCGGCAGAGGATTTTGGATCTTAATAAAGACTGATTAAGCATCCACGGGATAGACTCTTTCATCTCATCAATACTTCATACATAACTAAAACTAAACTTGTACTGTTGCCGGCAGATTTGTTAATGCTTTGTTAAAAAAAAGACAAATTGCCTACAGCTGAAAATTTTATATGTGACACCCAACCTGTTGCTGTTAAAATTTGATAAGGATTTATGCAGATTTTTAGCAGTCCCCCCCCCCCCGCCCAAACATGCAAAATAATAGACAAACTTTGTTATAAATGATGCACACCTTGGTCTTGGACAATTGCATGTACATTACAGAATTGTGGACTTGCATGTGAACAGTTAAAAGTACCTGCTCATTGATTATTACACCCCCTGACAATATTCCATAGGCGTAGGAGAAGTGGCCTTTTTTGGGGGGGGGGTAAACGATGGGGGCTTTTTGTCCAAATTTTACAGATCCCTGCCCAAATTGACTATCAAATTGAAAGGCTGGCACATTTTTAGGGGGTCAGCTCCCTAATGACAACCCCCCCCCCCCAAAAAAAAATCCTGCCCCACCCCAAACGCTGACTTGAGGAGGAACACTAGTCAGGCACATCCCATTTTGCAGGATCAATGAAGATATGAAGATTGGCACTCGTCTTCCATATACTGCCTATAGAATATATATTCATACTTCAACAGGTACCCTGCAAATATATAGCATCTGCCAGTCTATTTTAGTGCAGTTACAATACCCCTTGGCCCTTGCCTCTATTATGTGAAAGCATGCTCTGAATTAGCAGGGTCACTGTGTTGGAGGGTGCTATACCTAGCTGTGATACACAATCAGACATCATTAGTTATGGCAATGAAAATCAGAATACTTACCATGAAACACAAGGTCTCGTTGTTGAAAGTGTGCTGAGCAAATCTTGTGTTCATCTGGTTTAAATTGCTTGTCAGCTCTGCCAATTTTTGAGATCATTTTTGATCTCCATTCTGGATAATCCCTGCTGGGAAGTGACATATATGAGACTGTACTGCCCGTCTTGCCAAAATAGTTGCTACATTGTGGCATGCAGCAATTCTTGCTTCCACCACTAGCCATTGCAACTGACTGCAAAGACAATTCCGAATCAGAAAAGTGAGAAAACTCCCATCATCTTGTTGACATTCTGCTGTCAAAAGCAAGAATGCGCTAGTTCCCTCAATTTCCGTTCATACTGGGTGGTGGTGTGACGTAATAGGCCAGACTACTAGCGACCTGGTGGAAAGTAGGTGAAGTTAGCAGTCCCCTCTAATCGTCCATGATATGACCAGATAGCTGACATTTTGACCGATCATGAGGTGGCGCCTATTTAGAACTTTTCCATCCAGAATTCTTGTGTGAAGACGGAGAAGAATAGTTTGATGATAATGGAGACCGTCAGGTCTCTGCGCGAAGCGCAGAGACCAGAGGTCTTCAAATGGTAGGAGACAGAGCTACTCACACAGGGATTATGAGGGATATATATACTAACAAACTTTTTTGCATGCGCCAAACAAAAAAATGTGTGGGCGTTTATGTGACGTCATTCTCGATGATCACAACGGTGATGACGTCATAACAAACCTTGCAAGCGATGACGTCACTTTTTGTCAGGCACTGAAGCCTATAAATAGATCGTGACGTTACGAAGCTAGTTGCGTCAAGTAGCTGCAGTAGGCCTACTGCAGATTGAAACTGGAGGGAGGGGGGGAGGGGTTAGACCCAGGAGTCAGTAGTAACTTTCAACTGCGACTGACTGAAGTAATTTCAACTGACTTATATCTGATTTATCAATTAACAGACCTTAAAAAAATCTAGATCTTCACCAAAATAAATAGGAAAGTTCACAATCAAAAATCCTATGAAATTCATAACTCAAAAGGAAAGATCAGGCAACATATAATTAGGTTCAACTGTCTTATGAGCTGCACTGCAAAAGAGCCTGGAACCAAGTCAGTCAAGCGTAAATTTTGTGAATAACTTGAACCAAACCTGACTAACTAGGCAATAGCAGGCCCCTCATGTGATGCACTGATGCGTGGCTTGAAGAGAGAGGAAGGAGAGTTTTGAAATTGTTTAGAAAAAAGTCCATTGAGAGAGAGAGAGAGAGAGGGAGAGAGAGAGAGAGAGAGAGAGAGAGAGAGAGAGAGATACAAGTAGACAGATAGATAGACAGATTGCTTATAGTCAACGCATTACGAGAGTTGTATAATCACAGTTTCAGAATTGTTAAAAAAGCGAACTGATAATAGCTATTCACTCTCAGTTGACAAAAAAATTGTATCTTCACCTGCGGTCTCTCTATGCTTTGGCATCATCATATTATCAAATACCGACTAGCTTATTTTTTTGGATGAGGAGGCTCGTTATGGTGGGAGATTTTTGAAGGTAATTATTAAACCACATGGACGTATGATACATCATTTTAAAGCTTGTATTCATAAGATTATAATTTTCCCATCTGCTGTGAAAAATTATCAATTTTTCAATAAACCAACGGCTCTCCTTTTAAGTTTTGAAGCTTTCTCGGAAACAGTTCTCGTAATTCCGTCACGAAAAACTTGAAAAAGTTTTTCTCTCTCAGCAATGAATCAAGATAATAGCACAAAACTTTGTTTTTTCTTTCTTAATACATGTCACTTTAGGTAGCACTAATTACTTTCATCATAATTGGGGTTAAAGTCTAAAAATAGCGCCGTGACGGAATTACAATGGCCCGTGACGGAATTACGAATGCTACGTGACGGAATTACATCAGTGTTTTCTTTGCAGAATGTCATCAAAATCAGATGTGGAACAAAGAGATAAAGAGGAAAAGACTTAAAGAAAATGCAAAGGCTTATGTGTAACACCTTAAGAACTAATGAGATATAATAGTATCATGCACATTTTAGAGCTCAACAAGAACCCGCGGATTGCGCAAATGGCGAATGTGGAACTTTATTTCAGAATATATTTTAATTATATCTGACTTCAAGCTGTGGAATTGAAAGGGTTAGGCCTAACTTTTAGAGAGGGATTAGCTA
Organism: Platynereis dumerilii; assembly: GCA_026936325.1. NCBI lineage: Eukaryota > Metazoa > Annelida > Polychaeta > Phyllodocida > Nereididae > Platynereis > Platynereis dumerilii. The sequence continues at coordinate 10,876,950 of JAPTHN010000012.1, read as the reverse complement.
GACCTTATTAGCAGAAATTATTCTCTAGGCAAGAGGATACAACGGTAAATAGCAGGTGAGGTACAGACACAGAAGGAGTAGTTGTCAAGAGCAAGATGTAGAGCAGTTGAGATACTGTAAGCATGCAGAAGATGTGCACAAATAATCGGAAACTATATATTTTTTTATCACACTGTGGCATGAGATTAGAGATTTGTGGTAAGTCATAGAACTATAATGATACAGCTTGAAAGACCATTGAATGGCGCATATGAAAGAAACAAAGGGAATGTTTCTCAAAGTTGTATTTTCCAGTGTTGGTGATTGCCATTTCAAGATGAAATTATCACATAACTGGCAGTCCAGCACACACCCAGTACACTCAAGAATGTCCAGGGTTTTTCAGTTGCTAAAGCAAGAAACACTTAACACAACACGCCTCCATTTCATGTCCCATGGAGTTTAGATACACTGTGTTCAAGGAGTGGAATTCAAACCCATGCCCTCTGCACTAGTGTTTGCAAAAACAAGCACTCTTAATCTTTAGGCCATGGGGAAGTCCAATACAATATACACATAATCTGTAATTGTTCATTGACAATTTCCCTCCAATTAACTCTCTCTTTTATTGACAGTTTCACCAGTACTGAAAATGGAGTGACAGCGTTTGCCAAAACACAACTTTTTAGCATGCTGCACTCAGTTCTGCAGGTCCACCTTGGAAGAAAGTCAGAATTGCTGTAACACGTACATACGTAAATGGCCGCCCTCCTCACAGGACCTCTAGTTTCCATTTAATGGCCCCTAAAACCAAATTGCATGATTTCTTTGCCCTACATGCTCCTTTAGAGGAAAGCAACATTTTTATAGTTAGAGGTTTGTTACACATCTACGTATCCTGTATAGTGTATACCTTGTAGTCCTGTACCTGCGTAGGCAACCTACATGTTCACGGGACCTGTATTTCCATATGTGTAACAAAACCTTCCTGATAGACTTACACTACATGGCATTCATATCACCAGTAGAATCTGACTTGCCATATTGACTTATATTGAGCAAATTAAACTTCATTATACTGTTACTTACTATCTAGGGTACTAATTAAGAATACGGCAATTTTCTTCGGGACTATCCTATCTGTTTAGAAACAGTCAAGATCTGGCTGAATGATGTCATGCACCTAGGTACAACTTGTTCAAAAAGCAAAACTTATAACCATTGCAAACATATCATATTGGTATGTACTCAAATCTTTATCAGAGCTCAGTATTTGGAATGTGGAGACATTGACACATTTTTACTGCATTGTGTGAGGTTTTTTGATTGATTTGGTGTTTTTACTTCTGTCTGCCACACCTGTGTCACAAAGTGTTGCATCATAAATTCATAAGTGTTAATAATCATCCCTATAAAGATAAATTCCTGAAATCATTGTGGACCATTTCATTAAAATATGTATGGTTGTAAATGTGTTTATTCCTAAGTTAATTCCAAATTTCTCCTGCATGGTCAAGGTAAGTTGGCTTAATAAAATCTGGTCCAAATCAGTGAAAAGACCATGTATTTTTTCCACAGCTTCACAAACTTAAGCTTGCAAATGAAGTCAATTTAATGGAAGGAGTTAAAATGTTACAAAAAAAAGCGTTTTCTTGATGTTGTTGCATTCATGAGTTTACGTACTGTATGATTAATATTGTTCATTGTCATTGTTACAAACAATTTTAAAGTTTTCAAAAGCATTATTATATTCATATCAAAATTGTTCTTTTTTATGTACTGGTGATTAGTTGAGATTTTATTAATAATAGTATGTTCTGTCATAAATATGATTGAAAAATAACTTATATCAAAAATCTATTTTTGTTGAGTGGCTTATTCTTGTAAAAAGACACTGCAATTACTTGACACATATTTTTCACAATAAATTATGAAAGTTCAAGTTCAAGTTCAAGTTCAAGTCTTTATTAATACCATTAAGGTACAGGGGCCTGACGCCATTCGGCGTATTTGGCCAAAAATTTCATCAAAAATTTGTGACTGACACACATGTGATATATATTAATAACAATTTAAGAGATAACAAATTTCAAGCTTAAGTAAAAGGAAATCACATATTACAGACTTAATAGGTAGTTTTTCAGACGTTTTTTCAAGACGGGAAGGGAGCAGCTGTAATCAATGGAGTTGCCCAGGGTATTAAAACAAATGACTCCTCTATGTCTTATGTTTCTCTGCAATTTTGCTGAGGTAAAATATGGAACTCTGAATAATGCTTTATTTCTAGTATTGATGTTATGAATGTCTTGATTTTTAATGAACATATGATTGATGACCGGAGGATGACAACTAAAGTGTACTTTATACATGAAGATAAATAGATTCATTGAATACAACTTATTGATGGGTAGGATACGAAGAGACTTAAATAATGGTGAAGAGTGAGTTAGTCTATTTGAGAACGTCATGATGCGAACCACTTTCTTTTGAAGAATTAGTATTGGGTTCATATAAGTTTGAATCATTGATCCCCAAACTTCTATACCATATGATATGTATGGTAAAATAAATGAATTATATAATATCAACAATGTTTCTCGTTTTAAATATTTTTTTGCTTTACTAATGATCCCGATCCCCTTAGCAATTTTCTTCCTGATATAACTTGAGTGAGCTTCCCATGAAATATTGTCATCTATCATTATAGCTAGAAACCTGGTTGTTCTGACTTGATCAATCTGAACATTTGCTATTTTGACATAATCAGAAGGCATAACATATCTTTTCCTTGGTGAGAATATCATATACTGAGTTTTATTTATATTAAGAGAGAGCTTGTTTGAATCAATCCATGTTTTAATAAATTCTAATTCCAAATTCAATTCGTTTACCAGGTTGGTCATATCACTACCCTGAATAAAGACATTGCAATCGTCAGCAAATAAAATGTTGGTAAATATTTGAGGATCTGTAGGGTTTGATATATGGGGAGCCATTCTGGTAATTCCGTCACGTTGCTCGTAATTCCGTCACAATGACATTCAACAGGGTAAAATTGAAAGACAAAATCATTCTATTAACGCAGATAGTGGCTTAAATGAACAACCAATATGTCAAGCGCAGTACTTGAGGACAACCGAAGATGTGTTAATGTATGATTCACAGAGATTTAATGTGTTTCGCGTGTTGCCGGAAAGGGGGTAGCAAGTAGCGTAATTCCGTCACGGTGTTTTCTGCCACCCTTATTTTATAACCCTTATTAATTTTTCCCTCAAATTTACGTTCTAATTTTAGCTGAGTGTCACAGCAATATAAAAAAAAATATTTCAATACCCTATGTAGAGTGTATTTTTCCCTGCAACAAATTGAATTCATAATTTCCACTATTTTTCGTAATTCCGTCACGGTGGACTTCATGATTTCATCTTTTCATTGGAATGGATTGCATTGTTTATTTCTGGTTTCAAGAACTTTTGTGCACATGTGTAGTATTGTGTACGCTTCTTAAGTTCTAGATGAGTACTGTTGACTGAACTTGACCCGGTCACAAGCTTCGAAATCTTCCAGATTGCATCAATATTATAATTACAGTGTGGTCATTGTTCACATCAAGGTTCAAGGTTTCAAGGTTTCAAGGTTTTTATTATACTCAGACCACTACTTGTGGTATAGAGCGACAGAAAAAATATATAAAATATATCAATAAACAACAGAACGTATAAACAGTATGTACAACAGTCAATACAATTAATTAATTAATAAAGAGCAGTAATTGACAAATGCTTATTTTACTTAGCTTTTTCGACTGCAGATGGCACTAATCTTGTAACTTGTAACTTGTAGTTGTAATTTCCTCCTCTGTGGCAGGAGAACCCTCGTTGGATGAGGTAATATTTTAGAAAGTCTCCGTGATAAAATTGAGTTAAAAAGTCCGGGTATGAAGTAAATTGAAGGGTTATTAAAATCCGATTTAAAACGTTATTAAAATCCGAATTAAGACGTTATTAAAATCCAGGTTAAAACGTTTTGGTTTAAAGGTTTGCAACACTGCTGCCACTTGGTGAGCAAAGGTGCTACTAATACTGTGAGCAGAGGAGCTGAATATTTGCATCAAGTTTACAATTTACTAATAGTTTTTTCCAACTTCCACTCACGTATCTCAGAATGTCTTTTCCTTGTATCAAAGTCATTTGTAATATGGAGATCTGATTTTTGAGCATAACATGCCCATTTTCAAGAGCTCTCATACATTCCAGCCTTAAGATTTACATTTATAAATAAATACTTACAGATATAAATCGGACGGAATCTGCTCGAGTACCTTTTTAAGCTTTACAAGAATTGATAAAATTTACAAGATTTGAAACAACAAAGTTACAGTTTTCACTCAGAGATCTCAAAACAAGCTTTACCACAATACAACCAAATTATTCAACTTGATAGCATATATATATAATAATAAATATGTATACAAAAGTACAAAGATACCTTTCAGGATATTTAGATACACACATGTATTAGAGTATGGTATAGAAATAACTGCAACTCCTGTACACTACTTTTGCTTAAATAAGTGCAGTACACGCCCCGAAGAAAAGAGCCAAGTGACATTATACTGTTTTTAGGGCTTGAATTCAACCAACTTATGCATTTGTAAAATTATGGCCTCACAGTTAAGTGGCGTGGGAGAGACAAGATTCAATCTAAAACAGTTTAAGGGCCTCCCTCAGAAAGCAAGCAAGTGCTTTCATCTCACTGACGTTTGTACTTTTCATCCAGAGCAGGCATTTGTGCACTGACGGTCGATGATGAACAGAGCGTGGTACAAATTTTTGCCTTAATTCGAGCATTCTCTCATTTTTACATTCAGTGAATATGTGATATTCATCACCCAATTTCTGATCTTGACATAAAGTACAAAAACGTTCTGCTCTCGGTATGTTTCTATAACGACCTGTTACTTTGGGAAGGTGAGAATTATTAGTTCTCAACTTACAAATAGCCCTACGATAACTGGCATTCCCAAGCAACAAATATTTTTCAAGTTCAATTTTTTCTTTCAATTCTACATAAATATCACAGGAGGATTTGCTATTAAGGTCTTGCCTCCACTCTTGATAAAACTGATCCTTTAAAACCTGTTCAACTTTACTTTTAATCCAGTTTAAGTTGTACATACAGGGGTTACTCCAAATATTACTTAGTCCACATTGGTCCAAAATGTTTTTAATGTGCATAAGCCAAGGCGATGAGAAATTACCACTACTGTGCATGGATTGAAGACAATTAATCATGATACAACTAAACTTACTTGCTTTCCCTTGTTGGGTTTTGGCCCAGAAAGCTACAGCCTGCTTTCTGACTTTGATATGTAGTGGGTAACGACCCAACTCGCCATATACCATAGAGTTACATGTGGAAGTCCTTACATTCAGAACATATTTTAAAAATTTCAGGTGCAGTTTTTCAATTGAGTCAAAGTTTTTGCTGCCCCACACTTCACAATTGTACAATAGAATGGGTGCAACCAGCGTATCAAATAAATGAAGTTGCATATCTATCGGCAATTCGAATTTCCTGCACTTCGCTACAAGGGCATACATAGCCCTCGAACCCTGCTTTAATAATTCCTGAACCCCAAGTTTAAAAGATCCATTATAGTTGAACACCAGTCCAAGGTACTTAAAGTGATGTACAATCTCAAGTGACTTGTTATCATAAGTAAAGTTATACTTAGTGGCCACAACTTTATTGTGACCACCAGCATGGCTGTGGTCACTTAGAAATCGTACGATTCAACGCACATTTTTGCGGAGGAATAGAACAAGATCCACTTGATGCCCAGTCATGAAACTTGCTGTATGTACCTAACTTTACACTCCTTACTCGCGGCTCTTAAGACCCAATGCAAAAAAAGGGTATTTGATGCACTTTGGTAATTCAGGGTTTTTTAGTGGCACAGTCTACCTTATTGTTTTTTTATTGGCAACTGGTGTGTTTTGAGACAGCCCCCAGACTTGTAGCTCTGTCATTGGTCTATATTTGATCAGACTCGATATGCATGACTGCCTTGGCTTAAACTGAAGGCCAGTGCAGGGGGATGTCTCAAAAGGAGCCAAACTCTGTATTTCCAAATAGTCCAGGGGGATGTCTCAAAAGCAGCCAAACTCTGTATTTCCAAATAAAATAAGTGGTGGCACCCAGTGGGATAGCCATAGGGTGGGGGCACCCCTGTGGGTTACCCAAAGGGTGGGGGCACCCCTGTGGGTTACCCAAAGGGTGGGGGCACCCCTGTGGGTTACCCAAAGGGTGGGGGCACCCCTGTGGGTGTAATGTTGCCAATGGGTGTAATGTTGCCAATGGGTGTAATGTTGCCAATGGCGTAATGTTACCAATGGGTGTAATGTTACCAATTGTGTGATGTTGCCAATGGGTGTAATGTTGCCAATGGGTGTAATGTTGCCAACGGGTGTAATGTTGCCAATGGGTGTAATGTTGCCAATGGCTGTGATGTTGACAATGGGTGTAATGTTGCCAATGGGTGTAATGTTGCCAATGGTGTAATGCTGCCAATGGTGTAATGTTGCCAGTTGGTGTAATGTTGCCAGTGGTGCAATGTTGCCAATGGGTGTAATCTTGCCAATGGAGGTAATATTGCCATTGCTTGTAATGTTGCCATTGGGTGTAATGTTGCCAACGAGTGTAATGTTGCCAATGGTGTAATGTTGCCAATGGGTGTAATGTTGCCAGTGGGTGTAATGTTGCCAGTGGTGCAATGTTGCCAATGGGTGTAATGTTGCCAATGGAGGTAATGTTGCCAATGGGTGTAATTTTGCCACTAGGTGTAGTGTTGCCAATGGGTGTAATGTTTCCAATGGTGTAATGTTGCCATTGCGTGTAATGTTGCCATTGGGTGTAATGTTGCCAATGGGTGTAATATTGCCATTGGGTGTAATGTTGCCATTGGGCGTAATGTTGCCATTGGGTGTAATTTTGCCATTGGGTGTAATGTTGCCAATGGGTGTAATGTTGCCAAGGGTGTAGTGTTGCCAAGGGTGTAATGTTGCCAATGTGTGTAACGTTGCCAATGGGTGTAATGTTGCCAATTGTGTGATGTTGCCTATGGGTGTAATGTTGCCAATGGGTGTAATGTTGCTAATGGGTGTAATGTTGCCAAGGGTGTAATTTTTCCAAGGGTGTAATGTTACCAATGGGTGTAATGTTGCCAATGGGTGTCATTTTGCGATGGGTGTGATGTTGTCAATTGTGTGGTGCTGCCCATAGGTGTAATGTTGCCAATGGGTGTAATGTTACCAAGGGGTGTACTGTTGCCATGGGTGTAATGTTGCCAATGGGTGTAATGTTGCCAATGGTGTAATGTTGCCCATTGTTGTAATGTTGCCAATGGGTGTAATGTTGCAAATGGGTGTAATGTTGCCAATGGGTGTAATGTTGCCAATGGATGTAATGTTGCCAATGGTGTAATGTTGCCAATGGGTGTAATGTTACCAATGAGTGTAATGTTGCCAATGGTGTAATGTTGCCAATGGGTGTAATACTGCCAATGGGTGTAATGTTGCCAATGGGTGTAATGTTGCCAATGGGTGTAACGTTGCCAATGGGTGTAACGTTGCCAATGGGTGTAATGTTGCCAATGGGTGTAATGTAACCAATGGTGTAATGTTGCCAATAGATGTAACGTTTACCAAGCGGTTGCACAGTATTTTAATGCGATGTCGTGCACTGGTAGCAGAGCTACGTTTGTGCATCTTATGCACTCCGTTCTAGTTTTTTTTTTTGGCCAATAATTTCTTGATCACTTTTGATGAAACAAATTCTTTCTGAACAGTCATAATTTCTGATGTAAGGGGGTGACCATTTCATATCCAGGGAGGGGGAGGGCCTGGAATTTTTTTTTTAGTAAATAATTTCTTGCTCACTTCTGATGAAACAAATTCTTTCTGAACAGTCTGATCCTGAAATAAATCATTCCTGGTGGGGATACATTTAACAGCCTGGTGTTTCTAAGTTAGGGGCAACAATTTAATAATCAGGGGGACTTGGGGGGGATCTCAGCAGGAAATCTTTACTTATTTTTGTAAATCACTTCAATTATTTGGCCGACATCTTGTCCCTGTTGGACAGCAATCCATGGGCCAGACAATCCCTTGGCATATGCTGCATCTAGTTGTCACTGCTTAGCATAGAAAAACACATCATCTGGCATCTTTGGTATATTTGCACATGCTTGCACTTCATCATTATGAACAGTCAACATTTTGGAGCCACAAGACCAGCTTTTCAGAAACATAAACAGTACAGGGCCCTCTAGTGGCCAAAAATGTAACTATGACAGGTGAATTTGGAGATGGGCCCCCACTGAATTATATTGCACAACACAGCATCAGTGCCCTCTAGTGGTCATTTCTTGAACCACAGGCAAAGAGATCTTGCACTTGGTGACCCCAGACCAATTAAAGTTCAATGTCAAAGAAAGTCCTGATTGCATTTCTACATAATTATGGGATTTTCACTCAAAAACTCAATAAGGGATAGAATGAGTTATATTTTTGTCACTCAAATCTTGAGAAGCTTGACAAAAATGAATAACCAGAGGCCATGAAATACACTGTACATAGCATGTGGTGCAGTATATAGTGATCATCCACTTCTGCAATTTTTGAGATTAAGGAGATTTACAATTGTTAATGCCTTAGGAAAAAAAGCTCTAATCAATAGCCATAGACAAGGCTACTGACCAGTGTGCTGGTCATGCAGCCACTGAACCTTAAGAAAAGTCTGTGAACTTTGTACACCTGGTTGTGTTGGGGGTGTGGCCTAGTGAAGAAATGAGGCCTCTGATAGGCTAAGAGCTTTGGCTTTTCTGGGAAAGTTGGGTTGCTTGCTTTTGAGAAGGTCCCTCAAGTAAGGTCATGGGATCAGCTGAGTCAAAATATTGGGGGTCTTCTCAAAATATACATCTATTACTAGGCCTGTAGAATTAGTTGTGTAAACAGAATAAAAGATGCATTGAATGTGTGATTTCCACTGGCAATTGGTGACACAATGAGAGCTCACTTCGTGCATACAGGTATGTAAACATTCCTAATTAATCTGTGCAGTGTTCAGGAAGAATTTATGGCTTGCATATATACATGTATGCACAGTATGCATTATCATGGCTTCAGAAGGTGCATGCTGTAGGCCCAATCAACAATCAACACTTCAACAACAATAATCACAACATCTGGGCAGTTGAATAGGCCTATGAAACTATTATTACTCACTTACTTGTACAGGTTTAATTGTTCCTCTACAAAATTAATCAGCTGATCTGCTTGACATCAAATTGATGATGCAATACGGCTTCCCTTATCTATCTATCTATCTATCTATCTATCTATCTATCTATCTATCTGTTTAGCTTTCTATCTGTCTATCTATCATCCTACTGTAAATTCATGGACCCCTTCGTCTTAACCAGCCAGACAGGGGTGCCCATCGACAAAAACTTGCATGCTACCTTTTCTCATCCGCAAGAAGGACATCTATAGGCTGGGTTTTATGGTCAAAATTAAAATTTTAATATTTTTCCCCACTCTCACCCCCATTTCACGGGTATTATGCTAGTAAGCTATAATGTACATAAGCCCAAAGTGACTTTTGTTCAGGGGGGGGGGGCTGGTAGGGTGTGTGGACACTGGACAGTGACCTTTCCCATACAAAAAGCCGGCCACAGAGACTTACCCCAGCAGCAGCTGGCAGAGAGGAAGGGGGGGGGGGTTGTCAAGTGAGTTTTGATTAATATTATTTGTAGAAATTATTACATCTTTGGGTAGTCAGTATTAAAAATTTTATATGATCTGACTTGTAATTCTTCAGAGCATGGATTAAATAGCCTGGCCTGATTATCAAATTGTATGTTCACTATACCTTGTTCCTCATGCCATGTAAACAAACTTATCAGTCTGAGCGCTCTGTCTCCCTTTAGATAAAAAATTTATAATCAAGAAAAAAGTGAAACAGAAACATTGAAATGGTCTTAAGAGGGGGGGGGGCAGTCCAATTTTGACACCTCATGTGTCAAAATGATTCATCTGGAAATTTATAGGCCTACATTTAAGATTTTTGCTTTGCACTGATGTAATGATGAGCAGGCAATCAACACTTGAAGCACAATATAATTTGCGCCAAAAAGTTGAGGGTCTTCTCAAAACATACATTTGCCTGTTACTATCCAAATTAATTTTGTATAGGCTTATTAAATCCCACTTTTATTTGCTTAGCTTTGCATGTGTTCTGTTAAATTGGAATTTGGCCTGCATCTTCCAAATATGACACTTATTGCTGTTTAGATAGTTCAGGAATAGGTTTGAATTGGAATATAGAAGTGTGGTGGCTTCAAAGAGGCAATTGAGTATGGCAATTACTGGCAATTACCAGTGCCTGGGACCAAGATAAACCCCTGGGAAACCCATCCGTGTGTGCGTAAAAAAATCGCTCCCTGTCTGATTTCGGAATTCCACGCAGGTGAACATGGACACGGAGTGGACCAAAGAATAGCATGTAGTGCAATTAATTGTTGTTCTATTTTTCACGCACACGGAGCATGCAACTCAGAGCACGCAGCACGGACAAATGGGTAGTCCCCTTTATGCATTACTGCACTGCAGCACGGCACTGAATTACAACAATGCATTACAGCACTGCATTACAGAACTGCATCACAACACTGCATTGTATTACCTGAGTTACCTCTCCTGCACCGCTTTGCATTACTGCAATGCATTCCTGGATTGTATTACTGCACTGCATAGCATTACAGCACTGCATCACTGCACTACCTTACAACAATGCATTATTGCACTGCATTACAACAATTCATCAATGTATTGCATTACGGCACTGCATTAACAGAGCACTGACCTGAGCGTTTTGTTGCAGTGCTACAATGTTTGATATATAGACGGAGCCATCATGGGAATCTGGTACCATATATACTCGAATAGAGGCTACAGGAATAAAGGCCCAGTGAATTAAGGCCCAACTTCAATTTGAATAAAGCCATCTCAAACAGAGGCCCCCTCATATAAAGTACCATGTCAAGTAGAGGCCCCAATTGAATAGACTCAATTGGCTCCACTCTGATGAAGACTGCACTCAAAGAGAGACCCCCTCAAATACAAGCTCCCTTTTAATAGAGGCCCCACTTCCATACAGGTCCATTGAATAGAGCCCCTCCCCTCGAATAAAGGCCTCAAATAATGCACCCCTTGCATAAGGTCAAGTCCCAACTTGCATAGAGGCCCGCCTCGAATAAAGGCCCCACTAGAATAGAGGCCCATCTTGAATATATGCCCCCCCCATTGAATAGAGGACCCCTTGAATATAAGCCTCTCTGAAATAAAAGACCCCCTTGAGAAGAGGTCCGTTTGAATAAAGGACCCCTCTTCATCTGAGACATAGATGGCAGTGAATATATATTACCACTATTATGCAACTGGCCACCACTGAAAAGGAAAACCACGGTAAACCACTGAAAACCACAGCATATGAACTTGGCTGGCATTGCCATTTACTGTTTTTGCTGTCAATTGCCTGTTAGAAGGAATAATGCGCTATATATATATAGTCCATCTGGTGGTCACATTAACATCGCTTGCGATTCTAGTTCTTGCTGAACACCACTATTTTGGTTTTGTTGCAGTTAACTCTAAGCTGCCACTTGATACAGTAAGCTTGTAAAGCATCAATTGCCTTCTGCAATCCAACAGCTGAGTCTGATAAAAGTATCGTGTCGTCAGCATACATAATTAACAGTAGCTTCATGAAGTTATCAATTTCATCCAAGCCAATCTCAATTGGCTGACAACCTTGCTCCACTAGGTAATCTTCTAAATCATTCACAAATAATGAGAAAAGGAGAGGAGATAGGTTTTCTCCTTGTCTAACACCGCAAAGACTTACAAAGAAATCTGACTTTTGTCCATTTAGGAAAATACAGGATTTGATGTTAGTGTACATACTTTTTAGTATTGTAAGTACCTTACCATCAATACCATAATGAAGTAACTTTGACCATAACGCACTGCGTGAAACAGTGTCAAAGGCTTTTTCATAGTCAATAAAACATGCGAACAATTTTCTTTTCTTATGTAAATACACCTCAATAAGACTTTTAACCAGGAAAATATGATCAGTTGTGGCATACCCATGTCTGAACCCTGCCTGTAACTCTTTCAGTATTCCATTTTCTTCACAAAATTCATAAAGTCTCTGGTTCAACAGAGAAGTAAACAGCAACTAAGCAATGTAATGCCTCTATAGTTATTAGGGTCAGCCTTATCACCTTTATTTTTATAGAGAGGTAGAATTAGCCCTATTGACCATTCCTCAGGAACTTGACCATCCTGTAAAATCTTGTTGAACAAAGCTACATAAAGTGGTAACAGCTGTGATGCAGAATGTTTTATAAATTCATTCAACAAGCCATCATTACCTGCTGCTTTCCCATTTTTTAGAAGCTTGATTCTTCTATGGATTTCTTCTGCAGTGAATTGTGCATTCAAACTGCTAGTGTCTAATGCTGCCTGTTCAAAGACAGATTCAGCCTCAGACACCTCGTCGCTACCAGCCTGCGACAAGTTTTTAAAGTGCTCATGCAGCTCCTGCAACCCAATTGGAATAGATTCCTTTGGAGAATCCTGCAACATATTCCAATATAATTTTGGATCAGTAGCTTTAGCCTTCCTAAGGGAAACAATGAATTCATATCTCTTAGACTTTGTTGCTAATTTGAGATCTTTCTTGTACTGTTTACTGCAAACTAAAAGCCTTTCACGAGAAGCCTGAGTTTTGGTTAACCAGTTTTGTTTCCTTGCTTTGTGGTAGGCTTTTCTTGTGGCTCTCAGCTCTGCAGACATTTTAATATTATTAACTCGCCCTTTTTTCTTTGTGGTGAAGGAGGCAGAATGCCTTCTTGCACCAAGATCTGACACTGCAGCTCCAATCATCACCCCTCTAATTTCTGCTGTAAGTGACTCCACACTCAAAGAGTCCACACTAGACAACATCCTGTCAATAAGTGATTGATCAATATTAGATTCAAACTCTTGAGCTTTCACATTAACCCATTTCTTGGGTAATAACTCACTTGGTTCTAACTGCTGAGTAAAAATCGATTCTGGTACTAGGTCCATATTCCTGGCTGCTAAATGCACAGTCTGGGTGCAGACATCATCATGTAGTGAAACTGGCACCAGGGAAACTTCTAATGCACAGTGCTTGTCAGAGATCATAGCGTCAAAGTCTTTGATTGAAAAAGTACCAACTCTATCTAAAAGTATGGGAGGCCCAAGAACATAATCTAATACAGACTCATCTGTAGTTGTGACTTTACCTATTCCACAATCTTCGCCTGCCCGACCGTTAAAGATACACATCATATGATTCATACACAGATCTACAAGGGCTGCCCCATACCCACTATTGTCAGTTTTTTTGTCAGAATTAAATCTCGCAACTGGTAATCCTAAATCTATCATCACTTGCATTGTATTTATATGTTTGACAGTCAATCGATCAAGCCCCAAAGTATCCTGAATAACATCATCTAATTCAGCAATGTCATTTCTTAGTGAAGTGTGAGCATTTAAGTCACCACATACCATAACTGCATACTCGCTGCAATCAAAATCTAGAATAACATCTGACAATATTTGGAACATATCGACGGATGAGTACCTGCTCCCATAAGGGGGAATATAAGGAACAATTAAAACCAACTTCCTATCAATGCCCAATATATCAACAGTGCTTTTAAGCACAACCATGAAATTATGAGGATAACAAACATGAACAAACTTATCAGCAAGGTCATCTTTCACAGCAATGATTACTCCACCAGACCTATGCCTTGCAAACCTATTCCTATTCTGAATAAAAACAGTATAGTTCAATGATTTAAAATAATTGACCACAGAATCATTATCTGCGTCATCACATTTCGTTTCCACAAAGGCAACAATATCGTACTTCACAATGAAGTCACTGAAATCAACAGTTTCCATTTTTGCCCTAAGGCCACATACATTCAAACACATAATCGACAAGTTTCTTTTTAAAGTGCAGTTACAGTTATTTAAAAAGCTGATAGGATTCATCATTGCAACAGGTAAATGCGAGTCAGTTACTAGGGACGATGGACTAAATGTGACATCTTCACTGTATTTTGACAGATTTTCTAATTCACCACATATTATTTTACAGTCATTCTGATCTTTCTTTGAGATTGCATCAACATAGCTAAACACTCTGCTCAGTCATTAGGTCTCTCAGACGTCCTGCCAAAATGTAGCGAGCAGTGGCAGTATAATGAATCCCATCACCTCGAAGGTGAAGATCGGAGGATTCTACAAATGTTAGATTAACGTTTGCCCTACACATTTCACGCAGTTTCCAGTTTAGCATGTCGAGCCTTTTTCCAAGTCCAGGATGTCTGACCTTGTTCAAGAGACTGTTTACCAGTATTTGTGCATCTGAAAAACGTTCATGGTTGTTGTAACCAGGTCCATTGTCTCATGAAGTGCACAATCATTCCGTACGTCAATATCACCCGAATGAATGATAACATGCGACGGCTGTTCACCAGATCGGGGTTTACAGTAGGGAAGTCTTTCCGAAATTTCATACGAAGTTCTACCTGGATAAACGATACCCATTGCTTCAACGTTTTTTTGGGCTAACTTGTTGCTGAGACCTCTTGTATTGGAGTTACCAATGATTAGAGCAGAAATTTTTTTGGGGTTTTCACGTAGGCCTACATCTTCTGATTCTAAGGGATAAGCTGGGCCAGCTTTGGAGCGTGAGGTACGAAGAGTGTTAAAAGATTGAACCCATGCGATTTTCTCCCTTCCCATCTAATCCAAATCCCCATTTACTGTCTGTTTCCATATTATGTATCAGCTTCGCTTCTTTGCTTTCAAGGAGCCTCCTACGGAAAACAGGACATTGATCTGCCTTGACCTTTTGAACTTCAATCATGATTCTTCTGCTGTAATTATCCCATTTTTTTGATGGGAAGGGGAAGTACTCTTTTGCTAGGGCCTTTGCCTTTGCTGGTGAGGCTGCATTTCGAATTTCATTGGCAGCCTTCATGTTCCCATGGAATACCGCCTTCTCGTATTGATATGCATGCTCTGCACTTTGGAATTGCACATTCTTGTAATATAGGTTATGTACATAGAAAGCGGAGAGCGGGTTCCAGGGTCCACGAAAATACATTAAATTGTCAACAGTGTCTGTTGATTCTATTTCATTGGGCTCTATTTCATTTGCAAGGGCAATGAACCTATTACTTGTTGAAATAGTAGGCATGTAATTTGGAACATCTTCCTTTTGAGCATCTGCTTTCAGCTTGTCATTGAATTTTTTCAATTTCATGATTGATTCTCTTAGCCTATCAAGTTCTTTTTTCATTCCCAGATTTTCTTGCTCTTTGGCTTTAGACATCATTGAGGATTCTCGTGCTTCATTTCTCAAACTTTCAAGCTCTTTTTTCATGCCTACATTTTCTTGCTCCTTCACTCTTGCTATCACTGAGGATTCGCATAGTTCATTTCTCATTGTTTCTAGTTCTCTGGTCATTTGCATAACTTTGTTGTTAGCAAGAAACAGTTCATGTTCAAGTGAAATACGATCAGACTTTAATGGAGTATCAGGTATAGCATCATATGTACTTGCAGACAATAGTGTGTGGATCGCCGGGGATTTTTGAGTTAAGTGACTCTGTGACGGGGATATTTGAGGTAAGGGACTATTTGAAGGGGATATTTGAGTTAAGGGACTCTTTGACGGGGTGAAAGGGGGACTTGGGAAATGCAGCATTGAGTCGGACATTTGTGTTTCCGGAATGATATTACTTGAAACACTGTCATTCTGTGTGTCCGGAACCAATATTCTTGGTTGGTCTTGCGACTGGTCGAACAAATGAATAGGCGAGTTGGTCTTGTTACTAGCTTTTCTCCTCGGTTTTGACGCCGGAGTGTAAGAAAAGTCTGGATTTCTTGTAAAATTCTTTTTTCTATTTGTTCTTGCCATAATAGCTAGCTGATAAATCTAATGAATATCTTGACTGATTATTTCGAAGGCTTGATTAATAACTGTTAGCAGGTTAGTGACAGACTTGAATAAAATGTTAGTGAACTTCTTAGCCGACTTGAAATAACTTGACTTGAAATAACTTGACTTGAAATAACTTGACTTGAAATAACTTGACTTGAAATAACTTGACTTGAAATAACTTGACTTGAAATAACTTGACTTGAAATAACTTAACTTGACTTGAAATAACTTGACTTGTTAATAAACTTGAATAAATTCTTAGCCGACTTGAATAAATTCTTACTGTTACAGCGGTGGTCCACAAATCTTCAACTTCAACGTCACTTCTTACAGCGGAGATGCGAAAGTTACACAATTTTCCAGTGTCTCCACTATCACAGCAAAATGTTCGCTTGAATTCAGGGAGAACTACTGTGTATTACAACAGTTTGTGGAATTCGCAGAGAAGATATCCTCCAAAGCCACGTGGCTTTGTTGTGACAGCTGATTTGTTTTCGCTAGGTACGAGCGAGCAGCACACCACGTGACGTAAACAAATCCAATTTTCAAGCGCCGACAATCGGCCGTGACTTCAAGACGTTGTACGCTCACAAAAACCAAATGTCAGTTCCAAAAACAGTCAAATACAGTGTCCTTGCGTAATCACAACAACTTATGTAAATTTTCAGAATAATCCGTGCTTTTTTTTAATGAAAAACTTAATAAAGCGAGTGAGCTGTCCAGGTGGCGGTTGTGTTAACCGCAGCACCCTCTATTCAGCACAGGGTCAATGTAACTTCTTCGTTTCAGTCTGTGCCATCAATTCGAACAAGTCATTTTTTCAAATATATGATTTTTTTATTGGGTATTTTATCAAGTATAATATATAATTATATACAAAAACATAAACGACAGACAGGAATAATTTTAAATCAAAGACAGCACACAGTCAGTGCAGTATAGTTGAAGACATAAACAGATATTGTAGAAGTATCACAGTTTAGCAGAATAGACGATATATATAGGCACCCTTTATCAGTTTCAAAAAAAATTTCCACGTACTTATAAATAACAATTCAAAAATTAGCCAAACTCAATAATTACTGGATACAATAAATATGCAGTGTGCTTAATTATTCAAAAAGAGAAAGTAAGAAACTTGGAATGCGGACAATACTTTTCAGAAAATGTGACAATACCATAAAAACATACAAATTTGAATATATATAACAATTAACTATATATGATCCATAATGAAAATCTATATTGGCCTGATGATAACTATCAATGCCACAATGAGTATGAGACTTACATTCATAGAAAATACAATGATACCATATACTCTAGCAATACAAATATTCAAATAGTATCAATTGATCTTTGTAGCCATAAACCTAAGGTTTCTAAAAAATATTCTATTCTATAAAAAATTGAATTTGTAAAATTTATGAAAATTATGCTTAATTCAGAATGAACAATGTAAACAATTTTGACTTTTAGAACAATGAAAACCAATGAAAAAATGCAATTCCTGATTTTCTTTTTTGTAAATTTTGACAAAGAAAGCAACATTTACAATAGAGTTCTAAAATTAACATCCAAAACTTGCTTTAACATTTTTTTTGTATGCATTGAAAATAAGTCCTCTAATACAGTTTAAATTTATTCAATTAATCGAAGCAAGCTATAATGCTATAACACATTCTCTATACATTTTTGGTGCGACAATTATACTCTGTGACCTGACATACATTATGAATAAACCTCAGTTTAGCTCCATGAGTATAACTTTTCAAATAATATCATCTTGTAAAATCAGAAGGAGAAATTCATCTGATTGATTTCTGTCTTGATGTTGTTACCCTAGAATTACAGGCAAATGTCTTCGGATAGCGATTTTATGATTAATCGGTTTGTCAATATCTTATTAATCAGTTGTCTTCATGGTTGATTGTCCACTCATCGTCAAATTCCAATTAATTAATTGTCTGATGTAAGTGATGTTACAAAATAAATAGATTTGTCTGGTACATGTGGTATGCTGTGAACAAATATCAGAATTCACCGAATTTCACTGATAGTCCAGACCGATTCTTGTTGATATGTTAATCAACAGTCCAATATTTTGATTGTCCAACTCTCTGATATTTCGATTATCTGATGTATCCGTGTCGATTCCTGATGATTTTAATGGAACCGATTAATCAATAAGCAAACCACTAATTGTTCTGCTTGAAATTAAACTGATTGATCGATAATCCGATCAATCGATAATCGAGCCACCAAGTGCTTCAAATCGATTAATCAATAGTCCAATTAATCAATTTCAAAATCGCTAAGTGCTTTCTGCTGGAACTGGGCTAGGATTAAGTTGTCCATCTGCAGGCGGATTAGGATCGGCTTGGCTCTCTGTGACTGCATCAGGATTAACTTGTTCATCTGCGACTGGATTAGCTGCTACGGGATTATCTGCGACTGGATTAGGATTGACGTGGCCATCTGCGACTGGATTAGCTGCGACTGGATTAGCTGCGACTGGATTTTCTGCGACAGGATTATCTGCGACTGGATTTTCTCCAACTGGATTAGGATTGACTTGGCCATCTGCGACTGGATTTTCTGCGACTGGATTATCTGCGACTGGATTAGGATTAAGTTGGCCATTTGCGACTGGATTAAGACTGATTAGATCATCCTTGGCAGGCTTCAGAATGATTTTGTCACTGGCGGATTGAAGCATGAACTGGTCGTCAGCATTTTGACGGAACGTGATATCCACTGTCTTCTCCTTGCACGCGTTGTCGATGACCGTGCTTATTTCGTTTTTGAGTTCTTCATATCTGTCGACGGACACCACGAATCCGTCAGATCCAGCGATCAGTTCGTAGAAGACGTCATCCTCGGGAGAACTAGCCACTCCTGAAAAAGTAAGTAAAGATTTTTCTAGACACTGATTTAGTTAGATTAAAAAATTCTGAGATTTTAATAAAAGAAAGTATATGAAATCATACTTTTAAAGGCTATTTCAGACATATTTGGATATGAAACAGTTTTGAACATTTGCCAAAAATCACTGATAGGCTTTTCGAATACACTTTTGGACAAAATAATAAGCCTGCGTTGTGAAACATCGAGTGCTATATCGCTCTATCGCAGATTTAAACTAGTGAAGAGGCTTTGGATGGACTCGGATGGGGTTAAGGGGGACAGGTCTTCAAAAGTAAAATGTCTGAGGTACAGGGGGTTAACAAAACCCAACACAGAACCTAAATGATAAGGCTTTTACTGGTTTATGGCATTTCTTTTTAGTTGTCTTCTGAGGTTTTCTAGGAATTTCCTTTAAATCTCATGTGAAAACAACTTTAATGTGGCCTAATCGCAGTGATAGATAGACAGATAGATAGATTGATTCTTTATTAGTATCATTGATTGATTCTTTATTATTACCATCATCATCATCATCATAATGAAAGGAGAAGCCTACTCACCAACAACGAGGAAGCCAATGTCTTTGTCTTCGAGTTCGCTGACTTCATTGAGAATTTCCTGGGTGGCATCTACCTCGGCTGTTTCATCAGTTATGACGATGACCAACTTCTTTTTGGAATTCTCTTCGAAAAGTTCTTTTGCTCTTTGAAGTCCCTTCGCTAAGTTAGCTGGCGTTCCTTCTGTGTAGTCTGCAATATAAAAAGGTATATTAAACTTAATTTACAAAAAAAGGTCAACAAAGTGCATAATATAATTTGAGGGCAGAAAGAGATACTTTTTTGTAAAATAGGCCTACTCAGTTTCTGCATCTACAGTTTGTCACGTCACGCATTGGGACAGAAATTTAGCATTGTTTGTACAGTCCATAAAAATCAACCCTGTGACATACAGTGTAGGAAGTTCTGGGAATAGTAATTTGACTAGAACTAAGTCTGAGGTGGCACTGAAGTGCACTTTTGTGACGTCACAGCCCATTGTGTGTCAGATTGGCAGCATTAAAAATGACAACATTTTGCGAAATTGGACCTCAATATCCACAAATTGGCAAGTATCGGACAAAAACGGCACAAAAACGTTGTGAAAATGGGATATTCATATTACAACACAGCTAAGCTACACATATCCTATGTGTACCTATGAGACATAGGTAGGTGTATTTGTGCTGTACGACTTCTGGTTGCTGAGATATCTGGCCAAACGTCTGTCCTCTGCTTGATGTGACAAACTATAGGAGCACCACTAGAGAATGGCTCTGGTCAAAGAGACCCCATGTGGAAACAACTTGTAACACTTCTATAATATTCTGTAAGGTTTGGTATATTCTTTAGGCATTCATGTAATACTATGTCAATTATAGTTTTAAAGCTATTTGGTCCACATATTTAAGAGAGTGACCCAGGGACAGATTTCAATCATATCTAACACATTCCAACTGATTAATTGACTTAATTATTATTCTGAGGGACATAATAGCTTTAGTGTTATCAAAATAGCTTACTCAGTGGGTTGAAATGGCTCAAGGTGTAGGTCACCAAGGGAAGATCTTTGGAGAAGGTCAAAGCTACTTCGGCCATGTCACTGAAAAAATTAAGCATTGATAATTTTTTTAGCACAATTAATATCGCAATTAATTTTACCTTTTTATACATGATACGCAACCATTGTAGTTGTCGGGTCCACACTTTTAAATCAAAATAAATTCTTCCAATGTAATAAGTAAATAAGAGACATTTTTCGTTGAAGTTTCACTTTGTGCTATTTGTCTTATTCAAATTTTTTAGCTAGATTTCTATAGCTTCTTACTTGTATTGCACTGCAGCGAAGCGCCCTCTGACGTCATAGAAACGAGCGTATTGTTCAACAATTGTGGTCATGAAGTTGGTGACGTGCGTTCTGTTGTTTTTGTTCATGGTTTGGTTGCCACCTGAGTCGACCACAAAAATGATTTCTTCTGGGCATTTATAATCACCTTGTCCTGAAAAAAAAATTACTCTTTTAATTTGTCAAACATATTCAAACAATAGACAAACATGCAAGCAAAGTTCTATAGTAGGGGAAAGTGGATAACTGAACCGTAGGGAGAACTGGGCCACCATGCTTTCTGCTAAATATAGCATTGGGATATCCGTGAATTTGAGTCGCATGGCTTCAGTGTGATCGCTAAGAGTGGTATTGAAGCCAGGCTGGAGATGACTAATGTTCTGTTTTAAAAAAGAGCAAAACTAACTAACTTTAAAAAAAGAAAATACTTACTCAAGAAAGCTAAGCCATTGATGGAACCACAGTTGTTGATGATGTTGGTGATCCGGCTTGGATCCATTCTTCGGTTTCCAGTTTCAAACACACGTCCAAATTCGCCGGTGATGGATTGAAGTGAGCCGACTTGTGGTCTTACGCCGGGTACAGGAATAGCTGTTTGGAAAGTAAAATTGTATGGTTAATTTAACACTGATGCAGTGTACATTATTAATGAAAGAAATGAGGTGAAGTCAGCAATCCAGGACCCCCCAAATACCAAAATGACGATAGACCGCCCTGTCATTTGCATACATTTTTTTTGGTATGATGTTCTGATGCCTAATAAAAACTTAATATACTGAGATCAACACGGTGCAGATTGCTCTGCAGTTTGAAAGTTTGCAAAGCAGTGCAGTTTTGGATTTGCTTTTTAAAATTACATCGAAATTGCACATTTCTCATATTTCACCTTATAGCCATTATTCAGTTGTAGGAGCATATAGATTAGTGTTGACTTACCAACTGCCATGATTTCAATGCCCATACTTCTGACTATTGCGGCTTCAGTTAATACAATGCTGGAGTCAAGAGTTGACACACCATCGCTGAACAAAATAATCTGAAAATGAAAAGTTACACAATTGAAGTGACGTACGAACATTTTAAAGAGTATCTTCAAGAACTGAAGAAAATGTTTAGTTATTGCCGGAAGGTGAAAAAAAAGTGCAGTAGATTTAGATCCTTATATGCTGAATGGTCAAATGGTGTGATATGGGGCAGTGCTATTCAAAATCATGACCATCCATGTAACGTTAAGAAAAAGTTAAAAAAAAAAAGACTTTGCAATAGCCTGCCCTTGCACTTTTGCTCCTCCGAGTGAGTGCCGATCGCAAGCAATATCCGGTTTGACTTCATTTTCATCAGTCTGTAGCCTCACTGCTTTCACCTGCCTGTACAACACCACAAAAACCAAGTACATGTAAATGCTTACATTAGTTTTGGTGCTCCGTGTGTTGACTCTTTGTGAGATGGTGTTTCTCGCGGAGAAAAGTCCTCGTGCAATATTGGAAGAATAACTATCTGCAGTGTTACCCAGACGTATGGACTGGATTATCAGTAGTATTTCGTTACTGAAAGGAAACATGGGGATGAAATTAAAGAATCGTGAGTTTCCTTGCGCTTGGAATTACATTGCTAACATAGGCAGCCAATGTCATTGTTACATACAGACTGATATTAGCATACCCTTTGATTTTTGTTAAATTGTTCGGCAGGTAAAAATCGCAAGATCGCACCCTCCAGAATGACTTCATTTGCAGAGTCATGGTATGGACTCGCACAAGCCTTAACAAGAGTCTCGTCATCTGAACCAGAACAATGCACTCCCACAAATACAAACATAGAATATCATATTACTTACATGGTCCTGCTTGGTGAAAAGCTGTCCTCAACTTTGCCGATTGAGTCAAAAGTTACAATAGCAAATTTGGTAGCTGGTCGTGTCGAAGAAACATATCGGACAAGATCGGCCAGCAAGTTCTTCGTCCTGTCCAAATCTGACTGAGTGGGGTTGAGACGGCGAGATTTGTCAACAAGGAGTACAATATGGGTTCCTGGACAGATGATCTCTGAAATGACAAAGGATGAATGTTTTAGTGTGTCTTGTCATGCTTACATTGTAGTGAATTCGGTAAACATTTTAAGGACAGCCTTTAGAAGCAGCCACTAAACAATCTCGTTCCTGTCTGTGTATCAACCGACAAGCAGGGAGTACTGTTTTCTGAGCTCTGATTGGCCGAGAAAACAATCAAAGTGAGGTCACTGATTGAGAAATGTTTTGTGACGTAAGGCAGTAGGTGCCTAAAGCCATAATATGCCGTGGAAACCTGATTGCCACTATCTGCATACTAATGCTAGTTCAAAGGGTCTTATCATTATTACATGACCTCTGGTGAAATGAAACTGACACTACTGCATTAAAAATGGAGCGTTTTAATTTACAAAGTATGAGTTTTCTAGTGTTGATAAGGTTTTTATCAAACACAGCTGAAAGCTGGACAGAAATTGATTTGGAAATGGATGTTCTGCTGTTGTATTTGTAACACCACGGTTACCATAAAATCTGTAGAGTACTAGAGTTTACAGGAATTTTGAAAATGAAATCACCCAAATTTTTTTTTTTCCATAATCACGAACCTTGGGGTGGAGGCAACCTGGGAGGAGGTTCTCTGGCTGGAATGAAAACGTTCTGATTGGGTCGGCACACAATCTGAGTTAGCTCTCCAATCCTCTGGCTCAACATGGCAAAGTTCAATGACCTCACAACACCATTGCCGTTCCTTGAGCTAGATATCGCTTGCAATGTGCTGTAGTCAGGGCCGTATTCAGTGACACCTAGAAAAATGTAAAATGATAACATTATGCGCATACAAATACAATTTATAGTATGATTTGCTATGTATAATTGAAGCACATGCATTGGATTGTTTATATTGACACTGATTCAGTGATTTACTAAATGTCTGATTTTGTTTTTATACCATCAACGGTCAACCAGCAGGGCCCTCAAGGTAGCCGCCCCTATATTTGTGCTTTTAAAATACTTCTTGCTTTTACTATGTGAAAGGATGCCTTGACTCAGGAAAGGACGATAAACTCACCTACAGGTACAATAGAGATACCAGTATTCTTAATATTATTTGCGACTCCGATTTCTTGACCTATCCTCTCATTGGCTAATCCGTCAGTGATTAAGATGATAATCCTGTTACTTCCTGGCCGAGCAGAAGCTAAAACAGATGCTGCTCTCTCTAATCCTTCAGCGATATTGGTTCTTCCGTCTGTAACAAAGGGAATTTAACTGTGTACCCTTGTAAAGAGAAGGGATTTGATGACACTCTTATTAAGTTTGTATACTACCATCGTCAACTATGCAATTCTCTATCAAAACTTTACTTAATAATTTTGGGAGTATTTTGTGCACATTGGCTAAAAGTCTTGTTTGTATATTATATCATAAAAATGAAGATATTTATAGTTAGCAATTATGCATTTCATTTTGGAAAATTTTTGATTGGTGGAATGAACCATATAACAGATTGTGACAGCTATTTAGGACCTACCAAGTTAATGATAATCTAAAAGAATATTTTAAGAGCTGCCTGGGAAAAAAAGTCTTCACCTGGCAACCTGGCATTCAGAGCAATGGATCTTAACCAAAATACTACATGGCCATGTTTGAAGATGTGATGTTGATGTTAAAACCGCAAGTACGAATAGTCAAGCAAATTTGCATTTCTGAGTAAATTTACATTATTGTCTTTGCTGCAGCTCAATTTAATACCAGGCAATTTAGTCCAATTGTAATATTTTATACTCACTCTCATTCTGGACACTGTTGACCTGACCCCTGATGTAGTTGAGATCTCCAGAGAGACCGAAGATAGGTCGGGCAAAGGTGCTGAATATGACCATTCCGAATCTGCTGTTGGCATTGCCCCTCTTAAAGGTGTCGATGGAATTCATGATGAACTCTTTAGCCATCCTTGCTTCATCGGGAGTGATACTTGCAGAAGAGTCCAGAGCAAAGACAATTTCTGGTAAACCAGTGCATGCTGAAAATTGATAGAAATAATGTCATCATTTATTCTGCTAGGTGGTACAGTACTGATGGCACTACATGTAAGCAAACTTTCCCGGATGAAATTAAAGTAGCAAATTAAAATGGCATACATTGTGACATGATTTAGGTAAAAAACCGTTTAAATTCATGTTCACAAGACATGAGTTTCCTGATCTATCTACCTAGTATTAAATCGTATTTACATCATCGATCTAATAATTACCAACAGTTGACACTTCTCCATCAATCTATCTACATACTCCTATCTACCTATCTGTGTCTCTTCTCTGTCTATCCATCTATCTAACATCTATCTATCTTTATATCTATCCATCTACTATGTGTCTATTTCTATCAATCTATATCTGTCTTATCAATCTCATACTTACACACAGCAGTGTCACCCTGAGGCAGGCAAGCCACTTCAACGACAGAGACAATTTCATTTCTAATACTTTGGAAGTTGGGAGCCCTGAATACTTGATTTCTGCTTCCGGTCAATCTTATGAGGGCATCCTCCTGGATCATGTTTGTTACAGCTGAAAAAAATAAAAACATTTGTTACAAAGAGACGGATTTAATTGTCACAAGATATGCAGTTATAGGAAGGATATTGTCTCTCTCTAATTTTGGGTAAATTTGCCCCATAAGCTATTGAGAATAGTTTTACGACATGATTTTTGTAACTGAGGAACAGATGTTGTATGTCTCTATTTTTGGGTGAATTCGCCCCATAAGCTATTGAGAATAGTTTAACTTCACTATGATTTTTGTAACTAATGAACAGATTTTGTTGTCATAAATAGAAGGTTAGACAGAATCTGAAGACTTTTTCCTTTTTTTGGGCATATTTCCCCCATAAGCTGTTGATAAGCAGTTTTACGACATGCTTCCAAAAGCTATGGTAGTGAATAATATATGTGGAATTGTGGATACTTATTAGGAATTCAATATTGGGTCCTTGCAAAAATGCGTAATTTTGTGGTTAATTGGCCGTTGAACTCAGAAGAGTATCTTTTCCAAACAACTTTCTTAGTTAACTGAAACATTTTCTGAACTATATATTAGTCATGCTTTACCAATAGCAGACAGCCTAATTCCGAAGCTCCTTGCAATGTTTGCTTCAGTGTATTCACGTCCTGTTTCTTCAGTGGCTTCTCCATCAGTGACAAGGATGATCTGAAAATTAATAGAGGTTGATTTATTAAGTACCAATGTCATGTAACATAAGGAGACAATGCTGCTAGAACATATTAGTCTTTTGATTTAATGGAGCTCATTGTGTGGAGATATATGCTACATTTCATTGCTGCTGGAGTCCTTAGCAATCTTAGGCTAAGGTGTATGTCTGTGCTGCCATTACCAATACACCATTAGTAGTCCATTACATGTGTGAACCAGGCTTATTTAACAATTTTACGAAAATGTATAAGTTTAGGCAAGTTTTTTACAGATAGGAACAGTCTCGTTTTCAGTAAAAAGTGCATCATGATTGGACATTCAATGAACAATATATTTTTAATCATGTTTATCATTTGACAAACCTGAGGTAGTCTGGTTGCTTGTCTTTCCAATGCTCTTCTTGATTCTCTAATAGCTGCAGCAAGATTGGTTCTGCTTCCAATGTATGTTACACTTTGGATAATGTTTACAAAAGTTTCGACGTTGCTGGAAAGGAAAAATGATATATATCATAATGCACATGTGAACATAAAAAGGTTATAGTTAAAAAGAAGAGCATTTTTCTGAATAATTTGCTTAATGCTCACCCCAGAGAGATCTCTGAAAACAGCAATCAAAATAATTTTGAGTACAATTAAATACCTGTATCGTTCCAAGAAGGAGATGATATTTGCCTGGTCGCTGAATCCGATGAGTCCAAACCGTACTTGATTGTAGCGCTGATGTAAAGATCTTGCCAAATCAGACACAAAGTTCTTGAGACGTTGGAAATTTCCGTTTCTCTCAGCTTCGATACTGCCAGATCTGTCCATGGCAAAGATTACGTCCGCAGCGTAGCATCTTGTCGTTGGTGGGGGTGTTGGAGGAGGGAAGAGAGGGGTCTGAGGTATTTGTGGAACTGAAAAGAAATTTGTTTCTCTCAATAAATTCTAAGTGGTTTTCTTCTTCATTATTTACAGACATTAGTTAAAAGAAATAACATCTTACCGACGGTGGAATCTGAGGTATTTGTGGAAAGTTACTAAAATGTATTCTTCTTAATTTTAGACAGAAATGGACCATGTGTGCTGCGTAAAAAGCGAGTTTCGAAGAAAGTAAGTTAAGTGGTTCAAAAGAGTTAAGTAGGTAGATTGATATGATATCGTGGATTGTGGAAGGCAAGGTAGGACCTGAGGTATTTGTTGAATTGAAATATTAACATTGTTTCTTTAAATATCTCTCCTTCACTATAGGTAATTTCATAAATATTATTTGGAATGGAAAAAGAGTTGAAAAAAAGGAAGGTAAGTATTAAGAAGAAATTAAGTATGTATGTAGGTTGACATCATATTATTGAAATAGGCATATGAGATCAACGACTACAACTAAAAGGTAGCCTGCACGTTACACCTTGGAATTTGTATTTCCCTTTATTCAAGTTTAAGTTATCCTTTCTATCTTGCCCCGTTGAGCACTGTCTACAACCTAACATCATCTCTCTTCTTTATCATGTACAATGTATCATCCATCACAACTATCCCCTCAATATCATAAAATGTAGCATACAATTCTTTTTGAAAATCTTAAACTTTCATGTCTTATCTTTCTGGGCTTATGTTTTGATGAGAAACTAAACTCAATGAATATGAAGAATGGGTCTTGTGAAGTAATCTCAACATGATGGATGAAAAAGTTCATGATACATACTATTTTACAATTGCTTGATGTTTTTGTATACTCAATGTAGTAACCAATTATTGTACTATGCCATTACTATCCTAGTATTGTATCCATTGAGAATGAAAAAGATAGTTGTACCTTGTCTATGAACCAAGTTTTATGAATTACAAGTTAATTTTCATTCATTATTTACTCTTTTGAGTTTTTTCTTCTATTTTGTGCATTTTTTAAACATTTTTTTTTTCTCATAATAACTACTACAGCTAGTTATAGTAACATGTTCATTCAGTATTTACTGTCCTATATTATGTTTTTGCAAAGAATGGTGTATTCAGTGATGGTTGATTATAGTGACAGGGTAATATGTCACCGACTCACCATGGAGAAGTAGTATCCCATAGTATCCATGGCTACTCCCTTGGTAACCACATATTACACAGTCACAAACATACTACAATGCAGTGCATCTCAGTACTATTGTGATCAATCATTAATTGCCTATCTGTATATGTCTTAATAGTTAGCCTTAAATATACAACCCCCCTTATTTCTCACATTAATCATGTGTTGTATAAGATATATTGAAAGTGTTGTATTGACATCCTTGTGAAATATACTACTGAACACATTGAGATATGTGAAAGTAGTAAAACTACTAAGATACACA
Source organism: Platynereis dumerilii (assembly GCA_026936325.1). NCBI lineage: Eukaryota > Metazoa > Annelida > Polychaeta > Phyllodocida > Nereididae > Platynereis > Platynereis dumerilii. The sequence goes on along the minus strand of JAPTHN010000012.1, from coordinate 10,848,514 downwards.
CATGGAAACTTAAATATGCACATGGAAAAATATACAAAATGGCACAGCAGCTTTAATAGCAAAAATCACTTACAGTCTCTGGAGGGTGTGCCAACGCTAGGAGGACAATTTCTGAAAAAATTAATACATTAAATTTAGTGTATCTCTCTCAACATACTTCCGTGTGCAACATCAGTTTCCTGTGAGGTAAGATTCCTCGAGTCTGACACTTAAGGGTGTTTCCCGAGTCGGATATTTTTTGACAGTATTGGGCAAGCCAATTGGGAGTTGTTCTATTACTCAAAAATTCCAACTCAAATTATTTTGCTATAAAATCAGCTTTTGGGCAACCGTCCTTCTTCAATCAGCGTAGCAGTACAAGAATAAATATTTAAGACTTACGCAGTTTGCCTAAGGACAGCAGTTACCATGGGAACGGAATTCAAAGTCTCAAAATTCTCGCTATAGATGACTGTGTCTGGCCGAGAAGCAATACTGTACAAATTATTACGGTTGATGGAGTTTGTCACACCTGAAAACAATACAAGAGACGATTCAGACAAATTACACAGCACAATGAAAAGTTAATGCTTCCATTTTGGCTGTTGCAAAACCTTGTAATGTTTTTGTGTCTGACTCTTGCCAGAACACTAGCTTTTCACTGTTTGGTGAATTTTCAGAAAGTATGGTTTTTCTGTGTTACCGAAAATGGTCACGGTTCTAAGTAGCACCAAAAAATCACAAAAAAGTAGGAAAATCTTGATACCAATGACCAATTTCAGTAAAATTTTTCGCCTATCTATTTTCTCACAGATCCAGAATCTACTGGTTGTTTGAAAGCTTTTTGTTGATGTATATTTAACAATATCAAGAAAATTCATCTTCAAATGTAAATGAGTTGAAATGTTTCAATATCAACATCTGAATTTTTGCTATTGTCTGGTTTTAAGGATTTTCAACTCCAACTCACCAACCAAAATCCTAGTAATCCCTTCCTGTGTCATTCTCTGAGCTTCTGTAATTTCCAGCCCTTGTTCTCTTGTTGGTTCTCCGTCCGTTACCATAATCACATACTTCGCTCTGGGGCCTCCAGGAACAGGGGCAGCTGTGTTGAGCAGATCTCTAGCCATTCTCAATGCCGCAGCTTGGTTCGTGAAACTACCAAGATGCCTTGCTGTTCGGATCGCCTGGGCAACTCGGAAGTAGTCACTGTAAAGAGGAACAAATGACACTGTCGTAGAATAATTTGTTGAATAATAATACTTGAATTTTACTATGTTAAAGTTCCTGCATGGAGGTTTGTTCTCCTTGAAGTGGCATGAGGGGATGAATAATATTTCTGAAAACGTCTTATGAAAAGCCAGTGCTATCCATAGAATAGACATTTTCTTGGTACTCTTGTGAAATTTCAACTTCAGAAGATAAACTTCAGGCAATAAATTTGACTTTAAAAGATACCAAAAATCATTTTCGTGCTCACCAAAATCTGACAGCAATGCTATTCTAGCTCAAGTAAACAGATTAGGGTCATAATTATGTGTCAAAGCTGTTACAAGGAAAAAAGTTGATAATTTTGGAAATAAAATAAAATGGAATTACACGAATGTGTTAAGATGAGAAATTTATCCCCTCGTGCCACTTTAACAAAAGCTCTCAGTGAAATAGACTCAGGAAAAGGGTCACAGATGGAAGGATGGACATGCTGCTATGGTAGGCTTGAGGCTCGGGGTGTTTTCGCCCAGCGTACCTGATGAGTGGTTTAGTCAGCCTGTGCTATAAATAGAACTGCAGGGGCCATTCACTGACAGTGGCCCATTCCCCCCTCTTCGGAGCCCAGGGAAATCCAATCATCATCACAAATAGAATTGACATGTTCTAACAAATGTTGGGATTATCAATTTTTAGAATGGGGGGGGGGGATTTTAAAAAATATATAAAAACGTTAACACTTACTTAGTAACGGGGGAGAGCCAGGTTGCTTGTGTACTGAATGATACGGCGCCAATTCTTACTGGTGGACGACGTTGTTGTAATTGGCGGACTAACTCCGCACCAAAATCTTGCATCCTTTGCCAGTTGGAGCTTCCTTTGTCAACAATGCTTCCTGACGCGTCCAATACTAATACAACATCGGCTTCTTGTTCGATACAAGGGACTAAAAAAGAGAAGGGGAAGGAGTAAATATCTGTTGCAGCCAATTCATCTCTTTTAAATTGGCACAAGGAGTTGAATAATATTTCAAAAAGGTTCTACAAAAAGTCAGTGCTATCCATCGAATGGAAATTTTCTGGATCCTACATGCATGTGAAATTTCAAGATGGCGAAATAAAATTAAGGCGATAAATCTGACTTTGAAAGGTACTAAAAACGAAAAAATTAATTTTGGTTCTCATCAAAATTAGGCTGCAATACTATCCTAGCTGTATAGCCAATAGATATGGGTCATGTGTACTGATGCTTTCACAAGGTATAGTAACAGGGTCGTAGTGGACTTTACAGATATATTCAGACATTTATTTGGAAATAAAACTTCTTTATTGAAGGCGAGGAGATTTATCTTCTCCTCTTGGCGCTGCAAGTTCCACAAAGTAAGCCTATATTTTACAACCACACACTTCGGCTGAATAAATTATATTATATTTAAAATATTTGGGTCAGTGAAGGAGAATTTTTAAAAATGTTGTATTTTATAAATTTATTGTCACAACTTTATCGCTTATATTCAGATATAATCGCAAAGTAAGTTTGAAACACATCTGCCTATATTCTGATAAGGGGGACTTCAATGCCTCAGGTGGAGCCATTAAATAGTGAGTAAACAATGGTGATGTCATCAATTGTGTCATTGTTGCAGTTGTGACATCAATCATTGTGACAATGGTGACGTCACAGTGACTCTCTAGTACAGTAGCGCCACCACCAGCCGCTGAGAACTCTCCCAATCAAAGAAGTTTGAAACACATCAGAACTTACGAGCAGGGCTACTGGCACAATTGGTCAGCGTTGTTACGGAGTTTATCTGTGAGATCATACTGGTCGAGTATTGGGGATTAACGATGACATTTGTGCCTCTCAAGTTGTTGGCCACCATTCTCTCCAGGGTGCCTCTGTCAATTGTTGGACCAACACCTGGATTGGAGAAGAGTATCATAAGATGAGATTAACTCTCTCAGACAAGAGAAACTCTTATGGAGCACACACATACAGTCATGCAGTCATTCATACATATTAATTACAATCATTATACCATTTGACTCCTCTGTCAGCCAATCACATGCCTGTCTGTCAGGGGAATAATTACCAAATTCTTTGTTGTCCAGTTATCCTATCATGTTTGACTGTTTCAGTTTTAGTCTCATGGTATAAGCCAGTTATTCACCATGGGATCAGGAATATGTGTTTATCACAACTTGGGCTAAAGCCCTCGGGTGATAAATCACATATTCCCTCTCCCATGGTGAATAACCTATACAAATATCACTGTCATACAAGGATAACATTCATAAATTACATATAGACTATAGAGTATCATGCATTCTTTAAATTAGTGTGATGTTTGTTCTCATTCTAGGCAGTGCCATTCTTCTGATGATTTTGATGAGAGAATATCACTGAACTGTTGTGCGACTAATATTCATATTATATTCACCCTTCAGGCTAAAGTGATATTATTTCACACAACAAATTTGTACTAGTGATATCTTTATTCTGAGATTCTGACTTGAATGGTGATGTCAAGTATTTCTTTCCCAAGGTATTTAACCCATTAGGGCAATCGATCTATAGTCATTGATAAATCTCTCGTCATAGTAAAACACCCACCATAAGCGATGACATTGACACGATAATTTCGTCTCAGGTCCTCAGCAGCAAAAACCTCAGATCCAGCGTTAGTTGTCGCGACCCCATCTGTAAAAACGATCACATGCCTCTGCCTATTGGGATCGGTGAACATGGTTCTTGTTGCTTGCAAGCCCGATGCGATATTCGTGAATTGTCGGTTATGTGCTGCATTTCTGATGAGACTTGCCAGGAAGGTGCTGAATTATAAAAAAGAGGTGAATCTTAAATGATAAGTTGCAACTAATGCTAGATAGGAATGAGCTGAAGATCAATGGTGAGGTGATAAATATTACTTGTACTTCATAGGAGTTGAATAATTAGAAAAGGTGATCAATATAACTGGTGTGGGATAGGAATGAGCTAGCGTAAAAAAAGTCAAGTGATAAATGTGGTGTATACCTGAAACTTGATAGGAATGAGTTGAGTAATAAGAAAAGGTGATGGATATAACTAGTATTTGACAGAAATTAGCTGAAGAAAACTTGTAAGGTGATAAATATATTTTATAGGAATGAGTCGAATAATAAATTATGAAAACAAGGTGACAAGTATAACTGATACTTGATAGAAATGAGCTAGAGAACAAAGGTAAGGTGATGAATATAACTGAAACTTGATAGGAATGAGTTGAATAATAAGAAAAGCTGATGAATATAATTGGTATTTGACAGAATTGAGCTGAAGTACACATGCAAGGTGATAAATATAACTGGTATTTGACAGAATTGAGCTGAAGGACAAAAACAAGGTGATAAATATAACTCATAGTTGATAGGAATCACCTGAATCATGAAGACGAGGTGATAAAAATAACTGGTATTTGATAGGAATGAGCTGAAGGACAAAGGCGAGGCTATTAAGAATGAGCTGATTTAAATAGGCAAGGTGATAAACATAACTGATATTTGATAGGAATGAGGTTAGAACAAGGGTAAGATGATATATATTTCAAACAAATTTTTTTCCAAGTTTTTATTGCATCATTTCAAGAAAAATTCCGAAAATTGACCACTCTCGAATGATTAAAATAATTTAGGCCTACATGTAAATGTACTTATTGAGTGCTGGTGTGAGCATGGCAGATACGTCTTATTTGAAAGCAAGCCTGTCTGGTGCGGTTATGTGCATAGCTCGCGATACTAGATCTACGTTTGCAAATAACCGGATTTGTCAAATTGTATGTCAAGCCTTAATATGTACATTTTTTTTTTCAATCAATAAAAAACAAACAAACTACATGTATAGACTCTTAAATCTTGTTAAAGTTAACAAACTGAATATGTGAAGGTGCAAAATAAATAAAATATTCCCTGCAATTTGGGTTTTGTGACAAAATTTTGGGGTCATTGTGGTAAAACAAAACGTAAATTAAAAGTGTTAGAAAAATTAAGCTTATTTTGTTAAAAGAAGACAACGAAATGCTTTACCTCCTTCATATTCAAAGATAAGAATAAGTAAATTATCAACCTTTCTGTGCATTCTATTACAAAAAATATCAGTGTTGCAACCTCAAACTTGTCTCACATCAAGACCTCTGGCTTCTCAAATATATTGTTACTATAATACCGCCCCTCTATAAGTCAGCTGTCTTACCAGGTGAGCTAAAGGGCCAGTCCCCTTGCCAAGTACTTGGAGTAGCAATAAATTAGATTTTTTTTTTTTTCCAAAAGTATTTTACAAGGGTAATTTGTTCAAAGTTTAAAAAGCTGTTTTTCAACAAAGCCCTTAAAATATAGTGTAAATGTTAATAACAAAAATAAAATCACTGTTTCATAAATAGATAAAAACAAATTAACAATTCACCCAAACGTGACAAAACTAAAACATTGGAAGGTAAAATATGTTAACAATAAAATATTTTAAAAACAATCATGAACTAACTCTTTTGTCTTTAATACACCTCTTTAACAGTCTTTTAAAAGTATCAATATTATAACAATCTTTTAGATAAGCCGGTAACTTGTTCCAATCTGATGCTCCTCTATACAATAACATACTTTTGTGAAATTCATTATTCGGTAAGGGTAAATATAAATTCATTGAATGCTTTCTCGTTTCTACATTATTAACATCTATATCCATTATCAAATTATTCATTAAGTAGTCAGGTGCTAGTCCATGAATACACTTAAATATGAGGAGGGTTTGAAAATAGAAGAAACGTTCCCTCACATTAGATCACTATAACTGATCTCTTTTTAAAGTAAGTTCTACTCTTCTCTATGAGAAGTCAAATAAGGAAGTTAATGGGGTCAAGGGGGGTCTGATCAGTAGCAGATCCAGGCGGTTGAAACTCCCCATTTGGCCGCTACATTTTAATGTAAAAAAAAAAAAAATTCCGGAGATTTTTAGTACATTTTCATTCGTAAACCCCCCCGTATGGCATTTTCTGGATCCGCCCCTGCCGATCTCGGTACACTCTCCCCTACTTAAATTTAGAAATAAACTCAAGACTCGAGACATTTATTTCTTCCGGAAACAAGCAAGTTACTATGACACAGTAAAGAGGGAGGACATCTCTCAGCCATGATTTTTGTCACTAGCGAGATGCCCCCTAGTTCCCCTGTGGCCTAATTGGTAAGTGCGCTTGTCAACTGGCTTTGAGAGTGGGTTCAAATCTCACCCCTAGAACTCACTTTAGTCCGAGAACATGGGACATTAAATGGAGGCGGGTTGTATCCAGTGTTCTATGCTGGGGCAAATGAAAGACCCTGGGCATCCCTGAATTAATAGGGTATGTGCCAGACTCACAGTCTTCTCATCTCATCATCATACGGCAAACGCCTGCCTCGATATAGCCCACTAAGGCGCTGCAGAGGCATAAAACACAAACAAACAAACATAGCGAGATGCCCCCTTAAAAAAAAGATTAGTTGTCATAATTTCGTTATCAGAAAATAAGTTAAGAAAGGCAACTCACGAATAAGGTTGTACTGGAGCGATGACCGTAGCAGAGTCACTGAAACTGACCACTCCGATACGAGTGTTACGATCGGCATTGGCCAGATTGGCCGCCACCAGAGCGGCAAACTCCTTTAAACGGTCCCATGTTTGGATACTGATCGAAGCATCCAGGACCAAGATGATGTCTCTGGAGCAAGATGCGGCAGCTGAAATTAAATAAGTTGATATCATTTTAGAGAAATGGAGTATTTTGCTGCTGAATATTAATATTGGGAGACAAAATAGATTTACTTACAGATTTGAGAGAGATGGAATTAAAGATAGATAGATTGATTACAGAAGTGTTAAGTCAATAAGATTCACAGGAAATATGAATGAAATCCATAAGCTGCATGTTATTGAACCTTTGTACAATGTTGAGTGGGCTATGTGCAATAATACATTCATGTAGGCCTACTTGACTTTTGGGTCATTATGGAAAGAACTGTACAATGTAATGTACAAAGGTGTGCAATAGAGTTAGCTGATTCATTGTCCAAGTTAACCTTTATATCATTGCTGTATTGCTTTACTGTATTCCTTCCCAGGCTTCTCAATGGTGCTATAGAAGCATTATTAGACACTTGGACAGGGTGATGATATCATAATATTATAAAGTTCTACCAGCCAAACGCAGATACACTGTGTCCTAAACCCGGGGTCCTAAAACAGCTGGCTCAACATAGGTCGCCATTTTGTTTTTTTGCTGCGGAGCTTATTTTTTGCTGCTAATTGGACTGATACATTTAATCAAAGTTTGGACATGATTTGGATCACTAAAAGGCCAATTTAAGTCCTGACGAGACTTTTTCTGCCTTCGTCTACAAACATCGCAAACTGGCCTGTCCGATACTGGTGATAGGTATCATTTTCAAACTGTTTCAACAGAGATGGATTTAGTTGTAAACATTTATTTTGTCTGAAATTGTATCATTCTTCATGGTTTCCCACAATGTAGTGCCCTATTTTTTTTCTGTTACTGCATTTTTTTTTTCTATTCTTAAGATTTGGAGCCTTATTCGTCATTATGAAACACAGTTACAAAAATGATATATTTCCAGTTGCATAAACAGTAGGCATATATATCCACTTGCTTTGATAGCTAGGCCTACATGCATTTAATGGTTGTTATCATGTTATGAAACTTAAGACATATATTTGTATAACCAAGTGTTACAAAACACAGTTATGTAATTTATGTATTTCCAAGTTCCCTGTTCCCACCAATAAATATGAGGGCTTGGCAGGTATCGTTATGTTTATCATGTTACGCGTTCTGTTGAAATATGGGAAATGAGGCTCAATTGATCTGTACTTTGTATGTCTTCGTCTTTTTTGGGAGATTTTTTCAGAAAAAATTGTAGTCAGTCAAGTAACTATATATATGTTACTTAACATATAACCTGTGAGACCTCACTACTGGTTTCCTATTGCTATATTTTTGGTTGATTTTTTTTTTCTCAGTGTGTTATTGCAAGAAATTATTTTTAAGAATTGACCTCTCAATGCTGACTATAATATTTCCCATGTTAATGTGTAATGTATTCATCGACTGCTGCCAATCTGAATTTACTGCAGTGTGAATGGGGACTCAATAGCTCTTCTGATGGATTGTTGACTTTTTCATTTGTGTTGACAGGAAACCAGTCAGGTGCAACAGAAAAAATTAATAAACTTCCTGGTTGTTCATGGTTCGTGGGTCAAAATAAATTCACGAGTGTAAGAATTCTGATTTCATCTAATTGTGTGTTAATGCATATGTACAATTTTTATGTCAAATTGTTATTTATCAATCTTTTTTTTTTAACCAGCTGTGAACTATGTTATCGCATGTGTTAAAGTTGACTAACAAACTGAAAAATTATTATTGTGCAAAATAAACAAAAATATCCCACAAAATTTGTGTTAGTGTCAACTAAAACATCACACTAACTAAATTCAAAAGTGTTAAAAATAATTAAGTTAATTTTTGTTTTTAAAACGTCAACAAAATAATTACCTCCTTCGTTGTGATTGATGAGAAAAAGTAAATGTTCAACATGAAGTATTTTTGTATTGCATAAATAAGCAGAATAACATTTTTTTTCTGTTATTCAGTATAGTTTGAAAGTAAGTGAAACCAATGATGTTTTGCTATTGGGTGATTTGGGCCAATGCTGAAAATCCTCAATAAATTGTGCAAAAACTCTGGATAGTGAAAAAATATTCAACCTATCAAACCTTTTTAAACATGTCATTACGGTAAAGAACACGGACTCATTGATTATGTAAAGTAAGGTACTACAGTTTGTCACATCAAGCAGAGCACAGACGTTTGGCCAGATATCTCATCATCCAGAAGCCCCACAGGAGAAATACACCTACCTATGTATAGCTTAGCTGTTGTAATATGAATATCACATTTTTGTGAAGTTTTGGTGCCATTTTTATCTGATATTTGCCAATTTATGATACTTTTAGTTCTATTTTGCACAATGTTGACATCTGTGACGTTACCAATCTGACACCCTATGGGCAGTGACGTCCCAAAAGTGCACTGCAGTGCCACTCCAGAGTTTCTTCTAGTCAAGTTGGTTTCAGCAGAACAACCAATCTCTCATGGTGTTGATTTTTATGGGCTGTACTAACAATGCTAAATATCTGCTCCAATGCCGGACATGACAAACTGTAGTACTGCCCCCTAGAATTAACAAAGTGCAAGTACTGATAGGTAACACCTATTACTGTATGCATAATATCTGGCCCCCTAGTGTCCTATTCTGTAAGTGTACATTGGCGCAACCTGCTGTATAATTTTCTAGGACTGGAATAAAACATGGCCGACCAAACAGAATCAAAAGCACATGTTCTGTCATTCTTCTGGACTTTACAATGTATAATAACCATTACAGTATGCGTTCAAGAGATAACAAAAGTGTTATTGATACTCACGTTGTAGTGGAGGAGACTCGCACATAACCATAAGCAGAGGACTGATGAAGTTAAGGAAGGCGCGGTAATCTTCAGCAAAGACGACCCTGTTCTCTGAAGCGATTTGGCGTAGCAACACTTCATCCACCATGCCTCGAACCCCAGCAGAAACAATTTTGACATCATTTCTGTTCTTGATACGCTGGGCGATGAACAACTCGTTTCTGTCTGTAAGTGATAATTATGAAGTGATAGTTGGAACATGGACAAAATCATTGGTGTACAGTGCATCCCAGGAAAAGGCAGGAAATGTTCTGTCAGAAGTCCTCTGTTTACCGATTTTGCCCTCTTTTCTCCTCTTCACCCTAAATTTCCTTACAACTACGCCTTTGACTCCCCACTAAAACCGTATTCCATATTAAGAACTCTATTAAGACAGCTGCCAGTGTAATTGCCATTACCAAAGGGGCACAATATCAAAGAAATCAAATACAAGAGGGGTGATGGAGTTTGAATTGGTTGTTGGTTTAATGTGAATTAAATCTAATTTTAAAAGGTGGTTTAAAGTAGATAAAGGTAGGAAGTGATTTGGGGAGGGGTGAGTCAAAAGGTGTGAAAAGGTAGAGTAGTGGCTGATTCTCCCTTCCTGCTTGGGCAGTCGTACTTTATTTTGGTTTGTACTGTACAGCCCGCCCTCATCACTTTTCCCACAATAGAGCTGTTTACATGGAAAAAAAAAAGAGAAGCAACACTATTGTCTATGTAATTACAAGTTCATACATACCAACATTTGGCTGGAAATCCGAGACTACAACTATGATGGTGTTCCTTCTATTGAACGACGACTGAGGAGGTAGCAAAGATTCTGCAATGTTGAGACCGGCGGCCATATTGGTTGAGCCTCGGAAGTTTTGAGCGCTCAGCACAGCAGCTGCAGCGTCATTGTAATTCCTGAAAAGGGCAAATAAAAATTGACATTCCAAACTTGATCTACATACATGTACAGTACAAATTTCTAAAAGTGGCTCGTCATTTAAAATCTAGCCTTAGCTATCCATCCATAGCCATTCCAAGCTGAACTAAGCTACTCTTATCCATAGCTAGCCATAGCTATCCACAATTATTATTGTTTAAACAAGGGGTAAAGAGATTCCAGTGTATACAAAAGAATAGAAATGGATAGCTACGGATAGATATGGATAAGACTAGTAATTAATAGCTATAGACAGCTAAGTATGTATGGAATCAACAATGATTGGTATTTTTCTCACTTCACTTGTATTGGTGTACCCATAACAGATATTCATCAGTAAACTTTATCTGCATATGAATTATAATCTATTATAGACTTAAAACTGTAACTATATCTATTGCAAACTAATTTTACTGCTGTCTTTTACAAACTTTACCTTTGTCTATTGCAGTTTAACCTTACCGCCATCTATTGCAAACTAACTTTACCTGTGTCTATTGCAAGTTAACCTGATAGGTGTCTCTTGCAAACTAACTTTACCTGTGTCTATTGCAAATTAACCTGATCGGTGTCTCTTGCAAACTAACTTTGCCTGTGTCTATTGCAAATTAACCTAGCTGGTTTCTCTTGCAAACTAACTTTAACCATGTCTATTGCAAATTAATTGAACTGGTGTCTCTTGCAAACTAACTTTAGCTGTGTCTATTGCAAATTAACCTAACTAGTGTCTCTTGCAAACTAATTTTACCTGTGTCTATTGCAAATTAACCTTACCGGTATCTATTGCAAAATTGTTTTTACCTGTGTCTATTGCAAATTAACCTTACCATAGTCTCTTGTGAACTGACTTTACCTGTGTCTATTGCAAATTAACCTAGCTAGTGTCTATTGCAAACTAACTTTACCTGTGTCTATTGCAAATTAACCTTACCGGTGTCTCTCGCAAACTATCTTTACCCATGTCTATTGCAAATTAACCTTACCTGTGTCTCTTGCAAACGAATTTTACTTGTGTCTATTGCATATTAACCTTACCGGTCTCTTGCAAACTATATCTTTACCCATGTCTATTGCAAATTAACCTAACTGGTGTCTCTTGCAAACTAACATTACCTGTGTCTATTTCAAACTAACAGGTGTCTCTTGCAAACTAACTTTAGCTGTGTCTATTGCAAATTAAACCTACCGATGTCTATTGCAAACTTTACCTGTATTGATTGAGACCAAAAGTGAGGAAGGCTGTCTCCGCAAACTGCACGAGAGCAACACGAATGCCCTGGGATGATCTGGGGTATCTCCTTTCAATTGTGTCTCCCAAATTCCTAATTGCAGTGCTGACGAATGTTTTGATGGCATTCCAGTTTCCGGCCCGAGCAGAATTTTCGTTCAAACTCCCCGACGAGTCGAGAACGAATATAACATCTGTGGTCGAAGTGCAGCCTGGTGGTGAAAAGAAGGTGTAAGTGAGATCAATTAATATTTTCATGACTTGGATATTCTAAAATTTACACCAGTTCCACTGTTATAACTTTCAGTGATAGGCCTACGTGGAAAGTTTCTGTGGAGATTGGGAAGCTTTACCGTCTCTTTAAAGTATATTTCACAGACATGGCCAGATAATATATACTACACTGAAAACTTTTTTGACTAGATCTCTCAGTCATTGGCCCTTACTAGACAAATAACTCAATTTGTTGAAATTAGTCAAATTTTGTGAAGTTACCCAATAAGTAAGTAAGGAACTTTGTAAACTTACAACTTGACTAATTAACTTGGAGTCATTGGACTAAACACATTGATGTACTCAGTTGAGTCATAAGTAAGTCAATTGAGTTGACTGATCACTTTAGTCAGAAATTAGTCATTTGTATAAGCTTAATAAAAGACTTTGTCATGTTGCGATTTAGTCAAAATGTTTTGAGTTACCAAAACCGGTTTGTATGATGTTTTTGCAAACATTATATCAGAAGTACACTGAACGAGGAAATTTACTGTTAGTAAGTAAAATTAATAACATACCAGAGTTATTTTGTTGCTTAGCTAATGATTTTGCTATTTATACACACCAGAGGTTAACGACCTCTTAGAATTACATATTTTATCTTGAATTATGTTTTTTCTTCTTCTTCCAGAAACTAGATTCATATGAGTGGCTGTGCTGACAAACAATATGTCTGGGTGGGCTTACATCTGAACACATTTGCCCTCTTTCAGGACTAAAAGACCAATATTTTTGTGTATTCATGTTATAATTATGTAGTTATACGGTTGGTAATGTTATGACTGGCTTTCAAGCTGTTACTATTATTACCACTTCAGGCCATAAAAATCCACTATAGGTTGACCTATGTCTATTTGCACTCTTGTAATAGTATTTCAAAATCCCCTAAAGCAGGCTGTCTGTTAGCATAAATGGACTTCAGAAGGCCAAAATGAATAACAGAAAATAGCAAAGAATGTACCTTAGGACTGTTAGGTCATATTGCATAGATGCCCTTAAAATATTGGGAGCTTCCCAATTCCACAATTGAATAAGAAGCTAAATGTTGGCCTCCTTCTATATGGTTTTAATGCCTCCAGTCATAAAAACCTTTGAAAAAGGGGATCCCCTAATTTATTTGTTTATTTTGCCATCAGTTTACTGCCTGTTATAATCCTGCAGGTTTGCAAAATATTAATATAAATATTGATTGACTAGCAGCCCCACAACATTAGGATACTTAATATCATACTTTAAAGGAAGTGTCCCCGAGAGCAATCCCCATGGATGAATGATTTTGGCATTATGTCCTGTATTTGTGCAGGGGGAGGGTTGGTCTAGTGGTAGTGTGTTGGGCTGCCAATCGCTAGTTCGAATCCAGCTATTTCCGGATAACCTGGGCCTACATATGTTGGACAGTTCCAAGCAACCTTCGCCTGATTGCTGTGCCCTCCTCCTGTCCTATTTGGCCTACCAAATGCAAAAATACAGGACATAATGCCCTAATAATTCATCCTGTATTTGTAGATCTACACCTTGGCTAATAAGGACTGGAGGAGGACACATCACTGAGGCAGTCTTGCCTTCGTACCACGTGACCCATTGTAGAGTCGTCTGCTCAAGACTATCACTGAGGTGAGGGAAGACCGAACTGCTATCCAACATTAGGTCTAGATAGCCTGGCCAAGACCAGAAAGGAACTGGATGGGTTCTAGGGACTGATTCCACCAGCACTGCCACATCAATTTCATTAGAGAACGCATGAAAGAATTGTGAAAAATGTTAAGAATGAAGAATTGTATCATTTTAACATACGAATATCTTGATTGACCTTTTTTAAAATGTTCACCAAAATAGCTCTAGCTCTTTCATTATTTTCTGGTATGGCTCTTAGGTCCTTATAACAAAATGTGAGGGAAAGGGTAGGGTTCACTGATGCATAGTAATACTGTACAGTTCATTTGACCAAGTTCACAATGAACATAATAAATCAAGGCAAACAATGAATGAGTGTTATTAGCCTGGAGTGAGACTGAGGCATTTGCTGCCCAGAGGAAGAAGGAGACTCCAAAAACATCAAAGGAGCTCCTGGATATTATTTAGTCACATGTTTATATAATTTCGAAAAGAACTATTTCTAAAGCTTCAAAATTAGTAAATGAATGATAGGTTTCATTTTTAGCAGCCCATTCATTTTAAAACTTAAATTAAGAAAATAAAACCATCCATCCAAAATATGTTTCTAAAGAGTTAAGATTAATCAACAAAAATGTCAGTTCATCTAAAATATTTTTTAAAAATATATCAGTCTAGCTTTTGTTTAGCTGTATGTCTATCCGCCTACCTGTCTGCACATTATGGAACTACATAACTAATTACCCTAAAACCCTTCAGGGTCCCCATCCAACCCTTGAGGTGATTATTCCTTCTCTTGAGGAACAGTCCATGTCTTGTCCTGCCATTGTCTTGTATTGTCTTGTCTTGTATTGTCTTGTATTGCGTTATGATTACAATACAATGGAATGGTCACGTGACAAGCAACAACACGAAACTTCTTACCTTGAGACTGTTGAGAGGAGACGTGGGTGACACAGGTCAGGGCTGGAAAAGTAAACAAGAGGAAGTAAATAAACAATAAACAAATGTTTGTAAACAAATGAACTTGGCTCAGTTGGTAAGTGCTCATATGGCAATTGTTAAGGTGACAATCAAACTAATTATGTTCATAATTTAGTGCATTACAGCTAATGATTATAATTTCAAAAAATCTAAATAATAAAAAATATATATTTCCTTACCCAAGACTAGAGCCAGCAGCCTCATGGTCGGCTGAAATAAAATAAGATAGAAAACATCAACATCAAAACCAAAAATCCAATTTTAGTGAATGAGATGCACTTTTTATTAATCCATGAGTGAGTAAATCATTTCTAAATCCTCATTTTTGCGACTGTATAGTGTCCTTGAAATGAATTTTTAAATATCAAATTTCATATTTGAATCAAAGAGATTTTATCAAAATGGTAATAACAAATGTTATAACTTATACATGTAAAAGATTTCAGTGATTATGCTACACTGTAAAATTTGAAATTCTGAGTCAGCTCAAATGATTGAGTGAGATGGTTGCACAATTTGTTTGAGCTAACATAGCTTGATGTTGTGAGTTATGATAATCTTTTTGTTGTTATAACTTACAACAACAAGCTATGATAGCTCAAAGAAATTGTGCAACCATCTCACTCAATCATTTAAGCTAACTCAAAATTCAAATTTTACAGCACTTGCTGCTTTGAATAAGTAATGTATAAGTATAATTGTTATTTTAAGTAAGTAAAAAAGTATTTAAATCTTATGTCACACTACAATTTTCAAAATTCACTAATCTCAAATTGATAGATCTCATGGTATGGTATGCCAATCAAGTTGAATAGATATTTCCACTATCCTTTTCAATATTCTGCTACAGCTTGCTAAAGCTTGTATGAATTAACAAAATATGAAAATATATATATCCAAAACGTTTTGCATGTGGTAAAGTATCCAATCCAGTAGCTCACTTGGTGAAGATCTGCAGGAAAGTGAGCATTTTAGTGAAATGCTGTTTTCTTAAACTTAAATATGCAATTATTTAAATTGCAAAGCATAACTTGCATACATGCAATAATTTGCCTGTGTGGGTTGGGCTCTAATTATTATTTGAATGCTACAAAACACCATGCAGCTATATTGTAAAATTAGGTTTTGAAATTTAATGCTTTTCATGTAATTTCCATCTATGATACAATGCATAACTGTATTTGTCCACTTAGATGACTATGTCTATAACATTTCTCAATATCAACATTATCAAATATACCAACATTTGAATGAACTAAGTGATTTTGAATACAATATCAACTACAATTTTGTAAGCAATTTAAAATCGTAGCTAAAGCAACTATGAAATTTTTGAATGAATATTTTAATGCTTACTTGTAAAACATACACCTCCATGGATGTGACCAGACTTGGTATACATGTACGTACATAATTCAATTTGCTATATTTCTTAGCTCTAAGCAATTACATGATTCATACATGCTTGTATTTTTAACAATGTATGCATTGTATTATCACATATGCATGGTATTACATATTATGTAGTACTGTATGTCATTAATTACAGTGCTCAACCATCTTTGTGTAATGTTAATATATGGTCAAAATGACTAAAATGACAGAAACTACCTTCAAAAAAATTAAGAAATGAAAAAAAAAAGGAAGCCATTTTTGAGATTTTCATTTTTTTTCTCTAAATTTCAATCTAGATTCCCTTCTCCGAGTCAATTCCCTTCTTAATTCTCCAGATTTCTTTTTGACTTTCGTACGAGATTTCTCCACAAATGTCAAGGGCAAATCCAGAAAATTGTCGAGGGAGGGGGGCAGTGGAAACCTCCCACCCTCCCCCTACCCCCTCTGGATCCGTTACTGGGCAATTCCGTAAACTCCGATTTACAGATTTGTGTAGCCCTACCATTATATCTCAGATATTTCATTGTTAAATAGGGATGAGGCCAGGTTATAGAGGTATCAGACAAGCCATCAACCAAAGCTCCAAGTGCAATAGATGCTGAGCTATGTCAAAATATCAGTGTTTCGGACGTACGTCGTGTGATGGACGTCCGAAACGCTGATAGTTTTGACATAGCTCAGCTCCTGTTGCACTTATAGCTTTGGTTGGTGGTTTATCAGATACCCCTATTACCTGGCCTCATCCCTATTTAACAATGAAATATCTGGGATATAATGGCAGGGCTACACAAGCTGCTAAAGTGTCAAATCTGTAAATCGGAGTTTACGGAATTGCCCTACCGAAAAATATGTGGTCTGTGAAATTTTTATCCCACACTTTTCATGAAAAACTGCATGTGGAGGTTATCATGCAAAGCTTGAAAACAGCATCCCTTTTCTACTTTTGAAACACCTATATGAAAGGTAGGCCTATATACATGTGATGATAATTGCCTCAAGTTTCAAAGTAGGCTACTTTGAATTATGTATACTGCAATAACAGCACACAGATTTCTCACAAAAATTACTAGAGCCTAACTTAAAATGCATGTAAATGTGTATAGATAGTATACATATGTAACTGTATAAAGCAATAGGCATAGAGGACATATCTTTATTTCTGGTGTTACAGACATAGTAAAAGATGTATAAATAGCAAATATGTGTATTTTTAGGCTGATAAAATGTAGGTATTTCACTGTATTTGTTATATTATTGTATTCAAAGATCATAAGGTATGGTGAAAGATGTAGGCCTATAAATAGCACATGTGTGTATTTTGGCTGATAAAAATGTATGTATTGGATTTTATTTACTGTATGACATAGCTACAAAGAATTATGTGCCTTCCTGCATGTACACTGCTGTATGGCACCACATGGGTTTAGCTTAAATATTTTGGAATTTGCCATTTGAAAAGACCACGTAAAGACCTAATACATACACCCTCAATCATAAATATGAATTATATTCTTACATATATCCTCATTTCACTGAGAAATTTACTAACTTTGACAAATTTTGCTCTGACCCAAACCACCCCTGATGCTGCCATTTTAAAGAGGAGGCTTATTTATGGCTTGATGGTACCCAGTCGAAATCTGGCTCTTGCAAGGTCACCTGGACCTATGTTGGACAGCAGTTTTAATCACTCATCGCTTTCATACTGTGTCCTCCTCCTGTCCTAATTAGCCCACCAAGTGCATAAATACAGGTGAGGTACGCCTTTAATTGACCTTACGGTCATAAATTGATATGTCATGTCAAGGCCCCAATCTTTATTTTGCCAAATGTCAACTCCAAAATTAATACTAGTTCCATATTTATGAACAAGAGTGTACAGTTACACTATACTATTTCCACCAAAACATGTCAAATAGAGACTTATGGGTTTATTTATAAACATTCTCATGTAGTATTTTGGCTTTAAAACATTTTCTGTACAGTATTTCAGCCTACATATCAGTGTGGGAAATACAACTAGATTTTTTTGTGACTGGCATTGAAATCTCCACCAAACAGCATTTAACATGCCCAGTATTGCAAAGAACATTTATTTTGTATTCTTGTAGCTGCTATTTGTACAGTGCCATACTGTGGAGAAGGGGATTTTTTGGAAAGGGTTATAGATCATATCTTATCTGATAACAACCTTGTAAGGAAACAGGGTGGAGACAGTTCTCACGTGACTTTCATATCTGAAGCAATGCTGACTTTTGTGCTATTTTTGACACTCCTAACTGACTTTCTTCAACTGCTGTTGATTTTTTGAAAAGCTCTGTATATATAGTGCATAAGAAGAACTATACATTGACAAGTGGGTTCAAGTTGCTCAGTTAATAACATAATGGACTGCCAATCGCTTGGTCCAGAGTTAGATTGCCCCTCTGGCAAAGACACCCGGACTTATGTTGGACAGCAGTGTCAATTATCCTTCAACCTTTGCCCCATTGCTAGGTCCTCATCTTGTTCTAATTAGCCTACCAATTGCATAAATACAGGACTTTAAAAAGCCCCAATCATCCTTATCATCCATTAAGATGCTGCCATAACATCTTTATGTCAGCAAGGAATGAAAATGATGACATTTCATCACCTGCCATGAAATGCAAAGTACACATTTCACAGAGAATTAGTTTCATCTTTCCCTAAAAAATTGACCTGCAAGATGATAGGTCTGCAGGGCAAGATCATAAGTCTGTGGGGCAAGATCATATCCACCTGCGAGGCTGCAAAAAACCTTGAAAAATGCCAGCCAGACATTAAAAAATTTGAGAAAAACTCTGACTCTTCCTCAGCGGCTGGAAAATTCAACAAGTTGAATCTTTTTTGTCTTCCATGGTGGAGTTCCCCCAATTTCTAGGAACGCCATGTATCAACTTTTTTTTCTGCCGATTCGCTAAAAATCGTTTGCGGGATGACACAAATTATCAAAAAGTCATCGAAATACCCCAGAAATCCTAGCCTGCCGACACCAAAAGTCCTCAATAACGTGCCCTGAGACCCAAGCACAAGAGAGAATCATAATAATGAGACTGGTAACAATTTTGTTATTTTTGGCCTTATTTCTGGATTACTTACATGTATTCAGATATTTTATTGTAATGCACCAGTTTCCTCAAGGTTGAAGAATATTCCCAGGCTTTTAACTGACCCTAACGCTATAGGTATAAATATAAGTAAAGAAATACAACTTTTATATCAATTTACAATTTCTTTCCTGTCCATTTCATCTTTAGAATGATGGTCAATTTTCATAAAAAGTTGAGATCAGTCACACCAAAAAGAAGAAAGAAATTGCAACTAGCTAACTGGTCAATTTTACTGGTCAATTTCATTGGTCATTTACTGTTCATACAACTTATGATGTGTAGCCATCTATTTATAATGACATAAATATGTTTAGCTTGGACATTTTCATGCCTGAATACTGTGCATTACATTCATTCCATGAATGGAGGTCTTTTTTCTTCAGCTGAATTTTGAAGTCTATATTAAAAAGGTTTACAACTTGCTGATCAGTTGAAAGCATTACAGTTGTGGAATTATGAGTGTTTACCAAAATTCTCCTTGTCAGGTCACATCATTATATCTGCCATGCAATACTTGATGACTCTAAATCTGGTAAATGAGGTCATATTTGTTTTTATACTTGTCATGTAATCAGTGGCGTTCTTATGGGGGAGGGGGCATGGGGGGCACGTGCACCCCATATTTGACCTGTGCCCCCAGGTGCCCCCCCCCATATGAATTTTTCAACTTTGGTAAAATATACAATTAGTACGGGTGCCTCCTCCAGGTGCCCCCCTCCCCCGCTCGAGACCCCCTAGACACGCCACTGCATGTAATCCGCAGAAGTCCATGAATCAGTCCTACATCTCATCAGCGAGGACGGTCTTTCAGTTACAAACTGTTCAATGCAAAAGATAGGACCACAAACAGCTAAATGTAATCACTCATCCTGCCAGAGCTGTAGAAGGAGGCTTAATGTCCTATCTCCCCCTTTGCAGTGTTTATGGCACCAAAAGCAGTCTGTGCTTTCTGCAATACTCCCCACTCCAAAAAAAAAAATCAACAAACAAAGAACTCCTTTTGATGATAGATTGATGGATGGCTGAGGCTTAATGTCCTGTATTTATATACTCGATGGGCTAATTACTAATTAACACAGGAGGAGGACACAGCAATGAGGCGAAGAACGATTGAAATTGCTGTCCAACGGGAGTCCAGGTGACCCGACGAATGCGGGAATCCAACCCAGGACTCAAAGATTGGCATCCCAAGACACTAAAAGCACTACCAAGTGAAGTAACCCTTCAGCTTCAAATTGATGATTAAATCATTATTTTAGCCTATTTATTTCACCTTGGTCCACCCTTTTTCTTTTCATTCCAAAGTTGCATTAACTTATGCTTGGGTAATCCATAAATAACCTGTAATTTTTAGTGACAAAATACAAAATATTGTTACTACATGTATTGACATGAAAGGACATTTTTTATGCCTCAGCTGAGATAAATACTGTTACTTCTTCACTGAAGACTATTCATAAATGGGTTACAGTTTTGACAAATTTTGACAGTTTTTTTTTTCAGAACATACTGGGAATAACCTCCATTTTTTGTATGTTTTGCTTATAATTTTCTCAAGCAATCATAATATTGCGAATGCAGTTTTTGGATATGACCGTTGTGCACTGTATTTTGTATGTTTACATATGTTTAGTATTGCGAATAGGTTTTATTGGTCTACACAGCAAGTATGTGTTGCATACTTTAGAAAATTGGACAGATATTCTATCACCATTATACATGTCAAGAAATTTTTTTTTGTTTACATGTAGTTGAGGTACTTTTTGTATTGCAGCTGTTTTGTTATGTATGAAGAAAGAAAGGATTGTTTCATTGCGAAATTTGCCGACTAATTTGATTTTCGGTTTCTTGGATTGACCGACAAACAGATTTTCTGTCTAGAGAAAAATATTGGGCTTACCCTAGTTTTTGTAGGGACCATCTCAGATCTGTGTTGCATACTCCAAATTAGGAAGTAATTGACATGGAAGGTCCCTTACTATTGGGACAAAAATAATCAGCCAAGTGCTATGTGTCATCAATTTATGTGTACTGCAGTGGTGTTCTATTTGAAGGTAGTGTTCTTATTGAGTTGTGCACAGCGTTCTTATTGAGTTGTGGTCAGCGTTCTTATTGAGTTGTGGACAGCGTTCTTATTGAGTTGTGGACACGTTCTAATGGAGTATTCAACTTCTCACAACTGCTCTAATGTTCATAAGCACATAGAAAGGGTAACAATCCAAATATGCAAGTCAGAATTAATTGTTACAGAAATAGAAAATTTCATGTTCATGATAGATAATTTAAAAGGCTCATTGCCTGGTTTGGTATCTGTGGTTCCAACACTTGTATTTAGGCGTGCCTAATCATGAGGTCACATTGTAGATATGTTTGTTAAATCACAGTTATACGAATGGTACATTGGAGGTAGATGTAACAGCACATACATAAGAAATCAATAGAATATTACAGATATGCTTTCGAAGAACCTCATATTTAATACTAGGTCCCTACAATTCTTTTTTTAAAAAGAATTTCTTGTTTATTAAACTAGCATAAAATTGAGATTAGCCTACAGCTTCTTTTCATCCAACCGCTCGACCCCAGAAAAAGCGTCCTGAGAAGATTCGAGAAGCTAAAGATCAATTATGTCTGGCCTAAATGTCTTTCTTGCACTAATTAAGTTTTCCAGAAATCCAAAATTCCCAGTTGATCAATACAATCATACATGTAGATGACATCATGCATGCATTTATTGCAACAATTTGTACAATGTTATTGTCCTCTGTACTTCAAAGTGAAATCACCAATATTGGTCAATAGTCTCCAATATTCTTCTATTTGCATTACTGTGTCATAATTGGACCAAAATGCACCAATGGAGCTCTTCAGCAATATAGTACTACTGGTGCTGATTCCAATAATAAGTCAAATATCTTGAAATGTGCCCCATGTGATTGCATGAATGCCTTGAATAGCCTTAATATAAGATAGATTTACAAATATCATGCATAGTTGCATCCAAGTAATATTTCTAATATTTTCACACGTTATTTTGACCTGCTGGCATGTCTGGAAGTGTCACGTTAATGGAAGAAAGATATAGACAGACAGGTAGATAGAAAAGTGGATAGACAGACAGGTGGACAAGACAAAGAAAGCATTTTAGAAAGACATTTGGGAAGATATAGACAGATAAATATATAGATAGACAGGTGGATGTCAGATCAATAATTGGAAAAAGATATCTATATTTATAAAAGGATAAGAAAATAGGAAGGTTGATTTATAAATTCTCACACAAATTAAGCGAACAAGGGGTTTGTTTCAGTGAGATATCAAGCATCAAATGTCAGAGGAAATTGACATGAGTGGAGATCCAATGAAAAAAAGGTTTGTGTAAAACAGACAAAACAAAAGTTAGTTGGTGTCTGTCCAAACTCTTTGTGTACATTTAGACAAAAGGTATGTGTATTTTTTACATTTCTTTGATCTAAATACACAAAGAAATGATCAAGATGGACAATTTCCTGGTCCATTTCACATAAAAATCGTGTTTGATATACACAATATTTTGGACGGACACCAGCTAACGTGTATTTTGTCTGTTTTACACAAACCTTTTTTTTCAGTGCAGGGTCTACTTATACTCTAACCCTATCCATAAACCTAAACCTAATGGTAACCATAATTCTAAACCTGACTCTGGGTCTGTTTTCACTTTTGATGTCTTGACAAAGCTGTGTTCTGTCATTAAATTTCTGTCACACTGCAGACATCCTTACATGCATGTTAATTATTTTTGACAGCTCATTGTTAATTAGTTGAAACAGCCATAACTGGAACTGACTGTGATTGCCACCTTGCTCCCCCAGTCTGGTGAAACTGAGAACTGCATGCTGCTGCCACCTGGCACAAAAGTTGATTTCCTAAGCTACAGCATTGCTGTCCCAAGAAATAGCTCCAATTTCATTGCACATTCACAAAATTTCTATTCCACATTGATGTAAACCAGAGTCAGACTCGGCAATCACATTCTCTAAGGAAGTAGACAAGGCCATCAGCACACTCAGAAACAGCCCCGGTGTCTTCAAGACAAAATTGTGTGTCTTCCTCTGGTCGAAAGTAGGTGGACGCTCGCAGGAGTTCGCTGAATAGCACACTAGTCACTAGGTGGCAACACAAGACAGAATATGTTCTGATCTGTGGCAATGCAAGAGCAGTCCACTTGTAGACAGTTGCTCCCCTAAATATTTTGAGCAGTGTAGATATACATGTACATTTTTTTGGCACTAGTGTGCAAATTATATTTTAATTTCTTAGCCAACCATCTTATCCTATCCTATCATGTGCCATCCTATCCCATCCTTTCCCATCCTTTCCCATCCTTTCCTATGCTATCCTATCCTATCCTATGCTATCCTATCTTATCCTATCCCATCCCATCCCATCCCATCCCATCCCATCCCATCCCATCCCATCCCATCCCATCCCATCCCATCCCATCCCATCCCATCCCATCCTATCCTATCCTATAAATGTTGATGTGTGACAAACTCAAGAACATTAGAGCAATGTGTTTTACTGGAGCCTTGTGACCTTTGATAACAAAAACATAAGTAAACTAAAGAAAAAAAAAGTTTCTTTATAAAAACAAAAACGAACTACCTGAATATATCAATCCATATCAAGGCATACTTTTACTATAACTACATGCTATACCACTAAGTATTGCCTCACAAATATACTTTTCCTTACAATTGTTGCATTACATAAAAGTAAATACTTGTGCATTGTGTTCATATGGTTAACTTGGGGGCTTGCAAAAAGAATATCATCCAGAAGTGAATGTATTGTATGTGGTATGTATTAAAAACTTGCAGGTTTTGTGTTTTGTATGTTTTGTTGTTTCTTTAATTTTGTATTGAAAGTATCCTTAGTTTGTTTTATATACATGATGTATATTTGTTTTCACTTTTTGTACATTCAGTTTCTTCATCACTAGAAAACTCAGCTCACTGCAAAATCTTTATTTTGTGATCTCTTTTTCCACAAGTGCTATTATTTATTGCAGTGGAGGGCATAATCATTTGCACATCTGAGCAATTTGCTAATGGAGCAGATTTTGTTTTGGTGTCACAATTGAATATGGTGTGATGTAACAACCTGTGTAAATTCATATGAGAATTTACTTCAGAGGCTAGAGCATGCGCATTTTCAATTTCTAATCATACTTGATATTTCAATAAGAAAACTTGAGAAACTATCAAAACCTGGCAAAAAAAATGCATAATGTGTAAATTTCATCAAATTGTGTGCCCTTAAATAATACCGTATTGTATTTAATTGTTTCGTGTGGTTTGCATCCAATCCTATCGTGTCATTAATTTTTGCAAAAAGCGATTCATTTTTTAATTAAGTTTAAGAATTGCAAAATATTTTTTTAAATTAAAGAAATCTTAATATTTTTGAAATTTTAAAAATGTTTTAAAAATCTTAAGAAATATGTCCCAACAATTTCACCTGGAGTCCATGCGAATACTTGATGATATCAAACTAATTGCCTTTAAATGATGGTAGACTTTTAATTTATCAATAAAATGTACTCTTTATGCTTAAATTAATAATGCTGTTGAAAACTTTAAAGGAATCAGAAAATGGCATGCCTCCATTCCACATGCATGTGATGCATTAATCCATAATAATAAAAATAATGCAAAATGATAAACAGTTGATAAATAATCGAAAATTAAAGAAATATGTTTTACTTACTGTGGCTATTCCTCTATGCTCCCTGAACCAAAACATTGAAAATTAAGAAGTAAACATCAAAAGAAAATATTGTATGTCTTATATATAGTAGTAAGTGGAGTGGCCAGCCAATCAGAAGCCAGTTTGAAAAGTCCATGCATTGCCCAGGCAAACTGCAGGCTAGGGCATGCAATGGTATTTCCAACAACTTTCTCAGTATTGTTACAAAAATATTTGCAGTTGCAAAATATTAAGGTTTAGCTAATTACTCAACATAGTGGCCATTTTGTGTGTTTTTCAATTCATAATGCTGAATTCAACAGTGCATATCTTTGTAGTTCATCATTTTAATTCAGAAGCATACCAACCAAAAATTAACTCATGTGAAAATTTAGTCTAATGCAAAGAAATGGTAATTCAAAAAAGAGCAAGGGGGAATTTTTGTTAAATCCATTTAAAACATGATTTATTTCCTGCTGTTCATGTTCTTGGGCCTATGTAGCAAAAAATGTTGAGGTAGTTAAATGGTAAAATATACCACAGTATAATATATACAGAATGCTACAATATATTTTGAAGCCCTTTTGGGTACTTGCTACTGGATAGATATATATAAAGAAAAATTAGGATGGATGATAGGGTTTAAGTCCTGTATTTGTGCACTAGACTGCAACAGTAAGACTTGCATTTTGTTACGTCAAGCAGAGGACAGACGTTAATTTGTCAGCCAAGAAGTGAGAGTTTACCAATTAACTGAGTAATGTGACTAAACTCCCAGGAAACTTAGTCCTAAGATAGTGACCTTGTTGGCAGCACATGCATGCATACCAATTTAACCCTATAAGACAATACAAGCGTATGCAATTCAAATTTGGAGATTGCAGAAGCATGGTAATTTTGCAAGTAACATACAGATATGGTGCAAATGTAATAGTTGACGTTGTACAATGTACATCTCACTTATTTTGATAATGTTCTGGCATGCAAATCATTTTTTCCTTTATAGTATTTGCATATTTTGAAGAAATGCATACATGTAACTAGTGGGAGCCTATGCCAAAATCAGATGACAATTGTAATTGACATAGGCTACATCAACAGAAGTGATCACAAACTGTTATACATTGTATGTTACTATTTATGCTTTTAGCAGTTAGACATAAGATAGAAGTAGATAAGAATATACAATTTATAGAACCAACAACACTCAACAATAACTGTAAATTTTTAGAAAACGTTTTTCATAATCAACTGTAAAATTGGATGGAATCTGTGACAAATATACCAAAACACACATGTCTTGGGCATTTCTTTGATTTGTCATATGCTAGTATATAGGTGGACTGAACCAATTTGCAAGCCATGATACCTTTTGTCTCTCAATGATTAGTATGGCTGCCCATGGTAGGAAGGCCCTATGATAGGACCCTATATATATCCTCCCAATTTGAGAAAAACCATTATGGGAGTTCTTTGCTGTTGGATCCTTTTTAAACGTTTAATAATGAACCTTTTAGTGTTCCTTATCCATACCAGCTTATAAAACCCTTAAGGGTTCCATATAAAACCTATTTGATAAGAGTTTGCAATTACTTAGAGAGTCATCCTGGTCAGCTATTTTATTTTTCGATCAGATCTTTTCAAGAGGAACTAAATAACTATTGAGTAATATCATGCAAGACACAAAGGGAGAACTGGGCCACTGGCCCACTTGTCCCAACAAAAGATGGACCACTTCTCCCTTCAGCACATTTTCAAAATTAGTGGCAGGTTTTTTTCTTTAATATCTGATAATAGTCTGATATTACAGAGATTTTAGAAACCCTTTAATTCCCAGTCTATCCCTGCTCACATTATAAATATGAATGTTTTTATTTGAAACAAAAATTTTACTCAAAGGCACCAAGAAGTTACAATTTTGACTTTTTCAAAAAATGGAACTAGTAATCTTCTGCCTAGCTGCAATACCACTCTTGGGGATCTTATTGAAGCCATGTGACTCAAATTAATTGATATCCCAATGCTGTATTTAGCGGAAAGCATGGTGGCCCGGTTCTCCGTACGGCCCAGTTCTCCCTACTTTCCCCTTACTGAAGTGAAAGCATGAATTAGTGAAGAGATGGTTTATGTGCTCTTACAGTGCTGTCTGTAAGTTAGTGAAAAGGGTGATGTTTTGCCATTTGGTCAACAAAAGTTCAATGTACAGAGGGGTTCACTGACTTATTAAAGGTTTTGACCCATGCATAACTGTTTATGGCAAAAAAAATGAGTAGCCATTTGTATGGATCCCACATGCCTCAAGTATTGTCCTTTGTGTTTTTCTATCGGTTCCTTGTTTCCACTTGCAGTTTGGTTGAGGATATTTTTCCTTGACTCAATGGAAAAACATCACCTTATTCACTTACTTACAGGTGGCACTGCAAGAACACAATGGCAATCTTTTCCTCTTGGGAATCAAATTTACTCTTCTCTGTAAGCACTGAACTCCGGTGATGACATTTTGTAAAGAGCGATCTTCGGAAAATCGTACGTATGTTAATTTTGTAAGTTGCCAATTTGCCATATCTTGTTATTTATCTATATATGAATAAATGTAGGCCTGTCTTTTTACCAGGTGCCACAACAACCCCAGTCTTATTTATGAACCAAAATATCACCACACAGAACAGATTATTTTGGCCTAAAATAAATTCTCCAAATAAACAGAAACAAATATAAATGTTTCTATAAATAATTTAAAAGGTATTAAAAATGCATTTAATTTCCAATAAAAGATACTTCATCTATTTTCCCAGCCTTGGTTTAATAAGATTTTTGTGACATTGCATGTCTTTAAAGAACAGTCATCTCAAGGTTTAGTTGAGTCAAAACTGATTATCATAAAATTTTCTTAGTGCAGTCCTTCAATGTCAATATTGTGAATGCAAAACTGTCAAGACTCTGCACTTGCATTTTGCAAGCCATGATTATTCAATCATTACCCAAATGATTTGAAGATAAGGATGACTTTCCCAAATGTAGGCCTACATATCAAGAATTAAAAAAAAAAACATGAAGCTGAATAATGTAAATTTGCTTCTACAAATTAAAAGTGTGCTGAAAGTATGACATTATTTACATTAACCGAGAGTAATCAGGTACACTCTGAGAAGAAAAAGGGATTTGAACAACCAAATAAAGGTGCTTTGCCTCGTCACAAATACAGCTCCCAATGGGTGCCTGGAAGCACCTTTTAATAGGGTACTTGGGAAGCACCCTAGGTCAAGGAACCCTGGGGAGTTTAAAAGAACCCTACAAGTTTGTTCAGGGTAAGTGGTTTGTAGAAC
Organism: Platynereis dumerilii; assembly: GCA_026936325.1. NCBI lineage: Eukaryota > Metazoa > Annelida > Polychaeta > Phyllodocida > Nereididae > Platynereis > Platynereis dumerilii. The sequence goes on along the minus strand of JAPTHN010000012.1, from coordinate 10,820,185 downwards.
CTTTTGGGGTTCATGGCATGAGCAAATTTAGGAAAGGCCTCTTATAAGGATGCTTATAAGTGGTCCCTCACAAGGTATATTGTTTATTATCACCTGGTTGGCTGTGAATATCACTGTTTACAGTCAAAATATCAGGGCCTATGATATTGTAAAAAATACCACCCTTCAAGGGCAATATTTTTAAACAATGGTTATGACATCACCAGCATTTCAGCTGCCTGATGATGTCACAAACCAAACAAGGGCCAGAATAATGGGATTGTGATGTCATGTCCATTGTTGCTCCATGGTGACGTCACATTTTTGTAATGGCAGAAAATAGCCCCCCTTTATAACTGAAAATTGGAGGTAAAACCAGGTGATAAAAACAAAACAACCATGCGTCAGGGCACTTCGTACAATAACAGCTCGTGATATTGTTACTCAGTGACCCTGACTTGGGTTGTTTTGTTATATAACTTTCATGTATTATATGGGTATTACGTACGGTTCACAACTTCACAGCGAGACAATCTCACTGTCTTTGAAATTGCCTCCTGTTGGTTGTCAGTCTGAAGATTACAACTCATCCTCAGATTACTGATGACCATTGTGAGAGGTAAGCAAAGGAGGCGTCTTCACCTTCTCAGCACTTTCTAATTGAATGCTCATGTGAGTTGGATATTCTGTATATGTAAAAGTTCTGCTTGCTACATTTTAGTCAGAATGTGTCTGAATTTCAGAGACTGAAACAATTACACATGAGCTTTAAGCCACATGCATTGTAATTGAAACTGTCCTTTCATGAGTGTAGTGCATCTTCAAGTAAACATTTAGAGATGTTTTGTAAATATAATATCATTATTACGCAAAAACAAACATTAGGAGTTCACGTCTGTTATAGACGGAGCCACACGTGTAACAATTTAGCATATTCTCCAAAAAGCTCTTTATTATAGATGGTGACATGCATTCCATGTCAGAAAAAATCAGAAACCAGTTTCATAAGAATATTTTTTTGGTGTAATTTTAGCCAATTACTTCACTCTCCTGATTAAACAACCCATACAAAGGTGTAAAATAAACTGAAAGTAGGCCTATATATCCTGATAATTTGTGCAATCTGATTTGTTGTAGATTTATAAGCGTTTGTATGTAAAACAAAAAATCTTGTTTGCTTCTACCTAAATCAAAATCCCAGATTCCTGTTTTGATTGAAGTTGCTCAGTCTGACACAACCAATTAATATCAGTTATTATTGTTTTCCAAGTGTTTGTTTTGTAAAGTCTGGTGATAAATCCATTGCAAATGAAGGGGTCAAATACATATTTCTGAAGACTATTTGGATTCTTATGCAAATATGTGGAATAATGCTTCTTTCACTTAATTTTTGTGCATTACCTGTCTCCTAATGTTGGACCAGATCTACCTGAGAAATTTCAGAATTTCGGTGCAAACGCAAGTGCCTGAACAAGAAAATGTGGTAGGGGGTCAAATACTTATTTTCCTTACTGTACTGACAGGTGGCACTTTTGTAAGTGCACATTACAGTTTCTTCATAAATTCATCATGACGATTAAATGAGATAAATAGCTAATGTTTTTGGTTCGTTTTAGCTTATTGGAATCCAGACAGTTTTTTCACATGAAGAGATGTTGCCTCTAAGAAGCCCACACAGGTGCTGACAGTTTTTTCACATGACACATGGCGTAAAACACTATACCCCATAATGTTTACAATACCACATGAAAAAGCAGTGGATATATCCCATGTGGTATTATTAGTTATTTGTTGTTTGCCTGGCGGATACAGGATTTACCTTCCCAAAGATAGCTGTATCTGGGCGAAGCGAAGCTGAGCCCTGATACAGCTATCTGAGGGAAGGTAAATCCTGTATCTGCCAAAAGCAAACAACAAATTACAAATTTATCTGACCACATGGTATAATAAACCACCCATAACAATGTAGTTCAGAGGTACTATGAACATCATGAGTGCCAGGTATGATGAGTGATTTAAAAGCAGACCTGACACAAATGATGTTCATAGCTGTGAATTAACTACACCGCTGTTGGGATTTATTAATGTTCCACAATGATTTTATCAGTGGTTTTTACTAAATTTTAGTCTGATAACTTCAAATTCTGTAAGATAGGAGCAGCCGATTGTTTTGACGTCACCAGTAGCCCTTGCCATTGTGACGTCATGACAAACAATCAATGCCCATTGTTTGCAAGACAACGTCAGATAATTTATGAGTGATTGTGACGTCATCACTGCAGGATACAGAAAATATCTGTACAGGCCAAGCAGCCTGACAGATACAGGATATATACCCACAGTTCTCAGCCAATCAGAAACAAGCATTGGCCTTGGTGGTCGGATAATGCGTTGTATACTCAATGGTTTGTTGTATACTCAATGGTTTGATCATTGTCGATGATGTCATTGCATTGTTTGCCATTGTGACGTCATGGCCATGGTGACGTCACAACATTGTGACATCATCAGTTGAGCTGCTGTCTGTGCTCTGACTGGCTGAGGCCACTGTTGAGTATTGATCATCAGAGTGAAATTCAGCTTTTCTTTGTGTTACAATATGGGGTATAAATAAGACCAAATGGTTGTATGGTGGTATTTTGAGATGTACTCCCACTCGTGAAGATATCCTGAGTCCTCTGTACCCACTCGTGCTGACGCACTCGTGGGTACAGAGGACTCAGGATATCTTCATGAGTGGAGTACATCTCAAAATACCACCATACCCATTTGGTCTTATTATAAACTCACTCACATGAAGACATGGTATTGTAATGTAATGAAAAATACTGAACGTAGGCCTGGTGGGGCCTCTATGTTCAGATGATTGTATTGAAGGAAACTTGAGTTGTGCCTGTGTTGCTGTTGGGACATTTTTACATTATTAATAATGAACCTTTTAGGGTTCATTATGTATACCAGCTTATAGAACTCTTAAAGGTACCATATAAAACCTTTTTGTTAAGAGTGCATGCTCTGGTTATTCACAGATATCACAGACTTTCAGTTGACACTAGAATTAGAAAATGTTATTAATTTTGTGGGATACTATGAAGTAATCCATAAAGAAGTAAAGAAGATGATGCTTCCATGTTTTTAACCAAGGTTGCTGATACCATTATATACTCAATGGCTTATGCATGCCCACTGCCCAATGTGTTGAGAATTGGAGCCACGTACGATGATCATGACCACTTTTCATATGGCATTTTTGCAGTAAATTTGGTTACAGCATAAAAATGAAATGTTTAGAACTTCTTACTTTCCTCATGCACACAGGTCACATTGCCTGTAAAAGCTAGGGCAAATTAGCCAGACGCAAAAGTAAAACAAATGCTAATATTGCTTTATAATTGGATGATATTGGATGACTTTATGTACAAATGCATTCTTTAGCAACAATGTCATCTTAATCACCACCCCCTCAAAATTGGTCCTCACAACACAGGCAACTGCATTCTATGTTGTGCATTTTTTTGCAGCATTTCCCTCGATCCATTGTATGTTGTTCACATAAAAAATACATTCTATAGTTTTCTTTTCTATTTTCATCTACATCTTTTTAGGCTATTTAACATGCAGGTTATATTTTGTAAGGAGACAATGTTTATGGAGGAGTTGTTTATAAAATTTGAAGACATAGACAATTAAACATCCCTAGGGAAGTGTGGGGGGAGACAGCAACAAGTCATTGGAATGAGGAAGGTCGAGATGACATTAAATTAGCTAAGAGGTAAACAGAAGATTTAAAAAGAATATTTTAACTGAAAGCTAATCAATTTTTCTTTTATTTTTGTCTTTTTGAATAGGGTTGTTGTTTGTGAGTGTGTGTATATTATTTAACCCCAGGCAATCGAGTAAAGTATATAAATAAATAATAAATAATAAATAAATAAATAAATTTTATTTATACTCGCATGTATACAACAATAAAACAACAGCAAAAGCTGATAAACGAGTGATAAAACAATAAAAAACAATAACAAAGCAATAAAAGCAGAAGACTAGACGTGGTACATAAAATCAGTACACTTAGTACAGTTTTTGATGGAACATTTCCAACTTACTAACATATGTTTTAAATTATTAATATCATAAGCTTCTTTGAATGCTATCGGTAAAGAGTTCCACAATTTACCACCTGAATACCTCAGGGACATTTTGCCAAACCGAATTGTGTCAAATCTTGGAATGCTAGCAACCATATTGTCTCACAAATCATATTCATTTTCCTTGAGTGTATACATTTGATTTAAGTAGTCTGCATAAGTTTTTTTGACACAGTCAAAAACAAAAACAGCAATTTTCTTCAATCTCATTAACAAAAACGTACTTTTATCATTATTTTTAAGTAGTTCCGAGTAATCTGAATGATAGTCTTTTGTAGCAAATCTTAGTCCCCTTTCGTATAATTTTTCCATTCTTCCAGATAAAAGTTTGTTACAGAAATGCCATACAGTAGGACAATAATTGAAGCAAGACATCAAGAAGCTCTCTACTAATGCAAAGCGGTCATTAGGATCTTTAATCCTTTTTGACAATCTTAGTAACACTTTCAAGTTTCTACTCGCTTTTTTACACAACATTTCTATATGTGTACAAAAATCTAATTTAACATCAATGTGAATACCAAGCAATTTGACAGATTTTACAGGTTCCAGAGGAAAACCATTTACATTGAGTGTTACATTTCTTACTTCAGCTGCTCTATTAAGTATAATAAATTGAAATTTCTCTGGATTTGCCTTCATCATATTAATTTCAAACCATTCAATACATTTTTCAGCTGTTTGTTCCAATCGTTTCAACACATCAGACAAATCAGTACCAACCACAGCTATTGTGTTGTCATCTGCGTGATTATATATGTTCTCACTTATATTATACAACAAATCATTAACAAAGACATTATACATGAGCGGCCCCAGAACGCTACCCTGAGGGATTCCCTTTTTGCTAGAGGACCAATCACTGTTTAAACCAAAGTATTTTACACGTTGTTTTCTATTGGATAGGTATGAAGCCATAAGATTACAAGCATTTGTACTGAGACCATATGCGTTCAATTTAGCGACTAGAAGCTTGTGAGGCAGGCAATCGAACGCCTTACTGAGATCCATTAATAATGACCCAACTATTTTGTTTTCATCCAAGGCGCTCTTCCAATCCTCAATAATGTTTATTATTACATGTTCACATCCTGTGCGTATTCTATATGCACACAGTTTTCCGTGAAAATAATCATCAAAATGATGTCTTAATTGAGTAGCAAATTGATGTTCAATTATCTTTGACATAGCAGTAGAACAACTGACTGGCCTGTAATTTGATTTGTTAAAAGAATCTTTTGCTTTGTACACAGGTACTATTTCATTTTTCTTGTACACATCAGGGAATACACCTTGAACAATGCACATATTCACAATATGAGATACAGGATTGGCAAGTTCATTGGCAGCAGTTTTGAGAAAGTATGGTGATATATAGTCATATCCCTTTGACTTTTTAACATTTACTTTCTTTAAGCATTTGAACACTTCATCAGAAGTCACCCTTTTAAATTCAAACTTGTTTGGGGATGGAAACAACATCTTTATCGTTTTGATACAGGAATGTTCAGCATTTATGTCAATGGCTGACTGGATAACCTCATGAGATATCTCCTCACCAAAATTATCTGGGGTTCCAATGTCATTCGCTATATTTTCATAGTAAGAATTAAACACCTCACACACCTCTTTTGGTTTTGTAATTATACAATCATTTTCACGAAGTATAATATTACTGTTACTGGAATAACACTTTCTACTAAGATAAGGTTTAAACGTTTTCCAGAATCCATTCGCATCGACACTCATGCTTCTTTCTCTAAAATAGTTTATTTCTGATTGCCTTCTGAGCTTTGTGGCAAGATTCCTCATTTTTCTGTACTCATTCCAATTATACTGATTTTTACTTTTGTAAAATCGATTTCTTAACTGATTTCTTCGATGGATCACTTTCCTCCATTCTGAGTTCATAAATGGTACCGAATCTTTCTTTAGAGTTTTACGTTTTAACGGAGCATGAGTGTCAATGACCTCTACAAACAGTTTTTCATGAAACCATGCGACTTCATTGACATCATCAAAGACATGAAAAGGAATACATTCAACATCTTTTCTGAATACAGCCTCATCAAAGTTTTTAAAACTTCTATATACAATTTTTCTTGGTTCCCTCTTGGGTGCATGGAGCTTTGTGCTAATACTTATCATTTTATGACAGTCACTCAAACCCGTATCAAACACTAATGTTTCATTGAACCTTTGAGGCTTTGACACAAGAATAACGTCAATAAGAGATTCATTTACTAAAGATTTGAAACATGTAGGCTCGTTTACCATGTTTTTAAAACCGTATATATCACAAAACTCTTTAAGCTTATTTATTGTTACAGAGTTGCATATTGATATTCATGTCACCAAGGATCAAGATATCACTGCTTTCCATTAGCAATATTTCACATAGACCGGAAATTTCTTTCAAAAAACTCTCATGCTTGACAGGTGGAGGCTTATAAACTGCTACAAAGAACCATCTCTGCTTTCTGAGCCATACTTCCATAACAATAAATTGGCTCTCAAAATCACCACAGCTATCCAGATCAATTCTTTTGCAATGAGTTATATCTGACCTGATATACACCATAAGACCATGAGAAAGTCGACTACCATCACAACGATACATCTTGTAGTTTTTTATATTCAGCACATTATCGCTTACAGTATCATCTAGCTTAGTTTCTGCTAAGGCTACAATGTCAACTAATTCATCACTTAATACTGATGAAAATTCTGTGAACTTGCTAAGAATGCTATTGATATTCAAATAGCTCATAATGAGACTTTTGGCGTGAGCACTTTTATACTGACACAGTGGCTTAAATGTATCAATTGAATCACACTGCTGTTCAGATACAGACTTTACATCGTCAGCTGTGTCAGATTCTGTGGGTACTTCAGAATTATCATGCACATTACAGGCTTGCTGGCTGGCATTTGATGAGGGATTATTCAAATCAAGTGTACTATCAAACGTATCACAGCATATTCTATCTTCTACATTAAAATCACGGCTAGTATCATCATCCACATTAAAATCACAATCGACATTAAAATCACAGTTAACATCAAAATCAGCACATGCTGACTCATATAAGTCACAGTGGGAGATTAGCACGCCTTTCTGAGGTGAGGATGCGTTCTTTATAGATGTTGCAGATACAGCAACAGTGTTGGCCGAGCCTTCTTGGCCTCCTCCCTAGCGCGAGTAGGGCGTTCTGTGGGTATTGTTCTTGGAGAAAGTGCAGGCCTTCCGTTTATGTCCTTCCCCAGAACATACATAACACTGAAGTGGATATGGGTGCCGGCATGAATCAACAGTGTGAGACTTTTCTCCACAGTTATAGCAGTTAATCTGTTGCTGGGAGGACATTCTAGGCTGAGGTGCATACCTAGGTTGAGGAGCGTGCCTAGGTTGAGGAGTGTACCTAGGTTGGTGACTATACCTAGGTGGAGGAGTATACTTCAGCCTGGGTTGACTTGCATTCTGTGATGTGGGACCTTGGTGCGAGGGGATTCTAGGGGCTTTGTACAGGGAGTCGTCATGGAAAGCAAGATGGGCATCCAGTTCTGCAGTGCACGCTGGAAGTTTCTGCCGCAGTGTCATCAAAAGGCAACCCAAGGTGTTCGCTCCACTTCCGTTAGTACCCCGTCCCCAGAAATTGTTTCCGGTGTCTTCCACAAGTATCTTGTCCTTCGAGGCCTTCAGCTCATCGTTGAACTGATGACATTGCTTTGCCTTCTGCTGCAGTAAGTGGAACATCACATTCTTCTTGATGTTTTGCCAGTGTTCATTGGTGTTGATCGTATCACCAATATCTTTGGCATTCTTTGCAGTACGACAGGTCAAGATTCTATTGGCATGGTTAGGTTCATTCATAGCCATTGCCTTGTAATAGGTGTAGGCGTGTTCTACACTTTTGAAAGTCATATTCCAGGCATCAATTGGGGTCAGGTATAAATTACTGAAGCTGGACTTAGCCCCACGAAATTTGATCACATTGTTCTGACTTCCAGGCTGTTCCAACATATACATATACATGTATATATCTTTTTTTTTTTTAATTTTTTTTATTATTCAGTAACATCTTTAAAAGAAAACATATACAAATTTAGTTAGGCACCATACATAATTCACAAATTTTAAATTTTACAATATAGAAGTCTGTAAGAGAAAGATATTTTACATTATTCATACTAATCAATAGATATAAATTACAAATGATTCAAAGTTATAAAATAAAATTGTAACCCATATTATATACAATTACCAGAAAACCATAATACCATAATGAACAATAATACAAATGATGGACGCAATAATCAAATCCTTTGAAATTCTTTCAGAAGTTTACAATACCGCTCATACTTTTTCTTACAAGACATAATTATTTTTATATGGTATTTCACATCGTTAACGAACCAACTAATACATGATGGAATACTCTCATTTCTCTTTTCATATCTCCTTAAATTTCTTCTTTTCCATAGTACATACATGTATATCGTCCAATTGAGAGAAAGAAATTTACTAAAACTTTATCCACTTTTTTACATTCCTCTGAGTTGCCTAAAATCTTTGAAGTAGTATCAATAGTAAAAGTAGGTAGAACAGCTTTAACCAAGTTTTCAACATTTTTCCAAAAGACATTTAAATCAATACAGTCGACAAACATATGGTGAATATCTGGTCAAAAAACACACATTTTCCATTTGACAATTTCATGCATTCCAGCCGTTTTTCAGTATTTAAAACCCCATGGAATATTTTCCAATTGAAATTGGAAATGTGTCTAGGCAATACGAGGGGTTTTCCATAAGTTCTTTCCAACTGGTCATAACTTTTGCTAGATTTGATGTAGAAACATGATATTTGGGTCAGATAATATTGACGTAGTTTGCAAATAACTCCAAAAAAATCAGGTCATAAAATAACAAATAACTGCTTAATCTGTTGCCATGGAAACCAGAAGTCATGAAATGCGGCCCAGACTTTGTAGTGCTCACTTAAAATGAACTGAAGACCTGCAATTATCTGTGTCTTGACATATTGAATTGAAGTATATTCATAATTTTTTTCATAAAATATAATCAGTTAATTGTAAAATCATTAATAACAATGGAAACTGGTATTTTTGTAACATCTCAGTTACTTTACCATCACTCATGCAGTTTCTCAGTTTTTTACGAGATGAGCATTTTTTTTGGATATGGATGACATCATATGTACCTGTTACATTTTTTCATTTTAATTGGATAAAACTAGCAGAGAGTGTAAGAACCTTTGATCATATTACATACAAGGAAGACAGTACAAGTGACAGAACCAAATAAAGATTGTACAAACTTTTTCTGAATGAAGAGAAGACACAATGGAAAACCTAAGAAAAGAAGACTGGAAAACGCCAAAACTGACCTTGACATGAAGACTGAGGTATCATGCTTAGAAATGGATAGAAAGTATGAGAAAACGTATTTAAAAGGTCCCCGTCACTATTTTTGGAAGTTGTGAGAGGACTATGAATGTTTTGGAACAATTCTTTTCTATTTCTCTTGTAATAATAACATATTTTACACGATATGTCAAGTATATGTCTGTTAACAAGCTCTCGGCCGCATTTCATGACTTTTTGTTTCCATAGCAACAAATTAACAATTTATTTCTACCTCTATGATCTGATTTTTTGGGGATCATTAGAAAATTATCTCAATATCTACTGACCCAAATATCATTTTTATATTTAAAATCTAGCGAAAGTTGTGACAGGCTGGACAGAACTTATGCAAAACCCATTGCAAAGAACAAAAAATCTGTGAAACTCCAACTGTAATCTTAATATAAGGACTATGAGGCATTGATTCTTTAAGGGATATAAGATTATAGGAAATGTACTCAGTGTCAAGTTTATCATTACAGGAATTTGTGAAATGCTAGAGATTATTTTTAATATGCTTCTTGTCCTGTAACCCTGGTAAAAATTGCATTTTTTGACAAGATATAATGAACTTTAGCAGTAAATTCACTAAAGATATAATGAACTTTAGCAGTAAATTCACCTTTCAAAAAATATCCACTGAATTTACAAAGAAGGAACTTCTCCATCTTAAGTCCTCCAAGGCAACCAGACTGGATAATATAAATGCCCGCCTGTTAAGAGATGCAGTCGATGTTATTGCTCAGCCTCTAACTAAGATTATGAATACTTCACTTGAAACAGGAATTGTTCCAAGTCCATGGAAAGAGGCTAGAGTTTCCCCAATTTACAAATCTGACTGTCCGACTAGTCCCTCAAATTATCGCCCCATCTCCATTCTACCTGTCTGCATGAAGCTTTTTGAAAAGGCAGTTCAGAAACAACTAGTGGAATATCTTACGGAACATTCAATACTATGTCCACAGCAATCAGGTTTCCGCAAGAGCCACTCCACACAAACTGCTTCTATTGATGTCACAGATTTTATTTTGACGAACATGGACAAGGGAAATCTTACTGGTGCTGTGTATATCGACCTAAAAAAGGCATTTGACACTGTGGACACAAATACTCTTTTGTTTAAGCTCAAATGTCTTGGTGTCAATGAAATTGAACATACATGGTTTAAAAGCTATCTGACAAACAGAAATCAATGTGTCCAACATAAATCGTTTACCTCTGAGAAGCTACCTATTTCCTGTGGGGTCCCACAAGGGTCCATATTGGGACCTATTCTTTTTACTGTGTACATAAATGACATTGTGTCTTCAATTAGCTCTTCAAAAATCGCTTTGTATGCAGATGATACAGTCTTACTTTTCTCTGCTAAATCTGCAGCTGATATTTATACAGCTCTCAACAATGACCTCGCAAATCTGGCTGAATGGTTCCATAACAACAAACTCCATCTAAACACGAAAAAATGCAAGTGGACGCTATTCGGCTCCCCAAATCGTATCCAGCGTGTCCAAATTCCAAGTGTTTCTATCAACAATGAACAATTAGAACATGTGTCCTGCTACAAATATCTTGGACTTCAGCTTGATAAAACTCTTAACTGGGAAGATCATGTCGAAACAATGTGCAAGAAACTTAGACAAAGACTCGGTGTGCTACAAAGAGTGAGATCATTCCTGGACCAAGATACTGCATTGAAATTGTATAATGCTTTAGTTATGCCGCTTATAGACTACTGTGATATTACATATTCCTCCTGCTGCATGAAATCCATGAAAAAGGTTGAGAAACTTATGGTAAAAGGAGGCAAAATTGTTTTAAGTGTTCCTTTTGACACTCCTACTTCTTTTGTTTTGAACAAGCTGAAATGGCTTACTTTTAGTGAAAGGTCTCTTTATCACAAATCGATTTTAATGTACAAATGCTTGCATGATATGTGTCCAAACTATCTTACATCTCTGTTTGAAAAAGTAGACCACAACTATGGTACAAGACAACAAGAAAATTTGAAGGTGCTAAGGTGTACTACAAACATGGGTCAACGTTCGTTTGTACATAGTGGTGCTAGTGCTTGGAACACTCTACCTAGTCATGTTAAGTCATCCTGCAGTATTGATGTTTTTAAAAGCAATATGCTAAAACACATTTTAAACCAACGTTCATAGATTTTATGTATACTTTTTTATGATATATTGTTCTTTTGTGTTTACCTCTTGTATTGCTTCTACCCTTGTTGCTTTTATGTACTTGTTATTCTAGTCAGGGCCGTGTTGAAAAACAGCGAAGGCTGAACATGTTACCCTGCCAAAATAAAAGTAATTTTGACTTTGACTTTGACTTTGAATATGTGTTCCTAATAGTGCCCTGGGCCGCATTTCATGACTGTTGGTTTCCATGGCAACAAATAATCTTGCCATTAATCATTCACAACATTTAACTTTTCTTCCCAGTACTTAAAACTACATACTTTAACATCTTTGTTATTCATCAAAAATTTCATAAATTAATCTACTTGTCAAATTTTCAAGTTTGACCTTTCTATTTATGTCAATATTCACCATAGTACCTAGGAACTCATTTATGGACAATTTGGTTACTTTTGTTCTTTCCCGATAGTTGTTAGCTTTTTTCCATTCATTTGGAATGCTCTTTCTTAGTTTAGGTATTTCAAATTATTTCCCAGCATAGTCTCTTAAATGAGTTTCCATGTTGATTGTATCTAAATCTCCTGGAGGACTGATGATTTGACCGACTGACTTAAGCCCTCTTTTTGACCAAAAGGACCAAGCAAAACTTTCATTTAAAAATCGAACCTTGGAATTGCTCCACAAGATTTCATCCATAGTTTCAAAAAACTTTGATTTCCTGAGAAACTTTTTAAAGTTTAAAATACATTCCTTATAGAATTGTGGAAAGTTAGCTTTATTAACCAAAGTACTGCTATCTGTTGTTTTAAGAAGAAAAAAATCAATGTCAAATGCTTTGTCAAAACTTCTGAAATATTTCATAGGTATCATTTTCCAGTGTTCTTCAGTATCCCCTTTCAGGGTTCTGATAACGAAATTTATTCTTTTAGCTTTAATTACAGTTGCCAAATCAAACATATTGAGACCGCTATATCTAATTGGTACTACGTACTGATGGTGGCTTGCCTTTCCACAAAAAATTAAATACAATATGTGTCAATTTCTTCATCAAATAACCGCTAATTTCATGAACCTCTACTTCATACAAAAAAAGTATATATCATTTTTAGTCATTGATTAATTCTTGACTGCATAATTCATGTTACTGTTGAGTTATCCTGCAGCTAGGTTCTGTTAAAGTTGCAGTCACAGCAGAGCTATAGAAGAAAAATTGGAGGGATAGAGCAGGGGAAAAGAGTAAACATGAGGATACACAGCACTCTAAAATTTGAAATTTTGAGTTAGCTCAAATGATTGAGTGAGATGGTTGCACAAAATTTGTGACTTGCTCCGCCAAAATGAGTTCAAAGTAGGCATTATGTATTTCTCAGAAATGAGCAAAATGTGTATTTGATATTTTTTAGTTGTTGTACCACGTTTTAGCAGAAGTAATTTTCTTTCAATATTTTAAGGTCATTTTACCAGAAATTGATTTTAAATTGTCTAACTTGAGTGTCCCTCTTGATTTTCTTAGTTCTTTGATTGCAATGGCAGGAATTTCAAATGCAATTTTCTCAAAGTTTGATGTTTTGTTTCATCGATGTTTGAGGTGCCATATCTTTGGATTGGATGGAGATATCAGAACATACTAAACATCACTTTAAAGCACAACTCCAGCAGAATAATGTCATTTTCAAAACTAAATATGATAGGAGGCCGACTTTGAACCCATTTTGGTGGAGCAGGTCACAATTTGTTTGAGCCATGATAGCTTGCCGTTTTGAGTTATGATAATCTTTATGTTGTTATAACTTGCAAACAACAAGCTATCTTGGCTCAAAGGAATTGTGCAACCATCTCACTCAATCAATTAAGCTAACTAAAAATTCAAAATTTACAGTGAGGGTAACAATGATGAGGAATATGAAGGATGCAAGAAGGAATAGTGAAAATACGAGGAAAAGTATAGGGAAGAGAAGAGGAGAAATAGGAAAAAGAAGTGGCAAAATAGTGAAAACGTGAAGACAAACAGGGGTAAAGATGAGGAGAAATAGAAAAGCTAAATAAGGAAAAGCTGAGGAGAAATAAGAAAAGGTTAGGAGTAATAAGAAAAGGAGAGGAAAATAGGAAGAAATGGGAGAACTATACGATTAGAGATGGGAGAAAGAAGAAGAGACACAAAGGAAAAGATGATGGGTGATACAAGAAAGAAAATGGAGTAGAAGAAAGAAAAGCAGAAGGAATGGAAGGAAAGAAGATGGGAGGGAAAATAAGCCTAATTGTATTTAGTTTCATAAATATAATGATAGCAATGCCAACTTTACTGACCAAAGTCGTTATCAATGATGATGTACCAAAAATTGGTACATTCTATGATTCTGTGAAATCTGTGAATTGTTTAATTAATGCTAGTTTAACCTATATCATAACCGGAAACCAGGGATAGATGTGAGAATGATGAGTTTGAATGGTCAATGAATGGCATTCAATGAATGACATTCATTGACTACTTTGAGATTGTATGTGGGCATGCACAGAAATACATAGAAGTGTATAATGATATCATAACATAGTATTATGCTTAGATTGCCCCTGTTGGCTGGGAAAGTGGCCTCTAAATGACATAGTTTAAATATGACATACTTTTGAAAGTTTCATATCAATTTTGAAAAGTGCCGTTAGCCACACCGAGCTACTTATTTTGTATATGCAATAGCTTTGAATACTTCTAGTAAGTTTTACACAGCTTCAGACCATTCAAGTTCATAACAAATGTTTTGGTCGCACACTCCAGTGAGTATGCATAAGGAGGAGTTTCTGAGGAGAAAAAAGAAATAAAAATCTGAATAGAGTAAGTTAACTGTCTATAATTATGATGGTTTAGATATGAAAAGAATCAAGGGTATACTCCAATATATTGCCACATTGATGTTTCAAGAATGGCACCTGTATATTATTATATAGCCTCAGTTCTAGATATAATAAGAAGTTTAAAAAGTAAATTGGATATGAAAAATTAATGAAATATGCCATTTTGACCATGATTATATTTACTATTTTTCAGCTTCTAAAGCTCTCTGAGAGAATTTATAGAGCAAAATTCTTTGACTTTTAAATAAATTGTCAAATGGGTGAGTGAATAAATGCATTGAAAAATGTGTTCTAAAACTGCTTGTAATAGATATTTAATATTTAATGACAATCTCTGTCAACATGAACTGATATTGTACTCATGCTGTTAATATTGGGGAGAATAGAGTAGATTTTAGGCCCACTGGTAGCACTTAGGCTTAATATTGTTGGGTCAAATCTAGCCCTGGCTGGGTGAAATTGACCTGTTGGACAGCAGCTTCAATCATCCATCTCCACATTGCTGTATCCTAATAAGTTAGTTCATCAGATTGCAAGTCCTCAGTAAGTGTAAATCCTTCCAAATTCTCAAATTATGTCCTTAGATTTGGCAGAATTAAACCTTTTAATTTACAGTCTTTCACTTTGATAAAGAAAAAAATGAGGACCAGTTCACTGTGATAAATGCATTTCGTGACTCATGATAGCTGATGAAGTGTCATCTTCTCTACTTTCGACATGGGAAACAGAGGCAGTTTGATTAGTCATGATCAAGAGAAGGCCATTTGACTTGTCTTAACTGATTTTGGATTGAAAATCAGATGCATAATCATTTTGTTTGGCTGTCACCAACAAGAGGGATGAGTCTCCTTAAATCAAATAACATTAAAAGCATTTGGTATGATCATGACAAATCATCAGTATGATGACACATGAAGTGCCATTTTCACAGTGCAACAGTTCACTCTTTTTCGGTATTAAAGTGACAGGCTGTAAACATCTCATTAAATAGAGGCATCTTACATTTTGGTTGCTATCTTAAAAAAAGATGCATCACTTCAACTTTGTTGTCACCTCTAATTTGCAGTCCCGGTTGTAGCTACACACATCAAACTTTGCATGTGCTACCAGACTGACATTGCCTTTGTATGTGGCTCATAAAATGTCACCCAAGAGCCCGTTGTTTTCTTTGAATCCACTTTGGAATCACCATATCTAACAAGAATAGCCTCCTTGCTAAAATAGGTCAGAAATGTTCTACCCCAGAAAGTTTATATTGTACATTTTACTTAAATCCTATCTTATCTTCTAAACTGCGTATCACACATGTATGCATTAAAGCTAATCCTAATAATCATAATGCATTACTATTGTCATTGTATCTTCATTTATCATTGATTATCAGAAATAATCACAGATTTGGTGTCAGAATTTGTGCATTTCACATCACACATGTCTCATGTATGCAGGGTGTCTAAATCCCCTGTATGGCACAGATGAGCCTTACAGTACATGCCATTGAACTGTAGCTAAACATAGGTCATAAGATGCCTCTATTTAATAGTAAACATTTGTTATCACACTGTGCTATCATGTGTCAGATTAGGAAGCTGATTTTCGCATAAACATTACTACGTACTTGACGTCAAGAGGAATCACTACAAATACATACGTGCACCATTCAACATACAACAACATCTCTAACAGAATTAGATAGGCAGCACATGTAGGCCTACACAGACCCATTATTTGACTTCAGCGAAGAGGAGGCACTACAAATACATATAATATAATTATACATGTGCATTATACAACATCATTTATGCGACATATCTGCCAGGATTTAGTGGGCTCAACTTGTACACTGACGCGTCAAAATCAGGCTTGGGTGTTACATTGCTTCATTTATGAGAGACCACAACACATATTTATAGACGCATCTAAACGTTCCATTGGTTCTGCATTTTTTACATCTTGTCCGAGAGCATCATACAAATCAACAATGTCTCATTTTGTTAGACCTGAAATAGGTAAGTCTTGCTTTTATGTTTTCATGGGGCTTTTTCTACAGTGGGTGCCAAATTATATGCAAGTAGGTTCGCAATCTTCACACATAACAAGGTATGTTCTATGAAGCCAATACCCTGTAAGCTTTGTCCAATTCCGTTGGATTCCGTTAGAGTAGTGAGGAATTATGTTTTGGGGTACTTTTTTTCCTGAAGTTGCATAATAATTTGAGACTCCTACAAACCAGGATTTGTGGCATAACTCCTCATTGCGCCAACGGAATTGGACAAAACTTACAGGGTATTGGCTCCGTGGAACATGCTTGGTTGTGTCTGAAGAATATCAAAATACCTTCATTAACATTTGAGATATCCTAAAAAAACTAAATGCATAATTATGATTTGGCACCCACTGTAGTCAAGCTAGGTCGGCTAGGTTTGCTGCACTCTGAAATGGCAGCTTCTATCATCTTTCTCTTTGTTGCTGTGTCCTTCTTGCTCCTGATTCACAAATACAGGATGTGAAGCCCCAATCATCCAGCAATCGATCTAGCTTAAGTTTTCACTTGTTTATCTTTAGTTTAACATTCCTCCAATTACCCAATTTAGATCTGGATAACTGCATGAATAATAATGATTTCATCACAGAGAAATGTGAGATATAGCTTGATAAGTTAACTTTTATCAAGTTGCATAATTGTTGGCATGATTTTCTGGTCTAAATTCAGATTCTTGGGTTATTGTCAGTCTGCAGCAAAATTGGCCTTGGCCATTTTAGACAATTTTTCATGGAAAGCAGGAAACCTACTCAGACCATTTTTGTTTTGAATGCTCTCACAGTAAAGCGAGAAGTGAACCATAATATTATATGACACAACAATTTCAACAATATTAAACTCAAGAATTACGGTTAGAAGATACTATGGATATCCAGTATAATCAACAAAACTTTTTTTTAGCCTATATGAGTCAGGGAGTCCTTTTTTTCTTGAAGTGTAGTAGCATCAAAGATGTATGCCCTAGTGCAAAAAGAGAATTTCTGACTTGGATCGATCTTGCTTTAGGCTGACGATATTATATTTGCTAGAATTTCTGATTGCTTTGAGCGTGATTTTATAAGCACAAAAATAACCTAGAATCAGTCTTGAAATATTTATCTTCTACATTCTGCATCCATTGCCTGTTAACTTGTCCAAAATTAAAGCTAAAGCATATTTCTATGCAGCCAGAAACTCAGAAATTTCTAGAAGATGAAATTAAATACTTTGCTTATCATCCATGGGGTCAGAGGTTATCAGGAAGAAGTGATGTATATGCCATTTTATCTTTATTGTTTATTAACTAAATATTTTGTTTTTGAAATTTAATCTTAATTGTTGTGGAATCTTTGTAATGTTTCCACAATGATATGATAGTAATTCAAAATTACTCACTTATTTCTTAGTAATATAAAATTATGGAAAAATTGTCAATTGATCGTATGTTATCTAGTTATTCCAATTTATATGTTATCTAGTTATTCCAATTTTTAAAATCACTGTTTTCTCAGTAATATGTTGAAACATGGTCTATTGACTCTCTTCCCAGATAGATACATACACAGAAAAAGAGATGATAGATAAATTGATAAGCAAATATAACATAGAAATAGAGACACAGATTGATGGATGGATAAAGGCAGGGAGATAGATAGATGGACTGATTTTAAAGCTGGCTTGATAGATAGAATGTAATAGCTTATAGGAGATGGACAGGTCAATAGAGAAATACAGGTCGATAAACAAACCAATAGTACAAAAGATCAAAGGTTACAATAATTTTAGTGACTTATTATAATGTGACCAACAAATATGAATTATTTCAATTAAAAAAATTCATGATTTATTTTATTTTGTCAAACCATGTAAAACTGGCAGTGGTACAATTACAATTGTTTCCCTGCATTTGTCCTTACAGATCCAGCCACATTGAACAAAATGATTGATATAAGTTTTGACATGAAGGACCGATCATACTGCCGCTACAGCCACTTTCCTGTTGGGGCAGCTTTACTGGCAAAAGATGGAACAATATTTTCAGGTAATTATCAATTGACACACATATATATATATATGAACTGGACTCATTTTGTAGACTCTACAGAGTTCAAGAGGGTCTACACATTACACATTATACATGGCCTGTTTAGGGTCCTCTGAGACTGTAGGAGCTCATTATTGGATATCTAAAATGTTTCTAGGTAACGGATACATCAGTGCTACAGACTTCAATCTAGATCCTAATTTTACTTTATATGGTCTACAGATGTCTGTATGTTATGATTATCAGAGATATGTCTAGATTTACAATTTCGAGTGTTCTAGATGTCGATTACGGCTGAAATGAACCTCTTATATCATTTGACCCTATCTGGATATTTTAAAAAAAGTATCATTTCTAGAATGTCTAGATAGGCAAATATAGTCCATCAACAGGACAAGAGAACCTATTTTGGATCCAGTTTAGGCCTACAGCTGCCATTGATACATGGTTTAAAATAAAGGAGTTGTTTTTTATTTAAAGGTTTCTTTTAAATTAAGGAGAATATATGGACAAATATCTATTCTATTCAAAACATGTTGTTGTGGAAAATATTCATACAATATTTGTATCATCATTCTAGAATTTAGACCATGCAGTAAATGGTCTTACAAAATTATATAAACTTGTTGTTGGGTTTGATTTGACCAATTATGTTAAACAAACAATATCAATTGTAACTGTCAGTCATTTTGTAACATTTTGAACATATTTCAATGTCATAAGTGTCAGGTTACTGACATTTTTGTACTTGTCATAATATGAAGGCCTGGTATTGACATAATATATAGGTCTAATCGAAATAGATTACGGTCAGAGATAGTAAAGTGACAACTTTTAGTGGTTGATATCAATGTTCAGATGTTACAGTCAGAGATAGTAAACTAATTTTTTTGTTAATCAATTTTTTGTTCAGCAGTTGATAATCACTGTTCAGATGTGCGGCTGCACGATATAAGACAAGTAAATGTAATATCGCGATGTTGATAAATAATGGGATGAATTCATGGACACCAAATTAACTAAAACTTCACAAACTAGTCACAAAAAAAAGATAATAAAAAAATTGTCAAAAATACTGAAAATTATTAAAATTAATTTATTGCAGTGATCTATTATATTTAGCATTTTCAGTAACCTAGGAGGAAGCGCTTGATGAAATTGCAATTAATCGTGCAGCCCCAACTTTTGGGTTACTCAGTCAAAGAAATAATCACTTTGCTCAACTTGACTGTAACCTACATATATCATATAAATATCAAATTGAAATTCTCTCCCAGGCTGCAATGTGGAGAATGGATCTTATGAACTGGTTATCTGTGCTGAGAAGACAGCGATTGTGAAAGCAATTTCAGAGGGAAGGACGGATTTCCGGGCAATTGTCATTTCAAGGTAATTTATTTTTATTTTTTTGTAATGCAATGGCTCAACAGAAAATCTGTTGGGTGGACCGATCCACGTCGTGTTTACGTCGTGCGCCCCTTGGAATTCTGCTTTTTACGCCCTCTTCCAATTACAGTAACTGATTTATCAGTTCCAAATCCGAAAAAATGAAATGGAAATATTAAAAAAATGATGTCTGAACCAGAATCATAATATGGTCCAGAGTGTAAAGTGCAATGATCATGGATAGGATTACAGATAATTCCTGATTGGTCATAATAACATTGTTACCAAGGTGATTTGCCTGATATTAGCATTGTTACCAAGGTGATTCACCTGATCTTAGCATTGTTACCAAGGTGATTCACCTGATCTTAGCATTGTTACCAAGGTGATTCGCCTGATCTTAGCATTGTTACCAAGGTGATTCACCTGATCTTAGCATTGTTACCAAGGTGATTCACCTGATCTAACCCTTTCCAGATTGCAAATTGCTCAATCTGTAAATGTGTGAATTCTTATCTTAATATATACATACAGTCATACACACATTCTGCATGCATTTCACGGATTTTATCAAGGCATTTGACACTGTCCTCTTGTTTAAAGTTACCCCGAATGATAGGTTAAGATTGAACCAAAAGTTTATCAAATTTTTACATTTTCTGGTGTATCTGGCTCATGTTGCTGAGTGTGTAAAATATCTCAAGTGTACAATAATTTTTTCCTTTTGAAATGACCAATAAATGCACTAAATGACCCCTAGATTTTATTTCGGGTACGCAAGGAAAAAATGAACAGTTGAGCTGGCTATAAACTTTGTGACGTCATCTAAATTGTAAGAATTTGTTAACTTATAACAATATACTGGAAACAATGGTCTTTGTGACGTCATCTATAATGGATGTGCTGGAGGTTGGAAGCACTATCAAGAAAAAAGAAAATAAATAACTAAATAATGATGTTATCAAAGTGATGCTATATAAAATTAGTTGTAAATATTAATGATCACAGGTTTATGTTATAATACACAGAAAGGCATCCATATTTAGCTAAATAATTTATCATTCAGGGCAACTTTAAGATTACGTATTACTTTTAATCCCTGATAACAGGATAGGATGTTGACTTTCACGCATAGTTTTGCTGATAACCCATATTTTAAAATGAATATATACTTGAGTTCCTGACAAAATGTGAACCTATAGAAGAATAATCAATGTAGGCACAATTATTAATTAAATTTAGGAATGACTAGATGATACTTGGGGGGGGGAGCTATGAGATCTTCTTAAAAAAAAGAGAAGTTTTATTCTTTCTTAACCTTAACGCGACAAGATTCTTTTATGCATTTTTAACAATAGGTTCCCCCATCGGCTAAATGGGCCTTTACAAACTGTCTTCAGCTTCATGTGCTAAACAATGCAGAAGAAAAAACAACAACAACAACAAAAACATAATAAATATTATTGTTTTTTTCAATGTACCTCCCATCCCACCTCGAGGTGTTCTGTGTTCTTGCCCCAGCAAAATGACTGTCTATAGCCTGCTGGTCCAAATTGAAACTACTCTGCCATTTTGCACATATTATTTTGCTCAACATTAATTTAACAAGGGAATTAAAAAAAAATTTGGTTTATGTAATTTTTTTAACTCTCCAGTTACAAGCTTCTCCAGAATATTATATTTTTGAGGAACTAAAACAACAACTGAAAAATATGATTAATTTTGTCATTTTGTTTCTCTGATAACAACATCGAGGTGAAGTTCAAAATGAAAAATTAGGCCGATAATATTTACGTCTTGGTGGTCTATTTATATGCATTTAATCGCTATGACGACTGAAACATAATCTTGTTTATGTTATGTATACCATCATGTTTTACGCCATAAATTTACTCTGTGGTGTATTCAAGATCCTTGTCAATTGTCCTTTCAGTTATTGATAGATAACATTTGAGGAAGCATCGCAATGAGTTTCTTATCTCTTCGCCTTTCGTTATTCCAAATATTTACACTTTTACATAAGTAATGATGACACCAGTGGTCGAAATAGCCCATGTCATTTGGGGGGGTCTGTCCCTGGCAAGACCCGAAGGTTCGAAGCTTGTTGGGGCCGGCGGTCCGTGAGCCGCAGGAGGTCCGCGGGCTGTCGGAGGTCCTCCAGAAGTTGAGGGATCTTTAGAAAGGGCTACATGCACTCTAAAATTGGTATTTTAAGAGTGTATTATCCTGGAAAATTACTTTTGAAAACCCCATTTCTGGATTAAGCATGCACATTTGGTGTTTGAGGGGGTTTTTTAAGGACCCCCCCATGGGTCCCTCTAAAAACATGTATTTGAGGGGGTCCTTATAGCATTTGGGGGGTCAAAACCCCCTTGACCCCCCCTTATTTTGAACACTGGATGACACCTAAGCACACAACTGCAGGGGACTGCCTGTCTAGAAACTGTCTGAAAGGAGCGGCGAATACGCGGCACTCCGCAGCTTCTCCTAGCTTCCCCATGGATGTTAATTTTGGGCCTGGGAGGAGTATGGCCCGATGTTCCCAAATACGCCACTGTAATTAATGTATCTGTGATAGATCTAGTTCAATGACCGAATTTCTCAAACTTTTATTTTTGCACCTGGAAGATAACATGATGATTTAGAGTAACCAGAAGAATTGTATTAGCAAGCACATCAAATCAGTGTTACCAGTTATGCCTAGTTCTCACGCGACATGGGAAGTTTTTTGACAGGAGATTTTTAGGAGAAAAATGGCAAACACGACGAGACACAACCATTATATAACAATTATATAATTAATTAGAGACACATAGCGTTGGAATGAGATCTTAAATCGGCTGCAGATGTCCCACGGGGGCAGTATAAATGTCCCACATGGGCAGGGGATGTCACTACATCCCGTCAGTCATGTTTTTCACCAGACTCACTCGCATAAATGGCCGTTTGACATCCAAAAATTGAGAAAACTTTATCTCTTTCCCTTGGAAAAACAGTTTAAGGCTGCTGAATCTCTTTTGAAATCCACAGCGGAATTCTCCCCATCTCTAGGAACCCTCCAAAATATTTTTTATGTCGGCGAAATATGACAAATGTCGGCAGGATGTCACAAATTATCAATAAATCACCCAATTTTCCAGGAAATACCAGCCCGCTGACGCCAAAATACCTCCGTAACTTGCTGTGTGAATGGGGCATAACACGGAGAGGGATGATTGTATTATCGCGGTTAGCTCAGTTGGTATATTCTCGGCTTCCAAGTAATGGGTCATGAGTTATGACCATGGCTTACACTCTAAACATTTGGTTGTCACTGTGACTAGTTTAATACTACTTTAGGGTATTAATGGTTGCAACCCTTTAGCAATTTTGACCCAAGGAGTTGTCGGTTTAGGTACCAGGAATTACCACTCTAGAGTTGTCACCTTGACCAACCTGTGTTTAGAGTTAAGGTCAGGTCATCTGGACCTATGCTGGACAGCAGTTTCTATCATTCTTTTCCCCCACTCTTAGTGAGATACCATTCAGAATTTTACACTTAGCAGTGCTTAGAGGGGTGGTAGTTTTGCACGAGGGGGACTAATCTTACACAATGTCAGGATCTGTGGGGACTATAAACTTTTATCGACAACTTCAGAAAAACTCTCAAGCCTCTAATCATAAATTCTGAATTGTCTCTTAGCCTACAAGAGTGCACAAATACAGGCCGTCATCGCCTTAATCATCTGTCTTCTGTCTCGTATGACCACATTTCTCCAAATTATCAATTGGTGTATACGTGTTTTGAACTTTAAGCCATTCTTAGGCCTAATTATTTATGATCTCTTTCTTTTTACGTCAACAGCAATTTGAAGGACTCCTGTATTGTACCTTGCGGAGGATGTCGACAGTTTCTCTCTGAGGTAATTTACGACCTAAGATAATCTCATTCCTATCTGTGATCTATGAATTTTGCCATTTTGTGCTATCGACACAGTTTAAGATAATTATGCAGCAGATTGTTTTTGCAAAGACTGAGGCAGTTGTGGATGCAGACATGGTAGTCTATAGTTGGACCCAAGAGTGTTCCAGCATAAGCAGGCAGATATAATGTATATTTTGGAAAATCATGGCTTCAAAAGATTTACCATTTGAAATGGTAAAAATATGTCTCACGAAATTCTGGCAAATGTCGCTCACCCCACCAAAACATTTATGGCTCAGATCACCGTTTGTTCACATACACGTTGTCAAGACAATTTATAGTGTTTTTCATGACAATAAATTCTTATTGTATCGTATCTTATCATATCGTATCCTATCGTATCTTATCGTATCTTGCCCGGTCTTCCCTTCTCTCTGTATGAAATCCCTATCTCATTTTTATTGTAATCTACATCAAAAAGTAATATCAAGGAAAATAGAGCGTTAAGTGAGAGCAATTTCCCACCGAAAGCGACAAATAGCAATATTTAAACGATCCTTCCTACACTATAGTCATGTACATGTATGTTTTGAAAACTCATTGTGGTTGAAGGCTTCAGAAAAAAGGTCTGTCGCCATGTTGTCATTTTGCAATAGAGGCTGTCATATTGTTTTAGCCTCTGAACATCAAGTTGAATAAAATCATTCTTATACACTGTATCTAACTGTGAGGTAACATTATTATGTCAATAAATGATATTTGAAAATTAAGAATTTTTACATATATTAAGCCTTCATAGCAAGCTTATCACATTATTAATTTTAATTTTTCACTTCAGTTCGGCCTAGATTGGGATGTTTATATGACGAAACCTGACAGAACTTATCTCAAAATGTCTGTCAGGGAACTGCTGCCACCTATGGAATTTATTGGCAATCAACATGAGCTCGACCTGCCGGAAAAGTCTTGCAAACCAGATGTTAATGAGGCGGATGTGAATGCTGAGATTAAAGATATGATCGAGGCTTAGACAGAAGTCAGAAAGACTGGTTTTTGGACTGATCAACATGGAATTGTGTTAATTTTTGTAAAGATATTTTATTGTGTCTCAGTAATAGTGTTATTAGTATGTGCTTTTTGTATTAATGTTATTTTGTAATATTGTTTTGCAATGTGTCATTATATCGTGACGTTTCGATACTTGTGATCTGATTTTACTGTCAGTTTTCCAAGACTCGGATAGTTTTTGATATATCTGATCTTTTGTCAGCACTGATTCCAATTATGAGTTGGGGCCAATGGTAACAGGGCCAATTCTTCTTCTTCCGTTGACCAAAGAGAGATTACTTCAAGAAAACAAATTATGTTAAGTCCATCTAAAGGCACACATACTCCTTTGATCATAATCTTACAAGGAAAAAATTAGTTACAATTTCAAAAAGTTATAATTTTGAATTTCTGATATCCTTTTAGCCTTTTTTGAAAACCTTATCTACTATTTCAGCCCGTAATCTGATTTTTAGCTCGACGCACCTCAATGTTGTATCTACAGGCCCTGCTGTCGCTGAAAGTTATAATGTATTCTGTGATTAACAACTATTTTAAATGATATTTTATTGACACTTGTTACTGGCTACACAACCGTGTATTAATGTAGGCCTAAATTTACACATATATTTCTTACTGCCACTTTTTGATATGTAGGCTAAGTACATGGATAAAATATTGTGTGTTCATATAGTATTGTATTGTTACTGTTGACTGTTTTTCTATAAGTGTCTATTTAATGGGCTACTCTTCTTATTTACACAAATCGAATAAATACTGTAGGCCAACAATCTAATGGCCTCACTGATAGAATGAAACTTCCGCATATTCTTCATCACTCAAAAAATGAAAATATCATAGAAGTAGGACAGATGCAGGTGTAGATGGGTTGAGGACGAAACCTCGCTGTTGTTGTCCTATCACTTTTCGGATTTCTCTTTTCGTATTTGCCCTTGGCATGGACTGTCCCCTCAGTTGCTCCTTGCATCTGAGCATGCATTTCCTGGAGGCGGTTTCTGTCGGTGATATCTGTTGATGACTTTGTGCAGCCCTTGATACCTGCTCGTTAAGTTTGGGTCTGAATAGACCACAAATGCCTTCCCCCAGACTTGGATCACAGGCCTAGACCCATAAGCATGTGAAATTGCAAGTCTCACTGACTTCACTGAGAGCTACTGAGATTATGCTGCTAACTTCACTTTAGTGACTACAGTTTAAATTCTGTATCTTGACTTTCACCTGGTAAAAAATTACTAACTTGCCAGCTTGGCTTTCGAAAAAATGATGCTCGCAATCCATAAGCATGACCAAACATTAGGTTCAAACCATCCAGTGTCAATTGTAATAGTAAATGAAAACTTAAGTTTGATGGATTAGGGAAAATTTATTAGTTTCACTTCAGATTTTGTGACATGATGTCACTGACATCAATACATAGAAACCCATGAGTCCATGACCCCCGCTTCAGCCAAAACTAAGTCATTCATCTCAGGTTTGATATATTAATTGACCAAAGAGAAGAATACGTGTACAGCTTCAAAAGTGGCTGCTTAGTCTTCTTTAGGAATGTGACTGGCTAGTCACTGCTTCTTTATCTATTCACTTGTGGCTTTAACATGGTAAAACTCACTTCAAGTGCTATCACTACAGCTTAATCATGGGTCTACACAGGCCGATAGTCTAGTTTCAGTTGACATTAAGATATTCGAAGTTGCCGTGCTCTGACAGAGCCTGCTGACTTCATCTGGACAGAAATAGGTCATTTTTGAACTCGACCAATCAGAGAAGTTCTTACAAATTCAAACATTGTGAACATCTCCCTGATTGGCTGATTCCACAAGTGACCTCTTTTCAGTACAGATGAAGTTAGCAGGCCCAGTAGGAGCCTGGCACCTTTGAATACACTATTGACAAATAAAGAAAAGACGCTTGTCAGGCTTTGGTCTACACTCTAAAAATTTCCAGAAAAAAATGGTTTTTCAGATTCAAAATGGTTTTTTGAAAAAAAAATTTCAATGCAAAAAACCAACATGCATTTTTTTTTAATCTAAAAAACCAATTTTGTCTGAAAATTTTTAGAGTGTAGGCCAAAGCCTGACAGGAATATTTTCTTTATTTGTCAATAAATAGTGTATTCAAAGGTGCCAATTTTGTCCCGACAGTTTTTAGAGTGTATGCTTGGATGGATGTCAATGGAGAGAACATACTGGTTATCCTCCAGAGGTCTGTCCCATTGCTGGTATGGATATAACATATTCAGGCTCAGAAAAGCTCCACCTTCTGGACAATTCTACATTGCAAAGGAAACTTCCAAAATTTCCAAATTATGACAGGAGGAGACCACAGCAATGAGGGAAAGGATGATTTAAATTGCCGTCAAACGTAAACTTGTCTCGAAGACCCTGCCAACAGGGAATCAAACAACTCCCCCCAACTTGTAGAGGAGTTTCAGTGTGTTTTAAAAAATCTTTATAGATGAACAACTGACCCCTGAGATCTCTCCAAGATACTTTTACCACTTGCATCTAACTGACAATTTAGCATTTTAACGGCCTTTTGTTTTGAGTATTTTATTTTATCTTTAATCATGGCAGATCAAAATACAGATATGGAAGAACACCAACACCCCATTGAATATATAAATTATCATTATCCTCGCTGAGTTATTCACAACTTGCTTTTCTTAGCCAATTCTCTCAGTTCGCGCCTGAGTATTTTTCCACTTGCAGATTTTGGAATTTGGTCCGTAACAACAATTCCTCCTCTTAGCTGCTTGAATCCTGCAGCATTTTCTGTAAAAAAAAAAAATCATCATTAAAAAATATTATTGGAATTAAATTCTACATTGGATAAATTAAAGGTGAAACATCAGTTGCGTATGAAAAGATCAATGGGTTCATGTTTGGCAAAAAAGCTGCCAATAACTTACATCAATTTATCATGCAAAACAGTCAATTTAATTTCTTCAAAATTTGTTAACCAATTGCTAACCTTACCTAATGTCAAGGCATTCTCATGATATTGATAATATCCAAACTCGCACTTGCTCGGATTCTCAGAGGGAATCCGTCACTCGTATATATATGCTAAGGATTGTGGGAAAAATCATCATTGGCCACAAACCGTTGCAACGGCCGCCATTACAAAATGTTGTAAACAGGCCAGCCATGCTGCCATAATGCAGGTAATTTCATAGAGGTTGTGAACAATGTAAACTGTCGCTGATGGCATCAGCAGCATCAACATGTTTTATGGGTGTACCTTGGCAGTTCCAACCATTCAATGCAGTGAAGAAATCAAAGGGTGCATTGGCGCTACTTCTTGTGAGTGAATACACTGTTGACATGAGCTACAGGGCCATATTGATCGGCCCCATCAAAGTGAAGTGGCAAATGCGAGTGCCAGTTCTCGCGAACTAGCTCTCCGCTAGGGCGAGTATGGATAATATCTGTACAATATAGCTATTCCAGGTGGCTCCACTGTCTAATAAATGGTCACGACGACCTCTAGTGTTATATGATGTTACTATGATAATAAATTATGGGATGTTGCTTTGACTTCCGCCCAAGATTAGAATGCATATGGTTCTAGAGCTCTTTTTTATATTCGTCGATAATTTAATGATACACAACAATGTCACACTTGTTCTCTGTGCAAAAATGAAACTTCCTTAACTCCTACTCTCACCTTTGACATGCTTGTGTATTTCCTCCAAGTCAACTTCCATTCCCGATTTGAACACCACATGTGCCCTGGGTAACTCTCCAGCAGCTTCGTCGGGTATGCCGAAGACAGCTGCGTCAGAAATCGCTGGGTGACTCAGAAGAACGCCTTCCAACTCGGCTGGTGCCACCTATATTTTGTGACATGCCGGACAAATATCATTATAATATTATGTATGTGAATTCCCTTAAATTGTATATGGAAATCTGGCAGTTGATCTCTTTGTCTGTTTAAATATATAACACATGCAGGCAAACAAATTGGGTAATCATTTTTGCATCAAAGGTTTAGTTTCGATCAAATCCTTCTATCTTTTTATCCCCAATGAAAGCTGTGACCCCAATCAACTTTTACGCGAAGAAACATCAATACATGTACTTGATGCAGGCAGAGGTTCAGAATTTAAGATTTAAGATTTCTGTCTCAAACATTTTGGTACAGTATTAGAGGAGGATATTTCTGAAACAATTTTTGGAGCTTATGAAATTTGGAGATTCTTTTATTATTTGACTCTATCGCAGACTGTAAAGACAAAACTTTTCACTATTTTTTCACAGTGCAATATATATCGTAAATATGTATACATCGATTACCTGAAACCCTTTGTACTTGATAAGTTCCTTCACCCGGTCGACGACATAAACATTACCAATGCTGTTGAAGTAGCCAATGTCACCTACAGAAATTAAAGGAAGAAATCAGATTCTGTGAAACTTAAGTTTTTCCAGGCAGCACGCTTTAAAATAAGGATGTTTTGTCATTTGTGATTTTGGCATTAAAGCTGTGGGCACTGAATTATTCTTCCGCTATTGGATAATTTTTTTATTGTTTGATTGACAAAGCCTACAAAAAAAATTTGGACGACAACTGCTTCAAAGATATAATTCCATATATATGGCGTTTTAGTGAAATAGATTCCGATTGAGAGAAACTCAGCCTCGGGCCCGCTCTACATGTTTGATGGTTACGCCCATAGCCCTATACTGTATAAATTTCTAAAAGTGGCTCGTCATTTTGAATCTAGCCTTATTAATAGCTATCTATCCATAGCTGTGTTAAGCTGTCATAGCTGTAGCCAAAACTACTGTTGTTACTAAACAAGGTGTAGGGAGATTACAGCGCATAACAAATGAAAAGAAATGGATAGTTATGGATAGCCATAGATAAGTCAAGCTATGAATAAAACTAGACAGCTATATTGAGCCACTTAAAAAACATTGTACTGTTCAATATACCCTGAAATGCACCATACCAGACTTACCAGTGTGTAGCCACCCCTCCTTGTCTATGGTAGTGGCAGTTGCTTCCGGGTTGTTGTAATACCCTTTCATAATTTGAGGTCCTCTGAACAACAGTTCTCCTCTGACGCCAGGTTTGGTGATTTCTCTGCCTGTTTCTCTGTCTAAAACCTAAATTGCACAAAGGATGTTCAGATGATATGTTTGGTTCACTTAAAATGCATAAATAATGTATCATATATAGAGCTGGTTCATTCCTAAATTAAGATAACTTTTAAATGATTAATGGTTAAGATAACTTAGTAATTAGTTTTTTCTTTGGAAAATACAGGTACCTTCATTTCAGTGTTTGGAATGAGGTAGCCAGATGAACCAATTTCAATTCTTTTGCCATAAATTGCACCCACTAAGGATGGGCTTGATTCTGTCAGACCGTAGCCTAAAAACAAAAAACAAAAAACAAACAACAGAAATTGGACAGCATTTAAAAAACAAAGAAGAAGGTGTTATCAGGGGTGCCGGAAGGAATCGCGGGCGGCAGGGGCGGTCGGTCGAGAAAGGCCAAATCTAATTTGCGCGACAAAAATTTACTGAGCGGCAATGATAATTTTGAAAATATACTTATAGATTTTTGCTTAAATTCACAGTAAATTAAGGCCTAATAATGTTTTTTCTTGGAGATGAAAAGGGCAACCTTGACCCCCTTGCCCCTCCCGGCCAAGGGCAGCAGGGGCAATTGCCCCCCCTGCCCCCCCTGCCCCCCTGTTCCGGCACCCTTGGGTGTTATATGTTAACAAAGAAACCTGAAATTTACAACAAAAAAGACAATAAAAACTACAAGGCCTATAATGGATTATGATTGGACAGCAAAAGGTGACAACAATTGGATAAACCTTGAAGGTCCTCCTGAATAATCTCCCAAAATTATACTTTTGAATATTTTGCACTGTTAATCAATAGAACTGTCACAAATTTAAGATGTTAGTGTGACTCCATGCGTGGTGGAGAGAGACGGTCAGACCCCTTTTTCATTGTCATTCAGTGTGCTTCCGAGACATTTCATGGAAGAGGTGATATAAATAACCAAATTAAAACAAAAAATAACGTGGAAGCACTTTAAGCAGCGCAGACAGTGCATGGTTCCAAAACAGGCACACCGGTCACGGATATACTAACGAGAAGAAGAAGAAGGCAGGGTTGACCTTTGACCCATGGAAGCCAGTCCATTTTAGTTTCTTTATAATTTTTTCCATCACAGAAGTGCACCAAAAGTGACTGGTCGAGAGTAAAAAACCTACAGAGAATGTAGAGTAAATTTGAATGAGATTGGTGAAAGAGAGTGACCTCCAGAGTGCTAACAAGACTGCATGAAATTCTTGGGGTAAGAGCAGCTGTGCTGCTAAAAATTGTCATTATAATACAATTGCTACCTTGTATGACTTCCCCTGGGATTCTTGCTTTGTATTCTTTGAGCAATTGGGCAGAACTCGGAGCAGCAGCCGTGAATGTTGCCTTGACTGATGATACGTCGTATTTTGCGACTCTCGGATCCTTCGCCAGGAAGAGCACTATCGGAGGGACAATCGTCATTCCTGCAATCTGAAATAAAACAAATAGTGGCGTATTTAGGAGGAGACACTGTGCTGCTCCCCTGGTTTGATTAGAAATAAATATTTGAGGACACTGCGTGATCAAAATGAAACATGAAGCAACTGGAGTGTCTATACACTAGTTAGTATAGTATGGTAGATTTCAGGATGGTATATTGTTCAGTACAAATTTCTACAAGTTGCTCAATAGTTTGACTTATCTATAACTATCCAATTCATTTGTATCCACTGTAATCTCTTAGAACTTGTTTAGTGAACAACAGTAGTCATGTGCTACGTAGATAGAGTTTCCCATAGAGGAAAACTCCAAGCCATCTTCCCCTGATTAACTTTTTGTTGCCCCCTAAAAATTAAGCATACTATAACTTACTTTATACTTCTGGATTGTTTCCAAGAAGAGCTCTGGTTGGAATCTCCTCATCGTGATCAAAGTGAGACCCATGCTTAACTGCAGAGTGAGGATTTTGCTGAAGCCAAAAGAGTGGAAGAAAGGAAGAACAGCCATTGTTGTGTCTGCTTTGTTTGGGTTGTAGAGGTTCATGGAAGGTGGGAAAAACACTCTCCTGGAATTAAAACGGTAAAATAATATTTAAATCCCTGAGCGTTCACTCTAAACACAGGGTGGTCAAGATGACAACTCTAGAGCGTTAATTCCTGGTGCTTAAACCGACAACTTCTTACCACTCTGGTAATCGAAGCTAACAGATGGTGATCAAATTGACTACATTTCGGAGTCTTACATAGTCAATGTAGTTATTTTGATTATGATAGAATAGTCCAGATGATTTTACAGGAAGTCACAACCAAAGTTTTGCAACCATTACTACCCTAAAGTAGTCATAAACTAGTCACAGTGACAACCAAATGTTTAGAGTGTTGCCTTTCTGTGAAATTCTATCTTGAACTGCTTTCGTTATTTTTAGTCAAGTATATTAACTACATGTACACGCTATGGACCTTTTCTTATTTTCGCATTTTCAACAGTCTCTCTTTGACAATGAGATAAAAGAACCTTGGAAGAAACAATAGGAGAAGAAGAGGAAGAAATATTTTCCAAAAATGAGTTTATGATTTTATTACCTTTTGTTTTGAGATGTAATTTCTATAATTCACATTTCATACACAGCTGTATGAATACTCAAGCCACTTTTGCACTTACAAACCCATATATCAGAGCCCAAAACCATGTTTATGGATAGGTACCATCAGTTTTATTTGTGGAAAAGTGCCACAGATCTGATACCCATGCTGCTTTTTGGTATCTCTGTGCCAATACCACAAATACAGACGCCTGGTATCGGAACATCCCTACCCTATACTCAGTAACTACTCACTGATTTTGATGAATGTTGGCCACAATGTTGTAATGCGTCAACATAACTCCTTTGGGTAATCCTGTTGTTCCACTGCTGAACAGGATCGCAGCAACATGGTCTCTGATATTGTAATTTACTGCGGGATAGCTGCTGCCATCATCTTGCATCAGTTTTGAAAATGGAATGTAGCCGGATGCAACATTTGTACCTAGCATGAATTTTGCCTGGAATATTAGAAGTAACGTGGTACATTGTAGTAAAACACCCTGAAAGATACTGGAAGAGGCAATTAGACAAATGTGAAAAAAAAGTTGAAAAATGAAAAAGAAAAGGCATACAAAACTGGTTTTGACTCTTAAATACAGTAAGTTCAATGTTTTTAAGACACAAATGAACAAACCACCATCATTGGTTAAGAAAATAATTATTATCAAAAGCCTATAATATCCACATTTTAACTTAAATGGTTGTGCCTCAGATCCAACGAATGGACAGAATTAACAAAATCAAAGAAATCTCAGGTCTTTTGAAGACTGCCAGTCTGGAGGTTTTTGATTTCCTCTGAAACTATTTGTTGCAGTAAAGAGTCAGGACATCTCTGAGACAAATATAAATTGCTGATGAGATGCCCCGTCTCTTAAGATGGATGGATTGGGGCTTTACGTCCTGTATTATGCACTTGGTAGGCTAATTAGGACAGGAGAAGGACACGTCAATGAGTCGAAGGTTGAGTGAAACAGCCATCAAACACCTCTCCTAAGAAAAACAAAGAAAAAAAGAAGGTCATCATCTCAGAAAGATATATGAAAATTAAGAATTTAAAGAAATTTACCCTAATTTGGGTGGATGGAATTCTGCGGATAGCTTCATCAATTTGCTGTTCATACCCTGGGATAGTTATAATCATCGTACTATTGACCAATTTCAACTGTTGTGCTATTTCATCTGAAAAGAAAAATAATGCATCAAAATGTGGCTTGAGACAATTCCCAATTTCACTTGTCATGCGTTTTGGGTCGATCTGTCATTAAAAATATATAACAATCTTATTTCAACTGAAGCAAGATGCAGATCGTGAATTTTATCATTTCATTATTTACTATAAGTGATAAATAGTTTACCTGTTTGACACATGACTGACAGAAATGAGATATTTAGCAATCTTGCAGAACATTTTTTAATCAGACTGAGATACTTCTATTTTGGAATGTATGAATCCTTGCCCGAATAACTAATTTCTGCTAAAGTAGCTATTACCATGTTTTGCCAGTAGGCCTGGCAAGGACTGTTATATAAATAAATGTTGATCAAATCACTCACTTGCAGTGTAATTGGGGTTGATAGTGGTAGCAGTCCCTCCTGCTGCTATCACCCCAAAGAGGAAGAATGCCCATTCTGGAACATTTGGTGACAAAATGGCGACTTTTGTAGATGTGGCGACTCCAGCTTTCACCAATCCACTCGCCACCGCTCGGATGAAGTGCTGTAATTGGCTATACGTGTAGGAGTGGCCAGTTTCAGCGCAAATCTGGAAATACAATGATGGAAGGTATCAGCAGAACGAGCTTTGAAGAGACTTGGTCTGACATGAATTTTTTTATAGGCAGAAAATCTGATGGGGTTGGTCGATCTGAACAGCTAACTTTTAATTATATCTGACCAAAGTGCTTTAGAATTATATAACATCATGGATGTAGTTTAGAATATAATACTTTCCAATCCAAAAAATCAAAGTTGATAGTGACAGCATGTTTTCAGATTTTATTTGTTTCGTTTCAGCAAATTAACAATAAAAATCTAATTTCAGCGTTCTGCAACAGGAATGAATATAATTCACTTACCAAAGCTGGCTTGTCTCCATAACTTTCAGCCCTTTTTAAAATGACTTCATGGAGTGCCAGTTCAGGAATACCTACATCTGGCAACAAACTCTTCATGATTTCAGAGAGTAACTTCTTAATTCACTAAATATCAACAATGAACAACAGACAACACAGATTGATGGAGCTGCTTTTAATCTTTCATTGTATACATGCTCTAAATAGATAAACGCTGATGGACCATTTGGTCAGTTCACATCGAATGTGTCTTATCGTAACAATGCGTTTATTGGATTATTTGTTAGATTTACACTCGCAGTAAATCGATAATTTTAAAGCCTCAACTACCTAAATTACTGGGACAGTGTGTCAGTTGTGTATAATCTACAAATTTAAAGATAAGCCCCCAAAAAAGTAACTTCTGAAAACAATTGATCGAATTGACAATATTCGCAACGAAGCAAAACATGTGTATTATGGTCATCTTTGAAAGGCTGTAGAGTGCAGAATCAAACATTTTGCAGTAGACCCATGATATTTGACAAAATTATTCATAGGATGCCATTCTATATATTTATTGAATTAAGAAACTTTTAGTCAATAAGACCCTTTTCCAATGGACCGGCCCATGTCCCCATGCACTCAGATCAGCCAACACTGGAACAGAAAGATCCTGAACTGAGTTATCTGGCTTTCTGCACTTTTTAGGTTTATAAGGCACATTGTAGGCTTGTTTGTTACTTTCAATACAAATTATTATCTCTGAAGTACAGATTTTAATCTATATAGAACCATTTTAATGAAGTTGTCACGTCGATCGGACCTAGATCGCGAGTTATCTCTGACAAGATATAAAAAAAGAGATAAGCAAGTAAGATTAGAGTCTATACCACATCATATGATTTAATCATTAAACAGGACTTCTAATTAATCAGCGATTTGAGCTTCTTTATTACGTGTCGTAACTCTTAGGAAGAGTTGAGTCACTGAAATATGAAGAGTCCTATGAGTGATGTTAACATTCCGGATTTACCACTTCATGAAGTTTTATTAAGACACGCTAAACAATACGGGGATAGGAAAGCACTGGTATGTAGCCAGTTTTGTGATATCAATTGCTTGATAACTAAATTTCTTGATTATAAATGTACCACCAGGCAAGAAATGACACATGTTTTTGACTCACTTTTCAAATAGATTTACTGTTGTATTTGTTCAAATTATTATTCATTCTTTAATTTCAATGAACTGTGTTTCGCAATGTCATAACGAAATTAGCGGCAGCATTACAAAAGGTTTTAAATCTATTTTCAAAACAACGAAAATTTGAATATCACTTCTTTTTCTCGAATAAAGTAAGTTGATGTGGAATTAATTGGCCAGCGTTCCTGAAACTTTAATTTCAATACTTACAGATATGTGGGGAAACTGGCCGCACCTACACATATCGCCAATTGGCGCACTTCGTCCGGACAGTGGCGAGTGGATTGGTGAAAGCAGGAGTCACCACATCTACGAAAGTCGCCATTTTATCACCAAATGTTCCAGAATGGGCGTTCTTCCTTTATGGAGTGATAGCAGCTGGAGGAACAGCTACAACTATCAACCCCAGTTATACAGCAAGTGAGTTGTTCAATGGTTGTGATTATTCATCAAGAAAAACAACAGTCTAAACTAAAGTTCTTTTTATGAATATTGTTCTTTTTATGAATATTATGAACGTATCACAAAAATGTGTTATTGAAGAAGTAGTTAATTTAAACACATTTCAAAAGGTTACCAATTGCAAGATTTCAATTTTATAAATTTTGTGCCCAGAACTTAGTTTTGCCACATAATGGTCTTCTAAGCATACTTTTTTTGCACATATTTTCAGCTGAAATAGCACAGCAACTGAAAATGGTTAATGCATCAATGATAATTACAATCCCTGGGTTTGAAAACCAAATAAATGACGCCATACAGAAAATTGGGCCATCAAGAATTCGGGTAAGACCGGTTTTCGATTTTTCTCAATGATTAGAATCAATATATTAAAATTAATTTCTTTATCATATGTATAGACAGGTAAAAAAACAACCTTTCGTTTTAACAGAAAATTTTACTTTTGCCTTTTTTAAACACAAATGTTAGAACTATTGTATAAATAAACGAAATTGCACATGTGGTTAAAAATAAAGTAAGATTGCTTTTTGTCAATTTATAATCTTCAGTTTAACATACATATATAACAGTAAAATCTTTTCAGGAAAATTTACTTATCATTATGCCTTTTTTGCCATAACACATACTAAAATTTTACCGCATATAAGCAAAAGCTGAATGGAAAATTATTTAAAAAAATCACTAATGATTCTGCTGTTTTACCAAAATATCCTTTTACATCAAACACGAGTAACTTCCAATTCAATTTTTGTTTTATCATTTCAGAAAAAATACATGCTGGGCAATACAGTACCAAAAGGATATATTCCATTTTCAAATTTGATGAAAGATGATGGGAACAGCTATCCTGCAGTAAATTATGATATCAGAAAACACGTGGCTGTAATTGCGTTTAGCAGTGGAACAACAGGATTACCCAAGGGAGTTATGTTGACCCATTACAGCATTGTGGCTAACATTCATCAAAATCAGTGAGTATGAAAATGAAGTTCAGCTCCA
Organism: Platynereis dumerilii; assembly: GCA_026936325.1. NCBI lineage: Eukaryota > Metazoa > Annelida > Polychaeta > Phyllodocida > Nereididae > Platynereis > Platynereis dumerilii. The sequence goes on along the minus strand of JAPTHN010000012.1, from coordinate 10,782,860 downwards.
GACAATATTCAGTCACATTAGAGAGGTTTTGCTACAGGCATACGGATCCCGTGAAAGTGTGGGTTGCCATGACGACAATATATTTAGATAGCACTTGTACACGTACCCGTCATACATAAAAGTGTATCAAAATCTCTCTATTTAATATGGCGTGGAAAGATTATAGGTAAAAAATAATCGTGATGGGGTCCACTTCATGGCGTTCATTGTTGTGAAACACACAAAAGAAGACCTTGTGACTCAGAGAAATAAATGAATGAATGTAAATGTCGAATTTTTTGTAGTCCATTACACAGACAAAGTCAATATCAACACGTTTTATAGTTTAATTACTCCCTTGGCAGGCCTTTTCAGGCCTGAGCCTTTCTCAACTCCCCGGGGAGCATACAGGCAGGTGTTTCCAGCGCCCACGATACTAAGTCATTCTACAATTGCCGTCACTGCCTGTAGCCTATAGTACTCATTTACACCTGGTCCTGAAGTGAAGCAAAGACCTATGGAGGATCTGCTTAGTTATCCCATGCCGTAGCTGCATGGGACTCGAACCTGTCTCAGTTGGCATACGAGCACCTTACCCAGTAGGCCAAGGCACCTCCAATGTAGTGATGGTCTAATCGGTCTTTCTGACCATTAAAAAGTAAAAATAATTACATCAGATGGAAATCTATTCTGGTCATCTTGAAGGTTATCATTATAAAATCTAACTTGCATTAAGTTTCAACATAGTGATCAAATACGTTTTTTTGCTATAATTTTTCAAGCTGATGAAATTGTTTTGGAAGCGCAAAGCTCCTGATAAACCTGGGCGCCCAAGTGAATTGGTTTGATTCTCATTGACCACTCCCTTTTCCGGGTTGTCAGACATGGGAATCCAAGAACCTTGCTACTGAACTCGAAACTAAAAGGTCTTAGGATAACCGCAGCTATGATTTTTTTTTTAATTCTGATCGCACGACGTTCAACTGCCCAACAAATTTGTGCAGATTTTACCCCAAGGTTTTGTCACAGTCCAGTCAGTAAGATAACACCAATAAATACATCTCAGCATATTTGATTTCTGCTGCAAAGATTGAAAGATAAGATCAAGAATGATAATGCTTGACCTCACAGCAAGAAGTAGTTCTAGGTCAAGAGTCAAATATATCATGACTGGACTGATCGATAATGTACATCATTATGTAATGGTTACATTTTCAAGAGTACATCGTCCATAACAGCTGATGTAATGGCATTCATGAACCCGGTTACAATCTATCAGAGGCGCACAATTTTCACAATTTGCAATTTTTTTACAATAATAACCATAACTTTGTAGACATATTTGTTTCACTGGTTATAAGTCAAGTGATTCCTTACTGACTGCACAAGCATTCAAATAATCTACCATAAAAAGTAAGTGAAATAGCACCTCGAAGTAAAGGGGGAAAACCCCGAACTACTCAAAGTGATTAGATCCGCCAATGGTTTCATAAAAGTTCCATCCTTTCATATGTGTGATGCTCTTCTACAAATTTTCTGTTCATCCATAAAACTGTCATCTGTCTTTCCCGGCACAAAAAGAAGTATAAAATCAGTACAGCCTCTCAGTGAGGAAGTACAAAATCGGTACAAAAGCTGCTGATTTTGTACTTCTATGCAAATTGTGTACTGATTTTATACTTCTAACGACACAATTTGAATAATCACGTACTGCATATGTGCTCCTCTAATTTCTAAATTGCATGCGAACATTTTGTAGTTATTTTCATTACATTGATTTAACTGAGGGACTATACAATTAGTGAAGCATAGATTTTTAATTACTTCAAACATATTCCGATTGTACTGCAAAAGTTCTCCTGCTAGCATGCATACATGTACCTGGTCTGGTCTTTTTACCTTCAGCGAACGAAGTTCGAAGAAGGTATTGTAATCACTTGGGTAAAAATGCTGTCCGTCCGCCGGGCGGGCGGGCGGGCGGGCGGGCGGTCGGGCGGCGGGCGGATAGATCGTTTCCGGCCCGGCACTCGGCCTCTATTGAATGTATGGGGATGAAATTTGGTACACATCTAGCCTGTATGGTCTAGTTGTGCCTTTTGATGGTCTGATGAATAGATCTTAAATACTTTTTGAAATAATTAACAAAATATAAAAAAATTTTTTTTTTCGTTTCCGGGCCAAGGCTCGGTCACTATTGCATGTGCATGGATGAAATTTGGTACACACGTTGCCTATATGGTCTAGTTGTGCCTTTTGATGGTCTCATTGACAGATATTCTATACTTTCTGAAAAAATGAGAAAAGATACAAAAACATATTTTTTTTGTTTTTTGGGCTAAGACTCGCTCACTATTGCATGTACATGGATAAACTTTGGTACACATATGGTCAATATGGTCTAGTTGTGCCTTTTAAAGGTCTGATGGAAAATATTATATACTTTTTCAAATATTGAAAAAAACATAAAAATTATTATTTTTGTTTCTGGCTCAACATCCGGTCACTATTCCATATACATGGATGAAGTTTGGTACACATATGGCTTGTATGGTCTAGTTGTGCCTTTTCATGGTCTGACAGATGGCTATTCTATAGTTTTTGTAATATTGAGAAAAAATATTTAAAAGAATTTTTTTTATATCGGAGCCAAAACTTCCCCACTACTGCATATACAGTAATGCATTTTTCTAAACAAATCACCTATGCAATTAATTTAGCAGTGCTTTTTGATGCGTATAACACTTTATGAATCATTGGAAAAATAGAGATAATGGAAGGCCACTACTCGACCATTTCGTAAACGCATCAATTTTATGATATTATTGTAATCTTCTAAAGGTGTTATTCGCTGAAGGTTTGCTGCTGCGCAGCCTATGTTTATACTAGCTGCAAGGGAGTATTTTTGGAGCGTATGCATTTGTATATCGGGAGTATAAATTGAGTATAATTAAAATTTTTGGAGCGTTTCAAATGTGCTCCTTTTGTACTGTAAATGTGCTGCAAAAGTACTGCATTTGCACTTCAAATGTACAGCTTTTGTACCTCAAATGCCAATTTTGTGTGAAAAAGTCTCTCAACCATGCAAATCGTCATTGCACAATGTACTTCTTTTGTGCTTCTAATGTACTCCAAAACCATGTATGGGGTATACTGATTTTGTACTGTTTCTGTGCTGCAAACATACTACTTTTTCCTCTGGGTTTCTGCTGCAAACGTACTCTTTTTTCCTCTGGGTTGCAATATCTGCACTTCTACAATTATACTCTTTCTTGTAGAGAAATGTTCTTCCCTCAATCCATGAATCTCTACAATCCGAACCGAGGCTCAGCCAGTCTGGGAGTGCTGCCATTTTTCCATTCTTTCGGATTAAGTTGCATCCTGTGTCTTCAGTTGGCCATGGGTCTCACCATTGTTACCTTGAGGAGATTTCAACCTGACTTGTTTCTGAAGACCATCAAAAATTACAATGTAAGTAAATATCCTTGCCATAAATTTAGAAAGTTCTACCATTTCCCTTCAGCTTCAAGGTAACATGTATAAAGTTGACATTTATAACTCAATCAATGTTCCAAGAAGATTCTCTGAATTGCATTACAGTCTGTCACTTTGATATAGAAAAAAATAGGACCAGTTCACTGTGAAAAATGCACTTTGTAACTCATGATAGCTGATGAAGTGTCTTCTCTACTTTCAACATAGGAAACACAGAGGCTGTTTGATTAGTTATGATCTAGAGAAGGCCATTTGACAAATCATAACTGATTTTATAGTGAAAATCAGATGCATAATCCTTTCGTGTGACTGTCACCAACAAGTGGGATAAGTCTCCTTAAGTCGAATTAATATTAAAAGTATTGGGTATGATCATGACAAAATGTAATCATCAGCATGATAACGCACAAAGTGCCATTTTCGCAGTGCAACAGTCTACTCTTTTTCTGTATCAAAGTGACAAACTATGTATATTTTCATGCTTTTGCACTCCGATGCCCAGTGCCCACGCTTTTATGTAGAAACTTGTTTAATTTAATTGTTTTTAAACAATAAGTTTCTTTGAACAAAGTTAAATAGCCCTATGTCATTATTAACAAAGTTTTCTTCTATTCCGATGGCAATAAGTTTTAAATTGTGTTGTTCTGATTAATTATTTCGGTCGAATGAGGATGTGATTTGAGTCATTTGACAGCCTGTGTTCCCAATTTTGCAACTGTCGCTTGCCAATTTTTCTTGTACAATCACCTTGTAAGAAGTGGTTTTTTCACATTGTGTACTTTCTATTATTTTCAGATCGAGGGATTAACAGTTGTCCCACCGATGGTTCTTTTCTTGGCAAAAGACCCGAGAGTAAAAAAGTCGGACGTATGTCATGTCAAAGTGACATTTTGTGGAGCTGCGCCTCTCTCTGCTGAGCTAATCAATCAATACAAAAGTAGAGTACCTGGAGAAGTGGTCCAAGGTGAGAAAAAAGTACATTTAGAGAAGGCAGCATAAGAAATAAATACATTATATGAGATGATTATGATAGTCTCTGAGAGTCTGAAATTTTGCTTACCACAGCTTTCAGCCACCTCTCATGGCTTTCCTCAGTGTTATGAAATAGCTCAGCCGACTGGTGTTGTTGTCACTTCTTTGTTTGTAACCCAACAGTAAGATGTTAGTTGTGTAACACAACACTGAGGAAAGCCAAGAGAGGTGGCTGAAAGCTTTGGTAAGCAAAATTTCAGACTCTGAGAGACTATTATAATTATCTCATATATGGAATACCCAGAGTCAGGATCAAATATATATTGGTTTATTTTAAGAATGTTTATTGGATATAAAATGTATAGATATATGCATTATCACTATATAACTATGAATGTAATATATATCGAATTAAAATTTTCAATTTCTCTCTCTCCAAAGATGTCCCTTCCTGGCCACTGTATCTCTTTCATTTTATCAAGAATAAATTTTCTATATTCTTAGGTTGAAATCAGGTTTGCAGCTGAAATATTTGAAAATTCAATGCTCTCAAAGAGAATGCCATCTGATCCAACACATAAGGTGTAAAATATTTTTTTGGATCTTGTGAGGGACCCCTTTTTCTCATGTCGCTTTGAATATTATATGACCATGAAGACAGCTGATCGAACATTTTACAAAAATATAAATGACTATTATTTTTCCAATACTTTTCAGGTTATGGACTGACAGAAGCAAGCCCAAGTCTGCTTGGTCCAATATTCGGCCGACATATGGAGATCGGTTCAGCTGGATATCTTTTGCCAAATACGGAATTGCTGGTAAGAACTTTATCAGTATTGTAACAACTTTATACGACAGTTATTTAAAACTTAAAAAAATAAAGCAATTCAGATCCTCACAAAATGATTATGTATGTCATCTATAAACTAGCTATTTGAAAAAGTTTGAAATTATACTAATGTGATAATACAATACAACTGTGGCATTGAAACTGTACAATAATCATACTGTATCGTAAGGGCCATCTTCGCAGGATATTTTTTATTTTCATTTTTTGAAATATATTTTGTAAGGGTAAGACAGGATCAGCAACGCTGTTTTTCAACATATGACGTGATGAAACTGAAACAGAGTCAACAATCACTAAAATATAACAATCCGAAAACAATATGATTCAACGTCTTGTCTGGTTCTTTTAAATGGTACAGAGAAGACTCCATGTCTTCAATTAAAATACATGCAGAGAGTTACAACGTTACTTTTATGTGTAAAATTGCAATTAATTAGCTTTTAGAAAAGATGTAGTGATGTAGTCTTCTTGTTTGCATTGTATTTTATTTTATTTTTTGATGACATATGTATCTGTGATGATATGAGAATGTCAATAAAAGATTATATATGTATTCACATCTGATGTCTCATTCTCCTACTCTTCAGGTTCTGGACAGAGAAACTGGAGAGGAGATAACTGAACCTGGCATGCGAGGAGAACTGTTGTTCAGAGGACCTCAAATTATGAAAGGATATTACGACAACCCGGAAGCAACTGCTACTACTATAGACAAGGAAAAATGGCTGCATACGGGTAAGGAGAAGACTTTCTTGACAAATATAATAACTAGGATTATGTTCTATTCAGTTGACAGTGAGAGAGTATTTGACCATACCCCATAATACGGTAGGCATTTTAAGCTCCAACAGGGCCATACCGGGACAAAATTGAAGGCAAAACGTTTTTATTTTTTTGGTTCATGGGTGCAAGAGCCCCTAATTTGCATATTCAAAATGGCTGCCATCTGAGAAGGAAAATCGTCAATATCTGACGCACTCGTGGGTACAGAGGACTCAGTATATCTTCAACTCGTGGAGTACATCTCATAATACCATCATACCCATTTGTCTTATTATAGTATTTCTCAAAGAAAGGTAGTAAGTCCGCATTTTTAATAGACTGTTTATGGATAGATTTCAGTCACATTAAACACATTCCAGTTGAAAAATTTACCTAATTGCTATTATATTGACAGTATAAGAAGTTTATTTCCTTGAAAAATAGTTTTTCATGCCGTGAAAAAGCCCTGCTTTGTTTACATTTCAAGCAATGCAGGGCTCTCCTTAAGTAATTTAAGGCTATACAATCAATTAAACTCACTTAATTGTAGAAAATACACAATTCTGTTTATTGGAAATGTAAACTATACTTAAAATCTATCAATTTATGATCTATAACAACAAGTTAAATTTTACATAGAATAGGCGGACTTACTACCTTTAAAGCTACATGGCTGTTGTATGTAGATTTCGTGAAAATTTAACTGGCAAATCTCTTTATCAACTCTTCATCATTATCATTCAAACCAACTTTTTGCATTTTAGGTGATGTCGGTTACTTCAACAAAGAAGGAAATGTGTTTATTGTGGATCGGGTCAAGGAATTGATTAAATATAAAGGATTTCAGGTAAATCAAGCTTACAGTTTTGCAATAGGCAATACTCATATTTTCAACAAAATAAAATTTAAGTTTTGACTATGACATAGGCCTTAAAACTATGTGAAGGCCTCTCTCATCTTTTTTTGCTGTGAACAATCTCTGCCTTTTAAAAGCACTTGTTTCATTCCATGTTTTGAGCAACATCCATAAGACAAGACGATCCAATTCAAGGATGTTAGCAATAAACTATCGAAACGCAGTTGGGGTTCCAAAGTAAACCAAGTGTGAACCGAGAAATGGTTCCAACTTCCCAGATGTAGAAATGTTCAACAATTTATGTTATCACAATACCCAATTGTTTCATAAAATAATTTGTAAAATAAATGACATTTAACCACATGATACCATCATCCCCATAGTTCAACTATAATGTCGTCCATTGTCAGTGCCGAAGTTTAAACAAACATACGTTGCTTACACACCTAATATACATTGTACAACTAAACTGTAAAACATTCTAATCCAGGTGGCGCCAGCAGAATTGGAAGCCCTCCTTCTGAGTCATTCAGCGATTTCTGACGCAGCTGTCATCGGCATACCTGATGAAGGCGCTGGGGAGTTACCAAGAGCTTACGTTGTGTTCAAACCTGGTCAGGAAGTCAATATACCTGATATACATCAGTTTTTCAGTGGTAAGTGTGAATTATATTTTTGATTGAATGTCTAGAAACTTCTAAGCCGAGCATGTGATATGCATGATTGATGACCCTCATGCATACAAATTACAAAATCATATCTATAGGCCTTGTGTTGGTTGTAAGTAAGTGAAACGGGAGATGCTTTTCCAAATGGTGAGAGCTAAATATCCTCAACCAAGCTGCTTGCCTTGTGGACGCATGAATTTTTAGGATAACATAATATTATTGGGTCATAAAGAAAAAATCACCCGTTTCACTGACTTACAGGCAGTGCTGTATACATGCACACATGCAAAATCCAATGGTTCCATTTCCTGCGTTGCAATGGATGTTGTGGTTTTCTTGTGCGTAAAATAGCTCTAATCCAGTGATCTGATTGGTCCATAGACAGGAAATGTGCCATTTCTGTATGTTTGCATGAAAGATCAGAATTTTTCTAATTTTTTCTTCTGATTTTTTGGTGTAAGTGAAATCCATGACCTTCCACGCGATCTGCTATTGCCCATTATTTTCTATGTGATGCATACAAATTGCAAAATCATATATTATAAATATATTGACCTTGATTAATTGTTTGTCATATGATTTTTAAAGAAAATATCTAATGACATTATGTAAGAATTGCAAATGTTTATCAAAATTTTATGTATCATTACTGAAGTGCAATAGTATTACAGAGAGTTTATCGCAACAGAATGATTTAGTAGTTTATCGCAACATACATAACACTTTTTTCCCAAGTTTGGGCTGTCAGATTGGCTTAGACAAAACAAGAATGTTTCAAATGAAATGCTTAAAACTCAGATTGTTCCAAATTGAATAGAAAATTAAAAATTGAGCAGAAGAGACTCTCCTAGAAAGTGGATCACTTGATTCACTACTGTGGATGACTATAGAACAATTTGAACCATATTAATTCTTTACACTGTGTACCATTTGCTCTATGTGAAGCGAACCTAGTTAATCATAAAATCTTAAAGTTTGGAATGGAAACCAATTCAGTTACAACATGACATAGCCAGTACATGCTGTATTTATGTATTAGACATCCTGACATGAAATTACATGCATTAGATATTCAACAATGGAAAGAATTTAATTGGGGATTCTAGTAAAAAATGCACTATAATTTACTAAAACCGCCTAAGCTTCCGGAAAACTTAACTGATTGATTCTGAAATTTGTATACATGTGTATTATTTGTACTATAAGACAGCATAGTGGCTAAAATGCGAAGCTTGTTGTTTGCTCTATATATGAGAACTAGCAAAATGTAAACAATAAAATCCTTAATTAGGTCACTTGGTGAGTACATAGTGTTATTTATTGTTTCAGAACATGCAGCCGGCTACAAGCAGCTGAGAGGAGGTATAATCGTCACAAGGCAGATTCCAAAATCAGCAAGTGGAAAAATTCTTCGCAGACAACTGAAAGAACTTGTGATTCAGAGCAGATTATGAGTACATGACTCCCTAGACGTCAATTTTCATCATGAAATATACATTTTTGACAAAAATCAGTACAGGCAGGTCCTGCATTAGATTGACAATACAAAATCAAATATGGCTGATTCATCAGCTCTCCCATTGAAAATGCTGTTCATCTGATGTGAATTTCTCAGCTCATAAACATTAAACACTTACAATGATGGCACTTTAATCCTGTTTGCTTATAGTTGACATTATTTATTGCTGTAGCATTGATACAACAACATGAAAATTCACAAAGTTTTTGAAATCTACAAAGAAAGATAGCCGATCACAGCAGCAGTTGAATTTTGCATCGAGGTCCTCTTCGTAAGAATCATTATAATTGACTGTCAATTGGGAATGACCCACATCCTCGACAGAACTTCTGAAGACATACGAACAGATTGGATAATGGATATATATTTATAAAAAAATGTCGTATTCATTTGGATATACTTTTGGCGGTTCGGTGACAATTTTTTTTATTCATTTGCCTTAGAATGCGCAGTGTCCTTGCTTGTAGATAACTGGTAATATAATATTATATTCTTATTTACTGTCTAGAAAAGTTGTGCTGTACATACTTTTAGTTTTCTGTAATGTTCCACATGAAACCAAAATGGAGCATGTTTAATTTGCATATAAACATTTCGTTGCTTGGTTGCTGTGTGAATAACTTATTTAGCATTAAGATATTCATATCATAGCAGGATACATAATTGAATTTACTTCACTCCTTAAATTATTCATGAAAACAATTTCATTTATTCTCAAACCATTTCATTTATCAAGGGTCAATTGGTAAACTTTGAACTTGCATTTCATATAAAAAATAATATTATATTGTACATTAGAATTGTTCCTAAAATACAAATTCCATATCATTTGTTTCATTATCATTTATGCCGATGTATTTTTAATATTGTTTTTGACTATCTAGTACACTTGAATTGTTACCTTTGATAAAGCATTGATAAAATAGATGTTTTTTGTCAATTACGGGTTGTTATATAACTGGACAATGCTCGTAATCAATTTTCGGCACAGAAGTTTATTGGGAGGAAAAAATAGTGGTTTTGTGATTAAAATCTGCAAATCATAGTGACGACAAGAATAATCTGCAAATATAAAACCATCCTTTTTTTTCTGGCACCTGGGATCAGATGACCGTGGAACTGAAAATAGTTCTTTGTGATTCATGATGCTGGGTTGCGATCACATCACTAGAGTTAAAATAGCACTTTTATTCAAGAAGACTTGTGATATTTGTCAGTGACTGACAAAAGAAAGGATTATCGACCTGATTCTTACACTAAAATCGGTTATGACACACAGTTTTCATCACTACTAATCAAGCAGCCCAGGCCTTTTATAAATGGTTTCAATGCAAGAATTAAAGTTTGTCAAACATTATCTGCTGTAATAAGGCCTTTTAACAGAGTAAAACATTTCTGTGAAATTGTTTCTATATATATATATATATAAATACTTTCTCACACAGAGTCAAACTACTCTGAAAGTGCAAAATCAAACTGAGATTGGATATAGTGAACGGAATTGTTCCAATTTTTTTTGCAAAGATTTCTTTCGTTCCACATCAATATCCTTAAGGACTTCCCTGTGTTTGCTATTCAGGTAATTCTTGTCATGTATTAATACATTGTTAGCACTTTTCTTCGGAGGCTTTATCCCGTAAGACTGAAATCCCAAATCCATGGAGCGTTCAATTTCGCTCGATCTCCTACGAGACAAGCTCGCTGGAGTTGGTGCCAAGGAGCCTTCTGAAGATGAGGTGTTGGAAGATCTTCTGCTGACAACATGAACTGTGTTTGGTCTATTCTTTTGTCCTAGGACCTTCCTTTGAGAGAATGTGGTTGTATCAGACTGTCCTGTGCATGTACTGTCATTATCAGTGACGTCATCATCATCACATTTACTTGTGATGTCATTCTTGGAATTTCTTTTCAAATCCTTCCATTGGAGCGTTCCTTTGAATTTTGATTGGCTAATGCCTTTGTTTACATCCTGGTTACCATGAATGACGTCATTGGGTGTTTCCTTAAAATAACAATCCAAATATGGCTTGCTTGGCTGTGAACCTTGACTGCCCTTGCGGTTTAACATTTGACCAACACCTTGGGATTTTTGGAACGCTTCTTGCCACTTCATTTGAGGCGGTGGGGCCGATTTGATTCGATTCTCTCTCCATATTTTCCTGGCCTCTTTTGCTTCTTCTTGCTGAGAAAAAAGACATGAAATAGACATGTTAGTGGTACAGGAATTTAGTAAATAGAAAATTATGATAAGACCAAATGGGTATGGTGGTATTTTGAGATATACTCCACGAGTTGAAGATATCCTGAGTCCTCTGTACTCACGAGTGTGTTAGCACTCATGAAAAATCCACAGCTTTGCCCCTGCCCCAAATCCCAAATATCATCTGGTTGGCCTCTTACACAGGACTACAAAGATGGCCGCCAAGATCAAAGCTAACAAATTTCGGAAGCCAAAAGCAAAATTGGCTAATGTCCGACTTCATCCATTTTGCTTAAAACTGATATAATTGTGGAAGCCCCTGCAAGCACGAGGAGCATACTGTAGGCCTATACCTGAAGTAGAGAAAAAGGGAGATAAGGCGTAGGCCTACTACAGCGTCTTATCAAAAAAGTGTTATATTTTTAGTAAAATTATGAAATAGCCTCGTATCTTACCTCTCTCACTTCTTTTGCCTCCGCGCTCCATCCTGTGCACTCATTGATGAACTGCAGCGTCCTTCGTGTCATCACAATGTCATGGTTGTACGTGACCGAATCGTACTTGTGTTGTTTTTCTATCACATTCATGAATCTTCTCAGTCTCCCTTCCTCTATTCCATTGTGTCTGTAAGCTTCTTGCAACCTTTGCGACTTTGAAAATGTCTGTCCTTGAGGCATTTTTGAATAACTTAGTAAGAGCTGAAATATAGAAGATTTATAACTTGGTGTGATATAGAGAATTAAAAATTTTTTTGTAGTCCGAAGTAAATGTGCAATATATTTTGCAATAAAAGAAAAAGAAGAAGAGTCTCTCTCTTATAGGGTATCGATGGACGGATGGATCATTGAGATTTTATGTCCTGTATGTATACATCTGTTACACTACAGAAGGCTGATTGAAACACAATCCAGCATATATATACCTGGGGGTTGGGGGTACTCACTATATTCAAGTGAACACCTATGCTGGGCTCAGTAGGCCCCCTTTTTCAACTTTCAACTGAAAAATTCCCAAAGTCGAAAAATCTGCAATAATTCCTTGAGTTGGCCCCTAAATATGATTATGAACTTTTTTTGAATCACGATGCTACTTTTCAGCGAAAATCACAGGTTAATATCTGGAAAAAACAGGCAAATACCATTGCGACGACAAAAAAAATTGGGTATATTCGCGACGACCGACCGCTTAGCACCAGGTATGGTTGCCGAACTTCCAGCCTAGCATATTTATCATAAAAAATGACCTGGTTAGAGCTGGAATTGAACACAAGACCCAGCTATTAAAGAAACCCTCAAGGCCTAATTCTTGATTGAAAATTCAGTTCAAGATACATTCTATTCAGTGCAGTATTACATGTAGAAAGTATGATCAGCTTATGATATGAAGTATTGTTTTTGGCATTCATATAAGACTTTTTAAAAACATATTCTCTTTCATTTTGACTTGAGCTTTACCTGTAGGTGGACTTCTAGGCTGGGTTTCAACAACAGTATACATGTGGGCCAGGTCTAAGCATCAGCCCTGGTCTGACTGAAGTTCCAATAAAATAAATGGCACCACCAAACAAACATGTTTACTTTCACGGGGACATCACGTCCCAGACATGTATATCATAAGGGAAAATAACCACAACAATTACTAAATTACAAATCGATTAAAATCATAACTCACCTTCTTCAATAGAAATTGCTACTTCCGCTTACAAAGCATTTCTGACTCTTCTACAAAGGCAAATGGGAATGAATGACCTCATTCTGCAAGACAAGTAGGTTATTATTAAGTAAGCATTTTATTGACAAGTGATATCTACCCATGTAATTAATCAGACTTTCTCTTAATCTTCCTATAATCTGTGGATTATATTTCTAGTCTTGAGTAGTCCTAATGTTAATTTAAATTCATAAATACATATTATAGGCCTAGCCTAGTCTATAGTCAATATACAAGTATGACAGAAAGAAGTATTGTATAACTAATAAATGTACTGAATGGCAAATTTTTGTTTACGGCACAGTGGTGTTTGCCGGGCTCTGTATACCAGGAAATACTTCTTTCCGAAAACTAGTTTTAAGCAGTGAAGCAGTTTTCCCCCATTACACCCAATTTTGGCTTAGAACTCACATTTTAATTGGCAAATTTGTTACTGAGCTCAAGTTTTTGTTATATATAAATAATTGATTAAAAATTAACTTATATAAAGGATTATACTGAAATATAATGATAAAACCAGGAAAAAGTCGCCGGATGAGATGCCGTTGGACAACGTGCAACATCTTACCTTTGCCCTGACCTTGCAGATCATTGGTCAATGCTAACAATGACTAAACATCATCAAAAGAGATGTCAGAAGAGAACGAACGCTATCTTGTTGGATTCATCAGCAGTGTTGTCAGTAACTCTTGAGCACTTGGTCGCCCACTGGGCGACTGAGTTCTGGAACTTGGTCACCCAAACTATCAAGTTGGTCGCCCATGTTTTTATTAGTCGTTCATATTGACAATTTCAGCACACTTTATTCTATGTATACAAATGAAAGCATATAATACAGGCCATCAATGTTATGTGAACATTCATTATGATTACCTATATCTTTAAATGCTACATTGCCAGTGAAACTGTTGCAGTTTACTTCATGATTATTCTACCTCGCAGTCAGTAAAACCATGGTACGGGTAAAAAAAAATTCTTCCCATGAATATCACAGACACAGACATACATAATCTGGTCAAATAAGTGCCAGTTATATCCCGCGTTTGAGTGAATATGTGATATATCCGAGGCGTAGCCGAGGATTATCACATATTCACGAAAACAAGGGATATAACTAACTTATACATGTTATACCTTAAACAAAACAAAATAAAACAAAACAAAGAGATTTTAAAAAGAAAATAAAACAAGAAGGATTTACGGAAAGAGGAAGAAAACTGCTACAAACAATTTGCCAAGTGGGATTAATCTAATCACATGAAAGTATCAGTTGAAGAAAAAAAATCCAAATGGAATCACACTTGACAATTATATGATATGAAATTTATACATATTCTGATCATTTTCTTGGATATACAAGGCTAATGCATCTGAAAGGTATTTGACATTTTCAATCACGCACTAAAAAAGCTACAGAGACATCCCTTACATTTTTAGAATTTGGTTATAAATTTAGAAAACAACTGATTTTAATACTGTGGACCTTGACATTGTGTTAGTTACTTGAAATACAGGGATATCTCCCAATTACTACCTTTAATATATATGCTCAAATAACATACATGTGTAAACACTAAAGCTTGAAGACCGTGCTGCCTGGATCCAAAAGATTGATTTTAAAGACAATAGTTTGTAATAAGCTAATTAGTTGCAAAATTATAATGAAAAATCTTTGGATTGGAAATTTAAAAAGAAATAGTTTGAGGGTGGGATGTTTGGAAAGAAAATTAATTTGACAAAAAAAAAACAGTGGTACAAAAAATAAAAAATAAAAATAATTGGGTTATACAATTTGCAATTTGGGGAGGGGGGATTTTTGAGAAAAAAATCAGAAAACAAAATTTGGAAGGGGGTGGGGGGGGGAGAGGGAGTTGTAAAAAAAAAGTTTGTAAAAAAAAAGTTTGGAACAAAATATTTTCTTGAAAATTTAGGGGGAGGAAGAAAAACATATTTAACAGGGAAAAAAGCAGGCAAACGAAAAAATTGTGGGAAAAAAGTTAAAAAATCAGAAGAATATATATGCATTTGGATAGTTGGGGATCACCATCAGATATAAAGGGGGGGGGGTGCTGATGATAACAGCAGCAGTAATTAGGCCTATTTATTTTTAGTGAATGATGTCCTAAAATATTTCTTTTTGAATTAAACA
The DNA here is from genome assembly GCA_026936325.1 of Platynereis dumerilii. Taxonomy (NCBI): domain Eukaryota; kingdom Metazoa; phylum Annelida; class Polychaeta; order Phyllodocida; family Nereididae; genus Platynereis; species Platynereis dumerilii. The sequence continues at coordinate 10,767,700 of JAPTHN010000012.1, read as the reverse complement.
AAACTATGTTAAGAAATACCTCCACCACCAGCAATTATTTTATATATTCAAGACGACTCTATAGGAATTATTTATTTCACCTAAACTGGACAAGAAATTATCTACTAAAAAAATCAAAGCCTCCTCCTCCTCCTAGAGATCCAATATGGTTGACCCCTTATCCTTATTAGTTGTGTTCTTGACATTAAAATCTGAAGGGAGTCAAATTTAAGGATTTATGGATTTGTCTCAGGCGTTTTGTTTTATAATACTTTTGTTTAATTCTTGTTAGCAATTCACTGTTTGGTAGAGTTTTTCTGTTTGTGTTTTGAGCTTTGTTATACAATGAGGCTTATATATTCTATATACTCCCATGGGCGTATAAGTGAACAGCAAAGAATATATGAAATATACCAGCCAAATACAGGCTTCTGATTGGCTGCTGGCTCATAGGTGTGGTATAAGTATCTATATGCAATCAGAAGATGATTTTTGGAATAAGGTTAACTTTTGCCCATTCAATGGCAAAACAACACAATTGTATGTTTTCCAAACTTTTTGCCAGCAGTGTACAATCACTGACAACAGTTTTAAAGTGCAGTTTAACTTAGAGGCACTTTAATTAATATGAAGTGAAGAAGACACTGTAAGCGAAATTCATTTATAATGGCCCTTGATCATGCAGTAAAAATACTGGAAAATGCTTGACTGGACACTATAGCCCAAAAATCTAATTTTATAATTCAGGTAACTGATATTTGAAGTTTATTGCAAAATTAGATTGTAATCTAAACATTTGGGAAATCAGAAATGGCATTTGGTAATAGATCTCATTTTCCTCTTTAAAATGAGACCAAAACGATTTCTGTGAAGCAAATATTCTTAAAGTTATGCCCCTTTTCACTTGGTCGCCACCTGGGCGACCTAAAGGCATGATTTTGGTCACCCAGACGGAAATTTGGTCGCCTGGGGCGACCGGGCGAGTGCTTACTCAGTGGTGTTATATTTTATTCTAAGCATTTAATTTTGAAGATAATAGGCACCTGGAAAGTTAAATATGTAAAAATGTGAAAATTTTACGTTTTTTCAATTTCCCATTTGTATGGCTATTCCTAAAACATAGGCTGCGCGGCAGCATACCCTCGGCTATTCAGCAGGCTATTCTGAAGCCGGATAAATCAATTGACATACTGGCGATAGATTATGACCCTCAACCACAGCTTTACCAACCCAGTCATATTTAGATGGCCCAGTGTCCCTTTGTATGGCCCAAGTCTCCCACTTGATGGGGAGAGCTGGGCCAACATTTTTATAAGTATCAAGCATGTTTGTATAATCATATGGTCATCTGGAGGTGCAAGAACGTAAAAAGTGGCTCAACTCTGTCAAGCTTCCTCACTCTTTCTGGCTGACGGAAAGTGTTTTTAGATGAATGAAATGTCCATTTCTCTATTTTATTTGATGTTTTATTGTATCTAATTTTGACAAATTCCCAGCCTTAGCATTCAACAGATTCAAGGTACTGAAAAGAGATGTTGCAATGAAATAAAAGGGTCACCTCATTGCTATGTCCTCCTCCTGTCCTAATTAGCCTACCAAGTGCATACATACAGGAGGTAAAGTCCCAATCATCCATCCATCCATGATTCTCTGGATGTATTAGATTACATAATTATAGATGATCAAACAGTCAATCAATCAATCAATCAATCTATCTATCTATCTATCTATCTATCTATCTATCTATCTATCTATCTATCTATCTATCTATCTATCTATCTATCTATCTATCTATCTGTCTGTCTATCTATCTATCTATCTATCTATCTATCTATCTATCTATCTATCTATCTATCTATCTATCTATCTATCTATCTATCTATCTATCTATCTATCTATCTATCTATCTATCTATCTATCTATCTATCTATCTATCTATCTATCTATCTATCTATCTATCAATCTAACAACTAATCAATAGTGCAACATGAAAATCTATTTGCTGGGATAAATTAACAGTGGATCTATCAGTCAAACAATTAATTAATATTCTTTCATTCAATCGGTCCAATCAGTCAAGCGATCTTCAGTCATTTAAACACCTAATCTAAAACACCTAATCCATCTATCTGGCTATTTAGCTGGCTATATATCTGGCTAACTATCTATCTGGCTATCTATCTGGCTATCTATCTATCTATCTATCTATCTATCTATCTATCTATCTATCTATCTATCTATCTATCTATCTATCTGTCTGTCTGTCTGTCTGTCTATCTATCTATCTATCTATCTATCTATCTATCTATCTATCTATCTATCTATCTATCTATCTATCTATCTATCTATCTATCTATCTATCTATCTATCTATCTATCTATCTATCTATCTATCTATCTATCTATCTATCTATCTATCTATCTATCTATCTATCTATCTATCTATCTATCTATCTATCTATCTATCTATCTATCTATCTATCTATCTATCTATCTATCTATCTATCTATCTATCTATCTATCTATCTATCTATCTATCTATCTATCTATCTATCTATCTATCTATCTATCTATCTATCTATCTATCTATCTATCTATCTATCTATCTATCTATCTATCTATCTATCTATCTATCTATCTATCTATCTATCTGTCTATCTATCCACCTATCCTACCTTTATCATCTTATCATAAATTATGAATAGAATAAAGGCCTGCCTAAAAAAAGAAATATTAGATAGGTTGTCTATCTATCCAATCTATCTATTTTAAATATTAAACTGAAAACAATGTGTGGCCTGCAGATACTTTTTAATAAGACTAATACATTTACTACTTAACACCAAAAAGGTTAAATGATGTCCAAACTTGGCTGTATTAGTATAACAACTTCTACTCTGCCTATATTTCTGATTTAAATTGGAAATTTCATTATAATGTTTAAGATTAAAAAAACTAAGGATATCAATGCAGTTTGAACATATTTCTAAGAAAAAAGGGAATTTTGTAAGAAATATAGGGGTGCTGTTTAACTGCTTCTGTACTCTCCCCTTTGTTCTTGGGTTTGGTCATTGGAGAGGATTAGTGACATCATGTTACATAATGTCCATTCAACAAAAGCTGCACCCTGTTCCCCAACAAAGCAGTGACACTTATTGTCTTCAAGGTGCTAAAATATGCTTGGGATGAGTTTTGTCATTAATTAAAATTCAGATTTATCCAACATTAAATATCTTTGGATGAAATGAAATATTGAAATTCATAGAATTAAGGTTTTGTTGCATGCCAAGTAAATTTCTAAATAACCCTGTATTTAGTGGAATCATTTCTGCAATCATGACTTGAACACATTTAGTTTTCATGCAATATTATAAATAAAGGCAGGCTGACATTAATTTAATTTCTTTCCTTTTTAAATTCACATCACTGAGGTAAGATTTGAGCAAAAAGGGGTTTTGAGATTTCTTTGTCAAAAGTTTAGAATGGTAAGGCCCCCTGAGTCAGAACTACATAGTATGTGCATAAAGCATATTTGTATATTAGTCAGGGAGTCACAGAGGGGAGGTGTGACATAGGGTATGATTACAGTTTTTTTGCATAGAATGGTGCATAGGGTGCCCCAGATTAAGAATCAGGCGGGTGCCGCTCCGGCACCCTTGGGCATTCCGTTCTGGCGGCCATTTTCCAAAATGGCCGCCAAAACCCTATTTTTGGCCATATATCCTCATATAATTGTCATAGGACCATGATTTTTTGGTCTAAACCTAGGTTTTCTGGTATAATGAATTCAATGAAAGTGGTTTTGATTATGCCAGTTCAATATTCTGGCAGCCATTTTGGAAAATGGCCGCCAAAACCATATTTTTGGCCACATCTCCTGATATAATTGTCATAGGACCATGATATTTGGGTCTACACCTAGGTTTCCTGGAATGGGGAATTCAATGAAAGTTGTTTTGATGACATCAATGCAATAGTTTGTCCTTTAACCCTCTCCTTAATGCAAGATGGCTGCCATCAAAACTCAAATGTGGCATTACTTCTTGTGACATTCTCCGCTATCTAGTCAAATTCGGTCACTTTCCTTTCTTTTAGTCGACCAGCCAATATATCATTCTTTACTGTTAGAGGCATTTCTTGTTAATGGAAGGTACCTATCATGCTTATTAGAAGGTTTTTCAAACACAAATCCAATATTAACAGTAGTATAAATGTCCGATGGAGTTTCTACAACGGGCCATTTTAAATTGAAGTTGACAGCAGAAAAACAATTCCTAGAAATTACTAGTTTAGTTCAGTTTAGTTATCTCAAGGAATATAAACAAATAATTAAGGTGCTAAATGAAGGCTGACATCAAGAGCTTGATGCCAGCTTTTATTTAGCTTCTTGGTTTCCTTTTAACTACAACTTGTCAACCCTCCAAAAACTAAATTAATGTTGCCGTCACTATCGAAAATGTCCTTGGAAACTCAAAATCCTGCCATGTATTTTCAGTTCCACTTATTCTTATCACTAGATAACCCACTTCTAACCAATCAAAATGGGTGTGGATGGACAGCCCTTAATGTCAGCTTTCATTTGGCATCTTGGTTTCCTTGTTTCTACAACCGTTAGTCTTCCAAAAGCTAAATGAATGTTGCTGTCATTATTGAAAATATCCTCAGAAACACGAAATTTTCCCATGTATTTTTAATTTCACCTGTCCTTAGCACCAAAAAATCATTCCTAACCAACCAATATGAATGTGGTTGGATAGACCTTGATATCGACTTTCATTTGTCACCTTGGTTTCCTTGTTACTACAACTGTTAATCTTCCAAAAGCTAAATGAATGTTGCTGTCATTATTGAAAATATCCCCGGAAACGCGAAATCCTCCCATGTATTTTTAATTCCACCTATCCTTATCATTAGATAAATCATTCCTCACCCACCAAAATTGATGTGGTTGGATAGCCCTTTATGTCAGCTTTCATTTGACACCTTCGTTTCCTTGTTACTTTAACTGTCAATCTTGCAAGAGCTAAATAAATGTTGCTGTCAATGTCAAAAGCTCCTCGGAAACACAAAATCCTCTCCTGTATTTACAATTGCACCTATCTGTATTACCAAATAAATCATTCCTAACCATTAAAAATGGGCGTGGATGGATAGCCCTTGATATCAGCTTTCATTTGGCACCTTGGTTTCCTTGTTACTACAACTTTCAACCCTACAAAAGAAAATTAAATGTTGCTGTCAGTGGCAAAAATCCCCTCGGAAACACAAAAGCCTACCCTGTAATACAATATGCACCCCATTTATATAGCTCTTGGAAGATTGACAGTTGTAATAGCAAGAGAAACCAAGGTGCCAAGTGAAAGCTGCCATTAAGGGCAATCCATCCACATGGATTCTGATTGGTTAGGAGTGAGTTATCTAGTGATTAGGACAGGTCGAAACTGAAAATACATGGGAGAATTTTGCGTTTCCGAGGATATTTTTGATAATGACAGCAACATTTATTTTGCTTTTGGAGGATTGACAGTGGTCATAACAAGGAAAACTGGGTGCCAAATGAAGGCTGACGCCAAGGGTTATCTCTCTACATCCATTTTGGTTCGTTAGGAATGATTTATCTAGTAATAAGGATGGGTGATATTAAAAATACACGGGAGGATTTCGTGTTTCTGAGGATATTTTAAATAAGGACAGGAACATTCACTAGCTTTAGGAAGATTAACATTTTCAGTAACAAGGAAACCAAGGTGCCAAATAAAAGCTTATATCAAGGGCTATCCATCCACATCCATTTTGATTGCTTAGGAATGATTTATTTGGTGATATGGACAAGTGGAATTGAAAATATAGGGGAGAATTTTGTGTTTCCGAGGAGATTTTTGACACTGACAGCAACATTTATTTAGCTCTTGCAAGATTGACAGTTGAAGTAACACGGAAACGAAGGTGTCAAATGAAAGCTGACATAAAGAACTATTCAACCACATCCATTTAGTTGGTTAGGAATGATTTATATAGTGATAACGGTAGGTGGAATTAAAAATACATTGGAGAATTTTGTATTTCTGAGGATATTTTTCAGTAATGACAGCAACATTAATTTAGCTTTTGGAAGATTAACACTTGAAGTAGTAAGGAAACGAAGGTGCCAATTGAAAGCTGATATCAAGGGATATCCATCCATATCCATTTTGAATAGTTAGGAATGATTTATTCAGTGATACGGATAGGTGAAATTGTAAATACAGGAGAGGATTTTGTTGTTTCCGAGGAGATTTTTGACATTGACAGCAACATTTATGTATCTCTTGCATAATTGACAGTTATAGTAACAAGAAAACGAAGGTGTCAAAAGAAAGCTGACATAAAGGGCTATCCAACCACATCAATTTTGTTTGGTTAGAGATAATTTATCAGTGATAAGGATAAGTGGAACTGAAAATACATGGCAGGATTTTGAGTTTCTAAGGACATTTTCAATAACTAGTGACGGCAACATTACTTGACAAGTTGTAGTGAAAAGGAAACCAAGAAGATAAATAAAAGCTGACATCTAGCTCTTGGTGTCAGCCTTCATTTAAAACCTCAATTATTTGTTGATATTTCTTGAGATAACTAAACTGAACTAAGCTGGTAATTTCTAGGAATTGTTTTTCTGCTGGCAACTTCAATTTAAAATGGCCCGCTGTAGAAACCCCATCGGACATTTATACTACTGTTGATATTGGATTTTTGTTTAAAAAAACCTTCTAATAGGCATAGGTACCTTCCATTAACAAGAAATGCCTCTAACAGTAAAGAATGATATATTGGCTGGTCAACTAAAAGTAACGAAAGTGACCGAATTTGACTAGATAGCGGAGAATGTCACAAGAAGTAATGCCACGTTTGAGTTTTGATGGCAGCCATCTTGCATTAAGGAGAGGGTTAAAGGACAAACTATTGCATTGATGTCATCAAAACAACTTTCATTGAATTCCCCATTCCAGGAAACCTAGGTTTAGACCCAACTATCATCGTCCTATGACAATTATATCAGGAGAAGTGGCCAAAAATATGGTTTTGGCAGCCATTTTCCAAAATGGCTGCCAGAATATTGAACTGGCATAATCAAAACCGCTTTCATTGAATTCCTTATACCAGAAAACCTAGGTTTAGACCCAAAAATCATGGTCCTATGACAATTATATGAGGATATATGGCCAAAAATAGAGTTTTGGCGGCCATTTTGGAAAATGGCCGCCAGAACGGAATGCCCAAGGGTGCCGGTGCGGCACCCGCCTGATTCTTAATCTGGGGCACCCTATGCACCATTCTATGCAAAAAAACTGTAATCATACCCTATGTCACACCTTATGTACAGGATCAATAGGGCTGACTCCCTGACTATATGGGTCATTTTCAAAAAAAAGTGCAAATTACGGTAAAGACACTTTCCAAAAATTTTTGGTTGATTTTTCAATATTTAACCACCTCAGTGGATTTTTCTCTCCTTCTAGTTTGAGCTCAGCAAGCTGCAATGCTATAAGCCCACCCAAAGTAATATTAGAGCCATGTCAAATTGTCTTTACTGTAATTTCCAAAACGGTAAAGACATTTATGTTACGGTAAAGACAATTTCTTGGTCAAAATATTGATTCAGAGAATGCCAATAGATACCAGAGTGTAAACTTCACCAAAAATAAACATTTTTATATCCTCACATCTGAATTGCTACCCCCATTGGTGTTTAAGAGTCAAATTATTACACATTACCCAGGTCATTACGGTAGAGACATTTGGCTAATAACGGTAAAGACAATTGGAGAACTAAATCTAGCAGAATACTCCCAAGAACTATCCAGCAATGTGGTAGCAAGCTTGTAGATGTTCATTAAATTATAGTCACTAATTTGTATTATCATTCACTGTCCACTGAACGCAGTTGGATTGCTCAGTGGCAGCACGTTTGGCAACAGTTGGGCTCCCAATCACTGGATACCTGGTTGGACTTCAGATGCTGGTTGGGTACAGGCAGCTGTGTGGCAATTTCAATCACCCTGTGCCTCATTGGGATGTCCTTCTTTTGACATATATACAGTTAATGTACCACATGCATAAATACATGATATGAAACCACAGTCATCCATTCATTGTACACTGTGCAATCTCAGACACTAATGACCCTGATCCCTAAGTGATAACTTCCATGCCATGCTCTCCAATATTATAACAATTATGGAAATCTGACTTCTCACCATATTCCTGACAGTTCTAAGCATTAATAAGAGCTTGGCATAATCCCAGACACAATAAAGTGGATGGAATAATTGATATCACATTACACAGTGCTCATTCATCTGACTTTATTCACAAAAATTCTTGTAATTTAATACATCGCATAATATATATTATGACATGTATATTAGGATGCAAATATCCCAAATTTATGCTAGAAAAGATGCACGCTTCAGTTTTCCAGTTCAGTGCAATTGTTAGTGGTTGATTTCAAATAGTCCTTTAGATGTTATTTGGAAAATTATCAATGAAATGGAATCGAAAACTGTAATTATAATACACAGGTCATATTGGACAGGGACATTTTTGCCGGATAAGAGGATGATCGTGCTGCACAAATCAGACTAAATTTTTAGTAATGTCTTCAAAAATATCCATTGTGTTTTTACATGCCTCAATTCCCTACCTTTTCTAGTCATGATATTGCATTATAAACTGATACAATGTAAATATTACCACTGACTTAATTGAAAAATGTCATTAATTGCATATCATTTATCGGGTCATGGATGGATTGATGATTGATTGGGGCTTTACATCAGGTATTCATGCATTGGCCTGCTGTACTAGGCTAATTAGGAAAGGTGAAGGACACAGCAATGAAGCAAAGGATGACTGAAAGTTTTGAAACTGGCCCAACAGAAGTTCAGCATGTTCAGGTGACTGGTCAGAGTCCAACAGAAGTTCAGGTGACTGGTCAGAGCCTGAGCATGCTGAATCAAACCTGAGACCCAAAGATTTCGTATCCCATGCAGTGAGTCATCTGAGCTCACAGTCTCCGGAAACTGTCAAGGAATTTTTAAGGAACAATTATTAAGCTTTCGCATATTCAGCAGCTTGAAATTCATGATGGCTTCAAGATAAAACATTGGAAGAATAGTGAATTAACTTCAAAATTTGGGTGAACATTTTTAGTGATAGTTGACAAATAATTCCATCACTACAACATGGCTGCCACAGACACTATGTTCTGGGCCTAATCTTTTATCATCTTTGGTTCCATACATAATATAATCTATGATATAAATGCAGGTTTTTGATGATTAGATGCAGTAGAAAACTGTAGGCTCTCATATTCATAGATATGTGAAGATATGTAAGACAGCTGTCCACCGATTTCAAGGCAATCTCTTCAACATATTTTGATGACCTCAGGGTCAATTTACTTGTCGGAATGGGTCAGTTAAAAAACTGGATACTCATTAGGCTTGCATAAAGACCTGCCAAAATGGATGCCACAAACTGAATGTGACCTCATTGTTCATATTATTAATTTGATGATCTTTGGTCTCATTCATAAAAGTTTATCTTAACTGCTCGATACTCTGGACTACAACGGAAACTATTTATTGCAGATAAAGGCCTTCACAGCCTCCTTGATCATGTTGATAGACTTTGTAGGCATTCTGACAGCTTTTGTAATCATGATATCTGTCCATTACTGCATTTTTGCGATGTAATTCAGTAAAATTACATATTTTGTCTTTACCGGTCCTTACCGTAATCACCCTTATATTACGGTAAAGATTACGGTAAAGACGCTGTGAAGGCTGTTAACCAGACAGATTTTCCAAAATAGCCCTTGAAACCAACAAAATGTATGTGGAGCCCCTTTTGCTAAATGTCATTACAAATTAATATCTATAATAATTGGTCTCCTTGATACTTTGGCAGTTACGGTAAAGACAAGAAAAAGTTCAGACAATTTGAGACAAATGTATTTATGTGCGATTATTTCCAAATTTACAAAGTGGATCTGCTGCAGACAGCCGCCATGGTGTGGGAAATATCCTGGTTTTTTATACTGAGGAGACACCTGGTGTAAATATTGAGTAGTTTAAGATTTATGTGCCCACTTATAACACATATTACGGTGAAGACGAGGACTTAAATTCATGGACATTTTTTCGGGTTAGTTTTTTCATAGAAACATGCAGGAAAGGGGACAATGACTGTATATTTTCAAAGAATAATTGATAAAAAAGGACATTGGTCACTTAAACTATGGCGTACCCTTTTAAGTGAAACATGAACACATCATAAAATTGTACCCATCCAGTTTGGACACATTACGGTACGGACAAATCTGGCCTTGTCCGACCTATTTCAGCCATAATCAAGGGAAATTGTAATTTTAATAATTTCCTCCAGCTTCTCAACTAAGATTTGAAGGTTTTCATGTTAAAATACTTATGGTCAAGTCAATATCCTTAGCTGCAGAGCCACTTTCATGTCTTTACCGTAATTTGTACTTTTTTTTGAAAATGACCCATATATAATATATATAATTTATCATATTTAACCAAAGCAATTCTGAGGAGGAATGTGATGAGAAAATTATACTTTGGGCACATTTTATGGCACTTTGAGTAACCAAGATCCAAAATTGACTGAAATTTCAAAGGTTTACAGTTGTTTGCCTATTTTTATCAATTTCTGTCTTTTCATGTTCAAAAATAATGATATAACAGATATATGCATGAAAATTGTGTGTTTCTTTCATGTTTATTCATTTTGTTCATATTCAAGAGCATTGCATGACTTTATTAGAAACGAAAAGGTTAGGAAGTTGATATTTTCACATTTTGTGAATTTTAAACTTCTTCTGTTGGCCTAAAAATTGCATATACTACATGCACATAAAAAATTTAAAAATATACTTGGGGCACATTGTATGGCACTTTGAGTAACCAAGAACCAAAATTGAATGAAATGCGACAATTGAAAGGTCTATAGTTTTTGCCTATTTTTAGCAATTTCTGTCTTTTTATGTTCAAATATATGATGATAAAACAGATATATGCATGAAAACCATGTATTTCATTCATGTTTTTCATTTTGTTCATATTCAAGAGCATGGCATGACTTTATTAGAGACGAAATGGCCAGGAAGTTGATATTTTCACATTTTTGTGAATTTTAAACTTGTTTTGTCGGCCAAAAATATTGCATCAACTACATAATGGTAATAAAAGTTCCTTCTTAATAGGTTTAACTATAATACCTTTTGGTTTTTACCAATATAGTTAACACTGTTTTGGTGTGAGAGACCAATATTTAAGAAAAATGTAAAAAATTACACATTTTTCCAGTATTTTGGTTTTTATGCAAAATTCGTTAGATGGACCCTCTAAACGATTCAAGCAGGTAAAAGAACTATATTTTAGACAACTAAATTCTAAATTTCAAATGTCTAACTCCAAAATTGAGGAAATTACAGAGGATTGAAAAAAACCTATTTTTTTACATTTTTGGTTCATTCTTTAAAATCTATTTTAGTTAGAGCATTCAGACCCTCAAAAGGCACAACTAGGGTATTTAATACATATTATGGTAGATTTTCATGCCCATAGGTATAACTGTTTCTGAGTTCTGGTCCGGAAACGAAAAAAATTATTTTTTTCGAATTTTCAATATTTTACAAAAACTGTAGTCATTACATAAATATGAACTCCAGAAGGCACATTAACACTATAAGCCCCATTCATGTGTCAAATTTCATACATATGGATGTAATAGTTTTGGCACAGAGGCCAATACACATTGTGTGAAGCCGCCCGCCCGCCCACCCGCCCGCCCGCCCGCCCGCCGGACGGACAAAAATTTGCCATACTAACTACAATACCCGACGGCAATATACATTGCCGAGGGTAAAAAGTGGAAGGTTTAATCCTTTGTTATCATATTTTCAGTATGGGTACATGTTTGCAGAGCATATATTTCACAATTTGGTATCAAAATTACAAGATTAATTTTTGACAGCTGTTTTCAGCTTTGGAGCAGCACCTTTGTGGCTTGACCCATATATACATTGTTTTTATCCTCCCTACGGGCGTCACCAGCACTGTACATAGCTACACCTTTCACCACCACGGGAATAAGGAATAATACACCCGAGCTGGACAAAGAGGACCGTCAGGACCTGCGTCCATGAATCTACTTATTACTTATTACTTACTGACATCACTGTTCATCAGACAGACAGAGAAATTCTTTATTTACTGTAAATTACATAACCTGTGTAAAATTATACCCCGAGCTGTATATTGGCTTACCTGTCATCAAGACAATTCAAAAGTAACTTTTAACGACAAATTTTCTAGAAATATTATAACGTCACAAACACATTCATGAATTCAGCAATGGCTACGTGCTTCATGTCAGTGTTTTTTAAAAGCAATTTCTTCATGAGGCGATTGCTGTGTTGGTGAGTACTTGAGATTTCCTGTGATAGAAGTTTTTTAATAGTAACTGATAATTTTCAACACATGGATAGTTTGATGGTTGAAAGTTAAATTACCTTTGAGTAATTTGAAGGTCGAGTTCACAATGGGGAAGTGTCTCTGACCCAGAAACTGGCTAGCTTGCCCTGGACGTTTCTGGGATCAGAAGCAATGCTCGTACTACGCTATCACCTGACTGGCTCAAGGAACACTTCTGATATTTGTTTAAAGCTTTTCATAGAAGTAGAACTTTGTTGTTTAAATAATGTAAATATGAGATTATAAACGTTTTTATATTGTGGTTTCTAGAAATTTTTTTGTTGAGATTACAGCAAAATGACATTCAAGAAATTGACAACTCATCAATCTGCTGTCAGTAATTCTTTGTTTTCTGCACTGTACTTACAATGTAAATGTAGACACTTCAAAATAAATGTACAAACATTTTTAATCGTTTATAGGACATAGGGTGGCTCCGGACAGCCATGACTTTTTTTGATTATTTAAATCAGGGAAATTCTCCCTGAAAGTAGCGAGGAGTGACCCTACGCTGCCAGCTTCAATTGTTTTCAGCTGTTTTGTCTACTGTAGGGCCACTTGTGAAAAATTGTTGTGTGGGCTTTCAAAGTTCAAAATGACATTCGTTGCTAAGTCTCAGAAAAAGGCCTCCGCTGATTCTTGAAATTTCTTTGTTTTTTCAGTGCCTCCAATTGTCACAATTTATAGCAGAAGACGATCATGAAGTCTAAACTGCTTTAGGCAACACACTTTGATGTCACAAGACCCGAAATAATTCATAAAATCAGTAGGAAAACGTCTGCTGATTTTGTTGACATGTCATGATGGACGTCACCAACCTCTCTGGGCTCCACCTGCTGTGAATAAATCTTTGCATAGCAACTGTTGCCGTGACGTCAATTTAGCCTCAATCTCGCTTGTCAGCGCTCTGTGTCGAAAAACGACACCACACACCACAAATTCAGAATGAAGACAATAATAAAAAACATTTGACATGGAAACTGAAGAAAATACTAGAAAGTTCACAAGGATTCCAAGCGCAACAATTCGTAGGATTGGTTCTTCGGATTACAGAAATCTTGATGGCACCAGTTGTGATCAAGAAGCGAAAGAAAACACCAACAAAAATGCAGTTTCAGTTGACAGCTTGACATCCGAATCTGTATGTACAATTTCTTATTTATAAAACAGATCTATATATATACTTTTAAAGGTCTCAGTTGTTCCAGGTAGTCAACTGTTGATGTAATAAGTACTGCTGGTTTAAACAGTTATTTTCATTTACTCATAAATATTATATAAAATTAGTAAATTTATCTATTTAACAGAAATTCAGTGAAAAGGTCTAGAATTAAATAAATTTATTCAGTATTCAGTAGAAACGTCAAAAATTTCGATATTTTACATAAATTTAATATCGTAAATGTATGAAATAAAAGAAAAAATCAATATAATATGGTAAATCAATTAAACCAAAATTTAGAAAAAGTGAAAAAACTTATTTTAAAACAATTCAGAAAATTTATGAACATTTATTTTACTAATTTGGTAAATTTATTATAACATAGAAAATGAGAATGTGGCAAAATGATATAATACAGAAATTTTTAGACTAATTTACCAAAAATTTACTAAATGAATCAAATAGAAATTTAAAACAAGTCAACAAAAATTATCCCCTTCTTTAAAAATCTTAGGGCAGAAGTCCAGTAGAGAGTTGCAGTCGACCAGATTCAGTGGACTCCGCCTCACTCGGGTAAGGTTGGACTATAAAAGATAATAATAATTATTACAAACAAATCTATTGGGCCTAATATTTTATGGTCAGAGGCGAACATTTTCTGATATTTTATTGTTACTGTAAAATAAGGAATTGCATTTTATTTTTTAAGTGAAGAAGTATACCTACACTGTCAACAAATCATTACAATTTACCGGATAATTGATTAATTAATCATTATTTCGTTTATTGCTTTATTTCAGACCCACTGGTATATCAGAGTATGATTACCACGGTAATTTTATTCGAATTATTTTTATTATCTTAACTTTTTAAATGATAGTGCAAGGTGAGCTTTGAATATAAATGTTCAGTGTTATTGATACATTTATTTTGAGACAAATATTTTTTAGTGATAGATCAACTAAGGCCCATGATGAATAAAAATTAATAAAATTGAATAAAAAATAGAAAAATTAGGTAATAAATACAGTTAGATAGATATACTATTTGGCGAGTGCAGCCGAGCAGCAACCATCTAAGCACAGTTCTGGATGAGATGGGAGGGAAGTATGTTAAATAAAATAAAATCGATAATAGTTTAGAATTAAATAATACTAATTGCCTCAAAATTAAAAGGTCTTACAGTATTTTAATTTCGCTAGACATATTGTGACATGAACAAATTAAAATTATGTGCAGATTCATCCCTCTAACATTAAAAAATACATTATTTATTTATTGCAGAATTACATGGGGTTTTCAGAACCTTTGATAGAAACGGCGGTGGGAGTCTGGACTTGCAAGATCTGCACAGGATTATGAAGAATGCAGGAATGAAAATAAGTTATGATGAGTTGAAAAAGATTGCTCATTTTCTTCACAAAAACAGTAAGTGCTTTTATTTGAGATATTACTTTCTCATACCATTGGACACCTCTTGCGTTACGCATCATATACTGTTCTCCTCAACTCAAAGAAGAATATGCTACACTCCTGAATTTCAGTAAACTTGACTATTTAGCAGATCGCAGATCTAAAATGTGTGTTAGACTTTTTTCCCAGATGCAGTGTGACAGTCATAAATTAAATAAATTATTGGTGCCATTTATCAATGTTGACAGACAAACCAGAGTGTCAAAGGATTTTAAATTACCAATCTGTCGCACAAATAGATTAAAAGACAGTTTTATACCTTTTTCTATTAACAAATATTTAAATTCCTGATGTTACAATGTTTTTATCATATTTTTAAAATTTCATTATACATGTAATTTTAATTCACTTTTAATCATATTTTTACTCTTGTAATTTTTAAAATCATTTCATATATTATAATTATTGTGTATTGCTACAATGTATATTTTATTGTACCAATTTAACCTGCGTGGTTACAATGTAATAAAGCTTTATTTATTTTATTTACCTCTGTCAGCCAATCTCACGCCTGCCCTCCCCCCCTTGTATTGCCTTGTACATGAGACAAACACTCAAACCGTCAAACATGAAATTTATTATATATAATTATGATCTTTTTTCATTTCAGATAAACCGGGCATCAGCTTTGACTATTTTGTCAAAATTGTTATTCGGAGTAGTCGTGTGCTTGCCAAACTGGGTATGACTTGTCATGAAACATTTTCTTAAAATTTTCAATTTTTAAACAAATGCCTCCGAACAGAGTAAAGTTGGCATGCTTGGGGAAAGTTTGCCACCTATTTTAACCCAATTAATGGCAAAAATGTCAACTTTCCTCACTAACACGGGTGGCACCTTTCCCAAAGAAAACCTAAAATACATTTTCAAGCTCTTTGAGATACCTTAACAACAGCTTTGTTGCTTTTTAATCAGTATTCTAATTGTAAAATGAATGCATGTCTCTTACAGATATGCAGACGAAAATTGGCAAACCATCTCCAGAAAGAATGTTTGTTCTTCTTTTGGAATTTTTGAAGGAATCTGCTTTGAAAAATTCTTTGACTACTCTGCAAGCAAGGTTGGTAAATTATTAATGATTGATACGAAGGTGAGACTGGTGTATGTGCATTGTGCATAGTACAATAATTGCAAAATGGCCAGGAGAATTAAGGCTGTCGTATTTTGCCCTGAAATTTTAACCTGTCATGGATGTGACCAGGGCAGTGGATCTGGTTCAAGTC
This sequence comes from Platynereis dumerilii, assembly GCA_026936325.1. Classification (NCBI taxonomy): domain Eukaryota; kingdom Metazoa; phylum Annelida; class Polychaeta; order Phyllodocida; family Nereididae; genus Platynereis; species Platynereis dumerilii. The sequence continues at coordinate 10,751,325 of JAPTHN010000012.1, read as the reverse complement.
TAATATAAGGACCAAATAGTACCATGGTGTAACAATTTATTTGGTTGCGACATCATCATAACAAACATTTCAGCCAAAACAATGAGCGGGAGTGTGGGGGCGGCAGCTGCCATGTGACGCCATGACAACGGTTGTGACGCAATGATTTTAAAGAGTAAATTATCACCTGGTTGGCTGTGAATATCACTGTTTACAGTCAAAATATCAGGGCCTATGATATTGTAAAAAATAACAAGGGTGATATTTTTTAGCAATGGTTATGACATCACCGGCATTTCAGATGCCTGATGACGTCACAAACCAAGCAATGGCCAAAAAAATAGGATTGTGACGTCACCTCCATTGTTGCTCCATGGTAACATCACATTATCTGTCCTGATATTGGTCAGGCGTTCCCTGTGATGAGCCAGGGAGGAGGGGGGGGGGGGCTCCAGCCCCCCTGAACCCCCATGAAATAGGCCTACGTCTATGCATACCCTTTTGGCAAAAATTGAGCAAAACTACACAAGCTTTTAAGATATTCATTAAGACGGAAAAAAATAATATTTGTTACAGTAAGCTAGAATAGTACCTGTCAATTTTGGTAAAAATCCATAGTATTTCGGTCTTTATATAAGCAGTTTTACATGATTAATAATAAAATATGACATCAACGAAAATCTCCCAAAAATTTCTCTTAGCAAATATCAAGAAACTCTTTGTAATAAATTATTACACCAAACAAAAAATTAGCGACATGATGTTAATATTTTCACCACAACAAAATTATTTCTTTCCAGTCACAAGGATGCAAGAAAAGCCAGCATTCATGTACATGACCATGTTGTGGATGATTATTTGGCAAGTCATAAAAATATAGGAGTTACGGACAAGCTGTTTGCGGAACGAATGGCTGAAGTGAAGGCGAAAAATGCAGGTAAATTGAACAAAAAGCAAAAAGTCTTGCTGCTGAAAAAGTATATTATAAAATGAAAAAACAAAAAAAGCATGTTTTTATGTGCAGAAATAATTGATGTTCAATTTTGTATGATGTGCTGTCTTTTTGGAAGATGGTTCATGGAAGCAGTTCAATATTTTGATAATCTTATGTTTCCTGTTTAATTCTGACTTGACACAGCTTTTACCACGAGAAGATTAAGCTATGCAGAGCCCCTGCACATCCATGGCAAAGACCCCACTGCCTTCGTTAAGATAAAGGAGGAAGGGAGGATAACGCTGACAGTTCGGATTGGACACGCGCCAACAGAGGTGAGGCAGCCATTTTGTTTGTTAGATGGTATCTATCAAACAAAATTCTAACCATCAAAGTTTTTCTGTGAGAAAAACGACTCAGCAAACATTTATACTAAAGCAGTGGAAAGCTCCTCGCCATTACGGCTTGTTAAGCCAATCACTCTGAGTTTATTCAAGACACCATTACATATCAATAAATTGTGTCCATAAGCCTTCACTGTTTTCTGATTGCACTCTGGAATACATAACATGTGTATATCCCTGAACTACCGCTCGTGGCGAGGAAACGTCTACCGGTTTTTAGGTAAATCCTATATTTAAATGACAAAAATTCTTGCATAATTTATTTTTTTTTATTTGCAGCCCTATCTTCCGCCAAGAGTCAGAAACCATCAACCCCTGAAGGGAAGGGCCATGATGTCTAACAACTGGCGCAGTCAGAGAACTGGTAGTGAAAGGTTGATTTACAAAGCAACCCTAATCTCTTTATCACTATTATTATTTATTTCCAAGATACATGTGTATGCCAAGACATTGTTGCCATTCGAATTTACAATGAGGCTCTGAATGGGGGGACAGGGATTTCAGAAGTTATTGCCCGAAAGACTTGGGAGACATAATTTAATGCCCCATCCGGAGTTGAGGAGGAAGAAGAAGATTCTCCTCAGCAAAGAGGAATTTGGGGATTAAAGTTAACTATTTAGAGCAGTGAGACATAGGATTAAAGCGAGGGCATCTTTGGCAGCAGTGTAAACACTGGGCATCCTAACTTCGGATGGTTCTTGCATCTGTGAAATGCTTTTTGATCCACACCAGTTGACATGACTATGCCATTGATGATGACAAAGCGCCCGAGGCCCTGCTCTCGGGCACAAAAACCGGTCATTCAACACACATAATTTCTCTCCGCATGTAGGATGATGCATTTGCTTTCATCTTGAACAAAATTAGACAGAGAACAATTAACCATGGAGCTTTGCAAAAGAAAAGATGAGCTAATTAAAATTTTGTTTCAGAACATGTTAAAATCAACCTGCCTCCAGCCCTCATAAAGCCTTGCTTGCCTTTTGAACGGTTGACAGCGGAAGACCTGTTTTTTGCAAGAAGTCAAGTGAGTAAAGGACAAATTTTCTTTTATTAATCCATTGATCTAATTTCTCAAGGAAAACAAATTGGAGCCTTTTCTTCAAGTTTAGCAATAAATTGTCTTAGGAGGATTTAAGGGGCAGTGGTAGAAAGTAAGTAAAACAGGACTGGTCATGTTTTGTCATTGGGACAACATCCCCAACCGAAGAAAATCAAAAATCAAAATGGCTGCCGATTCTCTTTGTGCTACATACACAGAAACACACAGTTGCAAAGGCCTATGGGCCAAATTATAATATTATATTGGCCCGAGTTTCACGCCATCAGTGAACATGGTAGTCCATGGAATGATATCACCACTGACAAATAAGAATTTAAGAATTTGAGCCTCATAATTCATTTATTACACTCTTAATGCTAAAGGTTCTTTATGGTATATATAAAGAACCCACAGCTGAAAAAAGATTCTAAATTTTTTTAGGGTTAAATTGAATTGAAAAGGTTCAATACTTGGCGGGAAAGCTCTACGATAAGACCCTCTGCTTCCAACTTGAGAGAAAGGGGTTCCATTGTGGGAGTTCAGTGCTGCTGGATTATCTAAAAGTTGTTTTTGGTTGTTGTTGGAACCTTTTTAATGTGGAGTAATGAACGTTTCGGGTTCCTTATCTATACGAGCTTATAGACCCTTAAAGGTTCCATATAAAACTTTTTTGTTAAGAGTATACTGTTTTTTTTCTGCAATGATATTAATTTTTTCAGGTGAACCAAGCAATGGATGCATACCGCGCAAAGACGAGAGAAAAGTTTGTGAATGATTCTCTTCGTCACTTCAATAACTTATATGAGCATTTGATCACTCCCATGCCACTTCGCGAATCATTCAGGACGTTATTCTGCACATACACTGACATTGGTATCAACAAGTTGCCTCCTATAGTTCAATGTTAAATGTAATGGAATTATTTAACTCATCAACATAGACAAATAGCAATGATTACCACTGAAAATCCTGACATTTTCAATTTGCTGTCTGCCAGAAATGCTTCAATAACAAGACGTCCTATTATCACGGGCTAAAATTTAATTTAAAGACTATACATTACATGATTACATAAATTTCATACATTTTCACTGATGACCAATAAAAGAATGCTTCTTCATATCCAGATGTTGTTTTGCTCTGTGTTTGTTATTGAATTGTGTAAGTTTATTGCAATCAGTTGAAATGGTTCAGTTAGAAAAATAATGATAGTGAGGTCCTGTTGGTGTAATCCCTGTTAAACAAATTCCACTATGATGATACTATCATCTTGGTTACAGCAAAATAATCTCCCAAACTTCTTACAATTTTCAATTGTGGATGCATATTAATGTTACAGATTTATACCAGATTAGGCCTAAAAATAGTCTGCTTTTTTTATTGACTGTAATAATAAAATTGTGAACTCGTATCAGTTTTTTGAGAGAGACAAACAACACAATTTGGATTACCAGGAGACACCCCATGCAATGCATTTCTTTCAGGAGTGTCATCAAACACAAAAAATAGCTGAAGAAGGTCAATTGATTACCTATCTGAATGTATCCCAAATATTATACGCAACAACAAAAGGATGAGGCTGATACATCCTGATAAAGAAGAATAGGCCTAATTATACAGACATCAAAAACATCCACACTCCTTCTATGAGACTCCTTTGTTTGGGCCGACATGTAGATATTCCATCCAGTGCTACCCTGACTGCTGATGCTCATTCAGCTGAGTATTGATTTGTTGTGAGGCTGGTGGCTGCCCTCAATCCTGCATAGCTAATGAGCCCTGCTTGAATATATAATGAGCTTGGCCACCATCACTGACTCATGGCATGGCATGGTCTATTTCTGATGCAGCTGCAGCAATTCTGTGAATGGCAAACTGAAAAGGTTTTCATTGTATTTGGAGAATATGGAAGCGTACTACAACATTGTTGTGCTTATTTTTCTGCCAGTTTCATGGGCTGAAAGTAACATACAGAAGCAGAGTAAAGGTGAGTTCAATCAGAATATATATATATAGGCCTATATCTATATATTTATTTATATTTCTAAAATCTCCAAAATTAGTGTTTTTGTTGAGCACTTTCAACAAAATTATACTCATAAATTCATGAAACAAAGATATAAGAAGTTATTAAGAACTGGAGAACCACTTTTTTCAAAATTGTTACTGTTTGAGTCTTTTTTGAAAACAATTCTGGTTAATTAAGCAGATATGAGAATCAGTCTTGGTGTTAGTGATTATTCCAAATAATGTTCATGTATTTTTAACGGGATGTAGGGCTTTCCTGTATCTTGGAATGATAAATTATCATGTTGTGAAGACAACGAATAGGCCTATAGCTTACGACATTTGATGATACACGGTGTGGTAACAGTGAAAATAAGAATAAAAATGGAAATGTTTTATGATAAATTTGATAATTTTGCATTGTCGATTATATGAGATGCATGAGTTTCATTCAATTTGGCATTCAAATAAAAGAAATCATTCAATATTTTCAGGTTCTGGAGATTACTGTTTCCTGGATACTTTTGAAGGCAGATGTTCGCATGATGAGGTCATCATTATAGACAATGCTGTTTATGGAAGAATGGCTAATAACAAATGTCTATCAAAAAGCCCTGGACATGTTGGATGCTTCAAGGATGTCAAGCATATTCTGGATTCTCTATGTTCCGGAAGGTCATCTTGTGAAGTCCGGGTTATTCACAACGATTTGGTTGATACAAAACCATGTCCTATGGATATTGCATCCTACCTCACTGTTGCTTATAGCTGTCTCAAAGGTAATATAATCTCTAACAGTCTTTGTTAATAGTTTTCATTGAAATAATCAAGAATCAGAAAGTTTAAAAAGAGTCCTGGAGACTGCTATTAATTCAGCTAAAAAACAGGGCAGTGCCTAAGGGCAGATGTTTTGGTTGCCATTGCAATGATGAAAATTCACTGGTGATAAGTAATCAGTCCACCAATGTCGACAATATTTGTCCCATTAGATAATTAGCAATTATTTGAATACCTGAAAATAAGAATGAGCTTTTCAAGTTGTAAATTATGTTAGTAATGTATGGTTATACCTCATTGCAAAAATATGTTATACTATGATTTGATTATAATTAAAAAGATAATGTCTTAAAAGTAATTTGTGTCTATTTCAGTGGTGAGAGACAGCAAAGGACAATGTTCATCATTTGGAGAAATCCCAATTCAACAAGAGGAAGGGTACATCTCATCTGAAGTGGCTAAAAACAAAGGAAATCAGTGCAGGTTCCAGTTGGCACCATCTTCTGGCAAACAACTGAATATTTCTCTTATGAAATTCTCTTCTTCAACAAAAGAAGGTTCAAATCCACCAATTTGTTATGAAACTGTGACAATAAGCGAGAAACGAAACAAAAAAACCATCCTGACCTGTCCGAGCGATCCAGCAGAAAAGTCAGTTTACGTTTCAGAAGAAGGGTTATTAGGATTGACCTTTGGCAGCTCCTCAGATCTCATCAATTACATACTGCATTTCAAAGGTAATTGTTGAGAATACTTGTCACAGAATTTCGTCTCAGATTCATTACATATTTTGTAATGCTGGTTTTGTGAAACACTTTTAAGCTATATTCAGTAGAAAATTATGATGTCATTTTAACTTGGTCATCTCCGCATATGAAGAGTTATTTCTTCAGACTTCTCAAAGGTCATTCAAGACTTACCCAGGGGGCTCACATCGTAAACACGACATTGCTAAGTTGGGAGGGCTGTCTGTTGGTCACGTAGAAATGTATGGTAGACATTTTGTTGCCACAACGTGAACACAACATTGAGATTTTGTACAACATTGCCACAACGTCGCAAGCTAATGTCGAACCTTTGACATTGCCTCACAATGTTGTGAAAATGTCGCCACAATGGCGCATGCTAACATCATATCTTTGATGTTGCTAAAAAACATTGTACCAACATAATTTCTACCATACAATTCTATGTCATTTGACGGACAGGGTGACGTTGTCGCAACATTACTGCAACGTAGATGTGCCCATAGGGTATATATTCAGACTATGCCTTGTGCCTGATTCAAGGAGCAAGGGAGGTTTCTGAATGTATGATGCTGAACAACCAGAATGCTGGAACTTATAAATACTTAGGCAGTGACTGAATATGTCTGCAAGCATAAGGAATTTAAATTCAACAAATAACATAAAATTGACTGCTATTTTCGTTTCAGCTATTGGATGTAACACTCCTGTTCCACCCAAGGGATCCCACATCAAAAGACATGGAAGTACAGCAACAGTTATCTGCAATACAACTAAAGATTCTTGGGAGATCCAATGTGAGAAGAATGCTTGGAACGGATTGGATAAGGAATGTTCTGGTAAGAAAATTACTATTACACTTGCTGCAAATAAATATGCAGTGAAATATATAGGCCCATATGAAAAGGTGAATAGATGTTTAGAGTTACTGTTTTTTCTTTAAAGGTTGGGCATTTGCAAGTGTGATGAATACGGAAGAAGGTGTCCCATCAGGTAAGTTAATGTCTCCGGGATGATTTGTTAAGCAAGCTCGCAATATAATATTGAAGGAATGTCATTATTATAATTAAAATGTTTTGTACATTATATTTTTATAGGTATGCTTCTGATTATTGTTGTTGGAATTGCATTGGGTGTGCTTATTGGAGGATTCTTACTATTTCTCGCAATCAATGCATTTAAAAGGTGAGTTAAATATCTTTCTTATTTTGTTTGCTTCAAAGAATTTTCCGATCCAATTACCATAATGTCTGATCTCATACATAATTTGCACATATTTCAGATATCATGGACTATTACCAGCTCAGCAAATTCAGAACCCCTCATATGAAAAGCCGTTCTACAACCCAAACAAAATGGCCTACAATGACAGAACCATCCAACGATCTTCCATGATTTATGGAACCAATCGTCGTTCCTATCCAAACCGCCAGATGCCGCCACCTGTGCCCCCTCCACATGCAGACAATGCACAGATGCGCCCCCCATCAGAAATTTCTGAAGCCAACAGACAGTCCCACATCTATGAGACTCCATTATTTAATTCACTATAATCTGGGTTCCTTTAATAGCATCTATCATTGATCAGTTAGGGCCCACTGTAAATATTTTAAAATTGGTAAATGATTTATGCAAGATGTGTTTGTAAAAGTTACTTAGAAATAAAAGACAATTTTGAAAGAAAACCTTGATATACATGGTGTTTTTTCAGCTTGAGTTACATGTATTTCAGCTAGGTTTTTTCAGCTTGAGTTTATAACTGAAATTTTTCAGCTTGAGTTTATATCGAAATCTGCTTTTCATTTCTGATGATGTAAAATACTGTAAATTAAAGATATGTCTCCTTATTAGTTAAGGTTTTCAAATATTGTCCATATACAATGCATGTATGTACTATGTGAAATTTTGAATAAAACATTGTTATTCTTAACTGTGTGATATTTGGGTTCCATAACTTACCTAAATATATATTTTTCTGATAGGCTGCATGCACATTTTGGGAAAGAAGATGCACATGTATACAAGCATGTTATTGCAGGAGTTCAAAATGTTGCTGCTGCGAAGAGCTAAAAACAACATCTTTGTGGCATAGTTTACACTGCTCCAGCGCTCCAGTCGTCAATCTATCCATAATGATGCAGCCACTACATTGTGTTAAGCAAAAGCATAATATATGTCTATGTTTCCATCAGAGAGATTCAAGGTCAAGAATTTATTCTGCTTGCAACCGCTAAAAGATTTCCAAGACATCATAGAATTATGCTAGAAATCCAGAACGAATAAATGCTGAAGATGCAGAACCATGTTGCTGCTCTTCATAACAAAGACATGGGCCACCACTGCTGCTGCTGATGGTATTGATTTTTTGCCACGCTGGTGGCTGCCCTCAATCCTGCATAGGTAATGAGCTCTGCTTGAATATATAATGAGCTTGGCCAGCATTACTGACTCATGGGTGATGTTTTGCTTGCTGCAGCAGACCAGTTGTTGTAATGCAGAAATACAAAGGTTATAATAGAGGCACCAGGATAGCATGATAACAGCACAATAAAATGGAAACTTATTATAAATGGTTTACTCTTGCATTTATACCTCTAATATGTGCAAACGAAATTCCACAGAAACACAATAAAGGTAAGATCTCTTAAGTTAGTACTCTCCTGTTTCAGGGCTGTATCATTGTTAATAAATTTATGCTCAATGAAGTTGTGCCTGAGAGTGACAGTGCAGTCAGCCAATGTGTTTGTGGTACATATTTGTGGTGTTGCTATAATCTTTTAGTTTGTGTTAGCTTTAGAAACATAATTTTGTACAATTTCTGGAGAATTATTGCTGCTAGAAAATGCAATTGTTTATGTTAGCATGTGGAAATAGTTTCCCGAAATATTTAGATAGCATCTATAAATATCACAGTTGATACATATGTCATTGATATTTAGAGTATTATTGAAATGAAATTTTAATAATTAATATACTTTATCGGGAAACAATTGAACCATTATAGTTGTATTTGCTCGTATGATTTGAAGTCTTCAAGTACATCGATATACATGCAGAAATCTCTAATATCATGTTGTTCTGTTTTAAGCCATGTTGGCTTGACTTCAACGTGTTTTTGACTAATAAGGAAAATTTGCTTTCCAGGATCAGGAGACTATTGCTACTTGGATACATTTGAAGGAACTTGTTCACATGATGAGGTCATAATCATTGATAATGCAGTTTATGGTAGAATGGCTAACAGCAAATGCTTGTCGAAAAGCCCTGGTCATGTCGGCTGCTTCAAAGATGTGAAGTACATATTAGATGGTCTCTGTTCTGGCAAAACATCCTGTGAGGTTCCCGTAATCCATCGAGATCTCATAGCAACAAGACCCTGTGAAGTGGACATCGCTTCTTACCTGACTGTGTCTTACAGCTGCTTAAAAGGTAAGAGTTTTAATATGTTCATCACCTTGCTCTTTATACACAAGATAGAATACAATACCTTGTTGTTATAGGAAGGGTTTTAAAACACATGTAAATCATTTTTTGAAAGTAGAAAATTGAAGGGATGTCAAAAATGCAGAATAGAATAAAATATGTATGAAAGACTTTATGACATTCATGACAGCAGTATATAAAACCTATTGTTTGCATAATAAATTCAACTCATCCAAACTTTCCAGATAATGTGTCAGATTCTTACTCCATCAATTTACTACAAAGATTCTTCTGTAAAATAACACTTATGCCATAATGCACCTTGTGTTACTGTAACAATAGGATGAAAACTGCTGCAGCATAACTTGTGTGCAATTTCTCTTTCATTCTTTGATCCAGTTTTAACAGACAGCAAAGGAGAATGTTCATCATTTGGGGCGATCTCAATACCCGCCGAAGAGGGCTACATCTCATCATCAATGACACACAACAAAGGCTCACCCTGCAAATACAAACTCATACCATCATCTGGGAAGCAACTGAACATTTCTCTTCTTAAATTCTCTTCTAATGGCAATAATGGAAACTCAAACAATCCGCCAATTTGTTATGAGACTATTACAATCAAAGAAGAAAGAAACAAGAAGACGATTCTGACTTGTCCGAGTGATGCGGCTGAGAAGTCAGTGTACGTGTCTAGTGGGGGAAGGACAGAAATAACATTTGGAAGTTCATCCGATCTGATCAATTATATTGTCCATTTCAAAGGTTGGTACATTAAATTTTGTATACAACTATTATCAATCAATTCTAATATGAAAATGTACAAGGACATGCCCTTACTCCTCAACATTGCTCTTTAAAAATCATGAAGATTACTGATTAGCTTGGAAGAAACTTACAGTTGACGAACATCAAGTGCTTACAGAATTGGACCAAAATGTTCCTTGTGAGGTCATAGCCCTATCCATGCCATGTTAAACTGTATGACGTGTAAGCAGTCAGTGACATCATAGCCTATACTTGCAATGTTGTGGCAAGCAATTTGATATGTCACTCCACACTCGTATGAGGTCACAAGTTGCCTAATGACAAATTGACACCTCATTTCAATGTATTTGATAGGACTTGTTGTGAAGTCATTGAGGCCCAGTTGCAGCAGAATGTAAGTACCGTAATATGGGGTGAATCGGGACAGAATTGGCCGTTTTTCTGTCATAGCATGGACAAAAATCAATCTAGAAGTCAAAATTTGGTGTCAAATTGTGTCTGGGCACAATGTCTAAGTACCCCTAGAAGCTTGAAATGATATCTCAAATTTCCAATGCTCAAGGTCCAGAAAACCACTGTCCCAATTCACCCCTTACTTTGGGGTGAATCGGGACAGTCCATTATTTCCACTATCAATACTCCCTACCTACTTTGAGTGATTGCTACTTGTGAAGAAATATTAGAAAACATGTTCAACATGCCAGAAAAAAATTTTGAGGAAAATCTGAAATCAATTTCTTTGATAATATGCAGATTTTAAAAAATATGATAAATGACAGAAAACTGTTATGAATTACAGTTTTCTTCTAATTTTTCTAGTAATTGATAATTCTGGACTAACATTATTGCAAATGATGCCACATTCAATAGTTTTCATCAAAAAGCTACGCCACTACACTTGAATGAAAATTAGTATGGTTATTTTGGTTAATCCGGAAATTTTGCCATTGACCTGGATTTGCACCCAGGACAGAACATACACCATCCCATATCTGGTCTTTATTTATGGTCTCCTAAACACACATTAGACAGATTTTAAAGTTTGCTGCAAGTTTGGTAGCTCTAGTATTTATACTTGAATTGGTATAAGCAAAGTTTTGACCACCTTGTAAAAAGACATTCCTGCAGCGCCAAGTTTAATGTGCTGCAGCTCCTCAATGCCTGCAGTTAGAAATACAAAATTCAACCACATTATGCTCTTGTATGTTTACTAAAAGTGTGCCAAAAATCAAATCCCTAAAGCAAGTAAAAATTGGTGCTTTTGAGCAAATAAAATGTCTCCCTGCTCTGTCCCGATTCACCCCAGTGTCCCTATTCACCCCATATTACGGTACTCGTCGTTCGTCTACTGTAAACCTGATTGCGGATATTTTTGCAATAAAATGGCTGGTAATTCAGCTATCATTTGTTTTCAAAATGTACAACAATTCTTTAGAGTATATTTTCAAGGATTAATATTTTAAAAAGCCTACATTAAAAGCAATTTGTAAAATAATTGTTACAACCTGTCGTCTTCTTTACAGCCATTGGATGCCAGAATCCAAAAGCTCCAAAGAATTCCCACATCAAGAGACAAGGAAATAAAGCCACTGTTATCTGCAATTCAACCAAAGATTCTTGGGAGGTTGAGTGTGAAGGAAATAACTGGAATGGTTTGGATAAAGAATGTTCAGGTGACAAATGAAAACTTATTTTTGTTTGTTCTCAAGTATCTAATCATAGAGAAGATGAGACCGGTAAAATGAAAGGGAGAAGCAGTGAAATCTTTGACAGTAATTCCTTTTGCCAAAAATCAGTGGATTTGAAATCTAGCTCAGGAAAAGACTTGTACATGTATCGGTTTTTCTTGATAATTTTCGACAAAAGCCCTATATTTTTCATGCAGAATCACAAATTTTGTGTGTGTGTACTTATAGGTTGAAATAACATAGAAATTAGATTTTAGAAAATGTGCAATGAAGCTGGTAAAATACTGACAAAATTCCAAGATTTTTAAAATTTTTTAACAAAAGATCAAATGTCTCAAATTGCTGTCCTGGAATCTGCTGGATCTACATAAATCTATTATTTACACAACAATAGAAGGTTAATATGGAACGTTCTCGATATATATATCATATGATTATGGGGACCAACTTTTGCCTTTACCTTACAGGTTGGGCATTTGCCAGTGTCATGAACACTGAAGAGGGATATCCATCTGGTAAGTGCACTGTAGTTAGAAATTGCTCACATTTTTCGTTGAAACTGTCATTGAAACTGGTGATTAGAATAATCATGTTTAATTTTTTGCAGGAATGCTACTCATCATAGTTATTGGAATAGCTCTTGGAGTTCTTATTGGTGGATTTCTCCTCTTTCTGGCCATTAATGCATTTAAAAGGTAGGTGTTCTTTGTATTATATATAAATTGCGTAAAGCTCAGTATTTTGACATATAAACTTTTACAATTATCGTTGATTCTCAAATTTCTAATCAGACACACTTTTAAAGATACATAATTCTCAACTTTTAAAGAACGTTTCTTTTCTTTTCAGGTACCATGGATTATTACCAGTCCAGCAAATTCAGAATCCCTCATATGAAAAGCCATTCTACAACCCAAACAAAACGGCCTACAATGACAGAACTATCCAACGATCTTCCATGATTTATGGAACCAATCGTCGTTCTTACCCAAACCGCCAGATGCCGCCACCTGTGCCCCCTCCACATGTGGACAATGCACAGATGCGCCCCCCATCAGAAATATCTGAAGCTAACAGACAGTCCCACATCTATGAGACACCTTTGTTTAATTCATTGTAACATTATCACTATGATTTAGATGTTATTTGATATTTCCAACTAATTGATAATGAAAGTTACCAATGATGTATCTTTTCATTTCAAATATACTACTGAACAATAACCTGGATTTCATCTTGACTCAATGCAAATATTGCATCTACGAGTTGGTAAATATTTGTCGATGAGTTGGCTCTCACGATTTTTCCTTTGTCTATGGCCTGGCTAGGGCCATACATGTGTCTGCTTGATGATTTTTCTACGACTTGGCATTGGACAAACAAAGTTGTCTAGGACTTGGTCAGTTTACTGATTGGCATGTCTACCAAATAATCCATTTATACACTATTGTTGCACATGACATTTACATGACAATATGATTATATTAATGCAAATATTTATGTGCATAATTGTATCATTTTACCTCAAATCTGTCAGATGTGCATATAATAATAATAGTTGTATATCTGTGCTGCATAAATGTAGATCTTAATAAAAATGATATAAAATTCAGAATTTTGTTTACAAGTGTAATTTAAATTTATAGCTTGATCATGATTCATGAAGCTGCACCTGTCCAGCATAATTGCCTTGTGGACACATTTTACCCCTCTTGTTCTGCTTGACTGATTCCATAGGATGGAGGTTGGGAGGGGGGGGGGGTTACAAGGCAGCTGAGGGGAGCAGGTGGTCCTTTACCCCTTCAGTTACCATGGTAATAAGCCATGGATGATGCTGGATCTCTATGCTTTAGTACTGGGACATAAAGACTGCACTTTAATTGCAAGAAAAAAATATATTTTTTGGCTATTTTATGATAATTTTGTAAGATTGTGCATGTGTGCAGATCTAAACTATAATGTTGAATGAATCTACACACTTGGTCATAAAAGGGAATAAATTCTTGGAGTGTCAGGTCTAACAATAAGGCGGTATTTAGATTGCTGGCAAATCCATAACAAACCATAAAAATATTGTGATCCTCTCTCTCAAATCCCGTCTAGCATTTTCACAAGGCCAAGAAAAAAGTTGTCTAAATTGTTTTGACCAAGAGTGTACAAAGTTTAAATGTATGAGTTTCTGGCATTTTTTATTTAAAAAAAAGTATAATCGAAAATTTGAAGAGCAGGTGAAACTTTATAATGCATGAATATGCAACTGTGAAATTATGCACCCTAGAATGGAACCTTTTAGTTGGTGAATTTAATATAAGTCACCCCTGGCCATTACAAAATACATGTAGGAATATTGATTAACTGTTGTAGGCTGATGTGAAGCTTTTTAAAAATTCCAATTTCATCTAAAAATGTGACTAAAGGATTTCATGCAAATGATAGGCTGGTGTCATGATAGGTGTTCAAGTTTAACGATCAACTTTCCTCATGGGCACGTTTGAGGCTGTTTGATTAGTCAAAGTTAGGTGATATGATTTGTCTTGAAAGATTTTTGAGGTGATGCATCAGCCCCTGGCTGATATATGCTTAGTACGTCATGTAACTCTATTTGGTGCCATTCGCCTCTGTATAGCTGAGTACAGGCTCCCGACAGGAGGCCAGAGGCCAAATCTGGAAAATCAGGTTGTGTTGAATCGTCATCAGATCGCGGACTAGTGTCTTAGTAAAATGCAGGGCAAATTTGCGGAACGATGGGATACGTAATTTCATAATAAAACGAGGATTGAAGTAACGGAACAGAACGCTTTTTGGGGGATCAGCCGTAATTAAATGTGGATTGGGTCAAATATGTGGAACAAGCTGAATTTGCTTTAAAAGTCGCCCCTATTTTTTTTAATTTTAATTTCTTGTTGTGCAACTGCAAGAACCAGATTCAAAGTCTTTGGTTTGCCAGACATGCAACACAGGCCTAAGTATTATGGGAGCAACCATCAGAAGTCAATTTAATCAAGGAAGGGGTATTGGGAGTGTTGCTTTAAATAAATAATTTCTTTCCCAGTTTCAGTGAAATAAATAAATTCTTTCTGGGCAGTCTTGAAATAAATAATTTCTGGTTGGGGTATTTCTTGCAGCCGACGAATGTTAAGTGCTCACAGAATTGCACTGGATTTCTTGTGAGTTTATATCCAGGGACCCTATCCCAGCCAATTTATTCTCTGTGAGTCATATGCAATTTGTGAAGCATGTCCTTTACTTTCAATGCTTTCAGAATAATTAACCCCAAGTATCAAATACAGTCACAATTAAGTTACTCAATGTGCATGGTACAACAACGTGGCAGCACTGTACATGTTGTACATGACTTCCTGTTTGATCAAAACATTGGCTTAGAGAAAGCACATGTTTCAGAAAAAGTCAATTCATATAAAATCAAATTGCTGTCAGTTGTAGAAAACACATAGAACTGGTGTATTTAGTCACTGTGGTCAAAGCCTATGCAAAGTGTAACCTTGAAACATCTATGATATTTGATTGACAGCCTTCAAAGTTTCATTGTGAGTAGGCAAAAAATTCTGTGTTGACATGGCCATAGGAGAATTTACATCTTACCTTTTCTATGAATGTGTATCCTACAATTTGTCCTGTTAGCAATTCCAAATATAGATATCCCATGCAATATAAATATAGTCCATGAACAATTCCATGTGGATAAATGGATGCACAAATACTCAAATTAGAAGTTCTTTGGCAAAAATTCCCTGGCTCTGTGAGCCTCTAACACATTTTCTTATGCTCTGACAATGTTTAAAGGGCCCTGTTACAAAATAGCAAGCTGGATTATCTTGTTAAGCATTGTTTGGCATTGACTGTTTGTTACAATCACCTGTTTCGAACCTCAGTTCAGTGGAGTGCAACAATGTCTCTGTGAATTCCATATGTGTGGTTGTGGGACCATGTCAATGGCAAATTGACGGTTTATTTCAATACAATGGACAGGTCATTGATGCCAACAAGCAGCTGAATGTAGGTACCCATCAATCGTCGACCGTAACATGATGTTTGAAATAATATTTTAGGATGTCACACGCTCAAGCTAATAATTACTGTCGCAATTACCATGAAATAAATAATTTCTCACCGAGGAAAACTCCCAGCCCTGAAGACTGTGGATTGCTACTGGAACATTTCTGCCATATTTGCATTGCTTCATGAATATAAGAATATGCATAACTTATTATATATATATAACTTAACAGCATTGTGATGGCACAGATCCCATCTCCTGCTTTTTTCAGTGGCATTAGCAATGTCATAGTTAGGAACATTAATTATACGTATTAGTTAGACACCGATTTGGAGGGTTCTAACATGCCTTTTTGTCAGTTATATCCTGCCCAGAGGGAGGGATCTAACTGACAAAAATTCATGTTAGAACTCTACAATGAAGTGTCTACCTGACTTAGACATCATATGCTTCTTTTGTTATACCTTTTAACTTATCTTTTTGCAAAATAAACAATAATCTGATTGATCATTTGCTGTTGTTAGCAGTGTTAATCCTTAACAGGGCACCAACATGCAAAACTGTCAGTTAGATACCAGCTTTTCTAGTGCTATAAGTGTATTAGTGATGTCTAACTCAAGACTGACATGTCTATCTTGGGATACGGAGGAGATGCAGCTGGGTCTGCACCTCACACTGGTTTAAAATCACTTGTGAATTTACGTTCAATTTCTTTTCACCCAATCCACTTAAGAAATCTCATGGTGTGATGAAGTTGTTGCCTTATATGGTTTGTTCCACCTAGATACTTATGCTGAACTGTCATCATGAATTGATTGAATCTGATTATAAAAGCCACATTTTGATTTATATCTGCCAAGGTTCTTTAATATGAATAGATGTGGCACATTTTGCTCAATTCAAAGGGGTTTAAAAAAATTAAGGAGTAATTAGAGAGCTTTGCACAAATAGACAATTGAATACAATGAATGAAAAAAGTATTTTGGAGAAAAATTTATTGTAGGCTTGGCAAAATTCATACCCGTAACAGATATTATGAGGTTATACCATGGGTAGGTGCAGTACGTCCCCGGTATACTCCCCGAGACTCCAGTATATTCCCGAGACCCGAAGCAAATGATCAATCAGAATTTAATAGGTCTGGTGCTTTCAGGTCCTGAGATATAAAATAAAACGGCCATACAACTAAAAAAAACGTTGACTCAAATCAGTGATTTTATGCTTGAAGTGAAAATTCTTGTTTCAGTTATGATTTTTTTGTGGCAACAGTTATTGAGATATCATCTTGAAATTTTGGATTTGTAATATATACTATATGTTTAACATTAATCTTTAATTTTATGCATCTAGGTTGATTAGATCTAGAGAAATAAAATAAAACGACAATGGAATGCAGAAAAACGTTTCTGAAAACATTGAATCACAGTGCTGAAACTGCACTAAAAAACAGAATTTAACATTAATACTTTGTCATGTGTTGTGAAATATTGTCTAAAACACGAAAATGAAATAAAAAAGGGTCCTCATCCCGATGGAAATTAATATAAATCAGTATTTGTACAACTAATTAATTTTGGTAAAACTAAATGAATTTACCGAAAATCGCTTTGGAAAATTTTCTGTACCGAATATAAAGTCAAAACTGCATCATTCCCATGCAATATTTTCTTCTGGATCTAATACTTCAAACCGCTTCTCTCTAGCCCTACTAGATCCAGTGCAAATTGCAAAAGAGTGAACGAAGCTTGTGCTTTAAAAATTACAAGAAAAGATGATGAAGCAGCAGGAGAGATTGTGACGCTATACCTACAGGCTTTCTGTGGGTGTGTCTAAATGCAGCTCTCTCATTGGCTGTTTTCAGTATATTCCCTGCAAATTAGGGAGTATACTGGTCAGGTGACCATATACTGCTTTTTCTCCCCGATACTGACTTTCTCCCTGCTGTATTGCCCTGGGAAAATCACAGTATCGGGGAGAAAATGTGCCTAGACATGGGATAAAATTGTTATATATATGTTTATGACCAATAGTAATTTGTCTTTAACAAAACCTTACTTTTAAAGGTGACAGCAAAAGTTCTGCAGTGACATTAACCTTTTGCAGATGGACTAGACCATTTTGTGAATCAGCTGCATTTATTTTAAAATGTACCATAACATTGTTTCTTGATGCTGGGGCTTATATTCCACTCTGTTCCACTACACAATCAACTTAAGTCTATATTTAAGTATATATTCATTTAAATATCCATATAGATCTCTTAATATAAGACATTCTCGTGTAATATTATAAGCATCCATCCTGTGTTATTTTGACTTCTCTTCTCCTCTCTTCTCTTCATTGACCAACAGCAGCAGCTCCAATATTGATTTGTTGTGAGGCTACTGGCTGCCCTCAATCCTGCATAGGTAATGAGCTCTGCTTGAATATATAATGAGCTTGGCCACCATCACAGGCTGCAGGGGCAGCAATAGCATCATTGGGGTGAATCATTGTTTAGTCACAACACAAAGTAGCCATGGAATAATTGAAGGAAATACTGATTCTCTCATATATATTTACTTTGAAGGCTTCTTTATTTGACACATTGACTGCATCAGGTAGGTGTTTCTGGAACTTTTCTAAAACATGGACATAACATATATAATTATTTGAAATATTGTGAAAACATTGCTTTGGTCAGTGAATTTGGATGTGCTTGCATTTTCAGCCCAATCTGCACAAGATGAAATCCATGGCATTAATAGAGCAATTTCTGATGGTTATTATGTTCATACTACAAATGGTATTTGTAAAAGGACAGATACACAATAAAGGTAAATTGATTTACATATTATTTGCATTTATGGCAATCAAGTGTCATTATCAATATGTAGTAAGTTACTTGAATACAACCCTTTTGTTTTGAATTTGTAAGATAGGAAAATTAGTATGTGCGTACAAGACAAATCATAAAAATGTCCTGCAATATATTGTAAAACATTTCTTTTAATTCACCCAGGTACAAGAGATTACTGTCTACTGGACAAATTCAACCCTCAGTGCAAGGAAAACGAAGTCATCATCATAAATTCAGCATTATTTGGCAGGATGAAGAATAATCCATGCATTTCCAAAGACATTGGCCAAATGGGTTGCTATGCTGATGTTAAAGAAATTTTACAAGGGTTTTGTGGAGGAAGAAGAACCTGTGATGTGGTATTAAGTGGTCCTGCTCTTTTGTCTACAAGACCATGTGGAGGAAATTATAATCTGTATATTACAGTGTCCTACAGCTGTCTTCAGGGTATGATACATTTTATTTGAGTAGCTGTTAAGCAGGAAATTTTTTAATTCTTTGGACTTGTGTTTCGCCCTTTTGAAAAGTTAACTAAACCAGTTTTAATTTTCAAAATGTTTATTATTACATAAGAATTCTGGAAATTTGGAGAATTGAACTTTTTTGTTCCAAATTTACATAGGCGGATGTGAGAGTAGGGGGTCTACTGGTCTAGACATTCCTTTTTGTCAAATTTAAACCACAGGCAAAAGTATGCTCTTCCACCAGCACTGGGCCCCTCATTTCAGCCTTCCTGCATTTGCCTTTAAGTTACTTCTTTCAAAAAAGTTTGACATATTGTCATTTTCCTTTCAGTTCATGGAGCTTCCTCACAGAAATGTTCAGGAACCGCACCACCTATCAGTTCTGACACTGGATATTTAGCATCAACCGTTGCCATAGAAACAAAGAAAGGAACTTCTCAATGTCCTTGGAAGATTAAGTCAAAATCAGGTCAACAACTGAACATCACAATTCAAAGATTTGCCAACATCGCCTCGCAGAACAAAGGCTCAAATCCTCCAGTGTGCCATTCAGCTGCTTCTGTCAGAGAATCAACTATTGTCAAGAATGTCTTGTTGTGTCCAAGTGATGCAAAGAATAAATCGGTCTACATTTCCAAAGGTGACCAGATTGAATTGGTCTTTGCGGAGGACCAGGCACTGAGTGGAGCTGCGTATCTCATCCATTACCAAGGTTAGAAGAGTTTTATGTTGTTTATTATACATGTATAATATAATATGTTTCCCCATAGAAATGATACAGGGAATGACTTCTATAATGTGTTCTTCTGTCTTATCTATAATTATCATCAGAACTGGTAGCATGGATCAGTTATCATGATTATATTCTTTAACTGCCAGAAGTCCGATAAATTAAAAAAAAAAGTGTCATCATAATTTTTGATACCTTCAACAGATGCGTAATGCCATGTAATACCAATTTTATTTTCTTCAGCTGTTGGTTGCAAGAATCCAGTGGTTCCAAAAGGCACCAGTTTCGAAAGAAAGGGAAATTCGGTGGCTGTTCATTGCAACAATAGCAAAGTTTCGTGGGAATTGCATTGCAAGGATAATGAATGGGAAGGTGAAGAGAAAACATGTTCAGAAGGTACATAAGATTATATTGTGTCGAGTCTTATATATTTTCTCCCAGGTTCTGTACATCATTCTCAGCAGCAATTATGTGCAAATTTATTAGGAATCTGCTCTCAGAGTGCTGATCTGTATTGGAGTAGCAATGGTGCAAAAAAATTTAAAATTATTTCATAATATTAATTTATTGTGTTTGATCTGGGGAGACTACAAAAATGTTGAAACTTTACTAAATTCATCAAATTATGTGTGCTTTAAAATCCTTTCAGCCATAAAATTATCACAATCAACCTTTAGGCCCATGGGTTTATACCACCTGACACCCTCCGAATCCTCCCCTGCAGATGTATACTGAAGAATTTTTTTAATTTTGATATTGCTTTCCAGGATGGGCATTCGCAAGTTCCATGACATCAGATGATACTCCTCCTATGGGTAAGTGGTTTTGTTTGAAGAAAGCAAATTAACTTTGCAGTCAACAAATGACAAGTACTTTCATTCAGCCGCAAGTGGACATTGATAACTAAACTTCGCACATTTAAACTCTTTAAGACAAGATACTGTCTGGAACCATATCTAAATTTGAATCTCCCAAAGAAAACATACGCTAATATTGCAAGATTCAGATTAAGTTCTCACAATCTAAAGATTGAGACAGGAAGACATAATATACCCAAGACCCCGATAGAGCTTAGAAAATGTGACAAATGTGACACAGGTGACATTGAAGATGAAATACATTGCCTTTAAGTGTGCAACAATAACACTGCTCAGAGAATAGAACTTGTAAATAAAGCAAGCAGCATAATCCCTAATATCTATGATCTTGATAGCATACAACAGTTTAAAAATCAACCCTCGTGAGCACCCAGAACTGGGCTTAGAGGGCTGCACTTACCATATCTATCTATCTAAAATGCTCATGTCAAATAAAAGCCCTGACATAATACATGCTGTTGGTTCTTTTCTCAATAAAATAATGTGAATAAAATCTAAAACTTCTGTGCCTCCTTGCACTTTACTTTCACCGGTGCTGCTGTCTATGTCGAGATATATATCCTCACTTTGCTTTTATTGACTTTTGTGCAATAACACATATGAAACTGGGACCAATGTGCATATTTCATGAACTATGAAAGACAATTTTAAATGAGCTGCGAAACCTGTCATTTATTATGATATGACACTAGATTATGTTTGGTAGCATAGAATACTGTAGATGTAGATTTGAATTTTTTGAATTTTCGATTTTTCAATTCTTGATTGACACATGTATCTGTATTTGATATTTCTGTTTGTCATTAAAGCTTATATATATGATAACCTCAGAACTGGCCCTATCCAAATGTTTCATTGAAATGAACTGTCACTTTGCCTTTCAGTAACTTGTGACCTCATTGACACTCTGTTGGTGACTTGTATTGATAGCTTTGAAAGTATAGGAAAGTATAGGATATGACCTCTAAAATTGCTTATGAGTCATAGAGAATAACATGGGATGGACAGGGATATAACCTCACAAGGAACATTTCAGTCAAATTTTTAAAGTTGTTGACATTAGTCGACTTGAGCAGAAGAAATGATACAGTGGTCCTTGCCTTACGAAACTCCCTTTTATAACAGCATCTCACCTTGCTTGATATTAATGCATTGTTGATGCTTTTCAGGCATGCTACTGATTGTTGTTACTGGAATAGCACTTGGAGTACTCATAGGTGGATTTCTGCTCTACCTGGCTATCAATGCATTCAAAAGGTAAGACTTATCACTTCAATCAGCCCTTATGTGTGGTAAAAACTCAGCTCAGAGGACTGCATTTTGCATACCAACTTACTTTTTACTCGTTTACTAGATATCTTCCTTCAAATCAAAATTTGATTAAATTTATAATCAAACGCCTCTTACTGATTTGTTAATTACATAATTATTTTCTCTTTACAGATATCATGGACTACTACCAGCCCAACAAATTCAGAACCCCTCATATGAAAAGCCGTTCTACAACCCGAACAAAATGGCCTACAATGACCGAACCATCCAACGATCTTCCATGATTTATGGAACCAATCGTCGTTCCTACCCAAACCGCCAGATGCTGCCGCCTGTGCCCCCTCCACATGCAGACAATGCACAGATGCGCCCCCCATCAGAAATATCTGAAGCTAACAGACAGTCCCACATTTACGAGACCCCTTTATTCAATTCTTTGTGATAATAATTTTGTGACAATCTATGTTTGCTTGTATATTTAGCATGAAACCAGTGATCTGTGTTTATGTATATTGATACTTCATGGCTATTAGCTATGTCAATTACATATAGGTCAAATTTCGGGTTCGATCGTGTAGTTGATAGGCAATGAAACACTGTATAAAAAGCCATTACTTGCTTGATGTAAGTTGAATTTCAAAGCTAGAATTTTAATTAAGTTGTATTGAATAAAGAGTATAAACAGTTACATCATTGAATGTCTGTAACTTTTATTAAATAAACATACATGCGGATATTAGAATTTTGTTCTTCCTTTCAAAATGTCTGACCAGGAACATACTGTAGTGAGAAAATTTGGGATCACATGCCTCCTTAAAGTGCTTAACTTCCTAAGAGAAATAATATCAAATTTTTTTATAAGCATAGTAGGCCTATCACTTTGGAAAAGAAATTCTTTTGAAAAGTTTGAAACAATTTAAAGGATAAGAACAATCAATTATCATTCATGTGTAGCTACCTTGGACCACAGGGGTTTTTGCACCAATATTTTTGTTGTTTATATATATATAATTTAAATCGAATTCACCATTTTATGTTGAGATGTCAAAGTCTTAAACAGACAGCAACTGAAGTGGCAATATACAAGCCTGGTGTCAATGAATAATGTAAAGAGCTACACTGTAAAATTTGAAAACTGAGTTGATGCAATAATTTGAGCTGTCTGAGAATGTTAATAATTTTCAACCTATGATAGCTCAATCCTATAAGTTGTCAAGGTATGATAGCTCAATGCTGCAAGTTGTCCAAACAAATCATAACATTAAGCTGTGAAAACATGAAAGCTTCAGTTGTTGCAGATAGCTTGACATCTCAGTCATGCCACATATAGCGCCATCTATAACAAGCACTTCTCATAAGACTGCATTTAGTTTTAAATAATTATTTACTTACAAGAAAAAATAACATTTATATTACGCTATCCCAGAGAAAAAATGAGGAGCACACCACTTTATCTGGTTACTTTTTTTATTTTTATCTCTCTTTAATTAATTTGTTGGAGTAATTAGATGCATGCTTTCATACGTCAACCAACATTTCCAAGTCAGAGTGTGTTCAAATATAGGCTTCTAGCACTGTATACCAACTGAGATGAGCCACAGGCCATTGGGATTTATTCACAAGAAATTAATTTTTAAATCTCCTTGTGATGCAATGGTCTTTGTTGAATGCATCTTGGGCCTGTCCATGATTTGCTGAAATGAAGCATACTGGATCAGGTCGATCCCCTTGAGAGATCAAACAATATTTCGGGATTACTGCCCATATTCATAAATAACTCTATAAGACAGGTCACACAAATATAAATGAAAAACAACTAAAAATAAGTCAACACAGCTCAACATTTTGAGTTGTGTCAGCTTGGATCAATAAGTCAACAAAACTCAATATTTTGAGCTGTAAGTCAACACAGCTCATTGTTTTGAGTTTTCTCAGCTTAAATACCTTAATCAACATGGCTTAGTATTTTGAGTTATCTCAGCTCAGTATTTTGAGTTATCTCAGCTTAAAACATTAATCTATGTTAGCTCAATCAACTTGTGCAACCATCTCACTCAATCAATTGAGCTGAATCAGCGAGTCCGATTTTACAGTGTAGCATGACGCCCAGTCCTTGTTATGTGAAAGTTTCATGGAACTGCAGCAAACAACAGCTGCAGGGTTGACTAGTGAATTTGTGGTTGATTTTCTGGGCAATCGGGGAATAGAAGCTGTTTCATGGCTTCTAGCACTCAGGGTAGCCAATTTGAAAGATTAGGTTGAAGAAAACCCCAAAAATTGGTGACCGGTTAAAGGAACATATTTGATGTAACAGGCCTTTCAACTCACTTCAATTTGCAGCCAATGGCCACAATATTTCGCATTTATTCCCTGCATCACAACTATTCACAGCAGCTCTCACCATGGTTTTTTGGCATATTTCAAGCTGGCTGGTGAGAAGCAGCCGATTATGATGGCAAGATATTAAAAGACCTTTCTAGGAAAATACAGATGATATGAAGTAAATTAGAAAATGTTTATTTAAGCAAAACTGACTTCTGAGGATGATGATAAAGTGTTTTAGCATTTCCATCCCTTGAATTGACAACCGGAGAGGTTTTGCTAGCATATTTGTAAGGAAGTCATGAAACATATTCTATTCCCATTTCAAGCTTTTTCACACTTTTCTGGCTTGAAACTGCTCCCATTGGGCAGGAAGATGTCCTAAATGCATGCAATTTTCGCTGGATGTTTGGGAGATATTGGTGATTAACCGAGACCATTTTTGCGGATGTCACGACTAACAGAAACATGTGTAGATTGACTTCAATTGAATATTAGGTTGTTTATGGTGACTTCCCTTTATATTATATATATATTTGTATCTTACACAAAGAAAATATGTGCAAAAGCCCCTATGCCTTGGACTAGGGTTGAGTGAAAATAACCTTCATAATGAAAGCATTTTCTGTTTTCCATAATTTTCCACAAGAATTGTTGTATAATGCTGATCTCATCAGGTATGTACTTACATGTACACATTATACAGTGCAGAATGATGTAGGTACGTATGTTGAAATAACTCTCAATCAAAAATTCAGAATACATAATAAGAGATTCAAGAGAAAGGCTCAAAAATGAGGAAGAGCACTGTATTCCATGATGCTGCTGTATTAAATTTATGAAAACAAAGCCCACTGCAGCAGCTGACATTATTGATTTGTTGTGAGGCTGGTGGCTGCCCTCAATCCTGCATAGGTAATGAGCTCTGCTTGAATATATAATGAGCTTGGCCACCATCACAAGCTGCAGTGGCAGCAGCAGTAGCATTGTTTGTAGTGACTCAGAGGAAGGCTGCTAGTAGCATCTATCTACAATGTGAGGGTTAAGCATTTTGGATTTTGGTTTTGTTATGGTAAAAGCAACAGAGGATACAAGATATTCACCTTATCATACCAAGATATTATAGTAGGTAAGTAATATTTTTGGTAATTATTGACTATAGTTTGCTGGGATTTAATTTTTAATGTACTCTCTTATCATAAATATATGTTGAATGTTGAATTATTGAAGGTATGGAGTCATTCAATGTTTTTGGACAAAATTAGATCTATGTATTTTGTTGTTATTGACATCTATAAATATCGCTTTTGATACAGATGTAATTTGTAATAAGAGGTAGTGAAATAAAATATACCATGTCAAACACAGAATTTATGCAAACGTTTCTCTGAGATAATATAATCCTGCATTGTCATGCATTGGATATTTCTTTATGTGACTGACTGTGTACATGTCAATGTGATCTTACAGGCATACACTCAAAATGGATGTCTTCCTTACCTGCATTGGACTAATATTATTTTGCATTGACATTATGAATGGATACCTTCACAACAAAGGTAAACAATTTCAGATTTAATGTAAATTATTGTAATATATGTTAAGGTGGCTCGCTACTCATGGTGCGTCAATGGCGGCGTCACCATAGCAACAGCAGCCTGCTGAGCTCTGTGGACTGCTTTTTTGGTTTTTTATGATTCAGTGCGACTGCCGCTTCGTTTGTCATTTGCGTCACTTCTATTAGGGTTAGAAACTTCTGGTTTGAAGCATTAGATGCGCTATGAACAGCACTATAACATGCCAGAGATTCAGCTTTATGGTCCGAATAGAAACTTTTTACACACGATTTTTGGCAAGCAGGTCTAATTTCTAAAAATTGACTTGGAGATATAAATAAATTTCTATCTCAATTTCTATCGCGGTAGCAAACCTTCTCTTATGCATTTTATTGTTCCTAACAATATTTGGAAATTAATGAAAAAAAAAAGAGAAATCCTATCCCGTCAGTTTTTTTTAGCGCCATGGTTTATAAAAAAAATTAAAATTGTCAAAATCAAAACTTTTATTCCGAGCCCCTTGGAAAGTCCCTTAAACTAAATATATCTCTTTGAAATTGCAATCAGCAGTTCCATTGAAGTTTCTTCTTTAATTTCATGTTTCATTTCATAATATGGGATGCATGACCACTGAATGGCAGGACAAACTTCACAGAAAGAAAGATAAGAAAAAAATTGAGTTTTTCAGGTTTGCGTGGACTGACTTTCTTGTACATAACCTCAAATATATTGAAAAAAAGACTGGTTGCAACCACTTTTTTTTACATATCCTTGCTATAAACTATATTTTTGATCATTCTAAACTATTTTTGAGAAATCCTATCTTAGAAAGTTCACGGGTATCGAGCCACCTTAAAGATATTTGCTTTCTATTGAAAAATAGTCCTGAATATAGATATTGTACAATTATTGACTGGTTATAAGGGCACTAGTGTAACATATTTGTACAGAGGAAATGAGAAGTACTACCATTTCCTGTAAATGAATGTTGAGGTGAACCAGTTTTACAGTTTATCATGTCAGAATAGTACATTTACTTGAGAAATTCTTGAATTACGACAACTAAAATTGATATTTTGAAATCATTTTTGCAGGTGTCAGAGACTATTGCTTGCTGGATAAATTCAACCCCAAATGTAAAGAAAATGAAGTCATCATCATTAACTCAGCATTATTAGGAAGGATGAAGAATAACCATTGTATCGCTGGAGACAATGCTCAAATAGGCTGCTATGCTGATGTGAAAAGTATTGTGGAAAAGTCTTGCGCTGGGAGGCAGTCATGTGATATGGTTCTAGGAGATCCTACTTTACTTGCAACAAGACCATGCAGACAAGTCTTCAACCTTTACATGACTGTTTCATACAGTTGTTTGGAAGGTTGGTGATATACCCGTTTTCAATATATGCCATAGATTTGTAAATTTTTGTAACTGCTTTGTCCCATATTTATCTTAGTATCATTGGGAGCATATTGCATAGTGAATGTTCTCATCACATTACCTTAGAATTGTCTTCTATAGATGCTAGCATTATTGATTAACCAATGGAATGACTTTAATTGCATTGAATTGTTGCATAAACAAATAGAAATTGAAAATGAAAAACAGTTATCTTTCTGTGAGCTCAGTTAATATTTTATATCAAAAACAGCTCTTATTATTTCATGGTAACTCGGGCTGTAATTTTGTTGATTCCTAAATCAAGCTACATGTACACCTTCTTTTGAAATGCCACCAATAGAAACAATTTATTTCAAGACTGCTCATAAAGAATTGATTTATTTCACCACAACTAAGCAAGAAATTATTAATTTAAAAAAAAGAAGACTAACCCTCCCCCCCCTCGGATAATAAATGTTCTCATCCTGAGAGAGTTCACCCCACACAATGAAGAGACAAATCATGTTACAGCTATGTTTCTTTTTTCTGCAAAAAAAGTATTATGTATTAATATTCATCTTGTTTCTTATGAATAAATTACTTGTCTGCCTGTATGTCTGTCTATTGCTGTCAAATGTCATATATTATTAGGATGAAATGCTTATTTATCATTATCCAAAATCTTATTTACAGTGCATACAGATAACCCAGGAAGATGCCATGGGAAAAACCAAGATGTCATTACATCGGACAATGGATATTTTGCATCTACTCTAAAGGATGATTCTGAAAAAGGAATTCCGCAATGTCCATGGAAACTCAAGTCCACTTCAGGTCGTCAATTCAACGTGACAATCCAGAAATTCCCTTCTGGCCCAAACAACAAGGGCTCCAATCCACCAGTTTGTCATTCTGCAGCAATGATTAAGGAGAAGACTACAACTAAGAACATTCTTCTCTGTCCAAGTGATGCTGTTAACAAATCAGTTTATCTCTCAGAAAGTGATGAAATTGAATTGACATTAACAAATGATGGAAATAATAAGGATTTTATATTCTTGATGCATTACCAAGGTATGTTCAATTTGTCAGAGAATGTGAAATATACTCCTAAAACACGCAATAATGATTCCCACTCTCACATTATCTAACAATTAAAAACATTTCTGAGTTCAACAATTGAATACAAAAACAAGATAAAAATTTGTTTATCAGAATATTAAGATCAAAGGTAGATATAAAAAAATAAATTTTCTAATTGATCAAATTTATATTTCTTTGTCATTAATCTTCAGCCATTGGGTGCCAAAATCCAGTTGTCCCAAAGGATACCCATTTCAGAAGGAAGGGAAACCAGGCAACAGTCATTTGCAATGAATCAGAAACAAGTTGGGAATTGAATTGCAAGGAAAATGAATGGCTGGGAGAGGAGAAAGACTGTGCAGTGGGTGAGTAAATGGAAACCAGACATTTAAGTCTGCAATGAAGAAGAGTGAGGGTCTTTACCAAAGTTAAAACAAAACCAGTTTGGTACTTCTTTACATAAAATGCAAAAAAAAGGTTCATCTTTCATTCCAAGAGAACACACATATATATTCTTTATGTGGCAAATCAGTCACCTTTTGTGTTAAATGGATGTGAATGACATCACTCCCACTGAATTATCATGAAGTTCCCCGAATTTCGGCGGTTATATTGTCATTGTCAGTTAATACACTTGTTAAAAAATATTTTTCCTTTTGTTACAGGATGGGCATTTGCCAGTGCAATGGGGCAGGACGAAGCTCCACCTTTAGGTAAAATCAAATAATGTGATCAAATTAGCATTTCGAGAAAACTTTTCTGACAAAACACCATTTGGAATTTCTTGACTTCTCAATTTAATGAAATCTCCGTTGATTTAACTTATGTATAAATATGTTATCAGTATTAACTAAACGAACTGTTTTATGTTATTTTTTTTCAGGAATGCTTTTAATTATTGTGACAGGCATTGCACTTGGAGTATTGATTGGTGGATTACTCTTATATCTTGCAATTAATGCATTTAAAAGGTAAGATCTTAATTTGCAAAAAAAACATAAATAGGCCTATTAAACGAAAATGTGTAATGGGGATAATTAATGTTTCAACGTGTTACACTTCTATTCAGTGAACTGTAGCATTTGCCTTCAATGTATTTATTATTCAAGACATCAATTGACACATTTGAACTATTTTTCAGGTATCATGGACTACTACCAGCCCAGCAAATTCAGAACCCTTCATATGAAAAGCCGTTCTACAACCCAAACAAAATGGCCTACAATGACAGAACCATCCAACGATCTTCCATGATTTATGGAACCAATCGTCGTTCTTATCCAAACCGCCAGATGCCGCCACCTGTGCCCCCTCCACATGCAGACAATGCACAGATGCGCCCCCCCTCAGAAATATCTGAAGCTAACAGACAGTCCCACATCTATGAGACTCCATTGTTTAATTCTTTGTAATTATGTTATGTATTATTATATAATATTTTCATTGCATGAAAACTGTCTGGATTTTGAAAAAAGTTGGTCTTCAAATGTGTAGAGTACATTGTTATTTCAACTCGCTGTTTCTGATAAAACTGATGTAAATTTGAGGTATGAATAGTAAAGTAATAAAGTCAATAAATATAAATACACTTTATACACTGAACTTGTGATGAATCTGTATTAGATATATGAGGCATAATTGTTACATTTATTTAAATAAACATAATATTATTTAAGATGATGATGCCATTTTCTAAGTGAGTTTTGAATATAATACTTGAAATTCCTCAAAACCCATGCCAACAGAAGGCATATTTATTTTTACATTATTTCATTAATTAAGGACATAGAAGTATCAGATGCTACCGTAACATTTATCAATTAAATTTTAAAGAGCTTTAATTTTAAATTTATTATATACATTACATAATTATAAATCTCAATTCCTTTACAACAGACAATTAACACGGGGTAGTAAACAATAAATAACTTAGATAACTTATAGTAGGCCTATCAATAATAAAGCCTAGAGATGAAAACCACTGACGTTGACAAAAACAGTATCACAGCAAAATTATCAAATCAGTCACATGCGAAGAAGAGATTATCTATTGGGGGGCAATGACACTGCACTGTTGGGCAAATGGAGCTTTCAGCCCAAATTTCCCAGACCCATAGCTAAAGTTTTAAATATCAGTTTATAATATAGCCAGAATTCTAGGAGGGAGGGGGTATATTTGCCCTCTCCTCCTGCCCCCTATCTCCTCTTTTTAATGTAAGCAGCAAACAGGTAAGACAAAATGCTGCATCATGCTATCCAGGAAGTAATGAAATTCCCTGTAAAATTCTAAAATTTTAGTTACAACATAATAGTCCTCAGGTCTTCTATCAATATATACTATTTGAAACAAATAAAACTGAATATCCTCTAGAATTCATAATATAGCTAAAACAAAAGAACCTTCTTCATTCTGTTGCTGCAGAGTATGCAGCCAACAAGTTTAATGAACAATGCTTCACTGCAGCAGCTGAAGTTATTGATTTGTTGTAAGGCTGGTGGCTGCCCTCAATCCTGCATAGGTAATGAGCTCTGCTTGAATATATAATGAGCATGGCCACCATTTCTGGCTGCAGTGGCAGCAGCAATAGCATTGTTTGTAGTGACTCAGAGGAAGGCTGCTAGTAGCATCTATTTGCAATGTGCAAGTTATGTTTTCTAACATTAGCTGCTTAGCAGTAAAAGGAATATAAGGGATACAGGACATTCGCCTAACTATATGAAAAGTAAGAAAGGTTAGTAGTATTCAAGTATTTTTTTGTATATTTAGGCTCATAGCTTGATGGGGCTGAGCTTATTACGTTTATATTTACAAGACTTGCAGTCACCCTTGTACTCTACTGTGTTTTGTTCTTTTTATGGTTAGGCATGCATGATGTGATTAAATCAAACTATTAGACATTTATAAAGACATTGAAGGGTTTACTCTTTAGTTTTGACTGTATATTAAATAAATATTATGATGTGCATCTACTATATTCGTGTAATTGGTCTGCATATTTCACAGAAATTTTATTAATGGTTTCTTGCAGACAAATTTAAGAGATGGACTTGTTACTTACCTGCCTTGGCCTACTATTCTTCTGCATTGCAGTAGTTAATGGATACATTAATAATAAAGGTAAACAATAACTAGATTAACGTTAATTGATATCTAATTAGAATGTCAAATAACAACTAATTAGTAATGTCACATAACGACTAATTAGTTTATTGTTTTAAATTATTCAAAGCACCTCATACAGTTCAGAATGCTTGGTGAACTATTTGAAATTTTACGGAGAATAAGTTGTTCTTGGTCCCAGGTATATCCATGATATGTTGTATTATTGTTCACTGAGACTTACATTTTTGATTGATAAGATGTTTCAACCTCTCTGCTTAAGGTCTTGTTCACTTTTGAGTGAAACAGGATGGCTGCTGTTGTTTGTCGCTGTCCAAGCAGAGAGGTTGAAGTGTCATATCAATCAAAAATATAAGTCTCAGTGAACAATAATACAATTTATTATTTGAAATTTAATCTTCATTAGATGTCAGCAACCAAGTGGACAGCCAATTTAACAAGTGTAATCTCAAATGAAGTATGAAATTTTTAGTAAATCACATGGTATCTGAACAGTTTTAAAATTGTGATGAATTCCTCAGCAAGCTTAAAGTTCTGCCTGTACTTGATAATTCTTGGCTGATGTATTCGAAACATATTAGTTTGTTATGCCAAAAGTGTCTGCATGTTCAAAGTACTACAAATACTCAAGAATACAAGTACATTTGCATTGGCGTCAGCCTGCCATACATTTGTGTTGTTGCAAATGGAAAGTGTAAATATCACTGCATATATACACTATATGTTCAAATTATTGTCAATAAATACTTACTACTAATGCTTTGCTGATTTATTTCAAAATTATTTTTTGCCAGGTGTCCGAGACTACTGCCTGTTTGACAAGTTTAATCCGGAATGCAAAGACAATGAAGTCATCATCATAAACTCAGCATTGTTAGGAAGGATGAAGAATAACCATTGTATTGCTGGAGACAATGCTCAAATAGGATGTTTCTCTGATGTGAAGTCAATTCTGGAAAGTTCTTGCTCTGGAAAGCAGTCTTGCAACCTGGTTTCAGGAGACCCAACATTACTTGCCACCAGACCATGCGGCCAGGTGTTCAATCTTTATATGACTGTTTCATACAGTTGTTTAGAAGGTTTGTAGTTTTGTCTGTAATATTCCATAGTTTTGAAGAATAATTATTATCTAGTCAAGGTAATAATGTCAGTTATAATAGCTTCTAATATTGAGATGAGTAATAGGACTCATCAAAATCAGTTTCAACTTTCTAGAAAGTACATTGGAGCAATGTCAATCATCACTTGATTATGTGATACAATGAAACCTTTTCAAAATAACGCTCACAATGCAAGATCAAAATATAATAGTAGAATACAACCGGAATATTTGCATTGATTGATGTATTTCTATGTACCAAAACTGATACTAGAACTCACATTCATAATTATTTTATTGTTTTCAGTCCACAAAGATAGACGAGGAAGGTGCCATGACAAAAATCAAAACATCATCAAATCAGATAGTGGATATTTTGCATCAACTCTAAAGGATGAAATTAACAAAGGAATTCCACAATGTCCATGGAAAATCAAGTCATCTTCAGGACGTCAATTCAATGTCACAATCCAGAAATTTCCTTCTGGCCCAAATAGCAAGGGCTCTAACCCACCAGTGTGTCATTCAGCAGCAACTATCAAGGAGAGAGAAACAACGAAGAACATTCTGCTCTGTCCGAGTGATGCTGTTAACAAATCGGTTTATCTCTCAGAAAGTGATGAAATTGAATTGACATTCACGAATGATGGAAGTAATGATGATGTGGTATTCCTCTTTCATTATCAAGGTGATCTTTCAAACATTGTCATAATATCTTAATAATATTTATATCCCAATTAATGTTAAAACAGCATGCTTTGTCGAGTTTCAGAACCAATTTTTTAAAATTTTAACATACACTCTTGATGCTCAATTACTGCATTGGAAGGATATTGTCTAGACAGAATTTATTGTTTAAAGGTCACAGAGAGCACACCGTTGTGGTAAAGATAACAAAATTGTTGATAAATGGGAAAAAACTTAGTTTCGAGTCAGGAATCACGCTTGAACAAATTACCTGGAACTAGGTTGCAGTCCTTGTCATATTTATGTGGAATGAAGTGTGGAATCAGAGATGACTCTATTCTCCAGCATTGCAATATACATATGTAAAGTAACCTGAAGCTCTGATTTAATTTTAAACTGGGTCAGATTCCAGGGCATCTAGCCGATGTAAAACTGAGCATCACAGTTAAGGCTCAATGTCAGAGTGAAAATTGGGTCTGGAAAGACCCATGGATGCAACTTGGACATCACAGCCTGCCAGCCGATGGGCTGCCAGAACCAATATGCATTACATAATTCATGTGTTTAAACAAATTCTCAAATATGACGAGGACTGTAAGCTCAACTGCTGAAGGTAGCAAAGCCTTTACCTCTTGCAAATCACAAGATATGTAAATCAATGGTAAAATCCTCTCTACGTCTATTATGAAGATATTTCAACAATTAGATAGGAGAGTTGGCTACTTTGTAGTGTCTGCTGCTTATGGCAGATATACAATGTATGTATTTTATAAATGCTCAGATCCACATCAAATATATATCTTTTATCAGTATAATGATTAAAATTATCATGTTTTACATTGCAGCTGTTGGGTGTCCAAATCCAGTCGTACCGAAGGATACCTACTTCAGAAGGAAGGGGAACCAGGCTACAGTTACTTGCAATGATTCACAAACCAGCTGGGAATTGACTTGCAAAGAAAATGAATGGCAGGGAGAGGCAAAGGAATGTGTGGCTGGTGAGCAAATAAGATTGACATTGAAGTCGCTCACTATCAAAAGTTACAAATTTCAAATAGTCATGCGCCTCATAATATCGGTTTTGTTCCTGCTGATTGTGTTAATGTGTTTGTGTCAGTTGTCATTTCATTGGAGGGAGGTGAGAAAAAGCTTAACTGACAGTAGTTCTGGTCAGATGTTTTCAAATCTGTAGTCAGTTATATGCCGGTTCGTGCTATTACTGTTAATGTCTAAGGTTTCCAGGTTTTAGCCAAGTGACATATTGACCATTGTTACATAACCAGAACCTGATAGTTTAATTAAAACATGTAGTTCTGAATAAATACTTGTGCAAAAAAGACGCAGACCTTCAATATTTTGATGAAATGTACATTATTTATATAAAAGCAACTTCTCTTTGGTTTCAGGATGGGCTTTTGCCAGTGCAATGGGACAGGATGAGGCTCCACCTTTAGGTAAAATTACCAAACTTAGCACTTGACATAATGGTGATGTCTTTTTTTTAAGCAAAAAAGCGCTTTCAATAATTTTCATAATATTTAAAGGAAATAACACCAACAACAACAGTTGTGACATTGTGTAATTGAATTTCACAACACATGCACGCAAAGTTTTTTGTCTTTTATCCGATTCTTCAATGATAAAAAAAAACAGTGACATACCGTGACTCTTTTTATCAGGAATGCTCTTAATTATTGTGACTGGGATTGCATTGGGTGTCTTGATTGGTGGATTCCTCCTGTATCTTGCGATAAATGCATTTAAAAGGTATGATAATCTGCATTCACAACGTAGCCTGCATTAATTATTGATACATGTATATTTATTAATCATTATTATTTTTAAAGCCCAATTAATTGATTTTGTATTCTATCCATTCTTCAGGTATCATGGACTATTACCAGCACAGCAAATTCAGAACCCCTCATATGAAAAGCCATTCTACAACCCAAGCAAAATGGCCTACAATGACAGAACCATTCAACGATCTTCCATGATCTATGGAACCAATCGTCGTTCCTACCCAAACCGCCAGATGCCGCCACCTGTGCCCCCTCCACATGCAGACAATGCACAGATGCGCCCCCCATCAGAAATATCTGAAGCTAACAGACAATCCCACATCTATGAGACTCCTTTGTTTAATTCATTGTGATCCCAAACGAAAAAAATGCATGAATATTTCTAGAACTATATTGACATATGGACTACATTTCATAACAATGGTATAGAGTTGTTGTTTCGTTAGTTTATGAAGCTTTTACTGCTCATATAGCAAGTAAGCAAACGAAACACTCTTATGTTTCAAAATTTAGCTGGAATTGTATTTTAAAATTATTGAGAAAATGAAAGTGGAATAGTGGATCATTCATATAGATATTGATCTTTGTAAATAAACATGGTATGCACACCGTCACAATAAAATGATTGGAAAACATGCTTTTGCACTGATATTACTTATCTTCACTCTTTCTCATAAATATGGAATACTTTTTCGGAAAAACAATGGCAGTAAAAAAAAGTTTTGGAGTATAATGAAAGCTAATGACTAGAGGTCCCCTAAGGGGCCTCGTTATCTTTTATAATTATGGTTTGAAACCCTCAACTAGTATTTTAGCAAGAATTTAGAATTTTTGTTTGGATGTGAACCACCTCCGTAACCCCAAAGAATTTCCATACCTGAACCTGCTGTGGCTCTACCTTGGGTTAATGCTGTAATATGGGCTTTTACAGGTGATTTCATTAGCATGTGATTCTAAGGTTTTTGGCCTCTAAATACGTTGTACTTTTGGTTAATCTGATTGGTTCAGGAACAACAGAACGTCACACATATCATATATCAAACGTAGTACGTGCTTGTTTGGCATTGATTTCTCACTGTCAAGTGTGATTGACAAGAATCGCATGCTAATGAAATCACTTGTAATGTTGACATATTCTTCCCTACAGCAGTCATTGTAAGTAGTTACTGCATACTTGTATCTACCATAACATGCTCCAGTGGAAGTTGCCAAATTTGTCAATTTCTATTTAGATGGCTAATGTATCCCATAGTTATGAGCTAGGGTGTACTCTCAAGAAATGTTTGTTCAAAACAAATAAACAGAAATTAGCTTATTAAAAGTACACAAATATTTGGGACAAACACGAGCAAATTATTGTTTTGTATGAAAATTTACTTTTTTTTTGGAAAGTAGATTGCATCGGCTGCAATTTTATCTGCCACAAAAGAGAGTGCAATTTCTAATTTTTTGTGAATTTTAAATATCATAGGTTAATTGCACAGAGGAAGAAAATGCTGATTGAATTAAACCATTAGGGCATTTCTGTATAAATGTTAAGCAGATGTGCCCTAATGGTTGCCGGCTGTCTTGTAGATACATCCCAGTGTATTGATTATTAAGTCAGATATTTGTGGACTGCAACGAACAGTTTTTTGGTATGATGTTAAAGTAGGCCCTTATCACATTTTAAATACAGCTGTGTATGGGAGATCTGATGATATTTTACCTACTAGGGTCAAATATAAACTTATGCATCAAACAACAATGTGATAGAAAATAAATTAGATGGAAAGAACAAAACACAATTTTACTGATCTATACAATTGCAAATTAAGATCAAACTTCCAGGTTCATATCCATTAACACAACAAGGACAACCTCAAATTCCTGCATAACACAGCATTCGAAATCCAAAAATATGTATCCATGATATTATACATACTATACTTATTGTGTGCACATAATAAAATCTATAACATGATCCAAGAACAAGATTTCTACAACAAAGGACTGATAATTCTTGTTAGAATAACACCACCCACAGTCTATGCTGGCTTTATTGCTGCTGCTGCTGCTGCTGGTATTGATTTGTTGTGAGGCTGGTGGCTGCCCTCAATCCTGCATAGTTAATGAGCTCTGCTTGAATATATAATGAGCTTGGCCACCATCACTGCCTGCAGTGGCAGCACCATGAGCATTGTTCAGAGTGACTCATGGCATCACACCAGCAATGCTGAATTTTCACAAAGAAGAGGAAAGCACAAGGTGAACTAGAACAGTATTAAGAGGATACCTCAAGCTGAAATAGAGGATTGTTACTGCCCATGAAGAGCTAAAGGGTATTTAAAGGTGGGTGATTTAGTTTTTATTCAGATTTCCATACTAAATATCAAGTATGATGAGTTTGTGCTTGGTGCATGTCTCATCAGTTTGTGACTAGATCACGTCTGATAGCGATAGATGTCTGTTCAGACTTCGAATTACAAAATGTGTGTACAGAAGTATAGAGGGATCTCTCTATTACGATGCTATACTTGGTCTGTTTTTGTCATGATTTTGGTTGCAAATGTTGCTTTGTCATAACGAATCTTTTAAAACGGATTTCCATATTTTTCAGGCCTTATTTATTTAAAGATGGATCCAATCTCCCTGGCTTTTGCCTTACTTTTATTTCCTGTCTTGACTGATGGATCAGTAAACCATAAAGGTTTGTGACAGTTTACCTGTAACTTTTATCTTTTTGCTTAAGGACTTGACAGCTTCTTTATACATTGTAGCTGTTTGCAGATTGGCGGTCCAAACAGTTTCAAAATCAATTTTCAACTTGATTGTGTGATGTCACTGGCTTAAAAATGTTTTGTTTTTGTCAGTTATGGTTAAACAGTTGATCCAATGCTTATCATATATCTAGCAGCATAGGTGACAATAAACAAAGTAATTAAATGATTTAAGGTACTTCATCAAATAAGAAGACTAGGAGAATAACAGAAAACGGACATGATGTGGAAAAGCCAATTTGAAAATTGAAAATAAGAAAATCAATTTTTACAGTGGACCACCAATCTGCAAAGAGCTCTAATGTTTTCAAGAGCTTATCAATATTGATTGCTTTTGTTTTCAGGGACCAGGGACTATTGTTTATTAGACCAATTCAACCCACAATGTCAAGAAAATGAAGTAGTAATGATGAATTCTGCGAAGTTCGGTAGGATGAAAAACAACCCATGCATCTCAAGGGAAATTGGCAGAACAGGTTGTTTCTCGGATATAAAGGGTATTTTGGAAACTATGTGTTCTGGAAGACAGACCTGTAGCATTTCAATAAGTGACAAAATACTGTTGGCCACTAGACCATGTGGAGGAAATTTCAACTTATATCTGACAGCTTCATATAGTTGCATAAAAGGTAAATTTGATTAATGTTTGATTAATTAGTTATGTAATACATAGCACTATAATATTTCACAGCAACTTCTCTTTATAATGTGACACCTTTATGATAGAGCCATAACCTAATTTTATTGATATGCATTCTAAGGAGACAAATTAAGGTTATCTCACAGTTTTTCCTGTCCATCCAAAATGTGATGTATTTTTTCATAAATTTAAGGCTAATACAAAAACACAGTTTAATGATGACAAATATATCACATGCTCACGCTCTTTAATATATATATACAGAAAAAGGCTCTCTTTAGCAATTACATGTAGTCGTTTTTTTTGTTTACATTTCTGTGTGTTCAGACAGGACCTAGTAGTTGATCTCCTCCTAAATGAGTTATGCATTTCTATTTTCAGTTCATTCAAACAAGGAGCGGAGCTGCCAAGCTCAACACACCAAGATGATAACCTCAGACAGTGGATTCTTTGCTTCTTCTGTAGGACAACAAAGTGGTCAAGTTTCAAATCACTGTCCATGGAGAGTTAAATCACCTTCAGGACGTCAATTTAATGTCACAATCAAGAAATTTCCCTCCGGCTCCAACAATGCAGGCTCAAATCCACCAGTTTGTCATTCTGCTGCAACAATTAAGGAGAAGACTAAGTCAAAAAACATTTTGCTTTGTCCAAGTGATGCTGTGAATAAATCAGTTTATTTATCCAAAAATGATGAAATTGAATTGACATTCGCAAACAATGGAGGAGACGGAGATGTAGTATTTCTGATGCATTATCAAGGTAAGGGTTCCCATTTTCTATGAAAAATTATTAATTTCGTAAAATGATTTTTATGGATACGGCTGTTCTAAATATGCATATTACATACAGGATATATTGTAGCATGCCCAACAAGTTAATGTGTAAGATATGCTACTATATCAACCATATGTTCTAAAAAATGAAAATTCTATTACATGACCTCTCTCATTACCTCTCTTTAATCAGGACATGTCTTGTAATGAAGAGACAGTGAATGTATGACCTGTGATTTTCTCTGTTAAACCTATGTATCACATATATTTTTCATGTAAGGCTGTTTCTTTGTCTAAATTTTGTGTCTGTCTGACCAACACTATCTAAATTTATAATAGCTAATCCTCTAGATATGATACATTATGTATTTCAAAACCAAGAGTTATGAAACAGAAATTTTTTTACACAATGTTGCTGTTTTTTTAGATTGATTTCTAGTAATTGGCAGAAATTACTGTGATGCTCTGAAATTGTATCATCTTTTATTATAATGAAATCGTTATATATAATTATAGCTGTGGGTTGTGATAAACCGATACTTCCAAAAGAAACACACTTCAAAAGGAATGGAAACCAGGCAACAGTAGTCTGCAATGAATCAGAAATCAGTTGGGAATTGAAATGTAAAGACAATGAATGGCAGGGAGAGGAGGAAGATTGTGCAGTGGGTGAGTTGATGGAGACTGACATTGAAGTCACCCGCTATAATAAGAGAGAGGGTTTAAATATATTTATTAGTTTTGCGAAGCAAACCTGCTTGTCACCGAAAAATGAGCCTGATTTACTTTAAGCTGATCGACATAACTTCTTGCACATTTAATGGTTTTTTAATATAGGTACATTGATCAATAATTCCGTGAACGAATAGAATGTTGATGAGAAAACCAATCTTTGCCTATTATATAGTTAAAAGAAAGAAAAAAAGGAATATAAGTGTACCAACTTGATGACAAATATTGACCAAATGCACTGGATGTTATAAATAATTATGTGTGTTCAATTGCTCATTTCTTATTTTTGTGATGATCATTGCTGTGATTTAATATTTTTTCTCATCCATTTTCAGGATGGGCATTTGCTAGTGCAATGGGAC
Organism: Platynereis dumerilii; assembly: GCA_026936325.1. Lineage (NCBI taxonomy): Eukaryota > Metazoa > Annelida > Polychaeta > Phyllodocida > Nereididae > Platynereis > Platynereis dumerilii. Next base: position 10,711,033 of record JAPTHN010000012.1, on the reverse strand, counting down.
AGGATGAAGCACCACCTTTAGGTAACAGTCAATCGGTTCAGTTCAACATTAAAAAGAAAAAAAAACCCAGAAAAAATGTACTTAGTATGGTTTTTACTCCTCACAACAATGTTACGTCTGTGAATATAATTTGACTTTTTTAACTTTATGGTCCTTATTTTCAGGAATGCTCTTAATTATTGTGACAGGGATTGCTCTTGGTGTCCTGATTGGTGGTTTTCTGTTGTACCTAGCAATTAATGCCTTTAAAAGGTGAGATCTAAATCACAATAAATAATATTGTGTATAGTAATGGGTAGTAGACAATTGAAAATTCGACAAATATGTTCAAAATACTTTTGTTTTACCATTCCCAGGTATCATGGATTGTTACCAGCCCAGCAAATTCAGAACCCCTCATATGAAAAGCCATTCTACAACCCAAACAAAATGGCCTACAATGAGAGAACCATCCAACGATCTTCCATGATTTATGGAACCAATCGTCGTTCCTACCCAAACCGCCAGATGCCGCCACCTGTGCCCCCTCCACATGCAGACAATGCACAGATGCGCCCCCCATCAGAAATATCTGAAGCTAACAGACAGTCCCACATCTATGAGACACCTCTGTTTAATTCTTTGTGAAGAGATAAGAATGAAATTATAAAATTTAGTTTATTTTGTATATACATCACACATAAGGAAACGTTGCATGATATATTGAAATTAGTGGTTGACTTCTTTCATGAATGTCGTTGAAAAAATATTTGGACTAAAAACTCACATTTCGTACTTCATTACTGAATGAAATATTTGGTTTTTGTAATCTGCGATCAACTGAAACGGATTGATATTCACCCCATTGCTGTGATTCAGATACCAGTGGGGTAAAGAAAGGTGTTATTACTGTTATTTGTGCTTGTAAATAATCCTTTTTCTGATAAACTATTAGAAATAAAATATTACAAAGTACTTCTATGTTTGTCTTTTTACAGCTATTAAGCACACAGATTTAAAAGATGCCCTATAGATAGATTTGTGCCTTATCTTACACAATATTCCAACTGGTCAATTTACCTAATTGCCATATGCCAAGTGTGATATAAGAAGATGAACTTCTTTGAACATGTAAACAAATAACTTTTTATGCTGTGCAAAAAAATGTATTTTATTACATTTGAGATACTGCAGGGCTCTTCTGGAGTGATTAAATCTAGTAAACTCATTTAATCCCCGAAAAATAAGAATTCTGTTGATTGGAAGTGTTTTAAATATCCTTCAAAATGTATCAGTTTATGATCTTTGAAGCTGCGTTACGTCAGCTGATTTTCCAAAATTCCAACTGGTCAATTTACCTAATTGCCATATGCCAAGTGTGATATAAGAAGATGAACTTCTTTGAACATGTAAACAAATAACTTTTTATGCTGTGCAAAAAAATGTATTTTATTACATTTGAGATACTGCAGGGCTCTTCTGGAGTGATTAAATCTAGTAAACTCATTTAATCCCCGAAAAATAAGAATTCTGTTGATTGGAAGTGTTTTAAATATCCTTCAAAATGTATCAGTTTATGATCTTTGAAGCTGCGTTACGTCAGCTGATTTTCCAAAATGTGAAAGACTTCTTGTTAATGCATACAACTTGTTATCTAACATTATATGTCCAGGGGCATATCTAGATATGGCCTGAGGGGGGGGGCATTATATGGGGAGAATACGGGGGCTCCGCACATTTTCCTATCTCTTCTATGTTAATAATATTATTCAGGGGCGGACTGGCGGCATTTCGGGCCCTGTGGCAAAATAAGTCAATGGGCCCCTGCGTCCCAAACTGTCTGCATTATTTCCAATTAGAAAAGAAAATACAAGCTTAGTTGGCAAATTGTTTATATTAGGGTGGGGGCCTCCATATGAGAGGGTTCTGTCCCCTTCAGTTTGTCTAGTTGCAACACGCAAACATGAACCTCATTGTAAAATTCTGCTCTTTTCTTGAGATTTAACATTTTTTGCATCTTGCATGGGCCCCGCTGAGTGGATGGGCCCGTGGCAGTTGCCACTTTGCCGCATAGGCCAGTCCGCCCCTGTAATTATTAACCTGAGGGGGGGGGGGCGGCATGGCCCAATGGCCCCCCCTAAATATGCCTCTGTATGTGTCAATAAGAATAGTTTAACTATGTCTATTCAAACAGCAATTAATTATACAATAATGTTTTTTTGGAGGGCATTACCAGGGATTAATGACTGGCAGCCGAGGGCAGTAAAATCATTAATGCCCAAGCCGAAGGCGAGGGCATTAATGATTTTACTGCCCGAGGCTGCCAGTCATTAATCCCGGTAATGCCCGACAAAAAAATATTATTTGCATTATTGTTACTATTTACTTCAAATCTGCACACCTGTGATCTTTTTTTAATGTAAAGACCTTAGGCCTAGTCATTAATCCCAGTAATGCTCGACAAAAAAATGTTATTTGGAAATTTTGGATTATTGTTACTATTTACTTCAAATCTGCATACCTGAGATCTTTTTTTAATGTAATGACCTGATTCAAGACTTAGACAAGAAATAAAAATAGATCGGTCGACAAAAAACAATATTTTTGTCACGGTTAATTCAGTAATTTAGCCTATCTAGGTGCTAATGCCAGCAATGACCTCAATCGGCTGCTGAGTAAGTTGCCATCACATTATTTCAACATTACCCTAATGATTAGGAAAATTAACTTATTAAAAAAAAAAAAGAAAATTGGTAGGCCTACCGTAGTTGTAGTGTCACCAAAAATAAAGGCATCGGCAACTGATGATGCCACTACCAGTGTTGAATGATTCTGAATAATCCCCAACATTGCGATATATTCAAATAAATTTAGGCCTATTCAGTAAATTGCTTTGATCAACAAAATAAGATCGTCGTCATCAGATTCTAGCCCAAGTGATCTTTTGAAGCTGTCACAATGCAATGACGTCACAAATAATAACGTTGCCATGACGTCACTATGATGTCACTGCCAGGTGACGTCACGACATGCACAATACACCAGGGGGCCTCTTTGCCTGGTCCATAATATCGTTATGGCCCTGCAAGCAGGGCATTAATGAGATTAATGTTTTTCTTTATGCTGGATTAACATGGGGGGTCTGGAGCATTATCTGCCTGGTAAAGTGCATGTATAGTAATAATAATGCTTAATTAAGTTCATTAAATTATTTTATGCTCCAGGAAAATATTACTGAAGAAACAAAATCTTCATCTGTGACGTAATTGTGTAATTAAAATAATGTCTAAATGTTTACACACTCTAGAATGTTACAGTCAATATACAGCAAAATGTACAGGCCAACAATGGTCAGTTCTTTTCTGTATATCAGTGCTGTTATTTCATTTTCACAATCTTGTGTAGTGGCAAGCGAGTCCAGAGACAGCATTTTTAGGAAAATAGGGATGCATCACAATGATAATGTGTTTTATTACTGAATTTGCCAAGAGACACTTTTCTTTGCTGACAATTGAAATTATCTATCACTTGTAAGTTGAAGACAGCAATTAAATATAAGCTGGATAAAAACCTTTTTGAAAATGTGTCAAGGATATATAGATGGAGATTTAGCTGTGAGATCAAACAAATTCTTAAAAGCAGGTAATTTTTTTACAACAAAATTATGGAAAAAGTATATATAAATCAAATCAAAAAAGTCAAACACCAAGTATATGGTCACTTTGATTAACTCCAAAACTCCCTGTACTAAGAAAAGGCTTGCTAGAAACAAGTGCAACCAGCTCAAGTTTTGCAAACACCTGCATACATGTTAGCTCTCCTGGGACCTTAAAATCGAGTTAAATTTGGGAAAAAATACATTAGCAGAAATTAATGATTTCATATTTCGTATTAGACCAATAAAAAAAACAATTCCATGAATAGCTAGCACATCGAGGTATCCAGAATATTCGGAATATTGCACAAGTACAACACAAAACACGACACTTGCTTCTCAGAGTAAAGCTGTTTGTGTCCATGCTCCAGTCAGACTCATTGCTGCAGCTGATGGTATTGATTTGTTGTGAGGCTGGTGGCTGCCCTCAATCCTGCATAGGTAATGAGCTCTGCTTGAATATATAATGAGCTTGGCCGCTATGCCAGGCTGCAGTGGCAGAAGTAGCAGCAGCAAAAAGCATTGTCTGTAGTGACTCATGGCATCATACCAGCAATGCTGAAATTTTCACAAAGACTGAAAGAAGGGTTAATCAGGAAAATGAAATAGTACTCTGCATGTGGAAGATTACTGAGATATCTGTGAATTAATATATAGTTGGAATAGTCAAATTGCTGATGCCCCTAAAGGATCACTAATATTTCAAGGTAAGTTATCATTTACATTCTGATGTTGAACAGCAACTAACTAATTGATGTCCCATCAGCACATATATGGGTCTATCTTGTTAATGCTTGTAGATTCATGCTCAGAGATCAAGAGAATACTGACTAATATATATGTCATCAGGCTCATTCAATGAAGGTTGTAATTTACCAATAGGCTCTGATGTCTTTATGTTTATTTTCAGGCAATAGATAAAATTAAGGATGGATCCAATCTCCTTGGCATTTTCCTTTGTTTTATTTCCTATTATGGCTGGTGGATCAGTAAACCACAAAGGTTGGTGACAGTATATGATATACATTTTATCATCTTGTCTAAGTATTTGGCTAAAAGCCTAAAATCAACATACTGTATAATATATATTATGTTAAACATCTATATATTATATTTTTTATTTTTCAGGAACTAGGGATTATTGTTTATTAGACCAATTCAACCCCCAGTGCAAAGAAAATGAAGTTATCGTCATAAATTCCGCAAAATTTGGCAGAATGAAGAGTAATCCATGTATATCAAGGGAAATAGGCAGAACTGGTTGCTTTGCTGATGTCAAAAGAATTTTAGAAGCCATGTGTGCTGGAAGACAGTCCTGCAGCATATCAATAAGTGATAAAATATTGCTTGCAACCAGGCCATGTGGAGAGATTTTCAATTTATATCTGACAGCTTCATACAGTTGCATAAAAGGTAAGTTTGATACATTATAATGATTGTGTAATAGCACTGTAATATTCCACAGCAACGTTTCTTTACAATGTGACACTTTTATGATAGAGACGTAACCCAATTTCATTGTTGATATGCATTCTAAGGAGACAAAGTTTGGTTGAATTTTATCATAAATTTAAGGTTAATACAAAAACACGGTTAAATGTTGACAAAGATATTGCATGCTTATGCTCTTCAATATACAGAAAAAAAGCTACCATTAGCAATTAATTAAGTGTTTTTTGACGTTTCTGTGTTGTTCAAGCATCACCTAGTAGATGTCCTATCAAAAGAGTTATGCATTTCTATTTTCAGTTCATTCAAACAAGGAGCGGACCTGCCAAGCTCAACACACCAAGATGATAACCTCAGACAGTGGATTCTTTGCTTGTTCTGTAGGACAACAAAGTGGTAAAGTTTCAAATCACTGTCCATGGAGAGTTAAATCACCTTCAGTCAATTTAATGTCACAATCCAGAAATTTCCCTCCGGCTCCAACAGTGCAGGCTCCAATCCACCAGTTTGTCATTCTGCCGCAATGATTAAGGAGAAATCATCAACAAAGAACATTCTGCTGTGCCCAAGTGATGCCGTGAACAAATCTGTTTATTTATCAGAAAGTGATGAAATTGAATTGTCATTCACAAACAATGGAGGAGACACAGATGTTGTGTTTCTGATGCATTATCAAGGTGAGGTTGAAGATATTTTGTCAAGTGAAAAAAGTATTGTTTGATATCAGACAATGATTGTCTCATATGTGTCCGATCAAGCGATTGTCTAATCCAGACAACTGAACTGTTCAAAATGGCGAAGAAGTTGTTTATTTCATTCTATTGACTGTCTGGTTTCTAAAGACAATCAATAGAATGAAATGAAAAAGTTCTTCAATTCAATTGTCTGGATCAGACAACCACTTTGATCGGACACATACTAGACAATCATTGTCTGGTTCAGACAATCCTTTTCTTCAGTGTAAGTGACTTCAAGAACAAACTTTAAAGAGGTAATTCTTCATTATACCAATTTGTTTAAATTTTGCATGGACCTTTTCTTTGGTCAATATAAAACTGGCCCATGCTTTTAATTAATGCATTTTTTTGGTAACGGTTCATAATCATTTCAGCTGTAGGATGTGGCAAACCAACAATTCCAAAGGATACACATTTCAAAAGGATGGGAAGCCAGGCAACTGTTATTTGCAATGAATCAGAAATCACTTGGGAATTGAAATGTAAAGACAATGAATGGCAGGGAGAGAAGGAAGATTGTGCAGTTGGTGAGTTGATGTGAAAATGACATTGAAGTCACCCATTTAATTTGAAATTAGTATGTTATACATCTTCCTTGCTCAAGGTTCATTTAAGAGATTAAATAATGAGATGTTTCATTATGGTTGCAGTGATAAGTATAGATTCTTCACAGCGGGAGAGGGAATATGTGATTTATCAGCCAAGAGCTTTAGCCCGAGATGTGATAAACACATATTCCTGATCCCATGGTGAATAACCAGCTTATATATACCACATGACAAACAATGAAACAATCAAACATGAGATGATAAGTGGACAACAAAGAGTATGGGATTTATCGCAGTGAAATTCAGGCTTGTGATTGGCAGACAAAGGTGTTGAATAGTAAATTATATTTTTTCCCCTTTCTTTACAGGATGGGCTTTTGCCAGTGCCATGGGACAGGATGAAGCTCCACCTTTAGGTAAGACATTTAATAAATTCTTATAAATATTCTTTATCTATCATAAGTATGTGTGATCAGTTTTTGTCTTTTTTTTACACTGAGGCAGCATAAATTTGTAAAATTAATAATTAGCACATGATTTCTAAAAGTTGATATTTTTCAGGAATGCTCCTGATTATCGTAACCGGGATAGCCCTTGGCGTCTTAATAGGAGGATTCCTCTTGTACCTTGCTATTAATGCATTTAAAAGGTATGAAAAAATATATTTTATGACGTTTGATTGCTCGATTTCGATGTTTCACGAGGCAAGCACTCTACAGAACATTTTTCATTGTGATCATGTTTCTATAATTCCAGATATCATGGTCTATTACCAGCCCAGCAAATTCAGAATCCCTCATACGAAAAGCCATTCTACAACCCAAACAAAATGGCTTACAATGACAGAACCATCCAACGATCTTCCATGATTTATGGAACCAACCGTCGTTCCTACCCAAACCGCCAGATGCCGCCACCTGTGCCCCCTCCACATGCAGACAATGCACAGATGCGCCCCCCATCAGAAATTTCTGAAGCCAACAGGCAGTCCCATATATATGAAACTCCATTGTTTAATTCATTGTGAAAAGACAATAAAGAATAGATTGCAACACCAAGATAATAATGATCATCAGTTTTGATCTAGATAAAACACATTTAATGATTATTCCCGGATTATGACAAGTAGCACTGTTTTTCTCATTAATTAATTAGGCTGGCTGTAATACTAGTTTACTTGTGCGTGATTTGGAAAATCTGAATCTGAATCCTTGTAAATAAACCTTCATATTGAACTGCATGTTATGAATAAAATTATTTAAACATTTACAGTATTAAATTGAAGTACATATTATTTGCTTGAGGCTCTTCTTACTAAAAAAAGACTATGATATTTGTTTTTTTGCATTTTGAAAATTTCATAAATGCTGATCCACTTGGAAAGAAATTATAAGGGTAACTGAAAGACCCTGGACATCCCTGAATCAATAGGGCATGTGGCAGACTCCCAGTCTTCTCATCTCATCGTCATATGGCGGTCACCAAAAATGAAAGTGCAGTTCCTTCTACAAAGGTGGAGGTTGAGCTGCCCTGGCTGATTCAGGGTATACTAGCACAACAAAAGCAAGGAAGTGGATCATAATTGTCTATGGGTATCCTACACTGGATGACACACAAAAAAACCAACCAAAGAATGAAAGATGGATGGATGATTTTAAAAGGGCTTTAAAACTATTTATGTCTCCTTTCCAGGTCAAAACGAAAGTTCTGTCGAATTGCACAGTGTTTAGTAACTGTTTACTATTACAAGACCTATTTGATAAACACATCAATGTTAAAACAGAAAGCTATAGTGATTAACTGAGGTTGTCTACTCTGTACTTATCAACTGTATGCCACAACTACTATTCTTACAAAATTATTTGGGCGTTACAGCCAGAAAAATGGAAGTCCTACTTTTGGTTAAAACGTCAAAATAATTTTGCAACTATCGGGCTAAAAATAAGGAAAACATATGTGAAGTGGTCATGTTCAGGCATGTTTGATGCTGTGACAGTTGGAATCCTCAAGCTACATTGACCCAGTTTTAGATGATCCACTGTAGGGCTATTATACTTGAAGAAATAACCCGAAAGTATCGAAAATGTCTCAAATCAGATCAGTATTGGTTGAATCTGAGATGAAAAATAGTGTCCCAAAGTAAAAGGCTCCTTTCTCAAAAATCACTAGTTTCCACCTTCCACTGAGCTACTTCCCGAACCCAGTGGTTTATAATCATGTGCATTTTATCATCTCCTTTTAAATAACGGATAACAGAATGCTGTTTAAGTGAAATAACCTACATGCCTTTTGACTAACAAACTTCCAATGACGATGACTAAAAGTCTAGATGAAGTATATATAATTTGATGAAGTTTTCAGAAAACATTAGCTATCTACATGTATACACAAAGAATGCCTCAGATGTAAATGCAGTAGACAATGCTGAATATACACTATTGTTTTTATCAAAGCTGGCAAAAGAGAAAATGTCCATGTCTGTACTTCATTTGAGAGGGTAGAATATTTGAGAATGCAATTTGTTTTCTATGCATATCCAAACATTTAATAACCAACAATCTTTAAACAACAGCCTCTTGCCTATGACCTGCTGGTAGATGATAAACCATCCTTACATTCTGGTAATGATGTGCAATAGGTCCTTGACAATAATATAACATTCCATCTTATTGCTCATATCAAAGAGATTTGTCAAACTGAACTTGTCCTAAACTTCAAAATGCAAGGAAGACAAAGAATGTTCAGTTATGCCAGCCAGTGTAAAATGTACTGTCTCTATCCATGGTCTAATCAGACTCATTGATGCTGCTGACAGTATTGATTTGTTGTGAGGCTCCTGGCTGCCCTCAATCCTGCATAGGTAATGGGCTCTGCTTGAATATATAATGAGCTTGGCCACCATCACAAGCTGCAGTGGCAGGAGTAGCAGCAGCAATGGCATTGTCTAACGTGAGTCATGGTTGCTAGTAGCATCACACAGGAGTTGTATTTAACTGAATATTTTGCGTGAAAACCTATTGCAAATGGAATAAAGACAAGGAAGACAGTTACCGCATTGTTTGAAGGGTAAGTACCTCTTTTAATTCTTCTTAATCTGTGCTATTGTTCCATTATTAATGACATTGTAATGTTTTACAATCTTTAGCACTCCGCAGTTAAGTTAATAACTGAAGAAGGATGGACCCAATTCATGCGATCATAAGTGCCATCATGATCTATTCAGTAGTCGGACATATCCACTTCAAAGGTACTATTCATTTGAAAACCTAACCTCTTGTGATATTTATATCTGAAAGTATTATAGTAAATGTGAATTTATTTATCAATATACAATTAATTTCAGGAACAAAAGACTATTGTTTGCTGGACAAGTTTGTCCCTCAATGCAGAGACAATGAAGTCATCATTATAAACTCAGCAAAATTTGGAAGGATGAAGAGCAATCCTTGTATATCGAGAGAAATTGGTCGTACCGGATGTTTTGCTGATGTTAAAGCAATTCTTGAAAGAAAGTGTTCTGGAAAAACATCATGCAGTGTTCTGACCAGCGATCCAGCCTTCCTAGCCACAAGACCCTGTGGAGAAATATTCACTTTATACCTGTCTGCTTCCTATAGTTGCTTAGAAGGTAAGTTATTCAGAAGCAGTATACATCTTTGATGTTCAATCCATGAATATTTGTTGCAATTAGATAAATCATGCAGACTCAACTAATATTAATAAAGGTGTTTATGAGCAGTTTACTAAAACAGGGGTTGATATTATACTGAGGATGAAGATATACCATATTGAGGTCTTTAAGATGGAAATTTATGCCCTTCAAGTAGTTATGCTTTGATTATAGAATTTCTGATGACATTAAATAATAACATTTTGCATATGATTAATTTTAAATGGACAGGAAACTTGTCTAACAATTTATTCTAAATCTATTTTATTTTTCACATTTTCAGTTCACAGCAGCGATGAAAAAAATTGTAAAGGGAATCTCATTACTTCAGATAGTGGATATTTTGCTTCTAAAAATGATGCAGTAAACAAACATAGAACTGACCAATGTTTATGGAAAATCAAATCAACTTCAGGACATCAGTTCAATGTTACAATCCAGAAGTTTCCCTCTATATCTATAAACAAAGGCTTAAATCCGCCAGTTTGCCATGCAGTTTCAACAATCAAAGAAAAAACGACAACAAAGAACATTTTGCTTTGTCCCAGTGATGCTGTGAATAAATCAGTTTATTTATCCGAAAGTGATGAAATTGAATTTACATTTGCAAGTGATGGCGGAAACAAGGATGTAGTATTCCTGATGCATTATCAAGGTAAGCTTATTAATTCCTACTTGGAATATCAACAAGTGTTCTTTTCCAATTTATTTAAATTTTCCACATCAATGAGTATTGAGTAATCAATGCAGTAGCTGCAATCAACAAACTTCATGCATAATATCCCAGCAGGATGCCATCAATTAAAATACAATGGCCAACTCTTAAAATATCCTTGCCAATAATATGTATACTTGATGACAAATACGAGGCGGCCCAGATGTCAAGGAGAATTTGCAGATGTCTATGATATACTGATCGTAATTCAATCATTTCAGCTGTAGGATGCGGCAAACCAGTAATTCCGAAGGATACTCATTTCGAAAGGAAGAGGAATCATGCGACAGTAATCTGCAATGAATCAGAAACAAGTTGGGAATTGTATTGCAAGGAAAATGAATGGCAGGGAGAGGATAAAGATTGTGCAGTTGGTCAGTAGTCGAAAATCTGCATTGAAGTCACCAATTAAAAATATCAAAAAAAGTCATAATTTGTATGCATCACTATCATTAGTTAAATCATATAATCAAATGCCCTTGATTTCAGTCAAGCAACCCTGATGCCAAATAGGTACTTCTGCATCTTCATCATCATCTCATGTAAAAACTTCCTTGCTCCTGACCTCTTATTTCGTGTTTTTTTTAATGATTTGTTTGCAGGATGGGCTTTTGCTAGTGCCATGGGACAGGATGAAGCTCCACCTTTAGGTAATTATACATTTATGATAGCTCTATTGAAAAGTAACTTCCTGAATAACTTTGTCAGTACTTTGTGTATACTATGATTGAGAAACTCCGTATAATATAAAATGATGCTAACTTGCTATCTAAAGTGAATTAAAATCAAATGATGTTAACTTGCTCTGTAAAGTACATGTAATTTGAGTTTCAGCTTATTCATTTCTCATTTGTACATGTATATTATATTATCGCCTTATTGTTGTGTTATTTTACTTGTTGGATAAAAGCATTGTAGCTTATGTTTCCTGTTTTCATTGTGGTCACCCACGTGAGATAAAGTTTTATCTTATCTTATCTTATCATATCTTATCTTATCATAATAGGCCTGCTGATTATAGAATTGCTTTTCTTTTGATTGATTAAGTGAACTGAATTGTGATAAAGGGGGTAACATTTTCCAAGATTATTGATAAAATTGCCTTTTTATTTCAGGAATGCTACTGATCATTGTGACAGGCATAGCTCTCGGAGTTCTGATTGGCGGATTTCTCCTGTACCTTGCAATTAACGCTTTCAAAAGGTAGATTGGGAATTTGAAATGCACAGGTTGCTGCAAAATATTGAAAACGCACACTGATTGTTTTAAAATGATAAAAGGTGGTTCAATAAATTTGATTCTAACTTAAATATTTAAACCAAAATTTTACTGCTTTTTTAGTGATTAAAATTTCTGGTAAAGCCCTGCAAAACAAAAAATTGAAACTGAACTACCATGGCATTAAATACTGCATATTAATTTTCAGAATTCATGAATAAGGGTTTCGTAGTACAGAGCTCAAATGCTGGAAATAAATATGCATATAATGCAAAGTATTCCAGAAGACAGCAAGTTAATTAACATTTATCTATCTTGTTTACTTACTTCCAGATACCATGGACTGCTGCCAGCTCAGCAGATTCAGAACCCCTCATATGAAAAACCATTCTATAACCCAAACAAAATGGCCTACAATGACAGAACCATCCAGCGATCTTCCATGATTTATGGAACTAATCGTCGTTCCTACCCAAACCGCCAGATGCCGCCACCTGTGCCCCCTCCACATGCAGACAATGCACAGATGCGCCCCCCATCAGAAATATCTGAAGCTAACAGACAGTCCCACATCTATGAGACACCCTTGTTTAATTCTTTGTGAAATACAGTAACACAATAAAAATATTGTTGGTATTATTTCAATAGTAATGTACATTTGTCAGTTTTGACTGTGTCATTGTTCAGTTAAAGTTACTTCCAAAATGGCCTCCTGTAACAGTTTTTAAAATTAACAATCAACTCGACCTTGCAATGTCGCTGAATGACACTGTTGTAATGATTTGCTGTTTGATTCAGCACATGTTATATCTACATGTAGCATAGTCCGGTGTAAATAAACCATTTGACTAATTGAAGATATGGACCATAAGGACAATTACTAACTGTCACTGAGGAATTTACAAGAAAAGAAATCATTTATATTGGGAACCAATCAAAATAGTGCTCTTTGGTCTGCGTTTGGTATACTGCTCTTTGTTTAAACGTCATCCTGTAGCAAACTTTGTACTGTCCTGCATGTTTTATTTATAAACTACTAATTAACCTATGCATGATTTTGGTTAATGAAGTAAATGACCTTGTAAACAAAATGTGTATATAGTGTTTAATGAATAGACCTGTTAAAAAATTCTTGTATTTGTATTCTCATTCCTGACAAATTCTCATATAAAAAATAAGTAACATATTCAAATTATGGCAACCAGACTCAAAGATGCACTTTATTTGAAAGTAAAAACTGGATGTTGGGCAAGAAGAATTTGAGAATCAATTAAAGATTGCATATTTGTTATTATGGTGCCATACAAGATGAAAGACACACAATTATGCCAATGAGAAGAAAATAATTTGGTTTAAATCATGTAGATTTTTAACGAAATTTTGCAATTTGATGTAGCATAAGTAAAGAATTTATTTTCATATATATGAAAGTTTTTTGGTGACATTTAATTAAGTTTTTTTCTATTGTTGTTTTTATTGGACCTCTGGCCAATGACGTGACTACCACCACTGATGATAGGCAGAGAAACAATGTTTTTGTTTCATGGTCATTGCACATGCAGTACTGTAAGTAGGCCTAATTTGTTGTGATATGAAAAGGAATGTACTATAGCGATTGAAACTAAAATGTAGATAAGATTATCAAATACCATTAATTCCCACAAATATCAGAGCAGCAGCAGCAAGATACTGTTGCATTTTCGATGGCTTTGCAATATATGAATCCTAGTAATCACAATTGAGAAAATAAAATAATGTTCTGCTTAAATCTGTTGATAAGATGATTCAACTTCCTTAACTTACAGTATGCACAACTAATCCTTGACAGTATAGTTAAGCCATCATACATATTGAATATACAGCATCCAAAGACAAGAAATTTATCAGATAAGGACAGCTCAAAATGTTCAAAATGCTGGTGAAACAAAGAAAAGCCATGCATGCATGCTGGAGCGAAACACAGTCTGCACCAATGCTCTATTCAACTCATTGCTGCTGCTGCTGATGATGATGGTATTGATTTTTGCCAGGCTGGTGGCTGCCCTCAATCCTGCATAGGTAATGAGCCCTGCTTGAATATATAATTAGCTTGGCCAGCATCACAGGCTGCAGTGGCACAAGTAGCAGCAGAAATGGCATTGTCTATCATGAGTCACAGGCTTACAAGCTGATACTAGCATTATTAGAAAGAAGCATTCAGTTGAAAATGGTCTAGAATGCCACATAATACATTCAAAGGAAACTACTTAGATGTCAATGAAGATTACAAGTTAATAGAGAGTTGAGCAACATTAACTATCCATGGAGTTATAATCTACTACAATTTGAAAGGTAGGTTTCATTTGTATTATCACTTAGATGTTATTGTGGAGAGATTGTTGTTAACTTGCTGTTGTTTTATATTTGTTAAAAATCATTGATACTTGTACATCTACTGATAGTAGTCCCAACAACAGTTATCTAAAGATACATTTGAATCGGTTTGCGTTCTTGTTTAAAAATTTATAAAATTTATAATATGCCTTACAACTACCAAACTGATGGTTTTCCCCATTTTTAGGCTTCTTGTGTGCAAAGATGGATCCATTCTTCATTGTTATTGGCCTAGTGCTATTGTTTATCACAGCTGATGGACTGGTAAATCAAAAAGGTTAGTTACGATGCAAATGTACTGTGTACATGTTTTGAAATATTCACAAGATAGTCTAGATTTTCTGAAAGAAAAGAAGGTTTGTTTATATCATATAGCCTTTGATAACATTATGTCTGGCTTTGTCTGTGATTGCCAAATTTTTTGCTACCTATCTTCGACAATCCTATGTCCCCAACGGTAAAGCCAAAAAAATAACATTGAATATAATGCTTCTGAAAACTTGTCTTTTTTGTTCACATTTATATTAATGCCTCTAATTTTGGGTGATTTAAGCCAAAGTCGGTTGTACATCTTGGTAAAAATTCTTTGAGCAAATGAATGATGCAGCTTTCTCTCTCTCTTTCTATTGCAGCCTTTGTCATTCACTTGTCCTTTGCATTTTTCAGGCACAAGAGACTACTGTTTGTTGGATAAATTCAACCCTCAATGTGAAGAGAATGAAGTTATCATCATCAACTCTGCCAAATTTGGTAGAATGAAAAGCAACAGATGCATATCAAGAGACAATGGACCGACTGGCTGTTTTGCTGATGTCAAGGGAATTTTAGAAAAAGCTTGTGCAGGGAGAAGATCTTGTAACATCATCATAAGTGATCAAGCTTTGCTTGCCACCCGACCATGCCGAGAGATTTTCAATCTCTATCTGTCTGCATCATATAGTTGCTTGAAAGGTAGATTAAATGTATATTTAAAAAAAATTAAGTAAATTAAAAAATATTATGACTAATTCACACAAATCAGCATAGCATCACCATGTCTCAAAACAAAAATTGAAACTTGGTTACATGGCCACATCCAAAATATTACCTCATTTATAATTTACTGGACTCTTACAACACAGAATATTTTTTTAATGAGCCATATTTTTTCCTCCAGTTCATACGGGTATAGAAGGAAGTTGCCCAGGACAGAAGGCAAAGACTATAGGCTCAGAGCATGGGTACTTTGCATCATCTGAAGCATCTCAACAACATGGCAAGAATTCAAATCATTGTCCATGGAAAATCAAGTCAACTTCAGGACGTCAGTTTAATGTCACTATTCAGAGATTTCCCTCTGGCTCTAACAATAAGGGCTCCAATCCACCAGTTTGTCATTCTGCAGCAATGATTAAGGAGAAGACCAAGACAAAGAACATTTTGCTTTGTCCAAGCGATGCTGTGAATAAATCAGTTTATTTATCAGAAAGTGATGAAATTGAACTGTTATTCACGAATGATGGAAGCAACAAAGATGTGGTCTTTCTGATGCATTACCAAGGTAAAATAAAAGTAATAATGTGTGTTTATGCGATTGATTGATTTGTTAAGTGCTGGGTATGAAGTCTTACTTTAACCCGCTCCAGCTAACCAATCATATATAACACAAATTTTCGCATCTGATGTACTGATGCACTCTGCTAATCTGAAATCATTGTCTAGCAAAAATCCCACAATTCTCACAGGTCAGCCTTAATATAAGGTATCCTTTACAATGATAAGAGACTTTTAGCATTGCCCTAGTTACATGGAGCCCTGCATGCCAAAACGAAATCCAGTGTTGCACTGATAGGTATAAATTACTTTTAATTGTAATTTGTTTATTCAATACCATCGTTGTAACAACATTTGCACAAGTATAATACATATTATATTAGCCATTGCAACTTTATTCCAGCTGTTGGATGCCAGAACCCCATAGTTCCAAAACATACTTATTTCAAAAGGAAGGGATACCAGGCAACAGTAACTTGTAACGAATCAGAAACAAGTTGGGAATTGCATTGCAAAAACAATGAATGGCAGGGAGAGGAGAAAGACTGTGCAGTGGGTGAGTTAAGATAGAATACACATTGAAGTCGCTGGTTGAAATTAGTAAATTAAGAGAATTTGAAATTTCAGATCTTGATATTGGATGTATTGCATCACTTTTGTGGCCAGAATTAGAAAGTCAAATAATTTAAGATTGAAACAATAAAGTTGGTGACAAAGCCACTAACATTCATTGTATCTAAATATTTCACATTTATTTTTGTTTACTAGGATGGGCTTTTGCCAGTGCTATGGGACAGGATGAAGCTCCGCCTTTAGGTTAGTATCATGTTCATGTGTTATTGGCGAAAAAATTGAAATTATGAGTAGCCGAACTAAATCTTTAACATATCCATGACTTTGTTTCTCTCTTTCAGGAATGCTTCTAATAATTGTAACAGGGATAGCACTGGGAGTCTTGATCGGTGGATTTCTCTTGTATCTTGCAATTAATGCTTTTAAAAGGTATGTTTCAAAATTTTGAATGTAATGTATCATTATTGTAATATGTTATTTATACTGAAATAACTTGCGCATCAGTTTGTATACTACAGTTAAAAAGTTTTCTGATTGCTTTCAGATATCATGGACTATTACCTGCCCAGCAAATCCAGAACCCCTCATATGAAAAGCCATTCTACAACCCAAACAAAATGGCCTACAATGACAGAACCATCCAAAGATCTTCCATGATTTATGGAACCAATCGTCGTTCCTACCCAAACCGCCAGATGCCGCCACCTGTGCCCCCTCCACATGCAGACAATGCACAGATGCGCCCTCCATCAGAAATATCTGAAGCTAACAGACAGTCTCACATCTATGAGACCCCTTTGTTTAATTCCTTATGAAAAACAGAGGAAAACATAAAAACTGCATTATTCCATTCTGGTGTGACTTTTTAGATTTTAAATGTTTTCTAAAACTGGAGTGCACGTCCTACCTCCCAGATTGCTACTTATCATTTCATAATCCGATATTGCTTTCAATTAAAATCAAAAATGGATTCCTTTAATCATCATAATTAGAAATATAAAGTGAAAGTCACAAAATGGTCGCAACCTTAATATTTTGTTAAATGCTGCATGTATTGATATTGATATACATTGTACATGCACTGCATTTGACAGAATATAGTGTCGACTCATGAAGAAGAAACATTTCTTTTTGTCATTTTAAATTTGTTGGCATATTTTGTGACTGATTGTTAAATAAAATATTCTATCTAAATGCAATTATCTGTATTAAATAAATAATAATATATATGGTCATGATATTATGGATAGATAGATAGATATGTAGTTTATTTACCAACAAAGCACAACTTTACATCACTACATAAACATAAATGTGGTATACAGTAGCTTGTTGGAGGGGTACCCTGAAAAACTTAAAGTTTGTCTTTTGGGGACCACAGATGAGATGAGTTGAGTAGGGATGAGATGAGATGGAATCAGATGAGACAAAAGGAGATGAGCTGATGAGTGTCAAATGATGAAATACGACGACACTAAGTTCTTGATAACAATCTTACTATTTAGATAATCATGTGATTTAAAGATGATCAAAGATTATAAGTGATTAATATGCCATAACAATAAATAGACCAAAGAGTACAAAAAGTCATCAATCATTAATCCTGTACATGGCTACATGCATGCATCAGCCATAGCACGGGGGAGACCATTTAAATAAATAATTTCTTGCTCATGTTTGGTGAATAAATAAATTCTTCCTGGACAGACTTGAAAAAAGAAAATTTCCGGTTGGGGTTTTTCTTTAGAAGGTGTTGTTTGATTAAGGAATGAATATTTGGGGACATCACATGCTAGAAATGAATAATTACGCTACTGTCACTGTGAAATAAATAATTTCCCGCCGAGGAAAACTCCAAACCCCCCCTCCCCCCTGATTATTAAATGATGCTCCCTTTTTTCCTTGATATTAGTTTACATATTATAACAAGTAATGTGATGCAAGAAATGTATGGAATTTGTATTTTAATAACTGTTTGAAATTTCCGTACAAACGGAAGCTACATGATATTGTAAATGTGTAGTCAGTTAATAAATATATTAAAAACAAAAAATGATCTTGTTCAAAATTGCATGGTAACCATAAAAATGTTCACTTAATATTGAGGAAATCGAAATTATAATTATTTTATGGTGGAAGTCATCGAGGCTTATACACTTTACCTTAATGAATGATCATAAACATATTGCTCGCGAATTGCAAAACATCAGTTTTAATGAAAGACAATTAATGGCAAAATGATAGTCAATTGTCCAAGAGAGATTCTGTGTGTTACACCTGCCAAAATATCCAAAGGCCTGTATATCTAATAATTTATCCTGGTGAGTGTTAATTATTCTTGTTTATTGAATAATCCTGCTCAGTTATACCACTTTGTTGTAATTCCAACAAATTCTTACTTCTGAAGTTCACCCATAACAAAGGAAAATATGAGCAATGCTTCTGAGCTGCTGCATTCTGCTGCTGATGCTCATTCAGCTGAGTATTGATTTGTTGTGAGGCTGGTGGCTGCCCCCAATCCTGCATAGCTAATGAGCCCTGCTTGAATATATAATGAGCTTGGCCACCATGACAGGCTGCAGTGGCAGAAGTAGTAGCAGCAATAGCATTGTCTGTCATGAGTCACTTGCTGTGTTGTCCAGAGGAAAGGAAAATTATAACAAGGATGCTAGTAAACTACCTCTGATGTGCAATTATTTACCTTTGGAGAAAAATTCTATAGTACTCAGTATTCTATCATGGATATATTATTGGTGATTTATATTTTGGTTAGCATCTTGGTCGATGCTTTGGGCCAAATGCATAATAAGGGTGAGTCAACCTATTCAGTGTTAATTTTCAATGATGTTTACTACGAATGTTTATCAAGGAGGAAAGTCTCATTTCCGTGTTATGGCCATTTAAGTAAGGCTTAAATTAGATTGTGTTGATTCTATCTTTCATGCTTGATCTGCTGATTTAAAAAAATAATATTTTTCCCAGAAATTAAGTGGTTCATGTACATGTACTTAATCGTTTTTTCTAACATATTCGAGCTGAATGTTTTATTTTGTTTCTATGCTGGATGGAAATAGAATGCTTTAAACATCCCAATAGAGACCTGAAATGTTCAAAATGTAAACAAATAAGGAGTTTTCATAGCATTCAACATTATTTGTTTACTTTTTAAGGCAAATAATTGCCTTGTTCTTGTCAAATTATACTATAATGCAGCCATAAAAATAATACAATCGGATAGATATCAGAATAAATAAAACATGCTGAATTAGTATACATTTTCTTAATAATACCATGAATTTAATTGAATGATAATTTTTGCAATCTGCAGGTACCAGAGACTACTGTCTGGTGGACAAATTTACTGCCCAATGCCAAAAAGATGAAGTTATAGTCATCAACTCTGCTCTGTTTGGTCGAATGAAGCTCAACCCCTGCATTTCAAGGGACCAAGGACCCCCGGGATGTTTTGTGGATGTAAAAGATATTCTCTCTGGTTTCTGTGGAGGGAGACAAACATGCAGTTTTCCGATATCAGATTCAACATTTCTTTCCTTGCGACCTTGCAGCAGAAATAATTTTGACCTTTACAGTACCATTTCATACAGTTGCTTAAAAGGTATGTTATTTCTGTTGACATCTGCAATACTTCTCTGATTTGATGATTGGTGCTAGAATTCATACTATATTTCATTGATACATTCTTAGAATTAGACTGCTTATCATCCTGGTCTTAACTCTTAATATAAACCTTTCCTCAAAGACTCTTTGATTTGTTGAAAAAGAGTTGAAAAACATGTTACCTGTGATGGATAACTGAAATAATTATGAAAAGTAAAAATTATTTAAACAGAAAACATCAAAAATATTTTATCAATCAAATTCAAATATTTGGGAAAGGCACTCATCAGATACAACATTGTATTTCAGTTCACACCCATGATGACAAGAACTGCAGATCTCCAGGAGTACCACCAATTTCATCAGATGACGGCTATCTGGCTTCATCTGTTCCAAATGACTCTCCTCATGCTGTCAAATGCCCTTGGAAGATCAAATCAAAATCTGGCCGACAATTCAATGTAACAATTCAAAGATTTCAATCTTCTAGTCAAGACAAAGGAGGCTCCAATCCACCTGTTTGCCATTCTGCTGCAATTGTCAAAGAAGGATCTACGGTCAAGAATGTCTTGCTCTGTCCCAGTGATGCCAAGAATAAATCCATTTACACGTCAGAAAGTGATCAGATTGAAGTATCATTCACAAATGATCAGGAGCAGAGTGATATTGTGTATCTAATTCATTATCAAGGTAAAGAACTCATGCCATTGTGAGATTATTCATTTCCTCCACTCATTTAGTATTTAGCATTGTTTTTGGGATAAGACCAATACAAAAACATGTCAAAATTAGAGAATAAATGAACATAAGGTCAGTCTTAATTGATTTTTAGCTTGTTGGATATTCTCAAAGCACTTTTTCACAATTGGGTGTGAAGAATGAAAAAAAAAAAACAAGCTCTAATCTGAATTTTAATGGTTTCAAAATTTAACAAAATTGTGGCTAAGCTTTTTTTTCACTGGCAGAATATGTGTTAAGTTGGTCGATCTGTGAAGCTAAAAATCTAGCCAAGGATTAAGTCTGGTTCTGCAATGCTCTTTTTGACAGCTCTTATTGTTAGCACTTTACAGTCAGTCACTTTGATATTGAAAAAATTAGGTCCAGTTCACTGTGAAAAATGCACTTTGTGACTCATGATAGCCGATGAAGGGTCATCTTCTCTACTTCAACACGGGAAACATAGAGGCTGTTTGATTAGTCATGATCAAGAGAAGGCCATTTGACTTGTCATAACTGATTGTAGAGTGAAAATCAGATGCATAATCCTTTCGTTTGGCTGTCACCAACAAGCCTGATAAATCTCCTTAAATCAATTAACATTGAAAGTATTGGGTATGACCATAACAAATCATCAGCATGATGACACATGAAGTGCCATTTTCACAGTGCAACAGTCCACTCTTTTTCTATATCAAAGTGACAGGCATCTGTTGCTGATTATCTTCATCGAAAATTATATACATAGTCTCAGAGAAAAAGTCCAATCTAATGAATGACAGGTCTATTCGACCCACTTGGTTTCAAAGCACTGTAAGCAATGATTTGCGATATTACTGTACTA
This sequence comes from Platynereis dumerilii, assembly GCA_026936325.1. Lineage (NCBI taxonomy): Eukaryota > Metazoa > Annelida > Polychaeta > Phyllodocida > Nereididae > Platynereis > Platynereis dumerilii. The sequence goes on along the minus strand of JAPTHN010000012.1, from coordinate 10,689,404 downwards.
ATTTAGTTTTCCACAAAAACTTTTGTAGGCAACATAGCAGTCTCAGAATATTTATGTATTCACTAGGCCTGATAAGGCCAAAATGCTGAAATGAAATGACTATCTTCACAAAGAGTTGATGATTTTTCAGCTATAGGATGTCCGGCACCAACAATTCCAAAAGATGCCAATTACAGAAGAAAAGGAGACACAGTCCTTGTGAAGTGCAACAAAACTCAAATGTCATGGGAATTACAATGCAAGGACAATGAGTGGATTGGGGAAGAGGAGGACTGTTCTGCAGGTATTGCATCTCTAGAAATATTGGTCTGATTTGAAAAAGAATGCAATGTATTTTAGTTTAATTAGTAAAAAAGGGAAGGCTTCAAAATCCACACTCATTTTATTTTTAAATGACGTAAGAGAGATATTATGCATATTCTTATTGTTGTTTTGATGATATAAAGGTGACACAATGGATCAGAAATCTTATTTTTCAAATTAGAAAGGATGACTTACAATGTACAAAGTAAAATTAACGTATGTGATCAATCATCTTTCACTTGTTTAGTTTCAGGATGGGCATTTGCGAGTTCTGTCAGTAATGACGAAGCACCTCCAATGGGTAAGAATACACACTATAACTTTGTACTTTCAAAGTCTTTTGAACATCTTGTTATCAATGTCAATATAGATTTTTGATGATACATTTTTCGGTGTTTTTCAAAATTTCAGGAATGTTGCTGATCATAGTGACTGGAATTGCTCTTGGGGTTTTAATTGGTGGATTCTTGCTCTATCTAGCGATTAATGCTTTCAAAAGGTAAGCCTTGTAAAAAGTAACGTTTCTGAAACATCATTCATGAAATTAATGTTCAATTAATGCTCCGTATTTGTTATTTTCCTTCCCAGATATCATGGACTATTACCTGCTCAGCAAATTCAAAACCCCTCATATGAAAAGCCATTCTACAACCCAAACAAAATGGCCTACAATGACAGAACCATCCAACGATCTTCAATGATTTATGGAACCAATCGTCGTTCTTACCCAAACCGCCAGATGCCGCCACCTGTGCCGCCTTCACACACAGACAATGCACAGATGCGCCCTCCATCAGAAACATCTGAAGCCAATAGACAGTCTCACATCTATGAGACCCCTTTGTTTAATTCATTGTGATTGTGAAAGCATTGAAAAATTTCTTAACAAATAAGCTGCATCATTCATATTTATGGGTATACTCTACCAGAAGTCTTTGTATAAAAACTTAATTTGAATCTGCAAATTCTCGCTTTCCCAATGCATACAGTGTGTAAATATGCATTAACTTGTTATATAAATGTGTACATGTTTATTGAAAGTAACCTGAAATGTAAGAAATGTTGACATCAATAAAAGATACAATGAAAAGTACAGGTGATCATATTGCTTACTGTTATTTTGTTTTATCTTCAGAATAAATTCCAGATTTAAATCTAAAATCATTCCACAAATGTTGTCCTGCAAAGAATTGAGTGTTTCTGTATCAAAACTAAATGTCCTTATTAGAAAAAGCTTGAAACTTTCCTATATACCCTGACTAATCAGACAGGAAGGATGCTGGCGTTAATATGTTCTAAATCAGCCTAAAATGTGTAAAGGAGAGGAAAATTAATAATTTATGAGGTGAAGAGGGAACAAAGTGTCTGCAAATCAAAAGCGTGGTAGCAACCATGTGTCTATTGTAACAATTGCTTTTTAAGTGGATGTCTCTCGTCGCACCTCCTTCAAATGCAATTATACAAAATTTGGCTCCTGTAAATTCTACAGGAAGGACAGGGTTAGTCTTGATTAATGTAATTATTGTAATTGTAATGATTAGATCTCGTCAAATTATCTTTATTTCAACCATTTCATTTTTCAAGCAGCCATCCAGATGACCATAAATCTTTGTTTAAAATAAACATATCAAATTTTGGTACTGTCTTGCTTCTAGAAGTATCCAATTTAATCATTTATAATAACAAATTAAGTCAGCCTAATGTTTGGGAAATACATTGTCTTATAAATGATGAAATACCAGAATGGCCTAGTGACAACATACTAAATTACTAGCGCTATAGATTATTGTGAAAGTCATCAGCATCACCGTGTGAGAAGTACATGTATAAAAGACGGATATTTTAATGGCAAATAAATGGAGATATTTCACTTCTTATTATATAATTCAGATCAACAAAGGCTTAAGTCCATTCCTGTTGCTCCTGTAAATTGATGAACACGAGTCTATTATATATAAACCATATTTTGGAGAGAAAGGCATCCATGGAAAAGTGATTTAAGCCAGTTTAATGCAAGTGCTTTGTTAATTTTCCATGCTTGTTGATGAATACAAATGAATAATCATGTTATTAACTCCTCATCCAAACGCTTAAATCAATCATGATGCAGAATTGTATTAGGGTCTATTTCTCTAAACGAGCCCAACACGTAATAACAAAGGTGAATGCAGTTATGAACAGTAATGCTGCTGCTGATGCTCATTCAGCTGAGTATTGATTAGTTGTGAGGCTGGTGGCTGCCCTCAATCCTGCATAGGTAATGAGCTCTGCTTGAATATATAATGAGCTTGGCCACCATTGCTGGCTGCAGTGGCAGCAGCAATAGCATTGTCTAATGTGAGTCACTCTTGGAAGTGGATAAAACTGCAGTTGGGTTTGTTTTCAAACCCGGATGTCTCTTCTGTGGTCTTGAGTGAGGATATTACCCTTGGAAAATGATTATTGTAGTTCATAATTATTTGAAATCGTGGACGGTTTTGTAAACAGACTTCTTAAAAAAACGTTTGAAAGGGAAAAAAGGTTTTAACACATTGGTATTACCACAGGAAGAGTGGATATCAATCATCATGGAAGGCAGGATATTAATAGTAACTTTCATGAATGTTTTCATTGAAGCTGCCAGTCAAATTCACCACAAAGGTATGTTTTCTTGTACTAATAATGTTTTCCTGTCAGATCATTCCAAAAGCAATGCATAGTGTAAATATATTGTGCACACAATTGGTGCTTGAAATTCCTTTCTTCATACATCCATATATTTATTCACGAAGAAGTAATTATTGTTAGTTGCAAGAAAATAAACTGTTCAGAGGAGTGGAAATTGATTTATTTCAAAAGTGAACACACTTATGACTCAAGAAAATAAGTTTGTAATATCATTGTTATTTTGGCATATTACCTAAAAATTGCTGATAATGTTAACATGCAACAATGGAATCATTTTTGTCTCAGGAACAAGGGATTACTGTCTAGTTGACAGATTCACACCAGAGTGTAAAGCAAATGAAGTTATTGTTATCAAATCAGCACTATTTGGTCGAATGAAGGCAAATCCTTGCATAACACGAGAGATAGGACCACTTGGCTGTTATGCTGATATAAAGCCGAATTTAGAAGGATTTTGTGGAGGAAGACAATCTTGTGACCTGGGCATTTCCGATACTTCATTTCTATTAACCAGACCGTGTCAGGGTGTATATGATCTCTACAGCACTATCTCACATTCTTGTGTACAAGGTGAGTATTTGATTGAAATGCTTGTAACTTGTAAATATTATCGACCTATTTCTCAAAATCGAGTTCAATATCACTTTTTATAAAGCCTAGATGACTAGTAATGCACACCGGGTGCTACATCACAATGTTGTTACCTATTGTTTTAGAAATAGGTCATGTTTACGTCAACACATTGTGACTATGAATTTGACCCAGAAATCGTATGTCAAGTAGGAAAATCATTTTTGTGACAATTCAATCAAATGTATTTACACAAAACGGTTGACAATGACTAAAACAAAGCCTCAAGTAATAAATATGATTTAAATTTTGAGTATTTGACCAGCATATTTGGAGGAGATAGCTCTATAAGTTGTGCAAGGCCACAGAATTTTCTCTCAGGATAGTTTTATATGCTGTAAAATATCACTGAAGTACATTTCTATGCAAATTATTGCTTCTTTACAGACTATAGACTAAAGAAAAGACATCTTGACACAAAAAAGATCATTCAATGATGTAATAAGTTCTCAACATGCATGAAAAGTTATTGTAGCGACATTGTGCTCATTGTCAAGACATTGTGTGATACTTCCGACCTTCTAGTTCAAGAAGCCTCAACGGATTGGGCCTCCGTATGATGGAAGTTCAACAGACTGAGGCATGTAGTTGAAGAAGAAAAGACTGAGGCGTACAGTGATGGTGCACTGTAGGGGTTTACGGGTAAAAATCAACACAGCAGCACAGGCCTTCTTAAAAAAATGACATTGCGACATAGAGCCCCTTATCTACCAACAGACACAATTTTTTTCCGACCTCAAAAATTGACAGGAAACATGTATATTTCCTTTATTTTATTAGTGAAACTTCACTTACAAATTTTTAACAGCTTTCATAATGTCATATACACCAGGAAAGGTGTCTATCAATTCAATGCGGGTGGCGGATGCAACAAAAACAAGGCTCAAATGAAGCCATCAGGTGTTTCTCCTCTAATTTTGAATATCATTCAAGAAGTACAGTTTACTGTTGTATAGAATTCAATGGAAAACAGAATATGGTACTTCTTGATTTATGTTGTGCCAGGAATCACTCTTTGACTGCTAGAGTAACCTTAATAATGCAACCAAGAAAACGCTAATCATGTGGGCAGATGATTGTGCCATTTCCAAAAAGCAACTAAGATTTAAAGCAGAAAAAAAAACAACTTTTTTTTAATTGCAATATTTTTTATTAACATCAGTTTATGTAAAACAATAACAAAATCATGCATGACTGCAACTTCAAAGGACAATATTTTGAGCTCTATAAAATGAGTGTTTATAATGACAATCGAAGACTACAAGTGAACAGTGTGCATCTTCATTATTGATGGATGTGGTGTGTAGATGTATCTGGAGAAAAATAAGAAGAAATTTCTGTTGTTTTAAATTAGCAGACTCCAAACAAAGGGGAAAATACTTTACTCATCAGTTTACTGATCAGCACGAAATACAAGAATATTTGGTGGAGTCTTTCCCAGCTGATTCCTCCCTGTGTGAGGCACTGTTAAATTATTCTGCACATCCTGCACTCCTGCAGTCCAGCATCTTCTTGGCCAAAGAGGAAATATACAACATAAAAATATACTATTTAATGGCTTACCACTCAAAAATGCCATAAATAGCCTAGGAAATTGACATTCAGTTCAGTGATCTTATTTAATGTAACTCATCTTAAACTGTGACACAATGTTGTCGCAGTTCTCACAATGTTGCTACAGGTACTGTTTTGGACTCTAAACAAAGAAATTCTTTATTTCTGCAAGTAAGATCTTAGGAGCACTATTATTTTGCTAATTAGAAGGCATCCAGGTGACTGTTGCTATTTTATGGAGACAGCAGAATGCAATTATAAGCATGATAACCATGCACACATGTTAGCTTGTATTGAGGTCACCACTTATAATGCTATCTTCTCCCAACAGAGACCTTTTTGCAGATAAAATACATTAGAGATATTTCGTATAGGTATATTACTAGTCATTAGACCTGTTGTACATTGTCTTCTGTGAGAGGAATTAGGTATAAATAAAGAAAACTCACCTTCAACCACCAATCAATCTGCTAATTGTGTCAAGTTCTGCAGCACAATGTCTTTACATAAACATGACCTATTTCTAAAACAATAGGTAACAACATTGTGATGTAGCACCCGGTGTGCATGTGGCACGGCACAATCTTTTGCGTGATAAATAGACAGTGCAATATCATAGAATACGACAGAGCTCTCAGCCAATCAGCAACCAGTATTTCAGTTTTCTATACGATGTAAAAAATACGGAAGCGTAATGTACTCAACGGTTTTAAATTGTATGTGTTTGAGGAAGAAAAAGTAGTTTTTTAAAAGATGAATGTTATTTCTTGAGCCGACAGATAATTTATTTCATAGCGTTTAATTGATTTTAGTATATGATATTGATTGTGAAAACTCAATTTATGTATTCTTGTTGTTGGATGTAAAAAGAAGGGAAATATTAAAGGTTGAATGTCTCTGCTTTCAGTTCACCCGCATGACAATCAATGCAAAGGCTCAATTATATCATCGGATCATGGTTATCTTGCTTCAACAGTGACCAATCTGAAAACCAGAAGCACAAACTGTCCCTGGAAGATCAAATCAAAATCAGGAAGACAATTCAATGTGACAATTCAGAGATTTCAATCATCAACTAAAAACAAAGGAGGCTCAAATCCACCAGTATGTCATTCTGCTGCGACAATCAAAGAAGGATCTTCGGTCAAGAATGTCTTGCTCTGCCCAAGTGATGCCAAGAATAAATCCATCTACGCATCACAGAGTGATCAGATTGAAGTGTCATTTACAAATGACCATGAACAGAGTGATATTGTGTATCTAATTCACTATCAAGGTATGATGGTTTATTTTACATGACAAAATGATAGATGCAATTCTATTTGCGTAGTGTCCAATGATGGTATGAAAAAGAGTGTTGTCAAATTAAGAAAGGTGACTGCAAGGCCTGCTGAAGCAAAAAGCTTGTTTGCACACAAAGCATGGATTGTTGTAATCAAGCCATGGATTGCTTGAACTAAACAAATGAATAAAGGTAAAATTAATTCACAAGCATCCTTCGTCATACAGCAATTTTTTAATGGATAAGTAAGCAACTGAATCCATCCATATTAGTTCAGCCAGATTTTAAATTAAAAAATTTGGGATATAACTGCTATCTTTGATCCATTTTTTTCAGCTTTTGGATGTTCAGCACCAGTAGTTCCAAAGGACACTCATTTCAGTAGGAAAGGTGACAGGGCTATTGTCAAATGCAATAGAACTCAAACGTCATGGGAACTTCTTTGCAAGGACGATGAATGGATCGGTGAGGAAAAAGAGTGCACTGCAGGTATGATAATAATACTTTGTTGACAAACTGATATGTGTTCCATTTGAAAAACTAAATTTTGCCTTGGATAACCCTTTTCATTCACTATTATTTAGATTAAATTGTGATAAATTGCTCATGTCATTCTGGATATTGAGATTAACAGTAAGATAGTTCAAAAACTATCCAGTCTGCTTTCTAAAATTTCGATAGAAATTCTGAACCGTTATGTTGCAGTTTGTATAATAATTCTGAATTTCAAGATGGACGCAAAATTTGAATGTTCATAATTAGTCATGTTATACTGTTTGTTTAGTTACAGGTTGGGCCTTTGCAAGTTCAGTCAGCACAGATGAAGCTCCGCCTCTTGGTAAGATACTTTTTTATCCAATTTTTTAAATGAATAGTGAAGACAAAACATGGCATTATCCATATAGAACTTTACCTTTCTTTTTCAGGAATGTTGTTGATCATAGTGACTGGGATTGCACTTGGTGTGCTTATTGGTGGCTTTCTTCTGTACTTGGCCATAAATGCTTTCAAAAGGTGAGAATGTTTTAATTATTAGTTTATCTTTGTTGAATGTGTTATATCATTAAATATTCTCAGTGCCCCTCAAGGCCTCTTTGGACTTGACATAACCACAAGGGTAATGCTTTTACAAGTTGAGTATGTTGAACGAGATGGATAACATTGAAGAAAAGTCGGGCACAGGTATAGACGATTTATCATTTAAACAATTTCACACAGTGTTGGGCTATTTCAGCTGGGTGGCCAAGTGGCTTGAGTGCTCGCCTGTTCCGCTGAAGGTCTTTGCCTGCATGGGTTCGACTCCCGGTTGGGGAACCCAAAATTTTCAGAGGACCTTCAAGAGCAAAATCCCAGCTGGATGTCGTTCGGATGAGACGTTAAATTGGCGGCCCCTTGTATCAGTGTCTATGCTGGGCAAGTAAAAGATCCCTCACATGGGGTAAATGTGTAACATGTTGAGGACTCCGGCTCTCTCTCCCATCTCATTAATCAACCCTCGTGAGCGCCCAGAACTGGGCTTAGAGGGCTGCACTTACCATATCTATCTATCTATGTATCATGCATCAAACGTCTTTTGTTTTTCAGATATCATGGATTATTACCAGCCCAGCAAATTCAGAACCCCTCATATGAAAAGCCATTCTACAACCCAAACAAAATGGCCTACAATGACAGAACCATCCAACGATCTTCCATGATTTATGGAACCAATCGTCGTTCCTACCCAAACCGGCAGATGCCGCCACCTGTGCCCCCTCCACATGCAGACAATGCACAGATACGGCCCCCATCAGAAATATCTGAAGCAAACAGACAGTCCCATATCTATGAGACACCTTTGTTTAATTCATTGTGAAAGGAAGCAGGAAAAGGATATAAATAAACTGCATTCATTTCATATCTAACTGTATTAGAACAGTTTCGATGAGCTTCAGTTTGTGTGTCATGTGCATTTTAGTTTCATCTCATTGGTTGGTAATAGATCATGAGCCAGTCAGATTAAGCCAAAATACCATGTACATGTAGAAAGTGGCCGAGAATAATGATGCTGATTAAAACTGCCCTAAAGTCTGTGTAAACATTCAATATACCAATTCACAGATGCAACCATAATTTGAAGTGTGGTATATCTATTGAACTCCAACCTTTAACTTCTTGTAATACACATATAATACAGGTCTGTAATTCCTCATTATTTATTCTTGCACAGAGGAAGAAAAGAGGCCTATTTTTTAATTGATTGGACACATAATGAGGAATTATTTCTAAGTGTAGTGGACTGATAAGAAGATATCTATTATCAATTTCTTTACATGGTACACTAAATTGCAAATAAAGATATTGTCAATGAAAACCTCTTTGCTTTTCACTACAAGGCACATATTGTGTCAATCTTCATGTATAACATAGTCATTAAAATCAAGCTATAAAAATACAGGACCGCATTCAATGTAAAAATAATTGTCTCAAATTGAATAGATAATACTACTAAACATTTAACAAAACAGATCCGTCTCAATTTTCCAAGTAAGCTACCTCATGAAATGTATCGGAAGAACTTGTGAAGATCCTAGCATGGGCAGACTCGGTTCATCCAAGTAAACTTTGCGTCCTCTCCTTCATTAAAAAATATCTGCCATGCTTAAAGAAGACATATCAGGGAAAATTCCATGAAATTGTTAAGTAAAATCCTAGATAATATCAACTGATCAACTATAAAGTGCAGGAAGTTAAGTAATTTCATCCCTATTTTGATATTGCTTCAATAGCAATGCCTCCAACAGACAAAGGCTTTGTTCAGCACATAGCAGAAGCGGAGCAATCAGCAGCAGCTAACAGTATTGATTTGTTGTGGGGCTGGTGGCTGCCCTCAATCCTGCATAGGTAATGAGCCCTGCTTGAATATATAATGAGCTTGGCCACTATGCCAGGCTGCAGTGGCAGCAGAAGTAGCAGTAGCATCCATTGTTAGAGGAGCAATATAGATGCAGAGTTTCTAGCTTCATTTTAACATTACATTTTATTGATGGATAGGCTTCAGGTTTTGGTGTGAAAAAACAAAACAAAACGACTACATTGGAATTGAAAAGGAAATACTTAATTCTCTACATCGGTGAGTAACTGATCAATGCATCTTTAGAAGCATCTCCAGCCATATGAGATCACCATGAGTCATTGGTAGCAAATTCATGGATTGATAAAATGTTGATAAAATGTTTATATTATGAAGTAGCATGGGCAAGGAGTTATCAAACACCCTACTTGTGCATGGCTGGAATAGTATGACATCTTAATTACTTTAATGTTAGATATATACCATGCATGAGATATGTACTGATGTCTCATGATAATATCAATTCATACATTTATGAAGAACGCTGTATTACAGCTAAGCTGTATGAAGAACAAGACACTGTGGTGGATTGAAAGGTCACTGATTTATTCCAACCATGATAACCGTGACACTGCAATGAACAATAAAGCAGTACTTTACCAACCATGAATATATGTATAATGATGTCATAGTGAACAATAATATGAAGTCATAAATGCAATGATATGTCTTTACTGCAATTACATTTTCCATGAACCCAACTCTACATAATGATACAATAGTCATGATATACGAATGAATATTTACACATCTGATATAAATGTTAAACCACAAATATGCTTTATATCAAGACAATAATAGGCAATGATTTACCTTAGTTTTTCCACCCATCAGACCAGTATTTCCAATGGACCTGTTCCCTGTACTAGGTCCTCCAGCCAAGTGACTGGACCCACAGAGACATACAGAGAAACCAGCTTTTCACAGTTTCTCAAAGTGGAAACAATGGCACAAGCCAAACAACAGTTACAATGTCATTCATTCTGCATCCTGGGCTGTGTCTGTTTATTGCAGCTGTAATTGCAGCTACACTCCCCACCAAATTAGATCAGGGGATCCAAATTTCTGAGACTAATGATCATCGGATCATATTTGACACCACTTCAATAGTATATACAAAGTTCTTGACCAACTCAAAGTCCAATCCAATACAATCCAACGCAGCTGGACAACGTATATCAAGCATGAGAGCAAAATAGCATTAAGCATGTTTAGAGCCATCATTTTACAAGTATAAGGGCATAAATATGCCCCAATGGTTTCGAGCACAGGGTGTCTGATGTTTGATCCCTTAAGTTACCTGGCCGCAGTCATTTTGCAGGATGAATTGGTTTTGTATGAGATATTTCAGGGGAAACTGGTTTGGGATGTCTAAGTGTCACTATTACAGCTAAGCTGTATGAAGAACAAGACACTGTGGTGGATTGAAAGGTCACTGATTTATTCCAACCATGATAACCATGACACTGCAATGAACAATAAAGCAGTACTTTACCAACCATGAATATATGTATAATGATGTCATAGTGAACAATAATATGAAGTCATAAATGCAATGATATGTCTTTACTGCAATTACATTTTCCATGAACTCAACTCTACATAATGATACAATAGTAATGATATATGAATGAATATTTACACATCTGATATAAATGTTAAACCACAAATATGCTTTATATCAAGACAATAATAGGCAATGATTTACCTTAGTTTTTCCACCCATCAGACCAGTATTTCCAATGGACCTGTTCCCTGTACTAGGTCCTCCAGCCAAGTGACTGGACCCACAGAGACATACAGAGAAACCAGCTTTTCACAGTTTCTCAAAGTGGAAACAATGGCACAAGCCAAACAACAGTTACAATGTCATTCATTCTGCATCCTTGGCTGTGTCTGTTTATTGCAGCTGTAATTGCAGCTACACGCTGATTTGTAAACTAAGACTCATGTATACTTGAGATTTTTTTGGGCTAATTTCTTAGACCGTTCTAGTTTGACCCAAATGACAAAAATTACTGGTTTTATAATTGTATAATTGTATTTAATATACTTGTCAAATTATTCATGTGTTTTATATAGGTGAACAGAATGAACTTCTTGGCATTCTTAAGCTCTGTCATAGCCTTAGCCTCTGAAGTTGTTGGGCTGGTACATGACAAAGGTAATTTTTTAAAATTAATATTTCCTATCAATTATCTTTACAATGATACACTGCATTCTACATTAACATAGCATCATGAAGAAAGCCAGTCTTGATAACATTTATAAAAATGGACCAGTGGTGAAATCTAATATGTAGTGACTGGAACACGTAAACCATTAAGATTAAAAGATAATGCATTTAGTGGAATTATATCTAAAGATTAGGCATGTATGATATCAGATTTCCTTGGCAAGCAATATTTGTATTTTTGCTTAAAAGACTGCAAAACAAAACTGGATATTTGATGACAGTTTGTGATATTTTTGCAGGCACAAGGGATTATTGTCTTCTGGATAAATTCACGCCGCAATGCAAAGACAACGAGGTAATTATCATCAATTCAGCAATTTTTGGAAGGATGAAGGCAAATCCATGCATTTCATCTGATGGTCCTATGGGTTGCTTCGCAAATGTCAAAGGTATAATTGAAGGCTTTTGTGGAGGAAAACAGTTCTGCAGTGTTGACTTGTCAGATCGGATATTACTTGCCACTAGTCCCTGTAGAAACAACTTCAATCTGTATTACAAGATTTCATACAGTTGCATTCAAGGTGAGTGGAATATGATTATATAGTTACGTATATATGATTATCATATTTTTTTTCTATAATTCAATTATATTGCCTGAAGTTTAATATCACACTTAAGATAAATATATGCTTTTCTTCGTGTATCAAGTATATATCAAATTACTTCTTTCGGATTGTTTATGAAAACAGGACATATCAAAATGCTATTTTTTCAGAAAGGATGACACGAGGATCAAGACAAGTCAAAAATGCTTCCACAAAATATAAAAAACTCCTTAAGGTCCAATGTCACAAGTTGGTTAAATTTGTGATTTTTGGTCATTCAGGACAAAAAATGGATAATCACAGATATGTTCCCTATGTATTAGTAGATTCAAAAATGAAAAAGTTATAGGTGGTAAATGCATTTTTAACGAAACGAGGCTAGATAATGCCATTATTTTTAAACATAAATATGAAGGATTTACAATCTTAAAATGCAGTTTTTGTGAAACTGTTTTGACTTCATTCAAATGGACTTGTAGGGTAAAGTTTTAAAGATATCACCATGAAATTAATACAAAATCTAGAAAATGATATCCTGTATAAAATTACTTTATCATTTAAGATATTTCCCTCACTTAACCTTTCTTATGGCAGTTGGCAGTTACAGTAGAACAAGAATGCACTATATTTTTTATCAGTCTCAAAGGCAGGGCTCTAATACCAAGATAGGTTCGACAAACAACAATATTGTGTATAGAAATGGAAAGCCATAGTCATGAGCAACAAAATGGTTTGAAGATAATGGCCATTCTAGCATCAATCCTTTTTCCAGAAGCATCGGAACAAGAGCAGTCCAGACACAAAATTTTACTATCGGCAAGAATGTGATTTTGTTGTCAGGTTCAAATACAGGGCTCTAATAACTAATAGGTCAGACTTATGACCACATATTATACCTGAATCAATAGCCAGACACACAAGCAACAAGAAAATTTCAAAATAATGAGCATTACATCAGAAGCCATCATCACGAAGCATCTATACAAGAGAGGTGTGACATAAATTTTACAGAAGTTTAGAGTGTCAATTTTTCGTCAGTCTCTGAAACAGGGATGTAATACCATGAAAGATTAGAATTACAACCACTTTCTCTACACTAATGGAAAGCCAGGCTCATGAGCATCTCGGAACCATCCAGAAAAGCAAAATTGCCATACTGAGCCATAATCAGACAGCATCTGAACAATAGAGTACCTAAATAATTCTCTCTAAAAAATAGAGTGTCAATTTTTTCGTCAGTCTCACTTAGGCCCTCACAGCTTCCAAAAGAAGAGCCTCTACAAAGTTTTGTAACTATCCCCTGACAGACCAGGTCATGAGCAAAACATTGATGTAAACATTTTTTAAAAATCGAATCAGTGAATGTTGTATTTGATGCATCAAATATTACATTGTCCATTTTGGCTTTGCGTGTGACATGACAACCTTATACTTCAAAACATGTCATTCTGAAATACAGAAACATATTATTGCCTTTTTTCTTTATTCATAATATAATCAGCTGACCAGAGCATAATACCAATTTTCAAATTTTATTTTAACTGCATTTATTTGCTTGTATTTTAAAGTTTTACCTGCATTGTTTTAGATGCAGTGTCCAGCGTGACGCCAAAAATTGATCGCATATGCAATCATTTATCATTTAATATATCAAAAGCTATGAGAAGTGGACACATTTCCTGCCATTTACATCAAAGGAGACATCACTGCCTTTCACATGATCTATAATACATGCATAAATTCTGTACGAAAGCTGAGATATGACCCGAAATGCATGTCAATGTTGGGCCCAAACTGAAATTTTACCAACTCACGACATTGGACCTTAACCTTCATTTCTTTCAGTTCTAACACAAAAAAGATGCAATGGCCAGAATACACCAGTCATCAGTGAAAACAGAGGCTACATTTCATCATCTGTTTCTTCGGAGCACAGACATGGAGCTTCAAAGTGTCCTTGGAAAATTAAATCAAAAGATGGCAAACAATTAAATGTCACAATTCAGAAATTCTCAAGAGCAAACACAGACAAAGGAGGCTCCAATCCACCGGTGTGCCATTCTGCTGCGACTGTCAAAGAGGGATCAACTGTCAAGAATGTCTTGCTCTGTCCAAGTGATGCCAAGAACAAATCAATCTACATATCCCAGAGTGATAACTTTGAAATAAACTTCCCTGGTGCACATGATAGTGAAGAATCTGTTTATTTGGTGCACTTTGAAGGTTAGTTGTTGATTTATGTATTTATATGCCTATACATCAAGTTGAAATCAAGTTACTTTCTACAAAAACGGATGAATAAATGTAGGTACTTCGATAGAAAAATGTTTGCCATTGCAGAGTTCACCCTTTGGTAAAAGTGACATATTGAAAATGATAAATGTTTCAATGTGATAATTCAAAATTTTAGAAGGTGGACTGCTATCTCTTCAACACACACATGAACTATTTTAAGAATTTGTTGTTAGTTGCTTCCTATTCTAGAAACTCAATAATCGTATAATCATTGATTCATTTAGCATTAAATAGATTCAATGTTCACCAGAAGGATTAAAATCAATTATGGCTTAACCACAATTCATTCATCTATTTCAGGTATTGGTTGTGTGAAACCAATGGTAGCCAAGGACACTCATTCGAAAAGAAACGGCAACCAAGCAACAATTGTCTGTAATGACAGCAAAGTGTCCTGGGAATTAGTATGTAAAGATGATGAGTGGCATGGAGAAGAAAAATCTTGTACCAGAGGTGAAAAAATGTTCTTAAATTTCCACCATGGACTGTTGATGTAGCTTGTTATACATGCTATAGAGTAAATTATTTGAATAATAAATTGTATTAATTTTTCTAGGATGGGCATTTGCAAGTTCTGTCAGTGCTGAAGAAGCACCCCCTCTTGGTAAGTGATTGTTGAAAATTCCGAGTAGTATGTGGCAATAATCCACCCAGATAATCTTTGATGAAGTACAATAATCATAATAATTGTGGTCTGACAAATTAAAGTTTAATACTACCAGGTAATGAAAAAACACATATCTGGTGTTCTACTAAGTTTATGCATAACCCAGGGTGTGAATTCGATATTCATTCATTCATGAGAATTACTTCAACAAGGTAATTAATTCATAAATCAAATTCAAACTTACAGTAACGATGATGTTTTTGTATCGCTATTCCTACCTGTGTAAGTTGAAAATAATTACTCATTCATTTACACATTAAGGAACATCAATTTGTTAAGGCGAAAAAATATTATTTCTCGATGATTTTCAAATATATGAAATTATGTCTTTTTTTTAGGCATGCTTTTAATAATTGTGACTGGAATAGCATTGGGTGTTCTTATTGGAGGGTTTCTGCTGTACTTAGCCATCAATGCATTCAAAAGGTAAGGAATCACTCAACCATGTCCAAGGCTTTGTTCCTTTGTTATGCATTGAAATCACCCATGCGTGTCATGTCACATGTGTTCTATCCTTTTAGATACCATGGACTGCTACCAGCCCAGCAGATTCAGAACCCCTCATATGAAAAACCGTTTTACAACCCAAACAAAATGGCCTACAATGACAGAACGATCCAACGATCTTCCATGATTTATGGAACCAATCGTCGTTCCTACCCAAACCGCCAGATGCTGCCACCTGTGCCCCCTCCACATGCAGACAATGCACAGATGCGCCCCCCATCAGAAATATCTGAGGCAAACAGACAATCCCATATTTATGAAACTCCTCTGTTCAACTCTCTTTAGCATGTTTAATTTGCTAAAATAAAGCACATTCTGTGTTATATTGTGAAAATACAGAAGCCATGGAAGACATTGTTATGACAACACCAATAGCATCAGTGGACTTTTTAAAACTCTTTATTGTGCTTTTGTTAGCTTTTGGAGGCAAACAACAGTGAAGTTGCTCCAGCTTCCATTTCTTGTAAGTGTGTATGTCCTTGTCTGAAGAAAATATAAATTTTGAGAAAACTTGTGTGTAATCTTATTATGACAATAAATTTTGGAAAGTATTTTGACCTGAATTTACTTTATCAATGAATTGGATGCCACATTAAAAACTTAAATCTTTCTCTATGTATGTGTTTTTTTAGAAGTAATATAAAATTAAACTCAATTATCAATACTCAAATATCATAACTGACTTGAATATATTAGACATCAATTTGCAACAGTATAATCAAAAGAATTGAAACAGGATTACTTCAAGACATGATATTTTCTGGAAAATGATTAATTGATATCAAATGCAGCAATCACCCTAGGAATAAAAAAAAATTAAAGGAATATTGACAATTCAGGGTATCTTTAGTTGTGGAAATTTCATGTCAAACAATCTTTATTTATATTTCTTGCAGATCATTGTTTATCATTAGTTTTGCACCAGAACAACCACAAATATATCAAACATAAACATTGTTTTATTGGTAGGCTACAGCATATATATAGGGAATGACTCTCCTTCGCATGCCATCATCAACACAGTGTACAATTTTTTGGCCCATGGAAGCATTCTACTAATTTCTAGTGAATGGCAACATGTCAAGTAAAAAGTTTTGATATGGCTTGAGTTTCTTTTCCAACTGGTTTTGCCGTATTTGAGTTAAGTGACATTATTGCATATTCTAATTGCCCTTGAAGCAAGCAGACTTAGCAGAGCCATAGCTAAAGTGATGCAAAGCAAATGGAAAATAACCACATGGTCACAAAAACTGCTGAAACGAAAACCACAAGACACGAATGTACATAATAATTATGTGCAATCTATACCCTCTGGACAGAAATACGAGTATGCTATCTTTAAATTACACTAATCCCAATTTGATGCTGATTGCATGTTCCACATGATTCGTAACATTGCTATTGGTACAGCTAGTTTACTCTGTTTCTCATTCTTGAACAGCAATATTTTCTCAACAACTGACTACATCCCACACCAAACAAAGGCCTTCATCATAGAACTGAACACTGCTGCTGCTGCTGGTCATAGTGACATTATTGATTTGTTGTGAGGCTGGTGGCTGCCCTCAATCCTGCATAGCTAATGAGCTTTGCTTGAATATATAATGAGCATTTGGCTGGCAGAGGCTGCTGGCCATGGTAGTGGCCAATGAGTCAGATAGCATGGGTTGCTGCTGATGCCATGGAATAGCAAGGATGATGAGGAACACTGCAGCAAAACATTGGATCTCTAACAAAAGGTTTTCCGAAGGATATTAAAACAAACACTTAATTGTACCAAGACAATTGATTCAAATATGGATTATAAAATAACATATTTGTGGATGTTATTTATCAATTGTTTTGTCTACAATGTATCTAGCAGTGACAGAAGGAGCCTAGGTGAGTGATTGAAGGTTTTGTTGGTTGTAAATGTGATATTCTAACCCATCTCTTGTATTAAACTACTGTCCAGAATAGTTTTACTTAGTTTAATTTAGGGAGATACTGTGTTCGCAGTTTAGCTACAAACATCATTACTATTTCTTGTGTTAATATGTAATTTGTTTTATGCATTTCACTTATAAATATGCTGTTGACCTGACAGGGTTTTTGAAAAAGGAATCACTATCACACTTTTTTGTTTACTGTCAGACAAAAAAGTATTTCTCAAATTATAAATTAATATCTTAAATTATTCTACAGTAAATTAGTAATAGGCATATTACCTATGGTAAACAATCAGGCCTAGACATAATAATTTTCATTTATTTCAGGAACTGCAGATTTCTGCCTCTTTGATACATTTGAGGCAAAATGCAACCAAGAGGAAGTAATCATAATAGACACTGCATTATACGGGAGAATGAAGATGAATAAATGTGCAAAAACTTCAGAGGATATTGGATGTTTCTCAAATGTGAAAAATGTAATGGGAAGCCTCTGTACTGGAAGACAAACTTGTGAAGTTGCAGTGGTGAATAAGGCATTGATGGCTACAAGACCCTGTCCAGGACAGGCTGCTCCATATTTGACTGTGTCATATAGTTGTTTGAAAGGTAAGTCATATTGATTATAAAATAAAGGGGACCAAATTTTCATAGGCAAAAAACCATAACTTGGCCCCATAATTACAATTTTTGCAATTCATCAATAATAATGAAAAGCGATTGGTACTTCATCTTAGCTATTCAGATAGATTATCAGGTGATTTATGGTTGAAATACTTTAAACCCATTTCGATGTACTTCTTTTACAACATGCAATATTGTAATCCTAATCATGAAATTGTATAGTATTTTGTCTGCAATAAAATAGTGCTGGAAATGAAGAAACAAAATATGGCATTTTCCGTTTCAAGGTTCTATAATGATCCTGTATATGATGGTGCTTTATCAGCTTATAGACTTATTATTTTGATTTCAGTGATAAAAGATGCAGCCAACCACTGCAGCAGATCAGGCACTGTAACCATTACAGAAGACAAAGGATTCATTCCATCTCCAGTGGCAAATTCACAACATTCGCAAAAATGTGCATGGAAAATTAACAGTAAATCAACAAAACAACTGAATATTACCCTACACAAATTCTCTAAACCAGACATTTCAAAGGGTAGCCCTCCTGTGTGTTATGAAGCATTGAGCATCAAGGAAGAATCGAACACAAAGACAATGCTGACCTGTCCAAGTGATCCTGATGTAAAGCCAGTTTATTTGTCTCAAGGATCGAGCATTGAAATCACCTTTCCCCAACATAGCACCTCAGATGAAATTGGCAGTTCCATTGTGCAGTTTGAAAGTAAGCTTGCCATTCTTTTACTTGTTAATATACGTAGGCCAATAATTAATTTCATAGCAAAGTAAGTTATTTGGAATAAAAAGTTCATATAAACTGTAATTGCTTAAAGGACCTTCCAACAAATGTGGTTACAATATGTATATGTATATATTTAGAAAATAATTGCATTGCATACAATTTGAAGGGGGTAGATGTGTATAACATGCAACCTTTTGCTAATATTCCATTCATAACTTATGTAATATCTTGAAAAAGAATATTCATATCACATACTTCAGTTGATTTTCCTATAATTCCTTTTGATATCCCAGGTGTTGGATGCGCCAATCCGACTTCTATGAAAAACGCTCAAATCTCCAGACATGGCACCTCAGCCACAGTGAAATGCAACAAGACAAAGGAATCATGGACAATTAACTGTAAAGATGGACAATGGGATCAGGAAGACAGGCAGTGTTCTGCAGGTAAATCAAATTGCTTCAATAATGTTGTATGTATAAGAAGAATGGCTGTTTAAACACCAGCTTCCAACCATCGTAGTTTGACACTGTTTCAGTTTTGAACATCCTTTTTAATACTTCTAAATAATTATTGAAATGGTTGGCTATTCTTTAACAATTTTCCCATAAACCCTGCTATAATACAGTTGAGCCTAGTACTTGGGAACAACCTTTCGTACTGAACCCGTTATGTTACAATTCACTGCCCTTATGGAACCTGTGTAGTGTGCAGAATTGTCTGCTTGATCCAGGCATTCTCCAGAACTGAAGCACTTCTGGTACTAGGCACTTTTGCATTCTTACAAGTAGCTCCATTTGTCTTTTAACAGGTTGGGCATTTGCAAGTGTTGTTGGCAAGGATACCTCCAGTCAATATGGTAAGGTTTTTTGCTATTCAGTTTCATAACTGCACATCTCATGTCTTTTGTGATACCTGAAATGTCATATACTTACTCTAATTCGTTTACAGGAATGCTTCTAATTGTGATAACTGGAATTGCTCTTGGTGTTCTTATTGGTGGGTTTCTGCTGTATCTAGCAATCAATGCATTTAAAAGGTAAACTCCAAAATTATCTATTTTAAATTAGACTGATTTCCTTGAAATCGCCATGAATGCTAAATGCAGCAGTTTAACCTCTTGTTTCAGATACCATGGACTATTGCCAGCCCAGCAAATCCAGAACCCCTCATATGAAAAGCCATTCTACAACCCAAACAAAATGGCCTACAATGACAGAACCATCCAACGATCTTCCATGATTTATGGAACCAATCGTCGTTCTTACCCAAACCGCCAGATGCCGCCACCTGTGCCCCCTCCACATGCAGACAATGCACAGATGCGCCCCCCATCAGAAATATCTGAAGCTAACAGACAGTCTCACATTTATGAAACTCCTCTGTTTAATTCTTTGTGAAAATATTTGACTATTGAATTGATTGTGATTGACTTTTACCTCATTGATTTAAATGTCTTTTTTGTAGCAATTCCTGTAAACGAATAAGCCAGCTACATGTAACTGTAAATAATTACCCTCTCTGTTTATGCTCTAGCTGTCGACATCGATTTGAAGATGAAATAAATTTGTCATGAAAGTATAGTATTTTTTCATTATTGATAGACTGGACTAGTTACAGTATTATGTCACCAAGAAGTCTTGGAACACCAATATGACTAAGATGTGTCAATTATTCAACACGACAATCTACAGCAGATAATTAAAAACACTCGCAATAGTTTTTTATCATCACTCGGGATTGCCATTTAGAATTACTAACTGCTTTCCATGTCTCAAATAAGAAAGCATGATTTTTGATGTAAAAATACCACTGTAACGTCAAGCGTGCAACATTTCAAGTCCATTGCTTATGATGACTTCTTGCTTGATCAATTTTAGCTACCAGTGGATGATGTATACATTCCATATGTAAATAAAAAATAAATAAATTAATAAATTGTGACCTCTCTTTCTTCAGATCAAACCATTATTCACGGCCTAGTAAGGGGGTGTCAAATTAATATCAAGGTGGGTTTGGTTTTAAAAATAATTGCTTTCTCGTTTGGTTTTAGTGCAATAAATAAATAATTTTTGGCGGTCTTGGAATAAATAATGTCTGCCAGGGGCATTTCTTAAGAAGGTGTCACTTGATATTGCATATTCGGGGACTTTGCACGCTTAAAATAAATAATCACTGTCGCAGTTAACTTAAAATATATAATTTCTCTGGGAGGAAAACTCCAAGCCCCCCTGGATATTAAATGGTCGCCCCCAATAAACTAGCAATCTAATGATGGAATAAAAACTGACTTATCATCTGTTGTGAATTAACTGTGTGAGAGTTACTTTGTTTGATTCATCATCATTTCCTGCCCCGACTTGTAAGCAAAAGTGAGCTCTCCATAGTTAGTTTATGGATATTACCAAAGCTTAAATAACAAATTTAAGTCCATCTGTCATACTGCATTTATAGTTGTATTTACCTAACTGTAAATAAGCTCAAGATATGATGATAAATTCTGTAAAAAATGAAGACACATACTTTTTCATGCTATGGAAAACGCTTGTTTTGTTTTACAAATCAAGCAATGCAGGGCGGTCATAAGGTCATTTATTGATTTAAGGCTTTACAATCAATTAAACTCACTTAATAAGGCAAGAGCTAGCAAGTAAGTCCATCGATTCTAAGTAAAATTCAACTTCTAGTCATCAATTGAAATGTTAATGATCTAAACTGCAAGTTGATTTTTACATGGAATCAGGTGATCTAATAGCTTTAAGTAAACAAATAAACATCTAACCACAGTAGCTTTACAGATGATTTCATATTTTTAGGCCAAATGACAAAATGTGAATTTTTTTCTAAGCCATGGTATCCTATGGGGAACAGTGATGTCATAATTTTTCTGACGTCATTTTTCCCTATAGAATACATGTCCCAGAAAAAAATTCGCATTCAGTCCTTATGTCTACAAATATGAAATCATCTGTAAAGGACCCAATCTTGCAACAAAATGTACCAGGGTGCAGAGGCAATAACAGAGATTTTAAATAACATATTAATGATTACCATTTCTTGGGATTACAATACTATTTTCATAAAAAATTCTGGCATATGCGTATATGAGTGAACAAGTAATTTGGAATAGGAAGGAGAAAGAAAGATTCTAGTAAAGCTTATGCCTCAAAAGTGATTTTGTGTTAGAAAAGAACTTTTGATCCATAAAAGCAAATAGCTATGAAAGAATGTTAAATTTAAAATACCGTTTTCATGATTTACACGTGCACAATTGGGTTTGCGATTGAATGAATTATAAGTGATGAAAATTTGAATGACATCTTTAAAAATATCAGTCCAGACCAGAGAGCTAAGAATGATAGTCTTCAAGACTGAGCCAGAAACACATCTTGATATAAAAGTAGATTCTTACCAGATCAGCCAGTGGTATGACTCACTGAAATCTTAACCCATGGATAGGGCTAAAGTTTAGATCATCCAACCAATAATTTTAATAAAACAAAGCTGGTTTAAGCTGAATGCTGCTGATATTGACCAAAACAAAGGAAAGTCAACTACATGGTGTTACTGCTGCTGCTGCTGCTGATTCTGACATTATTGATTTGTTGTGAGGCTGGTGGCTGCCCTCAATCCTGCATACCTAATGAGCTCTGCTTGAATATATAATGAGCTTGGCTTTGGCCAGTGTGGCCGCTGAGTCAGGCTTCATCACAGATGATGCTGGTAATGCTTGGTCAATGATATTCATGTTGTAAATGCTAGTTTTGCAGCAGTGTGTTTTACTGGAAGCCAGGGATTTCTGTATTCTAAACTTACAATAACCAAATATTACATATGCAGTAAAATATATGAACAGTAAATTGACATTGTGTGAATACATCATATGAAAATATGAGGAATAATGTGAAGTGTGCAATTATCCTGGAATTACTCATGGCTTTGTTGTTCAAGGATGCAGACAGCAACAAAAGGGACAGAGGTGGGTAGATTTGATCACAAGTTTTTCTGAATAGGTTGATGAAGTTGATTTATATTAATTTATATGAATTTAATATAGGATTGTATCTCGATTGCCTCAGACATCACTGTTGTAAAATTATCTGAAAATGTAAATTCATATTAATTCATGCAGACATTTTCAGATGACAGACCTGAAACAGATTGTATAACCAATTATATTTTATGTTCAATATTGCATGAAGTGATTCCTGAAATTAAGCATTTGACTGTATGGAATTGTGTTGCTTCTGTCTATCGATTATAACAGAAGGGACCTCGAAAATATAGTTGTTTCGGATGATTAAGAATCTAGTACTGTATTTTAAAATTACATTTAACTACATTTAGTGAGAATGGATTAGCTGCAGCTCTCAGATCCAATTTGGAAGAAAATTTTTTATTGCAACATTGCAAATGGAAGATTTGCAAATCGAATGACATTCCATTTGAGTAATCGTTGTTAGGTGTGATTTTGAGCTTCATTTGAGATGAGTTAATTTTGTTTTTATAGGTTCAGCAGACTTTTGCCTGTTTGACACATTTGAAGCACAGTGTAAGGAAAATGAAGTGATCATTATAGACTCAGCTTTATATGGCCGGATGAAAGTAAGTCGTTGTGCATCAAAGAGTACCGGACAAATGGGATGCTTCTCAAATGTGAAGAATATCATGGACAGACTATGTTCAGGAAATCAGCACTGTGAGGTTTCTGTTGGTCACAAGAATCTGCTGGCTACTCGACCCTGCCCTGGAGAAGTGGCACCTTATCTTAGTGTGTCCTACAGCTGTTTAGAAGGCACGTATTTCAATATTATTACTGATTTTAAATAATTGCTCAATTTATGTTGACATCAAAGAATATTTTCATTGGTGTGCATATTTCTTTGTCAAAACGCTTTTTGTAAATTAAATGTAATGTTATACGTAAGCTCTTGCAAAACAGAATTTTTTTGTTGCCTATGTATGCATAGAATAATTAATAATCTTTCAAGATATAAATAAAAAACACTCTTATCAACAGAAAATGTAAGATTTTAGTTATAATCACCATGTCAGTAAAAAGAGAGATCCAAGAAAAAACATAACAACAGTTCTTTTTTTCCTCTGGAGACAGTGGAGTCAATGTAACAGGTAATGGTAAATTCAATTAACAAGCATTCCATATTATTATTTCTTCCTTTCAGTTTTAAAAGATAAGAAAAATGAGTGCAGCAGAACTGGTTGGGCAATCGTGAAAGATGACAGTGGCTACATATCCTCAGTACTACCTCATCACACACCCACTGCTAAATCACACAAATGTATTTGGAAAATCACAAGTGCATCAGAAAAACAGCTGAACATCACTTTACATAAATTCTCAAAGCCAGACGTCTCAAAAGGAAGTCCTCCTGTGTGCTATGAAGCATTGAGTATTAAGGAAGAATCCAACACAAAGACGATATTGACCTGTCCCAGTGATCCTGATGTTAAGTCAGTTTATTTGTCTCAAGGGTCGAGCATTGAAATCACCTTCCCTCAGCACAGCACCTCCGATGGTGTGGGCAGTTGTATCATACAGTTTGACAGTAAGTATGATATTTTGTTTTCTGTATGTAGTAGTAGTACTATGTACTAAGTGCAGAATGTAAGATCTTTGCCATAGGCCTAAATGTGGTAACGATTTCTCTGGAAAATGGAGCAAATCAACGTCTTACAGTCTGTCACTTTGATATAGAAAATATGAGGACTAGTTCACTGTGAAAAACACACTTCTGTACTCATGAAAGCCGATGAAGTGTCATATTCTCTACTTTCAACATGGCAAACATAGAGGCTGTTTGATTAGTCATGATCAAGAGAAGGCCATTTAATTTGTCATAAGTGTTTTGAGAGTAAAAGTCAGATGCATAATTCTTTCATGTGGCTGTCACCAACAAGCAGGATAAGTCTCCTTGAATCAAATAACATTGAAAGTATTGGGTATGATCATGACAAGTAATCGGCATGATGACACATGAAGTGCCATTTTCACAGTGCAACATTCCACTCTTTTTCGATATCAAAATGACAGACTGTAATAAAGTGTAAAGGTCACAACAATAATTGCTTTCATCAAGCCCTTCAATCTAATTATGTAGGATTCATCAAGTCATAGGTTCTCTCTTATTATTTTAAATTAGTAAAATATGTAAGACCAAATGGTAAAGGACAACCATGTTGTATACGACCATAAACGTATGTGTAGTTCTTGAATTTCATGGCTAAAATAAATTTTGCAGGTGTTGGATGTGCCAAACCAACCACAATAAAAAACGCTCGGGTTTCCAGAAAAGGCTCTTCAGCAACTGTAAGATGCAACAAAACAAAGGAATCATGGGATTTGAAATGCAAAGAAGGACAGTGGGATGGAGAAGATAGACAATGTTCTGCAGGTAAATTGTATTCAATCAAATTGCACTGCTGGTAATACTACTCCAAATTCTAAATGAAACATACTTTTTATAGAAATCAAATTATTCTTAATTTTTAATTTTTTAAACTGCACCTGTCCTTATACTTGTAATTGTGTAAATCTTGTCTTGGAACAGGATGGGCCTTTGCGAGTGTTGTTGGAAAGGATAGCTCTAGTCAGTATGGTAAGTTTTCATTTATGTTGATTAATTCAAAAGCACTGAATTTTTTGTGTCTGTCATGCAGCCATGCATAGATTCATGTATCAGTCATGATTTTATTATGATATTTTTCTTTCAGGAATGCTGCTAATTGTAATAACTGGGATAGCTCTAGGTGTTCTCATTGGAGGCTTTCTATTGTATCTGGCGATAAATGCTTTCAAAAGGTAGGTAAAAGGTTTTTAATTGCTCACTGATTTTACAGAAGTTGTACATTTGTTAATTGATTAAATTCAGCATATTGGATAATTATATTACCCACAAAAATGTTCAACTTATTGCCACTGTTAGTGTAGTTAATTTGT
Source organism: Platynereis dumerilii (assembly GCA_026936325.1). Classification (NCBI taxonomy): domain Eukaryota; kingdom Metazoa; phylum Annelida; class Polychaeta; order Phyllodocida; family Nereididae; genus Platynereis; species Platynereis dumerilii. The sequence continues at coordinate 10,663,570 of JAPTHN010000012.1, read as the reverse complement.
TTAAATATCCATGAGAGGCCTTGAATGACTCTAACAATATGACAACAATTTTAAAAGTTTTTTTTCATTTGGCATTAAGATTTTTTTTTTTATATTTCATTGAAAAGAATTGCTTTGGTGTTTTGCATATGCATCATACTATTAATTCACGGACCCCTTACGCTACTCCAACAAAACTACTGATTCCCTGATTATGAAAACTTGCTAGCTGCTTTTTTACACTCTCTACAATGTCCTTAGCCAGGTTTCATGTTCACACTACAGTCACAGAAGCTGCAGTAATGTTTTCACATAATCTACATAGCGGCCGTTACAAAACCGCCTTCATTTTCGGCCTTCTCACATGCATGTCTTCACGGGTGTTATGCTAGTACACAATAATTCAGCAACAACTGTATTACTATTGGTTGAAAATTATATTCAAGAATAAGATAAAGTGTACATGTGTGTATGCATTGGAAGGAATCTGCAGAAAGTCAAGCTTTTTTGAAAATTTTTATGTGCAGATTTATTGAAATGGTTTTTTTATTGCTGTCATTTGTGCCATTTCAACTAAACGCAATGCGTTAGCTACAAAAACCCATTATTATATGATTTACCATATGTCTTTCCTCACAGATATCATGGACTTCTACCAGCCCAGCAAATCCAGAACCCCTCATATGAAAAGCCGTTCTACAACCCAAACAAAATGGCCTACAATGACAAAACCATCCAACGATCTTCCATGATTTACGGAACCAATCGTCGTTCTTACCCAAACCGCCAGATGCCGCCACCTGTGCCCCCTCCACATGCAGACAATCCACAGATGCGACCCCCATCAGAAATATCTGAAGCTAACAGACAGTCCCACATCTATGAGATGCCTCTGTTTAATTCTTTGTGATGTTTGTCTGTTCTTGGCTCTCATTGAATCATACATCAATATTTTTTGCAATGGCAAGACTTTTGTAAAACGCTGAAAACCTTGATTATAGACATAACTTACTTAAAATATTATTCAATGGTGTATGACTGTAATCGTTGTAAAACATTTTGTGCTGCTTAGTATGCAGAACAATATAACTAAGCCCATACAGACTCTATTCATGAACGAATACATAGAAAGATGCAATCTGTATATGTATCAAGAATCTAATTTTTACCTAATACGACACCTCTAAGGACACAGGCCTGAAATGAAATGTGATTGTGTGTTCGACCTCTTGGTATAGTAAATCCATCTAGTAATTGTGATGAATTCATACCTATTGACCATAGATAGTGATGTCATTGTGTGCTATTTTAACATGCTTTTAACAGCAAAATATGAGTCCATGCAATATCAGATATTAGTTCTGAAAATGTAAATGTTGCATGAAATGATTAAATCTAAAGAGGTTCATTGGATACCTCAAAATGTAAATATTGTTTGATAATTGTATTTGTAAAATAAAGGAGATTATGATAAAATTAAACTTGAAAACTACAAGCTTAATCTATTATGATGAGTCCTACCAAAAAAAGAATTGGATTAGAACATGGCACAGTTGGCGCCAAGGCCATCTATATGCATTGCACATTTGGCCCCACTTTTATCACAAAACATGAAACACAAGAAGAAAGGGGGAAAGGCAGAAGCCAGCTCATTAAAAAAAAGGTTTTATCCTTGGCTTTCACATAGAAATAGTATACTGGACAACCAGAAATAGTAGTAATCTTTGCAACCCCCCACTTACTCTTGGGAGGATTTTATTACCGCATTTTTTTAGTTTATCTCCAATACTTTGATTTCAGACCCATGTCACTCCGTGATATCGTGCACAAAAGCCTGTGGACAATGTAAAAATTTGAAAATATTCCAATAAGTTAAAGTTGTGAATTTGGCACAATCACCATCTTCTATCCCCCTTACCCTTGGAGAAAAAGAGAAAATACTGAAGAAAAGTATATTCTAGGAGGCTCCATGCCTATCATCTTCTCAATATTTACTATGCTGAATGCTGCTGGGGACCTCAACTTTGCCCAGCTCAGCTTGCTGCATGTTGAACAATGGCTGCCTGAGTATTGATTTGTTGTTGGGCTGGTGGCTGCCCTCAATCCTGCATAGCTAATGAGCTCTGCTTGAATATATAATGAGCTTGTGTAGCTGCTGCTGCCTGGCTGTTGCAGTGACTCACATTAGGTGATGCTAGTGCTAACAATGAACCAATGCAGTTGATATTTTGTCATGATGTTTTGGATGCCATTCAGGCTTTTAGACAGACCAATGTCGAATATCGGGAGTATATTTAATGCAAAAAGGAAGCATCTTCAGAACAAAGCATTGATTGTTTAACATACTGTTGCTAAGGATATACAATAGTTGTTAAACAATGGAAATATTCATCTTATTAAGTTTCATACTGATTTTGACCATTGTTGCTGAGGTTCTGAGACCAGTCAGTGCAAAGAAACGCTCAAAAGGTGAGTTTAATATGTATTTACTTAATTATTAGTTAATAGTTTTTGATTATACATTATTATAAGATTATATATTATGAGAATTCACCACAATTTAAAAATTGTATGGAGAAAAGTTGTGCATAAACTCAATGATAAAATTGATCAAAAATATGACAGAATGTATCCTTTATTTCAAGTAAATGGTATCTTTCGTCAATAAGTAACATAATGGTCTTCATTTTCTGCTTTATTCCATAGGGTCTGCAGACTACTGCTTACTAGACACATTCAGAGGAAGCTGTGAAGCAGATGAAGTCATCATCATTGAGTCAGCTTTGTATGGAAGAATGGCAAAAAGCAAATGTGTCCAACAAACAAAAGATAATGTGGGATGCTTTGTACAAGTAAAGAACATTTTGGATGGACTCTGCTCTGGAAAACAAAATTGTGACATCCCAGTAGTGGATCGAAGACTTTTAGCAACAAAACCGTGTGCCGAGAATGTTGCTTCGTACCTGACAGTCTCGTACCATTGCCTGAAAGGTAAGGTTCATCTAAATATAATGGTGTACAGTGGTCCCTGTGTTATAAGACTGCCCCTTCTGTTGTAATGAAGCGGTCTCTCGTAGGGGTGCAGTTTCTCGTCACAATGCAAAATGCACTTAGATAGATACCAGGCCATTTTTCCTAAATAGAATTTCATCGACAAAGAACAAATATTTTCTGAAACAGACATTTTCAGACAATCTCTCTATTTATTATTATGTTAATTGATGGCTCAAAAACTTCTGTGATTCACTTTGTAAATTTAAACGTTTAATTTCACTGTATTCTAAATATACAACTACGCATGTAATTACGCGCCCTGCCAGTATGTTATTAATTTGATAACTCCTGTTTTATGTACATATTTAGTTCACAGGGAGTCAACATCTCACTGCAAACAAGGACGGCGGGTCTCTATAACAACAGAAAATGGCTTCCTCTCATCAGCCATGGCAACAAGCGGGTCTCCGGGTTCATCACGTTGCCCTTGGCAACTCAAGCCTCAATCTGGAAGACAACTGAACATTACCCTCTATAAATACAGTTTACCCACTGATGGGTCTAGGCCTCCTGTGTGTTATGAAGTGGCGACAATAAAGGAAGAAAACAGCATTAAGAATATTTTACTGTGTCCAAGTGATCCATCTGTAAAACCAATCTACATATCAGAAGGTGGAACTATTGAAATCACCTTTAATGATCATAGCATCAATGAAGAAAGTGGGAGTGTGGTGTTACATTATCAAGGTAAAATGAATAAAATTTTACCTTTACAAGATAAAGTTAAATACCTAATATTTTTGGTATGTACAACTGATGAACTAAGAATTGTCATATAAAAGAAGAAACTGAGTTATTTTCTCTATATATATAAATCAGTTTTATCAGATTCATATTATAGTAAATTAATTGAATGTGACACCAATTACATCATAGAAACTAGAGTTTACAAAGGTATTTGCTGGTTTTTGGGGCTCAAATTCTAAGTCTCAGGCAAATATGTCCAAATAATTTTGCAGGGGGGAGGGTTGGTCTAGTGGTAGCGTGCTGGACTGCCAATCACTGGGTCCAGAGTGAGAATCCAGCTCTTGCCGGATCACCTGAGCCTATGTTGGATGGCCGTTTCAATAATCCTTCACCTCATTGCAGTGTCCTCCTCCTGTCCTTATTAGTCTACCCACAGTACCCAGTGCATAAATACAGGATGTAAAGCCCCAATCATCCATCCATCCATCCATCCAAATAATTTTGCTGGTGCAACATTGCGGAATACTTAAATAAATAAAAGCACAAGTTTACAAATGGGCATGCAGTAAACATTAAAATAAACTGCAAATAATGATTACCTTTATCCAAAATTGTATTTTCAGCTACTGGCTGCCATAACCCAAGTATTCCAAAAGAAGGCCATTTTAAGAGACATGGCTCAAAGGTTACAATAAAGTGCAACCATACTAAAGTGGAATATGACTTGACGTGTCAGAACAATGAATGGAAAGGAGATGAAGTCCCATGTGATGCGGGTAATTTATACTTCATAACGAGTTCTCAAAATGACGTTCAATGAAATCTAAGATATATATATTTCAAAAGCTAATTTGCATATATATGCCTAAATGACAATGATTGCTTTGAAATTCAAATAAATAAAGCTGCTGTTGTGATTTATTCCAGGCTGGTCATTATCCAGTGTGATGGGTACAGACACATCGTATCAATATGGTAAGTAGGAACAATGTGGATAATCTTGTTGGGGAGTCCGTAGATAGTATATACTTTTAAGTTATCAGTGCCTCTGCAAGTTATGCAGTGACAATTGGAGAGTCAAAGTAAAGTGACAAAACACATTCTGATAATCAATTTCACAAGGTATTTTTGGACATAAACCAAACCAATGTCTATGAGAACTTACATAACCAATCAGTAAACATTTTTGGAGAATCCAAACAATCCAATTTGAGGAGTCCCTCTGACACTGTGTGCCAGGACCTCTATTGCATTTGCTTACTGAGTATGGAAATACAGGATGTTATGTCTATTCTGTAACATTTAAGTGAAGATATAATGCAGAGTAGGACTCTTCTTAGCCCGATTAAGTATATAGCTAATTTAGTAATGATGATTTGAATTCCTTACTTTTCAGGTGTTTTACTAATTGTTGTCACGGGAATAGCACTTGGTGTCCTGATTGGAGGGTTTTTATTGTACCTGGCCATCAACGCTTTCAAAAGGTACTATAAAAATATTGTCATTCTTTAGTGATAGATTTATATAAAGGTTCATAGCAGCTTAAATTGACATAATCATTGCAATGAAATATTAAAACTGTATTATTTTTCTTTCAAGGTATCATGGATTGTTGCCAGCCCAGCAAATTCAGAACCCCTCATATGAAAAGCCGTTCTACAACCCAAACAAAATGGCCTACAATGACAGAACCATCCAACGATCTTCCATGATTTATGGAACCAATCGTCGTTCTTATCCAAACCGCCAGATGCTGCCACCTGTGCCCCCTCCACATGCAGACAATGCACAGATGCGCCCCCCATCAGAAATATCGGAAGCTAACAGACAGTCCCATATCTATGAGACTCCTTTGTTTAATTCTTTGTAATGACCTCAATGTGTCGTTTTAAATTTTATTATTGAACGGACCAATACTAGATGGATAAGGCAAGAGGAATATGTGCACTGAAGAAAAGAAACTTATAAAACATCTTGGAAAAATTCACTTCAGTAATGAATGTATGATCCATAGCATTCATGTTTGATTTATTATCTTTTTGACCTCAGAGTTGATCAGCATTATGTAAATACATGTGTGATAATGGTAAATTTTTCTGTGAATTAATTAAACAGTGGATTGACAGCGCATTTGTTAACAGTGATACTGTTACTGTACTTAAAAAGTCATATGTCCACTGCACAGTACATCTCCAGATTGTTTGTACCAATAAAAGGACTGAAATTTAAGCTTTATTTTTATTGATTATTAAAAATATTAAAAGACCCTCGGCTTGAAGGTTTCAAAAGTTCAATAATGGCTCTGAGAAATATGGTTGCACATACAAAATACTGTTGCATTAGTTATCTCTATGATATTATCTTCTTTATTTAAAAAAGTCTCTAAGCTCAAAATGCCTGATTCAATTAACAATCATTACAGGAGCACATAGTCAGAAAATATTGCAAAGTCACATTCTTATGGCCAGAAAAACCTTTGTGCAGTGGCGTAGCTACAGGGGGGGGGGCAGGGAGGGGCGGTCGCCCCCCTGGCTCCATCCTGACCAGGAAAGAAATTATTACTTTGCCATCAGACGTTGCATTTTGCCGATGGCGCGCCTCCGTCGCAACAGCGATAATAGCTCCCCCGACAAAAATGTTCCATTTCGATTGCTGACTTGAATATTTTGCCCCCCCTGGAAAATTTCTTAGCTATGCCACTGCCTTTGTGTCTCTTCTGTCCGCGGGACAATAACACTGAAGTTTGCAAAGTTCCCAATAATTATACAATAGGCCTGAGATTCTGTATCATGACTTTTTGCATTGCAATACAGCAACACGAATTTATTTTTCAATCTGAGTCAATGGAGCTTGCGGGCTATCAATTAGTTATATGCAAAAAGAGATAACCAGTTGACAGTGAATAATTCACCTTGTCACTTATGACAGCTGATGGAGTGTCATCTTCTCTACATTCGGCATGGGAAACATACTATACAGGCAATTTGATTAGTCATGATCACGAGAAGGCCATTTGATTTGTTGAGCAAAAGCAGACGTATAATCTTTTCGTTTGGCAGTCACCGACAAGTCCGCTTACAGCCTGTAAACTTGATATGCAAACATAGTGGACTGTGCACTTCTTGAATGATCATACTGATGCCTTGTCATGATCATACCCAATATTTTCAATGTTAATTTGATTTAAGGATGCTAATACCGCTTGTTGGTGATTGGCAGACTAAAGGATATATATGAATCTGCTTTTTACCGTAAAATCAGTAATGACAAATAAAATGGCCTTCTCTTCATCATGATCAATCAAACAGCCTCTATGTTTCCCATGTTGAATGTACGGAAGATTACAATTCTTCGCCTATTCTGACTCACAGAGTGCCAACATCTGTGTGAAGCAACACTAATTTTTTGCTTCCGAAAATCAAATTAATATGAAAAGAATAGGGTATGATCATGAGAAATCATCAGTATGATAACTCACAAAGCACTATTTCCACAGTGCAACAGTCCACTCCTTTTGCATATGAAACTGACATACTATAAAAATCGGCATTTCTTGCCACACTCCATAATGAAGATTTATCTGAAAGATCTATCAATTTTTTAATTTGACATCGCATTATGGCTTTTCAGTGTCACTTAAGGGATGTACCACTTACATTTTGTAATTTGTAATTTATTTCGATTTCCAACAGTAAGGTGGAACATAGTTGGAGGCTGTACACCCTTAAAGCTTAAAACAAATGTTTGTATTTTGGCCATGCCTTGACTTGAGGGGGAAAAAAAAAAGAAACAAGAAGACATATTATAATCAGAAAAAATGAAGAATAGGAAAAAAGTGATTATAAGATTACATGTATATCATTTTGACAACAGTACTTGATATTCAGATCTGCATCATAATCAGTACTGTTGAATTGTTGAAAATAACCAACCTTTGATACAGAAAAGAAAATACAGTTTCTCTGCCTGAGATACTTTGTTTTGGTTTATGCTCTTAAGAAGCAACGATGAAGATCCAGCCTGAACTATCCTCTTGCAATGTATTTAAAACTTTATTCCAAGTATGAAATTGTGCAAAAATTCCTGTTAATTTAACTATCATTGGGCATGAAAACTCAAAATGAGATAAAGCTTTCCTCTTTAATAATATAATAAACCTCCCTCACTGCTATAATAACCTGACTGGCCACTGGGCTTTGTTTGACGACAGAACTGGGCTACTGCTGCTGCTGGCGCTTTATTGATTTCTGTGAGGCTGGTGGCTGCCCTCAATCCTGCATAGGCAATGAGCTCTGCTTGAATATATAATGAGCTTGTTCAGCTTGGCCACCATCACTGACTCATGTCAGGGCAGAATAGCATCAGCAGCAAAACAATGCTCATTGAAGAGAAGGGTTATGGGTTTGGTTTTGGATGCTTCTTTGTGAGTTAATATCTTTGATAGATACACCATTTTCATAGCCTGGGACTACTAATATCTGGACAATGACTGGACACAAAGGATTATGTAATTTCTGTAACATCCTCATGGACTTAATAATCTTTATGACAGTATCTGTACAGTTTTCATCCACCAGTGACAGCAGCATGAAGACATCAAAAGGTAACATTTTCAATTTCATTTTCCAGTTTCCATGCCCCAGTGCTTGTTCGGGATATACTTTATACTGTTCTGCTGATAATGAAAGAAGTTAACCTGAACAGGGAAAAAATAATATATTGCTCGAACTTGTAATAGTCATTATCATTAAATTTGTCAGATATGCATTATTACTGAAAAAATCAGACACACATAATAATTATTATAGATGTCTCGTGACCAATTCAGATTGCAGTTACAGATTTGTATATTTCTTAACTTAATTTGGTATGTGCCATTACCTATTTATGATGACTCGTTTAGAAGAAGATCTGAAGAAAAGTAGTTTTTGTTTGGCTATTTGTGACATTAACGATCAATTCCTTTTTAATTTCCTTGTCGTTCAGGTTCTGCTGACTACTGCCTGTTAGACACATTCGAACCACACTGCTCGAAAGATGAAATTATCCTGATAGATTCTGCAATCTATGGAAGAACAAAGAACAGCAGGTGCATCCAACATGGAGCAGGACAGGTTGGATGTTTTGTGGATGTTAAAGGATTAATGGCATCCCTGTGTTCTGGCAGAAGAAGTTGTAAAGTTCCAGCATCTCACATAAACTTACTCAGCACCAGACCATGTGGGGACATGCAAGCGTTTCTCACTGTTTCATACAGTTGTTTAAAAGGTAAGAAGTTATTATTACAACTATGAAAATCATTTACAGTAATTGTGCTACACATCTGTGTTAAAGATCAGATGATCAAGAATGTCACATCCGTCATAAAAAAAGGACTAGTTTCTAAATTGCAAAATTTATGTTTATGTAAGGATTTCAGCCATTATAAAATGGTTGCATTTGAATTTCAGTACTCAGTGCCCACAGCAACCAATGCAAGAGGACCTCAAGCATTAAAGCAGTTGCAGAAGAAGGATTTATATCATCTGACCTTGCTTCTGATGGGGGACCTGGATCAAGATCTTGTCCTTGGAAAATCAAATCTAAATCTGGAAAACAACTGAATGTCACAATTCAGACATTTTTATCTACCAACCCTCAAACCTCAGTCAAAACCAATCCTCCTGTCTGCTTTGAAGCAGTCACAGTCAAAGAAAAGCACAGAGAAAAGAAGACACTCATTTGCCCAAGTGATCCTAATGTTAAGCGGGTGACTCTTTCTGAAGGGAGTGAAGTGGAACTCATGTTTCCAACACCTTCAGAAGGCTCAAAGGCATTCATAATTGAATTCAAAGGTAGGTTAAGATGTTGATTTTACTGTAAACGCTGATAGGGCACTTCTAAAAATCACTGATATAGTGTTACATAAGTATCAAAATTTGTTCCGACAACTCTTGACCTTGACGACAGTAGGAAGGAAAAGCGGCTAGATGTGATCATAGCTTTGTGTTATATTCGTGGACTTTGCACGCTTAAAAATAAATAATTAATGTCACTGTTACCTTGAAATAAATAATTTCCCATTGAGGAAAACTTCAAACCCTCCTGGAGATTTAATGGTCTCCCCTTAGTGCTATTTATTGTTGCCTAATCTTTGTCAAATGGCCTATTATGTGACAATTATAAGTGATTTTATGTTTCATACATTGAGTAAAATTAATTATGTTCCTCATGTTAGTATTAAAAAAAAAAAGATGGCTATTTGCTGTAACTTGTTTTCATTCAATGAAACTCTCTTTCAACAGCTATAGGATGCAGCAACCCAAAAATCCCACCAGGGGCACACTCCAACAGAAAAGGCAACCAGGTTGACTTCCAATGCAACAAGACAAAGGCTTCGTGGTGGCTGACATGTGTTGACAATGAATGGCAGGGTGAAGAGAAAGACTGCTCCAGTGGTGAGAAATAAATAAATTCAGCTCAAATACTCAAATGTTCATAATGGAGTCCTTGCATTGACCTTTATTAGATCCTGAAGTCAGTTGAAAACTAATGTATCACTAATTTGCATGATTTATGACTTATCATTTATTGACTTTAAATATTCTGGGTAGATACTTGTAATTACCTGGAAATTAAAATGTTTTTCTACCCCTGGTGATGGATTTCTTTCAGTTCTTTTGTGCCAGATATTCTAATTGTTTCAAATTGATATTTTTTCAGCTTGGATGCTATCAAGTGTGTTGGGAGAAGAAGAGAGTCCACCTCTTGGTAAGTATTAGAATAATCCAGAGTTCGTAGTATATCTTTACCTCTGCCAAGCAGTTTTTGTGAATTCTTCATTATTTTTTTTAGGTATGCTGCTCATTATTGTATGTGGAATAGCTCTGGGTGTTCTTATTGGTGGGTTTCTGTTGTACCTGGCTATCAATGCATTCAAAAGGTAAGAAGTAACCTAATTGCCAATAAAGATGCATCTGGGTCATTCTCAAATTTCGGGACAATTTGCGTCACTCTAGCTCCCTGACATTAATATGAATGCGATAAATATCTGAAGCGTCACTCTGCATCTGTTATTCATATTTCTACTTAGAACCACTGCATTTGGAGCAAAAGGTCATTCATTAGACTTTTTTTAATGCATTATGTCCAGAAATCCGTGCAAAATCAATGGTTTTTCCCTGTCACTGGACCTGACATGACAAAATCAAGTGTTTATTTTCCTCCTAATATACCATTATTTTCAAAGTTTCTTTGCACGATTCATGGGAATATAGACTTGAATTTATATTTAGTTCATATTCAATATTTTTTTGGTATAATTTCATTGATTAAATTGATACAATAGTCGTGTCACTAATTTATGTCAATTTTTTTGTCCCCTCCGTTACTTGCCATAGCTCTGTTGGTTATTGATTTTTATGAGCTATTTTCACTGAATATCATCAGACGCATGTGCGCCATAGTACCACTGCCTTGCAGACTTCATAAAACATGTATTCAATAAATTATGACATAATGTTCATAAAAAATGTTTTTGGTCCCACTAAAATGTCCCCTCCGTTTCCTTCATTTCCAAGCTTACCAATGATAATCTTACAGAGCGATTTCATGTATATGTTGCTGAGGGTGGCAGGTTTTAATATTCTGCAATTATTTTGTCTAATCTCCAAAATAAAAAGCAGTAATGAGCGAAAAGCAAAAAATTGTTCCCCTCCGTTACCGTCCACTCCTTTACCAGATCATGAGCAAGAAATCGACATTTGGATAAAAAAATCTACTGATACAAGATGAAGTACTTCTGAAAATAATAGTTACATCAATCTTTTATCATTTTTCCTATTGTCGCTGTTCCTACAGATCGTTTTTCACATCAAAATTCCCCTCCGTTACCACATTGTCCCCTCCGTTACAGGACAATTTTCCTATACCCGTTGTCCCGAAATTTGAGAATGGCCCATCTATGATTTAAAAGAATAGCTATTAATTTTTGTGAGATTATGAATATTGACGACATTTCATGTTTTCTTCCCACAGATATCATGGACTATTGCCAGCCCAGCAAATACAGAACCCCTCGTATGAAAAGCCATTCTACAATCCAAACAAAATGGCCTACAATGACAGAACCATCCAACGATCTTCCATGATTTACGGAACCAATCGTCGTTCCTACCCAAACCGCCAGATGCCGCCACCTGTGCCCCCTCCACATGCAGACAATGCACCTATGCGACCCCCATCAGAAATATCAGAAGCTAACAGACAATCCCATATCTACGAGACTCCACTGTTTAATTCTTTATAGTGATGCTCAAGCATGGAAGAAAAATGTATGGGCCTACACTTAGTTTGAAGACTGAGAAAAAAAGAACTTTATGAAGAAATTTTTAAAATGGTTTGAAGAATTTTCCTGAATTAAACATGACTTTAGATGGTGTACCGTAATATGGGGTGAATTGGGACACTGGGGTGAATCGGGACAGAACAGGAAAACATTTTATTTGCTGAAAAACGGCAACTTTTACTAGCATCAGGATATTGATTTTTGGCACATTTATAGTACTCATACCAGCGCATATTGTGTTAAAATTTTGAACTTCTGACTGCAGGCAGTCAGGAGCTGCAGCACCTGAAACTTTGCCTAGTAGAAATTACATTTTCACTGGTGGTCTTTCCGTGTACCATATGAAGTATAAATATTGCAGCCACCAAACACGCAGCAAACTTTTAAATTGGTTTAAATGGTTTTAGGGGACCGTAATTATAGGGTGGATATGGGATTAGGTATATATTTGGTCCTGGGTTCAAAACAAGATCCATGGCAGAGTTTTGAAATTTACCAAAATAACCCTACTAATTTTCATATTAGTGCACTGGCGTGGCTTTTCGATAAAAAATGTTAAGCTTGGCATCACGTGTAGTGGATTTAGTCCAGAATTATTAATCATTAGCATAATCTATAGTAAACTACAGAATTGGATACTTTTCTGGCCTTTGTCATATTTTTTAAAATCTTCATATTTTACATTTAATTAAGTTCAGATTTTTCTCAAATAAACTTTTTGGCATGTCAAACATATTTTCTAATGTTTATCCACAAGGAGCAATCCCTTAAACAAGGTAGCAAGTATTGTTTTATAGAAATAGGGGAGTGTCCCGATTCACCCCAAACAGTGGGGTGAATTGGGACAGTGTTTTTTTATGTGTAACTCATTGGAAATTAAAGTTATGTTTCAATGGTCGTAAGGATAGTTGGACCTTGACTTCGGACATAATTTGGCACCATATTTGTATTTCTAAGATGATTTGTGCCCATTCCATGACAGAAAAACTCCCAAATCTGTCCCAATTCACCCCATATTACGGTACCTAATACATGTCTTACTTAAAAATAAAAATAAATAAATAAATTTGGCAATCTTCTGTAAAAAACTGTTATATTATAATTGTATCATATTCTGTATTCAACAAATTGTATTGATACTGCCATCAAAATTTGCATGGATAATATATCTATTTTTTTTTTGTATCAATAAAATAGACTGAATTATTAAATTTTTGTGGAATTTTATGTTAAATGTAAAAAACACTCCTTTGAAAAGTAGGGGGGACTGGGGCACATTGGGACGCTTTTAACATCTACTAATTTTGCTCAGTGCTGAAAGCATTGAGCAACTCAGAAATTTTCATTAATATCACCAATTCTATTGAGCTTAAATTCAAGGCGTAATAAATTAGACTGCATCTACCCTTTTGCAGCCAGACAGCAAAATGTGAGTCTTGAGAATGACTGTTCAAATGTGCCTCGATGGGGCACATTGGTACATCAATTAAAAAATCATTTTAACAATCCATGTGCAATAGATATTACATATTTGTAGTGCGTAAGACAATATACAGTGCATAAACACCTTGTAGTGCCTGCCATTGCTGCTAATAGTTAATAACTTTAAACAGTTTAGCATAAACTGTCCTAGGTGCGGACATCAATCATTATGTGAGTAGCACCGTACTTTGCGATAAATTTGTTCACAGAGCATGGTAATCCGCTATAGCTCTATTCACTGTGGCCTGAATACCTGTTGTGTGCTGTCCCAGGTCATTCAGCCGACTTGGACACATACATTCTGCAATATTAAGTGCGTCCCGATGTGCCCCGAATTCACTGTCCCAATGTGACAGACAGTAATATTAACCAAGACCAATTTCAGACCTTGATTTCAGTTCTATGACCAACTGCAAGATAAAATAGCAAATATTCACTTTTAAACTCTATACAGTGGTCCCTGCATTATAAAACCACCGCTCTTATGGCCGTAAAGTGGTCTCTCAAGGAGGTTCGGTCTCTTGTCAGGGAGGAAAATGCACTAAAAATACGAATCCGTGTTACAACAGGGTGTCTTACAAGGCAGGCACCACTGTAATGCAGTAAATATTTTGAACTTGTTGTCCCAACCAACCCTGAATTCTTTTTAAATAAACTGGAGTCATTTCATGAAATTGAACCTAGCCAGTCACTCAACTTTTCCTAATTTAATATTACACAAAGCTAATCATTTTGAACTATTGACATATCATTGTGTGGCCTTCTTGGAAATGATGTTTAAATATTTGAATTAAATGTGTCTGTACTGATGTGCAAAATAATCAACTACTACAATGAAACAAAGAATAGTCTAGCAGTCCAAAATACCTCACTTGGCCAATGTATCAAGGTAATCAGTAATTATCCAGGTTTAAATTTCCTTTCATTTGAAACTCCATAGGCTTACTGAATATGATATTGTAGGTAACGCCTGTTCAATGTTCATACAACTATAATATCAAATTTGAAAGTGAAAGAACGTTTTCCTCTTTTATAATGCAAGAAACTGCCTTCACTGCCATCAAAATCACACTGGCCATGCGCAGGGGCTTTGTCTGCTGGTCGAATAAGGCAGCTGCAGCATTATTGATTTATTGTGAGGCTGATGGCTGCCCTCAATCCTGCATAGGTAATGAGCTCTGCTTGAATATATAATGAGCTTGGCCACCATCACTGACTCATGAATGGGCATGATGCTGCTGTGGACAAAATGTTGTGTGAGTGAAGCATTCAGAACTGCCTCATGACAATAGTAGACTGTATCTTTAGGCTGCCTCGGAAATATTACCTTCAAGAATGACTGTCTATGATGCTTTGAATTGTACTCATAACTGTTTTATTGTTGTTGCAATAGTGATTTCTCTCCTTGCCAAGTTATCGTCAAGCGAAAATGGATTAACACCCAAAGGTAAGGCTATTTTTCTGAAAAATATAGTTTTGATGGCTTTCTATATCTGTTAAATGATGAATGTTTACGCGGAAAAATGAAACCTTATTAATCATTGCAGGTTCTTCCGATTATTGTCTCTTGGAAACGTTTGAGCCACATTGTACGGATGGCCAAGTAGTGTTGATAGATTCAGCTATTTATGGAAGAACAAAGAATAACAGATGTGTACCCCATGGGGCTGGAAATGTTGGATGTTTTGTGGATGTCAAGAAGATAGTAGAATCACTATGCTCTGGTAGAAGAACTTGCAAAGTGGATGTTGTACACAAAAGTCTCCTTGCTAAACGACCGTGTGGAGAAATGTCAGCATTCTTGACTGTTTCCTACAGTTGTTTAAAAGGTAAATAGTTGTCATACCACATATTAATTTTTTTTCGTAAAGAATAATAATAATTGTTTTGTTATCCAAACTTATTCAATCACTTGGAATTAGCCGTTTGTGCCTTAGAGGGTTATTTCTTACAAAGAAAAATCGAGTTATCTTGTTCTCCTTTTTCCAATTCTCGAACCTTGTATTCATATCAGTCAGTGTTTTTTGTACTGAAAAGTCACAATTGTTTATTATTTTAAAATGGCAAGCTTCATAGTTGACATTATTTTGTTGCCCGTATTCGTAAACATTATTACACCTTGAACTTAATTAATATGCTATGCTCATTTTTATGTTTCAGTGCTCACAACAACTCGACATGGCTGCAAAAGATCGAATGAAGCTAGGATTGTGTTAAACCAAGGTTTCATTTCATCTGAAGTGGCATCAAACAATGGACCAGGATCAAGATCATGTCCTTGGAAAATCAGATCAGCTTCAGGAAAACAACTGAATGTCACTATTCAGACATTTTCATCCAGTCATATCCAAGTTTCAATGAAAAACAATCCTCCTGTCTGCTTTGAAGCAGTGATAGTCAAAGAAAAGCACAGAGAAAAGAAGACACTGATTTGTCCAAGTGATCCAATTGTGAAGCAGGTGACGATCTCTGAAGGGAGTGAGGTGGAAGTTATGTTTCCAATTACTTCAGAAGGCACTAAGGCATTCATTGTTGAATTCAAAGGTAAGTTGAGTTGTAGATTTCACTGTAAACTTTGGTTAAAGTTCCTTTTTTCAGTACTTATCAAAGGCCGTCATTTCCCATTTGTAACTTATTCTCTTTCAACAGCTACTGGGTGCAGTACCCCAAAAGTCCCTCAGGGGGCAAACTTCAACAGAAAAGGCAACCAGGTTGACATCCAATGCAACAAGACAAAGGCTGCATGGAGGTTGACGTGCATTGACAATGAATGGAAGGGTGAACAGAAGGACTGCTCCAGCGGTAAAAAAATTAATTCAGCTACGATGATCATCATTGGAGTCTACTTTGTGTCAATATTCAATATTCATTACACAGTTTAGATTAACTACAAATCTGCACTTTACCTATAGATTCATTATTTTTGCCATGGTTTGCACTCAGTCAGTGACATATGTGAGATGAGTATTATTTTTGGGCAGACCAATGATCAATGTAGGTCATGTAAAACTTGAAAAATTGAAGTGATGCCTGATTAAGGAAATAAGAAAGGACTTCTTTTTCTTTTGCTGCACTTTTAGAAAGAAAAATGTTCTCTCATAGATGCACTAAATACATTTTATGAATGTTTTTTTTTCAGCTTGGATGCTATCAAGTGTGTTGGGAGAAGAGGAGAGTCCACCTCTTGGTAAGTATTAGAATAATGAAGCTTTATTCACATTGATATTTAGCTTTTGTCTCTGCCAAGTAGATTTTAATTACTTTACATCTTATTTCATTTTTTAGGTATGCTGCTAATTATTGTATGTGGAATAGCATTGGGTGTTCTTATTGGCGGATTTCTTCTGTACCTGGCAATTAATGCTTTCAAAAGGTAAGGAATCATTCACTTGCAACCCAAAAACAACTTTTACAGAGACTTATCCAACTTTGTTAAATCATTATATTATCAAATCTTTATCTCACCCAGATATCATGGATTATTGCCTGCTCAGCAAATTCAAAACCCCTCATATGAAAAGCCGTTCTACAACCCAAACAAAATGGCCTACAATGACAGAACCATCCAACGATCTTCCATGATTTATGGAACCAATCGTCGTTCCTATCCAAACCGCCAGATGCCGCCACCTGTGCCCCCTCCACATGCAGACAATGCACAGATGCGCCCCCCATCAGAAATATCTGAAGCCAACAGACAGTCCCATATCTATGAGACACCTTTGTTCAACTCATTGTGAATGTAGCCTCAGATTTTTTAATGAAAAAGTACCCAGTGATCATGGGAACTTTATTTGCTGCCTAATCTTTTGAACTAACATTTTACCTCAAGTCGAAGAACATTGATGGTCAGCATGTGACACTTCATTTGGCTATTTTAGCAATAGTATTGGTAATTGTGTGTTAGAGAAGTAATCTCACTTTACAATAACATGAAGGGAAACACGTCTTTCATTGTTGTGGTTTATTCTATGATGACAGCAGAAGTTCATTATTACATATAAGAATATTGTCATAAAAAAATAAAGATAATGTAATACAATTAAATTATGTTTTCTTTACTTTTTATCAAGTATTTTTTATTTAGTACTAGTTTGCATTTGTTGCTCTTAATTGACCATCTAGCTTGTCAAAGCTAAGCCAAACATCCCTATGTATGTATCCGTAGCTTTACCTGACTATGATACCATTTACCATTGAAAAGCTGATATCTGACTTACAAATTTTGTATGTTCACGACCTGCCAGGGATTATCAGGAAAAAAAAACCCAACAGATTATTGATTATTTTTGCAAAAATTATGATTTTTAAGGTGTAGTTAGAGCAGTGAATGAAGCATAAGTCAGTTGGACACCTCATTTTTGGGATCGAAACATAACGGCGCCATAATTATATCAATAACTAATTTGCTGTGCAATTTCTGTACTGTACGTCTTTATTTTTCACTAAGTTTCAAATTTAACTTGTGATGATAGTCTGCCCATTTGTTCTACTTGATATCTATCTCTTATCAATACCCATCTGAGCCTCATTGTATGCTAAAGTTCAGGGGGAGGGACTGGCTGTGGCATTAGTCAGTCCAAGACAATTTAGTTGACTAATCATTGTGTGATGAAGTGGAATTGTAATGTAATCAAATGATTGGATCAACAGATTACCTATTGAAAGAATCCTTTCTGCACATTCTAGAATAATAAGGGAGTCATCCTTTCTGCACATTCTAGAATAATAAGGGAGTCATTTGCAAAGCAGGTAGGTCTCATTTATATCAATCGAATACTTTACTAAATTTGACTTACATATCCACATATATATAGGCATTCACTGTACAGTGTAATGTGTCCTCTATGTATATAAACTGAATTTATTTGCATGGATAAAATGTCTGATTTCAATACTACAATGTGCCCATGTAACTTCCTTGTAGATTCCCTTATGTGAAGTGTTTTTCAGCGTATTTGTTTTATTTTGCACACTTCAATAACCTCTATGATTAAAACCTAGTTGTGGAAAGATTGCCATAAGTATAAATTAAAAGAGTCAGCACTGCCACCAGTTCAAGAGTCTAAACTTGGCTAAGACACAACTTATTCCGATAATAACAGTTGCCAAAATTTGATGCGTGCTATACTGTACAGTATTGTGACTACATTTTATTGAACATGTATATTCATTCAAAATAGATCATATGATTTAATGCACAAAGACTAATAATAAATCACAGACATAAAGCTACTGCATATCTGATTTGACATTGTCAAATCATTGATTCTGATAACACTGAGAGGTCTATGATGATACTATATTTTGATCATTGTGTGATAACAGAATTTTCTATGTCTAAATGCTATAAAGCTATCAGGAATGTAGTATAATGTTCTATACTATCTATCAAAAATGTTCAACAGAACTTGGTGCTTAAAAATTTACTATCACACTAATTTAGAAGGGGGCGTGTATATGATATGACTTGAGCTGTTGAGTGTAAGGATGATTTTATGACATGGTGAGATGAAATAGCAAGTTATAACAAAGGATTTCTGGTGATCATATACAGGTACAGATAGGCCTACATCACTGTAGTACATCAGGTAAGGGTGACTTTATTCAAATTAAAATCCCATAATTGTTTTACGTATATAAATGCCATGTATTTATTCTCCTATATTTTAAAAATTGTATTATATCTTATGACTGCACAGTTCATAGATATGATAGGTAACTATGTATGGTATGTATAGGTTATTCACCACGGGAGAGGGAATATGTGATTTATCATCCGAGGGCTTTAGCCCGAGGTGTGATAAACACATATTCCTGATCTCATGGTGAATAACTGGCTTATACCGTGAGACAAACACTCAAACACTCAAACATGAGAGGATAACTGGACAACAAAGAATATAGGAATTATTCCCCTGTAATACTGGATTGTGATTGGCTGACAGAGGTGTCAAATGGTATAAATCCATTCATTCCATGTGGTATTGCCAAAGTAGCAAAAAGCATCCATGCCCTTCATAATTTCCGATCGATCATTTTTTCGCCCCGTGAAAACTTCACTTGTGCAGCTTTTACTTCTGAAATTAACAGTTTTAGGTCATTTGCTTCTCCATCCTGCTTTGGCCATATCGCTCCTATATATAGAGTGCGGGGACAATTTCTGGCATATTTTCAAGCATCAATTCTTAAAAAATCACGACATTAACTCAATGGTGTAAATATTAGGAATAGTGAAAATTCAGAGAAGGAAACTAACAATTCAGATTGGCAATCACATTAGAATTGTTGAAAATTCATGCTTCATGCAAGGTATCTTATTTCAAATTATGTTAAACCTGGATCATGAAATTTGAGTTAATGTCACTTCCACTCCGAAAGAAATCTGCACACAGTGTAGGTATTACTCATGCATGAAGGTATCTCGTATAACACCAAAGTAAATTAACAAGCTGTTTAACTTTTTACTGTGTTTTCGAATTCCTACTTGTGCCTGTGCTGCCTTCCACCTCTCCACTCATGTACCTTACCTACTTCTGGTGGCCTCTACATGGCTATCCATTGGGCCTTCATTGGGGTCTCCACCAATCATTAATACTGACAATAACTGTATGCATTGATGAGAAAAATATTGGAAATAAATTGTATCTGAATCTGAATCTGAATCTATAATATTTTTTATACAATGTAAGTGTGTTAATTAAATACATTCTAAAAATTTTCAGACAAAATTAGTTTTTTAGATTCAAAATGGTTTTTTGAAAAACCAAATATCAATGCAAAAAACCAACATGGATTTTTAAAAAAATCCATCTTGGTTTAAAAAAAAAAAATCCATGTTGGTTTTTTGCATTGAAATTTGGTTTTTCAAAAAACCATTTTGAATCTAAAAAACCAATTTTGTCCCGATATTTTTTAGAGTGTACTTGGAAAATATAAATATTTTTTCAGGATGTCAGCCCAAACAGATGCAGCATGGGCCATGCTGGGCCTCTTCTCAGTGGGGTTACTTGCTCTTGCAATTGGATTGTATTACTGGAGAAAGCAGCAATTGCAACACAAGTTGGCTGCGCCACCTCAACATCATCCGAACTTCGAGGCGATGGCTAGTTCAGAATTAAACAGAGCAGGCAATATGAAGCATTTGATGCAGGTACTATCCATATTATAATAATATGTTTTGCATTATTGTGGTTGAGTATTACAGGCCGGGATTACAGGTTGCTGTTGGCACTTGTCTTGGAGGCATTCCCTTTAGTTCATTGGTATAGCAGCAGACTCCTATATCCAAGATAATTCACTGTAGTAATGTAAGTGTGTAAGAGGTCAGGCTGTTATTTCTGACTCAGACACCAAATCTTCACAGAAAAATGTCTAGAATGTCGATAGAGTGCAAAAATCTTTAAATAATTTGTATTTAAATGTAATTCTGACTTTCACAATGGTATATGCAACCATTCATAATTATTTGATTGTAAAGAAGCAATTTAATTTAATGTTTCGTTATATTTACAAAACATCTCAGAAACAGAAATTAACAAAATAGATAGAATGATTAGATTCTAGTGTTATTTATTTTTTATAACTTATTTCAGGTACCAGAGCCAGGAAAGCCGACCTCTTCAGGATATGATGCCCCAGTTGGAACAAGTCATGTGGAAGTGGCAGAATTCCAGCCTCAAAGTCTTACAGCAGCAGCTCCACAAGCTCTTAAAATTGATAACACAATGACAGCCAATGCTGACGCCTCTTTGTTCGAGAATCCATACTTCAGCCAACGAGACTTTGAGTTTCCGAAAATTTCTCATCAAGCCAGTTCCGAAGTGTATGCTGATGATTCCATAGAATACGATGATTCCTACATTGACGGTGTATTGAAGATTTCGGGCATCACTGCCACAGAATCAGAAGATAATGGGGACCATCGATATCCACGACCAGCGAGGATCTCCTCGACCGATTACTCGAAGTCAAACGTTTCCGATGATGATTATGAAGATGTTGAACCATATGTTGAAGGGAAACTGGATTTACAAGGGATTACAACAGGTGAATCCAGTGATGATCCAAAAGATAACAATCTCTTAGCCGTGAAGAGAAAGATTTCTGTAGGAGAATTAAAATTTGACCAGGACATGCGAGAAGCTAGGAGATTGTCTGCAGATCTACGCCCAGGCACTCTTGACCTACAATTCATACCTGGAATCCATCAGGAAGCAAGCAATACCCTAGATGACCCAAATAAGGACAATGACCTAGTTGTTGTAACCCAGCGTGACCTAAATAACAGCGATAGTCCGAAATCTAGTGGCAGTGATCCTACGCCATCTTTTGAAACTATTGATGCCCCGAGTATCATAGTCAATGAATCGCCGATGGGGGCGCCATCTTTTATGAATGATATGAAATTCACAGGTTTCGGTGATACCGATGCAACCCCTCCTGTCACCACGAGTACGCCAAATCCAAACAATCCATTTGCGGGGTTGTCTAACCCATTGTTTGTTGACACTGATACCATGGTAACGCAAAGTCTGTCCTTATCAGCAAGTTCAGGTGCCTCCAGGAGTGACACTAGTCCTGATGACTTTACTTTCGTTGGAATAAGCAAGGATGAGGTGGGTGATTTTGTAGGCGGGACATAGACGAAATCGGTGCAAAACATTTGAACTTTTATAGGCAGTTATATCAGTGAGGACTTGCAGCGATATCATTGTACACAACTTACTCCCCCTGGACTTCAGGATTACCATGTCCACGTATTTGCACCACTCTCCCCAGAGGATAACAAAGACATGTTTGAAGGAAAAGCCGGACAATGTTCAATTTTTAAATCTTTGTTCAGTGCTTCATTAAATGATCATTGCTTCATCTTGCAAATCAAATTTTGAATATGATCTTGATAATGAACCTGGAAAATAATAGTCTTCATGAAGAGAGACTGTGCTTTAAAACTAACAAAAATACCATATTTTAGACACCATCTTGAAAAGTATTCTTGACAATAATTAACAACTGGTAGAGAGACTTTGGCTTCACTTTAAAACTGACGAATAGTGAAAACTTCAGTGATCACCGCATTATAGGACCAGCCTTCTGATTCATGAAGTGGTCTCTCATGGGAGAGTGGACTCTCGCCTTGGACGCGAAAATGACTAAAAATACTACTCAGTTAGGAAAAAAGGCGGCAACGAGATCTTCTTTACAAAAAATGAATTACAGTATGTACTGTACCCCCTGTACAGGGGTGACTGTACTAAGTTGATCAAAGATAAATATTAACTCAAGAGAAAGTGCTATGTTCCACAACTACACACAGGTTTGCCCTAGTCGCAATATCGGGGAGGGGCGGACTGCATCATACGGAATTACCAGGAGTTTTATCATTGGATTTTTTTGTGTATGGTTTTGTTTACATTATCATGAAAAGCACCAAGAAAGAAACTACCTGTATTGACTTAAACAACATGTTAACACATTAAAGAAAACTCAACAATCTGAGGTTATTGTAAATAATAACTTTTTTATTGCACTTGGAACACATTTAATTGGTTTTAAAAAGATAAATTATATACATGTATACATTTTTACTGGACTCAATGAATATCATCTATAATAAAATATGTCTAGTACAGCAACATGTAAGTAATCAAATTAATATATGAGCTTATAATTTGTCATGCTTAAAAGTATGGAAGGAATACTGTAATCAGGCTCAAACCTAGGAAATAAGTTTTTATTCGATGAGTGTTCAAACAGTAATTATTGCAAATGTCAGACAATCGAACATTATTAGACATCTCTTATGAAATCAGTCTGCATTGCGCAATAATTGAGGTAATTGTTACAATAAACCATATTAAAACACTTGCTTTATAAAAAATAAACTTCTTTTAGTGTAATAATAATTTATTAACCCCTTTCATATTTTTTGAGCAAAAATGGAAAGAAAAAAAAAACCCAAACAACAAAAACAGCTAAGGACAGCAGGACAGGGAATACAAGACTTCGGTGCCATGTCAAAATTAGGATTATGTATGTTAGCCTCTTGCACTTTCTGTTATAAGAAATG
This sequence comes from Platynereis dumerilii, assembly GCA_026936325.1. Taxonomy (NCBI): domain Eukaryota; kingdom Metazoa; phylum Annelida; class Polychaeta; order Phyllodocida; family Nereididae; genus Platynereis; species Platynereis dumerilii. Next base: position 10,639,970 of record JAPTHN010000012.1, on the reverse strand, counting down.
TCATGTAAATAGACAAAACTAACATATAGTGGACCAATCTTTTGAACAATTTATTTTGTATATATATCTGTAATAAAATCACACAATGCTTGTACAGTACCCACACGTTTTCTTGCATTTCAATTGAAGTAAGTCTTTGTAGAAATTATGCCGACATCGGCCAGATTCCGACCAGAGTTCGCAGTTATCCCAAATGTCAAAACATTCTGAAAGATAAAATGAATGGTAGAGCGAAGATCAATGGAAACAAAACTTGATTTTTGTCCATCACAATATGTAGGCCTACAAACTGGTTCATCTTTGGGATCTTCAAGTATTTGTGAAGGACTTATTTTTGTTGAACTGCTTACATTTTGTTAAAATGAAATAACTTTTTTTTTCTAATTTCTTGGTCAGGGACTACTAGTGAGCAAACTTACTTGGATCACATATTTTGCAAGAAACTGGGCAGTTATTTGTCATCCAGCTTTTCTTGTCTTCACATTCCTTGTTGGCTGCCCAACTTTGACAGTTAATGTTTCCATCTTGGCACTTTCTTGCTTTTCCTTGAGGTATGACTGGATTTTGGGCAGCAGGTCTTGCTGGTGTTATTGTGGACTTCAATGGGACTGTGCTGCCACCTTGTGTATTTGTAGGTCGGAAAGTGGCTCCACCTTGAGGTTTTGTTGGCTGTACCGTGGCTCTTGGTTGAGGTAATGGCGGAATTGAGTTACGAACTGGAGATTTTGGGACGTTTGAGCTTGACACTTTGGAGGTTTTACTGGTATTCCTTTGGTATTTTACATTGAAATGTTTGTGACTTGTATGCTGCTGTGAGCTTGATGATTGCAACTTCACCCCAACACCTCCATTAGCTTGCAACTGCCTTGCAACAGCAATATTAGCAGCGACAAGATCGTGATTCGCTGCATCGGTGCATTGTTTACACGACTTTCTGCAACTTGTCAACATGTAGTCTGGGTTCTTGTTACATTCTCCTGATTTTGACCAAGCGTCGCAAAAGAAATGGTCATCCTGACAATCAGATTGACTCGGTACAGTAGGAATAGAAGAAGCGACAGTCCTCGAAAGAACCAGATTTGAGATGTCATTTTGGATGGAATCTGCACAAATTACATATGGCTGCCCTGGGCACCAACATTTGCAATCTTTTCCCAGGAATCCGTTTGAAGGGCATTTCCTGTATGGGCAATGAACTGGAAAGAGAAATATTTGAACACAATCATGTTCTCAGTTACATGTATAATTATGTTACTTATACCGCCAATTGATAACTATCAGTTATCACTGAATCTGGTTTTGTTCACATGCATGAGACTTCAGCACTTTGCTGTAACCTTTTTTTTGTGAAAAAAAACAACAACGCCGGAATATGGGAAGTTGTAAAAGGATAATATCAAAAAAAAAAAAAAACCAATAAAACTGTACTGATGTTTGGCTTTTGAAAATAAGAGAAAAGCAAACACAAATTGGCATCGCTAATCCTGTTGAGCCTCTTTTATTCTGATTTCGCAATGACATAATATGTCTCTGCTGGTATAAAACTGCAGAATATAATCTTTCGAAATACAAACTTACCAGAGCATTTGTACATGGCATTTGCCAGTTGGATATCCCTGAAGCTCAACTGATAGGAGTTGCCAATTTTCTGCTGATATTGTGGGTCAGTTGTAAGGATGGTTGGTTGGCCATTTACACTGAAAGCCTGAAACAGAAATAAATTTTTAGTGCTCGTCATATTTACGTGGAATCTCAAGTTCTTTTCTATGCTGTTGAACTGTGATGTCAGAGATGACTCTATTCTAGCATTGCAATACATGTAGGTTAACTACAAGCTGTGATGTAATTGCACTGCGCCACCGCCAGGTGGCTAGCAGTGCCCTTGTTTTCGTAGGCTTCCAGATTCGTCAACTAACATTTGCTCTGCATGCTTCTTTGCGATGGGCCTGCACTGCCCTGTAGGCTGATGTAAGCACGTGTCTGATGCACCACTGCAGCTTGGTCATTCGGTTGCATGGGTGCAGTGAATGCACCAAATTAACCAGGTTTTTCGGTTAAATAAAATGCACCACCCTACACAATGATTGTAGGCCAATACCTGGAATTTAACATGGAATGGATTGAATGATTGTGCTTTGATTATGTGCACTGCACCCCAGATAAAACAACTCATGAAAAAGAGAGGGATCAGTTTTTCTAATCCAGATAATAACAAATAAATACTTGCAGTTTTCATATCTTGTTATTTTTTCTAGTTTTGCATTTATTAACTCTTACAAAGAATTTTGATTCAAGTTTGGAATAATGGGGCACTGATTTCACTTCATATAAAATTAAAGAACCCTTTTATCTCAACCAAAGTTTTATAATTGCTCCAATATACTTCCTTTAATCAGATGAATGCATATCGTGAGTCTGAAAGGTACTCTTGTGATTCACTCTGAAGCGCAGTGCATCACTCATCGCTATGCGATTCGACATGTCTAGTTTTAAACTGAGTCAGATTCTGAGGCTTCTAGCCAATGTGAATCCACCTAAACTGAGGATCACAGTTTCAACACAATGTCAGAGTGAATATTGGGTCTGGAAAAACTCATGCAAGTTCCACATCACAATTATCTGGCTATACATCACATAATCCATGTGGTCGTAGGGGCTATGCCTGACAAAATTCTTTCTCTGACATTGTGTTGAAACTGTGATGTGGATTAACATTGGCTAGAAGTTGGGGAATCTGACCCAGTTCAAAATTGCACCACAGCTTGCAGTTAATTTACATATATTGCAATGATAGAATATAGAGTCATCTCTGATATCACACTTCAACAGCATAGAAAATAACCACGTAAATATGATGAGGACTGTAATGCTATCATGTCTAGGCCACACACTGCTGGTGAATCTGGGTGCCAATTTTTTATGCAGCAGCTCGTTCTAGATAAGAAGAAGTTTTGTAGTCAAATTAATATACTTTCTAAACAGGGGTGTAGCTGCTGGGGGGGAATGGGGGATGCATCCCCCCCTTGGATGAACCTGCGGTGGATTATCAGTCGTATTAAGCTATTTTTTACATGATACCCAGTTGCCTCTTTTGTGGAAAATACAAGTCTCAGAACTAACCTTGGATAATATAAAATAAATTGACTTTCGGGTCCTAAATTGGTTGCCGAAACCTGTCATCATGCGACTATCGGCCCTTTAGGCCTTGTTCCAAATTTGCGTTTGCCGAATCATACGCCCTTACAAATATGAAAACTCTATGCCTCTGTTTCTAAATCATATTTTATAATGAACTATTTAATCGTGTCCAAATCAGAAGCGTTAAATTTAGACAAGCGCATGTTCAATCGATCATTTTGTAGTTGAAAGAAATATTGGAAAGTCAATGTTTGACAAGTACTTACATATTGTCCATAGTGCATTATGCTGGCATAATCATAAGGAGTATTGTGGTTGTCAATGACCACACTGCTATATCTCTGGAAGTTGAAGAGTGTGGAGAACAGGGCATTTTCGCCATGTATTTTCACAAAGGAGTCCCTGTCGGGTCTTGTGTGTTCGTGATGGAAGCCTATCACATGTCCGAGTTCATGGAGGATGATTGGTTTCTAAAAAGGAAAAAAACCAAAATTATAAATAAAAGCAAATAATTGCAATTTACATAAATTTTGGAGCTGGCGTCATGAGGTCACCAAGAGAATCTAAGTACATGAGCCAGTGATTGGTTATTAAACCATGATCAGTTGCTGCGAGGGGCGCATGCATCTAGAACTGGCCTGAGGGTGGCATAATATGCGGCGATTACGCTGCACTGCGCGGCATCGCCCAATGGGCTACCGCTAAATATGCATGCCACTGGTTGCTGCAGCTGAGGCATTGACATGATAACATGCATCAAACAAATCTCAAATGTACAGTGATCGCAGCAGATTTCAAAAAGCCCTTTCAAACGATGATTTATTCACTCACATATCTACAGCCAGGTGCCAAAGACAAAGGCTGTGGTCCTCCAGCCATTCCGATATAAGAAGAACATCTGAAAAGGAAGACATCATAAACAGCCGAAGTGTCAATGCTATTTTATTTGTAGCTAAGACGGACACCATTTATTATCAAAGGGGGTGGTTTGGAGTTTTTTTTATATAAATAATTTCTTGCTCAGTTTTGGTAAAATAAGAAAATTCTTTCTGGGCAGTCTTGAAATAAATAATTTCTGGTGTGGGTATTTCTTAAGGAGGAGTTGCTTGATTTAGGAATGAATATTTAAGGACTTCGCATGCTTGAAATAAATAATTACGGCCGCCGTTACCGTGCAATGAATAATTTCCCTTTATTATTATTATTATTATATACAAAATTTATATGTGTCAGTAATATGAGCGCAAGGACAGCTCATTTGTTTGCTGCTCCTGTCTACAGTGACTGCCTGGACAGTAAGTGCCTATAGTTACCATAAAAGTGGAGCTAGTAGTTTAGTCAGAGTTTAGTTTGGTAAATAATTAAAATATCTCAAATATCTTCCAAAACAGCTTTGAAATTTCTTGTCGGATAACAACCTCCAATGATATATTTCAGGGATTTAAATCAACATGTGTATCAACATTGGAAAAAGTCATTTCCATACCATAAGAAGTGACTGAGAATTGAAAGTCAACACAAAAGTTAATGTCTTAAATGGCTCTCCAAGTAAGAAATCATAACAGCTCTAAGGTTATATAATCTTCATTAACTATCAACAAATTATGGAACAGTCTAATAGTAAACAATCATCTCTGAATAGCTATGGTTTTATTGATCTTGGTTATGTAACATCAACAATTTAACATAATAGATCAAAATTTATAGATCCAACTTTAACACAGATTTGCATTACACAGCTGTCAGTGCAATCTGTCTGTCTGTCTGTCTATCTATCTATCTATCTATCTATCTATCTATCTATCTATCTATCTATCTATCTATCTGTCTCCATCTATCTGTCTCCATCTATCTATCTCCATCTATCTATCTCCATCTATCTATCTAATCTTATCTATAGATCTGATCTTATCTGTCTATTCTATCTATCTGGCCATTTGCCTGGTCCTTTAAAACGATAAATTGGCCTTCTGCATGGAAAGTTGAAGATAATGCAGTAGTTCTATGACAATGCTGCGCGAATTTCATGGCAGTGCCATTTACATATTAGCTTTAATAAAGTTCTCTATGGTACTTTACAAAAGCGATTTAAAACTATAAATAGAATGTCAATATACTAAAATCAATTGAAAAAAAGATCAAAATCATCTTATAAATAATTTCCTGCCAAGGAAAACTCCAAGCTTGGAAAATAAATGGTCACCCTCTAAACACATGTATCCAAATACGCTCTTCACCTTTTTGCCTCTTTAGTCATTACTGTAAACACAAATGTCTTTCAGCTTACCCATGTCCACTTTGAATGACAATGAAGTTGTGATGTCCTCGGTGAGGAGTGAATTTCAAACAAGTGTACTTCATCCAGTCGGCCATTGCACTACGGATCTGCTCACGATCATAAGCATCTGCGAAGAAAGGTTCGATCAAATGGAGATGATTTTCATATGCTTCAAGGAAATGTTCTCTGGTATCGAAATTTTCCATGTTACATAGTACAGGTCATGAAATTGAGAACTTTTCCCGGTCTGAAAATGTTTTCCCAGGAAATGATAATTTATTCTAAGTGAAACTTATGCAAGACAGTATGATATCGTACCATAGGCCTACCATAAAATTAAATTTCATAAAGATATTTTTCTTTTACAAATGTCAAAGTGTTTATGTGACACCGGTAACATTTTCTTCATCACGGTACTAACCGAAAGGTCCATTGATGAGATATGGAATGACCTTATTCCTCCACCTCCTGTACTCCCCCCTGGCGGCAGTTCTCTTGGCTCTTTTGTTGATGAGGTCTTTGCTGGCTGACTCCAGTTTACTCCTGCATTGAAATCACTCTTTAGCATCACACAATGGATTCACCGGCGAAACAAAAAGCTTTATGATGGTACCATAACAGAAATAACAAAAAGCTTCAAGCCTAATCAGATTAGCAATGGCTTAACATGGTTTCTTTTGGAGGGGTGCCCACTAAGCTTATTGTATATTCAGCATAAGTCAAAAAAGGGGGACAGCACCCGCCCCCGTGATGCCGCCTCCAATTAGTTATACTGAGGAAAGTAGGCAGTGGCATCTCTATGGGCGGGGCATGGGGGCACGTGCCCCCATATTGGACATGTGCCCCCCAGGTGCCCCCCCCATATGAACTTTCCAACTCTGGCTAAAATATACAAGTTAGTCGGGGTCCCCCCACCCCAGAGAATCGCATGTCCCCCCAGGTGCCCCCCCGCTAGAGACCCCCAGTTATGCCACTGAAAATGGGTGAATGAAATACTAGGGTAACTAGTAGGGTTTTATATTGTGTATTTATGCACTTTTATGAACTACTAGCATAGTACCCGTCTAAAGGCGGGTAGCGCGGGTGCATTGATACTGTAATGTGTATGTTACCCAATCAGGAGACATGTGAAGATGTCAGCAGGATTTATGTAATAAGTGTGCATGGCAAAATTGCTCCTGAATCTCCCAGCTTGGCCCCTCCATGCATCTGGACCTATATCGGTAGGCCTATGTTGGACAGCGGTTTCAATTTGGCTTTGCCTGATTGGGGTGAAGTTCTGGTGTCCTTATCACTCTATATAGTGCATAAATGCATGATGCAAAGGCCAAATCTTCCATCCTCTTTTCTCTGTTGTCTTGTCATGATCCTATGATTCCAATATTAGTTTCCCCCTGTCATACAATCATTGTCCTTCTTTGTTCTCTTGATCTTGCTAATATGTCATTGGGTGCTACGAAATGTTAAAAGAAATTATGTGTATGGTCCTGCAATGAATTTGTAGTAAACAGTTTACTCTAAAGTTATTTTGTAATCAAGAAAACCATTTGTATGTTTTTGGGCTTGAAAACGATACCATAATTTATACTGCATTTGTAACAAAATTGTAAGTAATAAGCAGAAGTCATGAAATGAAAATATAATGAAAATAGAATGAAAAATAATGTGCAAGCACTTTAGCTACTTGGAGATGGACGATCAATGCATTTCTTCATCCCTTCCAATTCCTTCGTGCATTAGGCCTAATGCATACCTTCATTCCTACCCTCATTCCCAGCTTCCTTCCTTCTATAGCGTTGTAAATGTTGCATTCCAAATGCCTTGACGCATTCATTCCTTCCGTCCTTCATTCCTTCATTCCTGCCCTCCCTGCCTTCTTTCTATAGCATTTCTAAATCCTCATTTGGGGCATTCTCCAAAACAGCCGTTGTGAGTGGCTGGTGTGATTTAAAATTTGCGAGAAAAACCATTGAATATATATTTCGTTTTTAGGCCTATAAGTAAATATTGGAAGTTCTGACATATAAAATTGGGACCTTCTTTTCTTCTAGAGTATGTAAAGTGCGTAATATATAATAAGAGTGAAACCACTCGCCATGCGTGGCTGCTGCTGCACTGGGGGGGGGGATATATGTGTTTTAGCCCTGAATAATGAACAATTTGGAAGGTAAGACACATCTGATGCATTTAGAACACAGTTGGGACATAACATGACACACTGGTAAAATATTATGACTGTCAGTCAAGCCATAGCTGAGAAGACCCGTTACAAAGGAAATATGGGGAGGTGAATTTTATATATGTATATAGATAACCAGGACAACTCGGCAATGATCGAGGCGCCTAATGAATGAAGCGATCCTCCCGCATAGGATAAGTAGAAAAAAGAGAAAGATGGCGTTGCTCAAATGGGAAACTGGAAGAAGCTCATAGACTGGTGAATAAAATAGAAGAAAACTAATCCAACTTACATTTTAACAATATCATGCCAATCCTTCATACTGTAGAGCACATCCATTTCAACAAGAACTGAATTATTGGTCTGTTGGAAGTCCATGGCATCTTCTGAGGAAATGAAAATAAATAAGTAACTATTTTAAAATATATTGGACATTTTGGTGAGAAATCGTTTGTCTTTATATTGACAACTTTTAGATACAGAGTATTTATTATCTTTTTTTTTCTTCATGCGGCAGAGTAACAGCTTCTTAGTTTTTACAGTCTGTTACTTTGATAAAGAAAAAATGAGGACCAGTTCACCGTGAAAAGCATTTTGTGATTCATGATAGCCGATGATACATGTGTCATCTTCTCTACTTTCAACATGGGAAACATAGAGGCTGTGTCATTAGTCATGATCAAGAGAAGGCCATTTGGCTTGTCATAACTGATTTTAGAGTGAAAATCAGATGCATAATCCTTCCGTTTGGCTGTCACCAACACGCGGGATAAGTCGTCTCCTTTTATAAATCAAATTAACATTGAAAGTATTGGGTGTGATCATGACAAATCATCAGCATGATGATACACCAAGTGCCATTTTCACAGTGCAACAGTCCACTCATTTTCTATATAAAAATAACAGGCTATAAAGTCCAAAGCAAAAGCGAAATACCAAGCATACCCAAGACATTCTTCACAGGAAATTTTCCCTAAAATTAATTCTCCTCATTTTTATATTTTACTTACTTGTTGTCATGCAACCTTCGATCATCTCATCCATGGTTTTAGCACACAAAAGAATCACCTTAACCTGAAAGTATAAACCTTCTTGGGAAATTGACAATACAAGGGGCACTATTTAGATATTCACTTGGGTGGGCGGGGGTGGAAGGGGGTCTTGATTTCTTGGTTTCTTTTAAATAATTTCTTGACCAGTTTTTGATCAAAGAAATAATTTCTCTTGAAATAAATAATTTCTGGTAGGTAGTTTGATTTAGAAGAAAAAGGATGCTGTCAGTGCTCGAAAGAAATATTCACATTAAAGTGAATATAGTTTCACTATCTGTAAAATACATTACTTTCTGTTTTCTTCTTCTCTATATTTTTCTTATGTGTTTTGTCCTTCAGACAGATAAACTGGTCAGTCTTTGAAGGAGGAAGATTTGAAATGGTGTCTCCAATTTGTAGTCTCTACTGGTACTATACAGCATCAATTTCATAGCTGGACCATTCTCAAATTTCGGGACAAAATGCCCTGGAAAATGTGATAACGGAGTGGACTTTTGATGCAAAAAACCAGTTTTTTGAGCAATTTAAAAATAGAAAAAAATTATATAAGTCTTATTTTCAGAAGTACTTCACCTCAGATCAATGGTTTTTTAAACTGAATATCGATTTTTTGTGGTAACGGATTGGACAGGAAAAGGTAACGGAGTGGACAGGAACGGTTTGGTTTTCTCTTAATAGTGCATTCTATTTGGGAGATACAAAGTTATGATTGCATTCTATTGAATCCTGTCACCCTCAGCAATATATACATAAAATTTCTTTGAAAAAGTATCACTGGTAAGCTCGGAATTGGAGGGAACGGAGTGGACATTTTAGTGGGACCAAAAAATGTTCCAATGAAAAATTACGCCTTAATTTGTTGAATACCTGCATGCTTAATGAAATCTGCAAAGCTGTGGTAGTGTGGTGCATGTACATCTTACGACATTTAGTGGAAAATGCTCATTAAAAACAGTGGCGAGCCGAGCTATGGCAAGGAACGGAGTGAACAAAAAAATAAACATAAACTAGTGACATGTCTTTTACGTCAATTAATTCAATGAAGTGAAACAAGAAAAAAGTTAAATATGACATATATATTAATTCCAATCTATATTCTCATGAATCGTGAAAACTTTGAAAATGATGGTACCTTAGGAGGAAAATTAACACTTGATTTTGTCATTTCAGGTCCAGTGACAGGGAAAAACCATTGATTTGGCACGGATTACTGGACACAATGCACAAAAAAAAAGTCTAATGAATGCCTTTTTTTTCCAAATGCAGTGGTTCTAAACGGAAATATTAATAACAGATGTAGAGTGACGCTTCAGATATGAATTGCATTCAAATTAATGTCAGGGAACTGGAGTGATGCAAATTGTCCAGACATTTGAGAATGACCCAGCTTAGGAAGTGATGATCAGATCTTCGGGGCGGGGGTTGGGGGGCTTGGAATTTTCTGAACGGAAAATTATTTGTCTCATGGTAACGGCGACACTAATTTTTCATTTTGAGAGTGCAACATCCTCAAATATTTGTTTCTAAATCAAATAACACCATGTTAAGAAATATTACCATACCAAAAATTATCAATTTCAAGACTGCCCAGAAAGAATTTATTTATTTCACTAAGCCTGGGCAAGAAATTGTTTATATATATATATATATTTAAAAAAACACTCAAAGCCCCCATTGACTTCTAATGGTTGCAACCTTACACAGTTTAATTATATCCTTACACTTTCAATGTCAAACAAGAAAATGTATTATTCACATGTTTACTACTACTTCGTAAGACAACAATAAAATTATGACTTACCATAATAATAAATGTAACAAAATATCCATTATGTCTCATGGTATTCCACTTTGTACAAAAATTATCCCTTGGTTGTATTTTCCAATTGTTTCTTTAGTTCCCTCCTGTGGCCTGTGTTTTGCATTAGTAATCTGTCCTCTGTTACATTGCTGCACCTTTATCAAAGACTTCTGCCAACACCAATTATTTATTGTTCATCAAGTATCTTAATTATTCCGGACATTGCTGAGGTCGTTTTTATGAACTTTTAACAGCTTGCTTGTATCTGGGTCAAGAGAGGTGAAGTTGGAATGATTTGAGGTCACATGATGCATGAATAATTAGGCCAAAGGTCACACACGACCTCATAGTGATAGCAGTTAAGTAAATACCCATTAGCTACTGAGAACTGTTTTGGAAGTATCTAAACAAAGTTTTAATTGATGTATACATAATGGTGGCATAAAAAATGGGATGGAAAAAAGTAAACACACGTTTTATGAGTTAAATCATGACACATGACACTTTGAGGGAAATATGGCATGTCACGACAAGAGTTATAGTTTTGACCTTTCTGTATGGCATACCACCTCGAGTTCTCCTAACGGTACATGGATGCATGACCAAGGTTTTACGTGCTGTGTTTCTGCATCAATGGTTCACAGACCCATTTGAAAATGAAACATTTCCAATTGTCAAAGAGGTTTTCAAACGTTGTTAGTTATTGATCATACCTACTTGACCTAATTGCAAAATGTAAATAATTATGTTTTTTAACATTTCAGTCAAAATAGCCACAGGTTCATTTTGATCCAGAAATGTGTGATGTGCAAAGAAAAGGAATGATAAACAGTTAAACATTGTTCATATCAAAATATTTATTGCACACCTTCAACGAAGCGGTTTTGAATAGCATGCGTTTAGTATCACAGAAAACACAAGTCATAGTATGTACACGTTATTTACATATTTTACAAAGTATATACAATCACATCAAAATGTCCTGCATTGTTTATCGTTTTACGAATTTCCGTTAATAATGTTCATGAATTGGAACCGGCTTGGACATATCTCTCCTGAGCTTGAGCTGCTCGTACGGGGTCATATCCAGAAATAACGGGTGCTTCAAATTCTCCGTGTTCACTGCAATAAATAATTTAAACATGATAATTTGGGTCATTGAGAAAGTTGCTTTACAACTATAGAGGGTGTTAAAATCACACACTGTTCACAGTTCACATGTCTTGTCTGCAATCACTTATTATCGTTTTCATAGCTATGTGTTTTTTGAAAACTTCGTTTTGCAGTTAAACCGTGACATCATCGGGTATCTGTCAATATGATTGGTCTAATCTTGAATCTGTGACATATCAGTTCAGAGTTTGACATCACAGTTAATGACAAAGGAATTTAAAACTGTCAGGCAATGTTACTATTTGTGTACTACCACAACAAACAATGCATGTATAAGCTGAGTGTTGCACCTCATTGTTTTCCAAACAAAATGTGTTGGTGTTTTTCACAAGACACCAGTCATCACAAGTTCAAACAACTTTTTTGTCAGTAATTGGAACTCTCCTATGAGGCTAAGTAGTCTGTTTGGTTCAGTTACAGTGCACAGTGAAACACATCATCCATGTGTCACTGCACTTTGCCAGTTTCCTGAAATCTGTGCTTGTAATAAACGAAATTATTCAAATTAATCTCTGACATCACAGTTTTGGAATGAAGCAAATTGCAAACTTGAAAAACATGTAGCTATGAAAACGATAATAACTATAATTATTGGAAGAAGTGCTCACTGTGAATATAGGCGATAATAAGTTTCCGACATATGTCATGATTATTGACTGACATCTAATTTTTTTCTCTGATTTTTGTACTACACTCTAAAAAATTTCAGACAAAATTGGTTTTTTAGATTCAAAATGGTTTTTTGAAAAACCAAATTTCAATGCAAAAAACCAACATGGATTTTTTAAAAAACGATCAACACCCGGTAATCTGACCAATCAGAGAGACGTATTTTTGACACATTACGTGTAACAGCATGAAGTGTTGCAACGACCCAAATGGAACCCAAAACCTGTGAAAGCAGTAATACTCACTATAAAATCTGAAATTTTGAGTCAGCTCAAACGAATGAGTGAGATGGTTGCACAATTTGTTTGAGCTAGAACATAGCTTGATGTTGTGAGTTATAATAATCTTTCTGTTGTTATATGAGATTTTCAAATCCTGCTTATATGAAAATTCAAGACTTTATAAAAACCTCAAGCATGTTGCCGATTTTTGCAATGTCAGTGTGTGGACTCTAATCGAAACTGGTGCTAATGATGCTTGTAGATTAATAGAAAGTGCTTGGAAGAAAGAGGTGTCTGACTGTGATATAAGAATAGGTAAACAGGTTCGGGAACTCTGTGATATGAGAGACAACTGTGATGAAGTGTTTTTAGAGAAACACGAAATTTTATCTATTTTAGAATTTTTATGTTTAGCCTAGTTTTCTTAATTTTATCTCTTTAATATTTTATCTTTTACATGTAACTTTTCTTTTAATTGTGTACTGTTATTCTGTTTCCATGTATGCTATTTGCATGAATAAAGAACTATATATAACTCAAAACAACAAGCTATCTTGGCTCAAAGGAACTGTGCAACCATCTCACTCAATCATTTAAGCTAACTCAAAATTCAAATTTTACAGTGCTCCGATCACATCATGAATGCACAGCTTTTCAAGTGATTCGTAAATAATGTTGCCCGAAAGTGCTGAAAATCGAATTTTGGAATTGGGTAAGGGGAAAATGACGAAAAACAGTTATGAATCGCTCCTGCAAACATGTCCTCGAAATCAGGAGCCCGCAGAAAACTGTGCCTCAAAGAAACAAAACTTACTCAGGTGGCATTTTGTATAACTTCTGTCTTCTCCTCCACTCCCTGTGTGTATTTTTGATGGCTTCTTGTCTCGCACAGCACATGCATGCCCCTGTGCCAACGATCATGCAACCGGCTACAGTCAGAATGGACACACATAAGTTCCGTTCGTAAATGTAATTCTGAAAAGTAAAACATGTTGGCTGCTTAAATCGAATCATTTTATTTAATGTCAGCGATAGTTGACAGAGATAAACCTTACTTGAAAGGGAAATCATCCTACTATTTATATAGATCACAAAAAGGTAATGATACGAATCAAATCTTAACTCAAGAATAAAATGTTCATTAAAGTTTTCAGTTGTCCCAGCAAAGAACGCAGAATACAACCGGTATCCATTCAATGGCCGTGGCCCTTTCATGGGTCAGTGTAAAATTGCATTGGCCAAGATTGGAACCGTTGCAACCTGTTCCGCACTTGAGCATTTTTACACTGAATTTGTGATGTACGCTTCGATATCGTTCAGAATTTATGACCGGGAGTGGGAGTTTTGGCTGAGGCAAGATACATGGCAAGAAGTTGGATATTGAAGGTAAATTTGCCCAAGTTTCAAAATTGCCCATGTTACTCTAAATTAAAAAAGATACAGATTGGTCCAAAGAAGCAAACACCGAACTCAATAGACATAAAAATACCTTGTTTTCTCCCAATTTCAGAATTTGTGATATCACTCACCTTTTTTGGAAAACTCAAAAGACAAATACCAGCAACCACAAGAGTTAAGAAGCCAACCAGAATCATGAAGACGGGCTGTTGGAACGTTGGGTTGACCCCTTTGCGATGGATAGTGGGGCCGGATTCTCTGCTTTTGGTCATCTTGATGGCATATGATGATGGCACAAAGTATGGAAATGACCTGGAAGAAAAATGACATGAGTTTTAGTTATATTTTTGTAAGTATCAAGGAATGCAGAAAGGTATCATTCTTTATTGGGGAATGCACATTCCGAAGACTGCTGTTGATGTCGCAAAACTAGTGTTATGGACTGGACCAGATCCCCCTCCAATCCAGAAGCAATCCCTATTGTAAGGAAGTGACTATGGTCCAGACATGGAGGGAGGCAGTCTCATATACACCGGTACGCATTCGTTTTTGATTTACGGTGTCACCATGCAAAATTTTTTTGAAATCACAAGAAGAAAAGGAAAAACTGAAGTGTGATAAGTTGAATATTTTCCTTGTCATCTGTTATTACAGATCTCGATTAGTGTGCCATGTTCTTTTCAACTGCCACAGTGCTCTTGTGATGTCAGTATCAGCATAATGATTTCACAGTTGGTATATTCGCAGTTTCAGCTATGTCACTTGGAACCCATACTGATCACACCATTACAAACTCACACATAAGCTGTTAGATTGTTGTCAACATTGATTATTCAGTTTGATGTTTTGAATAAATCCAAAAATTACAATATCCAGCTATATATAATGCATGGATTTTGGGTATAATTGCTATCAGTTTTAGCACTTTTTACAACAAAACAAATTCATTCACTGTCACATTCATTTGCTGGTCTGAGAGGTAATCATGTGCTGCTCTGTCTTGGCAAAAATAATATACTCAGGAACCATTCAGAATTTAAGACTTAAGGGGGGGGGTGTTTTGCTTGGGGGTATCCTTATCACTGATTTCCAATAATGTTTATTTGATGATCGAATTCTTAGCCTCCTTGTCTGGCCTTTTCCCCAATTTTCGGGGAGCAACTACCCCCCTCCCCCTACATTTCTCGTCCTCTGGTATGCCCATGCAACACCGCCACGTTCACTTCAGAAAAATCTCCCCATCATCCCTATTACAGTCATCAATTCTGAACAGTTTCTTCGGCGCAGATCTCGCATAAAGGCTAAAAAGCCACAAGATGCTGCCCTCAATGAGAAATTTCACAACAGGACACCATGAATGTCCAAGATCGATCAAGCAAGTGTCTCAAACATATCGGTTTCACCTGCTCCAACTGAATCAAACAACCATACCAATGAATGCAGATTAATCAATTGTCATTCACACTTAGACAGCCCATAAGTCTGGCTTGTTGGTAGCAGTTGGAATAAACACTCAAGCTTGGAGTGCCAATAGTGATGTCAGTATTGCAATACTGACATCATCTGGGCATATATTCACATGGAACATGGCACACTTATACGAGATCTGTAATAACTCTATAATACAAGTTTGTCTCTCAAGAAAAAAAAAAGTTCAACGGTTTTTTGGTAGCGGTGCCATTCAAAAACTAAAGAGGTACAGTGTTACTGCACCATAGGTCTACCTTTCAAAAATGGTCCGATCCGCAACACCATAGGCAAAATCAGTTTACAAATTGAACGTGCTTTTCGATTTACAGGGTGGGGCCACAAAACTTGCACTATTTGACAGATTTTGTTTTTTTGTGGAAATGGAAGACATAACCAATTCACAACAAATTCATATTAACAGGGCTCAGAAACAAGAGGAAAAAGAATGTTTTTATGTGGTTTGGCTAATTTTATCTCCAACCACAAATTCAACATGGCCAACAAAATTTGAAAGGGCTTCTTAAAAAATTTGTCTCGTGTCTG
Organism: Platynereis dumerilii; assembly: GCA_026936325.1. NCBI lineage: Eukaryota > Metazoa > Annelida > Polychaeta > Phyllodocida > Nereididae > Platynereis > Platynereis dumerilii. The sequence continues at coordinate 10,624,048 of JAPTHN010000012.1, read as the reverse complement.
ACGGCCATTCTCCATTATGATAGTTCAAATGCTGACAACACCTTGGTGGGAGACAGGGTTGCAGTAATTTAAATCAAGTGATTTAAATCTCGATTTATCTGATTAAAATCAGATTTAAATCATTCGATTTTTTTGATTTTTAAATAAAAATCAATAAAAATCGCAACCCTGGTGGGGGAACTTGTTGATGTGCTGCTTTAATATGTCCACAAAATAATTTTCGTATTGCCTTTTATCAAGTCTTGGTGAGAGTCAGAAGTCTGCAAATCAGACATCAGTTGATGCAGCTTTTTTTAACTTTTGCATTTTCTTGGCTTATGGCCTAGGGCAGATTTCACGAAAAGTGCTCTTAAAAGGTACCTTAAACTTTCCAACCCTTTTGTTATCTGTCTGTTGCTTCCTGAAGCAAGTAAACCTATTACTAAGTATATCTGTGAGGTAATGAATAAATATCAATAAAATATTCCTCAAATATGTAGCTTTTTCCTCTTAAAAAGATATTTTTTTATGCCTCATGAGGACAATTTTGGACGACCAAACTTACTGGTGATCAGACATGCTTACTTTGGCACTCTGTGGAATCTGCTAAAACCAATTCAGGAAAATGTAATGATGTGTGATTGATAAAAAACATCTTGAAAATTATTTTGGAACATTTTTTAATTGTCTTGGTCATTACAAAACTTGAAAAAAATGAAAAATAAAAAAAGACTGCTAATGTAACTCGATTCCGTCTCAGGACACTGAGGTTACATTAGCAACTTTTACATGGAAATTTTTCTGTGTTCTCGCTACTTATGCCAATTTCAAACATGAAATTATAATATTTTATTGAAAAACGTGTCTTGTTTGCCTATTTACATCACCAAAAACAAAAACGACTGGGTGCGGTACCTGTTTCTTTATTGCTAATGTAACTGCAATTTTGCATCCGTCCATTTCATAGTGTTACATTAGCAAAATGTGTACATAAAAATTACATTAAAAAACACATGATTAGATCTCAAAATTTTCTGAACTGAAAGCCAGGTCTCCCAAGAGCAGGCCAGGGGTGGTACCCTGCTGGTGACTTCATTTATATTGCAATATGATCAGCATAAAAAATTCCGTCCTACACCATTCATCATTGTTACATTAGCACAAGGCCATATTTTAAGCTACCCCGACCTAACAATCCAACAGAAAAGATTGTTTACCCATGATTTTATTTAATGGATTGACACAATAAAAGATTTAGATTTCAGTTTTTTTTTTGTCCAGCCAGCTATCCCCAGAAGAAGCACCCTAAGAAAATCTGAGAATCTACGAATCGATTATGTCTGGCCTTATCAGTATTGTGCTAATGTAACTTGTGGACAAGTTGTGGTAAGTCATTTTGCAGCTTTTTCGTGAAATCTGCCCTAGTTCAAAAATAATGAAGCCAAAGTGTGACATGACCATCAAACTTTTAAAATGTTTATATCTACCAAATGACCACATAATATTGTAACAAGCATGTCTAAGTTCTAGAAACTCTATTTACCATTTTGCTGTGGTTTGTGGAAATAACTGATAAAAGCCAATTTCATTTATTTTTTATTTCCATGGCCATGAAAGAAAAATAGACAAAATGGTAACTTATCTTGAAATTAAATCAATATTTTTTGTTGGATGACAAAACTCATATACTCTTAAGTGTCCATGGCTGTTTTCATCAAAATTCACCACATATTTTATGAGAAAAACAGTATTTTTCGAAATTTTGTTGCATTATTAAAGAAAAACCTTACATATTTTCTCCCCAGATGTACATATTTTCCTCTAAAATGATTTCACCTGTCCTGTGTTATGCGTCTGTATGTGGGCTTCGAATTGGTACCAAATAAGTGCCACCAAAGTGAATACGAACAGAGCAAATGATGATAGAAGCGTGTTTTTTAGCCTATTTTTCCAGACAAAAAGGCAATTTTGAGTAATGGCATTACACAAAAGTAAAAACATAGGCTGCGCAGCAGCAAACCTTCAGCGAATAACACATTTAGAAGATTACAATTACATCATAAAATTGGTGTGTTTACCAAATTCCGTATATTATAGGTATGCAACAGTGGTCGAGTAATGGCATTCTATTATCTGTTATTTGCCTGCTGCCCTGCGAGCTACCTGTGTGCTTGCCAGGGTTTGTAAAAGCAGGGAAAGGCCTTATTATACTAATTTACTTATATTATGGTACGGTTTGATGCATGCACCAATTTTTTTCCAATCATTCAAAAAGTGTTAAATACAAGTCAAAAAGCACTGCTACATTTTATAGGTGATACGTGTAGGAAATGGCATTGCTGTATATGCAATAGTGGGCACGTTTTGGCTACTATAAGAAAATAAGTATTTTTAATATTTTTTCTCAATATTACGAAAAGTATAGAATATGTATCAGTCAGACCATGAAAAGGCACAACTAAACCACATAAGTCATATGTGTACCAAACTTTATCCATGTACATGCAATAGTGACCAATTCTTGGGCCAGAAACAAAAAATATATTTTTTCTCTTTTTTTTCAATATTTCAAATAGCATTTAATATTTTCCACCAGACCTTTCAAAGGGCACAACTAGACCTTATAGGCCATGTGTGTACCAAACCTTATCCATTTACATGCAATAGTGACCAAGTCTCAGCCCAAAAGACTAAAAAAATACATATTTTTCTATTTTCCAAATTTTTGCAAAAAGTATAGAATATCCATCAATGAGACCATCAAAAGGCACAACAAGACCATATAGGCCACATCTGTACCAAATTTCGTAAGTGCACACGCAATAGTGACTGAGATTTGGCCCGGAAACAAACAAAAATAATTTTTATATTTTCTCAATTATTTCAAAAGGCATTGAATATCTATCAATTAGACCATCAAAAGGCACAACTAGACCATACAGGCTATATGTGTACCAAATTTCATCCATGTACACTCAATAGAGGCCGAGTGCTGGCCCGGAAACGATCTATCCGCCCGCCGCCCGACCGCCCGCCCGCCCGCCCGGCGGACGGACAACATTTTTACCCAAGTGATTACAATACCTTCTTCGAACTTCGTTCGCTGAAGGTAAAAAGTGTTCTGGTTTTGTCCCAAATCGATTTTATATGCAACTGGATGAAGCATAAGAGTAAATACAAAATTAAAGTGAAATTTGAATTGGTTATTGCATTTTTCAACAAATTGGCCCCAAATTTTGAGAAAAGCTTTACAAAGAGCAAAATTTTGATAATTAGACTTTGAAACATACTCCAACTACTGAAATATTGTGTTGAGTATCAGTACAAGTAATACTACAATGATTGCTTTACTCTTTACAGGAAAACCATGTAAATATGATCAATATTTTCCATAGTGTTACACTTGCGACAAAGCCCCATTTAAGAAATCTTTGTATTTTACCACCAAAAACCAACTGCGGACCTGGATTACTTGATTGTTTCTCAAAACTACACAGACTTTGCAATATTACAAGCCAAACCAGATTTAAAACGGAGCTTTTATTGCTCTGCGGCTCTACAAAGTATTCTGGGCGTTACGCTTGCGACGGATTCACCTACCCTGCTATTCATGGGAATTTTTTTGTGAAATAAATTTTCCACAACCATAAGAAGCTCCGAAATGGGTAAGAAGATATAAGACTAGGTCTCAGAGGCCAAAAGATTCAACTGACACATGTCAAAGGGACACTAGAGCATCCCAGAGCAGTTAGCGTCAAATTTGACTTAATTTTTCGAAGTCAACCTTTGGGTACAAATAGCTCAATAATGTCAACACAGGCAAATGAAAGTACTTGATTTTATTTATTGATGAAGCCTGAGGATGTAGAGATTCCAAAAAGTTTTGGGAAATTGTCTTAGAATACATACAAATTTGTAAAACTGAAAGAATTCAAGTGGTCAAAAATGTTATGTCACTTTTTTTTAAACTAGGCCTTATTGCAGTTCAGCAAAAGTATGGGTCCTCATATAGATGTTAAAACCACTTTGTTAAACTTTTCTGATAAAGTTGGTGACTTCTTGAGGCTTGATACCCATGTTTTACATGGATTTAAGTGGTTTTTTTTTCAAGCTCAATTTCATAAAAATCATGTTAAATACACTTTAATTTTTTTTACCAATGTAGCTTGCTCTGGGTATCTTTCCATGTTCCATGAACCTCCTGACTTAGTGGATTGCATCTGAAGGATGACATTGTGTAAGTGGGATTTTAGAAAACTTTCAAAATCTAGCTGTCACAACCAAAATCAACAACCATTCACTTTGCTACTCATTGCATAACCGATTCATACCGAAACCAATTAGACTAATGGACATTAAAGAGAATAACATTATTTTAATTCATGCCAAGTTGCATCGTACTCTGACTTTTAGTCTTTTACTTTTGAAAACATCAAAGTATGGTGCAAGATCTGCGTCCCCACCCTGTACATATAAATGTATCTATCTGTCTGGATGAAGCTATTTACTAAATCTTTTCATCAATCGGCAATCCACATTATGATGAATTGATGATATCATGAAAAACTCATGTAGAAATACATGTAATACATTCTTAATAACAAAGAATTATACATGTATGTCGATATGAGTACTGCATGCAACAAAGTGTACCAAAGCACTGCAATACAGACAGGTCCAGTAAACATCTTGCAGCAAAGGTCAGGTATAAATCATCAGCTTTGTTATGTTGCCTGGAATTTGCAGAAACTTGGAAATAACAATGCTATGTGGTGATGCAGTGTCCAACAGAATGAGGCAAATTTAATTGTCAGTCTACACAATATGATATTTTAAATATTATGTTTAGGACTATCTGTTTATCACCATAAAATAATAAATAGCTTTAACTCTGCATATTTTATTCCGTGAAAATACTCATACATATCCATACACTCTAAAATATTTCGGGACAAAACTGGTTTTTTAATGGAAAATGGCTTTTTGAAAAACCAAACTTCCATGCAAAAACCAATATGGATTTTCCAAAAAAACATTTTGGAATTTGCAAAAACAATTTTGTGTCCGAAATGTTTTAGAGTGTACATGCATCTGACAGGCCTCTACCTCATGCCCCACTATTGAAGAAAACATGGTGAAAAAGTTATTTTGCAACAAGACTGTCCACAGAAACATGTATATGTCTAACCAATGTTATAAACAAAGTAAGAAACATGGTCTGAAATACTTACTTAGACTTTCTGGCAGGTTTGTAATCACATAATAATCACATTTGTGTTGTCAAGTTAACAGAAGATGATGCAGTTAACAGTTCAGCTCATTTTTGCATAAAAGTGAATACAAATGTAGCTGAAATGCTTGAAAACAGTATGAAGTGCTCTAATCTTCTCTGGATGTGTTTTGAGTGCCCAGATCTATCCAATAACTGTACTTTTAGCAACAGGAGTGTTGATGCTGTGCTGAAAATAGCTGAGCTCAGCTGCTTTGCTTGTGCTCAGCTATTACTCAGCTAGCAATTCAGTTGCTGGTATTGCTCAGCTGGTAGGGTAGGGTAGGCTAGGGGTACACTAGGCCCAGTGGCATCTTACAGCAGTTGAGCTGCTCAGCTGTTGATAGGGAGGGATGGGAGTTGGGGGGGGGTATGGGGTGAAGAAAAGAAGGGAGATAGAGCATGTGAAGGGGTGGGGTTGTGCTCTCTTAGTCTATCCAGGTGAAAGGTGTACCTCAAAGCAACCTCCTAACCCTGTGTCTGTAACCAAGGGCATACACATTTGTTTAATATTGGGACTTGGCATGTATTCCTGTCTGTCTGTCTAGCCATGCTTCAGAGTTCTGTTTGTCTCGGTAAGCCTATCTCTTGCTTGTATTTTGTGTTAGTATTCTTGCAGACATGTCGAAAGTTTCGGGTCGTCAGATTCACTTTCCACCCAAAGGTGAAGTGTCCGTCCCCCTATACTAACCGCTTACTTCTCATACAAGCACTTCAATGAGAAATTTCACTTGCCATTTGTGGCTACTCATTGGCAAACTAAGTTGCAAAAATAAGTAAGTTGATATCTTTCTTGGTTGTTGGATTATACATGATTTAGTGTAATGTCCCTCCGCCTCTTGTAGTGTCCGTCCCTCCAATAGAGAGTTTTGCCTTGTGCTGGTGAAAACTTGAAGTAAGGAATGTCATGTTCGCAGGGATTACTGTACTAATTGATTTTAAAATTTTTGATTCACCTTGGATGATCTTGACCTACTTTTCAAGGTCACATTACCCAAATTCAGAAAAACCTTGTTTAGGCAATAGTTATTGGATCTGAGTGGTTAGGAATGTAATATTTGCCGTTATTATTCAGAAAACTGACCTTTAAGACCCTATTTCAATTTTAATGATCTAACACTTTTTTCAAGGTCAAGGATTATGATTTAAAAATGTTAAATATCTCTTGCATTGCTTACCGCATTAAATATTTTTTAGTTGCAAGGAATAGGGATATTTGCAGAAATCTCAAAGTATTTGCTACCTTCAACACTCCAAAATATTGTTACAAAATTTCAAGATTCTCATAAACTGTTATCAAGGAGGAATGGCTAGATAAACGGACTTTTTGTCAGATGCACCATGTATGTACATATTACAACATGTTTTTGTGGCCGTTTATATTTTCTTCAATTATAAATCACTGCTCTTTGGTCATCAAAAGATTCATCAAAAGAGTCCTTTCGGGCCCCGTGACTCCGATTCTGAATCTGGACTCTTTTTGGCTTTCCAGGAGACTCCTTAGGTTTCCAGAATGATGACTCGGGCCCCAGACTCCGCTTATCAGCATTATTGCATACAAATATTACATGGTTAAGAGAGAAACAGTTAATTGTATAAAGTTTTCATTGGATTTTTTCCACATGAGTAATTGTTCAGGAAGTTTTGTGTACAATTTGAGATACATTTCACATTTTTGTAACTGTTTTTTTGTAAATCAAATGAATCACTTTTACGATTCAGGAATCACCAATTTCATTTTCAATCCTGATTCCACCCAAAGACCTCCAACTGCACGTCTCTGTTCCTGATGCTGACTTCGACTCCAAAGCCGTATTCACATGATGGCAACATAATTTCTATCATACAACAGATGAGCTCTCCATCAATTAGCAATGTTGTATTTCCCTTTGTGCCCCTTGGGATGCAGAGCACTCACATTAGGGCTCTTTTATTCACTATGAGCAGTTAATTTTGATATTTAAATATAACGTTTCTGTTATTTTGTGAAAAGCTGAATGAGACCATATTTACTCCTAAGAATTTGACCAAATGGCTTTATGAGGTGAGGACAGCTTTATCAAACAAGTGCATGCTCTACTGCATAATCACTGCAGGAGGGAAAAGTTGATTTACTGGTGCTTATATGCTCCATTTTAATTCAAAGGCGCATTTATACCAGGAGGACTTGACTTATTAGTTCAGCTGCAGTGCAGAATGGTGTTTCGAAGAAATTTATAATATTGTTTCTTCGACGGATTATGAGAGAATTACAAGGTAAGTCACTAGATTGTCATATGTATGGGTTAGCCATGTACAAGCAATTCTTTCAAACAAACATCGTACATTTAATTTATTTATCCATTTAGATATCAGAGACTATTACTAGTATACCATATTTTGTCAAGTCTTAATGAATGTTTTCCCTGCAGCGCTTTCTTAAAATTGATATTTTCCATATATCTAGAGTGCATTTCTCACTTCAGCAAAGCCTTCAGTGATTAAGTCAGACACACCCACAAAGCTGACCAATGAACAGTCCTTCAAGCATGTTATGCAAATGAGCCGATTTCGCTCTTACGCACTTTCCCGCAAGGGTTACAGCTGTGATTCTTATATGAGTAGATAGATCTCTCTGAGACCTTTAGAATGATAGGCCATACGTCTCTGGGAAGTTAATAGTCGCTTCGTAAATCGCCGGTAAACTTTTGAAGTGAAGAGGAATCCTAGGCGCTGATTGGCCATGACGCTCGTGACGTAAATCTATGATAATAAGGGGCAATGGAAAGATTCGTCTAGGGTAGATTCTCTGGGTGGCATTTCTCAAAATGTCAAATATTCTAATTTAAAAACCAACGTCAGAATTTATTGTAAGGACATTGTATGCTCAAAATAATTTTTAATAGTCAGCTGTTCCCATGAAATGAATAATTTCTTGAGAAGAAAAACTGAAAGCTCAACCCCCTGAATAAGTAATAGTCACCCCTAAATCACAGGGGTTGTCTTATCTACCATAATGTTATCATGTCCCTTTTATTATGTTTTTGTGTGCCCCTATGATGTGCCATGGCCTGGTGGATAAGGTGCTCACCTGGTAACTGAGATGTTGCAGGTTCGACTCCCAACCATGGGCCCATGGCATGGAGGAACTGAGCAGATCCTCCATAACTCTTTGCTTCACTTCACCCAGGTGTAAATGGGTACTTGGCTATAGGCAGTGATGGCAATTGTAGAGTGGCTTAGCATTCCGTGCACTGGAAACGGCTGCCTGGCTGTATACTCCCCGGGGAGTTGAGAAAGGCTCATGCTTGAACAGGCCTGCCACGGGTGTAATTGTCAAGTCTGTTGGGACTGAGTCTGTGTAGTGCACTATAAAAAATCCTATACATTTGCATTTACATTTATTTGGGATTACCATACAGTGGCCTCAATTTAAAATTATTGAAGCCAAACTATTCTGGAATTTTCTGCAATCACAAAATTGGTTGAGAAATTATAGAAACAATTAATAATATAATTTACCAATTAACATGTAATAGGTGAAATTCTTAACTTAAGAACATAACATAAAATAATATTATTTGGTCCCTAAATGTGAATGGAGTGAAATTCCTTTACCCATGACGCAATAGTTATATTTGAGGATGATACAACATTTATGATATTAAATTTTATGAACCTAATTACTGCTTCCGGTATCATCTGCAATCATTAAATGAGACTGAGAAATTTCAAAGACTACTTTTAATATGTAAAGGGTGTAGTTCAAACGGGTACTGAAAAAATTAAGTTAAAAAAGGATATGCTTCATTTTACACGAAATAAATTCATATTCATGGAAATAAATTCACATTCATGAAAGGCAATATTAAGAAGATATCTTTGATCATATCAAAAAGTATATAATTACTATAAATTTATACCTATTCCACATTTCCACTCTCTTTAACAGCATAATTACATAGGTCTGGGGGTTGAATTTAAAGTCTGGTCAACATACTCAGTCTTTGGTCCATTTATGTAGCATGGGGCAATATAATGGGGTATATAATGGCTTTGTGGCAATCACGTCATGGTCTGATAGCTACCTAAATATACATTTCTAAGTCACTGCAATATTATTCTGCAGTATTATTCAGAGAGCAAGAGTATCTAGGAGGTACAATGGGGCTTTACATCAAAATAATATACAGGCTGAAATGTGGAATTTTATTTCTATAACTTGTCATGGATCCACACACAGGTAATCATTCATATTGGTGTGAAATGATAGATGTACATTGCTTTTGTTATGTTAATTGTGTGTTTTTATGTCAGTGAAATTGAATGTCCCAGAAATTTCCAACTTGACCAAATAATATTAGGCCCTACGTCTTGTAGATGGATATCAGTCTGAACATGAAATCATAGATATACCTTGAGGTTACAACATAAATTCCGTTTATCTTAAGATATTTTTTTTATAAAACTAGGTAAACTTAGGCGTACATGTATGTAACTCTCTACTGCATTGCATATTATCATAAAAAGCATGCAATAACTTAACAGTAATGCAAGCTTTTAAGAGTCTCTTATTTTTCTCTTTTCTTTTTACACAGATTGCAAGTGAAAAATGTTTCATATAATTTTTCGTGTCTTTGTGTCTTTTATAAATAAGTGAATTCTGGAGTATTGCTGACATGTCCCTGAGTGAACTGGGCCCCAGGCTCTGTCACATCTAGTAATATTAAATTTCATTTTCGACCCCGACTCCACCCAAAGACCTCCAACTGCATGTCTCTGTTCCTGATGATGACTCCGACTTTACAATAAATGATAACTGATTCTTAACAGATCCCCCCTAACATTCTTACACTCTTTTTTTTCAGAATTGCAGTATTACAACATCTTGACATACATTACCATGTTGGATTAAACGCCATTAATTTTCATTTTGATCTCTAAAATGTTAAGAACACCACGATTGAGATCTCAATTATGGAGTGTGTTCAATTTTGGATTATTTGTTATAACTGTGTATATTTGGATCATAATTTCTGCACATGAAAAATGTTTAAAAGATAATGATGTAATCCATTCAAAGGAGCACGAACAAAAAGCAAGCGGACGGATAGATAATCTTAATAACAATCAATATTCCATAAAAACAGCAACAGCGAGAAAACCTGATTTCCAGAATATACAGCAAGATTACCCAGAATCGAAAAAAGAACGTGTTCAAGGATTAGATCAAGGACTTCAAGGATTAAAACCAGAATATCAAGGATTAAGGCAAGATTATCAAGGCTTAACGACAGTTGAAAATAAATATTTAAAAACATCAGTTGTTGGTGTACATAAACGGATTAAGAATACAAATTTGAAGCCATTCGACAGCCGCTCTCCCGAACCGCTGGATTATCAAGGTGTGGGACGCGATCATCACGGATTAGATCAAAAAAGTAATCTTGGATTAAAACCGAAGGAAAATCATGAAATCAAACCTGCTGTGTCAGTGAAACATGATGACTTAAATCGTGACAACAGTATTACCAAACTGTCTCTAAAACAGAACTCATCAAAGTATGAAGTATTTAAGTCGCTAAATCGGGCGAGTTCTGATCCTGCTCCTGAGAGTCAACACATCACACAGTCGAAAACAGTGGAAAGCAATCAGAACCTAAAACTGGATCTAAGAAAGGCTGAAGAGCTTGCTAATCATCATATTAGAACCAAGGATCAACAAAACTTGAAGATAAACATTGACAAAGATCTTGAGTCTCCCAAATATGAAGGCTTGTCGCAGAATGATAAAAAACATTCACTGCAACAACTGGAGTCTGTGCAAAATTTGAAGAGAGATGATAAAGGTCAAATGCCTTTTGATAGTCAAAAGAGAACAGCTGTTGAAGGGTATCAAGGTGTGAAGCTCCAGAATCAAGAATTGGTAAAATTAGTTAATCAAATCGAAAAGAGTGACTTTAATCATGAATTGGTAAAATCAGTTAATCAAATCAAAAAGAGTAACTTGATTGGCAGAAGTATGCCATTAAAAAAAGAAAGTGTTGCTCGAAATGCGGTTATCTCAGAGAAAAATGTCCTCGAACCATCTAAGATGAAAAAGGGAGAATCAATGCTAAAACAGTCAGAATCTAGGAAAAAACAGCCGGAATTGTGGATAAAACAATTGGAATCGGTGAAAAAACAGCAACCAGAGATGAGGGTAAAACAATTGGAATCAATGAAAAAACAGCAGCCAGAAATGAGGGTAAAACCATTAGAATTAATAAAAAAACAGCGGTCAGAAATGAGGATAAAGCATCTGGAATCCAGGATAAAACAGCTGGAAGCCAGTATAAAACAGCATGAAGCATCTAAACAGATTTCACTCTTCGATGATAACCGAGTGGAAAGGAGTACGGGATTTACTTTCATGTACAGTAAAACTTGCGTAAAAGTCAGAGGCTCAGTGCCTGAATATAAGAAAGACGTCTTCTTGTTCATTGGAATTCATACAGGCCCTGATATGGTGCATCGCCGACAAACTCTGCGACAAACTTATTTGAGTTTGATTGATCAAAAAAATGAAACAGTGAATGTATTGTATCGTTTCATACTTGGTTGGCCTCGGGAGGATCTGATTATGGAGAATACCAAGTATAACGATATCGTTTTTATCAATCAGACTGAAAGGTACAAGCCGTATGACAGTATTTTACCGTATAAGCATGCTACAATTCTCAATATAGCTGCGAGACTTGATTCAAAATGGGTCATGAAAACGGACGATGATTCGATGATTAACTTGAATGTAGTCCTAGAGAAGGTTCAGTATTTCTATCCCAACGAATTTTATGGACAGTGTCACTACAAGGATTATCCAATCAGAAATAAGTACAGTATTTGGTATATTAGTGAATTTTTCTGGCCGGGGGATGCACCTTACCCGCCATATTGTGTCGGAGCGGGATATTTTTTACCGAACAAAGGGTTCAAGTGTGCTGTCAAGATCATTGGTGATCCATCATACAGGTTTTTCCCTCTAGAAGATGTTGAGACAGGGGGGTTGATGAAGAAGTGCAACATCACTGCAGTGAATATTAATGGAATTTACGGAGAACCGGAGCCAAGCAAACCATACTTCTTGATTCAGCATCATCTGCGGTCCGCGCAAAGTCTCAAGTTTTACTGGTCAAAATTAGTAAAAACGAAGAAACGCCTTGAAGAGAAATCGAAGATAGTGAAAAAAGCAACAAAATACCTTGAAGAGAAATCAAAGATAGTGAAAATGAAGAATTACATGTACCTTGAAAATGGATCTTAATCAGGACTAATTGTACTTCCTTTTGAAACAATATCTCCTATCAATTTCATGTCCATGTACATAGTGATCTCTGGCAGGGGCATCCCTCTTCGTACAATTTAAGTATGGCGGGTACGGCCTCAGAAAATAATACGCACCAGGGCACCCCCGAGTTATGCAATCTGTCCCTGCATCACAGACAGATGGGGGACGGTTGGTCTAGTGGTAGCATTCTGGACTGCCAATCGCTGGGTCCAGCGTGCGAATGCAGCTCTTGCCGGGTCCCCTGGACCTATGTTGGACTGCTGTTTCAATCATCCCTTGCCTCATTGCCGTTTTCTCCTCCTGTCCTAATTAGCCTACCAAGTGCATAAATACAGGACGTAAAGCCTCAATCATCCATCCATTACAGACAGATTGGTGGCAGAGTGGTTAAGTTTCCCACCTGCATAACAGAAGGTCTTTGCCCTGATTCGAACCCAGGGTGGGATACTGGAAATTTTCAGTTGGACATTAATTAATGAGCAAAATCCTAGCTGGATGTCGTTTGGATGAGATGTTAAATTGGCGGCCCCTTGTATCAGTGTCTATGTTGTGCAAGTGAAAGATCCCCAACACGAGGCAAATGTGTAACATTTTGAGGACTCGTGCCATTTCTTTCCTATGTCATGAATCATCCCCTGTGAGCGCCCGGAGTTGATTGACTGTTTCCACCTGAAGTATTTTGAAAAATTTTAATATCATGAAAATAAAAAATCAGGATATTAAATAAATCAGAGTATGCCTATATTTTACAGAAACTGAAGAATATTTTTGGAATGGAAAGAAGAAGCCCCAGTTTTAACTTCAAATTAAGACGACTAAATCTGCAAATCATTAGGGTCTTTGAAAAAATAAGGTAGAGTAGGTCGGGGCATGCGGCCCCCCTTAACTTCGAGGTGTGATTTGACCTACTTTTTATGGGCAATTATTTGAATGCTTATGCTGTCAGGAAGGGATCACTTGACTCTACTAATAACTAGTGAAACAAATGTCTACCAATTTAAAAAAAGGAATTACGGCCATTTTTGTAAAAAATTAAAATGGCCTTCTTTCCCCACTAGGGAGGTATATTTATTGCGAGTGAGAGCACCCCCACGAGGTCACAGATTGCACCTCCACGCGCGTGGGAAGCGTGGGCCTGTTATATATTGTACAGCCACGCGCGTGGATGTGCATTCACTCGCACGCGTGAAGCTTGACTATGCCATCCAGCGCACCTAATAGCATGCGTGGCTATGCAATTCAGCGCACCTTAATGCTCCCACGCGGCTAATAATGCTTGTTCAGGAGTGCTACTGAGCACATATTCACGAAGCTGGAATGTGTCATCCAGCGCACTCTTGAATGTGTCATCCAGCACACTACTGATGGCGTCATCCAGCGCAACATTTCGATGAACACAGAATTAGTCTATCTATACAAAAATGCTTAAATTCCGTGATTAGTCTAATTATATAGCAGGGAGGTTATTATAAAGGGAGACATAATGGAATGTCTATCCATCTATCTTGATAAAAACCTTCTCGGGAGACAGAAAGATAGATAGATAGAATAGAATAGAATAGAATAAAGTTATATTCTATTCTATTCTATTCTATTCTATCTATCTATCTATCTATCTATCTATCTATCTATCTATCTATCTATCTATCTATCTATCTATCTATCTATCTATCTATCTATCTATCTGTCTGTCTGTCTATCTGTCTGTCTAGCTGTCTAGCTGTCTAGCTGTCTATCTGTATAGATCTATCTATCTATCTAGCTGTTTATCTATCTATCTATCAGATTCTATCTACCTATCTATCTATCTATCTATCTATCTATTTATCTATCTATCTATCTATCTATCTATCTATCTATCTATCTATCTAGCTGTCTATCTATCTATCTATCTATCTATCTATCTATCTAGCTGTTTATCTATCTGTCTAATCTATCTAATCTATCTAATCTATCTATCTGTCTATCTATCTATCTAGCTGTTTATCTGTCTATCTATCTATCTATCTATCTATGTATCTATCTATCTATCTATTCGAATTTATTTTTCTATTAATTATCTCTATCTGTTAATCAGTCTGTTCAGCTATCTGACTAATTGTTCAGTTCCACAAACTGTTCAACTTTTTTCAAAGATGCGCTGGATTGCATATTCAAGAGTGCGCTGGATGACACTCCCAACCGTTCTGAGTCTGAAAATTAAAAGCATGAGGTTTGGTTATATAATAGGATCCCATAGCACACTCAGGAGCGCAAAAAGGTGCGCTCACTCGCAGCATCAAGAGTGCACTGCCAAGAGTGTCATGGATTGCATAACCACTCGAGGTACTAGATGTCACCCTCAAGAGTGCGAGGGATAGCAGGGTCAGGTGTGCACTCTATAACACAGTCAGGAGTGCGAGTGATAGCATCCTCAAGAGGAAAGGTGCGCTGGAATGCACATTCAAGCGCTTGAAAGTGCGCTCAGTAGCACTCTTGAATATGGCAAATTTGACAATAAATATATATGCACTAGGGTGGCCCAAAAACACTTTCTTCTGAATTTCTCTGATTTGAATATTGCACTCCGATCTTATATGGATAGAAGTTATTGTGTAAAAATTTCAGGAAAATCAATTAATATCTAGAGGTGGCACAAAGCCGTTGAAGTTTAACATGCGATTGCCCATCGGCAGACCTCAAAATCATCGGTATTTGCAAATCTTGCTATAACGGCTTATTATTTTGATCAAGTAACCTTTTTCTTAGTATGTCCAGGATGCCCAATCCAGTCCAGATGTTCTTTCTGACTTACAAAGTTTCGTAGCAGGTCAGCATAGACATTACATAGGTTAATTATTAAGCCTTTTTTCATGAAAACAGGCAAATATTTCGTTTACTATGAACAATAAATAAAAGATAACCCCCACATATTGCTTTGCCATGCCAATTTTATCATGTACTAAAAAATCAGGAAAAAATATTCACTCATGAGAAAGATCAGGGAAATTGACCAATTTTTCTAGGGCTTTGTGCCACCTCTAAATATTAACCGATTTGGCTGAAATTTAGCATGTGTTTGTTTTATTTATATGTGGTCATCAATTTCCACTTTCAAATTGGGGGTTTTAGATTTGATTTTTCCCATTGAAATGTGGACCACCCTATACCCCAACCATCGGGCAAGAAGCCCCCCCTATCATATTCCTATGGCAATTTTTTTTGCGAGCGCATTCAGCCTAAAAGTTATTTCTTAGGATTCTTCTATCATTTTTAAGGCATTCTATTCACTTTTTCTGAATTTCAGAATTTTTCTGTTCATACTTTTATTTATTTTTTGCCCTGTTTCAATTTCGGGCCAATTTTTTTTCTATTTTAATTAGCTATTCTATCAAGATTTAAAGTAAAGTACACATTATTAAATGGTTCCTGAAGCAGTTTCGACCCCCCCCCCCCCCAGTGAAGGGGGCCTCATGCCCCATATCATGTGGGGCCTCTCGCCCCAAATCCACGTATTTTAATTTGACCTCTATATTTTGAACTAAAATGCAAAAAAACATGATCCAAATCATATTTATGTGATGGTCATAAAGTGAAGCAATGCAGATATCCATAATACTTTTAAATATTTCCAAAGTTATTTCTGACAAGTACTTTCAAAGAATTAATCGATGTTACAAAAACCATGCACATTTTTTTGTTTCTTTAATTTCTACTATGGTTTTGTGCTGTTTGCCCTGAAAATGTGTGACGTCGCCTAAAACGCCTCTAGCTTCAATCCTATCAATAGATAAACGCGCCAAAAATGTAAGTTTGGATATGACCCTGGGGGGGCCTCTCACCTAACCCGGGCTTCTTGCCCGACCTGCTCTATCTGTCCCCTGGGAGACTACACTCTGAAAAATGTCGGGACAAAATTGGTTTTTTAGATTCAAAATGGTTTTTTGAAAAACAAATTTCAATGCAAAACCATCATGGATTTAAAAAAGATCCATGTAGGTTTTGCATTGAAATTTGGTTTTTAAAATAATCCATGTTGGTTTTGCATGGAAATTTGGTTTTACAAAAAACCATTTTGAATCTAAAAAACCAATTTTGTACCGACATTTTTTAGAGTGTATGGTAAAATAGATAGGTAAGGATCTAAAGATAGATATGGTAAGTGCAGCCATCCAAGCCCATTTCTGGGCGCTTACGACGAGGGTGGGTTGATGTCTTGATGAGATGGGAGAGACAGCAGCAGTCCTCAACATGTTGCACATTTACCCCATGTGAGGGATCTTTTACTTGCCTAGACACTGATGCAAGGGGCTGGCAATATAGCGTCTCATCCAAAAATGTGCACTGAAATCCCATGCGGGCGCATAATGTTACAAAGATATTACTAAGTGAAGTAGGACGATGATCAAATATCAATAGTTGGTCATACTTTATTCGGCTGATAGTGTACCAGTTTATTGGTCTCATGAAAATAACGTCCAGCTTGGATAGTAGTAAATCTTAGCGTACTGGATTTTGAACCACTGCGGAGGCAGGACGTTTGAAGGCATGAAAATATTTTCACCTGTACAGCAAGAATGGCACGCTCTTAATTTTGACTTCAAAATGTCTCATAAAGCATGTTTGCCACTGCGTTGCGACTTTCCCATATCATTATTATATGCTTTTTATTACGGTAAAATAAATTGCTAAATTTTCTGAATGTGTTGTTTCTTTCACAAATTTTGGATGACAATTTTGCAAGGGTGAGATCACCAAACAAGTTAAATCTCCATAAGGGTAAGATTATTCATTTAAGAAAGTGCACCACCAGTCACTACCCGGTCCACAAATCACATCTTCATGACTCTTGCCAAATGCACCTGGTGGCCAAACATCTACCAGCTGGCACATTTCCTCCCTCTTGTGGTTACTATGTACCAGTGATGGAAATGGAAAATTTTTGTTGGGGGAGCTCTCAGCGCGTGCGACAGGGGCTCGCCATTCCAGATTTTTAAAATGGAAATAATTCTTCCACCAGAGCATTATTTTGGCTAAAAATACCTTGAGGACTGCAAAAGTAACATGATAATTGTAATTTCACCACTGATCATTGGGGGAGTTGTAGCAGGGTAAAATGGTTTAAAAAAAAAAAAAATGTTGGTTTTTTGCATTGAAATTTGGTTTTTCAAAAAACCATTTTGATTCTAAAAAACCAATTTTGTCTGAAATTTTTTAGAGGGCACAAAACGAAACGATTACACCTGCACCTTCATCAGATCATGCATACACAAAAACTGAAGAAAAGAAACAATATATTCAAGATCAACAATACGCAGATGATATTTGATGGATAACAACAGATAAAAAAGTTGTTAAAGAAATTATCAAGACTATACCTAGAAAACTAGAAGAAAGAAATCTCCAAGTGAACAAAGAAAAAACTGAAATTTATAAAATCAGAAAAAATGGACCAGAAGAATGGAAAATATGCAAGTAACATGGTACAACACTAGACACGATCACAGACATCAAAAGAAGAAAAGGTCTTGCATACAGCGCCTCCAATACGATCAGGCCGTTTTTAAACAAACAAATCATCGATACGAAACAAAATCTGAAGACTAGTCTGGGGTCCAACCAGGAAAAACATTGAAAAAGGTGCATATTTAAAAAGTTTTTGCCCCCGATTTTTATATAAAGAAATTTGGTGTCGTTGGAGAGGTAACAAGTTGAGCTTTCAGAATCTGCTAGGTGTCGCTCTGAGACCATTCGCATAAGGTTGCTATGGCAACCAAAACATAATGAAAGTGGTTATTTTAGTATTTCATCAATATTTTACAAAATATCAAATAACAGGAGAACTTTTAATGGTACATTCACCAAATTTTGGAAATATTTTCAGATTTGGGAGTATTTTATGACTACTTGGTTTTTTTGACAATAAATTTTAAAAACCTTCCATTTTTGGTTGAAAATAACCTTCAAATACCCCTTTTTCCACTATGTGCTATATTTCAAACTCTGCAGCTCAACCATATATCATTATATTCTGCACCAAAATTTGTGAGCCAATCAGATGATGCGAGATCCATCACGTGCCACGCCAATAAATAGCGATATTGGCGTGTTGTGAGTGTTGGCGCCTTAAAGCTATATTGGCGTCCTCAGTGCACATGTACTTGAGTTAATGCAGCACAAAACCCTTTATCAATGTATTCTTTGATGGTTTCTTTGTAATCAAATTTTCAATTGCCATTGAAGGGAACACAATACCTCTTCTAGCACCAAGGTGTTAATTGCTATCAAGGATAAATTGACCAAATTCCAATTGAAACTTGTGCCACTTCTAGAGTGAAACTTTAAACAGTTTTTAAAAATCAATCTACTTGAATAAGCAGCAATTAAAGCAAGATGACCCGATTGCAATGCACTGAATACCAACTGTTTGCTGTACAGATTAGAAAATACACAGATAATATTTTTTCAAACTTAAAATGATAAATCATAGAAATAATTGAAGAATTTAAATGATATGAAAGTAGTGAAATAAACGCATTTAAAAACTTTAAAAAAAAACGAATAATAGAGAGTAAAAATGATGAAAATCATGATGATAAGAAGAAGAAAGATATATTTTAAATAGCAAGATAGATAGTAAGATAGATAGCTACATAGGTAGCTAGGTAGATAGCTAGATAGATTGCTATAATATAGGTTTCTAAATATGGTGCGCTAAATAGACAATTTGCAGTCTACTTTAAAAAAAAAATCAAATTCGAATAATCTTTTTCAAGTTCCTTTCTGCAGAATCATGTTATACACATTTATAAATATATAAATTTGCTAAACAGGTTTTAATTAGAGATGTTTTAAGAATCTGAATATGAAAACACGCAACTCTTTTACTTACAAACATGTGTAAGTCTGAAAATTTTGGTGTAGAATATAACAAATAGTGGATGTTGAGTCAACCAATATTGAGTTTTATTGGCCTCAGCAGGTAATATTGGTCGAAACCGGAGGATTTGTATGAATTTTATGTTCTGTATGGAAATTTCTTGATCCCCCTTACTTCAACATTGACAAACCAGACCTTAATCCCTTTTATTTCGGAAATCGATGATGCCTTGAAGGACCAATGCACTTCTATTCGTTATGCCAAGCCTGCATTGACAGAGAATCTCAGTGACACTATGGCACAGGTGAAAATTATAGAGTGTAGATAGTCTGAAGATAGTTGCACAAATGACAGAAATGAGGACTCTGGCAATGATTACTCAGTGTTCAATTGATAATGACACATACTTACGACAACATGTTTCAGCTTTTTTAATGTATTTTTGTGCATTTTTATGAGCTCACAAACTCACAGGGTTCGTACTTTTCTTGCTGATGAGTGACAATATGATTCCTTTGCACTATGTTATTTTGGGAGGTATAAAAAGATTATAATTTAAATGTCATTTACTCACTATTACAGATTCTGCATGTGTGTGTTAGGTTTCGGCCCAAATATATTGTATTTCACCTATTTTTCTCATACATTTTCTTATTGTGCCCCCTGGTGGTGGTCATAGACAATTCTAATGGTCACCATTGAATTTCTTGGCCCCAAAAACATATATTTTGACCCAAAGATTATCATCCTAGACCAATTAGAAGCCGAGATATAACAAAATTTTGATTATCGGCGGCCATTTTGAAAATGGCCGCCTGGTGGAGTTAGCCCGCACTTTCTGGAGGGGCGCCCCGGCCAAAATTTTTTGTTTTGACCTCATAAACTTGGATCAACTTTCAAAAATTGCTCCCACTCAAGTGGTCACGGGATCTATGGTGGGGTCCTCTACTATAATTGATTTTAAAATTTTTAATTCGCCTTCGACGACCTTGACCTACTTTTCAAGGTCACATGACCCAAATTCAGAAAAACCTTGTTTAGGCAATAGTTATTGGATCTGAGAGGTCAGGAATGTTATATTTGCAGTTATTATTCAGCAAACTGACCTTTAAGACCCTATTTCAATTTTAATGATCTAACACTTTTTCAAGGTCAAGGATTATGGTTTAAAAATGTTAAACATCTCTTGTATTGCTTGCCGCATTAAAATCTTTTAGTTGCAAGGAATAGGGATATTTGCAGATATCTCAAAGTATCTGTTGCCTCCAACACTCCAGAATATTGTTACAAAATTTCAAGATCCTCATATATATACTGTTATCACGGAGGACTGGCTAGATAAAATTATTTTTTTTCAGATGCACCATGTATGTACAACAAGTTTATGTTGCTGTTTATATTTTCTTTTCTTTGGTCATCATAATATATAAGAGGCCTTTCGGGCCCTGTCAACAAGTCAATAGGCTCGTCAGTAGGATCGTAATTCCCTTTTACCGTCGCAATTATTTCAAAAACAGAAACAAGATACTATACCAAACAAAAATTAGTAAATTGTTATTTGGGTGAGGCCTCCTTGTATTGTGATGGGCGGGGGGTGTATCCCAGTTAGTTATTTTGGTTGCATCACACATTTTTCTTGAAGATTCTTTGCATGGGCCCCCTGAGTGGATGGGCCCGTGACAGCTCAGTGCACTTAAATTTCTTCCTGCACCTGCATATTCTGCAATAAATTCTGCAGTTCTACAGGAAACTGCAGAATTCTGCAGTTCTGCAATGAATTCTGCAGTTCTGTAGGAAACTGCAAAATTCTGCAGTTCTGCAGCTCCATGCAGTATTTTTGAACCTCTGGTACTTAATCCAGCTTATTGCAAGTTCAGACATCTTTGACAAGGTATAGCCACTACCCAGGAAACATTTGTTTGGGGGGGGGTGGGTTGCGGTTTGGGGGTCGGTTGGGAGGTTTTATTAGCAGCGCTATCCTTGAGGTAGCGAGGACCGTACCAGAGGGATTCCGGCATCCCACTGGTATGGCCCAGTCAGATAACCCAAAGGGAGCAGTTCTTTTTTCAAAATTAGGACAGTGAGGAAACCAGTGGGATACCCCAGTACCAATAGAATACTTATACAAGAATGAGGACAGTGAAGAAACAAGTGGAATCGACAAAAATGTCATTTTATAAACTGTTGTATCAAAATAAACTTCCCAATGACGTTTTGCCTCTCTGCTCAGTTAATTCTCAACCAAATTTCATTCAGAAAAAAGTTTCAGGTACCCTACAACCAGGTCTATTGACTACAGCAGTCAGTCTTTGTCCGTGGTTGTTTCTTTTCGCCGTACGACCCTTTTTTCGGCGATCGGTCATCTCGCAAAAATGTCATTTTATAAACTGCTGACAGTGCTCTATCAAAATAAACTTCCATGGACGTTTTGCCTCTCTGCTCGGTCAATTCTAAACCAAATTTCATTCAGAAAAAAGTTTCAGGTACCCTACAACCAGGTCTATTGACAACAGTAGTCAGTCTTTGTCCGTTGTTGTTTCTTTTTGCTGTACGGCACTTTTTTCGGCGATCAGTGTGCTCGCAAAAATGTCATTCCACAAACTGCTACCTGGTAGAACTGCAGAATTTGCTGCAGAACTGCAGAATTCTACACTTTCCTACACTTTCTTTTGAAACTGCTGAATTCTGCAGCTTCCGACAGAATTCTGCAGTTAGCTGCAGGGTGAAAGCAAAGTAAAGGCCTCAATTGCATTTTGATCAGATAAAAGTAAATTTAGGGTCCTAGAAACCAATTTCTGACATAAAGAAGAAACAGTGCAGTATTTAAGCTTGATCAACAAGTAAATGTGAGAAATTTAGGCATTTTTCATGAGCCTACAATTAAAACCATGCTCTGGGTAGACCTTTAAAGTGGGTGTAATTTGTCAATTTTAGCATGTAACCACTGGCCCTTTTTCTGAAGCACCATCTATTGCAGCAATGCTGTAGCCTAATATTTAGTTCACATTCTGCCGGTGACATTCTCTGTTTACTGTACCTGCCTGGCCTCTGTAGGGACCATTGGCTGACTTTTCAATTTGATGATTATGGCAACCATGACGTCCAAAGGAAAGGTCTGCTTGTAACCATATTTTTGCTAATTTACAGTCAGGGGTTCAAAAGGCTGGCTGGAGGGTATTTTTATGTAATAATTAGCCGAATTGGGTGCTTTTGCCTAGATATGATATTGGTTTAATGTATTTCAGCAAAAAATTTCCAATAGCCACTGATGATTGTAAGATACAAGAAGCTTTATTGGCTAAAATTGATGTCCGTCCATTACGTCCACAACTGATTTTTTGGTAATTTAAATGAATTAAAGATCAGCTAACATGTCAACAGAGATGGAAATGCATGTCCATCTCTCTCTACCTATGTATGCAAGTGAAAAATTTAAAAACACAAAGAATTTAACTTATACACTGGACACCTGGCTAAAAAGTGTGAATGACCGTCCATTACGTCCACAAAAATGTTCAAATTAGTCTGGGGACTGATGTTTGGAGGTCTGGATTGTCACGAATAAAGCAGGGATACCATGTTTAGTGACAAATTTGTATTATTTTAGTGAATGCTGACAAGGCTCAAAAATTTAATTGGTCAGAGTTCATGCAAACTGTCCATATCACATCTGCGAAAACTGTCGAAAAGCCAATGGTCCATTTCAGCAGAAAAACCTAGATTTTCATGGAATTTTCATAATGTAGTTCATAGCAGCCCAGCAAATGCCTGTCTTGATTTATTAGACAAACATAATTCTGTATTCTACACATTATTAGGTTTAAAGTGATGTACTACACTTGCAATTCTGATGAAAATACTTATTAGGTCATAGGGGCAAAATATTGAGGCGCTTACTGTGCTTTCACCCTGCAGAAGTGCATAATGTAGCAGGGTCTTACAGTATTAATTCTATGTTTCTATAATCAACAGGTCTCGCTGTATATTGTATTGCTCACATTCTGTTAACAGGTAACTGTAATAAGGGTTGTTTGAAAACCCTTTGATGTTGTCTGTTGTTTGTTGTACATTGTTTATGAAGACTGATCGCCGAAAAAAGTGCCGTACGGCAAAAAGAAACAACAACGGATGAATAGGCCTATTCAAGTCAGAAGAGGACCTGTAAGTACCTGTAAGTAGGTGTCAACACCTTTTCCTTCATAGGAAGTTGAATTCATTCTTTCTCTGACCATTGAGAGATTGAGACAATCATTACCTGATATTGGATTGTTGTCATAATTGGATATTGAAGCAATCATCATCATTATTATAAGGTGAGCACCTGTTCTGTTTTAATTAATTTAATATCATTCATTATGTTGTATTACTATGACTTCTGTCAGCTTCACTTTTTTGGCATGTAGCTACAGGCTCTTCCCGTTTAGGGGCATTCACTGTGGACCAGAGCATTGCACTGAAATTTGCCTGTCATTGTGCTAAGTGAGCTATGCTCAAGGCCAGGGCTTTGGAGTCAGGTAGTAAGTGAACCGACTCCGATTCTGAATCCCGACTCTTTTTGGCTTTCCGGGAAGACTCCTTAGGTTTCCAGAATGATTACTCGGACCCCAGACTCCGCTTCTCAGCATTATTGCACACAAATATTACATGGTTAAGAGAGAAACAATTATATATTGTATAAAGTTTTCACAGGATTTTCTACATGAGTAGTTGTTCTGGAAGTTTTGTGTAGAATTTGAGATACATTTCACATTTTTGTAACTGTTTTTTGTAAATGACATGAATCACTTTTACGATTCAGGAATCACCAATTTCATTTTCGACTCCCACTCCCCCCGAAAGACCTCCAACTGCACGTCTCTGTTCCTGATGTTGACTCCGACTCCAAAGCAGTGTTCATGTGATGGCAACATAATTTCTATCATACAACAGACGAGCTCTCCGTCAATTAGCTGTGCCCCTTGGGATGCAGAGCACTCACATGAGGGCTCTTTTATTTACTATGAGCAGTTAATTTTGATATTTAAATAAAAGATTTCTGTCATTTTGTGCAAAGCTGAATGAGACCATATTTACTCCTAAGAATTTGACCAAATGGCTTTTTGAGGTGAAGACAGCTTTATCAAACAAGTGCATGCTCTACTGCATAATCACTGCAGGAGGGAAAAGTTGATTTACTGGTGCTTATATGCTCCATTTTAATTCAAAGGCGCATTTATACCAGGAGGACTTGACTTATTAGTTCAGCCGCAGTGCAGAATGGCGCTTCGATGAAATTTATGATATTGCTTCTTCGACAGATTATAAGAGACAAGGTAAGTCACTAGATTGTCATATGTATGGAATTAGCCATTACGAGGTATTCTTTCAAACAAACATTGTGCATTTAATTGAATTAACCTTATCAGAGACATATCACCAGTATACCATATCTTGTCAAGCTTTACTGAATTTTTCCCCTGCAGTTCTGTCTTAAAATTAATATTTTCCATATGTCCATAGTTGAATTTACAGGTGATTTCATTAGTACGAGATTCTTAGGCTCTAGACCCACTAAATAATGCCATTTTTGGTTAATCCGATTGGTTTAGAAACAACAGAACGTCACACATTTGATTTATCAAACGTAGTATATGTATGCTGGTTTAGCATTGATCCTCACAGCCAAGTGTGAATGACAAGAATCGCATGGTAATGAAATTACCTGTAAAAACCAACATCAGGATTTACTCTAAGGACATTGCATGCTCAAAATGGATAATTTTCAGTCAGCTGTTCCCATGAAATGAATAAGTTCTTAACAACCCCCTGAGTATGTAATAGTCGCCCCTAAATCATAGGGGTTGTCTTATCTAGTATAAATCCTTTTTATTTTTTCTTGTGTGCCCCTTGGGATTACCTTACAGTGGCCTCGATCTAAAATTACTGAAGCCAAATGATTCTGGAATTTTCTGCAATCATAATATTGGTTGCGAAATTATAGAAATAATTAATAATATAATTTACCAATTAACATGTAATAGGTGAAATTCAGAACTTAAGAATATAACATAATATTATTTGGTCACTAAATACACTGTACGAATAGAGTGAAATTCTTTCACCACTAGCATTATACCCGTGAAGCCAGCCTTAGCCAGGCCATGAAGTTGGTGGGGGGGGGGGGGGGGGGGGGGCTGTTTTCAGGAGAGTATTATGATTTTGATAAGATTGAAGCACCAAACCTGGCTAAGGACATTATAGGCAGTTGTAAGAAGATGCTTGCAAAGTTTCATGGCTGGGAAAGCAGCAGTTTGATTGGAGTAGCGTAAGGGGTCCGTGAATTAATAGTATGATGATGATGACGCAATAGTTATGATGATGATCAATTCATAATTTATGATATTAAATTTTATGAAACTAATTACTGTTTCTGGGATCATCTGCAATCATTTAAATGGGACTGAGAAATTTCTAAGAATACTTTTAATATATAAATGGTGTAGTTCAAACGAGTGCGGAAAAAATTAAGTTTAAAAAACAGGATATATTTCATTTTACACAAAAATTCATATTCATGGAAGGCAATATTAAGATAATATCTTTGATCATATTAAAAAGTATAATATTATAATTACTTTAAATGTATTCCTTTTCCACATTTCCACTCTCTTTAACAGCATAATTACATAGGTCTGGGAGTTGAATTTAAAGTCTGGTCAAACTACTCAGACTTTGGTCCATTTATGTAGCATGGGGCAATATAATAGGGCATATAATGGCTTTGTGGCAATCACGTCATGGTCTGATAGGCACCTGAATATACATTTCTAAGTCACTGCAATATTATTCTGCAGTATTATTCGGAGAGCAAGTGTATCTAGGAGGTACAATGGGGCTTTACATCAAAATAATGTACAGGCTGAAATGTGGAATTTTATTTCTATAACTTGTCATGGCTCCACACACAGGTAATTCATTCATATTGGTGTGAAATGATAGATGTACATTGCTTTTGTTATGTTAATTATGTATTTGTATGTCAGTGAAATTGAATGTCACAGAAATTTCCAACTTGACCGAATAGAATTACGTCTTGTAGATCTCAGTCTGAACATAAAATCATAGATATACCTTCAGGTTACAACATAAATTCTGTTTATCTTAAGATATTTTTTATAAATCTAGGTAAACTTAGGCGTACATGTATGTAACTCTCTACTGCATTGCATATTATCATAAAAAGCATGCAATACTAAACAGTCATGCAAGCTTTTAATAGTCCCTTTTTTTCTCTTTTCTTTTTACACAGAATGCAAGTGAAAAATGTTAAATATTTTTCTTGTCTTTGTGTCTTTTATAAATAAGTGAATTCTGGAGTATTGCTGACATATCCCTGAGTGAACTGGGCCCCAGGCTCTGTCACATCTGGTAATATTAAAATAATTTTTTGTCTCAAGGGGGGGGGGGGCTAGGGTTTTTATTATTTTTACAATAAACATAACTGATTCTTAAAAGATCACCCCCTAACATTCTTACACTTTTTTTTCAGAATTGCAGTATTACATCTTGACACACATTACCATGTTGGATTAAACACCATCAATTTTCATTTTGATCTCTAAAATGTTAAGAACACCACGATTGAGGTCTCAGTTATGGAGTGTGTGCAACTTTGGATTATTTGTTATAACTGTGTATATTTGGATCATAATTTCTGCTCATGAAAAATGTTCAAAAGAAAATGATGTAATCCATTCAAAAGAGCATCAACAACAAACAAGCAGACGGATAGATAATCTTAATAACAATCAATATTCCATAAAAACAGCAACAACGAGAAAACCTGATTTTCAGATTTTACAGCAAGATTACCCAGAATTGAAAAAAGAAGGTGTTCAAGGATTAGATCAAGGAATTCAAGGATTAGATCAGGAATATCAAGGATTAAGGCAAGAATATCATAGCCTGACAACAGTTGACAATAAATATTTAAAAACAGCAGTCGTTGGTGTACATAAACGGATTGAGAATCCAAATTTGAAGCCATTCGACAGCCGCTCTCCCGAACCGCTGGATTATCAAGGTGTGGGACCCGATCATCACGGATTAGATCAAAAAGGTAATCTTGGATTAAAACCGAAGGAAAATCATGAAATCAAACCTGCTGTGTCAGTGAAACATGATGACTTAAATCGTGACAACAGTATTACCAAACTGTCTCTAAAACAGAACACATCAAAATATGAAGTATTTAAGTCGCTAAATCGGGCGAGTTCTGATCCTGATCCTGAGAGTCAACACATCACACAGTCGAAAACAGTGGAAAGCAATCAGAACCTAAAACTGGATCTAAGAAAGGCTGAAGAGCCTGCTAATCATCATATTAGAACCAAGGATCAACAAAACTTGAAGATAAACCTTGACAAAGATCTTGAGTCTCCCAAATATGAAGGCTTGTCGCAGAATGATAAAAAACATTCACTGCAACAACTGGAGTCTGTGCAAAATTTGAAGAGAGATGATAAAGGTCAAATGCCTTTTGATAGTCAAAAGAGAACAGCTGTTGAAGGGTATCAAGGTGTGAAGCTCCAGAATCAAGAATTGGTAAAATTAGTTGATCAAATCAAAAAGAGTGACTTGAATCAAGAATTGGTAAAATCAGTTAATCAAATCAAAAAGAGTAAATTGATTGGGAGAAGTATGCCATTAAAAAAAGAAGGTGTTGCTCGAAATGCGGTTATCTCAGAGAAAAGCGTCCTCAAACCATCTAAGATGAAACAGGGAGAATCAATGCTAAAACAGTCAGAATCTAGGAAAAAACAGCCGGAATTGCGGATAAAACAATTTGAATCGGTGAAAAAACAGCAGCCAGACATGAGGGTAAAACAATTGGAATCAATGAAAAAACAGCAGCCAGAAATGAGGGTAAAACCATTAGAATTAATAAAAAAACAGCGGTCAGAAATGAGGATAAAGCATCTGGAATCCAGGATAAAACAGCTGGAAGCCAGTATAAAACAGCATGAAGCATCTAAACAGATTTCACTCTTCGATGATGACCGAGTGGAAAGGAGTACGGGATTTACTTTCATGTACAGTAAAACTTGCGTAAAAGTCATAGGCTCAGTGCCTGAATATAAGAAAGACGTTTTCTTATTCATTGGAATTCATACAGGCCCTGATATGGTGCATCGCCGACAAACTCTGCGACAAACTTATTTGAGTTTGATTGATCAAAAAAATGAAACAGCGAATGTGTTATATCGGTTCATACTTGGTTGGCCTCGGGAGGATCTAATTATGGAAAACACCAAGTATAACGATATAGTTTTTATCAATCAGACTGAACGGTACAAGCCGTATGACAGTATTTTACCGTATAAGCATGCTACAATTCTCAATATAGCTGCGAGACTTGATTCAAAATGGGTCATGAAAACGGACGATGATTCGATGATTAACTTAAATGTAGTCCTGGAGAAGGTTCAGTATTTCTATCCCAACGAATTTTATGGACAGTGTCACTACAAGGATTATCCAATCAGAAATAAGTACAGCATTTGGTACATCAGTGAATTTTTCTGGCCAGGGGATTCTCCCTACCCGCCATATTGTGTCGGAGCGGGATATTTTTTGCCCAACAAAGGGTTCAAGTGTGCTGTCAAGATCATTGGTGATCCGTCGTACAAGTTTTTTCCTCTAGAAGATGTTGAGACAGGGGGGTTGATGAAAAAGTGCAACATCACTGCAGTGAATATTAATGGAATTTACGGAGAACCGGAACCAAGTAAACCGTACTTCTTGATTCAACATCATCTGCGGTCAGCGCAGAGTCTCAAGTTTTACTGGTCAAAAATAGTAAAAACAAAGAAACACCTCGAAGAGAAATCGAAGATTGTGAAAAAAGCAACAAAATACCTTGAAGAGAAATCAAAGATAGTGAAAATGAAGAATTACCTTGAAAATGGATCTTAATCAGGACTAATTGTACTTCCTTTTGAAACAATATCTCCTATCAATTTCATGTCCATGTACATAGTGATCTCTGGCAGGGGCATCCCTCTTCGTACAGTTTAAGTATGGCGGGTACGGCCTCAGAAAATAATGCGCACCAGTGCACCCCCGAGTTATGCAATCAGTCTCTGCATCACAGACAAATGGGGAGGGTTGGTCTAGTGGTAGCATGCTGGACTGCCAATCGCTGGGTCCAGGGTGCGAATGCAGCTCTTGCCGGGTCCCCTTGACCTATGTTGGATGGCTGTTTCAATCATCCTTTGCCTCATTGCCGTGTCCTCCTCCTGTCCTAATTAGCCTACCAAGTGCATAAATACAGGACGTAAAGCCCCAATCATCCATCACAGACAGATTGGTGTCAGAGCCGTTAAGTTTCCCACCTGCTTAACTGAAGGTCTTTGCCCTGATTCGAACCCAGGGTGGAATACTGGAAATTTTTAGTTGGACACTAATTAATG
Organism: Platynereis dumerilii; assembly: GCA_026936325.1. Classification (NCBI taxonomy): domain Eukaryota; kingdom Metazoa; phylum Annelida; class Polychaeta; order Phyllodocida; family Nereididae; genus Platynereis; species Platynereis dumerilii. Next base: position 10,594,184 of record JAPTHN010000012.1, on the reverse strand, counting down.
AGCAAAATCCTAGCTTGATGTCGTTTGGATGAGATGTTATATTGGCAGCCCCTTGTATCAGCCGTCTATGTTGTACAAGTAACAGATCCCAACACGAGGCAAATGTGTAACATTTTGAGGACTCATGCCATTTCTCTCCCATCTCATAAATCATCCCCTGCGAGCGCCAGGAGGTGATTGCCTGCTCCACCTGAAGTATTTTGAAAAATTTTAATATCATGAAAATAAAAAATCAGGAGATTAAATTAATCAGAAGTAGGCCTATATTTTACAGAAAATGAGGAATATTTTTGAAATGGAAAGAAGAAGCCGCGAATTTAACTTAAAATTAAGACGTCTAAATCTGCAAATCATTAGGGTCTTTGGAAAAATAAGGTATCTGTCCCCTGGGAGACTATGGTTAAATAGATAGGTATAGATATCATCTGAAGACAGATATGGTAAGCGCAGCCATCTAAGCCCATTTCTGGGCGCTCACGACTAGGGTGGGTTGATGTCTTGATGGGAGAGACAGTGGCAGTCCGCAACATGTTGCACATTTACCTCACTAGCATTATACCCGTGAAGCCAGCCTTAGCCAGGCCATGAAGTTGGTGGGGGGCTGTTTTCAGGAGAGACTGGAGAGTATTATGATTTTGATAAGATTGAAGCAGCAAACATGGCTAAGGACATTGTAGGCAGTTGTAAGAAGATGCTTGCAAAGTTTCATGGCTGGGAAATCAGTAGTTTGGTTGGAGTAGTGTAAGGGGTACGTGAATTAATAGTATGATGATGTCAGGGATCTTTTACTTACTTGCCTAGACACTGATACAAGGGGCTGGCAATATATCGTCTCATCCGAAAATGTGCACTGGAATCCCATGCGGGCGCATAATGTTACAAAGATATTACTATAAGTGAAGTAGGAAGATGATCAAATATCAATATAGTTGGTCATACATTATTCGGCTGATAGTGTACCAGTTTATTGGTCTCATGAAAATAACGTCCAGCTTGGATAGTAGTAAATCTAAGCGTACTGGATTTTGAACCACTTGACGTTTGAAGGCATGAAAATATTTTCACCTGTACAGCAAGAATGGCACACTCTTAATTTTGACTTCAAAATGTTTCATAAAGCATGTTGGCCACTGCGTTGCGACTTTCCCGTATCATTATTATATGCTTTTTATTACGGTAAAATAAATTGCTAAATTTTCTGAATGTGTTGTTTCTTTCACAAATTTTGAATGAAAATTTTGCAAGGGTGAGATCACCAAACAAGTTAAATCTCCATAAGAGTAAGATTATTCATTTAAGAAAGTGCACCACCAGTCACTACCCGGTCCACAAATCACATCTTCATGACTCTTGCCAAATGCACCTGGTGGCCAAACATCTGCCAGCTGGCACATTTCCTCCCTCTTGTGGTTACAATGTACACTCTAAGAACAAAAATAGCATGCAATGCAAGCACCGTGTCCTCGGGCCACGAATTTTTTGAGGTATTGGTTATGACATCACCAGAAGTGTTGCAACAGGAGATGGCAGATGATGTCATGAAGGATAGAATAGGCGAAACAATGGGATTTACAAGTGTTAGGCAGTGAGGACAGCATTGTAAATTCCACTTGTCACAACTGATGTAACTTCACATAAATTGAATTCTGAGTTGTTTGTTAAATTTTGGTTTGAATAAAAATATCTTGAGTCTGATCTGAATCTGTTAGAATGTTTTATCATCTGACTAGTCTGTATGGAAATTATAAAAGCAGCTTTACCCCTTTTGGGAGTGATCACTCTGGTCCTTGAACCAGCAGCAGCATGGGAGAACATGTTCATGTGTAGCCTACAATGCCTACATATTGTGTAGCAGACCTATTGATAATGTGTTGAATGACCTGTATTTCTCTACAGCCTAGATTCCACAACACAGTCTCAATATCCTGATCTCACTCCTTTCTACAGACTGCACAAGCATTGTTCCACATGTTCCAAGTTGAAACTGCAGAAAAAGTTATTACTGTTAAAGAAAAGTGATGGCTTAGAAAAGGAGTCAAGGACACAATCATTCATTATTTTAATAAAAAGGTATAAGCAATGGCACATAAAAGTCAGAATATCTGATTGGGATAAAAATAAAACAAATTCCAAATCAGTGAGCAATAAATGTACATCAACTTGTCATGAAGTAGCTTTACCTTTGTACTTGTAAGTTTAATGTGAACAGGGTTGCTGCTGGTGCATGTGCTGCAATGGAGTTGGAGTGACACAGGCAGGCCAGGGGGGGGTGATCACTCCCAAAAAGGGGTAAAGGCTGAACTGGGCCACCCTGACTCACTTACATAGGCAAAGTATAGGAGTGCTGGGAGAGAGTATGTCTTTGTTTTAGTTACCAGCCAGGTGGCGCATCAGTCTGGTAATATCAGTACTGCCCCTTACGGATAAACAGCACAACACAGAGCCGGTTTTTTCAGAAGGGGTTTATTAGGTGATTGAGCCATCGAACAAAATAGCTTGCATGAAGTAAATAAATGATGGAGAGGCAGGAAACTTTAGGTAGGGAAGCTCAAATAAAATTATGATCACTAGGATACATGCATTGTGATTGTCATTTGGCCTGTGAACCGTTTTTCTGAAAACACCAAGTTGTGTAGTTGACAGGAAGTGGCTTTGAAAACAAGGTGTCCTCTTCGGGGGGTTCCCCCCCGAGGACACAAAAAGCATACCGGACTCCGTAGCAAAGTCGCACTCACTCGGATTCTCGGAGGGAATCTGTCACTCGTATATGCTATGGATTCTGGGAAAGGTCTGGAACCGTTGCAACGGCAGCCATTTCAAAAGGTTGTCAACACGACCAGCAATGCTGTCACAGTGCTCCTAATCATGAAGAAAGTGTCAGTACTCCCAAATGATGCTGGCATAAGCAGCAGGTGTCCTGATCGTTTCTACATGTGTAATCAACAACTCTGCGATGTTAGCGACCTCAACAGGTGCCTCAGGACTATTTTCACGGAGGTGTTCATTGTTTATGTGCATGATGAGGCTGTATTCATGAGCCATGTTAAAGTAAAGCATCAAATGCGGGTGCCAGTTCTTGCGAACTGGCGCTCCGCTAGGGCGAGTATGACTCCGAAGTGCATAAAAAGATACTCCATTTGGTACCTCAAAATACCCCAAAACTAGGTGTTTTCTAAATACCCTTATAAGGTTCTTTTGAAGAACTTCAATGGGTACTAAGAGAGCATTTTAAAATGTCCCAGATCTTGTGCTATCTTAAATGGTTTTTCGGTCTGCCCTTTAGTTGAACTAGGTTTCTTTTTTCAGAATTCCTATCCATGTTGGAAATTTATTATCGACATTTCACTGATTTCTGATAACATGGTCATGTCCAGTCAGCCCAGCCACACTGCCTCCTTTTTTGATTGAGTCCTCCATTGAAGTCTGACAATTTCTGAGAGGAATAGAGCAACAGTCTTTTCACTTAGATGTCTGCAGTGCATACAAAATTCTTCATGGTTCTTTTTGTTTTCAAATTGACCCTTCTTTCTTTGTCTACAGCTGGAATATAATCATTTCTAACCACATAAATGCAACTGCAAAACATCATACCCAAGGTGGGAATGTGTTTGAATGAACACATGGGTTATTGGGCCATTATATTTAAATTTTCAGCAAAAAAAAAAGTTTCTGGTTTGTCCGTTATCAAGTTGTCATAGATGGGGCCACTAGTATCACAGCTGGGACATTTAGGTTTCCAAATTTTTGTATTATAGCGAAACACTTTGATATAGAATTAGAGAATTAGAGTGGACTGTGGTGAAAATGGCACTTCGTGTGTCATCATGCTGATGATTTGTCATGTTCAAACGCAATACTTTCAATGTTAATTTGATTGAAGGAGACTTATCCCACTTGTTGGTGACAGAAAGGATTATGCATCTGATTTTCACTCTAAAATTTGTTATGAGAAGTCAAATGGCTTACTCTTGATCATGACCAATCAAACAGCCTCTATGTTTCCCATGTTGAAAGTAGAGAAGATGACACTTCATCGGCTATCATCAGTCACAAAGTGCCATTTTCACAGGTCCACTATAATTCTATATCAAAGTGTTTCGCTACAATAAATTGCTGTTTATCACTTTGTTACAGAAAAAAAGTCACATAAGGCTAAACAAAATTATAATTTATAATCCTCTTATATGATCTTACCTGCAATTACAGTGAAACACTTTGATATAGAATTAGAGTGGACTGTGGCACTGTGAAAATGGCACTTTGTGTGTCATCATGCTGATGATTTGTCATGATCAAACCCAATACTTTCAATGTTAATTTGATTGAAGGAGACTTATCCCATTTGTTGATGACAGCCAAACGAAAGGATTATGTATCTGATTTTCACTCTGAAATCAGTTTTGACAAGTCAAATGGCCTTCTATTGATCATGACTAATCAAACAGCCTCTATCTTTCCCATGTTGAGGTAGAGAAGATGACACTTCATCAGCTATCATTAGTCAAGAAATGCATTTTTCACAGTGAACTGATCCTCATTTTGCCTATATCAAAGTGTTTCACTGTAATGTCTTTGAGTTGGAGAGTTTTACAGTATCTGCACTCAAAGTGTCTCATGGGGGGTCAAAATAAAGGTTTGTAAATGAGAATTTCCTTCTTGCCATCATGAAATGAACATATTAAAGATTCGTAAATCAACAAGGACACGTGTGATTTGTTGGTTTAGTACCAAATTACCACTCCATAAAGTAGGCAAGGTTTGAATTTTTGAAAAAAAATGTTTATCAGAAAAAATATCCATGTGAACCCTAATTTAATCATTTTTTCAATGGAAATCCAGCCATCTTGCCGAAAAGGACCGTCAAAACTTATACAGAACTTAAAATTCAATGAAATATGGCAGAACTTTTTTTCCAAACAATTTTTAAGACGGAAGTAAAGAAATTAGACATTCCTCACTCTGAAAGATGATGGTTTAGAGTGTTTAGTAAGGTTCTAGTCTCAATAGACGAATGGTATACAAGATAAATAATGCTTAGGTACCGTAATAAATAGGTATCCTGCTAACCCAAAGTCAAGTTTTGTTGCTGTATGATTTGAACTAATAGTGTTTCCCTTGGGTCAAAGATAATGTTCTAGAGAGAAAAAACACCGAAAATGACCCAGAATCAGTGGCTCAGAAAAAAGTGAGCTTGAATTGCTAAAAAAAAAAAACAAGATATTTACATAATATCTTGTTAAGTCACTCTGTTATTTATGAAAAATTGCAGTTAAATTGACATATTACATAAAATAATTGCCTTTTACTCTAAAGTTTGATTTTCCCATAATAGTGCAATTTGGTGATCTTCAAACATACATTGTAATTTTGAATATTTCTAAGTACCCTTTTTAGACAGCCAGGTAAATTATTTAGTCCAGCCATGGCATTTTCCTTAATGAATCCAATGTTAAAAGACTTGAATCAAAGGGAAACTTCAGATGTACTGGAGAGGACATTTTGTGACATTGTAAATTTCAATTTCTAAGAAAATGTATTTGCATGGCCTGGATATTTTTTCAACTTGCATTTGTCAAAACGATGTGGAGGCACACAATCAAGCAAAGTAAATACAAATAGTTTGTTTTTCCTCCAGAATCCTGAGTGTTTTCCCCTCGTACTGAAGAGGACACCTTTTTTTGACATCATATTCAAGCCTCAAATTCCGAAAACCAAGTATAGATTCTGAAATGAATCTTTTTGATCTACCTTGAGACATGTCTCCAGCAACAAAATTGACACAAACAGTAGAAACACTCTTGAATACTTTTTCATGACAGCATATACAATAATAAATGGTCTATCAAAGAAAACTTTTTGACACATGCCATTTTCTACATTTTGCGAGACAGCTCCTTTCGTATATAACTTATTCACATGAAACCTTCTTCTTCTTCTTCCACGTGAGAGCTGAGTTCATGTGGTTGAACGTTGAAGCTCTGCTAGGACTGCACATGTGCGCGCGAACAACTTATGACAAAACCTGTTGTATTTCATGCCCAAGACATAGGTCCAGACAGGCATCATGCGTCAGTGAAACATGATGACTTAAATGATGACAACAGTATTACCAAACTGTTCCTAAAACAGAACTCATCAAGATATGAAGTGTCTAAGTCGCTAAATGGGGCAAGTTCTGATCCCGAAGGTCAACGCATTGCACAGTCGAGAACAGCGGAAAGCAATCAGAACCTAAAACTGGATCTAAGAAGGGCTGAAGAGCCTGCTGAACGTCATATTAGACATCAACAAAACTTGAAGATAGGCCTAAACATTGACAAAGATCTTGAGTCTCTAAAATATGAAGGCTTGTTGCAGAATGATAAGAAACATTCACAGCAACAACTAGAGTCTGCGCAGCGCCAAAATTTGAAGAGAGATGATAAAGGTCCAATGCCTTTTGATAGTCAAAAGAGAGCTGTTGAAGGTCAAATGCCTTTTGATAGTCAAAAGAGAGCAGCTGTTTAAGGGTATCAAGGTGTGAAGCTCCAGAATCATGAATTGGTAAAATCGGTTAATCAAAAAGAGTAACTTGATTGGCAGAAGTATGCCATTAAAAAAAGAAAGTGTTGCTCGAAATGCGGTTGTCTCAGAGAAAAATGTCCTCGAACCATCTAAGATGAAACAGGGATAAAGCAGCTGGAATCCAGGATAAAACAGCTGGAAGCCAGTATAAAACAGCATGAAACATCTAAACAGATTTCACTCTTCGATGATGCTCGAGTGGGAAGGAGTACGGGATTTACTTTCATGTACAGTAAAACTTGCGTAAAAGTCAGAGGCTCAGTGCCTGAATATAACAAAGAGGTTTTCTTATTCATTGGAATTCATACAGGTCCTGATATGGTGCATCGCCGACAAACTCTGCGACAAACTTATTTGAGTTTGATTGATCAAAAAAATGAAACAGCGAATGTATTGTATCGTTTCATACTTGGTTGGCCTCGGGAGGATCTAATTATGGAGAATACCAAGTATAACGATATCGTTTTTATCAATCAGACTGAGCGCTACAAGCCGTATGACAGTATTTTACCGTATAAGCATGCTACAATTCTGAACATAGCTGCGAGACTGAATTCCAAATGGGTCATGAAAACGGACGATGATTCGATGATTAACTTAAATGTAGTCCTGGAGAAGGTTAAGTATTTCTATCCCAACGAATTTTATGGACAGTGTCACTACAAGGATTACCCAATCAGAAATAAGTACAGCATTTGGTACATTAGTGAATTTTTCTGGCCAGGGGATTCTCCCTACCCGCCATATTGTGTCGGAGCTGGATATTTTTTACCGAACAAAGGATTCAAATGTGCTGTTCAGATTATTGGTGATCTGTCGTACAAGTTTTTCCCTCTAGAAGATGTTGAGACCGGGGGGTTGATGAAAAAGTGCAACATCACTGCAGTGAATATTAATGGGATTTACGGAGAACCGGAACCAAGTAAACCATACTTCTTGATTCAACATCATCTGCGGTCAGCGCAAAGTCTCAAATTTTACTGGTCAAAATTAGTAAAAACGAAGAAACACCTCGAAGAGAAATCGAAGATAGTGAAAAAAGCAACAAAATACCTTGAAGAGAAATCAAAGATAGTGAAAATGAAGAACTACCTAGAAAAGAAGAATATGCTTGAAAAGAAATAGTCCTGTTCAGGATTAAATGTACTTTCTTTTGAAACAATATCTATCTCCTGCCAATATATGTCCATACAGAGGTCTGTGCCAGGGGAATCCCCAGTTGGGGAGGGGTTATGATGCCCCCACAGGTGGCCCCAAGAGCCCCTCATATGGAAATGGTTGTCTCTTACTAGCACGCAATTTTAGTAAAGGAAGCTCAGCCCCAAAAAGTAGCTTGCACAACTCAGTTACACAATCAGTCCTTTTAATTACTGGAAAAGGTTCCGGCCTGCTCCACTGAAGTCAGAAGGTCTTTCCCTTTTGGCACATCTATGTTGTAGCAACGTTGTGACAACGTCACCATGTTAATGAAAATTACATAGAATTGTACGGTTGAAACTATGTTGTCACATTCACAACGTATTGCAGCAACATCAAAGATATGACTTTAGCAGTGTAGCTTCTCATCTGAAAATATTCGCTGGAATCTCTTGGGGACCATACAGAGAATAATGTTACAAATATATTATTACAGATGATTTCATATTTGTAGACATAAATCAAATAACAAAAAGTTTAGCTAAATTTTTGATCTGACATCAGAAAATCCTGCCAGGTGATTGGCCAAGCTGTACATAGCGTGTCACTTTTTTTCAGTTTGCCTCAAGCAAGTGATGTAGGCTGGAAAAATGATGTCATAATTTCAACCAATAAACTGCTGCAAAGGCCAACTTGATGTTGTAGCAGTTGTTCACACATGTCAAACTGCAATCCACATGAACTCTTACATTTCCTCATGAACTGTTGTATTTCACACACCTGTGGAATAGTTGATTGCTTCAGTTGATATTAAATCAGTCTCAAGCCGACTCTGAATGCCTTCAAATCTCTGAAAGCTAAATTATCATACTTTGACCAAAAGCATTGCATGTGATAAAAGTAAAGGACTATTCAGGATTAAATTTTATAAGGGTCGAGGGGGGGTGGTGGTTTCTATAGTTTTACTTCAGTGGTAACCACCTTTTGCACATGCTTCTTATGACTTGGGGCAATGGATACATTTCCCAACAGGGTACCAATTTTTCACGCATGTTTCAAGGGAGTACTTATTTTTCACAACATGCTTAATATTCGAATGAAATTTTAACAAAAGAAAATTGTGGTACTCTAAATATTTGTGAAACCAAAGCGGGGTATCACTTTTCACAGAAAGTTCCATCAAAACTCCCCAACCCCCCCCCCCCAGTCATATATTCTGAATTATCCCTTAGAATAGGGGGATGATCCAGTGATGGTACCAAAATCCATTAGAAAATCATAATAGGGATCAAACCAGGGTCCCAGCAATTTGTAGCCCATTGTCATGTTGTCTGGGCAGAGCCCTGATCTGAGAAAATGTTACACGCATGTTTGTTTGTTTTCTGTAAAAAATAATCATAGTATAAGACTTTGAGAATATGTGTACTAAAAATGTGTGAAACACTAACAGAAACTCTCACTTGAAACAGCTAGAGTCAGTTCCATTGAGCAGATCAATGGATTAGAAAGACATGGTCACCCGTGTAAAATGCTATGTCACTTTTCAGGAGAGAGTGGTGTCATACCTTCTCTCAACCAATGAAAATTGCAGGAAAAATGATGTATTTTCTTCCACAAATGTCTACAAATATGAAATCATCTGTAAGTGAGAAGGTGACCATATGGCAAAAGTTGGTCATATACATCAGGTAACCTTATAATGTGAAGGACACTAATATCTAATATGATAATGCTGCAGCATAGAAGACGGACTTGTAAATACTCAATTGGTTGACAATATTTATAGGTAAATGCCAAGCATTATTTTTTTGGGATTTTTTTTTCGGAAAAATTGTTTTTTTTTTTTTTAAATTTGTTTTTCCGGAAATTTTTTTTTTTTTCGGAAAATTTTTTTTTTCAGATTTTTCTTTTTTCGGCGGAATATCAAACAGAAGAAGAACAAGGTAGTCATGTGTAGTTATGCGTGAACAGAGAAGCAAGTGCCAGGATGATATTATGGGATGTCTGAATCACTTTTTTTTATTGAACCATCTGGAGCACTCGACTCGCCTGATAGCCATAAGGGACGAGACACCTTGTTTCGCTCGGTGAGCCGATGGCTCTTTCCCGTCAATAAAATTACTATGCTGATAGTGTACCAGTTTATTGGTCTCATGCAAACACCAGTTGTGGAAGCAGGACGTTTTCAAAGAAGGAGTAAAAAAAAATATTTTCACCTTTACGACATGGATATGACGCCAGCGTTCTTGACTTTTAAAATGTGCCATAAGCATGCTTAAAACAGTACTTAGTATTGTGACTACCACCAACTATTATTACAAACTTTATTGCAGACAATAATGCCATGATATATAGGGACATGTGCAATATTTAAATGAACAATAAATGCCACATTTTCAGATTGTGTTGTTTCTTTCACAAATCATGTTGGGTGACATAGTCCGTGGGCCCTCCTCCTGCAGAGAGCTCAGAAGTCAGATCTTGTTGTCACCCCATGAGGGATTGCTCAGTTTCCAGTTAAACTTTTTAATAATGCACTGAAATGTTATATTCTCACTAGATTAACTTCCCACCAGTGTTCACTGTGTTGCCTCGCCTGTTCAAACCTCTGCACTACTTGATTAATGTGGAACTAAAAAGAGTGATTGGTTTGCAGACGACATGTGATGCAAGCTCGATGCTGATTGGTTTAGACAGGTCTTGACCAATCAGAGCTCACGTTACATATATCATTGCGCAATTGAAAGAATGAGTCCATTGATCATGCTCATCCTTCTCTTGCACAAGTTTGCAATGTTTTGGCAGTGTTTGGATAAGTTTACTTATAAATATCTTTGTCTTTCAATAAAAAATATATCATAGACAACATTCCATGGTGTGGATAAACAGCTAACACCCCATCCCCCCCCCCCGCCAGGGAGGTTGCCTTGTGTCACTTCTGAAACTTTGTTGGTGTTTGTCATGTTTGTTTGTGGAATTGTGCCATATCTAATATAGCCTGAAAAAACACAAGGCCTCTGACACAATGACTAGGGGGTGACCATTAAATATCCAGAAGCAGGGGCGTATCTAGATCAGCAGAGCAGAGCTCAGTATCCATCCAATCTTTTCTTGTGCAATTGCTGCGTCAATGACGCAGCACGCTCTGGAGGCCTTAATATCTGGCACAGCACCTTCTAAGTGGTACCAATGTTTCAGAAATTTAATTTCCTACATTTTGAGCTAAGTGTCGGCTCTGTACGACCATTCTTTCTATGTTAAAAGTGCGTCTGAAGCACTCGAGGTTGATGTCCGAAGTTTTGTTTACATGTTATATTTCCTGTCATTTCTCCATAAATCGGCCTCATAAAAATATTTCAAGAATCCAGTGTGTTTTCTAAAGATGAAAGGTAGATGCTAGTATTTATTTTTTAGATTTTTCAAAGCCACGAATCACCCCAAAACCAGGCCCTAAAGATTCTGTTATTTCAAGCAATGATGACGCTGGCCCAGACCTGTTTCCAGACCTAGGGCGTATCTAGAAATGGCCCGAGGGAGGGGGGCCATAACATGGGGTCAATACGGGATGTTTAGCGGCTTTTTGGAATTTCCTATCTTTCCCATGTTAATTAAATAAGCCACTGTAGACCAGAAGGGGTTGAGATTTTTTTAAAAAATAAATAGTTCCTTGCTCAGTTTTGCCCAGGTGAAATAGATGAATTCTTTTAGGTCAGTCTCAGGGGTGCCGGAAGGAATCACAGGTGGCACTGGCAGGCGTGGTCAGAGAAAAAAGGGCAAATCATATTCGCGCCAATTTGGCGTGACAAAATTTCAATAGAGAGTTTTCCTCAGAAATTATTAATTTCAGGGTAAAGGCAGGAGTAATTGTTTATTTCAAGCGTGAAGTCCTCTAATCTTCATTCCCAAATCAAGCTACACCTTGTTAAGAATTAGAAACCCCTTCGGGAATTATTTATTTCAAGACTACCCAGAAAGAATTTAACCAAAACTGAGCAAGAAACCCTTAATTAAAAAACTTCAACCCCTTGTGAACCCTTTCATATTAAATGGTACCCCCTAATGAATATTCGGGGACTTCTTGTGCTTGAAACAAATAATTACTGCCTCCACTACTGTGACATTAATATTTTCCTACAAAGAAAGCTCCAAGCCTCCCCTGGATATTGAAGCGTCACCCCTTACCTGTCTTTAAATATTCAGACAGCAGTTAGTAATGGTTAGGCGTATTTACTGCATTACATTGCCGTAGGCCTACATCTTTAGATATGTAAATTTGATGTAATTTTGAACCTAAAATAAAATGCAACCTTCTCTTTTAGTAACCATTCTACATTCCGTTGCAGGTATGAGGGACAGAGAATATATCTGTCATGATACTGACACTGCAGAGGAAAATTTCATTTTCCGAAATCAAATGGTCTTCCGCTGAATTATGGGAACATTCAACATTGATGGTCTTGAAATCAGGTGGGCACAAAACCTGTTGCTAAATTATCATGGTGATTCTTGTTCTGCTAATGAAGCTGGTTATCTACGAAAATGCTACCAAAAGTAAGTAAGGTACTTTTTCATTATACAAAATCATTCGCTAATAAGACGCTATAAAAATAATGACATTTTGGCGATGCAATGAGAGATCACAAGAGTGTTCTTTACATGTTATATAACTATGGGCTGCCTTTACCCCGTTAAAGACCCACACTACCTGCATGGATATAGTTAGATAAAAATGAATGTTGATTGAAAGAAAAGTATATAAATTATATTATAATCTTTGTGCAATTTTTTTGTAAACTCTGAAATGTACAACATTGGAATATTTCAGATATATATTTGATTAAAGAAAAATAGACAAATTTTTTATTTCAACAACCCTTTGTTTGTTTACACAGGTTTACCAACAATGGAGATGGGACCAGGTTGTTCTCAGAAAAGAACGCGGTGTATTGTGACCTGATGATCAAACCCCAGAACTTGTCTGCAATCATCAACATGACACCTCTCCAGTCAAACATGCAGTCACTTCGATTCACCAGTCAATCCTTATCAGGTCAAAGAAGATCGAGCCTAGTCGCAAACAGCATTTAGCCGACAAACGAATATAAAAAGGACATCAAGAGAAATATATAACCTCTTCATCAGCGGCAGAGCATCTTTGCATAATTTCTGGAATCATGGACATTCTGAATCAGAGCCATCAGAGTATTCCTTTTCATTAATTCGGTGTGGCATCGAGAGTTTATCCTCACTATTTGTGCACTGACAACCTAAGTGCGCAAGATTCCAGAATTTCAACATGATCACATTTGAAGCAAAAGTGGTTTCTTGCATTTACAATTCAAAAATGTCGTGAGATAGTCTGGTGCAAAGGAGAGCTGACGCCAGGGCTTCAGAGTCGGGTATAACTATTAAGTGAATCGACTCCCGACTCCTTTGGCTCTCGGAAACGACTGCGTCTCTGACTCTTTAGGTATCCTGAATCGGGACTCCGACTCCGACTCCCAACACCATCTAAAGGCATTTATGTACACAAATATTACATGGTTAAAGGGAAGGGAGAAGTAATTCTACAAAGTAGCCATGGATTATTGCGCATGAATACTTGTATAGGATGTTTTGTGTGAAATTTGGAATATATTTCGCATTGTTGTAGGCCTATCTGTGTTTTTGAACATTATTTGAATAATTTTTGGAAGTCAGGACTCAGGAGTCACCTAATTAATTTTTGACTCCGGACTCCCATTCTCACAGCATGATCCGCAGGACTTTTTATGCCAGCGGAGCAGCTTAAGATGACTTCTAGGGAAAATTGACATGAAACCGTGAGGCAAAACGATTATATAATCAACTAAAAAGGTATTAGGGGCATAGAACAGCGGGGCAAGAATATAAATCGGCGTGGAAAGAAGAAACCACCGGGGAGGCTGTAAAAACCACCGACCAGGCTCCAGATGTTCCACAGGAGCAGCACAAATGTTCCGCAGGAGCAGAGGATGGCCAAAAATTGAGAGAAACTCTGGCTCTTCCTCGGCGGCTTAAAAAAAGTTTCAACAAGCTGAATCTTTTTTGACTGGCATGGCAGGATGTCACCAATTATCAAAATGTCCAAATTTTCCAGGAAATCCTAGCCCTCCGATGCAAAAAGTCCTCCGTAACCTGCCGTGAGACTTATAACTCCGACGACCCTGAAAATCAAACTTCGACTGAGTCATCTGACTCCACCCAAATCGGCTTGAGCTGCTCAAAACAGCAGTACTGCATTATTTGAAAACTAAAATACCACAGAATAATTGTTGAAATTCATAATATGCTAGAAATGAAGTGTTCGAATATTTGATGTACTTATTTTGAGTTTAGTGTCTCATCAGACTAGAAATTGAGCAGAATAATTGCCCAACCCCAAGAAATTTGATGCTTTTTAGAACATTTTTCTTGAAACATTTGGTTTTCATAAATTTATTTTGGGCTTGGAGATCTAGTTTGGTTTCTGGAGTTTACATGATAAATGGGTTTGGACTTTGGAAGTATTCTAGAAACCCTGTGATTCTCATCAAGTTTATTGGTGATTTTGAAGTTCTCATGGAAAATGTTTTGGAATTAATTATTTGAGAACCCTGTTATTCGCGCTGAGTTACCTTATAGGAGATTTTGAAATCCGCATGGATATTGTTTGGAATTATTAATTCCTGAAACCTGTAGAGTTTGTTGGAGGTTTTGAAGTTCATGTGAAAAAATGGTATGGAATTGTTTCATAGTCCTGTGATTCTTACTGAGTATTAATTTATTGGAGATTTTGTGGTTCACATAGAAAATGGTTTGGAACAAAGTGTTCAAAACCCTGTGATTCTCATTTGATTTTTACTCTGATTTTCAGTTTCCTTTAATTTGGTAAATGTAAAACTGCGAAGGTAACCAAAAATCTCAAGCGGGTCAAGCCCAATCTGACATGGGAATCTCAGAGCTTTGACTGATTTATTAATTTACCCAGTTGCTCGATTTGTCTGTCTTTAGGTATACAGTAGTTGTAGCCTAGGTGGATTGTAAATGGGCAGACCAGCACATGTTACAATGATGTTTATTGATGAAAGAGTAAGAACCTAGCTGGATTTTGAATGAATCTATGGAGGTGAAAAGGTGGCGGTGGAGTAAGTCCAGGTTCAGAACTTCAAACCAAGCTAGAAGGGCTGGCGGAAATTATGCAATTCTAGTGGGCCTGCTGCCCCCCCCTCTCCTCAGTTCACTGTCTATCACTCTATCTATATATCAGTAGACCTGCAAATTAATAGCTTGAAGTAGTCAGTGTTGGAGTCGAGGCCAGGACATCCGAGACCAAGACCGAGACCGAGGCATGACCCTCCGAGACCGAGACCGAGACCGAGGCATGAGCATCCGAGACCGAGACCGAGACCGAGGCATGAGCATCCGAGACCAAGACCGAGACCGAGGCCGGCTGGACAAAAATGACGGTTGACTGCCAAACTATTTTAGCTTGGTGTATTATCGGCATTTAGCCATCACTTACGATAAGGCTATAACAGGACAATTTGAGGTTCACTCAATGACTCAAGCAAAGCACTGAAGTGAAGACAATAAGGGGGCAACCATTACATTTTTAAAGAACAGGGCATGGAACCAGTGTTGGAGTCGAGGCCAGGACATCCGAGACCAAGACCGAGACCGAGGCATGACCCTCCGAGACCGAGACCGAGACCGAGGCATGAGCATCCGAGACCGAGACCGAGACCGAGGCATGAGCATCCGAGACCAAGACCGAGACCGAGGCCGGCTGGACAAAAATGACGGTTGACTGCCAAACTATTTTAGCTTGGTGTATTATCGGCATTTAGCCATCACTTACGATAAGGCTATAACAGGACAATTTGAGGTTCACTCAATGACTCAAGCAAAGCACTGAAGTGAAGACAATAAGGGGGCAACCATTACATTTTTAAAGAACAGGGCATGGAACTGATCTCACTGGCAATTTTGTTTTTTACGGTGACAGATTAGATTTGTTTTGAGTGTCTGACAACCTTAATTATGTTTAATTATTTACTTCTAAATCAAACATTGCAGACTGAGACAGCCCATCCACCAGAAATTAATCTCAAGACAGCTGGGAAAGAATTAATTAATCTTTTTCACCATGACTGGAAAAAATTGGTTAGTTTTTAAAAAAATTCTGAGGCAGCTTATCACTTTCATTACAGGCTTTACTATAACTGCTTAAAAAATTACACTTTCTGGAATACTCTGAATTGCTGGGTTCCAATTTATTTGGCAGTGGCATATTTTTGTTACAACAAAGTTATTTGGAATATCTTTTGAGGCACAGATGAGATTCTGTCACAAATTTTGCATCTTCCATTACATGTAAACAAAAACTTTAAAACTTCAAATTGTTATCGTTGAAATTTACATGATATAATGTTCATCCCAATTAGTGAAGGAAAGTAAAAGTTCAAAAATATTCAAATACTGTTGGTCAATATATAATTTCATATCTATCACAAAAATGGCACCGCCTATAACTTGGCACTCGGCCTAAAACAGGCCTAGATGCAGACAGTCTTAAAAGACAAGCAGAAAATGATTGTATTAGATATATCTAATATATAGGATAATAGGTTCCTTGTGTTAGATAAACTGAAAGATAATTATACTTAACTGACAGGAAAATTTTGTTCGACTGTTCGAGCAAAATTATACTTTATTAATTTCGCTGGCCTCGGATGTGCCTCGGGCAAATATCCGAGGCCAGAGGGTCCGAGACCGAGTCCAAGGCCAAGGATTGGTCATCCGAGACCGAGACCGAGGCCGAGGCCATCAAAAAAGGCCCCGAGGCCGGCCTCGAGGACGAGGCCGGCCTCGAGGACTCCAACACTGCATGGAACTGATCTCACTGGCAATTTTGTTTTTTACGGTGACAGATTAGATTTGTTTTGAGTGTCTGACAACCTTAATTATGTTTAATTATTTACTTCTAAATCAAACATTGCAGACTGAGACAGCCCATCCACCAGAAATTAATCTCAAGACAGCTGGGAAAGAATTAATTAATCTTTTTCACCATGACTGGAAAAAATTGGTTAGTTTTTAAAAAAATTCTGAGGCAGCTTATCACTTTCATTACAGGCTTTACTATAACTGCTTAAAAAATTACACTTTCTGGAATACTCTGAATTGCTGGGTTCCAATTTATTTGGCAGTGGCATATTTTTGTTACAACAAAGTTATTTGGAATATCTTTTGAGGCACAGATGAGATTCTGTCACAAATTTTGCATCTTCCATTACATGTAAACAAAAACTTTAAAACTTCAAATTGTTATCGTTGAAATTTACATGATATAATGTTCATCCCAATTAGTGAAGGAAAGTAAAAGTTCAAAAATATTCAAATACTGTTGGTCAATATATAATTTCATATCTATCACAAAAATGGCACCGCCTATAACTTGGCACTCGGCCTAAAACAGGCCTAGATGCAGACAGTCTTAAAAGACAAGCAGAAAATGATTGTATTAGATATATCTAATATATAGGATAATAGGTTCCTTGTGTTAGATAAACTGAAAGATAATTATACTTAACTGACAGGAAAATTTTGTTCGACTGTTCGAGCAAAATTATACTTTATTAATTTCGCTGGCCTCGGATGTGCCTCGGGCAAATATCCGAGGCCAGAGGGTCCGAGACCGAGTCCAAGGCCAAGGATTGGTCATCCGAGACCGAGACCGAGGCCGAGGCCATCAAAAAAGGCCCCGAGGCCGGCCTCGAGGACGAGGCCGGCCTCGAGGACTCCAACACTGGAAGTAGTTACTGTGAGGTAGTTGAGACCAGGACAACCGAGACCAAGGCAAGGCCAAGGATTTGGCATCCGAGACCGATCCAAGGCCAAGGCCATCAAAATATGGCCCGAGGCTGGCCTCGAGGACGAGGCCTGTCTGAGGCCTCCATCACTAGCCCAAAGACACCCAAAACCTACGCTAGGCCATGATTTGGTATCTGAGACCTAGCCAAGGCCATCAAAATATGGCCCTGAGGCCAGCCTCGAGGACGAGTCCGGCCTTGAGACTTCCAATGTTGAATAGTTATAACAAAGAATCTTGTGGTTCCAGGGGATGCATTACACCACTACGCCGTGTAGTGGAACCAGAGGGGGGGGGTTTAAAACTCCCAAACCCCTTGGGCAAGTAGATTTTGATGAATAAAAAAAGCAATATTTTTTTGTTATATTTGCATCTGTATACCTTCCCCCGTCTGATATTTTCTGGATCTACCCGTGATAAAACCTACATTTGTCATTAATTGGCAACCCATGGGTTCAAGTTTTTGTCCTGCCGACCAGCCTAAGAAAAACTGAAAAAGTGACTCAGGAAGATCCAAGAACCTAAAGATCGATTACGTCTGGCCTAAATGAATTATAAATATGTGTACACATTAAATTATGTATCAAGACCACGTTCAGGGAGGTCGCATCGCCTCAATTCTGAGTTCTGACAGCAGGATTTTTGCAGCCTGATGGATCATATCTCTGGATGCATTAAACTGACAATAGATGTTTTTACTTTAATAAATCATGTGACACCCCGCCAATAGCTGTGTCAAGTAACAAGCTTACAAGTATCTTCAAATCTTCATGTTAAAAAATAAATAAAAATTTTAATTCAGTGCCAGGCACTTTTGCACCCTGCAATTATATGGATTTAATATTGCACATGTATCTACACATATTTGTAGAACATACAAGTACAGAAACAGAAATATTGGGCAGTATTGTAGCAGTTGTAGCTGCATATAACGTTTGACAGCTGTTCCTGTGCAGTGGGCTGTGCTCATTTTGTTTACAAGCAGAAGGAAGAAGAAGAAGAAGGAGAAAGTGCTTTACAAAGGCTCTGATTGGCTGGCCCCTGCCCCGCCCACGATTAAACCAATCAGCATGCAGCTTACAAGTGCAAAAGCATCATGGCGACATGGAGAAGATCTGGGAATCTTGAAAAGTTTCAATGGCTCAGCTTACAATAACGAACGGCTGCAGGAAGTTAATCTCAATTGATTTAGAGTGCATGTGACATATACTACGCTAGGTGAGTGAAAAAGAGCTATCCTGTGGGAGGTGACAACGATCTGACACGAAACTGAGGCATGGCCCAAGGACTAACATATTCAATTGCAAGGATGAGAGCACCAAACAAATTTAACTTTCAGAATGGTCAGTCAGCGACTTGTTTCCAGTTGGGCCCACGGCGCCTCCAATTTACGTCTGATGCGAATAACGATGTCGTGGAATGACATGATGGCCAGCCTGGGGATTGAACTCGGGTCCCTCTTTTGTGAGGCGAGAGCTCTACTGACTGAGCTATAGGGGCTTCGGGTGGGAGTTTTGCCCGAGGGGGTACTAAATTTTCACACATATTCCAAGGGGGGAATTTTTGACAACACGTCTACGTGGGGTTAGACATTTTAACATAGCAAATATGTTTAAAAAGGCTCATATACTCAGTTTGACCACTCATTTTCATGCGTAAAAGTCCGTGAATCTGTACGCTTGACTATACAAGGGGCACATGTATAACAATATGTATGTATTGCTTTGTTTTTCGAGGGGGGTACTTAAAATACGGTACTAAAAATACGCATGAAGCCAAAGTGGGGGTATTAAAAATCCGCATGGAACTCAAGGGGGGGCTATCTATTTTTGACAGGAAGTTCGGGCAAAACTCTCAACCCCCCAGTCATAAATTCTGAACGGTCCCTAATAACATTTTTATGAGAATTATGAGAGTCTTGCCACATACACCAGAGGGCCTAACATCTGTCAGGTGCACATTTTCTCCCCCTTGTGGTTACAGTGTAGGGCCTGAGTTTAGGCTTGGGGTAACAGGCATATAAATCTGTGGTACGCTCCTAAAAAATACTTAATATTTCAATTTAATATTAATAATAATGCCGATCCAGATGCCACTTTGGATTTTATAGAACTTAAGGTCAGAGTCAGGGGCAGACTGGCGACATTTTGGGCCCGTGGTGAGATGAACTGATTTGCCCCCACATTCCTATTTTTGGCATTAATCCATTTATACACCAACTGAAGGAGGAAGGGCCATTTCTGATATAATATATAAATATATAGGACCCTCTCACATTGGGCCCTATAACTTAAAAAATACACACAGTCAAAAACTTGGTCACCAAGTCATACATTTCCAGTACATTTTGACTTTTTCCTTAATTTTTTCTTATTTTTGGCATCTTGCATGGGCCCCCCTGAGTGGATTGGTCCATGGCAGCTCTGACACATAGGCCAGTCCGCCCCTGGTCAGAGCTACAATAAGCAACTCTGAAATGGGGCATGACGTGATATTTTTCCAAAAAGCAATAGTAATTTCCATTACAGCCGAACACTTTGATATAGAATTATAGAGTGGACTGTGGCACTGTGAAAATGGCACTTTGTGTGTCATCATGCTGATGATTTGTCATGATCAAACCCAATACTTGCAATGTTAATTTGATTGAAGGAGACTTATCCCACTTGTTGGTGACAGCCAAACGTAAGGATTATGCATCTGATTTTCACTCTAAAATCAGTTATGAGAAGTTAAATGGCCTCCTCTTGATCATGGCTAATCAAACAGCCTCTATGTTTCCCATGTTGAAAGTAGAGAAGATGACACTTCATCAGCTATCATGAGTCACAAAGTGCCATTTTCACAGTGCCACAGTCCACTCTAATTCTATATCTAAGTGTTTGGCTGTAAAATATCAGACCAGTCCATGTCAAGGCTGATTTATCTGAAACTCGAGATAACATAAATTTGTTCTCTGGATTATAAAGTATTTTGTAGTTATTGTCACTTATATTTCACTTTTAGAATTTCTTTTTCAATGCAAGGAAGTTTTTTTTTAAATCAATATTTTGCTTTGAATTTTTCCCACACCTCGACATATTGGACACAACTTGGCAAAATTTCACAAAAATAGCCCAATTCAATAGGCATGAAAGTGATGATGAAACTAAATCATTTTCGTCGATGTGTTCCAAAATTGGTGAAACGCAACTTTTCAAAGTGGTGTGTAAAATCTATAAATTAAGTTGCTGAAGTAATTTTTCGGCTTTTTATGTATATTAAGCATTCAAATGACATCTTCCTTTAGGTTGAGAGGTAGGTTTTTTTTTTTACAAAACCCAAATTGATAAAACGGACTAAAGAAAGACAGGAAATGGGGGCAGGCTCGCAGTTGAGTGATTTTTAGGACAATTATGCTTGCTGAGGTACACTAGAGCATTCCCATCAATTGGAAGAGTCCATGCATATTAGATTCCAAATTCAGTAATAAGTGCCACTAAGTTGCACTGTTTCAATGGTATTTAGTGTGCAACAAAAGGAATCTTACCATAATGGTTATGTGAGAAAGTGCATTTTTTTATGCTGGCTTCTTGAACTTTAGGACAAGATTTGTTATAGTACAGTATTGGCTATGCAGCCAGCATACTATACTGATTGCCCCATACGGAAAAGTGTCAACCGGTTTGGTCCCCACCATTTAGTAATATCAGCTAGAGCATTACAAAATATCTTATCATCACAAATACTTAATATTGTTGCATTGATGTAAAAGTACACCTGCCACTCATTAATCGACCAATTGGTGCAGATACAATTGTTGCAGGACCTGAAATAATTGGGGGTGAGTTGTAACAATTGGGGGTGAATAGTAATGAGAGCAGTTTGTTCTATTTATAGGTCCAATTTCTGGGTGGCACATCCTTGGGGTGATTAACAGACTGTTAGTGACTTACAGTTAGTGACTAACTGGCAGTTCAAGACTAACAAACAGTTAGTGAATCAACAACAGTTAGTGCTTACTAACAGTAAGTAACTAACAACAGTGACTTACTAACAGTAGTGACCAACTGATGAACAACAGTTAGGGACAAAATGACTAACAGTCAGGGACTAGCAGTTAGTAACTTAGTTTCCTAACAGTTAAGGACTAGCTGACTTACATGACTAACTAACAGTTAGTGACTGACTAACAGTTAGTGACTGACTAACAGTAAGTGACTGACTAACAGTTAGTGACTGACTAACAGTTAGTGACAATTAGTGACTAATTAACAGTTTGTCACTAACAGACAGTTTTAAACTAACCAACAGTTTTAACTAACTAACCATTTTTGACTTACAGTTTTTTACTACAAACAGTTTTGACTACAAATAGTTTTTGACTAACTAACAGTTTTTGACTAACTAACAGTTTTTGACTAACTAACAGTTTTTGACTAACTAACAGTTTCTGACTGATTAACAGTTTTTGACAAATTAACAGTTTTGACTGACTAACAGTTTTGACTACTAACAGTTTTGACTGAATAACAGTTTTTTTTACTACAAACAGTTTTAACTAACTCACAGTTTTTGACTGACTAACAGTTTTTGACAAATTAACAGTTTTGACTGACTAACAGTTTTGACTACTAACAGTTTTGAATATGCCCCTTTCACTAACTAACAGTTTTTGACTAACTAACAGTTTTTGACTAACTAACAGTTTTGACTAACTAACAGTTTTTGACTACTAACAGTTTTGACTACAAATAGTTTTTGACTAACTAACAGTTTTTGACAGAATAACAGTTTTTTTTACTACAAACAGTTTTTGACTAACTAACAGTTTTGACCGACTAACAGTTTTTGATAAATTAACAGTTTTGACTGACTAACAGTTTTGACTACTAACAGTTTTGACTAACTCCCCCTTTTCACTAACTAACAGTTTTTGACTAACTAACAGTTTTGACTAACTAACCATTTTTGACTACTAACAGTTTTGACTACAAACAGTTTATGACTTACTAACAGTTTTGGACCGAATAACAGTTATTTTTACTACAAACAGTTTTTGACTAACTAACAGTTTTTGACTGACTAACAGTACTAACTCACACTCTTTCACTAACTAACACTTTTTTTTACTAGCTAACAGTTTTTGACTTACTAACAGTTTTGACTGACTAACAGTTTTGACTACTAACAATTTTGACTAACTCCCCCTTTTCACTAACTAACAGTTTTTAACTAACTAACAGTTTTGACTAACTAACCATTTTTGATTACTAACAGTTTTGACTACAAATAGTTTTTGACTAACTAACAGTTTTTGGCTAACTAACAGTTTTTGACAGAATAACAGTTATTTTTACTACAAACAGTTTTTGACTAACTAACAGTTTTTGACTGACTAACAGTACTAACTCACACTTTTTCACTAACTAACACTTTTTTACTAGCTAACAGTTTTTGACTAACTAACAGTTTTTGACTGACTAACAGTTTTTTTACTAACTAACAGTTTGTGACTAAATAACATATTTAGTGGCTAACAAATAGTAACTACCAAAACAACGGACTTAATGACTAACAGGTAATGACTAACTGATGAACAACAGTAAGGGATGCCTGATTAACAATTAAGGATTGACAGTCATATATAGTGATTTACTAATTAATAGTGAGTCATATTGAACCTATGCTCCCCCATATGAACTTGCCAACTCCAGCTAAACTGACATAGGAATAAAAATAACAGTCAATACAATACACCAGTTAGTGTAGATCAGCAGAGTAGGTATAAGAAGCTATAAGAGGATTTATAGATGAACCCATGATGTGTATGAGTTCAAGACCTAGTTAGTGAGAGATATAGAAAGAGTATAGTTGGTGTCTCCGGAGTATCGCATGCCCCCCTTGGGATGAAGAGATAGAGAGGGTGAGAGATAGACAGATAGATAGATAGATCTATCATGGGTTCATCTATAATTCCTCTTATAGCTTCTTATACCATATCATGGGTTCATCTGTAGTTTCTCTTATACCATATTTTAAAATTCTTTTGGCAAAACATACTCTTGTTGTAAATTTTGAAATCGTAATCACTACAGCCAGCATATATCTTTTTTTTTCAAAAAGATTTTCTTGTTAACATAGTAACTGGGAGGTCAAATGGTCTCCCAGTTGCCAGATTTGGTCTCCCAGTCATTGCTAAATTGGTATCACTGGGAGACCAATTTTCCCAGAGACTCAAAAAGTTCACATTTGGTTTGTCCTGATTTTTAGTTCGTGAGCACATTTGAAAGTGAGGCTTCTTCTTTCCATCAAATAAAAGTTCTTCACTGTCTTTACTTATATGAGATATTTAGGTCGGCCAGTAGGGTTGAGCAAGCCTGCTGTGATGACCAGATTATCCTGTGTGTGACTCTGTGCACCAAATCCTGTTAAAACTATGCTTTGTATGGATCTGTTTCTTTGCAGTATGCCTCCTTGTGACACACTAAAGTCTAAAGGCTCTTTTCAATTATGACACGTCTCCATAACTTCTACATTGAGTATTTGGTGATTAAATGAACTTATACAGACTTCCGTCATGCTGCAGACTGGCAGACCTACATATGCACTCTCTGAGTGTTCGTTCTTGTTCTAGTTTCCAATTTTCATCAGTCCTAAATTAGCAATCAGCTCAATAGGTCAAAGTCCTTTTTATGAGCATGCAATTACATAAATATATCTAATGGATCTTCACTCATTCTTCAGCCTAGATGTCGGGCATCACGGTACGTGCTGCAAAGTTCCGTAGATCTCCCAGTAGAAAAATCCTTAAAAAATGCTCTGATGTGGGAGACTGTCACAGTCTGACATTTTGACATGCGCAAAAGGAGTTCAGGTTCCTGTTGATTTTTGCATTCTGTAAGTCATAAATGCCCATGATTTGTCATGATCATTACATTAGGATAGGAAACAAATATGCTGTTGATGATTCATGATCAATAACCAATCTGTGCAGCCCCTGGCAGTGATTGGTCATATTTCCATGACGACAGCTCATCCACCTCAGTTGAGATGGAGTTTTTTTTCGTTTGAGAATACTATCTGACATAGATTTACCAAGCTGGAATACTGTCACCAATCGTCGTTATTTGCAATTAACTTAGAGCAGATTGACATAAGGGACCCAAAAAACTTTTACACAAGCAAAGTTAAACTTTTAAAAATTCACATGTAACATTATGATACGAAAGATATTGATGGCTTTTCTATACTTCATGGCCTGAAAAAAAACTTTTTCATCATGAAAAAACCAATAGTTGTCAAACAAAATCTATTGAGCATGTTATGGACTGTATTCTGACTGCTAATGGTCCTCTCGCGAAACATCAACACTGCAGCACCCAGAAATGAAATATAGATGGTGCCACTTGTTCCACGGTTGATGTCTTGATGCAAATGAGTGAAGCAGGAAGGAGAAGTGACACCTATTCTGCTTGTGTGCAGTGGACTGTGGTTATGACAAACCATACTGGTGATGACTCATAATCTCATTTCCAAATATTTCGTATATAGCTTTGGATCTTACAAACTAAAAAGTATCGTGACAGCTTGCAGCATATGTGATTATGTATAGTTCTCTTTACTAATGTAATGAGCATGACAACTCATGGGCGATTATGACTCTCAGAATGCAAAATCAACAGGAACCTGAACTATTTTGCACAATGTCATATCAAAGTGACAGACTGTACGATGCTAAACTTTCAGCATGTGAATTTCATAAAATTTTGTTTTTTGATGTTTGATTGTTTGGAGATTTATATTCAGATCTTTTTATTTGTAGCTCATTGATTGAATATATTTCTAATATATTCACATATATGGTAGTGAGAGCACATACGAACGAATGTATTCTTAACACGTTATTGCAATCATAATAGGTTGTGTACATGGGTTCCCTACCAGGTGTGAATGAACAATATCATTGAGCATGCTGTCACTACTAGCATGAATATATATACATGTTTTTCAAATTTGGAAAAATCAAACCTCATATTTCAGATACACTATTGACAATTTATATAATAATTTATAACAAGGCCTAGTTTGATTGTTTTCAAAAATCAGATATTTATTGTTGCAGCTGTGAATTCTTCACTAGGCTCTCAATTGATATTCTTTGTATACAGACACTATTGCTTGAATTCCATCCTTTCAGGCCTGGTCAAAGCTGTAGGACTTTATTTTACCCCTTTTTGGCTTATCTGTCTGTTGGCCCTGTGGTCATGACCACATCATTTTAATGGCCATAAATTCTTAGCTCATGTCAACACCACACCAGGGACCCAAATCCAGAAGGTGGCCTACATAGACATTGAGATGCACATTGTATATTTTACCCCCATGTCCCAGAACCATGCTTACTAGTATGGGCAGATCCTTGTCAGAGTAAAATTGCCAACCATTCTGGAACCAAAGATAGTTCTTAGGGCAGGGCTGAACAGTTCATTCTCAACTTTCGCTTGGAAAAATTGTATATTGGCAACATTAAAAAAAATCTTTATTATAATAAAAAGTAGAAGAAAAAAACAATAATTAACACTTTTCAGTAGGTCCATCAGATACATGACATATGGGTCATTTAATGCCAAATCACCTAGGGCTCCCCAGCTGACCCCTTCAGAAAAAATTGAAACAATCCACAATTGTTCACTCACCAGATATAAATTTGCTAAATTGTAGTTCTGTGACTGAAAAATCTCTGAGATAGGAGCCCTTGAAATTTAAGGGCTATTTTTAGTTTTTTCAAAATTGTGTTTTCGGCCAACTTCAGAGATTTATAACCCACCAAATAACAATACCACACATTTTATATTCTCACACTGGAGCAACCTCCGCCCAAATTTTTCATTTTCGGCATCAAAACTCAATGTGTCTGGCTTAGATGTGTTTCTAGAGGGGCTCAAGAATGGACGCAAAATCGCCAAAAAGGTGAAAATGCTTTATTTGCCAAATTAGAGAAAATGGTAAGTGGCTCAACCATGTGAATTTTACCTTACAATGCTATCTTTTTCTACATGCGATTTTTGTAACAATGCCTGTCCTTAATTTGAGAGGTGAAACTCACCCGATAAATTAGAAGTACTTATATGGACCTGTTAAAGCCAGAAAAAAATGTACATGGTTGAGCCACTTACCATTTTCAAATTTACCTCATAGCAACGATTTGAGTGGTGAAACTCATCTGATAAATTGTAAGTACTTATTTGGACCTCTTCAAGCCAGAAAAAAATGTACATGGTTGAGCCACTTACCATTTTCAAATTTACCTCATAGCAACGATTTGAGTGGTGAAACTCATCTGATAAATTGTAAGTACTTATTTGGACCTCTTCAAGCCAGAAAAAAATGTACATGGTTGAGCCACTTACCATTTTCTCTAAATTGTCAAATAAGTATTTGCACCTTTTTGGCGATTTTGCGTTTTCGTCCATTCTTGAGCCCCTGTAGAAACACATCCAAGCCAGACACAAGAGTTTTGATGCCAAAAATGAAAATTTTGGGTGGAGGTTGCTCCAGTTCGAGAATATAAAATGTGTGGTATTGTTATTTGGGGAGTTATACATCTCTGAAGTTGACCGAAAACACAATTTTGAAAAAACTAAAAATAGCCTTAAATTTCAAGGGCTCCTATCTTGGTGAGTTTTGAGTCACAGACCTACAATTTCTGCAAATTTGCATATTTATATAATTGTTAAGTGAACAACTGAATTTTTCCTATGTTTGTCGGAAGTCATCTGGGGCACTTCTTTAATTCTGGGTGATATGGGTGATTTGGCACGGAATGACCCTTATATATTAAAAAGGGTAACACATTCATTGAAATTCGACTGACTTCGTTTACCACATTTAATCAAATGATCACTTATATATTTAGCAAGATTATCTGAATTCTTGGCATACATTAACACTGTTCCATCCTGGTATCTACATAAGTTTCATTTCTAGTTTAATACTTGTACATTTTAGCATCATATTTGACAAAATTCTTCAGGAGACTCCAGCAAAATAAATAAAAGGGATGAACAGGTACCAGAGAAGATTCTAACATTTTGAATAATTAGTGAACACGAGAAAGTTCCATTTCAATATTAGCCCTATTAGATACAGTTAGCATTAACACATTAAATAATAAATATGTCATATTATGAAGTGGAGGTCTTCTTTCATGAAACAGTATTAATTATAAACAGGCTAAAACAGCTGTTGATTTAGTTTATTACCATGACTATCTCTAAGATTAAAATCATAATTTATAGAGTGTATCAATCAGTAGGTCTTTGTGAATTGCGCAACCAAGTAATGCCATGTCTTAAAAGTTAAAACCAAAAATGATTTTTCTTCAAATTAACTGCTTTTGATCACTAGATATCAAGAACATAAAAAGACAACTGAATAAGAAGTGTTTCATGGAAATTTGAATAACTTTCTTTAAGTTAACACTGACATATAAAAACCGGGCCTATTTTTGCCCACTTACATACGCTGTAGACGTCCACTAGCTTGTATTTGAGGCAAGACTAGACGTCTGCTACTGGGCCAAAATAGGCACTTACAGACCGTCTGTAGCATAGCAATACAGACGTCTACAGTAGCATGTTACCAAGGTCTTACAGACATATTATTTTCAATGTTATAATGTCTGCATATACCCATATTTCTGTGGCTTACAGACAGCGTATTTTGGAGGTTAACAGACGTCTTTAACAGGCAAAAAACCTGACTTTACAGACGTATGCCATGGATAATAGATTGGACTTCACATACGTCTGTACTGACGTTTAATACTTTTTTAATAGTGCATTTTGGAGGTTTACAGTCGTCTGTAACAGGAGAATACCTGACTTTACAGACGTCTGTAATGGGCAGCAGCTAGGACATTACATACGTCTGTACTGACGCTTTTTTGCTGTGTTAAAGACTCCAAAATGTAGTTTTACCAATTAAAAGAATGCAAGACAAAAACTTCAGCTTCATGGAAGGATACTTTAATTTAAACAAACATAAAAGCTGTACCCAGTCATCATACGAGAATAATAAAATTTAAACAATAGTTTGGCAATAGCTATTACAGAAACTCAATGTAAAAGTAAATGAACAACTGGATAATGACACCAAAAAACATGAGAAATTCGAATGCCAGTTATAATCACCTTTTTCAAAAATCACCTTTTCCAAAATCTCCTTTTCGGTCAAAATCACCTTTTTTATTTTGACCAAAATCACCTTTTTTTTGAAAAATCACCTTTTTCATACCAAAATCACCTTTTTAATTTTTTTATTTTTTTTCCCCCACCATAGACCAGAACTTGATAAATTTTGTACTTATTGCCTTATTTACTGGTCACAGGACATAGCTGTATTGTATATCAACAATCATTTTGAAAAAATAATAAAAAATTTCTTAGTTGAAAAGCTCATTTATTAAATATTTGACGACAAAATAAATAAAGTTGCAAAACAAAATAAATAAAATGGCATAAAAATGTATAACTACTATTTACAATATATATACTACACAAAACCCTATATTATATAATAAGAACCATCTTATAATTGCAATTTATAAGTTCTGGCTCAACCAATGAAATGCAGCCATTTCAAATATTTGAAAATTTGAACTGAATTGCAATTGCTCATGGTCGGTTATCTGTCAATTACAAATTAATGTAACAAGCATTATATCCGTTAAATGCGGATGGGGGGGGAGGGGGCAAAATATGAAATATAAATGTTGAACATAAAACCCATCCTAAAACCTTGTAGTAGGTGAGAAAAGGTTGCATACAAGTCTTTGTTGATGGGCAACTAATACTTTGGCTGGGAAAGACGGACAGGTCTATGAATTAATAGTAGGATTGCAATTATCACTGCATAATGTTCAATGGTAAGAAGAGCCAACTTATTGTTTTTGGTAAATTCGTAAATTTTGGTGATATCCATGTAAATGATGTAAAGGTGCCACTTGTAAACAAAATTAAATATCTTGGTCATACCCTGACTAATGATGTTAATGACCCTCTAATAAAACATGTAAAAACACATTTCATTGGTAAGGTAAATAAATATCTCGCAAATTTTGCAGGTGTTTCTGCTAATGTGAAAAGTAAATTATTTAATCAATACTGTATGAGTATATATGGCAGTAATGCATGTATGATGTATCAATGAATTCAATGACCTTAATGTTGCATGGCGTAAGGCTATAAGAAGAGTTTGGTCATTGCCATACAGGAGACCAGTGAAAAACTGGCAGTCTGGCAATATGACATGCTGACAGAAATACTCTAATATTTTGGTTTACATAAATGATACAGAGCTACAGATAGTTCAGTTATTTTCTTGGGTTCTCAGACAACATCAGACACAAGGTTTTCTCACAAAAAGTGTGTCCCTTTATTTTTTATTAAGAAACAAATCCGGCATGATGCTAATGACACAAGATTGGAGACATTGACACAACAACCTCCTGCTCTTATACAGAATATTATTTCAGCTATTGGTGACCAGATTTTAGAAGACTTACAGTCAAGTCTCCATGTATGGAAGAGTTTAATTGAATCAGAATCCTGTACTAGTTTTTGTGATGCGATCTTTCAAAGAAAGTGTTGGTGGAGACAGGCCACTTTCAGGGGGGGGGGGTTTGCCACTTCAATGCTATTTTAGGATGGGATAAAAATATTCTGCCACATATTTTTTGTGTTATAAGTTTTGCTAATATCCTTGTCTATGACAAATGACAACAAGAGGTCCTCTATTGGTCGTCCTGCCATCATCAATTATCGTTAAACGACTTATCAAATTTTGACCCATTTATTAAATTATTAAGACTTCATTATATCAATTTATATATGTTTTATTTTTTCAAACATAAACTTCAATTATTATCACACTGAAAAACCCATAAAAAATAAGAAAAATATTAAAAAGGAGATTTTGGTATGAAAAAGGTGATTTTTGAAAAAAAAGGTGATTTTGGCCAAAAAAAGGTGATTTTTTCAAAAGGTGATTTTGTCAAAAGGTGATTTCAGGAAAGGTGATTTTTGAAAAAGGTGAAATTGACTGGCCCCCAGAAATTCAAATGAAATTCACAGAAATAAATTGCATTGACAAATGGCTCATAGTAAGTTAGTCCTAGCAAGAATACGGACACAGGTCTACAAACAGAGATGAAATGAAATATAAACAATGGGCTCATCATCAGTTTCCCTCATTCAAACAGGTTTACAATAACAATTAATTAGCTTTCATTCTTCGGTTTCTGTCTGCCAAAAAGAGTTTCAATGTCAACATTGCATTTTGTGGTTTCATATACGAGATTTGCTTACTGAGGTTACGGAGATCTGAATTCGCCTGCTCATTTATCTGTGTATTCAAACTTTTAATTTTGGGATCAAAGTTATAGGAGTTTGTGCTGTATCCTAAGGTACAAGCAGAATGATCTTGAAAGTGGAGACGATCCACTAAGAAAATTGTTTCTGAAAACCGAGCTGGCTCCCTGTTTAGAGCATATGTATGCAAATTGCATGAATTGTCATATATAATCCTGAGCTGGGGCAAAAAGTCAACAAAGCGGTTCAAGAAGAGTTTAAAAGGTGTCTTGGGACTTTCTGACGACGTCATTAATGAAAATCCTAAACATACCCTGTGACGACAAAATATTGTAAAAACTCCCGGACTGAGAGTTGGGTGGCTATTACTGAGTTTCCTGCAGAAAATGTCATCTGTTTTGGCTTGACACTCAATGGCATAATAACATTTTCCTAATTTTGAAGGGTAGCAGGGGAAATACTCGTATGGGGATTCAACAGCTTTGCCATACTTTTCCTTTGAAGGAATCTCACATGTCTCAAACAATGACAGAATATGAAGCAAGATAAACTCAATAACATCAGAGGTATACTTTGAAAGGGAACCACTAGTCATGTTATCAACAATAGCATTCGCAATGATTGGGACATGTTTCTTTATCGCCTTGAAGTGGGATGAAGCAGCAGAGTCTCGGATGTCAACTGCACCGTTTATGACATCAAGAATGGCTTCTTGGGCATCTGGATGGCCGTACAACTGGAACGTCCCGCAGAGTGGAGAACTTGAACAAAATGCTGCCAGTAAATTTCGAGAGCTGAAAAAAAAAAAGAAAACAATTATATACATTGCAAAATGTATGTATTTTTAGAGTAAAGGACAGTGGTAACACGATTATTCAATAAGTAAGAATTGCTGGGGCAAAGTTAATTGCATGATAATGATATATAGATTAAATAAAATATTCAGTGGAATTAGGCTAAAACCAATGTCCATATTCAATGGTACACACCTTTGATGACAGAGAGAACCCATATGGTTCACCCACTCATAAACCGGGTCACATTCTTTCTTCAGTTTCTTCATCATGTCATCATATTCACTTTGGGGCATGGACAGCGGATTCTTCAACAGAGTACCCTTGACAAGTCCAATGTAAGAGGCCAGGAGCTTTCTTGTCTTTGCAGATAGTGGACACCTGCAAATGAAAATCAAGAATACATAAGTTTTATAATCAAAATTATTCATGGATTTGGTATTGTACGAAATGAAAAAATTGTTATGAGACAGTAATTATTGCTATTTGATTTTATAACTGATACATGCTAAAAGGAAAATTGAATTGAATTGAATTGAAGGAAGAACTGTGTATCAATTTAAAATAATGATAATACAATCTCATTTACCTGCTGGAGTGTTTCGTTCCTTCAATTGGGGTCGGATCAATGGGTTCTTCAGTCTGAATCTCTTCAAGGTAGTCCTTCTTGCACCCCATCATGATACCGTCGCATATCAGGTCAATGACTTGACCATTTTCAAGAGCCTCTTCACATTCAAAGCACGAGAAGTCTCTTTCTTCATTCCACTGCAGAAGCCTCAGAAAGCAGTTGTACGCACGAGAGAGGAGATGGTATGTCAGTTCTGAGGCTTTCTTTTCAAGGGATCGACTCCTTGCCAACATGGCAGTCTTGTGAGCAGTCTTCAGAGGGCAAATTGAATAGTTTGATCTGTCTAGTATTGTAAAGAACCAATCTAAGTCAAACAGATGCCTGTTGTCCAAGTTGAAAAGCAGGTCATCCTGTCCATCATATTCCACCTTGCATGAGCAGCGTTTGGTAACTGTCTTATACTCATACAATTTTACAACTTGGAGACTGCTTTCACGGTGGATAATGGCTTCGTCAGTCACAAGGATCCGATGGAAGACATAACCATGGGGACACTTTTTCTTGGATATCAGAGGCTCCAATTCGGATGGAAAGCCTGATCGGTCTACTTTTTGTTTGATTTCCTTGTAGTTGTCTGTTACTGGCCAAGGCAATGGTTCAGACGAAATACACTTGAATCGATCTCTGTTTGAATCACGAGAAACCTTCAACTCGGCAAAGGCACTGTCCAACGTATTGATGTCATCCAATTCAGCATTCCAGGAAGCAAAAGCTTCCAAGTGGTTGCAGTCGGTGGCTTTACAGGTGTGGCATTTAAACTGTCTGTGCCCTGCAACAATTATCCCAAATCCTAACGAACCACCATTGGCTACAGCTGTGAAAGGCGAGTCCCACAATACTTCAGCAGCTGCTGATGTCAACATGTGAAGTTCATTGACAGTTTTAGACTCAGTCTTCAGAGTTTGAGTGACTTTGCAATGCACACAGTACAAATCCTCCTCTCTTTTTCGGAAGTCTTCGAGTGATTCACTAGAAATTAGTGAGGTTATGCTACACAGTCTAACTTTGTTCTCATGTGCTACTGCACAGTCACAAACAAGTAATTTGAGAAAGCACCCATTTTCATCTACGAATTCTCTCTCCTCCACAAGCAGCCATTTTCTAGACAATAGTCCATCATTGCAATCCACCATTGCATATACTCCACGCATTGTGTCCAACTGCACAAATTTTCTAGTTGCAACCAGCTGCTGAAGATACCTGTAAAAGTTGTCCAGTTGACCCACTTCAAGCGACCTGCAAAGACAAAAGCAGAATGTAAATTATCATGTATAAGCAACATATATTCTTGAACTATCTGTCAACTATCAGTCAACTATCTGTCAACTATCTATCAACTATCTATCAACTATCTATCAACTATCTATCAAGTATCTATCAACTATCTATCAACTATCTATCAACTAGCTATCAAATATCTATCAAATATCTATCAAATATCTATCAAACATCTCACAGCTATGAACTATCTATGAACTATCTATGCAGTATCTATGAACTATCTATGAACTATCGGTCAACTGTCTATCAACTATCTATTAACTGTCTGTCAACTATCTATCAATTAGCTATCAAATATCTATCAAATATCTCACAGCTATGCACTATCTCTGAATACCTCTGATCTATCTCTGACCTATCCCTGAACTATCTATCAACTATCTATCAACTATCTATCAACTATCTATCAACTATCTATCAACTATCTATCAACTATCTATCAACTATCTATCAACTATCTATCAATCAACTTGCTATCAGCTATTTATCAAATATCTATCAATATTCAATCAAATATATATCAAATATCTCACAGTTATGAACTATCTGTCAACTATCAGTCAACTATCTGTCAACTATCTATCAACTATCTATCAACTATCTATCAACTATCTATCAAGTATCTATCAAGTATCTATCAACTATCTATCAACTAGCTATCAAATATCTATCAAATATCTATCAAATATCTATCAAATATCTATCAAACATCTCACAGCTATGAACTATCTATGAACTATCTATGCAGTATCTATGAACTATCTATGAATATCAGTCAACTATCTATCAACTATCTATCAACTGTCTGTCAACTATCTATCAACTAGCTATCAAATATCTATCAAATATCTCACAGCTATGCACTATCTCTGAATACCTCTGAATACCTCTGAACTATCTCTGAACTATCTATCAACTATCTATCAACTATCTATCAACTATCTATCAACTATCTATCAACTATCTATCAACTATCTATCAACTATCTATCAACTATCTATCAATCAACTTGCTATCAACTATCTATCAAATATCTATCAACAATCTATCGAGTATCAATCATATCTCACAGCTATGAACTCTCTATCAACTATATATCAGCTATCTATCAACTATCTATCAATTATTTATCAACTATATATACACTATATATCAACTATCTATCAACTATCTGTCAACCATCTATGAACTATCTATCAACTATCTAATAACAATCTATCAAATATCTATCACATCTCACAGCTATGAACTATCTATCAACTATCTATAAACTATCCATCAACTATCTATCAACTATCTATCAATTGTGTATCAACTGGGTATCAACTGTGTATCAAATATCTAAAATGTTTCTCAACTAAATGTTACTATCTGCCAGCTATAGCATCTGTCAGCTGCCTATATTTTTTTCAAGTATCCAACAACTATCTGTCACTTGTCTTTTTCCGAATTGTTCTATTTATCAACTATCAGTATAACAGTTGTATTAAGCTATCTTATATATCATGTTTTTCTTCTCTCCGAAGTTCAAATAACTAAATCAGAAACTGAAAAATAGATTTGAAGATTAATATAAAGATTTTGTTAATGAATTGCAAGCTATGTCATTCTTTGTTTAATCATCAAAGCTTACTTGTGCCACTTTGAAAGATGCGGCCATCTGCAGTTGCAGGGTGGATAATTATGTAATAAAGCCCTTTGATAATGCTCAAAGGCAATTCTGGCGGGAACTGACTGATAACAATGATAACAGACTATTAACAATAGAAATAAAAGGTAATTTATCTTCACAAAACAACAACAACAAAGAACAAAACCAACTAACTTTAAAAGCACTCAATATGTCTATCGAAATACATTTCTGGGTCCTGGAGGAAATGATATTCACACAACTGTCAATTAATCAATCACTCAATTAATCAATCAGTCAAATGATTAGCCAAGCAAACAACCAGTCAATTAATCTGTCAATTAATCATTCAATCAATTAATCGGTCAATCAAACAATCAAACAATCAATCAATCAATATATCTATCTATCTATCTATCTATCTATCTATATATTTAACTATATATTTAACTATATATTTAACTATATATTTAACTATCTATCTGTATATATATCTATCTAATTATCTATATGTCTGTCTATCTATTTATCTGTCTATATATTTGTAATATATAGTAACATAATGTAGACCTGTGCATCAACCTGTCCGTGCTTAGAATTTACATGCTTTTATATTATGTTAGTTCTCCTTTTTGAGGCAATGAAATATGCTTTCTAAAGATTGCTATTCTATGTTGTCTTAGAAATTTTCTGCCTGGTATATGCACCATGCAGTACCATTTATATCATAGCAGAATCAAAAGGCTGTTGTTTCGTATTAATTTCATGCCTTACTGGCATTTTATGCTTAAAAAACAAATATGAACACATAGGAAAACGTCTATTTCACTCACTATCTCAAATAATTGTCTAAACATACAAACAATAATTTATACAATGTCAGCTGAAACTTGAACTCTAAACTTTCCTTGACCTCAAATGAGCATAATGAAAATAATTCCATCATCATTTCCATAGACATCAAACAAGAATTGAGAAGTCAAAAATACATAGGCCTATATTACACTGAGTTTGACAGTGAACAGAAAATATATAGGGAGCAGCATTAAGCCAGACAATCAATGCATATTTGGATAGACAGATGTACATACCTTGGCTTGCATGTGTAGTCACTCTCTTGCTTGAGAAAGTCCAGTGAAGTAGCCTTTGCTGCATCATTCTTTTTTTTCTTTCTTGTGGCACTTCTCAAAAACATGTTGAGCAATTGTCTGTCAGAGTGAGAATGACAATTTTGACCACTACTAAAATTGAGAACAGTTTGGGGGGTGGAAGCAGTAAGTGGGGTGAAGAAAAGGGGGGGGGGTAGGATGCTTTGGTGTTCGACCAATCTTGTGCCAGTGAGCAGCTACCCCTGCCAATCAGTGCAGCAGCAACCTGTCTGTTCACTCATGCATAACATACCATGTGACCATTTTGGAGACAAACTTTCAGATTAAACATTAGTATCATTTACCACATTTTGTTGGAAGGAGGAAGACATAGCAAAGATGCCTGACAAGAATGATATGAAAACAGTTGCAATTAACAACTGTCTAAAAACACTGCAGAAAACTATGGACAAGTTACAATCATTGGGAGTTTTGATTAATACCACATACAGTTTGCCTCACAGTGGAACTACTTACACTGTTGGATGGAATACTGTATCAGAGATAGTAAAAAAAGCTATTAACAGCAAGGATGATGAGTTTCAAAACATGCTCAAGATGGATTATGCCAATTTAAATGCAGGACATTATTCATCAGCCATGCAAGTTTGCAGCATTTTGCCCACTCTGCCCACAGCTAAGGAGTGCAGCAGGGACCAACTCAAGCCATTACTTTTGGAAATGATCCGGGTTTCACAATGCAAAGGTAATTACTCTCATGTATCGCATCTACTTAATTATTGTTGTTTTAATTAAAATTGCAAAAGTAAATTTACTTCCTTCATTTTTGCACTATCAGTGATGTTTCCAAATAATTATCATTTACTAGATTTTGTGTGTGCTAACCATACATCAAATACTACTAAACAACAAGTAATTGAAATATATTGAATTCAGAGGTTCTTGGTATTGTTCTTAACCAGGAAGAAGTTAGCTAAAATATGGCTGAAGGGTGTCTGATGGAATATAAATTATTTCCACTTGTTATTTTGGTATATTAGATATTCTGTCACCTGGTTGATTAGTTAATAGGGTTTTCCCATAAAATTAAGGGATAAACAACATTTCAATTTGTTATCTTTATTTTTTCAGGGCAAGCAGCAAAGCGGATTGTGTACAAGCGAGAAGGCAAGCCTGTGGATCCCCCAGAGTGGTGGCCTGAAAAAATTGCTTTTGCTCATGTATCTGATGTGATGCTTGCTGATGATATAAGGGTGGCCTATGAAGCTGGACGGGATTTCTTCATGAAAGCAAGAATAGAAAAGGTATGGGATGTGCAGATCTGTTGTTGATAGTAATGCAATTATTTAGCATGAAATGCATTAATAACCAAAAGGTCATTTTAATAACTATGTAGCCTGTAGGTTAGATCCTGACCATTTAAAGTCATGAATCATTTGTGTTAATGTGACAGGTTATTAGGATGGGATGTACAGATCTGATGCTGAGAGTAATGCAATTATTTGGCATGAGATGCATTAATAACAAAACAGGACATTTTAATAGCTGTGTAGGTCAGATCCCAACCTTTCAATGTTATGAATCATTTGTGTTAGCGTGACAGGTTATTATAACCTCATATGTTTACTTATCCTTCTTTACAGACTCAGGATCCTGAGACACCGATGGATGACAGTGAGGCATCAAGAACGCCTAACTCTACTTCAAGTCATTTCACAGCTACTCCAGAAATAATTCAACCACAGCCCACTATTGCAGCTAACTCAGTGAGTTCACCCATCCCTACTACCCCGATGATCACACAGCCAGAACATAGTCGGTCTTCTCCCCTCAATGAATCTGTGGTGGTGACACCTGTATCTACTGTCAGAGTAAGTTTTTTGGCAAAAAATATATTACATTGTTTTAATTTGTTCTTCCCAGATTACAGACTTTCATGTGCCTTAATTTTTATATTGTATTATTCCATGCCTTTTTGTAAATAATTGATTATGTTATGTATTGTTTACTTTCAGGACTTGTCCGACACAAGCAGGAAGAATAAAAGGCAAGCATTGCTCCAGAAAATTAGAACAAGAAAGAACCAGGAAAATGTTGAGGTAATTATGACATTATATATGATATGACTGGAGTCTCAATCTACTCGGTGCAAGTCGGTGCAAAAATGACAACTTATGCTTTGATTTTCTATTTTCAGCCACCAACCAGTTTTCAGGAAACAAGAAAGCGCCGGCACGAAGAGAATCAGATACAAAAGGTAGGGATAATAAATGTATTGTCCATTTTACTTATTATGATAGCAACTGTAAGCAACATTGTTCAAAAACCATGAAAAACACAATGTTGAAATGAATGTTGTTAACCAGCTATCTTTGGTAGAACCCTTTGCAAGCTCTTCTCCAATAAATGTTAAAGAGATATTGTATTTTTTAAGAATATAATATAAGATATATTTTAGGCCTATCATAATGTGCTAATAAAATGTGTGTTTGTCTAAACTTTAAAGCATGACACCATATAACGCATGTGGAATTCTATCGCTTTATCGAGTGGGAAATTGTCCATAAAGTTTAAATTATCAAAACGTTTGCATCTCTTATTTTAATGATAATTGATATCTCTTTGATTTATCATTACAGACGCAGAAAAGGGTTCCAGATAAAGTTTCAAGTCCATGTTTGGCGAAACGTAGGATGAGAAGATGTGCTGCCAAGGGAATAAATTTGGTTTAGATGTATTATTATTGATTTTTTACCAATTGTACCAAAATGAGTGCTATACATACATCCGTCCACTATCAAAAGTGCCAATAAAATTTTGTAATTACTCATTCTGTTTTATTGCAATTTTCGCTGGTTTTCATGGTGTATGGCAATATAAGGGCCTAGTTGCCTAGAGTCTACACTGGGTCTTGCTGGAATTAGTGAAATCGGGATGGTCTGCAAGGCTAGTTGGCTAGCTGATTCTCATAGTCTATTTTATTGAAATTTTCGCTGGTTTTCATGGTGTATGGCAATATAAGGGCCGTAGTTGCCTAGAGTCTACACTGAGTCTTGTTAAACTGAGTGAAATCTACATGGTCTGCAAGCATCCATAATATTGTTTGAGCAGACGGTCTGTTCAGTAACTAAAGTGTGAAGTCCCAGACGTCTACAAGGTCATATTTTGTATCAATAGTAGACGTCTGTATGTGAGAATAGTACAATTCCTGCATACGTCTGTAAGTGCAAAAATAGGTAGAGAACCAGACATTCTCTATCAAGAGAAATAAGTGTCTGCAGGAGGGTTCTTTTCCCTCTGTACAGACGGTCTGGAAAAATTAATGCAGACGGTCTGTTGTGCTATGAATAGCAATAACAACAGACGTCTAGATAACCACTGAAATGATCTTTACCAGACGTCTGTTATAATGACACCAGACGGTCTGTTGATCTATATATTTCAGTAATACCAGACGTCTATATGAGGCTAAAAAGAGACTTAGTGGACGTCTATAAGGTCTGTTAGACCCTACTTTTTGGCCCGGTTTTTAGCTGAACACTGAAGTATACAGTGGCAAATTGAAATTGAGGATTGTTTGCAAAGTAAGCAATGATAAAGCCATGGAGCAATAGGTTTATTGTTATAAGCAAAGGTTCATGAACCTTTGTTATAAGGTAGAGGGGTGGGGTGAGTAATAATTATATTCTACAACTTAATGTTTGTAACACACAAAATAATCAATGCTAATTTAATAAAGGAGGCTGAATTCTATAATGTATATAAATTAGTCAGAAGTCTTGAGTATTTTTCTGCAGGATTGATCATTGTATTTATCTCCTTCAAGAAAGGCAGCATCCCTCCCCCCAACCTTATTTAGTAATTGTATTGTTTGTTATATATACACAAACTATTTTATTTTAGAAAAGTCATTTGTGCAATGTTACAATGAAAAGTTACTTGTTCTTTAATTTGTCATCAAAGAAATCCACATGTAATTCAGATAGCTATGATGCTAGTCTCCATAAATTCTTGTCTGCCTGTATCCTGGAATGCTACTGAGTTGGTCAAATATACACCTTTTAACCATGTGATATTATACTTACATCCAAACTGAGTTAGAAGGGTAGAAGGAAACTAAGGACATATGGGGAGCATTAGCTTTACAAGGTGATGATAAAAATGACATTTAGGGTGATAAACGTTGGTGGTTTGCAACTACTGTAGATTGGGGTAAAATGAAGGGGCCAGATTTTGGCCCTATCCTTGCAGCTTTGCCCAGGCCTGCTTTATAACGTTAACCTGAAAGATAAAATTATGTGGTGAGTTCAGGCAATCATGAATACAAAAATCTGAGGTGGCAGGGAAATGTGAAAAACTGGAACTAGATAATCCATTCATGAAAGACGTCACAGGTAAGATCTCAGCTCATCCCATTAATTATCTGGACGCCTCTGGCGTCCAGATACTGTTGCACAACGCGCTACTTCCTGTCTTTTCGCGTGTTTTTCAGTTTCCTGTTGGCTGAACATTACACATAGTGATGTGCACAATAAACTCATCAAACTTACTTTATGTTGCACACACGTGATCCCAGTGGATCAGACTGATGCAGCAAACAGATAGTGGATAGATCTACAGATATCACCCGGTGAATTGGTCCTTAACACTGAGAATAGCTGGAAATCTGTGTTGCAATCATGGAAAATTGACTGGATTCTAAATAGGACAATGTACTAGAATTATAACTGATATACTGTCCCTATGGCACACCAGGGAGGGGGGACCAGTCTGCCAGAACCTGAGATGCTTCAGCGCACACCCGTCGTCAACACATGGTAGATCATTAGATTGAAACTAGCATGCATACAGGTCTAATGTTGAGTTTAACTTATAGATCACAGGCCTCACAATCTGCACAAACCCCCATTCCCAAAGCCTACATTTATAACTATTAGCCTATATATAGGGGACTGGTGGGTGTCACAATGATTGTGTAGCTTGTGTTATACGAGGGACGTTCAGAAAGTTCACGGCTTTTTTTTATATGGGCACTTATTTTCAATCTAGAACTATGAATTTTTTACAGGACAAATTTCAGCAGTTTTGGAATGGGTTTCCAAAATTTTGGAACATTTGGACATTTTTAAGTCATTCTGTGGTGGCCATGGAAACAGAAAGTTTGGCTAGGTGGAGCAGGCGGTACGGAGATCAAGAAAATCAATGAATTGCGACTGAGGATGACTTCTCTCTGTCACTTGTATTAGTAAGATTTACAATATTTGACACAAGAAATATGATATTAGCTTCTAAATATTCTTTCAAGCATACCAAATGTTTGTATTCTTACAGCGAACCAATGTGGAAAGCACTGCTGCATGCCCGATTTGGCAAGAGCGATTCAGGCTCCAGAATTTGAGTCCTTAACTACATCAGGACTTATGACAAAGCACATCCTCCCCACGCAAGCCCTGCTAAAATGGACAGGGCTTTCTGCTATTTCCAACCTCTTCTGTGATTGGCTGCTTATTTAGGTCATAAGCATTTTGCAGGCAGATTTAGTCCGATTATGGACACTTAGAGGATTACTGGCAACTAAGAAAAGCAGTGTAAAACAAGCAAACTTTCAAACAGTTTCATTTCAGAACTGTGAAAATATATAATTCAATGGAATTTTCGGAACTGTGATAGCACCTCTCAACAATACACAATTTCTCCATTTGTAACTGTGTGAAACAGAAGCAACAATTTCAAACTGTGATGTAGCAGTCCCTGATTGGCTGAGCCAAAACTGGGTCAGTTAATTAAGTATTCAATAAGCAAAGGTAATGGGCCATTTTGTCATGGTATGACTTGGGATGATGGACGAAGCATGGATTCACTGGTATGAGCAAGAGACCTGAAGGGACACCATTATCCATCCCAGCTTTTCCTTTGACATATGGCTTTACATAAGACCTGGTTTTCCATTATCTTAATCACTGGGGGCAATAGTTTCAGGCACTGGAGGAGAAAAGGCATTGGATGACTGAAATGCTTTCACATAAACTTTTCCTGGAATGCTTCAAGTAACATTTATTTCAACGTGTCAGGTGTATGAATTAATGCTTTTGTAGTACTTGCGAGTATTT
This sequence comes from Platynereis dumerilii, assembly GCA_026936325.1. Lineage (NCBI taxonomy): Eukaryota > Metazoa > Annelida > Polychaeta > Phyllodocida > Nereididae > Platynereis > Platynereis dumerilii. Next base: position 10,551,705 of record JAPTHN010000012.1, on the reverse strand, counting down.
TTAAAAGGTAATATTATATTTCTTGTGTTAATTATTGTCAATCTTACTAATGCAAATGGCAGAGTGAGGTCTCTCTCAGCGGCAATTCATTGATTTTCTTGATCTCAGTACTACCTGCTCCACCTAGCCAAACTTTCTGTTTCCATGGCAACCACAGAATGACTTAAAAGTGTCCAAATTGTCCAAAATTTTGGAAATCCATTCCAAAACTGCTGAATTTCATCCTGTAAAAAATTCATAGTTCTAGATTGAAAATAAGTGTCCATTTGAAAAAAAGCCGTGAACTTTCTGAACGCCCCTCGTAGATCCATGAAAAAATGCAATAATTTTATTTAGTCATTATTGGGATATAGGCCTACAATATCTATATCACACAGGGCCAGCTAACTGATGTAGTGCACTGATCTGAGTTTTTCCCGGCAGGTTGTAGTTTTCCCTAGCAGCTTGCAGTTTGTATAATAAAATTGGATGCTTAATTTCTCAAAGGTATTACATAATAGAAAGCTATTGAATGACATATTCCTCTTCTACATGATTACAGAATTCTAGAATAGTACAGCTCATCTTCATGAAGCAAACACTCTTTTTCGATTTCAACAAAATCTTGGAAGTGTCATAAAGAAACAATTTAAAAGGGGGTTAAAGAGCCCTAAAGCTATTGACCAACTTGTGACCTACTTTTGCTCAGACAGGATGAACTGTTTTACAACCATGGCCTCATTCACACCTGGGCAGTTTTACAGTATTTGCACTCGGTCGTTTTTTCGTCTTTAAGCAATTGCTACGAGAAAAGTATGACATGCACACTGACATTTTTCATGGTGGCAGTCTTGTACCTCATTGAAGTATATGTGTACCAAATTTTAACTTGCTACAACGCTTAGTTTTGAAGCAGCAGGAGATTTATGATCAATTTTTGCACTTTTTTGTGTCTCACGGGCAGTTTCGCATATTTTTATGGCAACACAGAAAAAAAATGAAGGCAGTTGTGATTCGTGTTAATGATGCCCTTCTGGACCTATATCTTGGCATAGAATACAACAGGTTTCATGTGAATAAGTTATATACAAAAGGAGCTGTCTCTCAAAATGTAGAAAATGACGTTCGTCAAAAAATGTGTCTTCGACACACCATTTATTACTGTATATGCTGTTATGAATCGGTATTGAAGAGTGTGTCTACTTTTTGTGTCAATCTTGTAGCTGGAGACATACCTCAAGGTAAATAAAAAAGATTCATTTCAGAATCTATACTTAGTTTTTGGAATTTGAGGCTTGAATATCATGTCAAAAAAATTTGTCCTCTCCAGTACGAGTGAAAAAAAACTCAGAATTCTGAAGGAAAAAAAAGATTTTTTTTTTCTTTGCTCGATTGTGTGCCTCTACATCGATGTGACAAATGCAAGTTGAAAAGATATCCAGGCCTTGCACGTACATTTTCTTAGAAATTAAAATTCACAATGTCAAAAAATGTCCTCTCCAGTACATCAGAAGTTTCGCTTTGATTCAAGTCTTTTAACGCTGGATTTATTAAGGGAAAGAACATGGCTGAACTAGATAATTTAAGCTGGATGCCTAAAAGGGGAATATATAAATACTGAAAATTACAATATATGATTTTAGATCATCAAATTGCACTACTATGAGAAAATCAAACTTGAGAATAAAAAGCATTTATTTTATGCTCTACATCAATAAAACTCCAATTTTTCACAAATAACAGAATTACTTAACATGATAATAGGTAAATATCTTGTTTTTGGAGCAATTCAAGCTTATTTTTTTCTGAGCCTGGGTCATTTTCGGTGATTTTTGTCTCTACAACATTATCTTTGACACACAGGAAACACTATGAGTTCAAATCATACAGCAACAAAACTTAACTTTGGGTTAGTAGGATACCTAAGCATTATTTATCTCGGCAATCGTGTGTTTATTGAGACTAGAACCTTACTAAACACTCTATAACATAAACTTTTAGGGTATGAAATGTCTAATGTCTTTACTTTCGTCATAAAAGTTGTTGGAAAAAAAGTTCTGCCATATTTCGTCAAAATTTAAGGTTTGTATTGGTTTTGGTAGTTCTATGCAACAAAATTGCTGGATTTCCATTGAAAAAATAGTTAAATTAGTATTCACAGAAATATTTTTTCTGATAAACATTTTTTTTCAAAAATTCAAACCACGCCTACTTTATGGAGTGCAATTTGGTAATAAACCAACAAATCACACGTGTCCTTGTTGATTTATGAATCTTTAATATGTTCATTTCATGACAGCATGAAGGAAATTCTCATTTACGAACCTTTATTTTGACCCCCCATGAGACATTTTGAGTGCAGATACTGTAAAACTGCCCACCTGCTTCTGACCTAAAGAATGGCTATTTGAGGAAGCAAACTACACTGGTCCATTTGTTTGGCAATTTATAGAAACAAAATAAAAAGAATTCTCCCACGATATATATATGTTTTAATAAAGTAAGGTGTAGTATACATAATCAAATAAAAGTTTTACGTAATTTGAAGTTTATAAACTTTATACGGTGTACTTTTAGTAAATGCATGACACTCATAGGCGTATGGGAGGGGGGGCAGGGGGCGCGGTCGCCCCCCCAAAAGTTTGGGAAACAGTAAGATTCGGGCAAAAAGGCTAAAAAATTTGGGCAGATGATTAGGTAAAAACTGTTTTAAATTAGTGATTTCCAGATCATTTGAAATGGTATTAAATTTAGATCTCGAAATTCGGGCAAATGTCGCTCGCCCCCCCAAAAATCGCACGTCCCGTACGCCTATGATGACACTCATGGTAAATGTAAGCTGCATATGCCTATATATATACACATACACATACTGCAAGATTTTTGGGTCATTTGAAAGAGGTGTGAAAAGGGGGTAAATACATTTACACTGCCCTTGGTCCATTTTTCTAGGCCAATGTGCAATGAAGTAGGGCAATAGCCTCAGGGCTCTTTAACTTTGTTTAAATTACTTTATTGCTTTCTTTCTCAAACATATCAGGTTTTATTGAAATCGTAAAAGTGTGTCTGCTTCATGAAGATGAGCTGTATCTACCTTAGCTTAAGATGTCCAAAGCAATGATGAGCTGTGGGTGTGTATCTCCTCTGTCAGCTTAACACAACTATGTCAAGTTGTTAAACACATAACTCCATCACCCATGGAAACTTATTCTATGTGGCCAAATTTAACAAGAATCAATCAAAAAACTTCATGCATCGCTATGTAGCAATACATTTATTTCTCTCTCTTAAGGCCCATTGGCCATTATGCCCTGATAACTTCTGACTACTGCTGTTATAATTCAGCCAACCAGACTGCCAGACCAATATTATGTTACGATGTTCAGGTCAATTATCAGCGTCCAGATATGCAAATTGCAATTTGCCTTCTAGTTCTAAGCATTGCAGCCGATCCCAAGGTCAAGGTCATCTTTCTGGCTTCCCTGTCAGCGTGCCTCGGCGGTCCGGCGTCGGCCCGGTGTCGGTCCGATGTCAGCAGCATTGGACCGGCTTTGGGCCGACGTTGGGCCGCCGAGGCACGCTGATAGGGTTTTTGAGAAACCTGGCATTATTTGACTGATAAAGTAAATCATAAAGGTTACTCAACACAGATTCATGACTTATACAATATTTCCACTTGATTCAGCCAAACCACAAAAAATTCAGGGCATTTTTTAAGCAAATTTCAGTGGTGGGGATTTTGGCCGAAGAGGTCATTTTACTGTCGCGTCATAGAAACATGACGTGCGTGTTGAAAATATTTCAAATTAAACTATTCTCACAAATAAAAGAGTCAATGAATTATAGATTTAAATTTCATGGCTTTACTTTCAGTTGCACTGCGAATTGCTACATTTTAGCAATTTTAGTGTGAAATTAGGAATCAAAGGGCACTTACTGGTGGGGCAAATCTCTGTCAGTAGTTGGGATTTTGAAGGGGCTGGTGGGCCAAATCCCCACCACTTTTATACTTAGAAAATGGCTTGACAAAAATTGCTTCATTTGCTACTGTATTGTATTTACACAATTGTATTACAAAACTACGCCTGGACAGTGCGCTAGATTACATACCAACAAGCGCACATACACACGTGCGTGTGGATGTAGGTCCACGCGTGGTTGTAAAAAGCACAATTACATGTAGACGTGTGTATGTGCGCTCACTAGCATGCGTGCATGTGTCATACTTATTAAAAAAACATATGGACAGAAGAACCCAAAGAAACAACTTTCAAGCTAACTGTGCTAAAAAAATTGCCATAGGACTCTGTAAGATGGCCTGGGTAAGAAGGTCATTTGCATTTTTTTTTTACAAAAAATGACCGTAACTCCTAATTTCTATTTGTAGACATTTGTTTCACTAGTTATAAGTAGAGTCAAGCGATCCCTTCTGGACTGCATAAGCATTCAAATAATCGACCATAAAAAGTAGGTCAAATAGCACTTTAAGTTTCAGTCTGTCACTTTGATATAGAAAAGGAGTGGATTGTTGTACTGTGAAAATGGCACTTCGTGTGTTATCATGCTGATGATTTGTCATGATCTTTGACATAAGAAAATTACTTTAATTTAATAGCTATTGCTCTTAATTCGGGGATGCGAGAGGCACCCTTATGCCTCTCAGATCTTTGATTATATTTCAATTATTTTTGACTCCTATATATATGCTAACTAAAGTGATGTAAAACAAACAAATTGATTTAATTTCAATATTTAGATGTAACAATTGGGAAACTGATGTCATAACCAAGAAATTCTTTTACTTTAATTTAATTTACTCTAATTATAAAATGTCTACCTGAGTCTGATGTCTCTGTTGACACCTAACTTAATCACCTTGCATCTGGCCTGCTGGTTTCAGGGCTCGGAGTAGTCGACTGCTGTAAGGCATTCCACAGCGAGCTTGAACAAACTTTCGGGTTAAAAAAATTGACCAAGAAAACGATTAGCGCAATGATGTAGAGGAAGGTCAGGCGAACATTTTGATGTATCAAACGAAAAAATCTGTTGGGAATTCTTTGAGATATTTGAGTTTAAAATTTTTTTATCACACCCTATTCGTAGCATGTAATCTCCATGAAAAAGTGATCAAAACTGTCAATTTTTCCTGTTAGGCAATATCTTAGATAAAAGTCATTATTCAGAAGTGAAAATATGCAGTCATTGTCTCTGCAGAGAGTATGTACCACTTCATCCAGACTGACAGGGTGTGATAAACCTATAACAGCTAACATTTCTGGCTAAAGGCCTGAGAAAATGTTTACAATTCCAGGTTGTGTTAGTTACATGATTCTGGTAAATAATTTTAGCAAATTTGGTCTCATCATCTCATTGAAATAGGCTTTGTTGAGTTTTTTGTCAATTTTATCACGAATTTTGCCACCGTAAAACAAGCATTTCATAACAATGTAAAAGGATAAACAAAGTTGAGTAAATTATCGGACAATTCATGCATAGAATGTTTGTAAGTATCTGCTTCACTTTGAAGTTGAATCCCCTGATATTACATGAAAAGTCTTTGCAATTCGGCAAAAAGACAAAAATAAGATTAAAAGCTATAAATAAACAGTAATATTCATGCTTAATGTATTTTGAATGTATTTTGAGTACTTAAAATGGATGTTGAGTGTTTAATGTTGATGGAGGTTATCTGGCGTTCGAAATCAACCAATCTTTAATTGTATAGAACAAGAAAAATAGAATAAATTCAATAAATTATGTGAAAATGTAGTTAATACAAACATGTACAACTATTGCACATTAAGACAGCAATGTAAAAGTACACCATACTGAACTAAATGCTTCCAAACATTCTATCGATGCATTTTCTGATGATCCACTCAACATTGGCTACACTTTACATGGTCGCAAAAGTACTTGTTTCATAGCTCTAGGTGAAATTTCTTTAAGAACACATGAAAACTTCAATAATACACCATAGAGTTCAAACGTGAGGTAGATTCTAATACAATTATTCACCAGAATGATGAAACTGAGGACAAGCTGGCAAATAAACATATTTTATAAATTTTCCAAGAAATGTTTACTGCAATAGGTTTATCACACTCTGTCAGTCTGAATGAGGTGGTATGTAATTGCTCTTGTGGCAATGACTGCATATTTTTACTTCTGAATAATGACTTTTTTCTTGGATATTACCTAACTGGAAAAATGGGCAGTTTCGATCATTTTTAGATGGAGATTCCATGCTAAAAATTGGGTGTGATAAATAAAATGTTTAAAACTCAAATATCTCAAAACATAGGCTGCGCGGCAGCATACCCTCGGCTAATCAGCAGCTGAACAGGCCTTCGTACATGTTGTGCAGATGAGGCGGAATTTGCTGATTCGAGCACATAAGGCTCAATCCTAGTTAAATGGGCAAATTCCAAAAAGAAAGAATATTTGAAGATTGTTGGCTGTCATTTCAAGTAGAATGGTTTACAATTGTAGAATTTGGCAGTAATTTAGACTGGGTTAAATTCCATGTTAAATTCCCGAAAAAAGGAAAAACAGCACGTGATGGTTACTGAGGGGTTTCATATAAATCAATTGCTGTGTCACCAATTTTGCAGGTATTAACTTTAGAAGAGCATGGAAATGTACCCAACAACAATGGCCTTCCTATAGAAAAAATCATCAAGTTCTCCTTTAAATGGATAAATAAGATTTTAAGGACATGAAGAAAAGTCACATAATTCTTGTAAATTAATACACTCTTGCTCATAAATATGGAATATACCAAAATAACCAGGATGTTTGTTTTATTTTTTATCCTTGTTTTGGGTCAGTCCAGTATTATACAAGAATCCATGGATTCAAAACCGGCCTTTGGCGATTGTATATTCGGGATTGAAATCATGAAGAGGGTGATTTACAAATTTTACATATTATTACATGGACTGTTTTTGCATTGAGCAGTGATTGCCAGACTGATAGTGTTTGCTGCAGGCCATAAAAACTTTGTGGGGAACCTCTTAGCAAATGCCTATACCATATTTCAGAACTGTAAGTCATATTGGAAATTTTCTCATAATTTATGAGCAAATCCCCATACCAAATAATAAAGTCGCCGTGGGCAATTCAAAATATGGTGGCCATTTGGGCAGCCATCTTGGATTTTTCTAAAAAAAATTCTTAGGGGAACCCCTAAGTGAACCCCTATACCAAATTGCATAAATCTAAGTGTAATACTAAAGTCACAGTGGACAATTCAAAATATGGTGGCCATTTTGGCAGCCATCTTGGATTTTTCCAAACATTTCTGAGGGGGTCCCCTTAGTGAATCCGTATACCAAATTGCATAAATCTAAGTGAAATACTAAAGTCACAGTGGGCAATTCAAAATATGGTGGCCATTTTGGCAGCCATCTTGCATTTTTCCAAAAAATTTTGAGGGAGTCCACAAAGTGACTCCCTACACCAATTTCATAAATCCAAGTCAAATACTGGCAGCCTTTAAAACTCGCTCTGAACTTTCACAAGGCATGCGGGCCGGTAAAAACTGGTTTACAGGACCACCAGAATTTTTACAGGCCCGTTTCTTTGTGGTGTCGAGAGTTTTTTTGCAACCTTTTCTGCAGACTACAAATAAAACACCACTTTAGTTTACAATCTGTAAAACTGATATCCAAACAGAGTGGGCTGTTGCACTGTGAAAATGGCACTTCCTGAATCATCATATAGATGATTTGTCACAATAATTTTACTCTAAGATCAGTTACATGACAATTCAAATAGCCTTCTCTTCATCATGACTAATCAAACAGCCTCTATGTTTCCCATGGACGTTAAATTTGGGGAGATGACACTTCATCAGTTATTATGACTCACAGTCACAGAGTGCCAAAATCTGAGGGAAGCAAACACTCATTTTATGCATATCAAATTTACAGGCTGTAATGATAAAGTTTGTCAAAATATTATGTCAGAATGAGAAATACACTGAGGAAGGCTCTGGTCTCTTGGTGGAGTTTAGTGGATGGGTGTTGATAGACATTGCTTGCAGGAATAACTTGGCAATGGTACATAACTTCATCATAGCACTGTACAGAAGGCTGGTGAAGAAGTAGACAATGCCAAGTGTTATACAAACATAATGATCCACTGAGCAAACATGCCTCATCTAGACATGAACAATTATTTTAAAACACAAGTACTGAAATGGTTTGACTCTCACAGTGCTTTGGAATTATAAGCAATCCTGACACAGGGGCATCTTCTCCAATGAGGCTCACAGGCCCACTGCTGGCTGCAGCTGTTCATTGCACCTGTAACCATGGTAACCCCTTACAGCTACCTGAATCCCCCATTCATAATGGGCAGGTCCATATTTGACATTGGCCCCCATTGCTCACTGGGTAGCAGCACTGTGTTCAGAGGGGCAAGGCAAGTGGAAAAAGTGGACATGGACATGGACATGGACAGGACACATTTACACACGGACAAGTGGACAAGAGTCCCATTTCACCAAAAATCTGTTTAAGCCCTCCTCTAATAACCTGCCTTTGGCCGGTTAAAAATTAACTTCAATATGCTGAGAAAAGGCTCAACTAGACCAATATGGTCGGGTGGAGAGGATTCTGTTCATTTTGAGATTTTCATAAACAACGGCTGTAAACGGACCTTGTTTATTGTGATAAACTCTCAGTTGCAAACAGTCAAAACAATTTCTTGTTGAAATTATAGCTTCTTTTGCTAGAGCACACATTGGGTGTAAAGTAGTATATCAATAAAATATTCCTTATTGTTGTGCAGTCTTGGAATTAGAAAATGAAAAAACCTGTGCCATTGGCCCAAGCATAAATATGACCTATTTTGTCTGCGCTCTGGTTATTTGTCTTGGAGGTTCCACATGCTAATGACCATTGCATTGACTCATTTAAAGGTTAATTTTTCATTTGGTACCAGTAACTTTAACAGATCAACAACTTTGGATGCAATTCTAACTCTACGTAAACTTCGTATTTTGCCTTTTTTTTGTTCGTTTGTTGCTTTCCTCCAGGTTCCAAAATTTGCAAAAATTTCAGCAAATGTGAAAGTGAGGATTTCAAGAAACTCTTTAGCAATGCACTTAGGTTCTTAAAAAGTGTGATTTTAACCGTTGAATTCAAGTGGGGCGACCACAATTCAATGGTCGTTTTCCTGTTTTCCTATATTCCATATTTATGAGCAAGAGTGTATAAGATTCAGGGCCATTTTAATTATACTAATATTTGCAGATTGTAAAAATTAAGAACTTTATTAACAAGTTTGAAAAGTCTAGTTTTGCTTCAATTTACGGTTTTGCAAAATATTGAGAACTCAATTCACAGGAGGCCAAAGAAGGTAGAAAAGTGATTTTGTCGTTTTTCAATGTAAATTACGTTACCATGCCCTACAGGAAAGACCAATAAAGGTAGAACGCAATTATTTGCATTTCAGTTTGCCTTAAATGTCTGAGATGATTTGGCAAATTTTATGAATTTGTGATAATTGTTTTTCCACTGAGAAGGGAAAAACTGTGCAAATGTGTGTAAATTTGTTCCAAACTGCATGTGTAAATTTAATTATGTTACCATTTCTGATTTTAACCTGTAAAATAGCATTGGAAAGTTGAAAAATAAAATTTTAGTTTAGTGAAAGATATTCCAGAAACTACTCCTTTAGACAATACAGTGATCCCTGCATTGTAAGACCCCCTGTCGTAAGACCGACTTGTCTTCTATGACTGCCTTTCTCTTGCACTAAGTAGTATTTTTAGTGCATTTTGCCCCCCGACGAGAGACCGAACCCCCACGAGAGACCGCTTCATGACCGCAAAAGGGACGGTCTTATAACGCAGGGACCACTGTATATGAAAGATATTCAGCAATCTTTTTTATTTCCGTGATGGTCACTTTTTCACTTTTTTTAGACAGCAATTTGCCCATTTAATTTGGATAAAGCCATAACTCATACAGCTATGATTCTCACAGCAATAGAGAGATCTCTTCGAGAGCTTTAAAATGATAGTTGTTACGTCTCAGAGAAAAGTAGTGCACATTGATTGCCTTGACACTCTGACAACAAATGCAGCAATGGAAGGATTTATCTGTGGTAGATTCTATGGGTGGCGAATAAGATAATGACTAACAGAAAAAGTGGCTAGGCTGTCTACCTATACAATCTATTTTAGTATTAACATTAAAAAGATGTATAAGCCCATAATTCATACTTTTTAAGAAAAACAAAAGATTACTATTTTAAATTTAAACTTAATTTGTATCAATAACAGATAAATTTGAAAGTGGGTTAAATGTTGTTTAAACATGGTCATGGGGGTAACACAATAGGGGCATAACGATAGCTGAAAAGAAAAAACAAAAGAACCATACCTGAACTGTCTATACAAAATAACACTAATGGCACTGCTGACACACAGATAACATAAAGATGTGTTTGAAGTAAAATTGTTAAATAATTTCTTTTTTCTTCTTGTACAATTCTGTAACCAAACATTTGGTTGCACATGTTACTTAGCCCATAAGCCTCACATGGACTTGATAATCAAAAGTCATATCTCAGCATCTACTTGGCCTAGTGTTGTGATTCAATTTCAAATTTAATTTTATGTTCAAAATTTAAAAAACTAAGGTGAAATCATTGCAGTTTGGACTCATTTCATTAAAAAAGGGAAATTTTGTTAGAAAGTTGAGGATGTTATTCAACTGATTATAGCCAACCTCTTGGTTTTGGTAATGGGAGAGGACCAGCAGGGCAGATAATAGCCTCTGACATCATGTTATGTAATGCAGAATCCCTGGCACCAGGGCTCCATTCAAGAAATACTCTACCCCCTACCTGACCAATGAAGATATTTGTTGTCTTCAAAATGCTAAAATAAATTGGGATGAGTCTTGGAATTAATAATTAAAAGACAGATTTGTCTATATAATATCATAAATGTAAAATTATATATTGAAATATGCAGAAATAGAGTATGGATTAAAATCTAACCTTGGTGATATTGAATTTAAAAAATAAAGAAATGTCAGCCTACTTTTATTTCGATTTTTTTTTTTCATGAAAATTAAATATGAACAATCAGACAGAGTGGCTTTGGAATTAGGCCACTGAATACAGGGTAATTAAAGAAAATTATTTGGCATGTTACAGAAGGTTAAAATTGGGATTTCAGGTGTCAAAATCTTTAAATAGTAACAAGCAAATGCATGTTTCATTGTTTTCTTAATGCTTTAAAGTCCACTTATATATTTCCAATTGATAATATCTGATAAAAAATAGTAAAAATTAAAATTTAGACATAATCTGAAAATCCGTAATATTCATTAAATTTTGAAAATATTGATCTCTGGTATGAATTAAAAAGATTCATATAGCTCAAAATTGGCATGATGATGATGTGATACACTGTCATGTTTATTTTGCTAAATATTCCAAAGCATACTGTTCAAATAATGTTAATGTTTTATATATCAGTTGTTGTGTGTACAAGATTTGGTGAAAATAAATATCTATCTATCTATCTAGTATGACATCAGAAATGAAATTGTGGAGGAAGTAGACATTTGAGCATTTTTTTGCTTTTTAAATCTTAAAATTTTCAATAATTCATTCAGTGGCTGTGAGTATTATTTTATTGTATGTTTAACTATAATATATATGCTTTAAATTCAATCATGATTAGGCCTATCTTGGCGTTTAAGACAGAAAAGTTAGCAAATTGGCAAAAATCCGGATTTTCTCTGGTTTTTGTTTTTCATAAAACATTCATATGATTAACATTCCAACTGAGTTGAGATGTGTAAAGAGCTATAATTTAGACACCTAACTGGAATATTTCATAGACGTAGCTGTAAAATTGACTGAATAATGCAGGTTTAAAAAATTTGTAATTTATCACATTTTTAATGAATTTACGTCAGTCAGTTTTTCTTAGAGTATTTAGACCCCCAAAGGACACATCTTGGGTATTTAATACATAAAATATGCAAATTTCGGTGACATAAGTACAACAGTATTGAAGTCAATCCGGAAAATGAAAAAAACATTTTTTTTTTCAAATTTTTCAATAATTGTGAGAAAAGTATTAATGTTTGAGAGATTAGACCCCTAAAAGACACTACAAGGATGAGAGATACAATAACGTCTCAAAAATAAAAAATATATGTGCCATAGTTTTGGCATGATGCCCAATACACAAAAAAATATTTTTCCACATTTTTCAATATCTGTGAGAAAAGGTATTAATTTCATGTGTATAAGACCTCAAAAGGCAGAACTAGGATGACAGATACAATAATGTCCAAAAAATAAAATATGTACATGCCATAGTTTTCGCACTACTCCCAATACACATCCGGGACGCCTGTTATCCGGACGCCCGCCCGTCCGCTCGCCCGCCCGCCCGCCGGACGGAGAAATTTTCCCAAAGTAACTACAAATTCCCAATTTTTTTAACCCCAAAGTTTGTTCAAGCTCGCTGTGATTCAATTTGCCAACTTTACAACTCCTGGCCCCAATTAATATGTATTTGTGCCACCATCAACATCAGCCTCACACTAGGTAAGGTCAGGTCAATTTCAGAGTTTGCCAAAACTTGCTAACCTTGGCCAGTTTCCCTCATGTGCATAAAAACTAAAAAGATTTTATTTTTCAAAACAAATAGAAACATTTACAATAATTCACACTTGCTTTGTTTAATCTAATAAATGAAATTTTGTGACTTAAATTTTTAAATATTCTCAAGTCCTATGTGAAAGATAATACCCAATACTTTCAACATGTTCAAGGTTAATTTGTATTAAGGAGATTTATCCCACTTGTTGGTGACAGCCAAACGAAAGGATTATGCATCAGATTTTCATTCTAAAATCAGTTATGACAAGTCAAATGGCCTGCTCTTGATCCTGACTAATCAAACAGCTGTTTTCCAGCTTGAAAGTATAGAAGATGACACTTCATTGGCTATCATGAGTGACAAAGCGCACTTTCACAGTAGCTCACAGAGAGTAGGTCATCATTTTTTCTATATCAACATGACAGACTGTAAGGGGGACTGTTCTTAGTGGTTAGGATTTTGAGTTATAAGCTCAATGCTAATAACACAAAACATTACAGCTTGTTTATCATTCAGTGCCTATGAGCAGGGCTATACTTTGTTACAATGGAATGAACAGATCTTTAGAAGCCGCACTCATTACAAATTTTCAATGAATATAGATATGAATTTTTTTTTTCTGACATACCTGATCACTGAATTTTTCACCATAACGACACTCGTTTGCAAAATGTTCGCAGTTATACTCAAAAGCATGATATCCTTTTTGTCCAATTTTGCTGTTTGCATTGGCTAGTATTTCATCCACACTTAATGGGCTGTAATTAGAAAATATATCAATATTTAGCTTTACATTCAAAACACAAATTTGATTAAATTCAAATAGTTTGTTGACCAAAACAAATAAATAAACATTTTGTCATGCACCCAGGCAGAGAAACCAGGGGGGGGGATGCAGCTGACCCTCTGCAAATCTGACAGCATTGCAAATTTGCAGTTAATCATTTCTTCATTAAAGTACTGAATTACCCCGGCAAACATTCCAACTGTGATACATTAGCCTGGACAGGGGTCATGAATCGTACCATTGAAAAATCATGAGATGTAAAAGAGAGGGTTTGGCTGAAGTCAATTTTCGCTGTTAGTTTTACACTTATACAGTTATACCAAAATTAAAAAACAGATTTAGAAAATAGACAAAATTTGCTATTGACGGCACCTATTTCCATGAATTCAGTCTTTTTGATATCCTCGGAGTTATCCTCTGAACTCAAAAGATGAGATTTCTTCCCTATGCTTTTAACAAATGGCCATCTCTGATTGGTCACATTTCTAGCTTTGGTAGTGATTTCACAAGTAGAGATGGTGACGTCATAACGTCTGCCTTTTTTTGTCATTTTCTCCAACTTAACAATAAAAGAGTGACTTCAAAATTAGAGCCGTCAGTAGGATAGTAAGCTAGGTAAATTGGAATCGAAGTTTTGTGAAATTTGGTGCTTAAGTTTTATTGCCGTCTCACATCTCCTGATGTCAAAATCTCAAGAATTTGAATGGAAAGGCCCATGACCCATGCTCACACATGTATTGGTTCCAGGCAGTGTTGTCAGTTAGCACTCGCCCGCTTGCCCCAGGCGACCAAATTTCCGTCTGGGCGACTGAAATATGCCTTTAGGTCGCCCAAGTGGCGACCAAGTCAGAAATGGGCATAACTTGGTGAATATTTGCTTCACAGAAATCGTTTTGGTTTCGTTTTAACCCTTGGGGCAAGTTGACCAAACTTCAGCCTACTTTGGTTTTTGATGGCTTGTCAGTGGCTGGCTATTCATGGGAATAACCTGTAGCTGTGGACCTAACCCCAGCCTCCACTCCTCTTCATGACCATATTTTGAAAAAACAGCCATATGCCTTATAAGGCAGTGCAAATGTGCTCCAAAGACAAAAGTGAGACATGTACCTAACTTCAGCCGCGTAGTACCTAACTTCAGCCCAGGGTGTACCTAACTTCAGCCCCGCACCTAACTTCAACCAATTGACCCTATTCTGCCATTAAAGACAGCAGACTGTTTAAATTTGGCTTTAATTACTTAACTGTATATAAAACATGATGGTCTGAAAAAAATCAATCCCCAAAAAATGTATTTCAAAAAAGCTTGGAAAGAAGTTATCGTTTTCGCGGAAAGAGGATAAAAATTCATTTGACAAGTTCATTTAAAAGTTGCGAAAAAGACATAAAAGCTACTTGGAAGCAAATAAATAATTTACTAAATAAGAATAATAACAAAAACGATGTGACTAATCATTTTATAACAAATGATAATGTGAAACTAACAAATGCAAATGAAATAGCGAACTCTTTCAATGAATATTTCACAAATGTTAGGCCAAATTTATCTAACAAAATAACCCCATGCTCCAGGCAACCGAGTACTTTTCTACTTAATTTAAATCTAGTGGGTTCTCGCTTTCTTAGGCCAACTTCGGCTGCAGAAATTGCAAAAATTATTCAAAAATTCAAATCAAAATCTTCTTACGGATATGATGAGATTAGTCCAAAAATGTTAAAATCAACCTTTCAGCCAATTCTGAGATCGTTGACTCATATATGTAACCTTAGTCTTAAGAATGGAATTTTCCCAGACCAAATGAAACTGGCTAAAGTTATCCCAATACATAAAAATGGACCAAAAATTCTTTTACAAATTACAGACCTGTTTCTCTCTTGCCTACGTTCTCTAAGATTCTGGAACGACTAGTCTACAATAGATTACAAAATTATCTAAAAACAAATGATCTATTAACTCCCTGTCAATTCGTCTTCAGGGAAAATTTATTCACGGACTTAGCCATACTAAAATTACAAGATCTGATTTCAAGTACTTTAAACAAAAAACATAAAGCCCTAGGACTCTTTCTTGATCTAAGTAATGCCTAGTTCACACGGAGACGTATCAGAGGGTTTAAGCAACGGCGTAGAACTAATTTCCTGGAAAGGGCAAAGATTTGAGCATGTACGCCGTCAATTTTGGCTTTACGGCGAGACATGAACAGCATGCGCCGTGTTAAGAAGTCTTGCTACGCAATTCCTAGAAATTTGACGATGCAGGAAAAAAAGTTTCAGCCGGCTGAATCTTTGCGAGGGAAGAAGTGGCGATGCAAGAACAAGCGAATCAAGAAATCATTGCGCGCCGCAGGTTTTTAAAGGTTCAGCGCGCCAAGAACAGCTTCGCTGTGGCAACAGCAGCGTAGCAGAAAGCTCTTGCCTCATGGCACGTGTTTCAGACACACGTCGAGGGAAGTCACATGTTCGCCGCACGTGTGAGGGTCCTCGCCGCGGCTTTTGGACCCCCAACGCAGCAGACAGGGTGGCGCCTGAGTGCATGTGTTGTTCTATTTTTAGCATCAACCCTTTGCGTGTCAACTTCTTGCTGCGCTGCGGCTGGCGCAGCGTCAGCGAAGAAGGGGGTGCGAAGCAAGGGAAAAAAGCTGGTCTGCACCCTGCATATATATAGAGGGGGCCAATTTAGAGCACCATACCCACTCAGATCTTCGACCAGAACACACCTAGAATCCACGACACTCAACTGCTACATTTGCTGCTACATTTGTTGCTACAATTGCTAGTACTTTTGCTGCTACTTTTTGCCAACATGGGTCCAAAGAAGAAAAGAGGGACCGTCATGAGGGCACCAACCAAACTCAGCACGAGGTCTACACTGCACACTCCTGGCAGCACTCCTGCTGCAACTCCAGTGACAACTCCAGCAGCAACTCCTTTCCATGACCCTTCAGCAGTCAGTTCCTGTACGTTACTAGCATAATGCTCAGGGTGATGCTGCCTGCATGACACCCTTTTACCCCATGATGCTAGTAGCAGAATGCCCAAGGGGTGTGATGCAGGCAACATCACACTTGACAGATCTCATTCACTTCATCAATCAATTACAGGCAAACTACATCACCTATCATGTCCAGTTGTGTCCACAAGGTACTTGACTACCTAAAGTATATGGAGTATTTTTTCAAGATTTTTCTGTTAAAAACACCATGAAGGGGCAGCTGGTAAAGTTATTTTGCAGCTTACTGTTCTGCCATTAGCATAACAGCTTGCTAAGTTCAGCATCTGCAGCTTCTCTCTAGTTTGTCAAAATCACACCAGAGGACAGGGGGCTGCGGGTCACTTCTTTGATTGACAGGCACATGTGTGCACATGTGTGGTCTATCACCCTCTGTATAGCAACAGGTCTCTTCTGTCAAGAGCTGCAGTACCCAAATTAGCAATGATTTAGTTTACCTTGTTCTAATGCTGTGTACACTGATCTTGACCAAGAACTTCCTTTGCAGTACTAAATCTAATTATCAATCAATCTGAACTCATTAAAAAAGATACACTATCTATACACACAGTGTTTGCATGTATACAGCGACTTAAGTCTAAAATACCTGATGCATGCTCAGAAAATAACTTCACTCACCTATAAGATATTTGACTTGTGTTCTTAAAAGTGATGTTATGTAATCCTAGTGAAACCACATTTCACATGGTTATAAATGTGAAATCACACATATTTATTTTTGAATTCCAAAAAACCTTATAGTCCTTTTTGAAAAATTTGTAATATCCTATTATTCCAATATACATATAATGTATTATAAAGTGTATTTATTCCTATTGGATTATCCTGGAAATCTTGCAAATCCCAGTGCACACGTGTCCTGTGTCACATCTGATGAAGAACTGCACTTGACCACAAGAGAAGAGGGGTGTTTATCACTTACTAATCAGCTCCATACACTGTACACCCCCCCCCCTCCCAGGCCTCCCTGTACATTGTACAGAGTGTTAATTTAACTGAGCTTGATTCTCAAACCCCCTCTCCATTCTTCAACTGGCACCTGTGATCTTGAGCATCTCTTATAATAACTTCACCATTTTTCCCAAAAAGTCTGAATCAGCTTCCTACTCAGATGATACATGCCCCTGGGTCTTTTTTGGGTAAAAAGTTATTGGTATTATGCAACCTTTCAAAATGCCCCCTTTGCTGGTTAAAAAAACCCAGGTAATTACATAACTTAAAAAAGAAAACTTGGAGCACAACTCTTTCAAACAACAACTTTTTGAGTGGGTTATTTCTCACATATGTCTGACCTCATCATACTTTACTTTTATCTCCAAATTTCAGGACACTTTTATTGAAACTCATCTTCCCTGACCACAGAGAACAAACTTATAGACTCTTCTAAACAGGTATCCCTGCTACCCTGTTCAATCATGGCCAAATTATTGACATGGTTCAATAATTGACCCTCTTGAAGGCCTCTTCACATCCTCAACATGCTCAATGAGGTCACTTAAGGGGTTCTATGAAGTTTCTGTGAATTTTATTGGAATGTCTCTAATGATTTAATCAATTTAATCAGTGCTATCATGATTTCTTCAGCAGCAAATTTTATATTAAGTAGTTGGTGGAAATTTCCATAAAAGAACATCTGCCCTTGGTGCCAACATGAATATGTGTAGGTGGGAGGGTATGGATAATCATTAATTTACGAATTTATAAGCTTATTAGATTAGGGCTATACATCATTCATTGATACACCTGACTTATCAGTTGAGCTTGTCAAATCATGCCAAGCTGTAAGCCCACATTTAGATTTTCTGTGCTCACCCAATGTGTGGCGGCCTTGAGGGCTACAAGTCTGAAAGAAAATATTTTTAATGTCTTATTTTCTGATAAATATAAATTTTTGATAGAATAAGCTTTTTGGGGCTTTTAATTTCTTAGTTAGAAATATGCAAAAGGGAACTAAGTCAAAGGCTTTTCCACAAATCCCAGTAGTTGGAAAGGTAATTAATCATGTAGAATATAATGTCATTTATGAGGAAGGATGAGATACATGTTTGGAAGTATTGAAACTTTTATAAATTGATATCTATCTATATATCTATCTATTGATCCATCTACTAATTTATCTATCTATCTGACTGACTTGAATTTGCTCAAAATTTATGCATCATCCAATGGTGTCATATTTTCCCTATGGATCCACAAGAAGCATGCATATATTATAGTGAAGCACCCACGTGTGAATAATGCACCCTTTGCTTTCTCTTGTGAGCACTCCCCCATGCTGATGCACCTTGTTACATCTAATCAGCTAATGCACCCCAACACTGGCAACAGGGCCCGAAAAAATGTGAATTTCCATGCTATTTCATGAAGTCTGGCAGAATTTCCCACAAGTGGTTGCTATTCAAGGGACAACTTCCACATCAGAAATTTGGACCTTTCTTCAAAAATGTCCTGTGATTTAGAGACTTAGAAATTTCCAGGCAATGACGTGCCTGAATTCCCTACTTTTTCCAGCCATGCACCCCAAATGTTGTTTTTTTTTAACATCAACCCCGTTGGTGATGCTGAGTACCACATGCACCTCTTTTCTTAAAAGAGTGTACCGCTGGCAGAATATTATAGATGCAATGCCTGGTGCCTTTAAATTGGCAGTGAAACTTTCCATAGTTTTGATTATTAGTTTATAGTATTAAGCCACCTTACATGATGGTATGACACAGATTAAGACCAAATAAAAAATGACCGACAGATAGATAGATAGATAGATAGATAGATAGATAATGTGAAATATAAGTTGAAAGGATTGTGTGAAATGGGAAGTTTACTGCTTAAATGAATAAAGGTCTAAAATCTTTCAATGGTGTATTGATAAATCATTGATGCCTGGGGCAGGCTTTCATGAGGGTAAATATCATGGATGATATGTATTACTTATCACTCTATGATTTGTGCTGAAAGAAGGGGGGGGGGGTGTTCAAACAAGTGTCTGGGTCTGCAGCTGATTAGTGCTAAGCTGCCTGAGCACCCACCTTCTCATGTCAAGTGAACCATGGCCATTCTATATGAGGGACCTCTAATTAGAAACAAGACACAGGTACTCTGCTATTTTCAAGATTTGGAATGTACCTAAAATGGTGTTTATCTGCATACATGTATTTCTATTTACATAATTAATGCATGATTTGTTTCATAAAAGTGACTGAATACTCAGAATAGTCTGGACACAGATACATGTACTCCCAAATATGGATATCACAAATAACATTCACTATTATGCAGACTGTTCAGTTTAAGACAAAGCACTAGGATTGCATAACATCATTAGAAATTGAATGATACAAATTGAGTTGTTCATAACTTTCATATAAGTGATAAGTATGAAAAAAAAAATCACATTTGTTTATACACTGAAAATAAATTCAAATATTAGTGTTCAGGTTACTTTTGTAAAATTTATGATGAAGTGTTCAAGTGAAAAGATGACATGGGGTAAAGGTGTTGCTTTGTCCAGAATCACTTTCAATGTTGGAACTCAGGGCTACTGGACTGAAAGCTGCCAGCTGTGGCATCTCATCAACCCCATCTGATGACCCCGTCTCCTGATGTCTGCCTCCCCTAGCCTCTACCAAAAGTACTACCAAAAGGGGTAAATAAGAAAGATGGAGGGAGGGGGTTGAATAGGGTTTGACTTGAAAGACCAGTGCTGACACCTGACTGATGAGGGCATGTGTGGGACCATTACCTTAACTACAGGACGCTCTTATAGTTATGTTATCTGCAGAATTGACCCTACTGTTCAGATGCTGCAGTAGTAGCCTTCTTCACCACAGCCATGGCAGACATCTCTCTACCAGGACTCTACACCTCCACTACAGCCAAAGATGTCAGCCAGACGAAGACAACTTCAAGCAAAGCCACTGTTGTCAGCGAGACCATCTACGAGGGCCACCAAGATGACAGCACTGAAGAAGATTCCTCATCTGAAGCTGAAGGAGACAAGCCTGTTGACAAGCCTGTTGACAAGCCTGTTGACAAGCCTGTTGACAAGCCTGCTGACAAGTCTGCTCCCAAGTCTGCTCCCAAGTCTGCTCCCAAGTCTGCTCCCAAGGGTCTTCCACAGCCTGCTGCCAAGTCCACTCCAAAGAAGACTCCAAAGAAGACTCCAAAGAAGACTCCGAAGAAGACTGCAAAGCCACAACAGAGCCAGCCTGATCTTCAAGATGTCATTTTGGACGACACCTTCGAGGAGGAAGACCACCATTCGTCTGATGATGAGGACCCTACAGCTCCTGAAGCCAAGTCCAAGGGCAAGAAGGGCAAAGGGAAGGCCCCCAAGAAAAACATCAAAGACTACATGGGCATCACAGCGGAGCAAGAAGACGACCTGCTCAATTGGTACAGCGAGCATCCTGTCCTGTACATGAAGGGCTCCAGAGGGTACAAGGGCAACGAAAAGTTACTTCTGGACCAGGCCAAAGCCAAGGAGCTGGGACCGAAGTTCACTTCCCAGGATGTCTTCAACTGGAGGAAGACAGTGAGAACGCACTACTCCAGACTCATCAGGCCTGAAGCTTCAGGAGCCGGCAGGAAGGAGAAGCTAACAGAGAGGGACCAGTACATCCTAGCCAACTGTCGGTTCCTGAAGGACTCCATCGTCCACAAGCCAGGCAAGGAGCTGTCCGCCATTTCCCAGCTGTCCAGCAACAGACCAGCCTCAGACAGCTACAACCCTGAAGATTCCCTGCCAGCTTCTTATGACCTGCAGGACCTCCCAGAAGAGCCATCACAGGACAGACCTGACAGCCAGCAGTCCCAAGACTTCCTCGGTGTGCCAAAGCCTGGAGCCGTGTCAAGGAAGAGAAAGGCCACAACAGATGAAGGCATGACCTCCGCCATGAACGTCATAGCTGGCAGCATGCACGCCATGACCTCCTCCAAGAAGACCTCCAGAGGCTCTGGCTGCAGGATGTGCCCCGACTACCAGGAGTTGGACGACGATGAGGAGTACTGGAGAATCAAGTGCCAAGACCTCTACAACGTGGGACGGTTGCAGAGGCTGCCCTTTACTGGGACAAGCAGAGGGAGATGGAAATCCGCAGCCGCCAGACAAGACCTCAGGAGGAAACCTTCCAGCCTCTTCATCCTCATCAGCGCCAGCAGATGCCACCTCCTCCTCCTCCTCCTCCTCCTGCGACGTTTGTGCCATCTCATCACCAGCAGCACCACCAGCAGCACCACCAGCAGCAGCCCCACGCTTCCAGCAGCCATCACTTCCACCACCACCAGCCAACGCAAGGAGGATCCAGCCAGACTCCGAGCTACACCATGATGCAGCCCAACCCAGGATCCTTGACACTGATGCTGACTGAGAGCCCCGAGAAATACGGCTACCCTGGACCCAGCTATGGTCAACCGATGGCCCATCAGCAGCAGCACCAGCCTTCCCCTTCATCACACAGTTCTTTCTCCACAGAAGTAGAAGATGAGCAGCAAAGACAACAAAAAACCCTCGGCCCTTTTAAGGGCCACCAAATCCTCCCAAAAGGGCAGGCCACGTACACATCCTATGTTGACAAAAAAAAAGAGCTTGTGTTGACTGAAAAGAGCCAAAAAAGAGCAAAAAAAACGTTGACAATCCCCCCAAAAAAAAGTCCGGTCCTGGCCTTCATTAAAAGTCATCACCTTCATAAAAGCAAGGTGCTAGTTCCCCCTTTCTTTGCCCAAAAACCTACCAAGTGCTCCACTAGTACAAGTGCTGCATTCTTTGGTATAAACATATTTTTATTGCACTAGTAAGTACAAGTGCATAAATTTCTTAATTAAAATGTAATGCACTAGTACAAGCGCTTTGGTTTTAAAACTTGTGCTGGTTGCACTAGTCCAAGATAGATAGGCAGATAGATAGGCAGATAGATAGCTTGATAGATGGAACACAATGCTCGTTACATATATACACTGCAGAAAACAAAAGCAGTTGTCGTCACTTTGCAGGGATTGGACTTGGATAGATAGATAGATAGATAGATTGATTTATCTATCTATCTATCTATCTATCTATCTATCTATCTATCTATCTATCTATCTATCTATCTATCTATCTATCTATCTATCTATCTATCTACAAGCAGCTGTTAAAGTGCTTGCACATTATTTTTAAAAGCTATGATAACAGACAGATTATCATTATCCAAACTTAAAATGTTCAACAAGCTATGTTAGCTCAAATGAATACAACCACCTGACTCAATCATATAAGCTGACTCAAAATTTCACATTTTACACGCCTGGGTCGCTTTTATAAAGATACATGTGGTGGGAGCAGGGACCATAGAACACAGCCAGTCATGGACACAGCAAATCAATGAACTTTTATGGAATGCAGTTAGTAATATTTGTGACCTGCTCCACCAAAATGAGTTCAAAGTAGGCTTTATATATTCCTCAGAAATTAGCATAATGTGTCAATAGGTCTCATTTTGATGTGTTTAGCTGTTGGTACCACGTTTTAGCAAAAGCAATTTTCTTTGAATAATTAAGACCATTTAGCCAAAAATTGATTTTAAATTATCTAAATTGAGTGTCCCTCTCGATTTTCTTAGTTCTTTTATTTTAATGGGGGGAAATTCAAATGCCATTTTCTCAAAGTTTGATGTTTCGTATCATCGATGTTTGAGGTGCCATATCTTTGGATTGGATAGAGGTATCAAAACATACTAATCATCATTTTAAAGCTCAATTCCAGTAGAATAAAGTCATTTTCATACCTAAATATGACAGAAGGCAGACTTTGAACCCATTTTGGTGGAGCAGGTCACATTTGTAAATTTTTCATTTGTCTAAGTTCTGCATCTGGGCAATTCCGTAAAGTCTGATTCACAGATTTGACACTTTAGTAGCTTGTGTAGCTCTGCCATTACACCTCAGCTATTTCATTGTTAAACAAGGATGAGGCCAGGTAATAGGGGTACCAGACAAGCCAACAACCAAAGCTGCAAGTCTAACAGGAGTTGAACTATGGCAAAATGTCATGGTGTCCGATGTACTACATCGTGTGAGTACACCCAACATCGTGACATTTTGCCTTTCGGATGCCTCGGCAGCTATCTTGGATTTCTCAATTTCCCCAAGGGTACCACATGGGTAGCCACCAAAATTGTTTTCTAGGGGTTCCAGAGCATGGATTCCATTGATAAAAAACTTTATCAATCAGTGCAGGGTGTGCCCCTCTGGCTGCCCGACTATTTGCACTCTAAAGAGTGCTAATTTACTTGTTTTACCTGTATTTATCGTCTTTGCTGTTATTAATCTCAGCTTCACTGTCTTCAACAACTTCCCAGAATTTGTTACGGCAAACCTTTCCCTTTTCGAGGCTAATTTCCGGAGCCATGTGGACGAGATCGCCTCCTCCTGAAATAAAGGGTTAAAAAAAAAAAATAAGGCTGTCTGAACTAGGGCTGCACAATTAATCGCAAATTTATCGTTATCGGGATAAAAAGAAGGGCGATAATCTTATCGCACAAAGGGGCGATAAATAAGTTATTAAAAATGTTTGCATTTATGCCCAAGAAGTGGAATTTCATCTCATGAAATTCAAACTTTTTGCTACAATTTTGGAGTTTACAGGCAAATCTCGAAACATAGTTATCGCATATCGCGTCTCAGCCTATTATCGTGCAGCCCTAGCCTGAGCAGTCTACCGGAACTGGCCATGTAAACAACTACAAGCAGCATGCAAATGAGCAAGAAATGCAGTGGCGTCCCTATGAGGGGGCACGGGGGGCATGTGCCTCCCATATTGGACTTGTGCCCCCCAGGTGCCCCCCATAAGAACTTTCAGCTGTTCAGACCCTGGCTAAAATATGCAGTTAGTATAGAGAGTGCCAGAGAATTGTGTGGCCCCCCAGGTGCCCCCCCCACTCGAGGCCCTCCCCGTTACGCCACTGAATATATGGCAGAGATATGAGAGTGGACTTCTTATCTAATTTTTTTCATTCATACTGTGGGAATCTCTAATTGTTATAGACTAATAACAATAAAATTGGATTACAAAATGAATGTTTATACTTTTAAATTATCAGTGCCTCTGCAAGTTATACAGTGGATAATGGGAAATCAAAACTAAGTGACATAACAAGTTTAGATAATGAATCACACAAGGAGTTTTTGGACATAAACAAAAAGCACTGTTTATGAGAAGTTACATAACCGATCAGTTAATATTTTTGGAGAATCCAAACAATCCAATTCAAGGAGTCCCTCTGACACTTCGTGTCATCGGCTAAAGCACTGGAGGGACTCATGGAGTCTTCCACCTTCACAAAAAATCTCAAAGACATCTTCTGCGATCTTTACGAAAATTGACCAGTTTTGACACTGCGTGGGAATGGCAAATTTTTTTGTAAAGGACAATACATGTATTTAAACAAAACAGAGTAGTAAAGAAAATAATAAATTACAATTTTAAATATTACAGGTATTTATATGTACAATCTTTGCATTGTTTAAATTCTTGTAGGCAATTAGGCATTAGGGATACAACTTTTCAATTTTTTTCCTCAAAATCAATTTCCTGTGTCATGGCTGGATGAACTTTTGTATAAAAACCACTGTAGTTAAGTAATTTTTTTACTATCTTCAAAAAAGTTCACCAATGAACTCATGTTTTAGTCCAATAGCATTAGCTCCATATTGGCATGCACCTGGAACAAATTAGTAACAAGCTGAAAATTTCTGGAAACATTCAGAAAATTGTCTAGAATAACATACTAAAAGTCCCCAAAAATCCTCCCATTGGCACCTTGGGAATTCAAGATGGCGTACAAAATGGCTGACTTGAGCGATTTTACCACATTTTCGGCTCAAAATATGCTACAAATGCAATCAAAGTGTCATGGATTTAATTCTCAAGACCACAGAATGAACTAGAAACAGTTATTATGCAATCAGAAATTCAAGATGGTATCCAAGATGGCCAACTTTATGATTCTGTTATAAGTCAGGTAGCCGGAGGGTTATACCCTGCACCGACGGATAAAGTTTTTTCTCTCAATGGAAATGGGGTCCTTAGACCCTTCGTAAAACATGAATGGCGGGTAACGAGAGTGTATCCTTGAGCATTTTGAGAAAATGGCCGAATTCAAAATGGCTGCCAAAACGTGTATCGGTCAGCCTAACTTTCTTAATTTTGGGTCTAGAAAGATGTGCAATACCTCTATTTCAGGTAAAATTGACATGGAGAACTCATTTTTCAGGATTTTAGGTGGTTAAGACCAACCTATAGGATATTATGTTGAAAAATATAATTTTTATCTCTCAAATTTACAAACATTTCCGTGTTAGTCATAGTTTAATAAATTATAAGGTTTTAATGCAAGTGCATGTCAAATTGTTTTTGACACTTATATATTTCTGTAAGATACATTTTCAGTGGATTATCAAATGGTGTTATTCTGGATAATGCTGATACATTTAAGGTTATAACATTGACTAACATGTGATTTAAGATTGAATTGGCGTATAGACATTGTCACACTAAGCGCTGACACAATTTGCATTCTTTGACTTGAAAATGGCTTTTTCAGTTCAAACAGACTTCAATCTGTCAAGGCAAAGGCCCAATGTAATCATAAACTTAAAACACATGGGTATGCTCTGCATAAAGAACTACTTGACATAAATTAAATTGAAATTATGGTTCTTCATACCAGATCAGATACCATAAATTTGCATTTTCATCAAGAAAAGAACTGCTGAGATGAAGAAATCAGATGTTGTTGATTTTTCTCCTGCACCTAAAAACAGGACATTCCTTGTAGTGGAACTGTAAATTTACTCACAACGTAATTTTACTCGAAATGTTTTCTGAGACCATCCAGTCTCCTTCCTCAGTTCCAAGTGTGGATGTGGTTGTCACATGACGAGGTGTTGTATTTGTAATGTAACAAGGTGTTGTTGTTGTCACGTGATTCTCTCATTAACTCTCTTAGTCTGCCATATTACAGAAGAATCCGGAATGACATACAGGGTGGTCAAAAAAAAACTTTACACTTATGAATAATTTTTTGGATGACACTCATTGTAACAAATGCTTATTTTTCAATGCAAAAACAACTTGTATAGCAAAGAATAACTCTTCTAGAGTAAATTTATTCATTCTGAGGTCCTTTTGGACTGATGACTCTCCTGCAGTGAGCCTAAATGATGCAGAGGTGTCAACAACACTGTAGCTGTTTTTTTTTTCACCATAAACTGATCCACTGTCTATCATAGATAGATTGTTATTTGCTTTGTATTTTAAATAACTATTGATTGCAATGTGCTCACTAATTGTTATGCCCTCAATATATGCTGTCTGCAGCAGGTATCATTAACCATAGAGATTCCCATGTGAGAACAAGCCAATCTCTTCTTGTGATGTGTGATAGACAGTGGATCAGTTTATGGTGAAAAAAAAACAACAGCTACAGTGTTGTTTCAAACTGTTAATTTTAAATAGAGGAGGAGGGGGAGGTCCACCATAGATTTTCTGGTCTGCTCTCATTACCTGGATTTTACAGTTACCTCTGTCGTCTGCTACAGTGACAACGTACCAGTTCGATGTGGAATGGTTCAGGCAAGCTGTCATACCTTTTCTAATAGTAACAGGCATCAGAGAGGTGGCAGTGGAGTGGAAGACACCACGCATGAAACAGATGGTTTTTGCCTGTGATAATTCTAAAATATAAGCCATTTTATTTTTGATCCAACCACAAATACATTTTCGGAAAATGCACCAAATTGACACAAAATTCAAAAATTTCCATGAGAGTCAAGGGTGAACTTTTTTGATCAAACACCAAAAAGAAATTGATTTTCAGTTTTTTCTAGCAAGAGTTCATCACAATATCATACAGGGTTGTGACGTCGCAAAAAAGTTGTACCCCTAGTAGGCATACATGTAGGGGAGACCGGGGCTGGTTGTCACAGGGGCAGGTTGTCACACTGTGTAGAACTTAAGTATGCTACTATTTCTATTTAAGGCATGCAGGTGCACTGCCAATCTATATGAATGTTAAAAGGGGAGTGACTTAAACCTATCTGATCAATATATATCTATATCATTCGAAATCTTGACATCTTATGGGACATTCTTTTTTATTCAGCACTCGGGGCAGGTTGTCACACTTTCGGGGCAGGTTGTCACACCCTCGGGGCAGGTTGTCACACTTTTGGTTAAGAGCTTGGACACAGGAAGTGGGACTCCGTAAGGCAGATTTAGACTAAAACAAGTTATTTTGGACATATGAGGAATCCTCTGCTTGTCCAGTGCAGACCTCAACAAACACGCTACTCTGTACAAGGGTGCTACAAATGAAGGCTTACCAAGCAGCAGAAAAGCATTCTGGTCAGGAGGAGGAAAATCACAATTTTTTAAAGAAAATTTCTTTATAAATTTGAAATCGATTCACTTTGACACTATGCCAAATCTGCATACATCTTTAGTCATAAATAGCATGTATAAATCACCAATTTATATTTGTGATAGTTTTTTTGGTTTAAAAGACTGGTCCTAATGGGTAACAACCAGCTCCAAAAAGTGTGACAACCTGCCCCGTCTTTTTGTGACAACTTGCCCCGACTGGTGAATATGCAAAAAACAGGCGACCAAGGCTGTTCTTATCATATTTTTCACTATTTCTTCCTATCATTATTTAAAGATTTGTTTACGTGGTATGTGTATAAACTTTACCTTTTTCAACAACTATTTGTTAATGAGTAGGATGACATGCAAGCTGCAGATAAGTATTTACTTTTTGTGACCGGAAATTTTTAATAGACCGTGTGCCTACCAAACTCCCTTCCAGGGGTCAAGATTTATCAAAAATACTCCAGTGGGTTATAAAAGCAGTATACAATGATTGGTTGAGTTGTGTAACTCCATAGTTCAATGCAATAAAAAGTGTGACAACCTGCCCCTGTGACAACCAGCCCCGGTCTCCCCTAGGTCTTTAAACTATGGCATAAAATTTAAGCGCAAAACTCTATCAATCATATTTAGTGGACAACGGAAGACTTTTTTTGCAACATTTTAATTTCACTGTTTGGGTTCCTCAGATGACATCAGAAATAATTTGAATACAGTTTGAGCACCTCTTTGTAAATACTTGTTTGGTCAAGCCTAAAAAATATATAAAAACAAAGGTTGATGACTATCAACCTTTGATAAAAACTAGAGGACCCCCATGCCTATTGGTATGAAGATCTGGCTGTAAAAATTGGACACAGATTAGGGGAGACCGGGGTTAGTTGAATCGCGGGGTTAGTTGAAACTTGGCCTAAA
The DNA here is from genome assembly GCA_026936325.1 of Platynereis dumerilii. NCBI lineage: Eukaryota > Metazoa > Annelida > Polychaeta > Phyllodocida > Nereididae > Platynereis > Platynereis dumerilii. The sequence goes on along the minus strand of JAPTHN010000012.1, from coordinate 10,522,976 downwards.
ATCAGCTTTATTTTAAATTTTTGGCCAAACTGATACTTTTGGTAGATACCCTGTTTATTGGCACATGTTATCATACCTTTATTCATTCGAAATTTCAAAATGCTAATTCTGTAGGCAAGAAAGTTTGTTTTTTGGGTGCTCTAGTAACTTGTTTGCTCAGTCTTTGAGGGGGGTTATTGTATAGCTATGATTTTAATCCAGGTGAACTAACCTTATTTCTAAATAAGCAAATCCATGCCTAATCCACACCCAGAAGCTTTTTGTTGTGTGACTTTGATAAGACTGACAAATAACACAATATTGTGTTCCAGGTGGGATGGGGTTAGTTGAATCATGCATGGTGGAGTTGGCCGTAACATAGATTTCAAGTGTTCAAATTGCCTTGCAAGTCATTGTTAGTTGGAGTTACTGCAGTTTAGAACTACTACAGGGCATGTTTGCATTCCTGGAAGAGAAATACGGAAAAACCAGCTTTTTTGCCGAAAATAGACAAAAATTTAATAAATTAGAGTAAACAATTTCTTTTCAAATGAGTGTTGTACTGAAGCTGGTGGTCATCATAGGGATATCAGTTATGCAAAGGAAGCCCCTTTTATAAGAAGTTGTCTCCAAATTTTTATGGCGCTTCAACTAACCCCAGGGTCGGGGTTAGTTGAATCAAAATTTTTTCTGGAAGTTTGTGTCTGTGACACAAATTTCAATAATCATTTACAATATCTCTTGGGCTTATCATTGAGTCAAACACGCTGACTATCACATGCTAAAATTTGGTGTGAATATCTTGTACCGTTTGCTCTCCAGATCAAAAATAAAAATGAGTGTGCCAACTAACCCCGGTCTCCCCTACAATGCCCTGTAGGCTGAAACAGCACCTGCTTCATGGTTGTGGAGAAAGAAGAATGATGTATTAACATGCCTGATCCGTGAAGAATTGAGGATACCCATAGATAGACAAAATGTGGGAAAAACCTTTATTTGTATGGGATTGAAAACGGGGTACTCTCACGCAGGGTCTGCTGCAAACTCAAATGTAAAAACACCTGCTGCCGCAAGTGCTACCCTCGGCCACAGATGCTGCTGTTTCAATACAAATTTAATTATCAAGTTTTAAAAAAGATATGACCTCTAAGGTCACAGAAGTAGTTCAGGGTCATTCACTTCAGGAGGCATTGAAGGTCTTGCAGTGATGCACAATCCCTGCAAATTTGGTGATCCATGGTTCAGTACAAATCACTGATGCCAGAACTCCTTTTATGTTTTTCTGTAATATACAATCCCCGTTAGTTTGGTTGTCATGGGATCAATATTTAACTGGAGTTATCATGTACACTAGTTTCTACAAATATGGCTACCAAGGTCAAAGAAATAGTTCAAGGTCACGCATGTCAGAATTCCTACAAGGTCGTATGGTAATACACAATCTCTGTTAGTTTGGTGATCCTAGGATCAGTAAAAGTGAAGTTATGGTGTACACAAGCTTTTCGCAACTATGGCCGCCAAGGTCACAGAAATAGGTCAAGGTCAGTTGTGTCAGCATTTCTTCAAGGTGTTATGGTAATGCGCAATCCCTGTTAGTTTAGTGATCCTAGGATCAATACAACTGGAGTCATTGTGTACACAAGTTTTTCACAAATATGGCCGCCAAGGTCACAGAAATAGGTCGAGGTCACTCATGTCAGAGCTCCTCCAAGGCCTTAAAGTGATACACAATCCCTATTAGTTTGGTGATCCTAGGATCAATGCCAGTGGAGTTATCATGTACATAAGCTTTTCACAAATATGGCAGCCAAGGTCACAGAAATAGGTCAAGGTCACCCATGCCAGGACTCCTTCAAGGTCTTACAGTGATACAAAATCCCTGTTAATTTGGTGATCCTAGGAACAATACAAATTGAGTTATCTTGCAGACAAGGAGGGTGGACAAACAGCTACACAGCTAGACAGACAGACGGACGCCACTGGGCTCAGCAATACCCAGGCCATGTGAACATGGCCGAGGGTAAAAATGACACTGTAAAACTTTAATTTTAATGACACTGTAAAATTTTAATTTTGAGTCAGCTTTAGTGATTGAGTTGAGTTTTTTTAGTTTGAGTTGAGTTTGAGTTTATTGAGTTCCCGAAGGCATGATTTATGCCGCTAATGGGAAAAGGTACAATGAAATCTACAAGGTAAATTTATAGACATTGGTGTGTATTTTGATTTACAAAATTTTCAGAAATAGACATCTATAGATAAAGCTGAATATGAGTTACGTTATATATTTTTCTGTTTTCTTTATTGGATAATTATATATAATATTCTGATTGGTATTGGCAGATGTAGCAGCTTTTTATATTACATTCACATTCATAAGTGTTTATGGTAATAGTTTTTATATATTTCTTAAAGCCATTGAAACTGTGTTTATCAATTTTACTCTTTAAATTGTCTGGCATATTATTATAGATGATGGGTAATTTATTTGTTATGCAGTGTTTTGCAAAAGCGTGACCCAGAAGAGGTAATCTCATTTTATTTGATTGTCCTGTTGTATATGAATTGTTTGTGCAATGGTAAGGTTTTAAATTAAGTAAAAAATATAGTGTGGCAATTCAGAGTGATGAAGCTTAAAGTAAAACTTATAATCTTGCAGTGCATAAAGGTCATGAATTTTCATTATTTGTAATTGATAGAAAAGTTTAGTGGTATGAGCTCTATAGTGCCTTTTAGTAATGATTCTTACTGCTCTTTTTTGAAGCCGGAGTAGTCTCTGGGATTTATGACCCCATATTATAAGTCCATAATTTAGTTGTGGTTGAATCAAAGAATTATATAGTGTCAACAGCACCCTCGAGGGGAGAGTGTATTTTAATTTTGACATTATCCCAAGAGTTCTGCAAATTTTCTTTGATATTCCTTCTATATGACATGTCCACTTCAAGTGTTCATCTATAATTACTCCCAAGAATGTGGTTTTTTTCACAAATTTAATTTTTACACTATCTATGAAGATACATGTATTTGGATAGTTGACTTTCTTTTGTGGGGTGTGGAAAATAATAGCGTTTGTTTTATCAATGTTTAAAGAGAGTTTATTTAGTTTGAGCCATAGTGATATTGAGCGCAGTTCCTTATTCAATGTCAGTACATTATCTGACGAATTTGTGCTGAGACTTGTCGATAGTGTGGTGTCATCAGCAAAGAGAATCAGGTTGAAAGCATCTGATTGATTCAGATGATTGCACATTTATAATGCAAATTCCTTTTAGCTGACACAGCTTGTTGTTTGAAGTTATATGACAATGGACAGAATATCATACTTATATCTAAAACTATGTTGGCTCAAAGGAATTCTACAACCATCTCAATCAATCTTTTCAGCTGCCCCGAAATTAAAATCGTACAGTGCACATGAAATTACTAAGATATATTATAAATGTTCACCTACCTACACAAACGGCCCAATGAGAATATATCCCTTTTATTCGCGGCATCTTAATGAGATCTCCAGGTTTCATATTTTTGAAAACTTTCTTATTTTTGTCTCTTATGATACGCTTAGTAGTGCTTCTCGTTTGTACTCTTCCCATTTTCTGAACTTATACTGACATGGGTGAGTCAGTATATGCCACAAACAGGGCGGAAGGAGAGGAGGTACTCCATAACTCCAAGCCCCCCCCCCCTTGAATATCTGTTGGTCGCCCGCTTAGCAGCTTGGCGTCACCCCGCTCCCTTTTACACCCAGGGGGAGGGGGGGGGGTACTCACATTGAAGTCATACTACCAAAATATAGCGTTTTAAAGAGGATTTCCTCACCATAGGGTCATTTTTTGAGGCCTGGAGAGCCAGACCATAGGGTACACTTCATAATTGGACATCACAAAAAGGTTTGAGCCTGCAATCACGCAATGTCTAATTGGCATTGAACTTTCAAGTGTTAGGTGACATTCTAAATCGAAATTCAGTTTTCAGACATTTTCTGGTGACTTTTTCTTTTTTACATTAATAAAATAAGCTATAGGGCCTATATAATAACCTGACCATAGGGTATAACTGAGATGTCCGAGCCCATGAGACGTTAAATGGAGGTGGGTTGTATCCAGTGTTCTATACTGGGGCAACTGAAAGACACTGCACATCCCTGAGCTAATAGGGTATGTGGCAGACTCCCACTGTCTCCCAGCCTTACCATCACTCATCCATCGTACGGCGGTCGCCATGCTTGTAGAGGGCACTGACCCTCTAGAGCATTAAGAAGATCTGAGCATAGAGGACATAAATAGAGGACCTGCGTTCAGTAAATACTTGATACTTGATACTATGAAACTCGGGCTCAGAAAACCTGACCACAGAGTATGAATTTCAGATCGCGTGCCGCATATCCGTATCAAAATGAGTACCCCCCCCCCATGCTTTGACAGTATATAGTTGGGCATTTCTCGAAATGTGTAGTCTGCAAAATTATAGGAATCCCTCAGTAAAAAATATACTTTCCATTTTGTAACTAGGGGCAATGTAATCATTTTAAGACAGCTGGTCACAGTCTGATGGCTCCTTTAATGTTAAAACCTTTCACAGGTTATACAATATCATGAAAAAACCTGGTATAGTCCCAGAACTATATACCGGGTTTTTATTTGTTGAATATGTGATATTTCCCAGGACTTCCAAAAAGATTTTATTTATTGCAAAACTATGCAAGAAATTATATATTTAAAAAAACTTTGTAATCTGACCACATACAACCAGGGGCGTATATTCCTCAATTTTGTAGGACTTCAGCATTACATGAGTGGTCAAAGCCTGGTAGATTAAAGGCCAAGAAGTCAATGGATTTTAGTTTATCTTGGGTGAATTCTGAGTAACCTGGAGCTTGCCGAGATTTAATGGTTGCCCCCTCCCCCCCAAGTGAGTGTCCTTTGTTTGTCACTAAAACGTGTTACCAGATGGTGTGGTTCAGTGAATGTGCAACTTCACAACCCAATCTCTGAGAGTGAGAGACTAGCAGGAGCATTGACAAAACATAGGCTGCGCGGCAGCATACCCTCGGCTACTCAGCGGCTATTCTCCTGACAGTGGGATACATTGAGGCAGGACCCCACTGGGTACTCTAATATCCTCCTGAACATGAAATTCCCGTTGAAAAACTTTCATTGAAGGCCAAGAGCTGTGAGCAAAATAATATAAATGTTTCCCGTCTGCCATTTTGTATTGGCGGGAATTCAAAATCCACATGCAATCAGCTTGCAGGATGGGTCCCCCCCAGAAAAAGAGGGGAAACAGTTAAAATTTGGGCAAGGAGTCAAAAAGTGTGGCACAAGATCAAATTAACTGAAAATCGATGGTTAGCAATTAGCAAGACATTACATTGTACTGTAGAAGTGGTATAATTTCGTATAATCTGGATAATGAAATTCAGGTAAGTATTCCACTATTCCTATTGGTGGCCTGTGGCAAAATATGTGCCTTTTTGTGAACGAGCAATTTGAGAAATAAAATTTTAAAAAAAATGAAGTCAAGAAGATGACTGGTTTCGGTGACAATATTAAGAACAATATTATCCGGCATGGATTACCCACAGTAATTCGTCCCCTCTTCCACTACCATTTTAGAAAGTCGGTTTTTTATCAAACTTATTTTTGTCTGAATGTAATATACAGTGGTGACAGACAGGAAAATAAAGCAATACAGTGCACAATAGACAGGTAATGACCATTAAAAAGACAGCTAGAAATGGACTACAATTGAGATAAAGACACTCAGAAAACGATCAGGACATGTAGGGGACTGTTTAGATAGATAGCTGGAAAGATAGATAAATAGATAGACAGATAGATAGATAGATAGATTTTTGGTAGTTTGATCAATCCAATTATCAGTTTTTCTATTAAGATGTGTCATAATTCCTGCAGAAAAGATAAAATTACTATTTCATTTAAACTGCATAAAACTGAATTGCAATAAGGGTAGCTATTGTTTGAACAAAAATTAGATATCTATCAGTTCAATAAATTTCTGTCTGTAAATCTTATATCTAATCAAACAGTGTCATTGACTTCAGTTCTACATCATCTTGATCCTGGATCCATTTTAGAATGTAGCCATGTAAATTGTTGGATGTTGTAACAATTTCAGTTAAATTACATTATCCTTGCAGACATTCCCCTTAAAGGGGCTTCCTTAGTCCCCCTCCTCAGCTGCTTAACACTCATATCAGTTGGCTATTGTCTGCTGTACCCCAATCTTTTAATCACCTTATGCAATGATAGCTTGGCCTAGGGCCAAGGTCCATTGAAGCCGGGGGGAGGACCTTGGGTTCGCCGCTGTGCTCTTTATATTTCTATTTTCGGCTGTAGGCTATTTATGTCAAGGTCCTTTCTATTCACGTGTCTTGCTGTGATTTTCTGGGTTTTCTGTATGTCTCACCTCTCTCGCCTCTATCCTGTCCCAGGGCTTCACAGTTTCTCTATCGTGTGAATGCCTCCCTTCTCTATATAAACTCCTTCTTTTCCCGCCTCTGGGTCGCGTCTCTTTCTTGCACCCACCCTCCTACTCCCTTTTATCTTCTTTCTCTCCCTTTTCTCCTCCTCCCTTTCTCCTCCCTCCCGGGGTTTCAAGTTTCCAAGTTTCTTCAAAATTTCAAAATCCAAAAATATAAAAAATTTTATATCCTTTCTATAAAAAAATTACAAAAACTTTTTCTAGGCAATTGCCTTCCAAAAAATATCCATGTACCTTGACTTACTATTTTAATAACTCATTTGTATATACTCATGTTTTCGTGTATTATTTATTGTACATTTTCCTGTATTTCTCTCGATTTACTTGATTATTACATTTTTATATGTCTATTGTATAAGATTCGACCGCATTGTTAGCTGGTCCGGAGCAGCAGGCTCCTGTCTGTCTTGTTATTATTTCTCCTTCTATGTGTGTATGAATGGTGTGTGTCTGTGATTCTGTATTTGTCTTGTCTTCTAGCCGAATTAAAGGCACTGCGGCCAATTGTATTGTACTTTCCTTGTTTGTCTTGTGTCCTTCTCCCGGTGGATTCAATGCCATTATGTAACCTGACAAAAGAATGGAGGGTGGCATACTTCACACATCTCAGAAGTGTGCCACTGTGATGAGGGGGGGGGGGGTCCAATGAAACATCACTGAAAATCAATGGTTACCAAGAGATTAAACTTGAAATGATATATCTACTAGTCAAAATGAAATCTGGATCATGTGATTCGGGCAAGTAGGCCTATGGCTGATTTTGTGCTTTTTGTAAAAGGAATAATTTGAGAAAAAAGAATAGTTCCAGTTGATGATTGGATTTTGTGATATATCCATGTATGGGAATCTTGAATCATTGTAAAGCTTTAGAAATTGTACAGGATTAAAATTGCTCTAATAATCTTTCCATCTACGTATGCATCTATCAATCTATCTATCTATATGTCTATCTATCTATCTACATCTGTCTATCTATCTATCTATCTATCTATCTATCTATCTATCTATCCATCTATCTGTCTCCATCTTTCTATCTTTCTATCTATCCAGAGTCCGCGAAAAGTGATTTTGACAAACAGGACATTCGGGCAGGTGGATTCAGAATTTTACCTGCCCGAATGAGATCTTATCTGCCCGGAATTTCAATTTCAACATTTTCAATCGGTTTTCCGGAGTTAATGGTGTCTTTAAATATGTTTAAAATATGAAGTTACTCAAAATTCCCTCCACTGTATTTGTAGTGTAATTCAATGAAAAAATATATATTCACACATAGTTTGCAATATAAATATTTATATAATTTGTGTAATGATGTAAAAATTCTAAAATACAGTGCAGTGAAAGTCAAAACTGATAAGGAACATCAATATTGCTGATAAGTGAACTGTTCACCTCTTTAATTTGATACACAACTGAAGCACAGCCACTGCATCATTGCAACCTTGTAGGGTCTCAAATCGTGTGTAGAAACTATTGAACTATTGAGTTCAATGGAATCATACCAGCAATTAAATAGATGAACATTGCTAATTGCAATAAGCTAGGTATTTGGCAGTCTTGATCTATAGGTTAAATTGCAATCCATTTGACTCTTGTGAGTCCAATTTGCATCATTGATGTTTGCTAATTGCCCTTGAGCTCCAACGGCCTGTACTGATTGCATTGACTGCTCAGTCATCTCAGTGACTCTCCAGCATACCTGTCGAACATTTGGGCAGGTAACCACTTTCATTTTACCGGTCAAATGCTTATTTTGCCGGTTTTGACCGGCCAACCGGCACTTTTCGCGGACTCTGTATCTGTCTATCTATCTATCTATCTATCTATCCATCTATCTATCTATCTATCTATCTGTCTATCTATCTATCTATCCATCTATCCATCTATCTATCCATCTATCTATCTATCTATCTATCTATCCATCTATCTAGTCTATCTAGTCTTAGCTATTCTTATCATAAATTACAAATATGGAATATGGGTCTAAAAACATAAATTATAGATAAGATGTCTCCAACCAAAACCATTGTAAATAGTAACACTAAAACAAGGTTTATGCCAGTATATATATATCTTTTAAGACTAAGCAAGTTGCTAGTTAATACAAAGGTTAAATGCTGGTCAAACTTTGGAGAATAACAATAGCTGTAAAGAAAAACAAAACAAGAGAAACATGTCCCAACTCTGTGTACAGCCAGTATGGGCTACAAGAAGTCATATCTCAGCTTCTAGTTCGCCTAAATCTTTTATTCAAATTGGAAATTTCTTTATTTGTTCAATATAAGACTACAAAGTTGGTGTCAATGCAGTTTGGACATATTTCTAAGAAAAAAGAAAATTTGTTAAAAAGTTGAGGGTGCTGTGCACTGCTTTTGTGCTCCTTTGTTCCTAGCTTTGGTCACTGGACAGGATTAGTGACACAATGTTACATAACATGAGTGGCTGGAGGGGAGGGGTACAATGAAGCACAGACATAGTGTCTCCAGGCCCATTCACAAAAAAACTGGACCCCTTCCAATGATGACACTTTTACCCCCTAAACAATATTTCTTTAAAATGCTAAAAATACAATTGGAGTGAGTTTTAAAATGAATTAAAAGACAGATTTATCCAATAATGTCTTGAAATGTAAAATTACACACTGAAATTTGCAGAAATTGGGTTTGCATGCCAAGTAATTTTCTTTGATAACCCTCTATATATATATATATACATATATATATATACATAGCGGTCTTATTGCCAGTCTGTCTTATATGTTTTTCATTAAAGACCAAAATAAAAGTAAGCTGACAGTACTTCATATGTTAAAATGTATATAACTGATTTTAGATTTAAACCATCAAGTTACAATTGAGAGTTTAAGATTTCTTGTCAAATGATTAGCAGGGAAGACAATTACCCTGTGACATAACATTACATAATCAAGACTTCTCCAGTGCTCCATTCAACAAAAGCCAATCTGTCTGATTCAATCACATTTAATTTTCATGCAAACAACTAAATAAAAGGGGCTGACATTTATTCATCTTCTAAGAATTTACATCACTGAGTTTAGATATTAACCATAAAGTTATAATAATTGGGAGTTTTAAAAAGATTTAATGTCAACATTTTAAAATGTTAATACACAAATGCATGTTTTTGAATATACTTAATTAATGCTTTGAAAGTCCACATAATTATATATGAAATTTATATATTTCTTATTGATAATATTTCATGAGGAGAGGTAGAAAAAGTCAAATTTAGACATTATTTTGGCAAATTTGATTGTCCAGGGCCAATATTTACTGATATATGATTATCTGAAAATCCTTAATATTTATCTAATTTTGTTAATATTGACCTATGCTGCGAATAAAAGTTTTCATATTGTTCAAAATCAGCATGATGATGATGTGAAACATGTCAGGTTTATTTTGACAAAAAAATGTCAACGACTGGTATGACATCAGAAGGAAATGGAGAGTAAATAGACATTTTAATGATTTTTTGCCTTTTTTCAATCATACATTTCGATGGAAAAAATTGCAACAACTCATGCAATGGCTGTGAATATTAGTCAATAGTGTGTCTAACTACAATAAGACCTAAAGTTAACTAACTTACCCATTACCATTTGGCTTTTCATGCAGAAATGTTGGAATATTGGCATTTTTTCGAATTTTTGGGTTTTTATAAAAATTCATAGGACCAACATTCCAACTGATTAGAGATGTTTAAAGAAGCATACGTCAGACACCTAAGTGGAAAATTTCATAGATTTAACTTCAAAATTGACTGAATCATACAAGTTTAAAATAATAGTATTTTTTCATATTTTTGGTAAATTGTCGTCTGTTCAACTTTCTCAGAGCATTTAGACCCACAAAAAACACATCTTGGGTATTTAATACATACAATATGCCAATTTCAGTGTCAAAAGTACTGCAGTTTTTTAGCTCTGTCACAGAAACAAAAAAAAAACAATTTTTCACATTTTTCAATGATTGTGAGAAAAGTATTAATATCATGGGGATTAGACCTATGAAAGGCTCAACAGGGATAAAAGATACCATATTTACCCAAAAATTATGAATATGCATGCCATAGTTTTGGCTGGACACCCAATACACAAAAAAATATTTTTTCACATTTTTCAATAATTGTGAGAAAAGTATTAATCTCATGTGGATTAAACCCCTAAAAGGCACAACTAGGATAAAAGATGTAATAATGTCCCAAAAATAAAAAGTATACATTCCATAGTTTTGGCATTACTCCCAATACACAAGTGGGACGCCCGTTATCCGGACGCCCGCCCGCCCGTCCGCCCGCCCGCCCGCCGGACGGACAAATTTTCCCAAAGTAACTACAATACCCGTCGGCAATGTATACATTGCCGAGGTTAAAAATGCAGACTACACTAATGGCTAGTTCTCACGGAGACGTAACAGAGGGTTCTTGTCGCGTCGCTTCTTGCTTTTCCAGGAAAGAGGGAGGTTTTTAAACTACATTCAACAATTCGGCGACGCTATTTTCGTCTACGGCGCTTCTTAAACTTCCTCGCCAAAAGTTCCTAGAAATCACGTGACCTTATGGTGAAGCAAGAACTTGCTTCACGAAAGATTCAACCGGTTGAATCTTTGCGAAGGAAGAAACCACGATGCAAGAGACCAGAAAGCCCCCCAAAATGATTGGGCGAAGTTAGAGACAGCTTGGGCGAAGTTAGAGACAGGTTGGGCGAAGTTAGAGGCAGGTTGGGCGAGGCTACTTATCATTGAGTCAATGGAACTTCGGCGAAAAAAGAGCACAACTCGCCGACACAAACAGGCTGTTGAAACGCCGAAACAGCTACTTGCTTCACCGTAAAATGTATTTGCTTGGGCGTAATTGAAGATTAGGATGAAGTAAGAGGATGCTAGGGCGATGCAACAGCATGCTAGGGCGAAGAAAGAGACTCCTTGGGCGAATCTAGTTTAACATTGAAGCAATGGAACTGCGTCGAGGCTCCTGACAACTCGCCGACACAAGTCTCTTCTTGCCTCGTCCGTAATTACGAGCGATTCGGCGTAAAAAACGAGTGCCTCGTCGTAATAGGAACCATCAACGACGATTTATAAGCTCTAATTGATTATATAATTGTCCAAAAATGGCTTGAAACGCCGAAAGTAGGCGAAACTTGAGTTCCTGGCACCTCTACAACTTCGCCGTCACTTAACCACTCTCGTGAGAACTAAGCATAACCTGTCACGTGACTTCTAGGAACTTTTGGCGAGGCAGTTTAAGAAGCGCCGTAGACGAAAATATCGTCGCCGAATTGTTGAATGTAGTTTAAAAACCTCCCTCTTTCCTGGAAAAGCAAGAAGCACCGCAACAGGAACCCTCTGTTATGTCTCCATGAGAACTAGGCATAAGAATTGTTATTGTTGAATCCAGCCCAGGTTGGGTTCTTCCTATACGCTGGTGAATGCAGACATCCTTCCTGTTCGGTGTAATTCTCTGGTGAAAACTGAAAAGATGGCCCCGCATTTTGGACGACTATAGCATCTTCCTGACTTCTTCTCACAAATCAATGAGTACATTGCTTTCACATATAGGGCAGAGCGGTGTACCATGACCCTCGGTGCACCATGAGCCATGGCCCCTGCAAAACAAACGGCGTGATAACACTACTCGATGGGTGGTTGTTGTTGTTGACCAAGCCAAAGAGTCAGATTTAATGAATATGCTTGTTGAATGTTTGATTGTTTGGGTTAGCTATTAATTATGTTCTCAAAAGTGCAGTTCAACAGAGAAGTGTGTTGTTGATTAGAATCATACAGATTGGGGGATTATAACGTGTTATTATCGTTTTCATAGCTATGTGTTTTTCAAGTTTGCAATTTGCTTCATTCCAAAACAGTGATGTCAGAGATTAAGTTGGATAATTAAGTTTATTACAAGCACAGATTTCAGGAAACTGACAAAGTGCATTGACACATGGATGATGTATGTTTCACTTGTTTAGCTTGCCTTGGCTGAATGATGCTTCAATAAACTGTAACTGAATCAAACAGACTACTTAGCCTCAAAGGAGAGTTGCAATTACTGACAACAAAAGTCGTTTGAAATTGTGATGACTGGTGTCTTGTGAAAAACAGCAACTCATTTTGTTTGGAAAACAATGAAACTCTTTTGGTGAGGTGCAACACTCAGCTTAGACCTGCGTTGTTTGTTGTGGTTGTACACATATAGTAACATTCCCTGGCAGTTTTAAATTCCTTTGTCATTAACTGTGATGTCAAACTCTGAACTGATATGTCACAGATTGAAGATTAGACCAATCACATTGACAGATACCCGATGATGTCACGGTTTAACTGCAAAACGAAGTTTTCGAAAAAACACATAGCTATGAAAACGATAATAACAACCAGATTATTCTTATCTGTTGGTCACAGGATTTCATTTCATTCGCAAACAAACCAGATAATATGTCATCTGGTTGGCTTCCCCACAGACAAAATTAGCCCTACCCCCTTATCGTAGTGCCGGCACGCTTAGTCGCTTACCCATAATACCTATTGTAATCCCTAAAGGGAGACAGACCTATTGGCAATGTTGCGTTTGGGAAGGCTCTCTCTGTCCCTTGTCTCAGTTTGTTGGCATTGGCATGAAAATTAAAGTTGAACCCAAATAATTTAATGCAATATTCAACATTAGAATTACAAACTGAAAAACAATTTCAACAAACAAGACCAGGGCACAATTTTATAAAGATACTCTTTATCATGTTCATTAAATGAATTTTTTATAATGGATTTAGCTGACCTTGAGGCGGTTGCATTCTCCTTACTTCTCACATCAGCCAAGACAGCTCTGAAAAATAAACTAATAAAGGAAGCCTAATAAATGACAGCTCTTGGCATCCTCGCATGGCAGGACTCACTCACATAGAAACACAATGGTTCCTGGAATCCATTTCATGCATTGCAATGGAATTTGGGGATTTCGTGAGAGTAACATAGCTCAAATCCTGCAATCTTATTGGTCCATGCACAGGAATTGTGTCTTTTCTCTATTATATATGCTCGTGTGAAAGGTCATGGTTTTGCTTGGTACCAGAATTTTTCTGATTTTATTTCTGATGACCTTTCACGCAATCTATTATCGCTCATTATTTTCTATGTGTCGCTTACACTCGCCCAGCTCACAGATTATACAAAATACTGAAGTTTTCTAATCCTTTAATTGTCAGCTTTTTTTCCGCGTGATTCAAGTAATTATTATAAATACAAATATTACATCAATAGATTTCTACAAAGAAACTCATTGAAACAACAAACAGGCGACAATGAAACACTCAGCCATTAATTTTAAATGTGCTTTGATCTTAAACTGCTAATTATGTTTATCAAGCCAGAGGAGAGTTAGTCTTTTTGTTACAGCTTCGCAAAACAGTATATGGGAGACTGGCGTAAGTTGTGCCATTTTTTGCATTAGGCTGATTTTCTGAAAAACCAAAGCATAATCATGTAATCTGAAAATCAGACATAAAAATAGAATACATTTGCCAGAATCGACCAAAGTTTCAAGGCAGTCCATCCATGGGGTAGATCATGGTAGGCGTTTGAAAAAAGAAGGTCAAGTGGAACAACTTGCCCCGGTGCCGGGGTAAGTTGTGCCGTGCGACGGTGTAAGTTGTGCAGCTTAATTTATTAAAAAAAATCTTGTATTTCACCTGTTTCTTCAGATAAATCATTTGTATTATTTTTTTAACTTATGTCTGACATGTTACATGAAACTAATAAAACATTTATGTACTATTTTATGCAAAAATTAAAAATGCTGCTGAACTAGAATTATTTATTGTTTAGAGGGTGGTATAACACTTCTAACACATGTTCTTTTCAGTGTGAGTTATTTCACAACATGTTTAGGCCTTGTGTCAAATGAAGACAAAAAAAGATGTGTAAAATATCAAATCCTATTTCATACCACTGGCTCAACTCACCTTGATCAAAACGGCACAACTTACCCCAAATTGATTTTCTGGATAATGGTTGTTGTCAAAAATAAACAAACAATGTGAGATGGAATCTAACAACACAGACTTCTAGATTTATCTCCTGACTACATTCTACCACCGGGGCATAATCTTATAACCAATACCAAATAACTGAGAAACAAGAATGTCAGTCCTCGGCACTTCAAGTTTTCAGCAGCAAAATTGAATTTAAGAGTGTAGCTTTTCCATGTTTTCATACCATTATATTTGGTAGTTTTTTCTTGGTGCCTAATGATGTAGACAAAGTGGGTATATATGGGTTACATTGCTTTCTTTACCCAATTCTTCATTTCACCCCAACAGGGGGCAGCACAACTTACCCCGTGGCATAACTTACCCCGGTCTTCTCTATGATGTGATCAGGGTAGGCTAGCAGAAGATTACACCAGTACAGAAGTGAGGATGGCTCTTGGCGTTTATAGATCTTTGCAGATTAGCGGTCCGAACTGTTTCAAAATTAACTTTCAACTTGAACTTTTGATGTCACTGGCGTGGGTGACTTCCCTATATTCAGAAGGTCCAATGTTCAGAAGGTCCATTGGTCAGAAGGTCCAATGTTCAGAAGGTCCATTGGTCAGAAGGTCCGTTGTTCAGAAGGTCCAATGTTCAGAATTTTTGTCATTTTTTCACAGACAGTTCTTCTGGAAATTTACCTTGAACTTTGTTGTGAATGTTGGGGTAATTGCCAATTGGTTGATTGCCGCTGTATATTTAAATGGATGACAATTATTAAGATATTCCAAAATCTTAATTGCGCTCTGATTGCTGCCCAAATTTTGTGCCTGAATTTGGGCAAGAATATGGAAACAGGTCACGACTTCCCCTCCCCCCTTGACCCTCTGAAAGTCAATAAATGTAAATAGATTATATACCTGGAAGATCCAGGAAGTTGGCTACCTGAATTATTATATCTATGTCTGTTGTCTATGAGGAGTGGTCAAAGATTTCTTTGCTGAAATTGCCAAATGCCTAGGGCATGTGAATTTCATTGGACTTATGAAATATAATTATGTTGTTTAGATATATATGTGTGATCTGCTTTCTAAAACTTGGGCCTTCGATGCAATTTTTCTGTCTCTATCCATAGGGGCAATTTATTACCTGAAGCTGGTTACTTGGGAGTTACCTGGCAGCTACCTGAAATGTGAAGCAAGTTACCCAAAGCTGGTTACCTGACAGTTACCTGGCAGCTGCTTGAAACTTTGGGAAGATAGTTACTTGAACTGGCTACCTGGCAGTAACCTTGCAGCTAATTGAAACTCTTCCCATTTCTGGCTGGTGACGGGGCCGGAATCCAACCTTCCGCAAAGCTGCAGAGCTTGGCTGGTGATGGGGCCAACTCAGTGAAAGTTAGCTAAGTACTTGAACTGGTACCTGGCAGCTACCTGGCAGCTACTTGAAACTTTGGGAAGATAGCTACTTGAACTGGCTACCTGGCAGTTACTTGGCAGCTACTTGATACTCTTCCCATTTCTGGCTGGTGACGG
This sequence comes from Platynereis dumerilii, assembly GCA_026936325.1. NCBI lineage: Eukaryota > Metazoa > Annelida > Polychaeta > Phyllodocida > Nereididae > Platynereis > Platynereis dumerilii. The sequence goes on along the minus strand of JAPTHN010000012.1, from coordinate 10,506,974 downwards.
GGCCGGAATCCAACCTTCCGAAAAGCTGCAGAGCTTGGCTGGTGACGGGGCCAACTCAGTGAAAGTTAGCTAAGTACTTGAACTGGTACCTGGCAGTTACCTGGCAGCTATTTGAAACTTTGGGAAGATAGCTACTTGAACTGGTACCCGGCAGTTACCTGGCAGCTACTTGAAACTATGGGAAGTTAACTACCTGAACCGGTACCTGGCAGTTACCTGGCAGCTACTTGAAACTCTTCTCATTTCTGGCGGGTGACGGGGCCGGAATCCAACCTTCCGAAAAGCTGTAGAGTTTGGCCGGTGACGGGGCCAACTCAGTGAAAGTTAGCTCAGTACTTGAACTGGTACCTGGCAGTTACCTGGCAGCTACTTGAAACTCAGTGGAAGATAGCTACTTAAACTGGCTACCTGGCAGTTACCTGGCAGTTACCTGGCAGTTACCTGGCAGTTACCTGGCAGTTACCTGGCAGTTACCTGGCAGTTACCTGGCAGTTACCTGGCAGTTACCTGGCAGTTACCTGGCAGTTACCTGGCAGTTACCTGGCAGTTACCTGGCAGTTACCTGGCAGTCACCTGGCAGTCACCTGGCAGTCACCTGGCAGTCACCTGGCAGTCACCTGGCAGTCACCTGGCAGCTACTTGAATATCTTCCCATTTCTAGATAGCCCTGAACCCCAGGGGACAGGGGTTATGAATCCTCCCATTGGATAGGCCTAACCATGAGATTTGACAGACACACTCAGAGAGAATTGAATATTCTTCTTTGTATTGGTAGTAGGGGTAAAATAAAGCATACTGCTGAAAGTTGTCACTGAGTTGGCCCCATCACCAGCAAAGCTCTGCAGTTTTTCGTAGGGTTGAAATCAAAGCAAATTTACTCAGATGTCTTTGCCGTGGCCAGCCTTGTCTTTACCGTGTCACAGTATATTTGCATTGATTTGACCACGGTAAAGACATATTTTTGCCACGGAAAAGACATGTTATGCAGCATTTCTTCCAGAGAAAGTGGACTACATCATTCAGAGTACCACAACTACCTCTGGAACAGCCTCCTAAACCAATGGTGTCATTTACATCCTCATACCTTTTGAACTCCCTCTGCTGTTGAGGGTTCGGTAAAGACGAAGTTTAGTTACGACAAAGTCAAGTTAAAACCTATTTCATCATCTGACTAACTGATGGCAGATCTGGCATTCCCAATGATGTGGTAAAAAAGTAGTTATGTCCTGGTTCTTCAAACTCTAGTGACATCTGGAGACATCATGCTGTATTAACTTACTTTGGTGGCAACTTAAACTCCTTGGTCACGGTAAAGACGGTGGTAATTTCAAAATTGGGACACACCTTCAACACGTCGTGAGATATGGATAAATTAGTTAAATTTCAGAAAAAACACTTCTGGGTAGTTAATGTAACAAATATCTAGAAATAGACACTTTGCATGTCACATTTTATGCAGTAATTATCAATTTGCATAAGTTTGAAATTAAAATGTTGAGTTGCGGACATGCCACGGTAAGGACATTTGGATTACTTGTTGCGTGATATAGCATGTTCAGCATGGCCACACCCACGTAAATTTTTGTTTTCTTCTAGGAAAAATGTTATTCTAAATATTTGGCCAAAAATCAATTTCAGTCCTACAAAGGCAGACACACACGAATGCAGGACATCAAATTGCGCGTTTTCGCGAAAATGACCCATATATAAGTTTGCAGCAAACAAAATATACTACTTACTATTAGCAGATAGTTCTGTTCTACATCTGAGATGCAAACTACAAAAATGAAACATGACAGCTCCATGTAGGTTTATGTTTGTTATTTTGTGAAATGCATCAGTCCATTTTGTCATGATAGGCTTTTACATAAAAAATAATCTTAGGGAAAAAGAAAAGATACAATTAAAAACAAAAGAAGTTAGAAAACTTTAAAAGTAAAGATCACAGAAAAAATATATTGAGAATGAAATGATGTGTGTGTAATGAAAGGTAAAATTGATAAACGGACTCAAATCAGAGTCACAGTTTTGTTTGTTTGTTTTGTTTGTTTGTTTTGTTTGTTTGTGTTTTATGCCTCTGCAGCACCTTACTGGGCTATATCGAGGCAGGCGATCGCTGTATGATGATGAGATGAGAAGACAGGGAGTCTGGTACATACCCTATTAATTCAGGGATTACCAGGGTCTTTCAGTTGCCCCAGCATAGAATAATGCATCCTCGGGACCTTGGCTTGCGAGGGTGAGAATAATGGATACAACCAGCCTCCATTTAATGTCCCATGGGCTCGGACTAAAGTGAGTTCCCGGGGTGAGATTTGAACCCACGCCCTCAAAGCCAGTTGACAAGTGCACTTACCAATTAGGCCACGGGGGAACTCAGTCACAGTTAATATCCTCTGTGTGAGTAACATTTTTGTGGACTTATCTCATCATTAAATCTACCTGTTCACAAATGAAATGTTAAGATGGTTTCAATGTGAGTTAGGCCTAGTGGGCCTACAGAAAATGAGAAGTTGGCCTGCCTTACATTTATTGCCTGGATGATCGCATTACCATGGTTAGGTCACTTGCATGGCCGAGTGGTTGCTGTCACTTGCATTGTGGCTCCCTTGCAGGCAGTGGCTCAACTGTTCCATGGGGCCATCCTGACTCAAATTGGGAATATGTCAAGATGTGTGGAGCAAATCTAGGGCTGCCCTAAGGACCCCACCAAAGGGGGCCAACACCCACACCCAACAATAAAAAAAATAAAAAAAAATAAAAAAGGGTTGCTCAATTCTGAACATTGGACCTTCTGAACATTGGACCTTCTGAACAATGGACCTTCTGACCATTGAACCTTCTGACCATTGGACCTTCTGAACATTGAACCTTCTGAACATAGGGCTGTAACCACTGGCGTGAAAAGGTTTTAACGATTTGTTTGTGTCAGTTCATGGTTTAATTAATAGAATAGGTGCATATCATATGTTGCAGCATAGGTGTCATCAATAAACAAACAAATTAAATGACTTAGGTACTCATCCAATAAGCAGATTAGGAGACCAACAGTTAACTGTGAATGACGTGGCAAAGCCAGTTTGCAAATTGAAAATAAGATAATTAATTTTTCCAATGGACTGCCAATCTGCAAGAGCTCTTATCATTGCTCTGGCAGTGTCTGCAGACTTTCATAAAAAAGGCAAATTATAGGTGGAAAGCTGTTGGTACGTTAATAATAGTCCGGCAGTAAAATGAATTTTTGGGCCTACCCAAAAGTTCCGGTTAAAGTTTTTTTCTCTCTTGCTCCTGTATCTATATGGTCCAAAGGAAAATTTACAGGGGGGGGGGTGTGAAACTCTCACCCTTGAGCATTCCGAGAAATCCAAGATGGCGTCCAAATGACCGCCGCACCTGAAATTGGTCATAACTTGGCGCCTAATTCAGCTGGGGTGATAAATAAATATCAAAATACTCATAGGATTGCAATTTCTAGCTAAAATGGCCTAAAATAGGCATTAGAACTGTAAAATTAGCGTTGTGAATCAAGATTAGACAGTTGTGACCTGCTTCACCAAAATGGATTTAAAGAATAAACGAAGCAACTATTACGGTGGCTTCCTCTGAATCTACTTGAAAGGTGCTTTCAAATGATGGGTCATATCTGGGCACATCGCAATTGCATCTAAAGAAATAACATGTCAAACATGCAAATTGTGAAGCTACGGACACCGAAAAAATGACTTCAAGCCATCAACACCAGAATATGTTAAACAAACAAAGGTTTGCTGATTTTTTTCTGTTGTATATGGACTGAAATGCTTCAAGATAATGCCTTTGAAATAGTTACATATATCAACAAAGAGTTATATCTGATATATCTGGGAAATCCACATTGCCTATTCCGGACCAACAGTAATGTCTTGATGCGGATAAAAAAAACTCTCCCACTTTGAAAGTCAATTGCAAATGTGATTCACATTGAACATAACATAATGGAAACATTGATTTGATTCACAAGACAGATTTGTGAATAAACGGTTTAAATGTGCTTTTGAGTTTGTATAGTTTTATCTGGGGGGCATTCAACTCTGGGGTAATCCTCTATCGGTGACATTTTGTATTAGAGTGACCTTGCACCAATCTAAAATTGCTTTTTTGTATCTTGCCTTATTGTGGCCTTTTTACAGCTGCTTGCAGCCTGTATTGCACAAGGCATTTTTGGTAAGGTTCTGACCATACAGGAGGTCGCACTATTTCACCTATCACATTGAAACTTAGTATACAGTCTCAATATAATTTTATCTTGCTTCCATCAACTTTTGGTAAACTTCTTGACATTAAATTTTTTATTTACGAAGCTAAAATGCTCGTTTTTGGCGGGAATTTCAAATGACCAGCTGCAGTGAAACCAGCAACAACAGCAGCAGTCAGATCCAGTGTCTACAGATTCAATGAAGGAATGAAGGAAGGGATGAAGGAAGGGATGAAGGAAGGAAGGAAGGAAGGCATGATAGATAGATAGATAGATAGATAGATAGAAACACAGATAGACACATAGATACACACATAGATAGACACATAGATAGATACTTAGATAGATACTTAGGTAGATACTTAGATAGACACATAGATAGACACATAGATAGACACATACATAGACATATAGATTAGGGTGGGCTGAAAAAAACTTTTTTTGGAATTTCAATATGCCAGTGGTATAGAAAGTTGGCTATGGCCAAAAAATGAAAATTTGTGCAAAAAAAATTTTGTGGCATGCGACGTGTGCCGGGCCACTCCGGCTTTTATGAAAATGCAAGTTTTCATCCATTTCGCAAGCCTTTTTAGACCATTTTTTGGCCTGAGTCAGCTTCCTTGGTTTCAGAAGGCTCAATGGCATACTGAAATTTTCTTTGAAGGCCATTTTGGGATATGAAATGCCATAAACAGGTCCCTGATATTTAAGATATAGCCATTTCTGGGTAATTGTTGGGGAACAGAATTTGGCTTTTTTTTGCTAAAAATTGTCCGAAAAAATTAAAAATATCGGAATTGACTGCACAAAAAATGATTCCAAGTGAATTGTAATTACCCCGTGTCCTCCCTAATGCCCTAAAAAACACTTCCAGCGCATTACCTGCCTCAATTTGTGGTTTCAGTTTCCAGAATTGGGGCAATTCCGTAAAGTCAGATTTACAGATTTGACACTTTAGCAGCTTGTGGAGCCCTACAATTACACCTCAGTTATTTTATTGTTAAATAGGGATGAGGCCAGGTAATAGGGGTATCAGACAAGCCATCAACCAAAGCTCCAAGTGCAATAGGAGCTGAGCTACATGGCGAAATGTCATCGTGTCGAACGTACAGTGTGTGAGTACGTCTGACAAGATGACATTTCGCCTTGTAGCTCAGCTCCTATTGCACTTGGAGCTTTGGTTGATGGCTTGTCTGATGCCCCTATTACCTGGCCTCATCCCTATTTAACAATGAAATAACTGAGGTGTAATGGTAGGGCTCCACAAGCTGCTAAAGTGTCAAATCTGTAAATCTGACTTTGCGGAATTGCCCCTATTCTGGAAACTGAAACCACAAATTGAGGCAGGTAATGATCTGGAAGTGTTTTTTAGGGCATTAGGGAGGACACAGGGTAATTAAAATTCACTTGGAATCATTTTTTGTGCAGTCAATTCCGATATTTTTAATTTTTTCGGGCAATTTTTAGCAAAAAAAAGCCAAATTCTGTTCCCCAACATTTACCCAGAAATGGCTATATCTTAAATATCAGGGACCTGTTTATGGCATTTCATATCCCAAAATGGCCTTCAAAGAAAATTTCAGTATGCCATTGAGCCTTCTGAAACCAAGGAAGCTGACTCAGGCCAAAAAATGGTCTAAAAAGGCTTGCGAAATGGATGAAAATTTGCATTTTCATAAAAGCCGGAGTGGCCCGGCACACGTCGCATGCCACAAAATTTTTTTTGCACAAATTTTCATTTTTTGGCCATAGCCAACTTTCTATACCACTGGCATATTGAAATTCCAAAAAAAGTTTTTTTCAGCCCACCCTAATATAGATAGACACATAGATATATACTAAGACTATCTACAAGCAGCTGTTAAAGTGCTTGCACGTTATGTTTCTATATTTATGTGAAAAAAAAACTTTCTGAAGTCTCAAGATTTGGTAGAAGTCATAATTAGTGAAGCATTTAACACATCAGCATTGCAAATAGGGGAATGGCTTGGGAACAAGTGGAGAGCAAAAACGTACCTTGCTTTAAAAAAAAAGAAAGAAGTGGATCTCTCTACCTTAGTGCTTCTACTAAGTACTACTCAGAGAGAGCTCCCATAATTAAACTGGGAACTTCATGTCAGAAAAGTGAGGTGGACCCTGAAATATCCAAGAAATTTTATTATGATTCGACATGTATGGAGAATCGTTTTGAACTCTTTGATATTATTAAGAATTTACCATATATGGTAAATTCTTATTGATTTTGCTAATATTCCTATTATTATAATATCTGGAAAAGCTGCTTCGATTTTCCTGATTATTTTTGTGAAGGTACCTCTATACTTGTTTACTACTGTATTCTGGTCCTGAGTTTCATTTTTTAGGGCTATAGGACCTTTTCAGTGTGAATCATATATTTTAAAGCACTATATCTCAATAAATATATAAACTAGTGTAATTTGCTTTTGTTTTGGTCCATAAATTGTTATAAAAAAAAATCCATGTTGGTTTTGCATTGAAATTCGGTTTTTCAAAAAACCATTTTGAATATAAAAAACCAATTTTGCCCCGACATTTTTTAGAGTGTAGGTAATGCAAACGTAAAACAAACTACCCCAAATGTATACCTACTAAGCCCATTCTGACCTTTCAATTTTGACCTTTACCTCATTTTTCAAGATCATACGACCCGTTTAAGTTTGAATTCACAAGATTTTCAAAAATTCCAACAGTTTTTTTCAGCATATCGGGTTCATATTATGGATTCTATTAGCCGGCAGCTGGATTGTTTGAACCTCAAAATCGTAATTTATTTATCTCTTCATGCTGATTTTTAAAAAAATCCAAATAATGCATACCGTGCGACTTGAAAATTTTGCCAATTTTTGCCCTTTTTGAGACGTAAATATTGATGCTACATAGTTCAAATAATTAAATGACCCCCTCCCAATATCACATACTGGCAATTTGGAAAAAATATTGGTTTTTACCTTGGAAGGTACTTTCAAGGTAAAAATCAAGGTGAAACATTTGACAAAATTGGATATTTGAAATATTCAATTTTTGTTAACTAGAAAATAATTGAGAGATTTATACAATCTCTTCAGGGTTTAGTCCTACAATACCCTAGAGGAATAATGTAAAGTTTTAAGTTCCTCAGATTGACCTGCATTGCACAATAAAGGTCACAAGGTCAAAAATGACTTCAAAATTGTTTCATCATGATTTTACACTTTTAAAACATTTTTTTGACAAAGAAAGCAGTCTTCAAAAAATGTAATACTCCTCAGACATGTAATCCTAACACATTTACAGTAGTGTGTGCAATTACAAGTCTCTTCTGTAAATCGTTTGCCTTTGAGATCAAAATAATGTTCAAAATTTGACTTTTAAAGAGTCAATTTTTCGGTGAAATTTGAAAATTTTATCATTGTTTCAATTGGCTATAAGTTATGGGAATGGTGAAAGCAATTTTGGAAACCTTAGATAATCTGCTTTACTTTATTTAATGTGCATTTTCATGTAGCTTCAAGAGGTGAAAAGATCGGTCAACCCTTATAAATTCATCTTTCCATTATTTTACCAAATGGTGGCCTGAGCAAAAAGAAGTGTACCGTAATATGGGGTGAATTGGGACACTGGGGTGAATCGGGACAGAACAGAGAATCTTTTTATTTAATGAAAAATACAAATTTCTACTAGCCTTAGGAATTAGATTGTTGGCACTCTAATAGTACACATACCAGCGCATATTGTGATAGAATTTTGTATTTCTACACTCTAAAAAATGTCGGGACAAAATTGGTTTTTTAGATTCAAAATGTTTTTTTGAAAAACCAAATTTCAATGCAAAACCAACATTGATTTAAAAAAAATCCATGTTGGTTTTTCACATTGAAATTTGATTGTTCAAAAAACCATTTTTAATCTAAAAAACCAATTTTGTCTGAAATTTTGCATTTCTAACTGCAGGGAGTGATGAGCAGCAGCACCCTAAACTTGGCGCTTCAGGATTGATATTTTACAAGCTGGTAAAAAGTTTGCTTGTCTCATTAAAAGTATAAATACTAGAACCACCAAACTTGCTGCAATAAAAAAATCATTCTATTATGGTTTTAAAGGCCAACAATTAAAGACTGGAAGTGGGATTTTGTATGTTTGGTCCTGGATTCAGATTAGGTTCAATGACAAAGTTTCGGGATTAACCAAAATAACCCAACTAATTTTCATTTGAGTGTACTGACGTGGCTTTTTGATGAATATTATTGAACTTGGCATCATTTATTGTGGATTTAGTCCAGAATTATCAATTACGAGAAATAATTGAAGAAAACTACATTTTTAATAGATTTCTTTCATTTATCACATTTTTTAAAATCTGCATATTATCAATGAAATTGATTTCAGATTCTCGTCCAAATGAATTGTTTGCAGGTTGGACATGTTTTCTAATGTTTATTCATAAGTAGCAATCACTCAGAGAAGGTAGGGAGTATTAATTCTGGAAATAATGGAGTGTCCCGGATTCACCCCCAATAGGGTGTGGCTGTTGCCCATCAAATCGGAAAATTTTAGAGGACCCCCCTGTACCATTTTTTGGTATTGTGGTTTGATCTGAGGGACATTCCTGAGAAATTTCAAGAAAATTGAAAAACGTTTAACTTGAGCACAATGCAGTTGAAGTTTTGTCTCGTTTTATTAAAACCCAAAGTCGCGGTTTCCCGGAACTTCGTCAATATTCATTAAACAGCAATATAATATGTTCAGTTGGACAGGGCTCAGTAAGACCTTCATTTTGAGTACCCACTTCAATGGTATCAGATAATTTTAAGCAGTGTATCATTTCATATTTTGACTGCAGTTTTCGTAATTTGTGTGATTAGTTCTGATTACCTTCATATTAAATGTCCACTGGCCTTAGTCAACCATCATATTTAATGAAGCAATGACAAGGTCATGATTGACTTTAAATGAAAAAGTTAGTGTCTGTTTAATATTGACAAGGCTATACATTTATATATGGGAACATGTGTGTGGTTAATTCATACAGACAATGTATGCTGCAAACTATGGTTGGTGGCTGATGAGTTGAACATTTCAGTTCCAGGCATACTGCATGTTAAATATGTCTATTAGCCAATTGTCAATTATTACCAATTCTATTTGGTCAAAGGAAAGTACAAATTAATTATAACTTGGTCAAATTATGTAAAAATAGTTTATAAATATTGATACCAGCTAACCATTTTGACTCATTCTTCACAAAAAAAAAAAACTTTTTCAAGTGAACTGAAGCTAAGATTCGAAATCAGCACTAACTGAGGTTGGCTAGGTGAAATTGATAAATAAGGATGATCAAGCAATACTTCTGCTAATGTAAATAATTGTGAATTCAGTTGTTTGGTCACCTGAGTAAAGACACAAATATTTGCAAATGTATGTGCTGTCTTAATTATCTCTTTTATACCATAACATTGTCACTTGTGGCCATTTATCACAGTTCCTTGAAACACAGCATTAGACTTCAGTAACCTGATTTATGAAGTTTAAAAATAATGATTTATGGAGGAGAAACGTGTTTCAAATGTCACACCTTGTCATGATTATTGTATCCAAAAAATGAGACAAGAGCGAAAATCATAAATCTTCGTAATAAGCACCACATTCAGCATGTGTCATTAATTCATTATTCAACTCAAATTTTAAAAATGTGGCTAGCTTTATAGACAACTTTTTATGCTCATAGAGTCAAACATTTCATTTTTATTAGACATTGTGTGCTTGACAGGGTGCTAGATCATAATGAGTTGATTGAGAAAGGATTTTCCCTGAACTCATGATGACATACAACTTCTTACAAATTGTTAGACGCATTACATATGGACTACTAAGGTCTGACCCACCTGGTGCCAACTTAATGATTTAATTTTTTTTTCAGCTTTGATTAGGTTTATTTATCTTTTTTATGTTCACATAGGCCTATTGCCACTCTGTATGAATAAAGATACTGGGATGGATAGGCATAGGCCGATTTCAGGCACTCTCAATTATTTCCCAAACAAACCTGCAATTACAGATTTGTTTCGCCGTGTAATATTTTCTGAGACCATTGAAGTTGGTATTCAAAATGAAGCTCTAACTGAGGCCAGTTCAACCATACAGGTTACATTATTGTATCATTCATATTGACAAAGTTATACAATACCGCGATTAGCGCTTTTAAAGATTAATTAAGAATTTTCAACTGCATTGTGCTCAAGTTAAGCATTTTCCGATTTCCATGAAACTTTCCACAAATGTTATCTGGACCAAGACACAGTACCAAAAAAAGGTACAGTGGGATCTGACAACCTTGGGGCACCAGCCACACCCTAACCCCCAAGTATGGGGTGAATTGGAACAAAGCATGGGGTAAATTGGGACAGTGGTTTTCTGGGCCTTGAGCATTGGGAATATGAGATATCATATCAAGCTCCAGGGGGTCCTAAGACCTTGTGCTCAGACACAATTTGACACCAAATTTTGATTTCTAGATTGATTTTTGTCCATGCTATGACAGAAAAACTGACAATTCTGTCCCAATTCACCCCATATTACGGTATTTTGCAGTGAAGAAATATGCATTTTTCAATGTGCCTCATTATTATGCCCTCATATATATCTTAAGTAGGGGGAGACCGGGGCTGGTTGTCACAGGGGCAGGTTGTCACAGTGCGTAAAACTTAAACATGCTACTATTTCTGTATAAAGCATGCAGGAGCACTGCCATTCGGTATGAATGGCAAAAGGGGAGTGACTTAAACCTATCTGGTGAATATATACCTATATCATTCGAAATCTTGATGTCCTATTGGACATTTTTTAAAATTCAGAATTCGGGGCAGGTTGTCACATTTTCGGGGCAGGTTGTCACACTCTCTGGGCAGGTTGTCACACTTTTGGTTATGAGCTCGAATGCAGGAAGTGGAACTCTGTACGGCAGATCTTGACCAAGAAAAGTTATTTTGGACATATGAGGAATCCTTTACTTGCCCAGTGAAGACCTTAACAAACATGCTACTGTGTACAAGGGTGCTACAAAGGAAGGCTTACCAATCAGCAGGAAAGCATTCTGATCTGGAGTAGGATTTTTACGATTTTTTTTGAAAATTTTACATGTAAATTTGAAATTGATTTATTTAAACACAATGCAATATCTGCATACGTCTTTGGTCATCAATAGCACATATAAAGCACAAATTTATATTTGTGTTAGTTTTTTTGGTTTAAAAGCCTGGTCCTAATAGATAACAACCAGCTCCAAAAAGTGTGACAACCTGCCCCGCCTTTTTGTGACAACCTGCCCCGATTGGCGAAAATTCCAAAAACGGGTGACCAAGGCCGATGTTATCAAAATTTGCACTATTTGTTCTAATGATGATTTAAAGAAATGTTTACATGGTAAGTGTATTAACTGTACCTTTTTCAACAACTATTTGATAAACCGTTACCGTTACCGTCGACTTGATATAGCGCACTTTTATGCAGGTACTGCCAAAGGCGCTTTACATCAGCAGAAGCATCTTCTAAAAAGTAAAGGCTTGAGTTTTGCCTTAAATTCTTCAAGTGTCTTTGAGTTTTTAATATTTCCAGGGAGCTAGCATTGCATGCAAGTTGAAGGTAAAAAATTACTTTTTGTGATAGGAAATTTTTAACAGACCGTGTGCCTACCAGACTCCCTTCCAGGGGTCAAGACTTTTCAAAAAGACTCCAGTGGGTTATAAAAGCAATAAACAATGATTGGTTGAGCTGTGTAACTCCATAGTTTAGTGCAATAAAAAGTGTGACAACCTGCCCCTGTGACAACCAGCCCCAGTCTCCCCTACATTATTTAAAATGTCTATGACTATAAAAAACAGTATGCGGGTTGATAAAAGAAAGTCAGACATTCAATATGGTGGTTGTGGTTGAAAACTGCTATGGTAATGGCATGGTTTCATCACGTGACATCATGGTCGCAAATCCTACTCCGACAACAACAGCTGCTTTTGCCCAGCTGATAACATCTTCAACCTGAAAAACACAATTATGTGATCAGCTAGTTAAGTTTTAAAGCAATTTAATGAAGTACAAAAACCTGAAATTACAGGACATTCATGAAAACAATCAAGAGAAAATTCAGGTCATTCCACATTTACGGTCACTCCAAAAATCAGACGCACCATCTCAGCACATCTTAGGTCCCTATGGCTGATTTTGTCAGTTTGTTGCTATAATCGTTTGACCATGATCTATACATCAGTCTACTTTATAATATCGAAGTGACCGATTTTTACAATCCTGTAGAGTTGGCCGGGGCAAGAAGCCTGGGTTAGGTGAGAGCCTCCCCCCCCAGGGTTATATCTAAACTTACATTTTTGGTGCTTTTTCTTATTGATAGGATTGAAGCTAGACTGCTAGAGGCTTTTTAGGTGACTTCACAAATTTTCAGGGCAAACAGCACCAAACTATAAAAGTAATTAACGAAACAAAAAAAGGTGCATGGTTTTTGTAACTTTGATTAATTCTTTGAAAGTGGTTGTCAGAAATAACTTTGTAAATGTTTGAAAGTATAATGGATATCTGCATTGCTTCACTTTATGACCATTATATAAATATGATTTGGATCATATTTTTTTCATTTTAGCTCAAAATATAGAGGTCAAATTAAAATATGTGAGTTTGGGGCTAGAGGCCCCACAATGGTATGGGGCAAGAGGCCCCCCTTCACTGAGGCCTGGAAGCTGCTTCAGGAACCATTTCAAAGTGTGTACTTTACCTTAAATCTTGATAGATAGCTAATTGAAATAGAAAAAATTTAGCCGAAATTAAAACAGGGCAAAAAATAAAAAATAAAAGTATGAACAGAAAAATTCTGAAATTCAGAAAAAGTGAAAAGAATGCCTGAAAAAGAACCCCAAGAAATAACTTTCAAGCTGAATGCGTTCGCAAAAAAATTGCCATAGGATTATAATAGGGGCTTCTTGCCTGATGGGTGGGGTAAGAAGGCCATTTTATATTTTTTACAAAAAGAGCCGTAACTCCATTATCTAAATTGGTAGACATTTGTTTCACTAGTCATAAGTTAAGTGGTCCCTTCCTGACAACATAAGCATTTAAATAATCGACCACAAAAAGTAGGTCAAATCTCACCTCGAAGTTAAGGGGGGCTGCATGCCCCGCGCTACTCTACTCATTACAAATGTACAATCAATTGTTATGAATTACTTTAACTTTTTACACAAACCTGAGTGCTGAATGCCACTCCGTACCGGCACCAGGTTGCAAAATGTTCGCAATTTTTCAACATAGCGTGATAGCCTTTATGGCCGATCTTGCTTAATGCATTAGATACTATCTTTTCCACACTTAATGGCCTGAAATTAAAAAATAAAGTTATGAATAGTAAGTTTCAGTGTTGCAGGTCTCGAGGGTAATATGTTGATGACCTCGGGCTTGGCTTGGTCTCAGATGCCAAATCCTTGGCTTTGCCTCGGTTGTCTTTGGGCCAGTGTGAAAGCCTCAGGACCGGCCTCGAGGCCACACTTGATGGCCTCAGCCATGGCCTCGTTCTCGGATGCCCGGCCTCGACTACATCACTGGTACTTACAAGTTTACTTTTAAAAATTCAGATAGTTTATTGACTAAAACTCAGAATTGATGGACGATTACAGTGCAGGCAGCTCAATTCGCACATGTTTTGCAGAAGACCAATTAATTTACTGTTCAATGCTGCTTCATGAAGTATGTATACCCAAAAAGTATCCAAAGATACCCAATTTATAAATCAAAATCAATGACTAAATAATCACAAACATAAATTTCATCTCATTCTACAAAGATTAAATGGCCACACAGCTGAAAAGTTGGGTTAATCTAAAAACCTGGTTTCAGCTGAGTTGGTGAAATTTTGTGTGTCTATATGGCCAAATCAAGCCCAGTAACAAGCTATTTTTTTCCGTAAATTTATCGTATCTTGGCTTTTTCAAGCCACAAACTTACTTAAAGTCATTGGATGTTGCTGTTTAGTTAATGTAGCCCACTTCGTTAGTTTTCATTTGGTAGGCTACTATTTTCGTGGCTCAGTCTACATTAGGTAAAACGAAATAGCCAAAAATTTACTCGAATACCAATAAACCATCAGAGGCGTATGCGACTTAAATATGGAAATTCGAGAAGCATAGCCATTTTGCTAATAACATACAGATATGGTGCACATGCAATAGCTGACTTTGCAAATCTCACTTATTTTGATAATGTTGTGGCACGCAAATAATTTTCTCCATTCCAGTATTTGCATAAATATATTTCTGATGGGAGCTTATTCCAGAATCACACGAAAAATTTCCGTTACCATATATCAATAGCAGTTATCATAAACTGTGATACATTGTTTATTACAATACATGATTTCAGCACAAAGTTGATTTTCTATGCTACAGCATTGCTGTCCCAAGAAATAGTTCCAATTTCATTGCACATTCATAAAATTTCTATTATATTCAACATCGATGTATACCAGAGTCAGACTCGTCAATCACATTTTTTAAGGAAGTAGACAAGACCATCAGCACACTCAGAAACAGCCACGGTGTCTTCCAGACAAAATTGTGTGTGTTCATCTGATCGAAAGTATGTGGACGCCCGCAGGAGCTCGCGGAATAGCACACTAATCACTAGGTGGCAAAACAAGACAGCATATGTTCTGATCTTTGGCAATGCAAGAGCAGTCCACTTGTAGACAGCAGGTGCACTGAAGCCATTTGCTAGCCTTTATTTATCATGTCTCTCAATGATTGCCCGCACGTGTTCCCATCTCCTCAGACAAAAATGGTTGACTTATTTGTCTTTCTCATGTATTAAAGCATGGGAAAAGTTATAGACAGGCATTATATGAAGTGCAGAAAAGTAAAATACATTCAGCCACTTAGTTGTAAAATGATTGAGAAATTAATATGACATGCAAGTTAGATCCAACTTTTCTTCAACTATAGTGCAAAATCTGGTACTGATTTCAGTTTGAGGTCAGATACATAGACTAGAATTTGGGTGAGGTCACATTTTGACATCTTTTAAAATTCAAATCCAACCTTGATATGACACAAGCCGAAAGGCAGAACTCAATATCAGTTTGAAGTCAGAATTAGTTGTATTTTTTTTTTTTACACATGTATACAAATCAAACCTTAGTACGACTCTGCCAAAATCAGAATAACCAGAATAACACATCAGTCTGAGTTGAGATTCTGATCTGAAATAATACTATTAATGTATAAAGCCAATGAACATTTTGGAATAGATCTTTTCATCTGTTAACCATATGAAACTTGCGTGTAAATTATGCTGAAAAAAGGAGTCATTAGAGTAGAAAATTCAGGAGAACCAGGCGTCGGAGTCGCTTTTCAGGATGGCGAAGAAGTCAGGATTTGGAGTCAGTTTACTGGTTGCCTGACTCCGAAGAGCTGGCAGATATTTGCCTTTGGTGATACCCATATCAGTGATTAGTTGTACCTAAAATCATTCAAGTGTGACATATTGTCTAAAATCTAAAAATAAAGTTGCTGAAGTCATTTTTCGGATTTCTATCGTCTATTAGGCAGGCTTTCAAATGACCTTTTCCTTTTGGTTCTAAAGTGTAGCGAAGGTCTTTTATTGTGCAAAATCTCAAATTTGATAAAACTTTCCAAAGAAAGACAGGAAATGGTCGTAGCTGAATGATTTTGACACAATCATGCCTGTCAATGCTAGAATCAATCCATCTGTTTGTTGTTTGCAAAAAAAAAATACGAGTTACAATCATTGCGTTTCTTTTGCTGGTGAGTGTACGTTTTAAAAGCACTGTTTTTACAGCTGCTTGCAGCCTGTATTGCAGGAGGAATTTTCAGGAAGCATCTGACCATATAGGAGATGGAACTGGGTCAAAAGTTGAAAACCTTGAAATTTCAGCTGAAAAATGTTTGAAAATTTTTCGTTCCAGAAATGCCTTTTAAAGTTTGCGTTGGGTAGGTCAAACAATCAGCTATCACTGCACTTTCATGTCCAAGGGTCCCAATGCCCTGCTGATCTGTACTGAGGTGATAAACATGGCTGTAATGTTTTCCACTGTCATTAAAAAAACACTTCTAACTAAAAAATGCTGACCACTTAGGGCTAAACAATGTATTGCCAACGATTAGGCAAGTTGCTTGTGTCTAGTGCCAATTATTTTTGAAAAAACTGCATTTTTGTGAATTAAAATACCAAATATGTGTGTCATTAGCATCATGCCTATAACTTGAAATCCGTACCACTTAGAGCTGAAGAATGTATTACCAACAAATAGGAAAGTGGCTATTCTGCACACAATGAGCTATATTTCAGGTCTCTATGACCAATAGTTATTGAGATAGAACAAGTCCTTGAACCAGAAATTTACAAAAACAAACAAAAATATTCTTTTCATCAATAGTTTGGATTCTGAATAATAAAGATGACCTCCACTACTCCCTCCAGTGCCCAATGTCTTTGCTAAACTATATTTCAGATGCTAGACAATAGTAAAATGTTACTTGCACCCCATATTTGGTTACTAGTTTCAGAGAAGAATCAAACTTCATACTAAGCATGTCAGATGCAAGGAATAGACAAAAATGTTATGTAATAGTCTGTTGAAACATTTATTGATACTATATGTGCAACTGATTTCAATTCCGGCGATAATAAATGCAATGACCTTATGAACACCAGAAACATGTTCACAGTGATTTTGGTCCTGAAATATCCAGTCAAAATAGAGTAGCAAGGCGTTTGCTAATGACAAATTGAGATAGGACAACTGACATGCCAACAGAAGTACTCTAATATTTTGGGTTATATTAAAGATACAGAATTACGGATAATTCAGTTATTTTCTTGGGTTCTCAGACAACATCAGGCACAAGGTTTTCTCACAGAATGTGTGTCCCTTTATTTTTTATTAAGAAACAAATCCGGCGTGATGCTAATGACGCAATATTGGAGACAGTGACACAACAACCTCCTGCTCTTATACAAAATATTATTTCAGCTATTGGTGACCAGATTTAAGAAGACTGACAGTCAAGTCTCCATGTATGAAAGAGTTTAATTGAATCAAAATCCTGTACTAGTTTTTTGATGCATTTTCAGGGGGGTTTGCCACTTCAATGCTATTTTTGGATGGGATAAAAATATTCTGCTGCATATTTTTTGTGTTAAAAGTTTTGCTAATATCCTTGTCTATGACAAATGACAACAAGAGGTCCTCTATTTGTCTTCCTGCCATCATGAATTATTGTTAAACACTGGAGACAAGAATTTCAGACTTATCAAATTTTGACCCAACTATTTAACCTATCACTTTAAAATTTATTATACAGTCTCAACATAATTTTATCTTGCTTCGATCAACTTTTGGTAAACTTCTGTGACAATAAATTTTTATTTTCTGAACTAAAATGCATGTTTTTCCGGCGGAATTTAAAGGGCGGGATTCCAGAGGATCCAAAAACTGACCGGTTGTCAATTTGTGAGCTGTTCCAAATAAGGAAATAGGGGTAATAAACACGGGTGGATTCGCCTGAATATATATGGGCTATCATAGAACAGAGTCTGAAACAAGTCCATTAAAAAAAGTAAACAAAAGAACTTCTGGGGACTGAACATGATGTTTTAACCATGTTTTGCACACTACCTGCAGTGTTTCATGATCCTTGCAGTCATCTCTCACCATCTAGCACACTTGTTGGAGCTGACACATCAGTAGTTCCATAAAATCCATGAATTTGTACAGGTATTGCATTATCTCTATAGTGATACACCTCAGTACTCAGACTCACTGAGGAGTTCCTCCGTGGCCTAATGGTTAAGAGTGCTTGTTTGCACAACCACTGGCTCTGAGGGCGTGGGTTCGAATCCCACCCCGGAACTCAATTTAGTCCGAGCCCATGGGACATTAAAAGGAGGCGGGTTGTATCCAGTGTTCTATGCTGGGGCAACTGAAAGACCCTGGGCATCCCTGAATTAATAGGGTATGTACCAGACTCACAGACTTCTCATCTCATCATCATATGGCGATCGCCTGCCTCGATATAGCCCACTAAGGTGCTGCTGAGGCGTAAAACACAAACAAACAAACAAACAAAACTCAGACTCATTGGGTTGGAACAGGGTCAAAGCCTTAGACTGGACATGTGACCATCAAGTTGAAATTACCAGAGAGGGCAGCGCCTGTCAGCTGCTGACGGGCAGTTTTACAGTATTTGCACTCAGCCGATTTTTCATGTTTATGCAATTATTACGAGAAAAGTATGATAGGTATATCAAAATTTCGGGCAGTGGCAATCTTGTCCTACACTGACATATAAATGCACCATATTTTACCCTTCTGCAATGCTTTGTTTTGAAGCTGTAAGGAATTTAGGACAAATTTTGACACATTTTTATGTCTCACAGACTTTTTTGCGAATTTCATGGATGAACAGAAAAAAGTATTCAATCAGTTGTGATTCATGTTAATGATACCTTTCTGGACCTATGGCTTGGGTATAATATACAACAGGTTTCATGTGAATAAGTTATATACAACATGACTTGGGTCCTAAAATGTAAAAAATGGCAGATGTCAAAAATTTTGTTTTCGATGGACCATCAGTTGCTTTATAATTATCCTGTTATGAGTAAGTATAAAAGAATGTGTATACTGTTTGTGTTAATTTTGAAGCTTGAGACATATCTCAAGGTAAAATAGAAACATTTATTTCACTAACCATAATTGGTTTTCAGAGTGTGAGGCTTGAATGTGATGTCAAAAAAAGCATGTCCTCTCCAACCCATCGAAAAACACTAGGTGTTTTGTAGGAAAAACAAGCTATTTGTGTATCTTTTGCCCAATCATGTGCCTATACAAGTATGTGACAAATACAAGTTAAAAAGATATCCAGGCCATGTTCATACATTTTCTTAGAAATTAAAATTCATGATGTCAAAAAATGTCCTCTCCAACACGTCAGAAATTTTGCTCTGATTTGTGCGTTTTAACACTGGATTCATTGAAGAAACGGCCATGGTTATACAAACTGAGTAAACCTGAATGCCAAAAAAGGGTTTTTATAAGAATTGAAAATGTAAAATATATTATCTTGTGTTATCTATTACACTATTTTGAGAAAACCAAATTGAGAAAAAAGATGATTTATTTGTGTCATATATCAATATAATTGTAATTTTTTGCTATTAACTGAATGACTTTAAAGGATAATAACCAAATATCTTGTTAATGGAGCCATCAAAGATGATTTTTCCAAAGGTGCCTGATTTTTGGTCATTTTCTGGCAGTTTTTTGCTCCAAAACACCACGTTTCACACAGCCGAACACCATGAGTTTCAATAGTAGAGTAACAAAACTTGACATGGGTTTAATGGGATACCTAGGGATTATCAACCATGGAAATCGTGTGTCTTTTGAGACTAGTACCCTACTCAACAGAAACTTTCAGGCTAATGGCAAGCCAGATTTCTGTAATTTCGTAACAAAAATGGTTAAAAAAAATTGTTGAATGTTTAATCAAAATTTAAGTTTCGTATGGGTTTAGATGTTCCTATGCAACAATGTCATGATGTGGCTTGATTTCCAAGAATAAGAATGGTTGAAAATGGTTTCTGGAGGGATATTTTTCCTGATAAACAGTTTTTTCACGAATCTTTAAGTAGTGGTATTTTGGTAGTAAACCACCAAATCACTTCAGTTCTCTTTGATTATAGAAAGAGTAATATTATAATTTTATGATAAAATGATGGAAATCCTCAAATTTCAAACTTTATTTTAACCCCCCATGAGACACTTTGAGTGCAAATACTGTAAAACTGCCCTGCAAACAAGAAAATCATAGGACTCATGCCATTGAGATTACCAACGAACTGGAGAGTACTGGGCAGTGCTGCCCTCTTTGGCAATTTCAACTTGATGGTCACATGTCCAGTCTAAGGCCTTGACCCTGTTCCAACCCAGTGAGTCTGAGTACTGAGGTGCATCACAATAGAGATAATGCAATACCTGTACAGATTCATGGATTTTATGGAACTACTGATGTGTCAGCTCCAACAAGTGTGCTAGATGGTGAGAGATGACTGCAAGGACAATGAAACACTGCAGGTATTGTGGAAAAATTTGTTAAATCACTGTTAAATATAGTGGTCAATCCCCCAAGGCCTTTTGTTTACATTCCTAGTTTCACACTCTTCTAATTATGTACCATTACAGGCCAATTTCTATCAGTGACTTCACTCTTAATTGCTCAGGAGAGCTGACTTGTTTTTTGAAAATGATACTAGCCAATCTGAAGAGGGGTACAAATTGCATAATTATTCCAGTGCTATACTTCAACATCAGAGCTCTATAGAACCTTTGATATTTGGGGGGTCATAAAGTTATCTTATTTCTGACCAATCACATTGAAATATGACCTGTAAATGAAAGTTACAAGATAAAATCCGTATTAATACCATATTTCCCTTAATTTCTTAAGAAATATGAACTTTTAAAAACCAGAAATTGCACTAATTGTGTAAAATTATACAATAAAACTAAATTTATGGAAATGGTATAAATAGATGGAATACATCCCATTGTATTTCATAGTTTATGCAGAGGAATTGGAGATGTTGACAGTTTGGAGGTTGGTGTTGGGGAGGGTCCAGAAAGACATGAATTCCACCCACCCTGCTTTTACACTAGGTCCCTGCTGTTTAAATGTTCTGCTGCAGTGACAGCAGCAGCAACAGCCAATAATACAAGTGCAAGTCAGGGGGATAGTTTGCAAATTTATTAAAAGGCTTAAAACTTTAGAGGAGGAGGAAGGAAGGAAGAAAGAAAGGAAGAAAGGAAACAAGAAAGAAAGGAAGAAAGGGTGGAAGAAAGTTTGGAACGAAGAAATGAAGGAAGGATAGAAGGAATGGAGATACATATCATATAGACAAATATAGATTGTTAGATAGATGAATAGATGGGCATGTAGATAGATCGTTTATCTACAAAATCAGCCGTTAAAGTGCTTGCATGTTATTTTTACCTGTGTTTTTGGTCACTGCTATTATTTATTCTCACGCGGCTGTTTCCCACGACATCCCAGAAATGTTCACGGCAAACTTTGCCCTTTCCACCTCAGTCGGGAGCGAGGTGGACCACATCACCTTCTCCTGAAAAATAATGTTAAAATAATTCACACTCTAAAAAATTCCAGACAAAATTGGTTTTTTAGATTCAAAATGGTTTTTTGAAAAACCAAATTTCAATGCAAAAAACCAAAATGGATTTTTTTAAAAATCCATTTTGGTTTTGCATTGAAATTTGGTTTTTCAAAAAACCATTTTGAATCTAAAAAACCAATTTTGTCCCGACATTTTTTAGAGTGCAGATTTTTCAATTTTAAAGTCTGATTGTCCTCAATTGCATGATGCACAGCATGCATTTTGGATTATCAATTAAAAGATCTATGTTGGACAGTTGG
The DNA here is from genome assembly GCA_026936325.1 of Platynereis dumerilii. Classification (NCBI taxonomy): domain Eukaryota; kingdom Metazoa; phylum Annelida; class Polychaeta; order Phyllodocida; family Nereididae; genus Platynereis; species Platynereis dumerilii. The sequence continues at coordinate 10,485,239 of JAPTHN010000012.1, read as the reverse complement.
ACTGAGAAAGCTTCAAATCTGTTTGTAAAGAATTTGTGCATTTATACACAAAGGCACGAGAGTTGGCAAACTCCAACAAAACATCTTTTTTATGTTCAGATGCAGTGTAAGTAGCCACCTTGGGTTTGGTTACCATGCAATGCAGCCATTTTTCAAAATAGTGGTCAATTCTGTCTTTTTACTGTTTTCTGTGAAGTCACTGCTCACAGCACACATAAAAACTGTGTTGCGTTAGAATTAGTTTCAAACCCCCTTAAACATGTGGTGAGAAATTGTACCCCCCTTGAAATGCGTGTGAAAAATAATTACCCTCCCATGCAAAAGAGCCAACTGTCATAAACAATTCTGAACGGTCCCTTAATCTTATTTATAATCCTATTTATAATTAGTCCGCCAAGCAACACAAAACAGCTAGGTTGCCATGGACAATGTAGCCACCCCTCTCTGTCCCAGTCTCCCTCACTGACCAAGTATGTCTATCCACCTAATTTCGTGACCTTCTAACACGTCACCAATGCCTTCTTTGTTTCCTCACTGCAAAAATATTATATGCAAGTAGCAATCATTCAAAAATGCTATTAATCAAGTGACATTTCTGAGTCAACAAAATGTAGTTCCACAACTTAGCATCAAGCATTGGCACTTTGCCATCATGCCCCCTCTAGGATTGTTTGGGAACTGCACACATTCGATCATCTCTGCATTTCTTTACACTGTGTACCATTTGCTCTATGCGAAGCGACCTAGTTAATAATAAAATCTTAAATTTTGGACTAGAAACCAATTCGATTACAACATTACACAGCCAGTACGCTGTATTTAAGCATTTGACAACTTGATGTGAAATTACAAGCATTAGATATTCAACAATCAAAAGATTTGGCTATTCTAGTAAAAAATGCACTATAATTGATTAAAATTGCCTAATCTCCAGGAAAACTTTTGATTGATTCCAAAATTGTTTTGTGTATTAGTTGTACTATGAGACAGCATACTGGCAATATTGCAAAGTTCGTTGTTTGCTCTATATATGAGAACTAGCAAAATGTAAACAAGAAAATCCTTAATTAGGTCACTTGGTGAGTACACAGTGTTTATAGATAGGCCTGCATAATTTAACCCTGTCTTGCATCAGATATAAAGGCATGGCTCCATGGCCCCCTCTAAATACGTCACTGGAAACGTGAAATTATTATGGTATGGTGTGATATGGTCAATGTTTCCTTACCAACACATACAGCCCAATGAGAATACTTGAATTTCCCTCTAGGCATCTCGAGGAGGTCTCCCCTTTTGATTTTTTAGAAGACCTTGTCGTTGTGCTCCTTTATGCGCACACTTCTTGGTACAGGTGCCATTTTCAAAGGTCAAATAATAATAATGATAGTAAATTATGCTCCTTTTCCAGGAAATGTTAAACTATGAAAGCTTCTAAAACGTATTGACATGGGCATATATGTGTCTGGTGTCTAGTAGAGCCCTGCGCGGTCACCTGAAAGCATGACCGCCCCGCCCTGCAATGGACTACACTTGACCGCGACTGCACCGCCCTGCGCTGTTGAAAAGCTGACCACGACCGCGACCGCCCCACATGCTTCAGGCCTGACCGCGACCGCCCCGCACCGCATGCGGTCATGGCATGCTTGACCGCGAACGCCCCACTTGACCGCAATATGACCGCAAATTTAATGTCCGCAGTTGAATAGATTTATGATATTGGCCCTTATTCTAAGAATATATGTATTTAATCATATAATAATTCAACTGAATTCCAATTGATTTATTTGCAAATGTCAAAGCTTTGAAATTAAAATTACTTTGAAATAAAATATATTTTTCATGGTTACTTTGTCTACCTAAAGTATACAAGTAATGTCAGGGTAGCATTTTTGCTGGTAACCATCATATTTTGCCCTTGTAGGGTAAAAGTGGATGACACTGTTTAAACAAACACTGGGGTGATAGCAGATAAAAAATTATGCATAATCATTTCAACTAATTTCAGATGTGTGTTTGATTCAACACTTCAGAGTCTTTTATTTTTGAGAAGCAAGTTTTTGGAACAAATACATGTTCTTTAGTTTGATTTCATTAATTTGCTTAACTTGATTGTAGAAAAAAAAAATTTTGAATATAGAAAGGCCATGTAATACAGTGCATGTATAATTACCTGTTAGGCTGCATTCTAAATTAGGGGAATTCCCATTTTAAGTTGGGGTGTCTTTGAAATTGCATTGATACAATAACTGTACACATAAAATATTTCATCATGATACACATGTATGCTTATGAAATCATGGTTTAGTGTGATATTCTTATGTTATTAATAATATTTCTACCAGATAAACAAAACACTAAACCTTGATTTCTCAAAATGCAGGTGAATTCCGGGACCTGCTAAAAAGCGGGTTGAAAGAAGCGGGTAGCGGGTAGCGGGTAGCGGGTGTATGCATAAGGAACAATAGGAAGCACCCTGAGCACACAGAGGGCTATTCAATTGACAGTAGTACAACTTACCTGTCTACCCGCTCCTGTTTTACCCCTCTACCTCTGCTACTTGCAATCAACTTTCAGTCAAGCAATTTGCTCCATCATTATTCAAAACTTTTTCAGTGAATTGGGCCTAATAGCTCCTAATTGCCATCAAATACCTTTCACCTCAATTGGGACAGAGTAGCAATGATTCTGAATTACAGTGTTTGTTTTTTGTGTAAATAATTAATTTTCTTGTCCACATTTTAAGTAAAATGGCCCTTCTTGAAATTAATTATTCTTAAACATGTTTTTATTTTAAATCAAAGTAGATAGATAGATCTATAGATAGACAGAAAGAGAGACAGAAAGAGAGACAGAAAGACAGAATGAGAGACAGAAAGACAGAAAGAAAGACAGAAAGAAAGACAGAAAGAAAGACAGAAAAAGTAGATCTATAGATAGATAGCTAGATAGATAGATAGACACAAACAAATGAATAGATAGGTCCATGATGCATCTATATATAGGGGGAATTACTTTTATTTCTTTACTGAATTATATCATTTATTTTTTAACTCCTTGGCATTTTACCCCCATCTTTCAACAGTTTTAAGGAATTTGAAGATTAATGCTAATTGCTTATTTTCTTAAAAAGATTGGATATATATGTTTAATTGAATTGAGTGGATTACTTGCCTATTATATGATGGCATAATGATGCAGACACTAATTGTCATTGACACAGAAGGTCAATGATATGGGGTTGAATAGAGAGCAATTGCCCAAACATAATTGCCTGACACTTAGAATTGAGCAGAGAGAGCGGGGTAAGGTAGCGGAAGAAGCTACGATGGAGGGGTAGCGGATGGTGTTGTATCAAGTAGCTTGTGTGTTATACTAGAATCTACCCGCTACCCGCTACCCGCTACGGCCCAGCCCGCTTTTTAGTAAATCCCCCTGTTATTGGGCATTGACCCAATTGCATCGTCTTTGTCTTGAGACAACAATGGTAGTCCAACAATAGATACCCTTATGCAGCTATATTATACATTTCATTATCTATTAAGTAATGTTGGCCTATTAATATCATATTCTAATGTTATAAATGCAATTCTATTCTAAAAATATCTACAATTCTACAAAAACGCAAAAGGTTGATTTTTTTAACTTTGGTCTTTGACATTGGACCGATGAAGGTCCAATAAATTTGGATATTAACTTTCAATTGGAAAAAGAACAACAAATATGATTTACAAGATAGAAATAGGCCTTCATATATCATTGATGTTACATAAACGAATATGCTTAAGAACTATGTAAAATATGCCAATTACTGAATGTCATTTATATCACTAGATTTTCTCTAAATTAAAAAGAACATAAACCTATGTAACGGAAAATACTGACAGATTCTGAAGTTTGCGGTCAATTGCGGTCATATTGTGACCGCATGGATTGCCCGTCCCGCCCCACGACCGCATGGGTAAAAGTGTGACCACGTCCGCACCGCCCCACAAAGGTCTCAAGCTGACCGCGACCGCCCCGCACCACATGTGGTCAAGAAAATAGTGACCGCACCGCCCCGCGGGCTGCGGTCCTTGCGGGCGACCGCATTGCGGTCTGACCGCGCAGGGCTCTAGTGTCTAGAGAGGAGGTTCCGCTTAGCTTAGCAGCTCGGTTTTATCCACTCTCTTTGACAGTACAATTACAATGTACACAAGTTAATATTGAAGTTGAATAGGAAATTGGGGTCTGCAGACATTGCGACACCATTCCCATGAATGAACCTGCATTACTGCCAATAGTTTTCGGGAAACAGCACATTCACATCTTTTTTTACCGCAAAACTAATAAAAATCTTCGGGGCCTGGGTGGGACCTCTAAATCACCTCCGAAAAAAACAAAATTTGCAGGAAGATAGTATTCTCCCATTGAAACACAGTACTGCTACAGATCAAAATTTGGACTTTCTTATTTTTATTGCCCCATACGTGCTTGACATTTTAGCCTATATTTAGGTTTGCTGAATCACAGAAATTCCCTTTCATAGTAATTCCTTCGTAAAACATAGATATTCCATTTTGCAACTGGGGCAATGTTATTTATGTCTAATAGCTTTAACGTAGCCAGGTCGCGGTCTGATGGCTCCTTGAATATAAATTATAAATATATTCCAAAGTCACGCAATATCATGAAAAATCCGGTAGTCCCAGATCTATGGGAATTTTTTCTGTCATTGAGCACAAAAATTTCAATGGTTGGAAATTCCCATTTGCCAAGAATTCGAAAATTTTGTACAAAAGTGGTATTATATAAAATGCAGTTGCACCGTAGACGATTCACCAGGGTGGAAAAAGACTCAACTTCAGTGCATATCATCAAAAATTTAAATTAAAAGGATCCATTCAAATACCAACATATATTCGTATATCATCCAAAAGCTCTCTTTGTTCTTTCATGATTCACTCTAAAAAATGTCGGGACAAAATTAGTTTTTTAGATTCAAAATGGTTTTTTGAAAAACCAAATTTCAATGCAAAACCAATATGGATTTTTAAATAAAATCCATGTTTTTTTTTGCATTGAAATTTGTTTTTCAAAAACCATTTTGAATCTAAAAAACCAATTTTGTCTGACATTTTTTAGAGTGTTCAATATCCTATGGCAATAGCAATTAGCACTAACATGCAACAATTAGCACAATCAGCACTGACTATATTGGTAAAATAGTGTGGTGGTAATTCCGTGTGTTAGTTTACTTCAGTATTTAATTAGTGCCTGTACAATGTGGATAGGTGAATAATTATATCCTAGCCGCACTATGAAAACTGTCCTTATCATTCATGGTAAAATTTGATCCATTATCACCCAAAAGTGAGCTACGTAACATTCACTGATCAGACCCGCACCAAAAAATTCCTTACAAAATTTAGATTAATATGAGCCTTGTCTGGTGAGTGAACCCCATGTAGCTTGTAGTGAAAACTGGCCTTAAAAGTTTGAATCAGGGAAATTTCAAAATGGCCACCTTTTGTTATTGCTCTCTGCACATGCTCAATAGGTCTGAGCATGCTCAGTGGAATCAGGTCACTCCCGGGCATGCTCAGTCCCAAATTAGGTCAGAGCAAATTTTCCATTGCATTTCTATAGTGAGCCGTAGCAGAGACAATTTAATACTCCAATGATATACATATCATTTATATACAAGCAGGGGTGTATATATATATAGATATGGCCAAAATTGACGGGGCGGGCAAAGCATGGAGTAGGTCTAAGCATAGAGTGACTGGGGGGCAATGTGCCATGTTAATTTTGGGCCTGAAGGGGGGGGGCATGGCCCACTGTATGAGGATATATGTTTATAGACAAGTCTAGTGTCACCTATATATAGATGGGATAAACTGGGGCATAAATAGAAATTTTATGATTCGGAGGGGGTGAATGTTTGACGATCTGCAGTGTTTTCTATCCCTCACACGTTAATTTTTGGCCTGAGGGGAAAGGGCCATTGTCCGATGTCCCGTCCCACCTCTTAATACGCCTCTGTCAACAAAATGCATTCGTTTTCATTTCATCACAATTTCAAGGATGTTAAGGGAAGGATATTCAATCCTGTCAAAGTTCAACTCACATGAGCAGGAACAATGTACAATGTAATTACACCCGATGACATATACATGACAGAGTATCCAATTACCAATTTCAAAAAATGCACTTTCACGAGGGGGCAACCATTAAAAGATAATCAGAGGGGGGGGGGGCTTAAAGATCTCCTTTATGGAAATTTTTATGCTGGCTTCTTGAACTTGAGGACTAGATTTGTTGTAGTACAGTATTGGCTCTGCAGCCAGCATACTATACTGGTTGCCCCATACGGAATAGTGTCAACCGGTTTGGTCCCCACCATTTAGTAATGTCAGCTAGAGCATTACAAAATATCTTATGATCACAAATACTTAATATTGTTGCATTGATGTAAAAGTACACCTGCCACTCATTAATCGACCAATTGGTGCAGATACAATTATTGCAGGACCTGAAATAATTGGGGGTGAGTAGTAACAATTGGGGGTGAATAGTAATGAGAGCAGTTTGTTCTACTTATAGGTCCAATTTCTGGGTGGCACATCCTTGGAGTGACTGTTAGTGACTCACAGTTAGTGACTAACTGGCAGTTTTAAAAGACTAACAAACAGTTAGTGAATCAACAACAGTTAGTGCTTACTAACAGTAAAAAACTAACAACAGTGACTTACTAACAGTAGTGACCAACTGATGAACAACAGTTAGGGACAAAATGACTAACAGTCAGGGACTAGAAGTTAGTAACATACTGACAGTTACTTGCTAACAGTTAAGGACTAGCTGACTTACATGACTAACTAATAGTAGGGGACCAACTAAGAGTTATTAGTGATTGGTGACTGACTAACACTTGGTGACATACTAACAGTTAGTGACTAACAGTTAGTGACTAACAGTTAGTGACAATTAGTGACTTATTAACAGTTTTTGACTAAATAACAGTTTTTGACTAACTAATAGTTTTTGACTAACAGTTTTTAACTAACAATTTTTGACTAACTAACAGTTTTTGACTAACTAACAGTTTTTGACTAACTAACAGTTTTTGACTAACTAACAGTTTATGACTTACAGTTTTTGACTGCCAACAGTTTTGACTACAAATAGTTTTTGACTGACTAACAGTTTTTTGACTAACAGTTTTTGACTGACAAACAGTTTTTGACTACTAACAGTTTTGACTAACTAACCATTTTGACTACAGTTTTTGACTACTAACAGTTTTTTACTAATAGTTTGACTAACTAACAGTTTTTGACTAACTAACAGTTTTTAATTGAATAACAGTTTTTGACTACTAACAGTTTTAACTAACTAACCATTTTGACTAACAGTTTTTGACTAACTAACAGTTTTTGACTCACTAACAGTTTTTGACTAACTAACAGTTTGTGACTAAATAACATATTTAGTGACTAACAAATAGTAACTACCAAAACAACGGACTTAAGGCCACACATAATTGATTCTTAGCTTCGCGGACCCGACAACACAATAGATTTCCTGCCGATGGAAAAAAAAAAAAAAAAAAAATATATATATATATATTTTTTTCACCTTTTTTTTTTGTCCTACCGACCGACCCTAGAAAAAGGGCCTTGAGACGAATCCGAGAAGCTAAAGATCAATTATGTGTGGCCTAATGACTAGCAAGTAGTGACTAACTGATGAACAACAGTAAGGGATGTCTGATTAACAGTTAGGGATTGACAGTCATATATAGTGACTTACTAATTAATAGTGAGTCATATTGAACCTATGCTCCCCCATATGAACTTGCCAACTCCACCTAAACTGTCATAGGAATGAAAATAACAGTCAATACAATACACAAGTTAAGTGTAGATCAGCAGAGCAGGTATAAGAAGCTATAAGAGGATTTATAGATGAACCGATGATATATGTGTGTTCCAGACCTAGTTAGTGAGAGATATAGAAAAAGTATAGTTGGTGTCTCCGGAGTATCGCATGCCACCTTGGGATGAAGAGATAGAGAGGGTGAGAGATAGACAGATAGATAGATAGATCTATCATGGGTTCATCTATAATTCCTCTTATAGCTTCTTATAACATATCATGGGTTCATCTGTAGTTTCTCTTATACCATATTTTAAAATTCTTTTGGCAAAACATACTCTTATTGTAAATTTTGAAATCGTAATCACTACAGCCAGCATATATCTTTTTTTCAAAAAGATTTTCTTGTTAATTTTGCGGTCAAGTTGAAAAAAATAATTGTTAGTGGCCCAAGTGATGGAGGTATTTTAACAGGGGTGTTTTTTGATTTAGAAAGGAATATTTGGGGATGTCACATCAGTGGAGTCCCTATGGGGGGGCACGGGGGGGCATGTGCCCCCAGATATTGGACCTGTGCCCCCCAGGTGCCTCCCATATGAACTTTTCAACCTTGGCTAAAATCTACAATTAGTATTATGGGTGCCCCCCCCCCCCCAGAGAATCGCATGCCCCCCAGGTGCCCCCCCGCTCGAGACCTCCTAGTTATGCCACTGCGTCACATACCCGAAGTAGATAATAACTCACCTTTACCATGAAATAAATAATTTCTGCCAAGGAAAACTCCAAGCCTCCCCCTCCCCAATTGTCACCCCCTAATTATTTATTTTTAAAAGCATGCAATGACCTCAAACAACCGAGGTTGCAAGCGCCTCTAGTAAGCGCATAATTTAAAGACAAAGAGCTATTTTTTGCCGTAATACAAACCCAGTATTGCCTTTGTCATGGATAATATCTATACCACTTTTATATGTACGATAAATTGTAAAATATAACACTTCATCTTTTTTTTTCTGTAATGTTGGTGTTTTCTATTTCATTATATTATATCATAAGGGATGGGTGCAATAGTTTAACAAAATTATTTTAAAAATAGTCCTAGGCATAAGCATTCGGGGTTGGGTGCTGGCCCACAGCTGGGGAAACTTATGAAAACTTACAATTTTGGCAAGGGTAAACAATTATTGCACATGATCAAATATAATTATATTATTTAAAAATCTTCTCAAAACGTGCCTTTTAAAATGGTATGAAATTTGAGTCTTGAAATTCAGACAATTGTCGTTTGCCCCCCCCCCCCTCTGCCCTCTGTGTAAGAAAATATTCTATCTCACCCAGCACACTGTCTCGTATTTCTGGCCACCAGGTGGGGAAGAATCAATAAAATCGCACAATTCCTCCCTCTTGTGGATGTCTTGAAAAACAGATTAATGACTTTCCAATGTGCTCAATATAATGTGCTGGTATACCTCTGATCAGCTGGGGGAAGCTGAACCACCATCCTTGCAGGGAGCTGTACTTTCAATTTTGGTGACCGTCGTATGACAAAATGAGAAGACTGGGAGTCTGGCACACGCCCTGTTGATTCAGGGATATCCAGGGTCTTTCAGTTGCTCCAGCAACTACTGGGTATAAGCCGACTCCGGAAGGGACTGTTAAGAATTTATGACTGGGGGAGTATTGCCAGAACTTCTCGTCAAAATTTTGTGTCTATCTTGTTGTGCCATGATGAAACTTTCGATGATCTTTCGTTAAAATCAAACCAAACAATGACGAACAAGATCAGGGCACAATTTTATAAAACACTGTTTGTCGTCTTCTTCAAATGAATGTTCCATAAAGGATTTAACTTACCTAGAGACAGTTTCCATTCTCTTTCTCGCATCAGCCAGGAAGTAATAAAGGAGCTTAATGAGAGCTCTTGGCATTGAATCATTGCTCCGCAGACTTTTGTCGTAACATTTGGCAAAATACATCTAGTGGCGGATCTATGGAGACATGGTTGTCTTTACAAGGGTGGGGGGGGGGGGGCGGTCTGGACTCATTTTAGCATTGGAAGACCTGCAATATATATATGCTTCAGATTATTATAGATTATTATTACATTATTTTATGAGGTTTGGTTGACGAGTCGATTAAGGGATATGTTATTTGCCTATACTGACCAAATTGACCGCAAATTAAATGTCTCATCTGAACAACTCGGTGAGATGTTACTCAAGATCTACATTTTCATACTTGATATAGTGCAATTTTTCTTTTTGCCCTGACCAGGAATTGAACCTAGTACCTACATTACACCAGACCTGAACCTTTTAGACTATGTTCCTTATCCAAATTTGCTACTACAGTTTGTCTCAGTTCTAGAACGCACGGTTGTCATTAAAAATCTGACAAAAACAGCACCAAAACATCACAAAATGTGATAGATAAATTGCAAATAGCTCATCTATCCATGAGTATGTGTATATCTTCTGTGTGACCTGTAGATGCTGAGCAATCAGGCCGAACACCAGTTCACATGTTGTGAGACAAACTGTAGCTCAGTCCGGCTGCCTAGGACCGCCAATATGATGAAGCCTGAATTCACACAAACAAGATATCAGCTGCCCAATGGACAGGTGCCATGGTAATCTATGGTCACATTGTCCAAAATAAAGGGTGGCCATATGATGGTCAATGGGTTAAAACATGCAAACGTGTTGTTCATTTCTCAAGCAACGTTATGTATTTTCCGTTTTACAGCTGTGGGCTGCAGCTGTTTTTATGCTGCAAGTATACAGGGACGGACTGGCGGCATTTTGGGCCCCATGGCAAAATTAGTCGGTGGGCCCCTGGGTCGCTAACATCGGCGATATTTAAAAATAGGGAAGCAAAATACCATAGGCCTAATTTTTAATATTAGGGTGGGGGCCCCTTATGAGAAGCTGCTGTCCTTTACAGTTAGTGCGGTTGCAACACACAATACAATCATAAACCTGATACATGTAGTAATATATCACTCTTTTCTTAAGAATGTTTATTTTTTGGCATCTTGCATGGGCCCCCCTGAGTGGATGGGCCCGTGGTAGCTGCCACTTTGCCACATAGGCCAGTCCGCCCCTGCAAGTATAGCTTGCTGTTGTTCAATGGCAGTCTACAATTTTCAATTAATAAAGAAAATAATTGCAGTTGTCCATCTAATATTAGATTATGCATGTATTTTTATCACTTGTTTAATCATATATTTTCCTGTTACTTCTATCTTGTAATTTATTGCCATGTTATCACATTTGTTGTAATTTCTTTTTCTTATCGTCACTTGAATTCAATTCACGCACAAAATGGCTCAAATAGAGGTAAACTTACAAATTGTCTCTGCTAAGGGGCCGACCAGATGATCTTTGTGGGGGGGGGGGCTATGGATATTTGGTGAAAAAAAAAGATTGTTTCCCACTTGACACCGAAAAAAAAAAGTTTGTTCTGAACATGGAAATAAAAAAAAGTTTGTTTCCACCTGTAGCTAGGGTACCGTAATGTTAAAATTCCAATAAAAAAGTTTGTCGCGAGTGCGCATGCGAAAAAATTGCTTGTCGACGCGTTGAGAAAGAAAAAAAAAGTTCGTCCTGGGGGTAAAGTCCATAGCCCCCCCAACTATCGTCTGGTCGGCCCCTAAAGTTTTTCCACTGACCAACACTTAAACCGATGATGTCATGCACATCTTATGCAAATTAACATTGAGCAGTGCCCATCTGTGTCTAAGAGAGTGGAAAGATTGAGGTTTGACTGCTATGCAGCTATAGCAAAGCAGATAATCCTGCTTGTGATCAGAGATACAAACTACAAAATGTCTGATTTTCCAATAAATGAAAATTGAAAAGACTGCCTACAACTTGAGATAGGAGCCAGAATTTACTGCCATGATTTTTTGTTATGTCTTAGCCCAAAATTGTTCCATATGGTGTCCCAAGTTACATCTTAGACCATAACTTGTTTTTAGACAATTGTGCAGATGGGTCAAAATTTGGTAAAGCTGAAATTCTTGTCTCCAGTGTCTTAGAGCAATTCACATGGACATGAATGTACATGCAAGGTTCGTAGTGGTCATTTGTTTTAGAGCAACATGTCAGCAAAAAATGTGGCACAGAAAATGTGTGGCAGACAACTTCTATCCCTTCCAAAAATTGAATGAAAGTGCCCTACCCCCCTGAAAATGGCCTGTCTCCACTAACATTTTCCTTCACAAATCACCTCAAATAATTTAACTTGTCACCTTAATCCACCTCATTTGCATCTCAAATTGAACCTTGACCAACACCCTTTCAAATTTTAAAACCAGTGGCTTGACTGATATTGTTACCCAACAACAGGGGGCTCTTGTGTCTTTGTCTCCAATCCCATGTCATTAACGTCACACCCAGTGATTTTTCTCATAAAAAATCAACCGACAAACATTTTTTATACAGCTTCAATTTTGATGATCTTTAGGAACCCTAGCAGCTGACTGAATCAGCTGCAAGTCCATAAACTGCACCGAATATAGATAATTACACTATTTATACCAAAATGTCAGTTGTCCTACCTTGATTTGTCATTAACAAACGCTCTCCTGGCTAATTTTGGCAATGTATATCTGGACAAAAATCACCGTGGAACTTGCTTTGGTGTACACAAGTCTTAATGTAAGCCAAGATTGGCATCATATAATGTATTCACTGGTTCAAGGAAATATTAGTTTAAAATTGTCATTAACGTCACATGTCATTAACGAACATGGTTTTAGTAAACCTCTGTGTGATTGTAATGGCGGTTTTGGCGCTATCACTCTAAAATCCCAATGGAAGTGACACTAGTCATTGGCAAATGTGACATCACATGCAATTTGGAAGTCCTGATTAATTTGCACAGTGGCAGCAGTATGCAACTTCAGTAAGCTTCCTGGGTGCAGCATACATATAAAAACAATACAATTTCTTAAATTTTTCGAATAATTTTTGCACTTAATATATATTACTAATTTACATGCACAAGTAAGAGGCTCAGGAGTAATTTACCAGCCATTAGTGTCACAAGGGTCATATTTTGTCATTAACGTCACGATTCACGGGTCAAAAATAGCTAATTTTGGGGCGTTTATTGCTTGATTTGAAGTTTAATAAGTGTTACACAGGATCATTTTTCGCAGGAATCATTTGGCATGTGTACAATTGAGTAACTAAATAGAGTTTGGTGTGCTGAAATCAAGTAGTGTGAAAGAAAAACTTAATGGAAGTGTAGAAAAAATGAAAAATGTAATTCTTTGCCATTTATTTTGATTGTGGTTGCTGTCAGGCAGATAGCAGTACTCTTTTTATTATATGATTGTTCTGTCTGTACCTCATACTACCTCAGCATTACTGCAGGTGGTATGATTGTGTCAATTTTGAGAAATATAGGGGGTTTTTACAGCGTGATGTTAATGACGCCTAAAAGCAGTACCCTGGTATTTACCTCCACTGCACATAAAAACTGTGCTTCCTGACCCTTGGACATCAAAGTACAATGAAAAGTGATTGTTCTACCTAGCAAAATAAATCGAAATGAGCTCCTTTAAACCTGATTTCAAATCAACTTTTTGCCTGACTGAAATTTCACCGTTTTCAAATTTTGACCCAGATACAATACTAGTTATCTATGAAACAATCACTGCTATTTATTCATTAATAGTATTCTAAGCATTTCAAGATAATTTGATGAGTATCTATGCCAAGAAAATATAAGTTTTCGTTGAATCAGTAAAAGATGTAACAGTGGACACCACAGCCATTTCAGAAGATGTCCAGGACGTAACAGAGACACCAAAAATATGACAATGGATGTTTCGTTTGTTTGAAATTTGCAGTGCAGATGCAGTTCACGATCTGAATGAGGCTTGCCTAAACTAAAATACTTCTAGTGTAAGAATTGTGTCAATTTCACAATGCCATAGCAGTCTACATAAAGCTTACCAAACCTTAATTGTAGAAGACGTAACATGGGACACAAATGGACTAAGACGTAACATGGACACAATTGTGTCCATGTTGCATCTTTTCCAAATCTTCTCCTTTTGGACATTTCCTTTGTGAATCATGCAGAATTTAAAAATGCAAATTATTCTTAAAACTGAGTTCAACAAGTCCTATACATAATTTGGAGATTCGCATCCAATGGGAGACACAAGTCCATGTCTAAAGCAATTATTGCCAAGACGTAACATCAGCAAAAAACTGACTTTGCATGAATAAAGCCTCTCCCCCAAGATTTCAATGAAAGTGAAACTATGTTTGATTGGTTGATATGGTGCCAAAATATGTAAATGTGGCATGGATACATACATTTATGCTAATGAACCACTCTGGATAAATTAACAAGACATTTATACATTGAGCATAAGTGTCCAAGACATGACATACTGACATTTGGAAATTACAGATTCTTGATAAATCTCACTCAGAAACAGCTTGAAATCATTTTGGTTAAAAAGGGACCAATAAGGTTAAACGGGGGATTCATATTTTAGTGTTGGCTATTAAATTCACCTTTGCACTTCAATGTTGTCAGATGTAACAATTGTGGACACCAAAGTGGGTGAACAACTTTTACCCACATTTAATGTTGTTTGTCCTTCTGTTCATGAAGCTAAGTATATAAACATATTTTCGAACATCTGAAGAATACATTATGGTCTGATTCATTGCTGAACAACAACATGTCAGTTCTATATGACCATTGTTATTTGGTGGACACCACAATATTTTGGTGATTTTGCCCACTATCTCCAAGTTGATTCAGTAATAGCATGCAAAGTAAAAATGACCAAGCTGTGAATGTGGCCAGAACACAAAGAGGAGCATTTCCGCTATCAAAGTGTCATATTTCAAAGTTGGTAGATGTCATCAGATGGGTTTGTTCAGTCATAAAGTGGCTATGCCAAGACGTACCAAAAAAAGTCATGACAGTAAATTCTGGCTCATAGATCATTAAACATTAAATTTTATTCAGTGCTGGACGATAGAGAGAGTATACAATGTCATCTCTCTCCCTGCAGGCGGTATCTCTACAGATCTATGGAGGCTGGATACAGAGGAGCACTTATCCAAGTGTTGGTAATGTCCAGCTGTCTGGTTTCACAAAGGTCTAATTGTCCAACAAAAACAAAGCAGAGATGAAAGGTACTTGTGACGTCACAACGGTGTTCTTTGATCTTACCATATTTGATGTTTTATTCTGTGCTGAAAGGCTGTCAGTGTGTGTGGGCTCAATAACGTAACTATTCATTAAAGATCAGGTTCTGCTTTGATGAGGTGAAAAATATGCAATTATGCATATATATTAGGCCTATCAAGGGGTGCCGGAAGGAATCGCGGGTGGCATAGGCGGTCAGATGAAAAAGGGCAAATCATATTCGCCCCAATTTCAAGTGACAAAATTGAAATAGAGAGTCACTAATGATTTTGAATATATATACTTACTAATTTGTCCCTGAAATTAATAAAATAAGGCCAAATAATGCTTTTTCTCTAAGATCTAAAGGGCACCCTTGCTCCCCCTGCCTCCCTTGGACAAGGGCAGGAGGGGCAATTCCCCCCCCCTGTTCCGGCACCGCTGGACCTATCTTTCTTATAATGAGAATAATTCAGGCCACACATAATTGATCTTTAGCTTCTCGGATTCCTCTCAAGGCCCCTTTTCTAGGGTCGGTCGGTAGGACAAAAAAAAAAAAAAATGTCAAAAATTTTTTTATTTTTTTTCCATCGGCAGGAAATCTATTGTGTCGGCGGGTCCGCGAAGCTAAAAATCAATTATGTGTGGCCTCATTCGGATAAAAATTATCATTTCTAAATAATATTGGCCTATCATTGTATATTCCAGAAATGACACTGATGAAATTTCACTGTCTCATCCTAGCAACATCCAGCTTGGGTATTGCTTGCTGAGGGTTTACTGAAAATATTTTGAATTCTCTATCCAGGGTTCAAACCCATGCTGCTTTATGCAGGCTAAGACCTGTGAACCGCCAAGATTAAACACTTGCAATAAGTTGTAGCAATAGGGTAGAACTATATGAGACCTAACAGCCAAATCTAGATAATTTCAGTTTATTAGGTGTTTACAACTTAACATATATTCAATGATTGATTGGTACACTGTACAATTTGGTGTAGATAAATTATCATTGATACTCAGACAGACAATAGAAAAGAGCGCTAGACAGGTAGAGAGACAAATTCATGGAAAATATATGGTTTATTGCAATGTTCACAGGAGTCAGCAAGGTACATTCTCTGCTCAAATGCCCTCCCACTTTTCAGTCAGTGCACGGAGCAGCAGAGATGTAATAAAATAGCCACAACAACCACCAACTACCCAGGGCCTGCATCAATCCTGCAAGCTCATTAATTGTTACTTGTGTTGTTTCCTATGTATCATGGGTAGTTTTGTAGACTGGTTGAGTAATTTACTTAGTTGTTTTAGTGAAAATTTTGATTGATTTGGATGGACATTAATAAATTGGACTACAGTTTGTCCGCAGTATAGAGTATATGCATATCGCGGAAAGGCTCCCATTGTTAAATATACATGTATAATTTCTGGTGCTCCTTGTTTTGTGGATAGGATGAATGAAAACTAGAGGCTCTTAATGTGATGATTCAAGCTAGCAGAGCAAAAAGTTTTAAAGAAAAATTTGGTAAAAAAAAATTGATAGTACATAAGGGGGCGGTCTCTTTCTTGACGTTCATGTGAGAAGGCTGTTAATTTTTTGTTTTTACAAAAATGTCCACAATTCTGATAATCTGATAGATAGACAGTTGTGTCACAGCTTGTAAGCATTTCCCTACCGGCTCTGAAATTGATATAACATGGTCGCAGATTGTGTGTGATAATTTCAGATCTGTATCCCATAATTTGCAATGATACCTTGAGGCCAACAATTATGAGTTGACATGCACTTACAAACAAAATGAAACATCTCTGTGTGTCATGTGAATTACTTGGATAGTACTTAGCAAAAATGAACTGCATGCAAGGTGGTCATCCACAATTGCCCAGAGAAATGGACTCCAAATTGACCATTAATATAGATGAAGCAATTAATAATACGAGGGGCAGAAAGTTTGAGGCTTTTTTTTATATGGAGACTTATTTTCAATCTAGAACTATGAATTTTTCACAGGATAAAATTCAGCATATTTGGAATGGATTTCCAAAATTTTGGACAATTTGGACATTTTTAAGTTATTCTTTGGTTGCCATGGAAACAGAAAGTTCAGCTTCTTGGGGCAGGTAACACTGAAACCACTACAGCCAATGAATTTTGTCTGTAAGGGACCTCTCTCTATCACTTGCATTAGTGAGATTGACAATATTTGACTCAAGAAATATAATATTAGCCTTAAAAAATACTCCCAAGCTCACCAAAAGCATTGATTCACACACCTGACCTATTGAAGTAAATGTTCCTTGAAGTCCTCCAAACAAAGTTCTATGAAAGAATTTTGGTCATCCAAAGCCTTTTTTCCTCCATTGCCTGACACTATAGCCCCCATGGACTAAAGTAAGGGAAAACCAGGACTTATGTAAAGCAACATGTCACAGGAATAGCTAGGATGGATAATGCTGTCCATTTGGTCTCTTGTGCATACTAGTGAATCCATGCTTTCACAAGTCCTTATGTAGTCAGGAAAGCACACCTTCGCCTCCTGAATTTCCCTCGCCAAATCTAGCATGCAGGAGTGCTTTCCTACATGGGTTCAGTGTAAGAATACACACATTTGGTGTGCCTAAAAGCATATTTAAAAGCTAATACCATATTTCTTGTGTCAAATATTGTCAATCTCACTCATACAAGTAACAGAGAGAAGTCTCTCACAGTCACAATTTCTTGGCGTTCTTGGTTTCAGTGTTACCTGCCCCAAGAAGCTGAACTTTCCGTTTCCATGGCAACCACAGAATGACTTTAAAATGTCCAAATTGACCAAAATTTTGGAAATCCATTCCAAATATGCTGAATTTTATCCTGTGAAAAATTCATAGTTCTAGATTGAAAATAAGTATCCATATGAAAAAAGCCTCGAACTTTCTGAACGCCCCTCGTAGATGTCGTTTTATCTGATCAAGCAAGCAGACTTTTCCTTCAGACGAAATGACGTGAATGAAAAATAACAAGCTGAATAAACCAGATGGGTTTTTGCATCAGTAATGATGAGTTTCATTTTTTAGTATGCACCCAGCCGCTATTTCGGGTCTCATAAAATCAAAGTGTGTTGTCTAAGCAGTTTAGACTTTGCGATCATATTCTGCTATGAATTGTGACAATTGGAGGCAACGTAACCAGAAAAATTTCAAGAATCGGCTGAGGCCTTTTTCTGGCACTAAGCAACGAATGCCATTTCAAAAATTTGCAACTGGTTTCAATGCATCTTAAAATCATTCTTTTGCTTGTAAACGTTTCATTCACTTAATTACATTTTTCAAAGTTTGCTAATACGATTACTTAAGCACCCAATTAATATTTGGAATTGGAATGTCAAGATAATTGCATAACTGCCATAATTAGTTTCAAGTGACCTTCCCAAAATAGCTCATCCAATTCATTAATTCACAAAGGCGTCTCAGAAATGCTTCTTGATTAAAAATACCAATTGTCCTTTGGTGTTGCTGCATAATCATATTTGCACATTGAAATTAGGTTTAAATTCATCTACATACAAGTACATCTATTTGCATTATATTGACAAAAAATGTCTAAGCAGTTCTTTTAATTCTGTACCATTTATCGTGATAATAATAATAGTGTATTATATTTTCTGTTATTCTGGTAAACTGCCCTAAATCACTTTCGAGAGTTGGGATTATTTATAGAATATTTTAAACTAGTAGCTTTTTAGTTGTTCGTGAAACACCCCAGAGTCCTAGCAGCCTGAAGGTTTATTGGTAACTTATGAGTTTTGGTGCTGTGCAAGAGAAAGCCCTTCCTTCAAATTTGTTTTGCTTGTTTGAAGGTGGTTATGTTAACAAAAGGTTCCTTATAAAGCCCCGTTCACACCTTGGTGATTTGTAATTGACAGTGATCTGCGTCAAGCAATGCTGCTTCAATCAGCTTGACTCAGACCGGACGTGGACCACTGTCTGACCAGACGCAATTAGAGACGCAGCGTCGTGAGGTGGACGCTGCCTACTGAAGCGTGACACAGGCAATCACTGAGTGGACGTGGGGTCCGAAAAAAAAATTGGGTTGGTCGAAATATTCTGGGTGAGAGGTCCACGTCAGAAATATCTTATACTGTACACACACTGCACGCAGCCTTGTCATCAAGTATACGTGCGTTAAATGTACGTATAATGCACGAGGCTCTCTGGGATATTTCTGTCACCAAGGGAACACAGATGAGACGACCGTGAACTTGGTGTCCAGTCTGTGTCAAATGCGCGCACTACCCACGTGCACTGCGCGTAAATGATCTGCGTTGCTTGGCAGCAAGTAGTCCGACAAGGACTGCCCAACAACAACAAAGTTGTTGGTCAGACAACAATGCATTGACTGAATTCAGCACAGTGCGACACAGAATATGTCGCACCTCTGCAGGGCTGCCTGGGGCAATATAGACTATTTCAGGAACTGAAATGAGTTTGTGTGGTGACTGGCGCCCTCTGGTGGACATCTACCACTTCCGCTTTTGTAGGCCATGTTTTCACTTCAGGCTGACTTGGCAGAGCGGAAGATTTTCTCATTTTGTGTGGTTCTATCATGCTGGTGCCTGTGCCTACCTGTAGTTTGTTTGTCTTCATGTTCCTGCACCTACTGTACGTCTGTGGATTACCTTTACCAGCCGTTTTCTGGGCAAATTTGTCACTGGAATACACTGCAAGGGAACACATGGCCTCTTCCCTGGTCACACACTGTTGACACACACGTGGCTCAGAGCAGGCATTTGGACTTTTCTTATTTTGTGAAGCTTACAGCTTTGGATTCTGCAATAGCAGGACATTCCCGTGGCCTTGGATTTCCACTTTTCAACAATGTTTATTAACTGGATTCAGATTCTTCCAGAACTTTGGATTTGCCCTATTTTTTCATGAACTCTGACACGCCAATCCCCGAGAGGGCAGCACCAGTTTTATTGACTTCAACCATGCCACCTTGTGGTCTCTGCAGGAGCCTCTTTCTGTCAGACCTCATCTGGGGACCTACTAGGTCTGCACTGTACAGCGCACAGACCTAGGGACCTACTTGATTGTGTGAGGACCTCCAGTTCCACATTTGGACTCCGGTGCCATCCTTCCTGCTTATGTCAGTATTGTTATTTTTTAATACAAAAGATGTTGGAGAATGACAAAATCAGAAAGGAAGAAATCGAGAAAGCAGAAAACTGTGAGAAAGAAGAAAAGGAACTGAATGACAGAGCAAAAACTCAGTGCCTCTGATTTCACAGTGAACAATATAACAGGACTACTAAATTGATTCAATTTTAGAATGAATTTAGTTTTGAGAATAAATAATGATTTCCACTTCACATGTGGTACTATGTGCTACTCAGACACATATTTTTAGGTTTTTAACATTAATTTTTGTCAGATCCCAATTCAATCACATGATTTATAGTTTTCGTGTAAATTGAAAAAAAAATTCTCTTGGCTCTTGCTCATTGAACAAAAGGAGGCTGAAGCTTTAAATGGCTGTCAATCATTACTTTTAAACTTTGAAGATATTGCTCTGTTCAAGGTAAAAACAATTCAGAACAAATCATTATAATTTCGCTCCATATAGCCTATACAGCATCTGCTTGGCCAAAAATGACAAGGCAGAAAGTGCTGGGAAGTATTCGCTTATTGTCATGTGTTATTATTTTCTTGGATTTCGTAAGAGCTAACTACCAGCCTTTGTGATCCATATATCTTTAAGCCACACCCATTTCGACAATTTTTTATCAAATTGCAACAAAATCAATGTCAAAACTTCATTTTTGTGAATTTCTGTCTGAAAACCAGGCCTTAAGCAGCAGGAAAGCACCAACCCTCAGTAACAGACACTGCTAAAGAAAACCATAAAAGCAATAAAGAAAGTCAATCTGATGGGTAAATAGAGGGATAAGGATATTCCAGATAAATCCAGGTTTATGTTATTTCTATTTGAAGTATAGCATTGCTTAACTTTTCTGTTTGTATTGCATGAGTCTCTACCCAAATGGGGAAGAAGGTGACTCTCGATCAGTGTTCTATGACATCAATGAAAAGTAAAACCTAAATGCGCATCTGCTAAACTGCGCCATGTAAGTACAACAAAGGCTTATAGAACTCCATCACACTCTGTCTTCTCCTCTGTCTCTGTCTCTCTATCTCTGTCTGTTTGTTTGTCTGTTTAGCTATCAGGCTATCTGTCTCTGTCTCTGTTTCTCATCTCATCAATAGACTTGTCTGAGTAGCAAAACATGAATTTTAGGGCTGAGTTATCTGTACCTCATACCTCTGTAATATGGGACAAAGAATTGTAATGGCCACCATGACCCTCTGGAAATCATTAAACTTTGAGCTTAGAGATACAATCAGCTGCCTCGGAAATCAATATGCCGCTCATTTGTTCACTCCTCTGATTTACCACTCCTTTCTGTAGTGAAAAAAGAAAAGAAAAACGAGATGAATTGAAAGGATGATAAATCAGAAAGCAAAATGAGGTCACGTCGAGCAAAGAATGCTGCGGATCGCAATAATTCCACATAATGGATGTCTCAAAACACACAGGTAGATGAGAAGTTTATTTGGAGCTTATAATGTATAATGACCTCTCCATATGTCACTGACCCATTTGGGTTATTATTTTCAACAACAAAAAATAAATAAAAGGTTTGTGAAGCATTTTGAGCACTTTCGTGAAAAAAGAAACTTTCTAATAATTAAATAATAATGATAAAGACACATCTTGAGTTTTGACAACCATTTCTGTCAGGTATTAACTTTCATTTTATTCGTAGTAATTTACAGCTTAAATTTGATTATTTCGATAAAACCCACAAGCAATCCTACGTTGAAGCAAAATGATTGATGGAAACTTAATTAGGTAGCTCTTTTGAGAACCTTTACTTGCAGATTTAACAGGCTTTATCAAATGAAGAGTACAGTTTAGAGCACACCTAATGAAACTATGAAAGGAAAAAGGATTTTCCATTTACAAAAGGGAGAAATTGATTGCATTTTGGTGATTTGATTGAAAATATCTTAATGTCAAGCTTGCAAGAAAAACAAAATTCAATGCTTTCTGGAAAGTATTTGAAGTCAGTTCACCAAAAGAATTGCATTTAAGAATATTCCTAGTGCCAAAAACAGTTGGCAGCCAGAATAATAGTCTGACTTATAGATGGGCACTGGACATGGTTTAGTATGAAATTAGTGACCAGTGAGGCTGTGATAAAATATGCAGTCTTGTCTGTGTAGTGTATAACATAATAGAGGCTATGCATTCTGTTTTGGGTCATGTTTCATAATGATAGAAGACATGCTTCAGAATTACTAAATTTGGTTGCCTGTGCCAAAGAAAATCTGATTTATTCTCAGTCTTTGAGAATCCATGACTCCACGCCCTCCTCTGTGCCATACTGTCATGAATAGCCTTCGTGCACTGAGACTATTCTTAGGAGTTTGTGCACTGACCCAATAGACTGGATGGGAGCTGAGGGCTCAAAGAATGTCTTCATTTACTTTGGAACTTGAGATAAACTGCCAGGAACATGCAAGCAGTGCAACCCTAAGGCCAAGACCCTGCTTGAGCTTGACATACAATTAACAATTGGACTGTCTAAAAATTGATTTTTATGAACTATTCTACGTGTCTGTAAATGTTTTTGTTCTTTTGCTTCCAGTTGAGATGATGCTCCGGTAGTAGACATTCAAATTCAATTTTGATTTGAAATATGTTTATTCCGGGTATACATGTTCAAGACAAGCTTGTTTTTCAACACGGCCCTGTTAAAAATAGAAAGAATATATATACGTACAACAGTTTAAAAATAGTTTAAAACCAACACAATCCATTAATAAAACATACTCAAAAAGTAATCTTTAGCCTTTTGCTTAAAATGTTCAATGTTTGTGCACTCCTTAATACAATTTGGTAAAGCATTCCATACAATAGGACTCTGATACGCAAAAGAACCTTTCGCGATCTCAGTTTTCACATTCGGTACAAAGATGTTATTTTCATTAATATGCCTCATTGTCCTGTCATTAACTTCAATTTTCATTATAATTTCATTACTTAAATAATCTGGTGCTAAACCATAAATGCTCTTGAAAACCAACAATGCCATGAAATAATCCCTTCTTTGTCTAACATTCATAACTTTCATATCAATCAGTAAGTCAATTCCTCTTACATTTACATAGTCATAATTTCCATATATAGCTCTATTTTGCATTCTTTGTATTTTGTTAATATTGATTTCAGATGTATAACCCCAAACAGTAATGGCATAATCAATCTTAGGTTGTATATAGCTTTTATATAGTTGGATAAGAGAATGGCGGGGTAAAAATGAGCTTAACCTTGATAACATCCAGACTTTTTTACACAGCTGTTTACTTAATGAATCTATATCTATAGGCATGCCAAGATAAATTTTTATCAATATTCAATCCAAGATAATCACAGCAGTCTACATCATCTAGCTTTACATCACCAAGATACAATTCCATTTCATCATTCAAAAACATCTCCTTCTGTCTAGTAGTTACCAACATTGAATTAGATTTTGTAGCATTGACAACCAATGAATTTTTATCATACCATAGTTTGACATTATTTAAAGAAATTTGTAACTGATCATTAACCTCTTGGACATTTTTACCGCTACAATAAATCAATACATCATCTGCATACAAATTACAAATAGCCGATCCTAAATAGTTATTGATATCATTAATGTAAATTAAAAACAAAGTTGGTCCGAGGACAGAGCCCTGCGGGACCCCTATATTGGTATGCTTAACATCGGAGAATTCACCATCAGAAAAAACTTTACTACCTCTACTTAACAAGTAGGAACTGAACCATTGCAATACATCATCATTGAATCCATACATTTTCATTTTATTAATAAGAATTTTATGATTAATAGTATCAAAACATTTCTTAATATCAAGACTGCACATTGCTGTTACTAAGCCATCATCTATGTTAAATAACCAGTCATCCACAACTCGATGTAAAGAAGTTTGAGTATTGTGATTTTTCAGATAAGCTGATTGATCAGAGGTAATTAATTGATGGTTATCCAAATATTTCATAACTTGAGCCTGTACAACTTTTTCAAGAATTTTTGCCACATGGCTAATTACACTAATGGGTCTATAATTAGTAAGATCTTCCATATTACCTTTACCCTTATATATTGGTGTTACACGTGACATTTTCCAGTCTTCTAATACAATCTTTGAATCAATTGATACATTAATAAACTTACATACAATTGGAGCTATAACTTCTCGAGCATAACATAATAATTTCTTATCAAAACCCAATACATCCGTTGAAGAGTCAAGGCCTAATCATGTAACATGTCTGTTATCTTCAAGTGCTAACTGATACTTAATTTGATGCTCAATTTTAAAAAATCGCCATTTTACAAAATTTAATACATAATTGTCTTATCATATCACATACCTATTACAACATAAATATATCATTAATATTACAACACTTTTCTTGCAGACGGTATACCATATATCACTACAGATCTGTGGAGCCAGGATACAAAGGAGCACTTATCCATGCATGCAAGTGTTGGTAATGTCCAGCTGTCTGGTTTCACAAAGGTCTAATTGTCCAATAAAAACAAAGCAGAGATGAAAGGTACTTGTGACGTCACAATGGCGTTCTTTGATCTTACCATATTTGTCTTCTTTGATGTTTTATTCTGTGCTGAACGGCTGCCAGTGTGTGTGGGCTCGATAAGACAACAATTCATTGAAAAGCAGGTTCTGATAGGCCTATGTGCTTTGATGGGGAGAAAAATATGCCCGTAGGCCCGTCTTTCTTGTTATAATGAATAACTGTTGAGGATTATTCAGGTAGGCCTAAAACTTTATACTTGTTTCATGTCATGGGCCTATCATTGCATATCCCAGCAGAGATACCACGTCAATTTCACTCTCTTATCTTAATGACATCAACGTTGGGCATCGCACTTTAATTTGGTGGTTCACTGAAAATATTTGATGTTCCCCATTCAGGATTCGAACCCATGCAAGCAAGACCTGTGAACAGCAAAGCCTACAAATATGAAGCAGTAGCAATATAGTAGACCTATATCAAACCTTACAAACAATGCTTGATGATTTCAGTTTATTAGGTGCATGCATACTTAAATCCAATGAAAGATATACTGTACAATGTAGTGCAGATCATTTATACATTATATTAGACATGGTAAAAGTGACCGTTAGAAACATGGATGAATAGAACACATCTTGAGTTATTGCAATGTATAAAGGAGTCCGAGCAAGGTTCATTCTCTGCTCAAATGCCCTCCCACTTTGCAGTCAGTGCACGGATCAGTGATGCAATAAAATAGCCACAACAACCACCAGCTACTCAGGGCCTGCATCAATAACCTGTGTTGTTTCCTAGTTGAATAGTTTGGTTATTTTACTTTGAAAAATCTGACCATTTCACCATGCAAGAAGTTGTGCCGACCATAGATATATCTACGGGAAAATCTCATACATTGTAGTGTTACAAACGATAACTAATATAACTGGTACATATATGTCACGATTTGTTTATGTCACACTATGTAACAGTCTAGTAATTAATATTTGTACATGTATGGACTGCTTGGAAATGGTGTATCACACTGATTATTTCAATTTATTTTCTACAATTCCCAGAATCTCTATCAGTATATGTGTTTTCCCATTTTACTAGCCAGAAGCAAATGAAGCATCTCTGTGAATTACCAAGGAAAGTAGAGAAGTACTAATGAACTGCATGAAAGGTGGTCATCAACAATATACACTGAGCAATGGACTCCAAATTGACCATTAATATAGATGGAACCATTAATAATAGATATTGTCATTTCTTATCCAGTAAGCAGACTTTCACCTGAGGAGGAAATGATGTGAATGCAAAATATTTCTTGAAGCAATGTGAACTTTAGGAGAATATAAGTAATTCATGAGAATAACAATATTTGTCATTTGGAAGACATTATCAAATCTTTCAAAAAAAAATCTTTAGCATTTTAACTTTCTACAAGAAGAGATGTTATTTCTATCAAGTTCTGTGTAGAACTAGTCCGGCAGTAGAATGCCATTTTTGGGCCTAACCCAAAAGTTCCGGTTAAAGTTTTTTTCGCTCTTTATCCTGTATCTATATGGTCCAAGGAACATTTTCAGGGGGGGTGTGAAACTCTCACCCTTGAGCATTCCGAGAAATCCAAGATGGCGTCCAAAAATGGCTGCCGAACCAGAAATTGGTCATAAATTCGCTCCTAATTTAGCTAGGATGATAAATAAAACATCAAAATAGGGGTTTTGAGGGTCAAGGATTCCACCAGAAATAGATAAATCAAACTCATTAGATTGCAATTTCTAGCTTAAATGGCCTAAATTATGCATTAAAACTGTAAAATTAGCGTCAACAATCAAGATTAGGCATATGTGACTTGCTCCACCAAAATGTGCTTAAAGAATGAGCAAAGTATCTATTACTGTGGCTTCCCCTGAATCTACTTGAAAGGTGCTTTCAAATGATGGGTCATATGTGGGTATATGTCAATTGCACCCTAAGTAATAACAAGCCAAAAACCTGAACAATGTAAATAATGAAGCTGCAGAATTTGAGAAAGTGGCCTTCACATTTCAAGCCAAAGTGACAAAATTGTAGCTACATGCTTAGGCTAGAACTACGCCTCACAGTACTTAATGAACTTCACTATTTTTTTTAATTCTTATTATAGCACTTCACCCTTAATGATGTATTTTACAAGGACAAAATGATTGATGGGCGTATTCCAAATCTCCTCAGAAAGTTCTCTTGCCAAATACTTGCTTAAAATTTTTTTACATGAGTTTTTTCCTGGAGTAAGGCTATCTATACCAATTAGTTATTACTCTAATTAATTGACTCATTCACATGAAACTATATAAACTTTGCCCTCACAAAAGTTGTCTAAGACAACAATTGATGCAGATCAGAGCCCCCCCCCCCGTATCCATGCGAATATTTCATGGGACCAAGTTTTTTTTTTATATCCTTTAGAATAATCAAATGTCATTTGAACAAAAAACAATTTTAACAGGACTGTCCACATCCATTTTGGTTGGTTGGGAATGATTTATCCAATGATTGGGATAGGTGGAATTGAGAATATCAGAGAGGATTTTGTGTTTTTCAGAGGATATTTTTGACACTGACAGCAAGATGCATTTAACTTTTGGAGGGTTGACTGTTGTAGTAACAAGAAAACCAAGGAGCCAAATGAAGCTGACATCAAGGGCTAGCCATCCTCATCCATTTTGGTTGGTTAGAAATTAGTTATCCAGTGGTTAGGACAGGCGGAATTGAAAATGCATGGGAAAATTTTGTGTTTCCGAGGAGATTTTTGACACTGACAGCAACATTTTATTTAGCTTTTGAAGGGTGGACATTTGTAGTAACAAGGAAACCAAGGTGCCAACTAAAATCTGACATCAAGGGCTATCCATCCTCATCCATTTTGGTTAGTTAGGAAGGATTTATCTAGTCATTAGGATAGATGGAATTGAAAATACATGGGAGGATTTTGTGTTTCCGAAGAGATTTTTGACACTGACAGCAATATTTATTTACCTTTTGGAGGGTTGACAGTTGTAGTAACAAGGAAACCAAGGTGCTAAATGAAAGCTGGCATCAAGGGCTATCCATCCACATCCATTTTAGTTGGTTGAGTTTAAGGTTCCAAGTGATTAGGATGGGGGGGAATTGAAAATACATGGGTGGATTTTCTGTTTCCGGGGAGATTTTTGATGGTGACTGCAACATTTATTTATCCTTTGGAGAGTTGAAAGTTGTACTAACAAGGACACCAAGGTGCCAACTGAAAGCTGACATCAAGGGCTATTTATGCTCATCCATTTTGGTTAGTTATGAAGGATTTATCTAGCGATTATGATAGGTGGAATCGAATATGCATGAGAGGATTTTCTGTGTCCGAGGAGATTTTTGATAATGACTGCAACATTTATTTAGCTTTTTGGAAGATTGGAAGTTGGAGTAACCAGGATACCAAGGTGCCAAATGACAGCTGACATCAAGGGCTATCCATCCACATCCATTTTAGTGGGTTAGAAATTAGTTATCCAGTGTTTAGGACAGGTGGAATCGTAAATGCATGGGAGGATATTGTGTTTCAGAGGAGATTTTTGACACTGACAACATTTATTTAGCCTTTGGAGGGTTTACAGTTGTAGTAACAAGGAAACTAAGGTGCCAGCTGAAAGCTGACATCAAGGGCTATCCATCTACATCCATTTTGGTTGGTTAGAAATTAATTATCCAGTGTTTAGAACAAGCGGAATTGAAAATGCCCAGGAAGATTTTGTGTTTCCGAGGATATTTTTGACACTGACAGCAACATTTATTTAGCTTTTGGAGGGTTAATAGGTGTACTAACAATGAAACCAAGGTGCCAACTGAAAGCTGACATCAAGGGCTATCTATTCTCATCCATTTTGGCTAGTTAGGAAGGATTTATCTAGTGATTATGATAGGTGGAATCGAAAATGTATGGGAGCAACATTTATTTAGCTTTTTGGAAGGTTGACAATAGGAGTAACCAGGATACCAAGGTGCCAATTGACAGCTGACATCAAGGGCTATCCATCCACATCCATTTTGGTTGGTTAGAAATTAGTTATCCAGTGTTTCGGACAGGTGGAATCTTAAATGCATGGGAGGATTTTGTGTTTCAGAGGAGACTTTTGACACTGACATCAACATTTATTTAGTTTTTTAGAGTTGACAGTAGTAGTAAAAAGGAAAATAAGGTGGCAACTGAAAGCTGACATCAAGGGCTATCCATCCTTATCCATTTTGGTTTGTTAGGAAGGATTTATCTAGTGATCAGGATAGGTGGAAGCGAAAATACTTAGTTGGATTTTGTGTTTCCGAGGAGAATTTCGATAATGACTAAAACATTTATCTTTTTGGAAGGTTGAGAGTTGGAGTAACAAGTAAATCCAGCTGGCCAGGTTTAAATGAAAGCTGGCATCAAGGGCTATTCATCCACATCTATTTTGGTTAATTAGGAATGAGTTATCTGGTGAATAGGACAGGTGGAATTGAAAATACGTGGGAGGATTTTCTGTTTCCGATGAGATTTTCGCCACCGATAGCAACCTTTATTTTCCTTTTGAAAGGTTGACAGTTATAGTAACAAGGAAATCAAGGTGTCAAATGAAAGCTGACGTCAAGGGCCATCCATATTCACCAGACAACAATAGCATAATTTTGTTAGTTTGACATATTTTGGTGTCGATGGCTTTAATGAAATTTAACAGTAATTTATTCAGTTTCCGGAGCTTCATAATTAGCATGTTTGACATGTTATTTCTTTTGATGCAATTGACATGTACTCACATATGACCCATCATTTGAAAGCACCTTTCAAGTAGATTCAGGGGAAGCCACCGTAATAGATACTTTGCTTATTCTTTAAGCACATTTTGGTGGTGCAAGTCACATATGCCTAATCTTGATTTTCGACGCTAATTTTACAGTTTTAATGCATAATTTAGGCCATTTAGGCTAGAAATTGCAATCTTATGATTTTGATTTATCTATTTCTGGAATCCTTGACCCTCAAAACCCCTATTTTGATGTTTTATTTATCATCCTAGCTAAATTAGGAGCGAATTTATGACCAATTTCTGGTTCGGCGGCCATTTTGGACGCCATCTTGGATTTCTCGGAATGCTCAAGGATGAGAGTTTCACACCCCCCCTGAAAATGTTCCTTGGACCACATAGATACAGGACCAAGAGAGAAAAAAACTTTAACCGGAACTTTTGGGTACCACCCCTCCACTGCCGGACTAAACTGTCAATCTAGAGAGCTATCTTTCCTTCTAGCCGTATTTCTTTCTGTCAAGAATGAGCAGAGGTACCAGGGCCCACCAACTAATGCCTCATCTGAGGGGCCACCAATTAATGGTTCAACCGAAGGACTTACAGCTGGGATTTTGCAATTGAAAGTCCACTGAAAATATTTTGAATTTGAACCACTGCTGGCAATGCAGGACTTTCAGTAGAGCAAGCCGGTTCTGGATTACCACTCAGTAATGCCCTAAAACTTTTAAACAACTAAAGAGGCTTTTGCCGAGCACCTTGGTTTTCCCAAAACACTAACAGTGTTCATACCAATGCAACTATATAGTATTTCTGGAAAACAAGCCAAAAAACCCGGGTTTGAGCATCAATAATAATGAGTTTAATTTTTTTAAAGTACACCTTGCTGCTACAGAATCTTTCACTTTAGCGACTGGTATCTTTTTATTGCATCTTGACGTCATTTTGTTGTCCGGACCACACTGGAAATAAGTTTTTAACTTTTGTGTGCAATCCGAACCACTTTATAACAGTGTACTGCTTATTATTATATAAATTATGTCTGTAGCCTCTTTTTTATATAGCTCAATAAATTCTATCTATCAAAGCATCTGAAATCCATTATTTTTCTCGGAAAACCTTCCTTTCGCTTAATGACATTGCTTTTCTCAATTCATGCTAATGCAATTACTTAAGCGCCCAATTAATGTTTTGAATTGGAATGTCAAGATAATTGCATAACTGCCAGAATATGTTCCAAGTGACCTTCCCAAAATAGCTCATCCAATTCATTAATTCAAAAAGGCGTCTAAGAAATTATTCTTAATCAAAGGCCAATTGTCCTTTGGTGTTGTTGCAAATCACATTTGCACCTTGAAATTAGGTTTGAATTCATTTGCATTTACATCTTAATTCTCTTGCATTTATGGACAAAAGGGTGAAATCAGTTCTTTTAATTTTGTATCATTTACTCAATATTAATGTTAATTTTCTTGGTAACTTGTTCCAGAATTTTAGTGCTGTGAAAGAGAAAGCACTGCCTTGAAATTTCTTTTGGTCGTTTGACGGTGGTTATGTTACAGTAGGCGAAAAACGAGTGCTTACAGAATTGGCCTGAAATGTTCCTTGTGAGGTCACAGCTGTATTGATGCCATGTTATTCTCTATATGCCCCCTCTTCACTTGAATTTTGATTATGAGCTCCTTACATGAATGCAAGTTGTGCACAAGGTCAAGCCTAACAGAGTCTTTTAAAATATTGAATTGAATTTATTAATTTTATTAAAAATGATAACATAGTATGATTTCATATAGCGCCCATTCCAGATAAATCTGCTCACCGGCGCTCACCATACTGAATGACAATCACACTCTAAAAAATTTCAGACAAAATTGGTTTTTTAGATTCAAAATGGTTTTTTGAAAAACCAAATTTCAATGCAAAAAACCAACATGGATTTTTTTAAAAATCCATGTTGGTTTTGCATTGAAATTTGGTTTTTCAAAAAACCATTTTGAATCTAAAAAACCAATTTTGTCTCGACATTTTTTAGAGTGCATGTCAATCATTATTGTGGTAACCTCTTGACATGGCCGGAGCAGGGATCGAACCCACATCCTCTTGTGTACAGGGTGGACATGCTAACCGCTGTACCACGGAGCCACATTCTGTCTTGGCTTCACTTCTCACTCATCAGTGAATTCCAATGCTTCTCTGTGATAAAACTGACCTGAGACAAATAAACACAGAAGTGACAATTCATTTCAATGCATGAAAACTATAACCTAAGGAGCAACCAGCAAAATTTTGCTACAGTAGATGAAAAATGAGTGATTACAGAAAAGCTGTTGGTCGCCAGACTCGCCACCAATGACCTCACAACTTGCCCTATCAAATACATTGAAATGAAATATGAACTTCTCATTGATAACCAGCTGCTAATTTGTCTTGATAGCATTGCAAGTTTAAGCTATGACCTCATAAATTGCTTATGACTGGAGTTGGTTGTTTCCCAGATGCTCTAGCAAAACACATCTGTAGACAAAGATATAAAGCTCCAGTCTTTTCATAGCGACTCAGACTTAGGGAAAGAATTTAACTTAGAGCTTATAGAGCTGCAATCATCTGCCTTGGAAATCAATACTCCTCTGATTTTGTTCAGCCTTCTGATTTGTCTCCTTTTTTGTTGTGGAGGAAAAAGTAGAAAAAAGTAAAAAAGAGAAAAACAAGCTGACAAAATCTGAAGGAAAAGTAGAAAAAATCAGAACAACGCCAGAGAGAAGAAAATGAAAAGAATCCAAGAGCAAAACAACATGGCTTCTGATTTCACAGCAAACAAAGATACAGGCCTGCAAAATAGATTTGATTTGCTTATTCACTAATGCAGATTTTTAGGGTCCTAACATGAAATATTGACAGTTAAGGGCGACCATTATATTTTCAGGTTAGGCTTGGAGTTTTCCTGGTGGGAAATTATACATTTCAAGTGCACTAAGCAAGAAATTATTTACTTAGGAAGAGCTCAAAGCAAACCCGCTGTAGTATATTCTGGTTTGCATGGATATCAGGATAAGTTACGCACAACTATAGCCATTTCACAATTTTGGGGAGGAGGTTGCCTCACGCAGTGGGTCTAACCCTAGACATCCTGATGGGTTCCAGGTACGATTCCTGCTCTTGACAGGTCACCAGAACCTATGTTTGACAGCTGTTTCAATCATCCTTTGCCCATCGCTATCATCCTCCTGTGAAACAGAAGCAACAATTTCAAACTGTGATGTAGCAGTCCCTGATTGAGCCAAAACTGGGGCAGTTAATTAAGTATTCATGAATTAGCAAAGGTTATGGGCCATTTTGTCATGGTATGACTTGGGATGATGAGGGAACGTCACACAGTTGACAGATGAAACATATGTAGTCTATGCAATGCATTGGTTCCTCACAGACAACTGTGAATTACTAGAATCGCGTGGTAATGAAATCACCTGTAATAGCACATTTTGCTGCCGAAATTGTTCATGGTATTGACTGGTATCAACATTTTTCTAATATTTTTTCAGATTTTTTGGGTCAAATTACAACTTTTACAAATCTTACAACATTCACATTGTGATCACAACAAGTGATAACAATGAGACTGTGAAATACTTCTCAATTGATTATAACCTATATTACTATCTTTATATATATGTGGCATTATCAAATCAGCTGAGAAGCAGTAGTACAATCACCTGCATTTACATCATGCTCACTCCAGTTGAATCCATTCATTCTTGTCATTCCAGTCACCTCACTCACTCAACCTCTTCATGTTATTACTCCCCAACATGCCCCTGCTTAAATACTATCAATTTGCAATTTAAACAAATATGCTACTTACTTACATCAATTATCCAATATGGCATCACTTGAAGAAACCATACATGATGAACAGTTTGATCATGTATCCCCCCTAATCACACAATCCCATTACTATGAAAATTCATTCCTTTCTCAAGATCATTCCCACGATATAAAAATTATTAATACAAATGCTAGAAGTCTCTTAAAAAATCATTCACCATTTGAAACATTTCTGACCCAACTCTCTTCTCAAAACTTTAATTTTGAAATCCTAACTTTTACAGAGACCTGGTTAGATAGCCTCCTTGAACCATGTGTTAAGTTTGAAAATTATGTCCCTGTTATGAAACATAAACTTCCAATCAAAGAAGGTGGTGGTTTAGCGATATTTGTAAAAAGTGATATTAAATTCAGAGTAAGACATGACATATCCTTCCCAATAGATAGACAAAACCAGTTTGATGGAATCTTTATTGAAATAGATCCAGACAACAGCTCAACTCGCCCTCTAGTCTTAGGAAATGTATATCGTTCACCCAGTTTTAATAGTACCACAGATTTTAGCCAAAACATGTCAGCCATTTTGGAAAAACTTAATAGCGAAAATAAAGACATAGTAATAACAGGAAACCTAAACATAGATTTAATAAAGAGCACCACCCACAAAGAAACATCCGATTTTCTGGACATTATGATTTCAAACGACCTATTCCCTAAACTTACAGTTCCAACTACAGTTACCCTCACCTCTGCCACTTTAATTGGCTGTCTCTGAGAAAACCATGCAGGTTGTACAGTAAAGTGAAACGTGGCCCGAGCCGGATCTTAACAAAATTTTCACCAAACGCCCTCTAAACACAATAATGAAGGTTGGTTAAGTCCGTTTTTCTATGATTTCAATTCTTCCTTGATTTTACCCCACTTGAAAATAGGGTGTCAAGTGTGGCGCAAAATTCCTTTAACATGGATTTCAATGAGAAAACATGCCAACTTTAGCACTATAGGAACCAGAGCGCAGCGCATGGTTTGAAAATTTTATGATGGAGGATGATTACAAATGACTTGAATATTCTAAATTCACTTTTTGTAGCGTGGAACACTCCTTCATATGCCAGATATAAGCATTTTTAGATAGCGGAGGGTGGCAAATTTCTTTGCGTCTCACAAAAAATGAAAAAATACAAAAAATTTCATAATTCTGCTAAGATTTGTCCAAATTTGACAATTTTAGTGTCTAACTATATGTTTTGGGCAATTCCGCACCTCTTGGGATGATTTTTATTTTGATTGGAGGTCAAGGACACTGCCTAAGGTTGAGGTCAAAGTCAATTTTTTCTGTAATTTAATGATATTTCAAGTTTAGTCCCCGATATCTATCAAAAAGTCCCATAATATCAATGCTTATTCAGCATAAACTGATTTTATAAATTTCTAACTATATGTTAGTATCCTAAACTGTATCAAAAATTGTTTTTTTTTACCATAGGGGGCACTTTCATATTTTCGAAATTTCATAATTTTTTCAAATTGCAGGTTAAATATTTTGAAGATGTCCATCGATCATTGTACATTAATAATTCAGAGTTCAATGGATTGCTGCTATTGCATGAGAGTCAAAAAAGGGATTCTGGACCAGAAAACAGACCTTAGAATATGATATGAATGTTTTCGGCGGCCATTATTGAAAATTTTGTCATCTCAGTTAATGTCAAAACTAATAGAGATAACAGAAAAGTTTTTGTTTCTATACCTATGTTTTCATGGTCAAGGAATAACACAAAAACATTTTTATCATTGTATGTTATGTAATATAGGTGTAATTTGGCTGCTACAACAACAACAAAAAGTATCTTTGCTGATATCTGCCAAGGTTACAGAAATATTGGAATAATTCTAAGGTCTAGACCTATGTTTACTTGGTCAGGGAATATGATACAGTAATTTTCCATGCTCTATAGATACGCTTTCAAGTAGGGGAGACCTGGGCACGTCGGTCCAATTTTTTATTTTTTGGCTCTCAATCAAAAAAGTCTCTAAATATTTGAAAAATCTCTTTTACTGACTGACATAGATCTGAACATATACAATACAGTTTGTCACATCAAGCAGAGGACAGATGTTTGGCCGGATATCTCAGCAACCAGAAGCCCCACAGGAGAAATACACATACCTATGTATAGCTTAGCTCTGTTGTAATATGAATATCAAATTTCTGTGATATTTTGGGGCTGTTTTTGTCCGATATTTGCCAATTTATGATAATTTTAGTCCAATTTCGCACAATGTTGACATTTGTGACGCTACCAATCTGACACACAATGGGCAGATACGTCACAAAAGTGCACTGCAGCACCACCCCAGGCTTAGTTATAGTCAAGTAGGTATCAGCAGAACAACCAATCTCATGGTTTTGATTTTTATGAACAGTGCAAACAATGCTAAATTTCTGTTGCAATGTGAGATGTGACAAACTGTAGCCTTATGCCAAACCAAGTCAATCTACCTTCAATAGTTGTGGAGAAAAATAAATTTGAATTTTTTTTTTTATTGTATAAAAGTCCACAAAAGTAAAAGAAACTGAGCAAACACCACATTTTATTCTCACAGATCACAACACACACTTGTGTGTCATTGCAGAATGATTATATCGGAATATTTGCCCAGATAATTTTAATAAATCTTGTTTCAGCTAGAAAGGGTAGCAGATTAGTCAACTGAATTGATTTTTCCCTCATATCGTACAGGACTGGCTTAGGTGCTCTATTCATGTTAGAAATTATGCAGCTGGCATTTTGCAGATTATTTTTGTCAGTCAATCGAGTTTACAATGGTCCAACGTGCCCCGGCCATGCTCGTCAAACCTGCCCCATCCCAACCTCTTACAAAAATGTGCATGCCTCGCTAACAAGTTTGAATTTAAACTCAGGAAACTTATATCAACTTTACTTTTTAAAAGTAGTGACAGTTTCAATTTACGAGACTTGTCTGATTTGCTCCCCCATATTTAAAGAAGAGTAACCTAGCCATTGAGACCTGGAAAAAGTCACTTTTTATGCTGAAAATCAGGAAACCTGAAATAGAATTTACACTTTTCCTCCAATGCTCATGAAACATTTTGGCCAAAAGGCATACCACTAAAGGTCCCTATTGAGGATTTGGGCATAATATTGGGGATTGTCCAACGTGCTCCGAGGTCCAACGTGCCCCAAGATCCAACGTGCTCCGAGGTCCAAGGTGCCCTGAGGTCCAACGTGCCCCGGTCTGCCCCAACACATGCAGTCATCCTTCAAATGCAAACAGTATCAAAACTTTTGTTTGCTACTATGCTGGTATAAAGGTGCACAGAATTGATTAGCATAGGGGAGAGCTGGGTACAGTGCACGGCAGGCTCAGTGAGACAAAGCCCATAGCGTCTAGCTGGTACTGTTTACAGATCAACCCACTCTTGTATAAAACAAAAAGTAGGTAAGTGAAAGACTGTCCTATATCCTGAATGCCTACACAGCATATCGGGAGTGGAATTTCAATATTTTGGTTTTTAGCCAGAAAAATTTAATTATTTTGCTAAACGGCTTTTTGTTATAATTCCCAAGAAAAATGGTAAAATGTAAATCAATTGCCAGGGATTCAAACCGTGATTATTTGTCTTAGTTAGCGAGATGATGAACCACAATACAGGTATTCGGTCCGCAGGATTCAAAAATCTTATAAAGAGAGCTGCGTGGGGCACAGTGAGACAGATTGAGGCGGGGCACAGTGAGACATTACAAAATACACTCGAAACGACCTGAATGTAATGCATAGCTCACAATTCACTATTAAAAACAAAATTCCTGCTGTAAACTGTTGATTTTAGAGAGTTACATCCAAAGGGAAGCATCAGAAAGAATTTTGACTAGTATGTAACAGGTGCGGCAGGTTAATTAAGTCGTGCATGTGTCCTGTGCGATGTAGTTTCGAAACATGCTCAAACAAGGACCTAAAAGATCACCAAGCCAGCTGCTTTTATGAGAGAACAGTAGTTTCTGTAGTGCTACAATTGATAGAACAATTCCGCAGGTCCTGAAGATCGGCGGTTATGGCAGCAGGTTCCCTGTCTCACTGTGCCCCGCCTGTTGTCTCACTGTGCCCCGCCCACATGGGCACAGTGAGACACTTAACGAGCATGGACGTAACTCAAAATTACTCCAAAGCGGTAGAAGGTAGGAACCTGAAACTACTGGACCATATACCCAACGTCATTATCTATAATGTGGACCTGATCTCATTTAACTCGCTACTGCCGACATTTTGGAACACTTGAAAATACATAAGAGTCTCATTGTGCCCCGCTCTCCCATACCCTTCACTATCATGTCTATCAATGACTGGTATTTTACCCGTGGCATATATGCCTTTGTGTCTGTGCTATTGCCTATCATCAGAAATAAATGTATTTTGTGTCAATAAATATACAAACCAAAAGTACATGTTTGTTCAGTTTTAAAGCCATGATCAGGCGAACAATTCAAGACAAAATGGAAAATATTATGTTGTGAAATTTTTTACGGATGTCAAACTCATTTAAATGCTAACATGGTGCATAGAAACTATTTGATAAGAGGTCTTTGCAGACTAGCGTCCCGACTTGTAGTTGAAGTCATTTTCAAACTGTTCATGTGACGTAGGCAGGCCACTTTGCAGTGGGCAATAACTGAGCCATAAGGAACGTTGTTGATCACAGAACTGGCTTGCAAGAATAAGGAGCGACCCTTTGACCCTTGCCGGATAAGACTCAGCAGATTTTAACAAAAAGCTCCTGTGGGGAGCAGGCCAACAATGACACTAAAATTGTATTAATT
The DNA here is from genome assembly GCA_026936325.1 of Platynereis dumerilii. NCBI lineage: Eukaryota > Metazoa > Annelida > Polychaeta > Phyllodocida > Nereididae > Platynereis > Platynereis dumerilii. The sequence goes on along the minus strand of JAPTHN010000012.1, from coordinate 10,447,122 downwards.
TCATCATCTTTAATTGTGGTCAAATATCACTTTTTTCCATTCCATCAAGCAAGCAAAATGATATCAAAAGATATTGTGTGAAGAACAACAAGGTTAATCCGTTTTGTGACTTGCATTTTTGACAATAGCTACGGTGATTTTATTTTTTACACAAAAGCTTTGACTTGGCATTACTTGCCCAAGCGCAGATGGCACCACTTACCCCAAAATTACAGTTTAAGAGAAAAGCTGATATAAAAAACACTCCTAAATCTCACACTACAAAATACTTTATGCATCCCATTTTTTATTGTGAAATTGTCCAATTATCAATGCATGAATGAGTGTACTTGAAAGCATAGAGCATGGAATATGACTGTATTATATTCCCTGACTATGTAAACATAGGTATAGACCTAAGAATTATCCAATATTCTGCAGATATCAGCAAAGATACTTTTTGTTGTTGTTGTGGCAGCCAAATTACACATATATTACATAACATACAATGATAGAAATGTTTTTGTGTTATTCCTTGACCATGAAAACATAGGTATAGAAACAAAAACTTTTCTGTTATCTCTATTAGTTTTGACATTAACTGAGATGACAAAATTTTCAATAATGGCCGCCGAAAACATTCATATCATATTCTAAGGTCTGTTTTCTGGTCCAGAATCCTTTATATAACTCCCATGCAATAGCATCAATCCACTGAACACTGAATTATTAATGCAAAATGATCGATGGACATCTTCAAAATATCTAATACGGAATTTGAAAAAATTATGAAATTTCGAAAGTTTGAAAGTGCCCCCTACGGTTAAAAAAAACAGGCTTTTGATACAGTTTAGGATACTAACATATAGCTAGAAATTTATAAAATCAATTTATGCTGAATAAGCATTGATATTATGGGACTTTTTGATAGATATCGGGGACTAAAACTTGAAATATCATTAAATTACAGAAAAAATTGAATTTGACCTCAACCTTAGGCAGTGTCCTTGACCTCCAATCAAAATAAAAATCATCCCAAGAGGTGCGGAATTGCCCAAAACATATAGTTAGACACTAAAATTGTCAAATTTGGACGAATCTTAGCAGAATTATTACATTTTTAGTATTTTTTCATTTTTTGTGAAACGCAAAGAAATTTGCCACCCTCCGCTATCTAAAAATGCTTATATCTGGCTTATGAAGGAGTGTTCCACGCTACAAAAAGTGAATTTAGAATATTCAAGTCATTTGTAATCATCCTCCATCATAAAATTTTCAAACCATGCGCTGCGCTCTGGTTCCTATAGTGCTAAAGTTGGCATGTTTTCCCATTGAAACCCATGTTAAAGGAATTTTACGCCACACCTGACACCCTATTTTCAAGTGGGGTAAAATCAAGGAAGAATTGAAATCATAGAAAAACGGACTTAACCAACCTTCATTATTGTGTTTAGAGGGCGTTTGGTGAAAATTTCGTTAAGATCCGGCTCGGGCCACGTTTCACCCCCCGCATGGTTTTCTCAGAGACAGCCAATTAATAGACCACATTTACACAAATAGTAAAGATCCATTAACAATAGCTGGTACCCTGAAAACTGATATTTCTGATCACTTTTCCAATTTTATTTTCCAGAAATTTTCACGTGCAAGAGTAAAGCCAAAATACGTAACCTTTAGAAATTACAGTAAAACAGCGGTAGAAAAGTTTAACAATGCTCTCTATGCCACTAATTGGACAAACATTCTCAATGAGACTGACACAGATAAAGCATATGACCAATTCCTGGATACATACAATACGCTACAAAATGAACACCTACCTCTAGTCAAAACTAAGTTCAATAAATACAAACATAAACTCAATCCATGGATCACTAAAGGAATATTAAAATCGCTTAAAACCAAAGATAGGTTATTCAAAAAAGTAGTTAACTTAAGAAAGTCTGAAAGCAATCAATTTCACGTCTTCAAAGTTAACTAGACAAATATAAACAAGCATATTGTAAGGTCTTAAGAGTAGCTAAACAACAATAATGGACAGAACAGTTCGAATCAAACAGAAATAACATAAAAAATACCTGGAAAAATATTAATTCACTTCTTAACAGAAACAATGACAAGTCAAATTTTCCTGAATTCTTTTTGGATGACAATAATACTAAAATCACACATCCAGAAAATATAGCTAACAAATTCAACAATTTTTACGTTAATCTTGGACCAAATTTAGCACAAAGTATCCCCCAAAGTCAAAACACCTTAGAACCTACCAGTAGCCCAAGTTCCCCACACAGTTTCTACTTCACCCCAGTAACACCCATAGAAATACTAAAGATCGTCCAGAGTTTTAAACCAAAAACCAGCTATGGATTTGATGAAATAAGCCCTAAGCTCTTAAAGCAAACTGTCCTCCCAATAGCTGACCCTCTTTGTCACATAATGAACCTTTCACTCTGTACACGTATTGTTCCCCGTAAATGTAAAATAGCTTAAGTGTCACCCTTCTTTAAATCTGATAACCCTCACACATTTAAAAACTATAGGCCAATATCTCTATTACCTGCATTCTCTAAAATTCTCGAACGGTTAGTGCACAATAGACTCAATAAGTATCTCAAAGTTATAAACTTATTACTCCAGCTCAATATGGCTTCCAGGAAAACCTCTCAACAGAAATGGCAATATTAGAATTACAGGATAGAATAGCTAATCAACTTATCAACAATAAACTGAGCCTTGGGGTATTCCTCGATCTCTCTAAAGCTTTCGACACTCTTGACCATAGTATCTTACTTAATAAATTGGAAGAATTAGGAATAAGAGGTCTCCCAAAATTGTGGTTTACAAATTATCTTACCGATCGACAGCAGTATGTCCAATACTTAGAACACTGCTCCTCCAAACTGCCCATTTCATGCGGAGTACCCCAAGGCTCAATATTAGGACCATTACTTTTTCTACTCTACATAAATGACATCCCTCATCCTACTAACTGCAATATTATACTCTTTGCAGATGACACTAACCTAATTTTCCATAATAACGACATGCAAAATTTAATCAACTCAACTAATGAAACTCTCCAAACTATCTCCTTTTGGTTCCAAAAGAATAAACTCTCTCTAAATATCAAGAAGACCAAATATATCCTTTTCCACAAACCAAGAAAGAAAGTTAATGATAGCAACATAGAAATTAAAATCGATAACGTTAACATAGAACAAGTTAAAGAAATAAAATTCCTAGGAGCCCACATAGACAATACATTATCATGGAAAACACACATAACAAAAAAGACAAATCAGATTCTTAAGGTTAATGCAATCCTCTCACGCTTAAAAAACATATTACCAAAGCAAACATTAAAGACAATCTACTCCAGTCTAATATATCCACACTTATCGTATGCAATAACATCATGGGGTAACATCAACAATAGAGAGATGAAAAGGTTAGAATTGCTTCATAAACGTGCCATTCGCAACATCAGCAAAGCTAAATATAATAGCCATACTAATAAATTATATAAAGAGTTAGACCTCCTAAAAATTAGAGACATATTCTATCATTCATGTATTAAATTCTATCATAAAGTGAAAACGAATAAAACTGCACTGTATTTCCGACAAATCCTCCCCCAAAATAGCAATCTCCATACACACTCCACCAGGAATAGCCACAACCTCCATATTTTTAATAGATCATTAGAATTAAAACACCAATTGATTAATGTGAAAATCCCCATCTGTTGGAATGAACTGCCGGAATATCTGAAGCATCCCACTAACTCGAGAACCATAGACCACTATATTAAAATATTCAGTGGAATCAATGGATTATAGACCACAGAATAAAATCATTCCTGATCTCCAATTATTCCTCCAACTGTAATATTGAGAATTGTTATGTTTGCCTAAACTCTTAAAAATGAAGAACCCCCCCCCCCTTCACTCATCATCATATTCCCTAACCCTCCCCCCCCCAACACCTCCCCCCTTCACCAAACTCATTCCCATAGCCCATCAACCCATCACCTTCATTTTCATACAACTTCATTCACTCATCATTAAGGGAGTACGACTACAGACGAAAGTCTTTTGTGCTTTCCCTATGGCCAGGATATTGTGTTTATTTTCTTTATTTTACCCTTAATTTGCTACCAATTTGTACTGAATGATGAATTAACTTGAAACATTGTGAATATATATGCCATGAACTCAATAAATACAAATACAAATACAAATACAAATATTGAAATCGTGACCATCCTAAGTAAGCCATACTTCCAGCTGTCCTATCTGTTTACCGATCAGAGAGGGGTATTGCGGCAGGAAGCAGTTAGGAATTGGACTAAATAAACCCAACAAGGAGTTACAATAGCCAAAATGGAACCAATAACTTTTCATAGTGAGCCACAGTCATTTCAAAAATTGTTGCAATAAAATGGCAAAATTATAAATTCAATATTAAAAACTTGTATTGTGAATCAAACATTTAATTCATTATAAATTTCTGTCTGAAAACCAGACCTTTTGTAGCAGGAAAGCACAGACCCTCAGCAACAGGCATGACTAAAGGACGCAATAAAATAAAAGCAATAAAGAAAGTTAATCTGATGGACAAATAGGGGGATAAACAGAAGACTATCCAGGATATATATAGGATTATTATTCTCTTTGAGGTATAGCATTGCTTAACCCTAGCTGTTTGGATTCCATGAGGAGCTAGGAGTCTCTGCCTGACTTTTGCAAACACTCTCAGAGGGAGAGTCAACAATTTGGGTCAACGTGGTATAAAAAAAGTAACAAGCTGTGGACTTACCTTGAGTTGTGTGATGAAACAGTGGATGTACAGGACAAACCAAAATGAAGTAAGAAAATTTCCTGTCGGAAGCCTTCTGTTTTCCTATTTTGCCCTCCTTTCTCCTCTCCACCCCAAATCTGCCTACAACTACCGTTGACTCCTCACCACAACCTTAGCCCACATCAAGAACTCTATTAAGGGTTTTTTTTCAATCCAAATTGACTTTTTTCTGTTGCTATATACCGTGTCATAGATTTCTGAAAATTTTAGGGCTACAAGTATTCTGAATTTTTTTTAAATTTGACTTTTTGCGATGTTGTAGATAATTTGACCAAGGTCAACTCTCTGCTCATCCCTCTATGACTGGATGTATAGAACACCCAGTTGTATGGGCTTGTGCTGAGTGGATAGATATATATCGGACAATGAAAAATCATCTTACTTGCTTAATTTTGGCAAAGAACTTTGTGCTCGTCAAGAAAAATAGACATTTTCGGAGAGGGCAGCATATTTTCGGAGGTGACAGTTTATTTGACGAAAGCTGTTTTTGGTGTTTTCCGCTACGAGCATTGTGCAGTTCGTACAACTGAAGTGAAACATTTACCAAAACTTTTTCTAATCTATTGAAGGAGTATTTCTATAAAATAAAAATACTTTTAATCTAATGTTATTGCTGTTTTGCTGACCCTATTTCGGAGAGGACAATATTTGACGGCATTGACCTTCATGTGTTCAATGCAGGATTCTGAAGAGACTAATCATAGTTGTTGCATGTAATTCTAATGTTGAACTCTTGGGACCATGTTGAAAGCATATTCACATTGGTTGAAACTTATTGTTAGGTCAGGACTGAAAAGTCTGAAGCGATATTTGCCTGATTTGCAAATGAGACAGTCAATTTTGGTCAAAATGACACAAATAATTTTTTTTCAGGCAGTTATCAACTGATTTGAATAATTTTTTCACTACTGTAGGTCCGTCTGAGTATGTTTAATCATTCTGTGTAATATTTTTTCCCCATATATGCATGGTATTTATGGTATTTTGGATATCTTGTGACTTTCCATAACGTACCCCGATTGAAAAACAACCCTTAAAACAGCTGTGAATGAAATTGCAATTAGGAAAGGGGCACAATATCAAACACAATGGGGTGATGAAGTTTGAATTGGTGTTGGCTGAATGTGAAAAATTAAATGCAATTTTAATAGGTAGTTTTAAGTAGGAAAAAGTAGGAAGGGACAAAAAGGTGTGAAAAGATAAAATAGTGGCTTATTCTTCCTTCCTGCTGAGGTAATCGTACTTTATTTTGGGTTGTACTGTACTCGGTCAGGTGACTTTATATATTGTTTTTCTAACAGCAATGAAATGTAAAAACCACAAATGTTGTTTTAGAAAATTTGCAAATAATTAGGCGTTGTGGCTGAGAACACTTTTGCATCGAAATAAATGGTATAAACAAGAACTATAATTATCTGCAAATGCGAAAAGAAAAACAAAAAGTATGAAGTGATCGTCTGATGTTGCTATCACTTACATTTTCAATTTGATTATTTTGATAAAATCCACAAGCAATCCTACTGTTGAAGCAAAATAATTGATGATAATTTCATTAGCCACCTCTAATCTAAACCTTAATTTGCAACAACGCAGATTCAACAAGCTTAATCAAATGATGGATTGCAGCTCAGAACACACTTAATGAAACTAGGAAAGAAGAAGGATATCTATGTGAGAAAAGGAAGAAGTTTAACTACTTTTGGTGATTTGATTGTATATACCTCCCAAGAATTTTTTGAAATCGATTCATCTGAAGGATTGCATTCAAGAATTTTCAATCACCAAACACAGATACAGATACAGATACAGATACAGATACAGATACAGATACAGACACTTATAGGTTATTACATGGCCAAGAGCTGTATCTCCCTGGTATCATCACCCGAGACCCTGGAGGGTCGAGGGATGATACAGGTCGAGGGTGATTAAACCAGGGAGATACAGCTCTGGGCCATGTTATAACCTATTTATCATGACTTTTATTTTTAACTGTTAAACCTTCAATAAATAGATCCCCCATTATTAATTAAATAAATGACAAGCGTTAATTCAGAAGCACACCTAACACAAATGACTTTCATATCTGAGAAATACACTGTTATGGGGTTTTATTTATATCCTGCAATCATTTTACCAGTGATGTTTACACAATTTTAGTGTGATAACTTCAAATTCTCTAAGTTGGGAGCAGCAGTTTGTTGTGACGTAGAACAATCACTACCCATTGTTTGCATAACAACGTCAGATAATTTTGTGACTTTACAACTGCTTGGCCAAGAGCTGTGTCTCCATGACGTCATCATGGTGATTGGAGATGCTGATATCTTCCCTCTGAATTGGCCAATCAGACGGCTCAGATTTGGTATCTTCCCTGCTAGACTGATATCGTCCCTCCAAATTGACAAAGGGCCAGTATCTTCCCTCTGTTTCAGGGAAGACGGTTGAGATCTTCCCCCCTCTAAAAATATCACCCAGGGAGAAAGGCTTGTATGAGGGAAAAAACATGCTTGATCATGGGATAAAGAAAATTTGCTGATCACATTGCATACATAGATACATACGACAGTGACATTTTGGTACTTGGTATAATGTTAAAGTGTATTACATTACATTGAATCATTTAACAAGCAAACAGTTGGTTTATACAGTGAGAAGACAGGTCAGAGAAATTTACCAAGTTTCTTTTATTATTTCCCTATGACTCTTTATGTTCCAGAAAAGCCCCAACCTTTGCCAGAAATGTGATCACCAAAAAATTGTTTTAGAAGAGGAGAATTAATTTTCAATGTGAAAAAAAAACAACAACAACAACATGATCATACTTTCAACATCGGAAATCATCCCTGTAGACAATTTGACCTACTTTGATGTCGTGGATGGTCAGCGTGACATCAAAAATGTCATCCTGATGTTAGAATGCCTGCTGGGATAGAGGCTGTTGGATTGGTCATGATCAAAATAATGTGCCATAACTGACTTTAGAGAAAGTATTATTTACATAATCCTTTTGTGTGTTATTCACCAGCAAGCAGAATCAGTTTTCTTCAATCAAAATGCTATGCAAACTAATGGCATGATCATGACAGATCATCAAACTAATGGAATGATCTTGACAAATCATCAAACAAACGGCATGATTTTGACAGATTATCAAACTAATGCATGATGGTGACAGATCATCAGCATAATGACTCACAGAAGGGTAATTTCAGGGTGCCTTAATTTCTCCAAAAAAGATGAACCAGCTGTAAAAAAGTGACAATGACAAAAAAGTGTCTAAACATTATTTCATGAATTCCATGATAACAGGGAATGGCTCAGAAACATGACCTTTTCTTACATTAACGGACCTTGAAAAGACAATTTTCAATATATTTACATGGAACAAAGTTATTTCTGATTTAGATATGTGTGCGCATCTGGTATTTTCATTAATCTTGAGAAATTGGTGCCGGTTAGATTATTTTCGGCTGAATATTTCCAGGAAATCATGATTTTTTAATTATTCCAATTATTTTGGCCTAAAAAATTAAGAAAAATGCTATTTTCTAATCTAAGGCTTCAATACAACTGGATATTTCGGGTCTTGATGTTTGATATTGACATCACCGAGTGCTAATATACTATAATTTACAAATTTTAAAGAATTTTTGCCACGGTAGGATTTTGTTACTGTATAGGCCAATTTCAATTAAGCGTAACGGAATCACAACAGACAGCGTAATGGAATCACACAATTTTCTTCTGAACCTTGTCCCAAAGAGGGCAGCACAACTCTCATCTGTGCAATCTCAAACATAATTGATATCAAAATTTTTTTAGAGTATATCCCTGGGATGATCACGGTCAGTCTATCTTTTCCATAGTTGGAGCAGTTTTCTTAAGTCAGACAATGAAATTAAAAAGTAACAAAATTTGCTGTTTTGTCTGTGATTCTGTTATGCTGTGTTCAGCCTGCTGTAAAAAACTACTCCGGCTGAACACAGACATTGTATGTATCAAAAATGTTACTTCATATTCATTTAAGTCAAAATAGATCACTTAGTCATAATTTCTTCAAACACAAATTTTGTGATGCATTATGAAAGTGTATTTTTTTTGATTTTTCTGTGATTCCGTTACCATGGAATTCATGATTTACACCAGCATGCCTTCAGTCTAAATGAAATCAATGATGAACTGTGATCAAATACACTTTACTTTCTTGTGCATAACAATACACATTTTATTGGAGTCCATGTTATGTGTCTTACTGATAGAAGATGTGCCTTTTTATTGCTCAATTTGGTTGTCAATACCAAAGAAAATCTGATTTCTGGTCGGTTTTTGAGAACCCTTGAGTGAATGCCCTGCTCTGTGCTATACTGTCATAGCTTTTGTGCACTAAGAATATTCTTGGGGGTTGGTGCAATGAACCAGTGGAATGAATGGGAATTGATGGCTCAAAGAAAACATTTATTTACTTTGGGAATCAGATTGACTGCTCTAACTATATATGTGACCTGCTTCACCAAAATGAGTTTACAGTTGCCCCCATGTCATATTTACTTGTGAATCTGACTTCAGTTGACATCAAGCTGACATCAGGATGAAGTCTATGGCATAAGGTGATGCCAACCTGACATCAAATTAATTAATTCAAAATGTCCACAGGGAGGACACCAGAGCAAGGAAGTAACCACTTCACAATGCTTGACTGTAAAATATTACTATGACCATAGTGACTAGTGGCGTTATGCTGAATGCTTCATGAATGAATGGATGTTTTTGCACAGAGTGACACATTTATTGGACTTAGAGTTATATGGTTGCCTTATATCAGTTAATGGGTTGGTTAACGTAAAAGTTTCCGCATATAAGCCATATAATGCAGGAAAAATCAGACAAATTGGCCTTAGATAATTATTGTCACAGCATCCTGTCTCCACTGCAAAATGAAAGATCCCACATGTGGAGTGAATGTGTGACTCCTTTCATGAGCGGCAAGACTGTGATTACTCATTAAGCAGGTATTACCAATTGCTACGGCATGGTATAAGATATAGACAGTGGTGTATTTAGGGGGGGCATGATGCCATGGCCCCCTCAGGCCAAAAATTAATGTGGGACAGAAAGGAAGTGCCACGGAGCACCGCCCATTTGCCCCATGTTATGCCCCCCCCTCAGGCCATTCTATATACACCCAAGGATAAAGATCATTAAAATCTAAAATTACCGAATTCAGAAATAGCTTTGTTCCTGCTAGTGTATTGGTTGGTACTGAATGGCTGTACTGTATAGCACCCCTGTCTGTGTTAGGTTTATGTTACGTCAACATGCTACAAATAATTCCGTGTATATCATGGCTACTGAAGATTAACTATTATGTTAATTTTGATAGTGACCGTGTTTTCAACTCCACGACTGCTTCTCAAAAATGAGTTCATTTTATGATGCAGAATCATAGAGGGTATCACACAGAACTCTGTTCTAAATCTATTTCAAATTAAACAAGAATGAAACATTCTTTAGAAGTGCAAAGTAAAGTTCTATTTCAAATGAAACAAGAAGATAGCAGACTTTAGAAGTGCAAGCCTAGTTATATTTCAAACCAAACAAGGAGATAGCACTTTGAAAGAGTTCAAGGTAAGTTCTATAAAAAAAAAAAAAAAAAAAAAAAAAAAAAAAACAGGTATGTAGGTAGGTCTATTGACCAGTGGTCCAAAATGTTAACAAGGATGTGACCAATTCAAATGTACAATGAAATTACAAAAAGAGTGTTAAAACGTCATGCAAGGAGTTTACCTGGAATGTCACAATTAAAAATACTTGCCAGTTAAAGTCTTAATTGTCAAATTTGTCTTTGATGTGACTTGTAAGCTGGCATGTTTTGATAACATGCTTTTCATCCTGCACTTCTCCGCATCGACACAGCTAGACAGCTAGACAGACAGCTAGACAGACAGACAGAAATGTTTATTTGACACAGTTACAATGAATAGAAAAAACATGGTTTTATAATTTAATTGTCAGGAGACATTCACTTTGCCATGAATATGGCGCTAGCATGAATGCCACCTATTAGAACAGAAAATATCAATTTAAATTTTAAATGAATTACCAGAAATGTTCACATTATGACAAATAAGCCGCTCCTCTCTTGGTAATCTAGCCCATCGTCCAGTTTCAACTCTGAGGTGGTGGGCACTCAATAAAGCAAAAAGATAACACTCTCTAGAAGAACAAGGTTAGTTCTATTTCAAACAAAAAGGGAGCACTCATATAACGCCATACACAAACGGCAAAAAATATTGTCATTAATTGTTTGTTATTTGCACACCACACAACTGTGGTAGCACATCCTTTGTACTTTGCGCCTGTATTGTCTAGTGGATAACACAAATACGACAGGGAAAGAAAAGGGAGCCATTGTCAATTGGAATATCAAGATGGCCACAGTAGTGACATTGTTATTAATGTCAACAGTTCTTTGAATGACATTGAGCCCAAATGAAAGGACCATGACAAGATTGAAGAATATAAATCGAGCTGTAGTGTGTCGATCTGTTTTTGTCTGCTTCCTACGTGAAGCCCTCCGAGTATCTCTCATATGATTGATAATTGTAACATTGACCACAGTCATTGCTGTACATATTAGGCCATGTACAACCAAAACTGACACCTTTTCCATCCAATTTAGTTTCATCATGCACAATGGGCCAGGCACTTTACTATTGCCTATTTTGTGTGTCAAACCAATGACACTGGCCATTACTGATGCAATCAAGAGAAGGTATTGTTTATTGCACATTTTATTTGATTTAAAGGACCTTATGGTCCTGTATGTTTCAAAATAACAGAGCATTGAAAGAAATGGATAACATAATGTAAGTGCAAACAAGCTATTCGCAATCATTTTGCAATTGATCTGCTCGTTTATGCCAATCACCAACATTTCAGACCTCGTAATTTGTTCTTGTTGAAAGTGGAAAATTATCAGAATAGATGCGATGAGTAGCCCTGATAAACTATTGTGAAAAATCAGGTTGAAGAATGAGATTTTCATTGAATGATATGAATGTTCCATGGCTAGGAAGTTCATCAGAACGATCACAAACAAGAATGGGAGAGTTATCCATGCTTTTCTAGGATAAATAAAGGGACACAAATCCTCTAGCTTTGACTTTGTAATCAGTGCACAATATTCAATCTTAACTTCTCTTTCTAAACAGCAAAAATGCACATTATTTGTTGAGAACTGAGACAACTTGATGTTGAGAAAATCCATCGAAATACTCCGAAGCCTTGCGCTGCTGAAATGTAATTCTTCAAGATTGTCTATTCCAAGGTGTAGTTCGGATTTGGCATGCATTAATCTTGTATTTGTAAGATCAATATATTTCAACTTTGACAGTCCACAAAAAGAACAGACACCTATGTGGTATAATTGCGCATTCTTCAGTGATAAATGTGTCAATTTAATTAAGTTTGAGAATGAATCTTTAGTGATACTTGTTATTGTGGTTTTATCCAAATATAAGTACTTTAATTCTTTAAAATTCCCAAGGCGTGAAGAAAAACTTGTCAAGGGGTTATCATTGATGTGCAGCTTGACCAATTTTGGTACTTTGAGGTTTTTTAGTTTTGTTATATCTGATATATTTGAGTGTGAAATATCAACAAACCAAGCATTTTGCAAGTTAACAGATGCTATTGAATAACCTGAAGTTAGTCTAATTACAGCTATGGATGACCCGTTATGATCTAAACTTGCTGGGTTGATGCAATAAAGTGCTCTTCCTAAGCATGTGCACTGGTCTGGACACTTTCTTGCACACACTGCTTCATCATCACCAGACAAAGGGCAATGCAACACCCCATCACATATCTCTGCTGGGTGCACACACATGTTTTCTTTGGTGCAACGAAGCATTCTACTACATGTCCATGATGTGCAATTTGATTCATCATCTCCAAGTGGACACTCAGGAATTCCATTGCAAACCAGCCTATAAGGGATGCACCACTCTTGACTCTGACATGGATACTTGTCTTTGCAAAACAAATTGTAGCATTCCCAGTTAGTCTCACAATTTTGAAACTGCCATGCTTCTGCGCATGGTATTGTTTGACCATAAAAGTCTTTGTCATGCACACAATCATATGTTTTTGGATAACATATTGTTGAACCAAAAGGACAAATATATCTTTTGTAATCAATGTTTGTGTAATTGAAATATTCACTGGTATAAATACTTTCTGCACAAGTTTCATTGCATTGTTGGTAGAGCATTGCATTCAGGGCATTGGAGTCAGTTTTGATACATGACTGCTCTTGCTTTTTAATCATTAAAGGACTCCACACTTTGTTATATTGTGACATGTCAGGGCATTCTTCTTCATCTTCACTTTGTTCACAGTCTTCAATAAGATCACAAAGTCTTGAAACTGGGATACATGATCCGTCTATGCATGGAAAGTAGAGATTTTTACCTGGACCAGATGAGCATGGGTTTGTGCAGTTCATTTCATCACTGCCGTCAATACAATGTGATTTTGAATCACAGAAGTAGGTCTCTGGAATACATTCACCATTACCGCAAGGTTTGAAGCCTTCGTCACAAGATTGTTTCATTGGCAAAGGTTCCTTCATGCACACTACTCCAGCCTGTGTGTCTGCACCCATATCAATTGGCAAGGGCCGTTTTGTTATGATAGTCGCTTTACTCACTTCTGAAATGCTTTTAGTAGACGTATATACATTTACTGTTTTATGATATATAAGGTGAATAATGTAATTAGAGCCATGGTATGACATGACAAGTCTCAGAAAAGATTCTGGCATTTGATTTTTGTAATCTCTCCAGAATGTACCAGAACCACCAACTTTTTGGCAGGCTGATTCTATATCATTTTTGGTAATTTGCCTTTTGTTATTGATGTACTCTACTCTTAAACAATTTTTGTGGCCCCATGTCCATCCAGTGTCACAGTAGTATTCATCATTAATATCTTTGCAGTCTACAATCTCTCTATGAGTTATTTTGGCAGAGTTGTATTGACAAAAAAAGGTCACATTTATAAATGGCTTATTGCAATCAACATAAGTCCATGTACGTGTGGACGGTATTGCCACCAAACACAAATCTAAGTCATTTTTGTGGTTATTTTGACGTAAAGCTGAGAGCAGATATTGATGCTCTTCTTCGTGGGCCCGGTGTGAATTTTTCACCACGTACCTGTGTGATGCGTTCAAAGCTAATTCTGCCATTCTGTGTGGCACATGTAACCTGCTGAATCCCATATTTCTCGGTTGCGACTGAAAATAAAATATTGATAGACAGATTTTAAAATAATGAGAAAAACTATGAATGGTAAAAAGTTATTGGTGCAGTTCTATCTTCTTCACAGTAGTGAAGTTCTGGACTGGGTATGCTGTACTTTGGTGTCTGATTGGCTTCTTCCCAGTGCTGTTTATACGGAATAAATCAAATCTCCTAAATCCCCAAATTTGAAAGTAGAAACTGATGACCACATAAGCAAAACAAACACAAGCAAAGTTTTTTCCTAAAAACAGGAGCATATTTCACTTACTATGAATAATCAATCAAAAATAACCCCCATAGAAACTCTGCTTAGATCAATTGGATAAGCAGTCATTAATTGCATTTGAGGATGATTACACTTGACCAACACCTATCAAGAAGCAATGAAAATCTGCGTCATTAATTAGATTCAAGAAATAGATACCCTTTTTGGGCTGGTAGCGCCAGGGCAAAAATGATATGTGTGTATTATTACAGTGTGTGACAGCTACATGTTTTGTCATACTTCTGTTAGCATAAAATAGATAATTTCCCATCAACAAAAACTCCTAAACCCCCTAAAAATCTGATGGTCGCCCTCTAACAATCCAAATGCTTTATATTTATCTGATTTTAACAATTTTTTCTTTTGTCTAATTTTTTTCCATTCCTTAAAATTCACTACCAATTAGCTCACCATATTGCGTCTTTAAAATTAGTCGTTCGGATCTAGGCGGTGCCATCTTCAAGCTTGTTATATTATTTCAGCAGATTTATATATTAAAGTAGATAGTTGGGAGACTTATATTCCCATATATCTAGCTACATGTACTTGAACAGTTTTCCTTTTTGATTTTTTTCATCAACTAAACCCACTTAGAAAATTGTTTGTAAACTTTCAAACTTTACCGGTTTCTTCTTCTCTCAAATCCTCCTCGTTTTATTTTCATTTTAAAATCTCCATGTTTTTGTATTATTTTGTTTAATGCATGAATGAGTTATATCCCTTGTTTTTGTGAATATGTGATAATCCTCGGCCAACAGCTTGGATATATCAAGTATTCCCTGAAACGTGGGATATAACTAGCGCTTACGTTGCAAAGGCCTTAAAACCCAAACACACACATTCAGTCATGCACCCTGAGGAATCACCCTGTTACTGTACCGCAGTGAGAGAGTATTATTCTAAAATTATATTTCCTTTTTTATTCAGCTTGCTAATTGATCTTTGTATACATGTGTAATAACAAGCACATATAATGCACAAAATCGCCAATGCCCCCACATGTTTACCAACACAACTCTGTGCCTATACACACTGCATTGTATAGACAGACAAAATGGCGGCCCCCAGGCTAACTGGACCTTGGATAGGCTGTGGAGCTGATGACAGTATTTTTGAAAAATTTTGAATTTAACTAAAAAAAATTATCCATAGTGCACATCTGCAATGTCATTAATGCAATATACAAATGAGAAGAAATCCTGCAATGGGCTGAACGAGGCCAGAAAGTGGGGAATTTCACCCCTTCAAGCCAGAAACATAATCACACTATGCATAGCATGGGCGATAATTGTTTGTGACTATTTGAAACACTGTCCTAGTTCTATGTATGTAAATGGCAGATACCCCATTGGGTAAGCCAATCAATCACTTGTGATTGATTGGCGGATTGATTTATTAATTTATTTCAACCAGAAAAGCGGATCTGCTTAATAACCTGGCACCTTACAAGATAGTATAGACATTGAAAAAATAGCAATTATAGACAAAAAATACATTGACAGAATTATTAGATAATACAGACTTGGAAATTAAGGGAATTGCTTTTACATACAGGGCACATTTTAATGTCTGTATTTATCATAACTATTTACACTTTTCATACTATTATCCAATATATATATTGTGAAATATTTGTATGCTGTTTTGAACTATTGTTGAGATTGTTATGCAATGAATTGAAATTGAAATTGAAAGTAGAAGGAACACACCTACTAGATACATTAATGAAGATGATCGAAGAAGTGTAACAGCATTAATTCGGCCATCATAGTCGACCGGAATGCTTGCGAACTCATCCAAGAACCAATCATATTTGCTTGAGCGCGTAACATCTGTCCATTCATCACTGTTGTCCACTGACCAAAGATGAGCCCCATGCCTCTTGCAGACCTCTTCTGATTCCAGCCAGGAGCCAGCAAAGTTAGTATGGATGTCAAGGCATTTCTTTATGCCAGGATTGTATAATCCACCGCTGTGACAATCAACATTTACTTGTAGTTCGTGTGGTGAGAACAGATAGCTCTGCAAAGACCAGGCTTCAAAATTTGCATTAACAATGATCCACATGGACAGTGCATCCTCATTCTTAGTGGATGCATTAACCACTATGGACAGAAACTGGCCGTAACTCCGCCAAACGAAAGGCATTTGTTTCTGTGTAAACCCATAGGAGTAAACAATGTCCGAATTATACATTTTGTCAAAAATTTTGCATTCCAGTCTAGGTCCAAATGTTGTGGATACCTCATTTTGAGGTTTCTCTAAATACATTGCAACCATAAACTCATTTGCATATTCCTTCATACTTTTCCATTGACTAAGAAAGGACACATCAAATGCAAATAGGCCATTAATAACTTTAAGAGAGAACATGAAACAAGGCCCATCAAATTTTGGCTTATCTTGCAAGCTCCCCACAGGCATAAGATCAACTGTCACACAATCCCTGGCTTTCACATCCGGTACTTCAACAGAAATGGTAACAATATGGTTCACAAGGCAATTGTAATCAATTTGAAATTTTTGGTACCTGGATTCAAACTCCTCACTCCGATATTCTTTTATCTTCATGCCTCCGTGTGATTCAACCACAACTTGCTTGGAAGGGTCGATATGTGCAGACTTGACCGCACAAGGAATTTGAGCACTTTCTTCAAATCTTAACGAAACAGAGAATTTCAAGTTGACTGATGCAAGTGATATCACTTGCAGTTTGCATGTCTGATTATTGTTTGATAAAGTGTTCGACACAAGTTGCAGAGCTATGCATTGAAAGCCAATTTGAAACGCTGCATTACCTTCTTCTGAACATGTCAATTTAGTTGTCCTTGGAAGGGAGCGTTGATACCTTACAACCAGCCAAGGGGGTAGTGAGCAGATACTGCATGGATTGGTTATTATATGACATCTTTGACCAGCCTCTTTTGGAAAAAGCAGTGCGCCTTTTGAAGCACCAGCGCCATAGCCATAGCTGTAAATTGCAACATATATTTCATAACCTAGGGTGCTGAAAGGCTTATTAGCATATAGCATCATCTGTGGTTTGGAACATAGTGGTCCAACTCTGAAAGCCATTCTATCAATTGTTATAAATTCTGTTATCGCTAAACCATGGAACTGACAAATATATCCCTGAGGAATATCTCCATAATATTCGGGCTGAATTTGGTAGTTCATCGATCTTTCTGACAGTGAATAAATGAATAGTAAATCATAAACCAGCTGAGATGTGTTTCTTAAGTCCCAAGTAACTAAATTGTCCCTATTTGTGTCGAGATAAAAGCGGTGTCCATATGTGGATGAATCAATTCCTGTGAATGAAATATTGAAATATTCTTGTGTATCCAACCCAGATTTCACTTCATAAACAATATACAACTGAAAAGTGCTCGCTGTTAAACTTCCTAATTCACTCTCTCTGCAGGAGACATCTATTTTTTGTGATGTTTGGGTTGGCCCGTCATAAAAGGAAAGCCATCTGGAGCAAGTGAAAGTCATCACATATACACAAGTCTCAACGCCAGTCCTCAGTAAAATGTGGTATTCTGTGATCTCTGAATAAGCCCTGAAGACGAATGGCATGATTTTAAAATGTTTGATCAAATAGGGTAACACGGTTTGACGCGTTGCAATTGTGTTGTAGCTGACTGTTACATTCTCCTTTGCGTGTACAGCTAAACGTATATTTTCGTTCATTGATTTGTTAAAATACAGGATGACCTCCTTCTTTAGAGCATTATACAAGCTATAGTGATTCAGTGTGGTTATTGTATTGTAGCTGACAATTGCATTACACTCTGTGGCCTGGAAATCAAATTTCAGATTAGTCACCATGAAGAATTTGAGTATTTTGAGTTGAACCAAACTCTGTGAGTAATTAGTTATTACGCTGCTGGACAGCTGGTTGACATAAAAATGAATACCACTGCGCCTTTCAGTTGGAGTTTGGTCAATCACTGATAAAGTAAAGTAATCTTCAGTAAAAGGATCTCCACTAGGGAAGCTGTGGACAGTCAAATTAATACACAAACTTTCAGGGACTTGTAACTTCCATGTACAATCCATAATTCCGTCAGCTGTGATATCCACTGATCCACACAGCCCTTTCAAGATTCCTTCACAATTATTGTAACTTTTTTGGTAACAACTGTTCCACACTGCATTGTATGTATTTATCATATTATGTATGGAATTTGTTAAAGTAAATTTGGTGTTTTTATGCATATTGGAAGAAATACTGTTGGTTATATAATTATTCCAATTATTAGGTGCATTGAGGCAGTCAAATATACTTGCATAAGTAATAAGATATATTAAAAATGTGATGTTAAAGTTCATCATCAAGTGTTTCATCATTATTCTGCTGTGTACAAGCATCTCCTTAACAATATTATATTCCTCTATGGAAAACTTCAGCATCAGGTATATGTATGTTTGAATATATCCAACTGCTCTTCAACAAGATTTAAAGAGACCTGGAATGAATGATCTGCGTACAAAACTTATTTATATGCAAGTTAACTTGTAATTATTTCCATTCTCGCCAATTTCATACTGACAGACATTGAGCCTGAATGTGAATTGTTATTTTTCCGGGACATATTGTTCTGTAGAGCAAAATAAAATGATCTCATAAGTTTTTTGATATCACTTTTCCCTGTAGAACACATGTCATGACCAAAAAAACCAAATTCAGGATGAATTCCTACAACTATGCAAATGGCTTTAAGTTATCAGGTTTCTTTAACAATAATTCATAGAATATGTGAAAAGTCATAAAACAGTTTAATCATAGTAAAATGCATATTTTGAAAAAGCTTTATTATTCAGTGATTACAGTTGAATGCTCAATTTGTTTCATTTAAACAGTTTGTCCATGTAATATTAGTAAAGTGACACTTTCTTACAATCCAACAATCTTATAAATGCAGCAAAAAAATTCCATCAACTAAAGTTGTATTGAACAGCATGAATTTCAGTCCTGAGAGGGGGAGGGCAAAATATAAAGTCAACTGAATAGGTGAAATAATAGTCCAGTCATTCTAATGATGGACCCACCACAAATTGCAATAGTAATGATTCTGGTACCAAATTGATTGTTATAATGTAGAGCATCATTCCTGAAGTTTACCCATAAATTTATGCTTTGGAACATGGTCTAATTAGCATAAATCCAAGATGGCGGCAGTGAAAATCATGTTTTCTGCAAATAAAATGGAAACTATTAGGTTTAGGCCTCATATCTGTATGAAACATGAATATAAACTTGGGTATCACGAACATTTTGACACCATTCCCATGTCTCTATCTCTATTAGTTCTCGAGATATGGCATATTCACATATCTCATATTTCAGGAAATATCTGTAAAACGGCCAAAAAAACTTAATTATTGGTCATGATTCCAAATACTTAATTTATTATTTTGTTGTTTCATCCATTGAGGATTCAAAGGGAAATATAGTGGACCATTTTACATATCTTCCATGTCTTTACCTCAATTCGATACCCCCACATCTCACGTATTGCATGTTGAAGACATACCTAGAACATGCATTGTTCGCTATAATAGTGAATTATGCTATCCAACAAAGACCCAAAATTGGGTCTGCGGAGTTATTATCATGCGATATGATACCTCACGTGCATTGAATGCAGCCTATTTTAAATAACTAGAGTTATCTAGATGAGACTGCAGGGGGTAAGTGGATCCCCTGACTATGTAGATCCCCAGAATAAATTGATCTGTAGAAAATTGAAGGACGTACACTTATTTGAATAAGGCTCACACCCTCGATTCTAGATTTGTGAAGTTTTCATAAGGAAAGTTATTAGTTTATGATGCAAAAACATTTTCACTATTGAAAAGTGAAACTGTGCTTTATGTTCAGGTTGCTGCAAATTTGGTTGCATATTTAACAAGTGCATGGATGAGACTCTCCAGATTGGTCGACAGACAAGAGTTGCATTCAGGTGCTGTTGTCTGGTGGATACTGGATATGGCCCTAAAATTAGTTTTTCCTCAGAGCACATGGAATCAACTTCAAAGTGAAACTAAGCAAGATTCGATTCAGTCAGTACCGCCATATAATTTGATCTCTGCAACTGGTACATTCTTGAGTTGTGTCAGCCACAGCACCATTCAGCTATCACACCCAGTGACATAGCTTTAGGGATCTGGAAAGATTTCAAACCCAGTGACATAGCTCTTGGGATCTGGAAAGATCTCTTATGGAAACCCTTCTCAAAGGACAAAGTTGATCCCTGTGATAAAGACATGACTCAGGTTCGACTTAAGCTATAAACCAAATTTCTGAGGATGACTGAGTCATGATCATCAGAATATTTGATTCTTTTTTCTTTTTTTCCACACTTACCCTAATACTGACTTTATGCACTTCTGTAAGGTAACAGAGGATATCTTCAATATTTTTCTCTCATTCTGAGTGACAATGTTCCCCCAGGAGTAACTAGTTTAGTGACATTGGTATTCAGAATCACAGAAGACACTCGGGTCATCAATTAACTTGCACCTTGCCAGACATCAACTTGGGCTTGGTTAATTCTTTTCAAGATAGATTTTCAAAGTAAATGTCACACATCAGAAAAATATTTTCAGAATAAGAGCTCTTTGCGGATTAGCGGCCCAAACAGTTTCAAAATTAACTTTCACCTTGGACTTGTGATGTCACTGGCTTCAAAATGTTTTTATTATTTTTTTGTGTCAGTTATCGTTTAATCAATTGATTCAGTGCATATCATATCAAGCAGTATATAGGTGTCGATAAACAAACTAATTAAATGACTAATGGTACTCATCCAAAAAAGAAGATTAGGAAACCAACAGGTAACTGTGAATGACGTGGCAAAGCCGGTTTGCAAGTTGAAAAGATAAATCATATTTTCTGGTGGACTGCCATTCTGCAAAGAGCTCTAAGAGGAATTGACAGTCATTGAAGAGAAGCAGTAATTTTTGCTTTAACTTGACATCCAGAAAGTTGTTAGCCATTGAAACTCTCCACTCTCTAGGGTACAAAATTTGAAACAAACATCTATCTACTCCAGTATCCCCTATACTGCAATAATTTCTCAATTAATGCTGTTAAACATCAATGTCTTGATGAAATGTGAGATGCTTGCTGCAAAATTGGCATGCTTAATTCACCAATTGTAACATGACTGACTTTTCTTGTGCTTGTATAGCCTACCCCGGATCAGCCGAGGCAGTTCAACCTCCATCTTTGCGGAGGGAGCTTCACTTTCATTTCTGGTGACCGTCGTATGATGATGAGATGAGAAGTCAGGGAATGTGGCAAATGCCCTATTGATTCAGGGATGCCCAAGGTCTTTCAGTTGCCCCAGCATAGAATACTGGATACAAGCCGCCTCCATTTAAGTTTCATGGGCTCGGACTAAAGTGAGTTCATGGGATTAGATTTGAACCCATCAGAGCCAATGGACAAGCGTGCTTAACCATAAGGCCGTTGGGGAACATTAAATGGGGGGGGGGGCAATTATAATGTATTATTATGATCTAGCATAATTAGAAAGGCACAGGAGTTAGTTCAGATTTTATCCTGATAAATTTCCACAATATACCATGCTACTTACATGAACCCCACTGTCAGTGGCTGGGTAACACTAACTTGGATCTTCTGTGACATCCAACATTTTTCAAACAAAAAGTTAATTGAGATCTGACAGGTTGATGACCACAATTGATCACAACCATATGGTGGCATGCACTGCTCGACTGCATGGTGCTTGCCTTTCAGAGGCTCCAAAAACGGAAAATTCTTCTTCCCGTTCTGAGAGTTGAACCTACATTGTGGTGGCCAATGCATGGTAGGAGTTAGGAGCAGCAGTAGTGGAATTCAGGCCAGTGTTGCATTTGTATGATTATAATGTCCTCACCACTAGCCATATTTACCACATTTAATAGACAGTAACAGAATCTATTCCACTGTTAACGTTCTATTATAGTTACTAACCATGCTTTTGGTACTTCAAAATAGACTGAATTCAATGCACTTTACTACTTATTTGCTTAAATGCTTAAAACAGCTGTTAAGAGGCATGACCATAAAAAATAGACCCAGTAGAAGTTATTTCTTTGCTGTGAAATGGACAATATTCAACAAATAATGCATTTCCATGGCATGACTTCAACATGCAAAAGATGGGATAATAGGGGATAGAACTGGGGTAAAGACATGATTCATTTGTCAAATAGCCCACAAGGAGTCCCTTTTGCACCTCAATGGATAAAACAAAAATCAGAAATCAAGTATTTGGAATCAAGACAAATAATCAAGTTTTTTGGCCATTTTAGAGATATTTCCTGAAATATGAAATATGTGAATATTCCTTATCTCGAGAACTAATTGAGATAGAGACATAGGAATGGTGTCAAAATGTTCGTAACACCCAAGTTTATATTCATGTTTCATACAGATATGAGGCCTAAACCTAATAGTTTCCATGTTATTTGCAGAAAACATGATTTTCACTGCCGCCATCTTGGATTTATGCTAATTAGACCATGTTCCAATGCATAAATTTATGGGTAAACTTCAGGAAAGTTGCTCTACATTATAACAATCAATTTGGTACCAGAATCATTACTATTGCAATTTGTGGTGGGTTGACCCCCCTATTCTCCTAGAATGACTGGACTATAATGTGACATTGCCAAGTTGACTTCGGAAACTGATGTGATCAGTTTCAAAGGGGGAGATTGAGGACTGTTTTCATCAGTGTAATAATTAAATGGTTAAAAGACAAGCAGACTATGTTCTTTGCATATAAAAGACAAGCAGACTATGTTCTTTGCATATTAATGTTTAATTGTAAACAGGTGTGACCCTTTTCCTTTATTTTTCCTTTATTTTAATTTTTAATCTCAAATGCTTTTTGCATGTCATTAATTTTGTCATTTGTATGGTGTCTCAGTGTCTGATTTAATTGCTCATGGACAATTGCATAATATTCTTCCTCCGATACATTGGTCTATTTGCTTTCCCAAAACAGACTGATGGTGGATGTTTGATATTCAAAGGGACGGGACTGACAGGTACAGTCTGAATCCAAGGGATAGTACCAAGAGATTTTCGTTTCTACTTGTGAACAGACTGTCATGTTTCATTGACTTTAGCCAACCCACTTCCCACAAGCTTGAAGTTATTTGCATGGATTGTCAAGACAATATTCACTTGTGGAGGATTAGTTTTCAAAAGGACCAAGGTATCAGTAATTCTCCTACATGTGAGGTGACCAAGGACACTGTGGTTCCAATACCAAAGGAAAAGGAAATTCTCATACTGTAGACAAGCATGGAAGTAGGACAATGCTAGACAGATATTGGGGGTTGATTGATGAGATGGGAGACAGAGTCCTCAACATGGTACACATTTACCCCACCAATGCCATTCCTCTGGCTAACTCAGTAAGACACTAGTTTGATATGTACCAGCTCTAGTACAAAATTTACAAACTTAAGTTAGGCCAAATTCAAATGCAAATCCAACAGCATTTACCACCATTCGACTGTTTAACATTTCACACAATGGATACTGTTAAGGAGTATCCTCAATGTTCATTATTGAGCTACAGGTAAAAAGCTGCAACATTCAATTTTAGTTACCTTTGGAAAGACACTGGTGGTCCATTTCACATGACTTGAATACTTTAGAAAGGACAATCATCAATTTATCGAAAAACCACTTTATGCCTTTCACCAATTAGCGATGATCAGTCCAGAGGATGTTGGAATGCTGTTCGCTGTAGTTCTTGAAGAGGGAAACTTCCCTTATGACAGCTTCAAGATGTTTGTTCGCCTCTCCAAACTTACATTTGAGATGAACAAAACACAGTCATGGTGGGAATCGCAGCCAATATTTTAGACAATGAACAAAAAGAGGTACAGTACACTTTACCCTGATGATTATAGAAGTCAAAAGTTTTTCTTATATTCAACAGGCAAGGTCTTGGTGACACACTACTAGGCAGGATTAATTTCAAGATTGTCTTGTCAAAAAAAAATCTTCTTGGATCTTTCAACTCCCACCAGCTATCACTTTTAGGCACAAAAACCCCTCGTCCCTTATCTAAGTTATCTTCTACAACCTCCAGTTACAGTAACTAATACCATGGTCTTTCTGAATAATGATCCATCACAATTCTGTATTGTTTTGACATACCATATTAACAATGTAATGAGTTTTCTGTGATAGAATGGTTTAGAGTGCTTGATTGCGCATACACAGGTTTCAAGAGGTAAGGTTCGAACCCCATCCCTTGAACTCAATTTATTCCAAGCCTATGGGATATTAGATAGAGTGTTCTATTTTGGGGCTACTCAATTACCCTGGACACCACTGATTTTATAGCATAACTCCTAGTCTTCTCATCAATCATCATGCATACAGCGATCACCAAAAGTGAAGGTGCTCAGGCATGGAACCTTTAGCAATGTTCTATTGTCCCCTGCCCACGGGTAGGTGCTGCACGGTGGCTGCCCTGAGCAGTGCCTCAAAAATTCATGTATGAATATGCGGACGCGAAATACAGCACCTATAGTGAAATTTTCTAGCCTGTTCCCTCTGGTCGCAATAGAACATGCTGCTGTAGCATGCCAGAAACCGAATCAAATCAATTTCAAGACTTGTGAGATGTGACTGAAGTTGATCAAACAAGACAGTCTGTGCACAGTCACTGCACATATGAAACAAATACCTTGGTAGTGTGATAGTGTCCCTCAGATATGTACCCAAGAAGCCGTTACATGTATTGCTGAGTACAGATATAGGTAGTAACTGAAAAAAGTTTTAGTTCGAATCAATCGCCATTGTATCTTTAAAAAATTCAGGATTTCAAAGCAGGGGAATGGCAAACAGAAGTGGATAACTTCATCATAGATTTCATACTGGCCAACACACAAAGACAGCAACAGGTTTCTTTTGGTATACTACACAACTTATTGGCTAGCATCATGTAGTGCTGTGGATTTGAAAGATTTAGTGGCGGGAACTGCGTGCGCAAAAGAAAAGGAGTGCTTAGATGCAGCTGCATTAACAATACCCTTATCTGCAACATTCATTTGGTTACTTTAATATCAAAGTATGTATTATATATATATAATTGAAAATTTGGTTCTTGTTAGAGTGAAATGTTTTCAGGACATTGAAAATATGTTGAAAGTTTCGATAAACTGGGCTCTGTAACCCCAATATACAGGTAATTTTGGTTCTATAGACCAAAATATGTGATTGACATGAAAAATAATGGCAGAATCAGAATCCCTAGCATTAAAAATATATATTCAGAGCTATTATTTGCAATCCTATGACCTTTTGTTACTGAGTTATACTCAAAATTACATATCGAGCGGCCACCATTTTGAATTTGTTGCTATGGCAACCAAGACGAGCGCCCACTCCGGCGCCCTCAAAAATTTTAGTCTATATACCCTCAGCAACATTTGTGGCAAATTTCATGCTTTTAGACAAACCTGCACAATCCACCCCTTATTTCCCCATAAGCTCCTGGACTACTCCATCTCTGTCTACCTGTTTGTCTTGCGTCTATCTAGCTTTCTGTCTAGTTGTCCGTGCAGCTATCTGGCTGTCTCTCTTTCCAATCTCATCAATCAACCCGCCTGAGAAGCAAAGCATGCATGCGTTTGAGTGCTGTGTTATTCGTACCTTTAGTCTGGCCACCAAGACTCTCTGGAAAGCATTCAACTTTCAATTTTGGGCTAACAGCTGCTATCAGATGCCTTGGAAATCAATACTCAGCTGAATTGTTCAGTATTCTGATTTTCCATTCATTTTGATATAGACAAAAGTGAAAAAAATCCGAAAGCCAGAATGATATCACATCGAGCCAAGAAAGCTGTGGATTTCAATGCCTCCAAGAAATGGTTGACTCGAAATAACTGCGTAGGTACGAGTTAGGGGAATGGGGACACAGTGAATCAGCAATGTTTTTCTCCTTAATATCTCAAAAACTTGTTTATCCACATTCTCGATGTTAGGCTTAAATGAAACTTTAGTGTGCCACACCTATGGTATCAAAGTATTTGCAGAGCTTCAGCATTTTCTGTTATAATCCAAAAAAATAAAAAATTTTGATTCACTGTGGCAACAAACGGGGACACAGTGAATAAGAACCCGGGGCACAGTGAATCAGTGTTATAAATATTATGACTTAGTGCAAAGACAGTAAATAAAACAAACTAGATGGTGTCTCTGACTAAAGTTTATTTGGCGAGTAACATTTCCTGAGGTTCAACAGTGATTGACACACTTATTACTCCAAAACAAACAGCATTATCATGAGATTGTTAACACTTAAAATGAATCGACTAACAGAAGGGTAAGGTCCATTTTTCTGCATATTTGACAGTTGGGTATTTACATACAGTTGTTTATTGCTGCTTTAACACAATTACAGCTATAAACTATTCATTATTCTTACCTGGGTTGTAGTGAATCACTGAATGCAGTGATTCGCTGTGCCCCATTGCAGCCCCGATTCACTGTGGCGAGTGTGATTAATTTAACTAAAATCTTAATATCTTGATAATTGCTACCATGAGCTTCTAGAATACCATCGCATTACTTTCATTATAATATTATGTTCTAGTCACATATATTATAAGTACATCAGTTAATCCTGGATAACCTGTACTATATTACAAAAGTTCATAATCCAAAATTTCAGGATTTAGTGCTCAAAATCATATTTTATTCCAGAACTCCAGTGCAACATGAGCAATTTTGGATATCATGCTTGAATAATTATACTGGACCTAACAGCCACCCTGTCGATGGCATATTCTAACAATTTATGGTTTCAGCATCCAGAAATAGCCACTGATTCACTGTGTCCAGTGATTCACTGTGTCCCTGTTTCCCCAAGATGAGAAATTGCATCAGAACTCATAATGCAGAGACATCTCCATTTGTCATTCACCCTGTCGGGTTATTATTATTTAACAGCAACAACAAAAAGGAATTAAATAACAAAATTAATGTATGGCATCTCAAGCTCTGACAGACACTACTGTCACGTATGAGCATCAATTTCCTTTTTAAACATAAATGAATCAGTGACAATAAAAATATGTAGTGAACACTGTAACATTTAGTTACATTGCTATCATGTACGTAAAAAAGAAAATTATTTTGATAAAATCCCCCAGCAATCCTGCAGTCAAAGCGAAATAATTGATGATGCATTTTTTTGGCCAGCTCAAATCTTAACCTTAATTTGGAATAAAGCATATTCAACAATCTTAATCAAATGATAAACTGCAGCTTAGAATACCCTAGATGAAACTACGAAAGAAACATGATCTTCCTTTTACAAAAGGGAGAGATTTTGTGATTTGATTACAGATATCAATCTTAATCGATGGCTTTTAAAAAACTATTTTGAAATAATTTCTCCAAAAGAATTGCATTCAAGAACTTTCCAATTGCTGAAAATGGTTAGCAGATAGTGAGATAGACACGACTTATGATAAAAATAGGCCAAGGCTAAGTTATGCAACAATTCTTATGTTCTGGCAAGAAAAATTGGAAACTCCATACATTATCCAAGCAAATGCTCTCACTTACATTCCATTCCACTTCCATGCATTTGTATTCTCAGCTCATCTTTCCAATAGCCTACACTCTAACAAATTTCAGACAAAACTGGTTGTTTAGATTCAAAATATGTTTTTGAAAAACCGAATTTCAGTGCAAAATACCAACATGGATTTTTTTAAAAATCCATGTTGGTTTTGCATTTTTTAGAATGTACCCATATTTTCATTACACTAAATCTCATCAATTGAACAAAATTATAATATATTTTATATTTCAAGTTTTCAACTACATTCCTTTTCTCCTGAAGATCGACATTCGGTGTTCAAAATATTCGGGTTGTTTATTCATTAAATTGTAATATCTAAGGTAACCATTGTCAATGATCAATCATTTTTGATGACAGAAAGCATAAGGCCTATCTCAAAAATAATGAAACTACAGGGATGGACTTCATTGGGGGTCAAAAAATGTAGGAATGGATGTAAGCAACAACTTCATATTGCAATATTGCTTTGAATACATTCTTGTGCCAAAGTCCAGAAAATTTCATGACAATATTACAGACGGTTGTTGAGATAATCTTAAAAGTATGTGAATTTTTCACTATTTTAGCGTGACATCACATTTTTCTTCAGTTGAATTATTTCAGGTGTATGAAATTTGACATATCTCATTGTCATTTTCTTAATTTTCCCTTCATCTCTATGTTCAAAGGCTTCATAAAGTCACTGAAACAATTATATTTATGTGCTTGTTTTGGCATCATTGAATTCTTCGTGTTCAAAGGTTGACATCGAAAAATTTAGTCAAATTTGAAGCTTCCTGATCTGGGACGTTGTAATTTCCCTTTTACCCATGTCAGTTGAATCTTTTTTCTATTAAGACCTAGTATAATATCTTCTTAGTTGTTTTGGAGCCTTTCATGCCTGTGAAAAATTCATTTCAGGAAAAAATTCAACTGAATATGAGGGAATGTGCATGCATGTGTCGCGCGCGTAACGCAACTAGTACTTTAATGCGGCAAAAAGCTATGAAAGCTCTGATTTTAACCCAGACTGTGCTTGGGTTATTCTGGTTTTAATCGTGTCATTCTTTAGAACACATCATAAGACTCACAAAAACATCAATGTCAAAAATAGATATTAAAACATTTGCATAATGACAACATCTTTAAGATCATATGAATGAGGATGTTCCCTTATCTTCAGATAAGTTATAAATTAAGTTTGATTAACAGTTGTGTAAAGCATATATTATAGATGGCACCACATGTTCCGTGGTTGAAGTCCATATAATATCTTGTTCATAGAATCTTGCCGGTTTATTGATTGTTTTGTCCGCATATATTACAAGTAATCCGTAAATTAACGGTTAAAGTAATTGTTCATCAACGTGCACTGAATGTTAAATGACATGTTGTAGTACATATTTTTTGAAGCCAGCTTTGTGCCCGACAAAGAACTGTAAATTCACAGACAAAGTCCGTATAAAAAAAATACCGGTAACATAACAATAAATTTACAGTTCTTCTAGCCACAAAAACACGCTCATTTCTTACAGTGCATTGTCACACTGATAGAAAACGTGCCTCAGAATTTCTAAATTTAGTTGTCAATACCAAAGAAAATCTGATTTATTCTCGGTCTTTGAGAGTCCATGACTCAATGCCCTGCTCTATGCCAAAGTGTCATGGCCTTTGTGCACCAAGACTATACTTGGGAGTTGGTGCATTTAACCAACAGACTGGATGGGAACTGAGGGCTCAAGGAATGCTTATATATTTACTTAGAGACTTGAGACGGACTGCCTGGACCATATATGCATAATGCTTCTTATTTTGGACTATATGTGGTCAGAGAAGTTCATCCCTTATAGACAAAGTATTGAAAGAGTTTAAACTGAGAATCAGCCATTGGTTTATTCTAAACACTGATTTTCATAAACTGTTCCAGATTCCACAGGCTTATGAATGTTTTTGTATCAGATAATGGTCAATCGTCTTATTGGTACAATATGTAAGTTCAGAAAAAAAAGCTTAACAAT
The DNA here is from genome assembly GCA_026936325.1 of Platynereis dumerilii. Lineage (NCBI taxonomy): Eukaryota > Metazoa > Annelida > Polychaeta > Phyllodocida > Nereididae > Platynereis > Platynereis dumerilii. Next base: position 10,417,070 of record JAPTHN010000012.1, on the reverse strand, counting down.
GAACTGTAAGAACACATGATTCCAGAGATGAGGTATATTTTAATCCTAATATGACATATCCACGCATGCGCTAGCGTGCACATACATGCTTTTGGGACTAGTTGATGTGCAAGATTTGACACACACACGCTCGTGGACGTGCCACAACGGCACACGTGAAGAATTTGGATTGGTGTACATGCTTTCCAGCGCATGAGTGGATATGCTTTCCAGCGCATGAGTGGACATGCTTTCCAGCACACCAGTGGACATGTTTTCCAGCGCATATGGGCACATATCCATATTGGAACATACTGAAGATAGGCCACAATGCTGAGGCTGTGGCGTAGCTATGGGGTCTACATGGGTACCCTAAAAAGGAATTTATTCATTTATACAGCGCTCCTATCATTTAATGCCATTCTAAGGCGCCCCCCCCCCGCCACCTGCAATAGATACACCACTGCTCTGAGAATTCCCTACAGTGCATATTTGCATACATGCAATACTGCTCTGGATTGCATGTCCAAGCGTGCGCTGGATTGCATGTCCAAGGGTGCGCTGGATGGCACATTCACGATGTCACATACACAGGTGTGCTGGATTGCACATACACGCATGTGCTGGATGACATGTACACAGGTGATCGTGAACACATATACACGCGTAATGATGCGCGCAATTACATGTACACAAGCGTGTATGTGCTCTCACTACCATGTGTGAATGTGTCATATTTGGATAAAAATATATATGCAAAGATTGGTAGAATAGCAAATTTATGCACTATAGGTATAAGAGGCATGTTTAATAAACCATTACTTTCAAAGGACTGACTTTTGCTGACTGTGGAATTCAGAGTGACAAAAGGAATCTGTCTAGCTCTGTCTCTTGACTGAACTTTCTGAACTGAAAGGCCCTCAAATATTTTATCTCTGAATTATTGATAGCAAGGAAAACAGATTCACCATTTTCAAAGTGCAATCTTGTATTGTCTTTGCCTAAATTATTCAGCTTCAGCTTCTCTATTTGTGTTATGGATTTCAGAATGGGTGTTTGGCTATAGTGTCAATAGCAATGCGATCAGAGGTGTTTCAAATATTATAAGGATTCCAATCCAATTATTGCAAGTAAAGATAAATTATTTTCCGCATTATAAGACTACTCCTGTGGTCATGGAGCAGTCCCTCGCGGGTAGTTAAATCCATTTACAGTACGATTCACAAAGACAATGTCCAGACACATCAAGCGGTGTTTGTATAACTTCTCACTGATCGAGCAGTCTGCAGAATGTTGCGTCGGCCTACGGCGTAGGAATCTCGCCTGAGATGAAATTTCTGACTTTTGATTCACAGGCAGTACTTATCAAGAAGAAGAGGAAGAAAGAAGAATATTTTCATAATTAGATTTTTTTTTTTCCTTATGTTGGGCCACCAAAATTCTTTTGTTTCAAGTAACATTAGAGTTGAAAATGTATGGCAAGTTTAAATGACATTACATTTTGTGAGATTGCATGGCTTGCACAGTGTTTAAATATTTTAGTATGAGATATGTTGGATACTAGATAGGTATAATTTTGTCACAGTAAAACATGATGTTCATAATAGGTACACTATATATAGTATATATATGCAGCAAACATCAATTTTATTTTGAATATATGTTCTGATACTCTCAGAGTGACAATCTGTGATTTTAATTCTGATAGTGACTGTGTTTTCAACATCCATAACAACAACGGCTATTTACAGATGTGTTTCATGATGGAAAACTATAGATGGTGTCACACTGACCTCAATTACTCATTCAAAGCTTTGTGAGGGACAATAGTGCAACCATTTCCAATAGTATAGTCCGCCTTTCATTTGACTAGTCTGTTGACCTTGTGCTTTGCAAAGGTAGTATAGTATAGTGAGTTTGGTATGATAGGTTGCTCCTAAGCACTTGGCTTGGGGGCCAGTCCTTTAGCTCAACTGGTTTGATAGTGGACCTTTAAGGGAATATATTATAATATGGTGCATCGGCATATGGCGTAAGAATCTGGCATGAGATGGAATTTCTGTTTTAATCCAACAGAAAACGGCCAAATTTACTTTGACTACCTAGTGACCAGACTACCAATTTGACTTGTTCCTTGAGAGGTAGAATATTTGTTTGACTGGTTATTTGTCTCCCACTTGACAGGTCATTTAATCATACCCCCTGAAGGTTTTTCGTGGTTGTACCCAAAATGTCAGGTTCATTTATTTTATTTTCCTTTATAAAATTGTTTGAAATGCTTAATGAAAGTGCTTCCTTTTGATATGATACATAGAGAGGAGTTAAATCAGTTGAAAGCATCCTGGTTGGGGCAAATCATGTTTAGCAAGGGAGTTTCAAGATTTCATCATTTGCCCGGAGTACACTTTTCTTCATTACTGGTTCCTGTCTATCCCTTAAAGAAAGACTAATCAGTGCAAAAATACAGAACGTGAAGCAAGATGCCCCACTCTCTCTGAAACAACCCATCAGAATATTAGATGTTCACTTATAAATAGAGGAATCATGATTCTAGGGTCAACAGTATCTTAATTTGAAAATGGAATAGTTTTCAGAAAATTAAATATCTGAGAGTTGGAATCTTTTGCTTCCTGAGGACCCCCAATGATTTGTCCCATTATTGTCATAATCAAACTCCATGAAGTTAATTTGGTGTAAGGAACTGTGAAACAGCATCGTTACGATGCATTTCCAATGTTACCAATTTTGCTGATGAAACCAGTATTTCCATGTTTGAAATCTCAAGAGAGACATTTCATGGTAATGTTGAGCTGTGGTTTAAAGGTTGTAGAAACTCAAATGCATTTGTTATATCAATTAAGTGGACAAAAATTATGATAACATAAAATTCACATGTGAAGACAGTTAGGCCTATGTAGCGGATCACCACATACCTTTTAATTTAAATAATTTATGCAATATAATAATATACAGGCTTCTAGATCTACATCATAAACCTTGAACAGTATTTGATTAACTTCATGTCCATGCCACCATCTATAATAAAGGAAGAGCAGATGGACTCTAAATTGACCATTGATAAAGAAGCAGGCCATCCTGGAAACTACAGCAACAGATTAGCAGATGGTTTATTAATATTGATGGTTGTCTAATGGTGGCTGAACCAAAGAAAATATTTGTTAGGTTTATCCGGAAACTACTGCGACGGATTCGGGATGTCTTGATTACTATTGATGGGTGCCGAATGCTACTGATTTGGATGGATGTTCTTTGTTGATGCATGGCGGCATTTCGGGCCCCATGGCAAAATAAGTCAATGGGCCCCGAAGTCCCTACAAATGTAGCGATATTTCAAAAAGGAAAAGAAAATGCTACTGGCCTAATTTGACAAATTGTTACAATTAGGGTGAAAGCCCCCACTTGACAGAGCGGCTTTCTTTTTCAGTTAGTGTGGTTGCAACACACATTCAAAGGCCTATTAGCAAATTTCGCTCTTTTCCTGAAATTTTTGTCTTTTGGCATCTTAGATGGGCCCGTGGCAGCTGCCGCTTTGTCACATAGGCCAGTCTGCCCCTGTATGCAACAATGTTATTCTAGCTATCTTCCTATTCAGAGTAGATCTATCTATTACACATACAATTACATGAGAAAAGACACAATATAACAAGACTGCCAGATGTGGGCCATCCTCTTTCAAGTTTTGTACATAATTACACTGTACCACGTGTTGCTGTGATGATGACTGCGTAATATTTCCCAAAATAGATGGCAAATATATCCAGGGGATATATAGATCCGCCGTACAGCCTGCAATCTGCAGTCGGCTATAGATGATTTACTGACACAACTTGAATAGCCTTCAGAGAAACTAAAAGGAGATTCTAGCCCACCATAGTTGATATAGACAGGACTGTCACCATGGATATAAGGAGGATCTGAATAGCCTGATTTGAGCCGACAGCAAAGTTTTGTCACTGGTTTATCTGACTAATTTTACAACTGATAATATGAAATGTCCTACATACCTGAAAAAACCTTATATTAAAGGAGTGTCTTTGAACGATACGTATGTTTCTGAATAAAATTAATTATTTGTTTCGTCCTTGCTAAATTCTATTTTGAGCAAAAAGAATAATTCACATACAGAATCTACAGATCTGGAGATCTGACAAAACATGCACTGGGTAGGACGAGCAATATTCTTAAATTATGCTTCATACCTTCGATCTGTCAAAATGTTGCAAATATCGGACGTTAGAGGAAGAATTAAAGTCTCAGGCCTGTTTATACAAGCTCAGTAGCAGCTAATCGGACATCCTGAATGCCAGAGTGAACCTTTGCATGAATTATTTTGCAGGTTGAATTTGTGTCTTAATATGATCCCTTGTTTACTTGTAATCAATCACAACATATCTAATTATCTACCATTGTCTACAAATAGATTTTGACGGGAAAATCCACAACTAACACAACGGGTTCAATAAAGCACCACAGCACTTGATGTATTCAAGGTCAACCTAGGAAACCCTTGTGTTTATATAATCCATTTCAATCAATGAGCAGCGCAGGCAAAACTAATCAGGACAATCTTCCATCTTACTCATAGAGTTGCAAATATTAAAAGAGATGCTATGCACTTGGCTATAATTTGCCTGGTGATTGACGTGATCGGAAATTCATCCATTGGCTATCCATGGTTGAGAGGGACCTTATCCAGAAATTCTTAAGGGTATTTTGTTCTTGGAACTTCTGCATGAACATTTAGAAGTTTTGTGTTCCTTTACCCATCTTAAATTAGCTAGGAAATGATAAGTAGTACAGATGGACTTACTTAACTTGACTCACCCATAGTTTGTTGACCACACTTCAATATGAAACATACACAGAAAGAGTAATCTCTCTTAGTTGTCATTTTGTTGTCAATCAATTTGTCAACGCAACCTCCAAAAGATTTCATCATATACAGGGAGACAAACACAGGATCGAAACTTATTTCATCCTAAAAAACCCCAGGAGGGCAAGATTAAGTGACCTGTCAAGTGGGATACAAATGACCAGTCAAACAAATAGTCTCCCTGTCAAGGGGCCAGTCAAATTGGTAGTCTGGTCACCAGGTGGCCACAGGAAATGAACGAGGCAACTTCCTATTGGGGTGAAACGGAAATTCCATCTCATGGCGGATTATGACCTCAGCAAGCACAGGGTCAACAGACCAGTCAAATGAAAGGCTTACTGCTTGGACTGATAGCCTCCATAGCCTGTGGCTACATCATGATTTATTAGAACTGAGAAAGTATTTGAGTTCTCGATCACAGACTGTATGATACTGCTTGGGGTCTAGCATAATATATATAATATTTTATTCAAACACTTTGAAATACAAAGGTTTAGTTTACAAAAAATATAACAATGGTGTAAAATATTATTATAAATAGTTAAAAAGATCACAGATATAAAATCAAATGTTCAAATGGTACAAATAAAATCCATAAAACCTTGTCTGTCAGATGCAGTAAAACCGTCCAACTCTACCTGGCTATTACATAATTCACAAATCATAGCTATCACATTCCTATCACAGTCAGAAATATCTTTTACATAAGCACCTTTAAGTATGTGAATACCCTTAGATAGTACTGAGGAGGTGTCTAAGTGAACCCTCTTTCTAATAACATTTAAGTTTTTACAAATAATAGATCTCGCAGTTGCTATACAATGATTATATAAATATCTAATCTTGAAATTTGAACTTTCTTTCATTTTTTGACACATCTTAATAAAACGACAGTAAATTTGATCAAGAACACCAGGTGTCTCTAACACAGCAGGTAGGAACCTAGTGTGTGTTCTATAAGGCAAATTAAACAATCGTCTAACTGATCGATTCCATGCAACAACAAATTCATGAATAGACTTATCGGAGAAATTCCAAATGGCAGTACCATACATATGAGCACACTGGGTATTAAATACTCTACGTAAAATAATGTCTGGACATTTTCCAAGCGTAGCTAAAACAGTGTTAACTCTGCTAAATAAGTCGCCCTTTTTATTTCTTACATCTTCAGCTTCACTTAAATTAAAATTAATTTTATGTCCTAGATGTTTAAAATTATCAACCCACATCAGCTTAGCACCACACAAATGAATATCAGGCTTATCCGTTACACGTTGCTTCGAAAATAACATACAAACAGTCTTTTTAGAATTAAATTTAACTCCATACACAATACCAAAATTTTCACAAATTTCTAACATCTTTCTCAGACCTTTAACAGAAGGAGACAGCAAAATTAAATCATCGGCATAGCCGAGAGAGCCAAAGTACTGACCTCCAACCCAACAACCAAGACCAGATTTCTGTAACTCATTCAACAATTTGTCCATATAAATACAGAACAGAATGGGGGAAACAATTCCTCCCTGTTTTACACCATTAATGGTCTTAAAAGTTTGTGAATGACAACCTTTCCAAACAGAACCATCTGTTGGCGACTATACATGTCTACAATAACACGAAGAATTAAACTAGGAATTTTTCTATCTATCAATAACTGAAATAACATATCATGTTGAACCCGATCGAAGGCTTTTGTAAGATCAACACAGCAAGAGTACATTTGAGATTCATTTTCGAAATAATAGTTAACAACTTCTTTTGCTATGAGACTACATACAGAAGTGCTATGACCTTTCTTATAAGCAAATTGCATATCACTTGTACAAAGTAAATGACTATAACGATTCAATATAATAATATCAAAAAGTTTGCTCACAGAGTAACACTACACATATTTTTTCGGACTTTCCTATACTAATTCTGATATCAGTGTTACAACACTATACCTTTAATTGTCTGTGATATGTATCATGTAAGGTTAAGATGTCATTGTCAATATGAGTAGACTTATAAAGAGAGACGAATGTGCACATGAATACATGTAGTATTAGTATGCCACAGTACAATGTCATGAGGAGTTAGTTTTTGTGGTTCTTGTTTTTAACAAGTTTCAGTTTTCTGTTACTTGCATCTAAAATATAAGAAATATCTCATAATAATTTCGACAATGTCAATTCTATTCTAATTCAGTCGAAACTGTCTTTGCACAAGGATGACAGCATTGCACTCAACCTGTGCTGTGGTTGTTGTGGCTATTTTATTGTGTCGCAGCTCTTTCATGCTCTGACTGCAAAGTGAGAGGGCATTTCTGAATAAATGTAATGCTCCAAATGTTGTTGCTGCTCTCCATGCACTGATAGTGTAGATATACGCGTTGTTCATGTATTTGTGGAGGTGCTGTTGATTCCAGACTTATCACCTGTTCAGCAGACACCACTTTTCACCATTGTCGATACATGAGGAATCATCGTGTTAAGATGGTCTGTCTAAAATGTTTTCATTCCTTTCTTGTCTTTCTTTTAATGCCACATTCTTGCTTTACACTTTTCAACATTATGTATAATATGATTCTGTTCCTGTATAGATAAATACCTTCGTACCTTCGTATTTGAAAGCATAATTGCTAAATTCAGCATTCCCCCATCACAATGCTGTTTCACGGTTCCTTACATAAAATTAACTTAATGGAGATTGATCATGACAATTTTGGAATTAAAACACCATTTACCAAGTCCTTTGGGTTCTTCAAATCAAAAGATTTCAGCTCCGCAATATCTCAGTTTCTATGAATGTTTTCTTTCACCGTTGGGCATAACTGAAAGTATCATTATGTTTCGGCATGAACAACACCCGACAATAACTGCAAATTACAAAAAAAAAATTATTTAAGAAAGAACTGTAAAAGGTATTAAGAACTGTGATAAGTATATGTCAATGTCCATTATTACATTTGAAAAATAGTATGAATTCAATGGTTGCGATTTAAAGACTTGGCATTCGGAATGTGTGTATTATTTGTGAATAACTTCTGCATTGGTAATATTACTTTATTTGGCAAATAGCAATCTTTGTGTTTTTAAAACCTAACAACAATTTAAAAATGTTTACTGCAAATCTAAATCGGTCATTGTACTCACAATAATACTATCACAACGCAGAATATGGAACCAAAAAAGCTTTTGATAAGGAAAGCTCTTGCGCAATCTTTCTATTATTAGCTCATGAATGAACATCAAAATCTAGGGGTATGAATATATGAATGTATTGTCCTAGAAGCAATAATTGAAGCATGCATTGCATGCATGGTGTATGCATAAATTGCCTGTGTAGCAGAAGGATTTATCTACACAAAGCAAAAAAAAAAAAAGACGGGAAAAAGCCAGTAAAAATGCTGCTGTAAAAAGAATAATATATACAGTTGCTCCTTAGTCTTTCCAAAGAGCAGTTGTTTAAGGTGGCTCGATACTCGTGAACTTTTCAAGATAGGATTTCTTAAAATTAGTTTAAAATAATACAAAATGTAGTTTATAGCAAGGATATATAAACAAAGGTGGTCGCTATCAGCCTTGCTTTCAAAATAATTGAGGTTATGTAAAAGAAAGTCAGTCCACACAAACCTGAAAAACTCAATTTTTTTCTTAATTTTTTTACTTTTAGAAATCTATTGTGTCAGCGGGGCCATGAAGCTAAGAATCAATTATGTGTGGCCTGATCACAGTATGCTATGGTCCTTCAAGTAGATGATGGATACAAGCAGTTCTGTAGCAAACATGTACACCAGATTTTTTTTTAATTTTTGATTTTATTTGATTTTTTCAAACACCATGTACATACATATATATATTATCCGTGAGTATCACATAAATAGTGTGTTTGAAGTGGATACATGCAAGTTTGATAACTGTCACAGGAATAACCTGGCATGCACCGACATTTAAACAAAACAAGAACAACACAAAAAAACAAATAATTAGAAAAGAAAAAAGAAAGTACTTATAATCATACAACAGTCAACTTCGTGATATGAAATTCAGCCAGAAGCAAGATTGATTTTTGAAGAGTCAGCACACACAAACAAACATAACTTCACATACATATAATCTATAAATAAATATAATATAAACAAATATAATATACTGCCAGTGGTCGGTAGTCAATTAGTTTCACTTTTGTAACTCCTTTTATAAATGACCCAACCCTTGTTTTATTTTTCAAATTTTCAGGCAGATTTATCCGATAAATGATTGATAAGTTCAAGATCAACCGAAGAAACCCCCATGTTTGCATAATCCATTTCAATCCCTGAGACGTGCCTGCAAACTAATAAGGACCATATTATTCATGTAGTCTATAGCAAACATTGAAAGAGATGCAATGGACTGGGGCTTTGTAATTTGTGTGGTGATTGATGAGTTCTGAGATTCTTCGTTTGTTCAGAGGTAGGTCCATGCCTTTTATTGTAAGCTTGAAAGGGCTATGTCTTCTCGAAATTGTAAAAGGAATCTGTAAAAGGAATAAATACATCACTACAGTCTTATGGTAGACAACAAGTGTCAAAAGTTAATGAATTTATGAATCCTCAATAATTTAGTCCGATTGTTCAAATTTAAGAAATAAAACAACTGCTTTCTTAGGATATTGCTTTTAAGAAAAAGCTCACTTCAGATCTAAACTCAAAGAAAAAGTAAAAGTTTTAAAAATGTCCTATATAATATCATAGTAAGTGAGTAGAGTTTAGTTTTACTTTTATTAAATTCAGGAAGTTTGAAGGAAGCATTATTTTTCGATATCGCTTACCTGAAGCTAATCCATATAGGGACGGTTTTCAAAAAACTACCTCAATCAACTTGAATTTTCAACCCCCAAAATATTCTTAGGGTAACATTAATTGACCTGTCAGCGAAGAGATAAATGGCCAGTCAAACAAATAGTCTCCCTGTCAAGGAACCAGTCAAATTGGTGGTCTGGTCACTAGGCGGCCACAAGGAATGAACGAGGCAACCTCCTGTTTGGGGTGAAATGGAAATTCCATCTCATAGTGGTTCGGACCTTGTCAAGCAAAAGGTCAACAGACCAGTAAAATTGAAGGCTTACTCATGGAAATGATATCCCTGAAATTTAGAATAAGATGACTTAGTGTGATATCATTAATAGTCTTGGTACATATATACAGTTGACTGTCCAGTGAAGTCATAGTCCCCCAATGAAAAATGTACGTAAAATATCAATGAAAAGATAGGACCTGTAATTCATGTATTCACTCGTCCTTCACTATTTACAATTTAAAATTTACCTGCCATAAATTCTAATAAACTTTCTAAGAAATTTATTGGCATCATTAAATATTATTCAAATGCCACAATTCTAAATTCTGCCTTTTGGGGATAAAGATGATATTTATGTAAATTAGAAATAAATTTGCATGAATGTATTACATTTCAATATGATCAATTTATATTATGCTGTAAAAGTAAATGCCCTCTGCATGTGATTCTGGGACATTACCCATCCACCTTGATTATTGCTTGTTTGTCATTTGCACATCTGTCTATCCAGTTGCCTAAATGTCTATCTATCTGTCTAGCTGTCTTTCTATCTGAATGCATGTGTCAGGCTTCTTGTAATTTATCTGTCTATCTACCTATCACATAATATAATAATACTTGTCTTTGGAAACTCCAGCATATATGCTACAAACAGTCAAATATCTGTAGATTCCTGTAATTCATCATTCGGTCCTTCATGGAAAATGTGGCACATTACTCAGCTGTTTCTCTTTGATCAATTCTTTCAGTGCTACCCCGTGCCTTTCTCCGGATCTGAATGAGCTCCTGACAGTAGCTTCAGCCATGCCTAGTCGCCTGAGAATAGTCTATTCCAATTGGTGGGAAGGAGGTCACATGACCTAACAAATCAAATAACTGACTGCAAGTCATGTGACTGACATGTGACCTGGCACTACAAGTTTGCAACAACCCTTCACGACGTCATACACAATTTCTTGATAGCTACAAATGAATTAATTTTGTTCCATTCATAACAGTGGCAGCATCATTTTACAGTCCTTGGTAGATGTTTTAAAAACATGAATGACTCAACCCTTTCCCGGACCACCTTATATCCTGGACCAGATCTGGACTTGACCACGTCACCCTGGATTGGACCTGAACCAGACCTGAATTATATCAACACAGGCCTGCTTTAGGATGGAACTGATATTTTCATTGGCAGATGTGTTTTGCATGACTGAGCGCTCAGAACACTAATGTGTACAAGGCGCTCAATGCAGGCATATTATAAATTGTATCAGGGAGCCACACATGACCAGGAATTAGACAAAGCGTATTCAGCATGCCATTTTGAGATAAGTTTGATCATGTACTCTTGCCAACATGGCCGCTGCCAAACTCCAGAATTATGATTGCTATGAATCCTATGAAAATTGAAATGATGTCTTTTACATGTTTACAAAGCACCACGACTACTATATCAGTTGCCAATATAATATTTTTAACTTTGTTGAAGTTATTTAAGCTTGGAAAGAAACCACACCTAAGAAATCGTCATTGATTTCAAAGAAGTCAAACTGCAAAATTGCTGATTTTCAACATAATTGTGAAAGTTATTTTTATAAGAAGTGATTCTTTCTTATTTTTAAAAATTCAAATACTTCAACAAATGTTTTCAGAACATTTTGAATTTCAGGACATGTATGATATGTATGAGCTTCAAGGCAAGTCAGCAAAATAGTCATAAATTTCAACAAGTATTCCTTTCTAAAAAGGATTGGGCGTAGGTCAAAAAGAAAGATGAGTTACAGGACAGGTGCAGAGCTAAATGGATAATAAAAAGAGATAGTTTTTAGAAAGTTTACAGAAACCCATAATATTATGTTGTTCTTGTTTTTTTTTCACAGAAAAAAACAACTTCCATTACAGCTCATTAAGTGTTACGAAATAATATTACATACAAGTTATGAAAATACCATATTTTGATGGAGTTAAAAAAACAACAACAACAAAACATATATATATATAGCCTATGTCCCTTCTCAATTTGAATAGCTGAAAGTGTGCTTTTGTGAAAAGAAAATTAAAATCTGTCAGGATCCAAATAAAATGTTCCTTAAGTTTAAAAACACTTTTGTCAGTTTTGGGGCAGCTCGAGCCAGCAAACTTTTGGCCAAGAGCTAGCAATCCACTATTAAAAAATAACGTGAAAGCACTTTTAGCAGCGCATGTATTTTTTCTAACTGATGGGAGTGGAAATGCCACCCTGTCTATCTACCTATCTATAGACATCTATCTGTCTATCAATATTTCACCAACTTAATTATTTATTTATCATTCCCTGAGGCTACATATTTATATAGCTAGAAAAATCAGTCCAGCTATGTATTTATGAGTTCATTGATGTGTTTATTAGAGCTTCAAAGGCCCAATAATTTCGTTAAGGGCTTTTGAACAGTTAGAAAGGCAAACCACGATTAATCAGGACTTTTAAACTGCTCGGTAAACATAAGACATCAAAGGAAACACTTGAAACGTTTAAATAGCTCAATTTAGGGAGGTTACAACAAACGGCCGGATCTACCAGCAGGAAGAAGAAGAAGAAGGTCAAGTCCCTGATTTCGTAATGAAATATTTTATTTAGCATGTTAGGCTACCAAAAGTTGATGCTGGCTAGGTAAAATTATTCTGAGACTGTATAATATATATGCAAAGTTTGGGTTGGATAAAAGAAACAGGACGACCTCCAAGTTGTTGACAATTTTTCGCAAAATGCCTAAGTTTGTATTTACAAAAATTTTTTTTTTTTGCAATTCAGAAATGTAAAATGCATTCTGATAAAATTTCTATAAACAATTTCAACCAAAGTAAGTTAACGGTAGAGTGCTCGAGTAAATATTTTTAGACCTATACCTTCATTTAAACTTTCTTCCAACCTTTCACCTTTTCCCCGCATTCATTCTTGCATTCATATTGCTCCATAGGCCTACATATTCCTGCATTCATATTCCTGCATTCATATTCCAGCATTCATATTCTAGCATTCATACAAATGTACTCCGGCATTCCTTCCTTCATTGAGTTCATTTCCATGCCTCTGTCCCGCCTCTTTTTTTAGGTCCTAATTCTTAAAAACCTGCATTCATATTTCTGGATTCATATTCCTTCATTCATATTCCTACATTCATATTCCTGCATTTATATTCATACATTCATATTCATGCAATCCTTCATTCCTTAATTCCTTCATTCCTTAATTTCTTCATTCCTCCTTCAGTCCTTCCTTCATTCTTTAATTCATTCATTCCTTCATTCATTCCTTCCTTCGTTCATTTCTTCCTTCGTTCATTTCTTCCTTCATTCCTTCATTCATTGAGTTCACTCCCATGCCTCTGTCCCACCTCTTTATTTTATTCTAATTCTTAAAAAACCTGCATTCATATTCCTGCATAAACCTACATGTTCCATTCATATTCGTAAATTTTGTATTCCCACATTCATATTCCTATATTCATATTCATGCATTCCTTAATTCCTTAATTTCTTAATTCCTTCATTTCTTAATTCCTTCATTCCTTCATTCCTGCATTCATAATCATGCATTCGTTAATTCCTTAATTCCTTCCTTCATTCCTTAATTCATTCATTCCTTCCTTCATTCCTTCCTTCATTCCTTCCTTCATTCCTTCATTCATTGAGTTCATTCCCATGCCTCTGTCTCCAATTTACAGCAACATGTAGGCTGTACAGCTTGATTGAATTGCTAATTTGTTCAATTGTGTACTACTTCAAATTGAGGTTCAATCAGAGCAGATCCAGTTCAGCAGATTCTCTGGGTGAGCAGATCTTCAATCAAGAGTTTGCTTGATGACACTTGAAGTGCGATTCAGTCCTGATGGCAAAAATTTAATGCCAATTAACTAGCAGATGACAGATGATCCAGAAGTTATTATAGATCTAATTTTGATTCACGAGAATAGGCCTAATGCTTATGTTTTGATGTGTCTTTTTGCGAAATAAATAATACATATATTGTGTTTACGTGTAAATTTATATCAATCCCTCAACCATACAGATACAATATTACATGTCAATGGCTAGTGATGGTGTATAGACTTAATCAAAGCTACACTGCAAAGTGCAATCAGCTTTGACACCTGCCAACTGCACCCCATATGGCCCATGTCAATGACAATTAAGGAAACTTAGGATGAACAAAGCTTCACAACATTCAGAATTGAACTTGACACTTCTGTTCAGACTTCTGAGCAAGTGGCCAAATGTACAAGCAACCCATTTAGGGCCTCTCGGCTCTGCGAATAGGCTCAGTAATCTAAATACAGAGCGGCTCGGCGAATAGAGAAATGACGCTATTCGCAGCGCCCGGCTCTGCGAATAGACACTGCGTTCTTATAAACCCTACAGGTATATTATCTTACCAGTACCTTCAAGCGCATGGGATCTTCGTGGTCAGGGCCTCCACACATAGCAGATCCCCGTAGGGGCCTCCGACTTAGAGATTCCTTGGAGGATAAATCTTTTCTGAGAAAATAGCCACCTACCGGATTTTTTCGGCATTACGTAGGCCAACGTATACTTCCGTAGTCGTTGGCCGATTGATTTTTCACAGCGGTGCTGAAAAACCGGAGTTAAATTTCGGAATATTATTGATTAACGATTCGTCGTAACTTCCTTGACTGCCTTGAATTCAGTGGAGTAATTATTCTCAGGAATGTTGATGAAGAGTTTCATGAAGTTGACACGGATTTCTCTTGAAAGTGGCTTTCGGTAGGTAAATGTTTGATGTCTGGTTTCAAGATCCGCTGAATTAGCCAACAGCGGACGAAATCGTCTGATATGTGGCCGCCGCGGCGCCCACTAAAATGTGTGCTTTAAATTATACATACATTTAGCAAACTTGCATACTTTTAAAAATGTTTTGATAAGTCACATTCTTGCATTTCTAGTTTAACATGGTTGAATCAGATGGTCTGTATTCCATAATCGAACAAAAATTGATGTATATTATATGCAGCAGCAAACTAACATGTGATTTTTATCGATGGAAAATGTGATTTTGTAATTTTTGAGAATCATGTATTTTGCTAAATAATTATTTTCCAGTGAATAACTTGGACTAGAAAAAAAGCTATGTGTTCTGAAGGTTTGTTAGTTTAAAAATAATTTTAAGTTTCACTTTATTCGCAGGAGGTTGTGACAACAATTTTCTGACAACTACATTCTCTATAGCTTCTACACCCTTCCTGACAGTCTATCATCTACAATGGCTGGAGATCTCTTTAGAGCTTTTCTGAAGGCTATTCAAGTTGTGTCAGTAAATCGTCTATAGTTGACTGCAGATTGCTTCTAAGGAAGTCCTGAATGTAAGGCAAGATATGAGTCTAGTTTTATGTAGGATATATTTCACATTTATTTTAGGACGTAGTATGCAATTGAGTCAGATATGTGGTCACAAGACATGATTTTGTCCATGTATAACTGTGGGTAAGGATGCAATATTGTGTAACCAAAAGATACAAATATAGACAGATACAAATATGGATAGTAAAAGAGACAGACAACTAAACTGATAGATTGAATCAAACATATGCAGCCATTTTAAGTAGACTGCAGATTCCTGGATGAAAATATGGCAATGAGGTAGATCGTTTCATCCTCCCTCCACTGGGTATTTTACATGTGTTTAGAAAATAAAAATCAATTTCAACTCGCACAAATGAAGGTAAATGAATTGCAGATATAATTAGACATATACGATATCAATGACCTGGAATGATGGACTATGACATACACTGTAGATGCACCATATATATTCTTTAGATTAGTAATCAGCCACCATTTGACACCCATCAATATTAATTTGCCATCTGCGGATCTGCTGCTGTGGTTTCCGGGATGGTCTGCTTCTTTATTAATTGTCAATTTAGAGTCCATTTGCTCTTTGTTTATTATAAATGGCAATCCGGACATGCAGTCCATCACATTGTGCCCAAGGTTCGTGTTGAATACTCACATTGCAGGACACTGTGCATGACTGCCTGTTGCCAATAAATGAAGGCATGTTATTCTCAGAGTTTTTTAAGTCTGGAGCATGTGAAAATAATTTCTACCAATACAATTCCACATAATTTTCACATGCATTGAGACATTTTCACAATGTTTCTGCGATGTAGATCTATGTGTCAATAAGGTAGGAACGTCATCTTTATTATTCTATTTAAACTGACATTCTAAAGAACCACACTGAAGACACATTCTTGGGTTTTATACTCTTTAGTTCGTAGGTGGTAGCATTGTTACAGAAAAGCACAAGTATCAGCTACACTATTGGTAAATCTCACTGAACAATGCATTTTAATGGTTCCTTTCACTTAATTAACTTAATGGAGACTGATTGAGACAATTATGGGTTTAAAACGCCATGAACGTGGCTCGATACTCGTGAACTTTCCAAGATAGAATTTCTTCAAAATAGTACAAAATGATCAAAAATATTGTTATTGCAATGTTAGGCAAATATGGCTGATATAAAGTATGGAAACCTATTTCTGCGGTTCTGAAAAGTTTGGTTGGACAGTGGTCATCAGAAATTCAGCCCATTCTCAAATGTACTGCATCATAAATAGAAATAAACAAGAAATTCTTTTAAAAAAGAATTGTAGGGACCTGAGGTTTCTTCAAACACATATTTTATTTTCCAAATATTCAAATAATGTTTTATGTATGTGTAGTTACATCTATACCTCCAATGTACCACTGTGAGTGTGTGATTTAACAAACCTATTACATGTTACCTCATGATTAGGCATGCCTAATTACAGGTGTTATTAACATAGACAGCAAATGAAGCAATGAGAAGCCCTTTTATATTCTTTGTCATGAACATGAAATTTCTATTTCCATTTAAACAAACTAATTGTGGCTTGCATAATATTTGGATTATTACACTTTTAGACTGGTCATTTTGTGAGATTAAGTTGAATATCTAGTGTTTTCTTTTATCACTTGTTTTATATCATCTCAAATCTTTATACACTTAGGCTATATAATTTTTTGAAGGAAATTTCTATGGGATAATATTATGCTCCAGGTGTGCTTTGGATATGGTCCCCAATCACTCGACCATGACAGTCCAGTCATGGTTGAATGGCTCCCAAGGTCATGCAGTGAAGGAGCTACTGAGCATAAAGAGGGGCAAATATATACTTGATTTGTAAATTGTAGTCACAGTTACCTTCGCTGTAGCATGAGTACCCTCCTAATATTGGAGGTACATTTGGAGGGTACTCCAGCTATAGAGAAAGTATATCTGCAAGGCCAACTTCCTAGTGGCCCCCTCCAGAAACTCAAAAAGCTCCACCACTGCAGTACACATAAATTGATGACAAATAGCACTTGGCTGATTCTTTTTGTCCCTTTAGTTAGGGACCTCCACTGTAAAATCTTTCCTCATTTGGAGCTTATAACACAGATCTGAGATGGTCCCTACAAAAAAGATAATCAACTTAGTTAAAACTTCTGCGATGAAAAATCTTGATGGGCAAGATTAAGTGAGCTGTCAAGCAAGAGGCAGATGACCAGTCAAACCATTAGTCTTCCTGTCAAGGAACCAGTCGGATTGGTGGTCGGTCACCAGGTGGCCACAGAAAATGAACGAGGCACCTCCTGTTTGGGTGAAACAAAAACACCGGCTCATAGCGGTCTTGACCTCGGCAAGCACAGGTCAACAGACAAGTCAAATGAAAAGGCCTACCCCTGAATGTGATACCATCAATGGCTGTGGTCTAGAGCATAGTAATTCAGTAGTTCTGTTTTGCATTCATCCGGCATTAAAAGAAGGCTCATATTCATCAAATACACCTATAACATTCCATTTTCGTTCATTATCTCCAGGTTCTGCAATTAATGCATCTTTCTGCTTTTCATGAAAAATACCCGCATGGAAGTTAATCAAGATATTCTTCAATGAATTCCTCACTAAGAAAATGATTCTCTTTGAACAATAAATTCTGCCAATTGTACCTTGTGCCTTTTTCCGGGCTTGAGTGAGCTCCAACAAACCCCGTACCTGTTATGTGTCAATATATATAGATTAATCCTCACCAAAAATATGACTCAAGACCCTCAGCCAAACAGGGCAATAATGTACCAAGTGTAAGAGCTGCACTTAATTTAGGTTTTTCCTTTTATTGTATCAAGAATATCAGTCGCCAATTTATCTTTTAGAAATTTCACAAAATTAATGTGTATTTTAGATCAATAATTGGCAAAAAGCCAGACCTTTTAAAGAATAAAAATTGATTGGCAAGATTTCAGTGTGTAACTCAAGATTTGACGCATGCCAATATGGTTTTGCTGATGCAGCAATATTGCAAAGGTTACTTAATGCTGTCTTAAAATAGATTAATAAGAAACAGATCAAAGAAAATTTACAGAAAGTATCTTTGTGTGTACAACCACAATCATTTTATTGTCTATATTTTACCTGCCCTTTAAAAGGCATGTGTGCTTATGCTTTCCTATTTTAAATGAAGAAGGAAATGAACCAAGGACTTTATTCAGCAACTTTTGAAGATGATTTAACTTAGAGCTTGTGACATTTTTCAATCTTGATTTAGAATATTTTAAATTGCTTGTTACACTGATCTGAGGCACTTTACAGGTCTTGGTTTACCACAGTTTGTCAAGCCAAATCGTATCGCATCATTGCCTGCTGAATGATAAGCAATTTCGGTGCTGTCTTGATGCGACTACATGGCCCTGTTTTCCAGACCAGCTGACTGAGTGGAATGACAGAGCCAGATCTATTGGCCTGCCTGGTCATCTGCACCAAATGGACCAATGGTCCCATTGGTGAATGGGTCTTTAAAATTCTTTTTTTTAAATTTAGTTGGTCTAACCTTATAACGGAGTTATGCAAAACGCTTCAATGCAATTCTTAATGGTTTTCAAATAACAGCTCTACATACATGGGGTTCCACTAGAGTAGTAGATGACAGAATTTTTGAGGCGATGCATCAGCCTATCGCTGATATAGTCTTAGTGATTCTATATATAGCCACTCGCCTCTGTTTAGCTGGGTACAGGCCTCCCGATAGGAGGCCAGAGGCCAAATCTGAAAAATCAGGCTGTGAAACTTCGTCATCAGAACAGGTGGCCAGCGTCGTAGTAAAATGCGGACGGGGCCAAATTTGCGGAACGGCGGGCCGCGGGATTTCGTAATAAAACGCGGATGGGCAGGTGCGGAACGGGACGCTTTTTGCGGGATCGGCGTAAAAAGCATGCAGGTGTGGTCTAATTTGCTGAACAAGCTGAATTTGCTTTAAAATCGCCTCTTTTTTTTTTTGAAAAAATTTTCTTGTTAGTGACATTCAAAGACATGACACTCGACCTGAGAGCAGTGGTTGTTGTGGCTATTTTATTGTAATGCAGCTCTATCATGTTCTGACTGCAAAGTGAGGTGACATTCCTGAATAAAATGTATTGCTCCAAATGCTTACATGTTCTTCATTTATTTTATGGGTTTGAAATTACTTCCTTTCTTTTACTCTTTTAAAATTTCAATGTTCTATATAATTTTATGACGTTGTTCTGTCTTTTTAAGGTTACATTTTAGGGTGTATGTCTTATTTTTTTATGTCAAAATTACAAATCGCATGTAAACCTCATGGCGGTTGAGATTTAGAGACTTGGCATTCAGTAAGTGTGTACTTTTCATTAATAACTCCCATGCAGGTAATGGGTACTTTGTTTGGCAAATAACAACCTTTGAACTTGTAGATTGGGCAATGCTTTGTTTGCATTTGACATTGCGTTTTTAAAACATAGCAACAAATGATAAAATGTTCACTGCACATCTAAATTGGTCATTGCACTCACAATAATATTCCCACTGGAGATATAGGCCTCACAGGATATCCCCCCCCCCTGCTCTCTTTTGTTATTCCTGTAATATCAGTTATAACCCATTTTACCCCTATTTTGTTCCCTCTTTCCCCTTTTTCCACCCACTTACCCCCTTTTCCCATACTAGCCCCTGCTTACCCCCACTTGCCTCTACTAGCCCTCGCTTACCCCCCACTTGCCCCCATGCACTTGCCTCCCACTAGCCCCCGGTTACCCCCACTAACCCCATCTTGCACCCCGCTTTCCCCGCATAATCTCCTATTTTCCCTAATTCCCCCATCTTTCACCCTTATAACCCCTAGTTACCCCATATGGTGGGAGGTGTATCCTGTCATGAGGCCTCAGAATATGGGGCCGAACGACTATCGATTGGAAAATCTCTTGAGAAATCTCTTGTGCAATCTTTCTATAATTTACTCATGAATCGACATCAAAATCTGGGAGTATGAATATATGAATATATTGCCCCAGTAACAATAATGGTAGCATGCATGGTGTATGCATAAAATCGCCCAGGAAACAGTAATTGTAACATGCATATAATGTGTGCATAAAACTGCCAGTGTAGCAGGATTTATCCTTCCAAAGCAAGAAAAGTGCAATTTTGTAACTAACAAGCAGACAGCGCTTCTTAAATCTTGACAAGTTTGGTTTATTTGGTTCCGATTCAGCAAAGGATTCCCTGCTCTGACATACACAACTTTTTAGCCAATGTTGTATCATTATTGGGACTGTTCAAAGCGTTTTTTTTGTTGTTAAAGAATAAAAGTATTTCTTTGTTTATCTGGGTAATTATGACAGCATGAATTTTTAAAGAAAGTACACAAATTGTATTGTCATGTGTATTATTGATCTCTTGAGAGCCCAAAAGGACATAAATTTATGCCTTTTTTGGTTTAGAGCAATAGGACCTAAGACTATAACCAAAAGATTAACTGCACACCCAAATTGGCATGGGTGTGATGTGTTAGAGCTCATTGCAGATCGGCAGTCCTCTGGAAAAATTGATCTTCTTCCTTTCAATTTGCAAACTATCTTGCCACATCATCAACAGTTACCTGCTTGTTTCCTAATCTTCTTATTAGGTACATACACTAAAGTAGTTAATTAGGAAATCAGAGTGGCTGAATCAATCGCACTAAACCTTGCAGCAGATGATGGAAACAAGCAATTCTGCAGAAAACATGCACTTCAGACCGATTGGTGATTGATCAATTCAAGGTCACCCTAAGAAACCCCCATGTTAACTTCAATCCTTGAGCAGCAGTGCCTGCAAAGCTAATTAGGACCATATTATTCATGTAGAGTACAGCAAATATTGAAAGAAATGGAACCAAAAGGGCTACTTAATTTGTCTGGTGATTGATGAGACTGGAAATTCATCTTTTGTTCAGGGGTAGTTCCAATGTCTTTTGTTGTAAACTCGAAAGAGCCCTTTCTTCTTGAAATTGTATAAGGAATCTGAAGAATGTATAAAATCATCAATAATTTATAGTATAACGGTGGACTACAAATGTCAAAGGCTTATGCATTTTGTTGATCCTCAGTCAATCAGACAGACTGTTCAATATTACAGTGAGGCCACAGTTATCCGAACACTTTGGTCATGGGCTAATTTGTCCGGATAAACGATGCTTCCGTTCATCTGAAGCAGTACTACTTGCGCCACCTGGGCCAGCCATAAGCCTCTACAGGCAGAGAGTCACTGTCACGCATGAATGCCCAAGTCGGCACCAGCACCTTACAAAGGATAGCTGGATCATGGATAGACCTAATTGTGGAAAATTATAGATGTTATATTGGGTATTTTCACTTAACATATTGTACAACTTGATTTAATAGATCTGCTAATAAAAGTATGTTTTTATCAAACTCATGATAATCAAAGTTTCAGATGCACTAATCAGCACTCCATTTCGGTGAAAATTGGCCCTGTGCCAACTCCTTACAGATCGAGAGGAGGAAAGGGGAGGGGCATTAGAAATAATGTTGATGAAAGGTTTAACTCAGCATACATTTTAATAACTGAAAATATGCCTTATATTAAATTATTTGATGTTGTTATACATCTTGGTCTAGGCTGATATATAGATCAATATAGATAGGCCTTCACAACTCAATATATATAACGCTTGGCTCCTTTGAAATTAATGAAACTGTTTGACAATACATGTTCAGTTAAGTTAATTTATTTAATGAAGTCTGACTCTGTATGCAGAAGCAGTTCACAGAAAACATATACTGAAGAGTCATGCACATTTAATATGCACATTGAATTGAAAAATATATGGAAAGAAGTATAACTTTGGAAACCTATGCTGGTGTTGCGTAATACCATGCGGGCCACATGGCTTGATTATTGTTTACTCAAAGACACGCTTCACTGATTCTCTGGCTCAGAGCTGCAGCTGTGCGGATTACCGAAGCAATTAGCTATATTAATACATTGTTTGGTGCCTGGTATGCACTGTTCGGATCCGGAAACCGAGGCATTCGGTTATCAGGAGCAAATTAGCATTGCATAGATTTGTTTTAGGGCCAATTGTACGGATAAACGTGGCCTCCGGTTATTAGAGGTCCGGTTAAGCGTGGCCTCACTGTACTACCTTCTCATGATATTGCTTTTAAGGAAAAGTTCACCAAAAAAAAAAAACAGGATTGGCTCACCTGTTAAGTATGAGGCAAATGACCAGTCAAACAAATAGTCTCTGTCAAGGAACCAGCCAAATTGGTGGTCTGGTCACCAGGTGGCCACAGGAAATAAAAGAGGCAACCTCCTGTTGGAGTGAAATGGAAATTCCATCTCATAGTGGTTCGGACCTTGTCAAGCAAAAGGTCAACAGACCAGTAGATCTAAAATTGAAGGCTTACTCACGGAAATGATATCCCTGAAATTTAGAATAAGATGACTGAGTGTGATATCATTAATAGTCCTGGTACATATATACAGGTGACTGTCCAGTGAAGTCATAGTCCCCCAATGAAAAATGTACGTAAAATATGAATAAAAAGATAGGACCTGTAATTCATGTATTCACTCGTCCTTCACTATTTACAATTTAAAATTTATCTGCCATAAATTCTAATAAACTTTCTAAGAAATTTATTGGCATCATTAAATATTATTCAAATGCCAGAAGTCTAAATTCTGCCTTTTGAGGATAAAGACGATATTTATGTAAATTAGAAATAAATTTGCATGAATGTATTACATTTCAATATGATCAATTTATATTATGCTGTAAAAGTAGATGCCCTCTGCATGTGATTCTGGGACATTACCCATCCACCTTGATTATTGCTTGTTTGTCATTTGCACATCTGTCTATCCAGTTGCCTAGATGTCTGTCTATCTGTTTAGCTGTCTTTCTATCTGAATGTATGTGTCAGGCTTCTTGAAATTTATCTGTCTATCTACCTATCACATAATTATGTACTTGTCTTTGGAAACTCCAGCATATATGCTATAGACAGTAAAATAGATCTCTAGATTCCCTTAATCCATCATTCGGTCCTTCATGGAAACAGGGCACATTACTCAGCTGTTTCTCTTTGATCAATTCTTTCAGTGCTACCCCGTGCCTTTCTCCGGATCTGAATGAGCTCCTGACAGTAGCTTCAGCCATGCCATGTCGCCTGAGAATAGTCTATTCCCATTGGTGGAAAGGAGGTCACATGACCTAACAAATCAAATAACTGACTGCAAGTCATGTGACTGACATGTGACCTGGCACTACAAGTTTGCAACAACAACCCCTTCACAGTGTCATACACAATTTATTGACAGCTACAAATGATTCAATTTTGTTCCATTCACTACAGTGATTGGCACTGCATCTATAATTTCTCCAGAGGGGGAGGGATTAATTCAGGGGTACATTGTAGCTACTGTTATTCCAATTGCTTGGTCGAGGGTTCAAATCCAGCTCTTTCTGATTCACCTGTGCCTATTTTTCGCTGGTCTTCACCTCATTGCCGAGTCCTCCTTCTGCCAGTGGCATCACTAGAAATGCAAGTTTGATGGGGGGCAAGAACCCCAAAGTTTAGAAGCGTTTTTAGCGGCCACAACAGTCGAAGCGGGAGCTGCGCCAAATTTTCTCGAAATCCAAAGATTTTAGATGTCTGCGGATCTCTGCTCATCTAATGAACTGATAAATTGCAAAATTAATGACAAATGGTGGGGGCTGAATGCTCCATTTGGGGGGGCCCTAACCTACCAAGTGCATAAATATGTATATGATAATGCCGCCTGTAGGTAAGTAAAAAGGGGTATTTTCTCCATTTGGTCAATGCTAAAAGATCCTCAACTGATGTGGAAGCATTAATTCTCCTCTGGTGAGATGAAAATATATTGAGTCTTAAAGGATGATATTTTAGGTATATTTGATACAAATGGTAGCCAATTATATTTGCTGCATTGAAAGTTACTGTGAATGTCCCGTAAGGCGAGAACTGTGCTGAGGTGCAATAATAACTTATTTATAAACAGGCATCTTCGACTAAAGTCACAGACCTGAACTTTCTACAGATTCCTTTAATTTATGATTTTGAGAAGACATAACCCTTACAATCTAACAATCAATTGCATGGATCTACCTATGAAAAAAAAAAAAATTTCCGATCTCATCAATCACAACGCAAATTTAGTAACCTTAGCGCATCCCATCTCTTAGACTAACAATATTTGTTACACATGTACCCTACATGAATAATATGGTCCTTTTCGGGGCTCTAAGAGATGACCACCATAAGACTGAAGTGATGATTTAATAGGTGTTTCAAGGTAAAATTGCCCATTGTGCCATCCACCAGGTCTACATTGCAATATTTTCCAATAAAGAACTTAAACTTGAAAAAATGTAAGTGTTTTGAAGGTTTGATATTTTAAGTCCCACTTTGTTCGAAGAAGGTTGTGACAACAATTTTCTGACAACCACATTCTGTATAGCTTCTATATCCTTCCTGCCAGTCTATCATCTACAATGGCTGGAGATCTCTTAGAGCTTTTCTGAAGGCTATTCAAGTTGTGTCAGTAAATTGTCTATAGCTGACTGCAGATTGCTTCTAAGGAAGTGCTGAATGTAAGGCAACATATGAGTCTAGTTTTATGTAGGATATATTTCACATTTATTTTAGGACGTAGTATGCAATTGAGTCAGATATATGGTCACAAAACATGATTTTGTCCTTGTATGAATATAGGTTAGAATTCAACATTGTGTATCCAAAAGATACAAATATGAACAGTAATAGAGATACACAAATAAACTGACAGATTGAATCGAACATTCCTGGAGGAAAGTATAGTAATGAGGTTGATCGTTTCATCCTCCCCCCACTGGGTGTATTTTACATCTTTCTGTTTCAGGACATTCAAATTATATATATCATCACCATCCCAGTGGGCATTCTGACCTTGCCTGACGTCAGGACAGGGGCACCTCATGACAGTGTGTTATTATACTGTCCATATCAGTGTAAGGTCTTGGTTGCACATCTTTTGTGACACTTAGATCACAATTTTTATGTAACTGGGAGAAATTCCTAGCTGGCAGTCTGCCAGCCAGCTGGGCATCTGCTGCATAACAGATATTTGGCATAAAAGATCATGGGGTGACCCTGTCAGGATAACGTGTGTGACGTCACGCTGATTTTCCCTGACGTCAAAATACATGTAGGTCAAATGTAGACCGAAAAATGCTGGCGTGTCTCAAGTTTTGAGTCAGTCTTTGTCGGACTAGGTCAAATGCCCACAGGGATGTATCAATGTTCCAACATTTATAATGGTCACCAGTTGTGATATTGTATCATTGATGCAAAAAAAAAAAATTGAGATAGATAGATACACCAACTGAATGATAGAAAGATGGAAACTTATCAATAGGACTAGTTCAATATCAATACGCACAGATAAAGATAAATATATATTCGACATATATATGTACAATATCAATGCATATGGATTAATGGGTTATGATATATGCACTGCAGATGCACCATACATTCTTTTGATCAGCAATCAGCTACCATTTGACACCCATCAATATTCATTTACCATCTGGGGATCTGCTGCTGTGGTTTCCGGGATGGTCTGCTTCTTTAGGCCACACATAATTGATTCTTAGCTTCGCGGACCCGCCGACACAATAGATACACTGCCGATGGAAAAAAAAAGTGAAAAAGAAAAAAAATTTTTTTTTGACATTATAAAAATTTTTTTTTTTACCTTTTTTTTTTTGTCCTACCGACCGACCCTAGAAAAAGTGCCTTAAGAGGATCCGAGAAGCTAAGGATCAATTATGTGTGGCCTTATTAATGGTCAATTTAGAGTCCATTTGCTCTTTATTTATTATAGAAGGAAACCAGGACATGCGGTCCATCACATTCTGCTCAAGGTTCGTGTTGAGGATTCACATTGCAGGACACTATACATGACTGCCTCTTACCAATAAATGAAGGCATGTTGTTCTTCAGGTTGTTTAAGTCTGGAGCATGTGAACAAAATGTTGTGGTTTTATAAAAAAAATTGTGAGACATTGCCATAGCATAACAATATCATTTCTACCATACAATTCCACATAATTTTCACAAGCATTGCTATTTGCTACATTTTCACAAGGTTTCTGAGACGTAGATTTATGTGTCCATTGGGTAGGAACATCATCTTTATGATTCTATTAAGTGAAATTGTAAAGAACCACACTGAAAATCCGTTCTTGGGATTTATACTCTTCAGTTCGTAGGTGGTAGCATTGTTGCAGAAAAGCACAAGTATTAACTACGTTATTGGTAAATCTCACAGAACAATGCAGTTTTATGGTTCCTTTCACTTAATTAACTTAATGGAGACCGATTGAGACAATTATGGGATTAAAACGCCATTAACTAGTCCTTAGGGCTCTTAAGACTCAAAAGATTCCAACTCTCTGATATTTCATATTCTTGAAATATTTCCTTCTCAAATCAGTGACCAATATTATTTGCTGTTCTGTACTATTTCTAAGCCGTTGAATTAGGCCTATAGCTTAACATCGCAATATCTCTCTTGAGATTTTAAGCGTGATGATACTGATATCGACAGCCAACGAGGCAATACTGTACCAATTGTAAGAACTGCTCTTAAATGACGTTTTTCTTTTATTGTGTCAAGAATATCAGTTGCCAATTTGTCTTTTGATATTACACAAATGCACATTTTTAGATCAATAATTGGCAAGAAGCCAAACCTTAAATAAAAATTGATTTCCAAGATTTCAGCGTGTAACTTGAGACTTGTTGCATGCCAGTACAGTTTTGCTGATGCAGCAATGTTGCAATGGTTGTTTAATGCTGTCTTAAAATAGATTAATAAGAAATAGATCAAAGAAAATTCACAAACAATATCCTTGTATATACAGCCACTATCACTTTAATTGTCTATATTTTAACTGCCCTTAAAAAGCATTGATGCTTATGCTTTTGTATTTTCTATGAAGAATTTTTGGTTCCGTTCCCAGGTTCCGTCCTTACTTTTGAAGATGATTTAACTAAGAGTTAACTGAGTCAGTTGCGTCCCTTTGGGGGAGTATTGGATCTGACTTTGCTGAAACCCAGAGACAAGTGTTTCTAAAGTCTAAACATCATTAAAATTGTATGCTGATGTTGTCTATTTGAAGTATGGACACCAATTCTCTATGGTAAAGTTTAGCTGAACAATCAGAATGTCAGACCGTCCTCTAAAATACCGGATCATAATCTGCAAATGAAAACAAAAAGAAAACTGAGTCGAAACTTTTTCAACCAAAAACCTGGAAGCCGCCCTGATATATTTCGAAGCAAGAAGAGGGACACCAAAACTTATACGATAGACAACGGGACCAATTTTTCACTAGCGAACCTTTCAAAATTATGTAAGATAATCTTGATGAAATTTGAAAACTTATCATAGCCCATATAGCTCATATTATATAACAGTTTAATACTACACCGAGTGCCAAGTTATTAGGCAGCAATGGTTTTTTGTCATATCTCCAAAATTATTTGGAATATTTTTATTTCCTTCACCCACAAGGGTGGGTTAGGGTAGAACAATATTCTAAGCAACTGTTGTCTCATTCTGTTAACACAGTCAGCATTTATTAGAGGTTTTGGGTGTGCCAAGTTATTAGGTACATTAGCACGTTGCATTGAAATATAGATGAAAAATTTAAAATCTTGGATGAGAATGGCCTGAATATACTCCTAATATTAATTTCCTTAAGGTTACAGCATAGTTGGAAGCTTTCATGCATGTGCTTGGAAGCATTCCACTTTATTCTGCTCCATTGGAATACCATTGGATTTAGCTAAAATTCCATTTAAACAAAGCCTCTCCTGGGTTGGAAATAAGTAAATTGAGTAAAAACACTCTCCTGAGTCTTATTCGATGCCATTGACTTTGTCCTGTGCCAATTTCAGCCAATTCTGGCCTTTGTACATGAATACAGACCAATTCAAAAAGTTGTCAAATATCTCATTTCGAACTCCCATTGGAACAACATTGCAAATAGGATGTGATAAATCATAAATTTTTTGACTTGCTGTTGACTTGGTTAACGAGCTACAATCTGGCTGAAACTCCTGCAGCACGAGGTTAATAGCATAAAGTAATCTACAAAACAATCTTTTTAGTGATATGACTTACTTTTAGTCCGAGAGAGGCTTTGTTTGTCTAAATTCAGGTAAATTCAATGGTATTCCAATGGAGCAGAATAAAGTGGATTGCTTCCAAGTGCAGGCATGAAAGCTTCCGAATATGGCTTAACTTTATGGAAATGAATATTGGGAATATATCCAGGTCCTTTTCATTTGAGATTTCAAAGGTTTTGTCCATGTTTTATATATGCAACATGCAAATGTACCTGATAACTTGGCACACCCGAAACCTGTAATAAATGCTATAACACCTGACGGCGTGAATGGAATGGGACAAAAGTTGCTCAGACAAATCCTCTACCCTAACCCACCCTTGTGGGTGAAGGAAATAAAAATATTCCAAATACTTTTGGAGATACATGTATTGCAAAAAGCCATCGCTGCCTGATAACTTGGCACAATGTATTGCACGGTAGTATATATGTATAGTTAGAGTCACATTTGCTTTAGAATAATGATACTATATTTTTAGTTTCAAGATTAAATATATCAATATATGTTTCAGTATATTTTAGTTTTAAAGTATGATAACATGCTGTCTTTTATTCCCTATGTTATGGTCATTTACATATTACTTGATTAACTAGTGATTAATTATATTAAATTAGTGTCAATTTATGTACTATAACTTATGTAGTAAGTCTTGAATGCTATTGATGCATGTTTTTAATATACATATTTATTTTTATGGCTCCATGCCATTATATATGGTGAGCTACATGTATAAACAAACTGAAATTGAAATTGAAATTGTCAAGCATGAGACAGATGACCAGCCAAACAAGTGGTCTCCCTTTCAAGGAAGCAGGTAAAATCAGAAGTCTGGTATCAGGCGGCCACAGGAAATTAATAAGGAAACTTCCTGTTGGGGTGAAACGGATATTCCATCTCATGGTGGATTATGACCTCGGCAAACACAAGTTCAACTGACTCATGGGCAATGCTGTGCTTCATAACGCAGTACTTCTGTTTGCCATTGTTCTGGCATTATAAGACACATAAATTCGTCAAAACATATCCACAATAGGTATGGTTGAATACTCCCATTTCTGCTATTCATCTTTCTGCTTTTCATGGAAAATACCTTCACAGAAGTAAATCAGGATTTTCTTCTGTTAATATCTTACTAAAAATGGTTCTCTTTAATCAAATCTTCCAATTGTACCCTGTGCCTTTCGTCTGGTCTGGGTGAGCTCCTGATAGCAGCTTATGTCATGTAATGTCGCCTGACAATACTTTAGTTCACTCTTGTCTCCAATATATTATATATATTATACGTACATGTATGGTATGATATATATGTTACCAAAGATATGACACGATCTTCAGTTCAGAAAGGCTATGGTTGATGGGAAGAGCTGCTCATAAATGAGGTATTTCCCTCATCATACTAAGAATAAGAGTTGCCAATTTACTTTCCATTTTAGATTGGCAAGAAACCACACCTTAAATAAATATTGATTTCCAAGATGTAAAGTTGCAACATGAGATTGCTGCATGCCAAAATGGCTTTGCTGAATCAGCAATATTTCTAAAGTGGTTGGATGACATCTTAGAATAGAAGAATAGAAAATATTCAATGAAGATTTGGAAGCCGTCTTGAATTTCAACATGTGCCGTGCACGACCATTATTAATAATCTTTAAAAATATTTTCATTAAAAAGCATTTTCAAGACTATATAAACATGTGCAAATATTTCCAAGCGCAAATTCAGAAAAAAAGGATAATAAAAACTTACTTTTCGTAGCGTGAATATTCCAATTATGATTTTATAGCATTTAGATTGATTGCAAAGCTAATCTGCAACAATCTAAGGTCTTGATATTCTTTTGTCGTAACATAGTTTGTCAAGCCAAATTGCATCACATCATTGCATGCCACACTTAAACAATTTCAATGAAACTCTGAATTGAAGGTAAGTCCATTGGCAGTGAAATAAAGCAAGTCTGCATCCTATTAGCAGGCATCTTTTTCCTGTTTGCAAAATTTGTAATAATATATATTCTGAGCAACTTCATTCTGAAAATATAATAAAACTCATTCACAAGGGCTGGGTAAATTCAGGCTTGTCCTCCAAATCATCTCAATTTTTGTTTATGGAAATACCATACCGTTGTATTGTTATGATTGGAAACCAACCTTCCAAAAACCATTTAGTATTAAAAAAACAAAACAATTTACCCTAAATTTTTCTAGAGTGTTTGATGTATTTTGATTTCTGGCAAATATAAAAGCAGTAAAAAAAGAGTTGGTGAAACTGAGCAATACAGGCAATGGTGACGCCTGCTTTGTTTAGTATCTGTGTAGTCTTGGGAAGTGGTTTTATATCTTCTTTTGTTCAAATTAACTTTTTTTGTAGGATCAGGTTACTGCTGACATGGACACAGCATGGGAATGAGGGGTGAATGAAATGATGAAAAAAAAGGAAACAATTAAAATGCTAGTGACTTTCCAGAAAGCAATTTTGCCATGGAGTGCTCTGATTAGTATTCTGTGCATTCCAGAATTCAGTTCTTTTTCCTTCTGTTTATTGAAGCTTGTGGAGGATTTAGTTACACCTTATTAAATTCTTGAAGGATCCAATTACAAGTTATTAAACTTGGAGAACCCTCTGTGTTCATGGTAAAGAATTGAAGAGACATTGAGGTGAACTCTGTTGAGAAGAAATGATTTGACTTATAACAAGGGAGGGTACATCCAAGGCTGTGAATTCTGTGTGAAGAGTTGAATAGATTTTGATTTACATGAAATAAGATTACAACAATTGACATAGTGAGACCCCTGTAGAAGACAATTGACTCAGCATGCTGCTAGGTTTGCTTGCACAAACATTTTTATTGGTGCAAAATGTATATATATTATCTTTACTATGAACTAAACAATCTCTTCCAATGGCTTTTACTACCAGCTGTTCTTACTTTTATTCAGAAGCAGTGTTCCGAAATGCGTTCCCTTTTGCTTCACAGATCGACTCTTCTAGAACCAAATAAAATATTCAGATGCTTCCATTTTAGTCGGCAGTAAACTTGGTCTGGAATGTCTCTTGTTTGAATTGAGTGTCCTTGCAGAACAAGAATAGAGAAAAAAAAGATCCAACCGGATAACTATTTCTCTGCTTAAAAAAAGACACGTTTTTGAAAGGCAACATTGCATATTATGTCACAGGAATTCATGTCTATCTGGAGCGTAAATATAGGAGCAACATGTACACAAGTTATTCGCAAGTGCAAGTGAAGCAAGCGTGTATATATGTACCAAATAGTGAAAAAGTATACCTCCAACATTATAAGGCAAGGGATCTGATGCAGGCTGGCACCTTTTATGGGTGGTCTAACTGGTTTTGTTTTCTTAAAGTAGACCATTAATTGGAGGAAGCATCGAGTGCAATGTAACATTTGAACAGCATCCAGCTAGCATAACAATAACAGACACTTTGAGGTCCAGTGTTCCAACTCAATACTCCTCAGAGGAAGATTTTTCCATTTATCTGTCTACATATCTATATATATTTATATCCATCTATCTACCTATCCAGAACATCATTCTAATCAATCTGAAATTGTATTCTGCCACCAACCTCCGAGTTGCATAGGCCGAATTTGCAATCAAATAGTCATCATTTTTCATCAAGGGGATTTTCCCATTGAAACGACATCATTTTCAATAGTTGTCAGTTTCTTTCACATCAATCTTGCATTAACACTGAGCTGTGGCAATTTGTCATACCTCCCCTGGAGACTTGAATAATACTACTTTTACATAAAAGGCACACTGTAAAACCGAAACCGTTGGTTTAACGGCATTACCGGCAGCAAATTAGCCGGTAACATGCCGTAAAATCAACGGTAATGCCGTTATTCAATTTACGACAAGTTGCTGTAAATTTAACACACTCATGCCGTAATTTGATACAGATGGCAAATTGCCGTAGCTGTAAATTTATGCTTACAGCAAATTTGCCGTACACTTTGCCTTAACAATAAGCTGCCGTAAATTACTAATTATGCCGTTACGTCTTGTTACGGCAATATTGCCTTAATTTAACTACAAATTTTCAAAGCTACTGTAGGGATGACAGCAAGATGCCGTAAATTTAATGGTATATGTGTGATCAGTACCTTCATATAAAAAATTTAAGCATACTACAGATTTTAATTTCAGTGAATATCCCTTATGGATTATCAATATGTATATTCATTGCAAGGTAATTCAAATTAATTGGCCGGCTATCCTCACTAATGCTATTGTTCGCCTGTGATTGCAGTTCACCAGATGTCACCTTCGCTCTCTCAGGGAATTACAGATAATTTCTGCTTTATGCATTGATCATTTTTAGCCTCATACTTTATTGCAACATTATCATTTGAGAAAGAATCAAACACAAAAGAATGCTTGTCATAAGAACACATTTATTAGCGGATATAAACAAAAAAAAACAATTATTGAAATAAATTTTAAATTTTGATTTTATTTCTCATTCATCCAAAAGTCTAAAAGAATATTTATCTAAGTTGAAATTGAAATTTTGTCCATTGGATCTTTCCTGGGTCAAAATGGATTTTTTTTTCTTCTTTTGGTTTGCCTCCAAACTTCGAAGCAACGGATCTCTCTTTTCTGTCGCCTGGTTCCTGAAATGCGCAAACATAATGAAAAGTAAATGTACAGTTTATATGCATGTTGTTTGTCATTCTCAGAAAAGTGACACATTCCTCTTATGTCAATTTTATAAGAAGGGTTCATAATTGATTATATAATTAGCAGGAGAGAGTGTGCATGTTAAACCATGTAAAAATTTAGTTTGCGATGGGTGCTCATAAAATTTAATTATTCTAAATATGTAATAATGAATTCTTCACTGGGTAATAGTTTTGATATGCATTATGCAGTTGGAAAGTATTGGGTAATTTGGAAATTTTAAAGTTACGCTTGTTTCCATCAAGGAAAAATGCTCAAGAGAGATTCAGGACCACTGACATTTGAGACCAAGATAGCTGAAGAACGTAGCTTTATTACTTTTATGCATAAGATTGACAATGTTTGATTTATCAGAAAAAACAAAAAACAAACACCAATTAATTTATGAAAAACCTTTTGGTTTAATCCAAAATTGCTCGGTTTATTCCAATAGCTTTTTGGTTGAAATTCAAAAGCCTTTTTCATTTAGTCAAATAAAACATTTGGTGTAATCCAAAAACCTTCGTCTATTTTAACGAGTTTTTCATTTGAACCAAAAAACATTTTGATTTTTACCGAAACATCTTTTTGTTTAATCCCAGAGTTTTTTCTTTTGAACCAAAAATCTTTTTTATTTAATCTATAAAAACTTTTTGAGTAAAATCCGAAACCCTTAAGGTTTTATTCAAGATTAAATTTTTGATATAGATTCAGATTCAGATTCAGATTCAGATTTTTTTCAGATTCAGATTTCGTTTATTTTCCCATATATATAATTTACAATATTAATCAATTATTTTTAATTATTGTAGTAAAGTGGGAAGGGAGACCTCTCAAAGGCTTGTTTGTCGCTGCAGAGGGGCCACCCTTTTATTGATATAAAGGCATATATATATGGAAAGAAAAATTCTGTTGAATATACTAGTATTTCAGATTCAGTGTATTCTATATATATGAAAAGAGAAGGTCACAAAGCCATTTTTAAAAAAAATTCATTAGATCAAGAAATAATAATATAACTTTTAGTCTTAGCAAAAAGGCAGGAAGAGTCAGGAGAAATGAGTTGGGAACAGTTATGAGGAGGCAGCTGGGGAGAGTCAGAAGTTCTCCCGTGGCCTAATGGTCAAGACTGCTTGACCACTGGATTTGAGGGCATGGGTTCAAATCTCACCCCAGGAACTCACTTTAGTCCGAGCCCATGGGACATTAAATGGAGGTGGGTTGTATCCAGTATTCTATGCTGGGGCAACTGAAAGACCCTAGGCATCCCTGAATTAATAGGGTATGTTCCAGACTCATCATCATACGGCGGTCACCAAAAATAAAAGTGCAGCTCCCTCCACAAAGACGGTGGTTGAGCTGCCCCGGCTGATCCGGGGTACACCAGCACAACGAAAGTCAAGGAGGATGCAGTCTGGGGTTTAGTAATTGGGAGGACGCAGTGAGGGAAAGTTGAGAGGGAAGTCACATGGAGAGTTGGGAGGGGCATCAGGAGAGGAGTCAGAAGGCGAGTTTGGAGGATGGATTTGGGGAGAATCTGGGAGAGTCATAAGGAGTTGGGATTGAAGGGCAAGTCAGGAAGAGCGAGTGGAAGAGTTGCTAGAAGGGAGTAGGGGAGATTCAGGAGGGGGGTATCAGGAAGAAGGAGTTGGGAAAAGTTGGCAGGACATAGGGGGAATCAAAAGGGGAGTCAGTCGCAGGAGTTGATAAGTCGGGGGGAGGAGGGAGTTGGAGAGTGTTGGAAGTAATAGGGAGGAGGGAGGCAAAATTGGGAGGAAGGGAGTTGGGAAGAGTTTCATGGAAAGTCAGGAAGGCAGTCTGGAGGAGAGAGTTGTTGAGAGTCAGACAGTGATGGAAATGGAAAATTTTTTGTCAGGGGAGCTATCAGCTGCTGCGGCACAGACGCGCCATTCCAAATTTTTAAAAGGGAGAAAAATTCCAAACCAGAGTTTATTTTTGGCTAAATTTAGGCCTACCTGGAGGACCGAAAAAGTGAACATGATAATTATCTGTTTCTTCTGATAATTGGGGGAGCTGTAGCAGGTCATAGCTCCCACTTTTTTTTTATCAAGGGAGCTCAGCTCCCTTGAACTCCCCCCCCCCCCCAAATTCCATCACTGGATTCATATGAAGGAAACTGGGGAGAGTCAGGAGTACGGAGGTTAGTCTGGAAGAGTGAGTTGTGGAACGTTGGAAGAAGGAAATTGGGGAGAGTCAGAAGGAGGAGTTGAGCACTTAGCAGTCAAACCCAAAGCAGGAACCTTTTTCATATAAAATAATTTTTAAGTAAAATCAATAAACAAAAAAGGGGTTTTGGTTCAAATGAAAAACTTTAATCCAAGAAGTTTTCGGTTTAATCAAATTTTGGCTTAATGCAAAAACCTTTCCATCTCAGCAAAAAAGCAAAAGGGGTTAAAGGAGAGTAGAGAGTTGAGCAGAGTCAGGAGAATGTAGGGATGAGGGAGTCAGGGAAAGTTTGGAGGAGGTTGAAAGAGGAAACAAGAGGAGAGTCAGAAGGAGAGTTTGGAAGAGGGGTCAGACAGAGTTGTGAGGAGAGTCAGGAAGTGAAAGTTGTGAGGAGAGTTGTATTGTTAGAAGAGGGAGAGTCAGGAGGAGGGATTTGAGAGTTGGGAGGATGGAGTTAAGAGTCGGAGTTGGAGAAGGAATTTGAAAGAGTCAGGGGCTAGGGGAGAGTCGGGAGTTGGGTAGAGTCAGTAGTTGGGATAGTCGGGAGGGGACACCAAACTCAAAACTCCCAACTCTCCCTGATTTCCTTCTTGCGACTCAATAACTCCCTAATCCTGATGTACCTCCCGACTCAACCCCAACTCCTGACTTCAAAAATCCCTCTCCCCTACTCGGTTCTCCAGACTCTCTTACCAACGATGCAGTCAAAAGTTCAATGTGTAAAAGATTGAATTGACATTTCACATTCCCACATTCTGTTTTTCGATTTTTTTTTCTCCCATTTGCCTTATTTATTTTGCTTATGTTACTTAATTGTGGGTGCAAAAGTTATTGAGTTATGATGAGATATGTTTAAAACAAGCATGCCAAAAGAAACAAAAACTTCACACGTCTGATTTCCAGCCATTTTCCTTGCATTTGCAACCAAAAGCCATACTATTTATCAGCGCACAGCACCTGTTCAATATCAGTCACTGGATAACTGTATAATATCTCATATTGAGATTGCCTAGAAAAAAATTGTTTTATTTGGCTGACAGTATCAGCCCAAGGCAAACAGTGACACAACTTACCATTTTACTTTTTATGATGTCATATCGTATAATACATTTGGGCAATATCTCTGACCCAAGTCATCACAATGGCATCCAAATTTAAAGCTGTCCATCCTGGTTTCAGGCAGCAACCTTAGAATTCTCTTTCTGGAAAAATAAATAAATATTCTTATTCAGTGTTCTTCAGAAAAAATTAAGTTTAAAATATCTTATACTCTGACATGATGTTTATATAAATGACTTACACATTGTTTGTATGAATATTGCTGGTAATTGGCAGAGGTGAGAAAGTATGGGTTGAAATGCATTGGTGATATTTCTTGGAGTTGTTTACTTCAGCCAGGAACGACGATGTGTCTAACTCATCAGATGGAATTAGATGACTTCAGTAGGAGAGTTTTGGATATGGTACTGCATCTTGACTGGTTGCAGAAGGACAACATTTTGTAGTCACTTTAACTGGATTTTATAAGGTCCCCTGCAACAAAAATAATTGTTATAATACAGCAGCTGTTTGCTGAAAACTTAATGACATCAGTAGATAACATAGACTAAGTCGCTGTGAAGGAACCTAAATCTTGTAGGCAAACCGCAAACTTTTAAACCTTCAAAAAATATTAAACATCCTCAATTACATTGAAATAGCTTTGGAGTACTGTCGATCAATAACTTTAATGTATAACGGATACTGGGGGTAAGTTGTGCCAAAGGGCAACTTGTGTAGCCCACTTTTGGAAGAACTTAGTAAAGAAGGCATTGCCATCCATTTAAAGGGCTCAGCGGTAATGTTTGGCCTACTGACCTCAGGGACACTGGTTCGATTCTCAATCCAGGCAACCCTTGTCAGAGGGATCTTTCATCTTGTGCAATGGTGCACCTTGCCTCATTGCTGTAGTCCCTAATCTAATATTAAGCTAAATAATTGCATATATACAGGATATAAACCTGAAGGATCCTTCCCTTGAAATTGGTGAAACACAAGATTTTTTTGGAATAGAGTTGGTGCTACAAATTGCCCCATCAAGTGACAAAATGAATTGTACCAGCGACTTACATGTAGTTTTGCCAGTTTACCCACTTTTCTCTAAGGCCTACCATCATCATCCATACAGTGCCGCCTGTAAATAAGTGAAACGCATGACATTGTACCATTGCATCAATGCTAAACATCCTCAGCCAAACTGCTTCTGGAAGCACAAATTTTCATCGGATGAGTGGAAAACATATTGGGTCATAAAGGCTGATATGTGAGGCATGAAGGATAACAATGGCAGCCAATTATCTCTGCTGTAGTCTGAGTTAGGTAGGGGTCAAAGTCTTTGGTAAGTAAGTGAACCACCCTTCCCTATTAAATAACATTGGGCCTGTGTTTCACTTACTTATCAAAGACTTTGACCCATACCTAACTCCAACTACAGTAAAGAAAATTGGCTGCCATTGTTATCCTACATGCCTCACATATTGGCCTTTATGACCCAGTATGTTTTGCTCTCATCGGATGAGAATTCATGCTTCCTCAAGCAGTTTGGTTTAGGATGTTTAGCATTGAAGCAATGGCACAATATCTTGCGTTTCACTTACTTACAGGCGGCACTGTATACATGTATTCCAATGTGCTAAAAATAACTTCCCCAGTCTTCCTTCCGTATCAGCAATAGAAACACCCTCATCTAATGACAAATGAGGGCAGTGAGCCCTCATTAAGGCTGAAAAATGTGTAATGATTCCATCTTGACAGACCTTTTTGAATCAATGGATTGATTTTTCAGGGGCAGGAAGATCAACTAAAGATGTGTATTATTCACAGGCCCACATGCCCAATGAAAGGACAGAGCGAGTTCTAAAGGCAGATCCTACAGAAATGCCAAGCTCTGCTTTTGGATCCGCAGATTCTTGTTTAACATAATATTATATGACCAGTATTCCAAGTGCATTTGCAAATCTTACTATTTTTTGTTACCCAATGACACTCAATATGACTACATACAAAATTTTATGTCTTGCCATTGCTGTCGAATTGCACTTTTACAAAAAAAACTTAGGTTTTAGTATTGTTCCTTAATGGTTGGACATTTTAAATAGCTTTAAAGTAACTGTGTTATTAATATAATGTATGCTAATAATTTATAATTTATGAAAGGCTTACAGGGTGAGCATAAAATTGAGCTGTGTCGGGAGACCATTGTATGTTGTGCCATTTTTTGCTTCAGGGAGATTCCCAAAAAATCAAAGCTTGATCATGTAATCTGATAATTAGATATCAATGATATAACAAATTGGCCAGAATCGAAACAAGTTTCAGGGTGACCAGACCATACACAAGATCATGGCAAGTGATTGAAAAAAGTAGGTCAAGTACCCAAGTGCTGGGGTAAGTTGTGCCACATGATGGTGAAAATTGTTCGATTTAGTTTATTCCATAAAAACCTATCATTCTGCCTATTTCTTCGATATAGCATGAGTTCAGCATATGTCTGATAAGCTACATGAAACTTATTAAACAGTTATAAGCCATTTTACACAAAAATTCAAAAATACTGCAAAATCCAGATTATTAATTGTTAAGAGGGAGATATAACACTTTTAACATTTCTTCTCAGTGTAAGTTGTTTCAAAAGATGTCTAGGCTTTGAGTAAAATGAAGAGAAAAGTAGGTTTAAAAAAAATTAAATCCTACGTCATGCCATTGGCACAACTCAACCCACTCCAAATTACACTACTTACCCTGAATTGATTTTCTGAAGAAAACTGGTTGTAAAAAATAAACCAACAATGGAGAAAACTGATTGTCAAAAGTAAACCAGCAATGAAAGATTTCAAAATCTGACTACACAAATATATCTAGATATACACCTTAACTCCATCCTATCAGAAGGACATCATCTTATACCAATACCAGATGACTGAGAACAAGAATGTCAGTCCTCCGTACTTCCAAGTTTTCAATAACAAATTTGAACTTATGAGTGTTGCTTTTCGTAGCATTATATTTGGCAGTTTTTTTTTTCCATGGCTCATAATGACATACACCCAATGTGAATACATGAGTGGGATTGCCTTATTCACCCAGATCTTCAATTCACCCCAACGATAATGCTTTTTTGAATCATTGAAAATAATGAAACTCATTTGATTTACAACAGTGGGTGGTACAACTTATCCCATGGTACAACTAACCCCATTCTCCCCTACTGCTCATAATAAGACCTCCAGTGAGTAGCACAATTTACCCCAGTACCTCCTATTAGACTCCTGCACATTAAAATATTGTAAAAGGCTAGCAAATGAATAACAAAACAATGAAAAACAAAACAATATAATAATGTACTTGGAAATATTCATATTAGTAATGCCTAATTTCACAAGAAAATTCATTTGTTTATATATAGCACTAATATTGAATTAATTATTTTGCAGTCAGCCCCACCAACCTCTTTCACTTAATACAACATTCTCTGGATAGGTTGATACTCCTGTGTTAATAGGCACATGTATATTTAAAGTGATATTACCTTGAAACTTAAAATTTCCTTGTGAATACAGATCTTCTCAAGTCTCTCATACAGTGTTCAACCGGCAATATAGTTGACAGAAAACATGATGCAACAACGTGGCAGCACTGTACATGTTGTACATGCCTTCCTGTTTGATCAAAACATTGGCTTGGAGAAAGCACATGTTTCAGAAAAAGTCAATTCATATAAAATAAAATTGCTGTCAGCTGCAGAAAACACATAGAACTGGTGTATTTAGTCACTGTGGACAAAGCCTATGCAAAGTGTAACCTTGAAAGATCTTTGATATTTGATTAACAGCCTTCAAAGTTTCAATGTGAGTGGGCAAAAAATTCTGTGTTGACATAGCCATAGGAGAATTTATATCTTACCTTTTCTATGAATCTGTATCCTACAATTTGTCCTGTTGGCAATTCCAAATATAGATATCCCATGCAATATTAATATAGTCCATGAATAATTCCAAGTGGATAAATGGATGCTCAAATGTTTCAATTATCTTTTCTTGGGCTAAAAGTCCCTGGCTCTGTGAGCCTCTAACACATTTTCTTATGCTATGACAATGTTTAAAGGGGCCCTGTTACAAAATAGCAAGCTGGATTATCTTGTTTAGCATTGTTTGGCATTGACTGTTTGTTGTAATCACCTGTTTCGAACCTCAGTTCAGTGGAGTGCAACAATTTCTCTGTGAATTCCATATGTGTGGTTGTGGGACCATGAGAAAATATCATTAAGGCAGACTTAAGTACAATAGATTTAAGTTGTCTAGATTATTGTTATAAATCATAAACAGCCAAGAGTCATGTTTGCAGAAACAAACAAACAAACTGCTTTGACAGCATTGTTTGTGTTGTGGTTCAGAACAGTTGGCCTGCTGCAACAAAATTTCAACGGTAAGCTGCTGTAGTGCATAATTAGGCCTATACGGCAACTTCGTAAAAGCAACAGTTACCGTAAAATCAACAGTAATTGGCTAATTGTCGTTTTCTTGATCTTACGGCACATTCCTGTTGGTTTTGCGGTAGTCAATGTCACATTTACGGTTTACTGTTGAATTAACGGTAATTTACTGTTTTTAAAGATTTACGGTAAGATCAGCGTCAGTTTTACGGCACTTTTTCAACGGCACCTACGGCATGGGTTTACAGTGCACTATAGTGACTTTCAAGAGAATGTCTTGACGATGGCTTCTGTCCTGATACAACTCCATGCAACATGAATACAGAAATAGTTAATTTGTCTGCTAGTCTATGATATACATTCGAATTTCCTGGTAGCTCTACCTTCTTTTTGTAGAGGGGGCTACAAATTCATTGTTGGTGACTGCTGTGTGATAATGAGATGATATGAAATGACAGGGTGTTCGCACTGTTTGGCACATACCGTTTCATTCCGAAATGTCTAAGGTTATTCAGTTGCCCCAGTATTTGGTATTGAAGACAGGACAAAATGAGATGATAAATTATGATAATTTAATATCGTGCTTGAACTATCACGATTTACATAAACGCTCAAATAATGTTACAATGTAAGTTACATTGACAATTTGGTTGTTGTTGTCATTGTATATCACTTCACTATGTACAGTGTGTCAAATAGAATGTACAATGCATCAAATTCTATAGGAAAATTGTTGCTCTGATAACAATATTGCAAGAATCCAATATTTGCAGACATTCACTGCTCTCAAACAATTTGAAATGAAATATAAAATAAAATTCAAAACCAACACGAAGTGTCACACACATTTCCCTGGCAATTTCTCATTTTTCTGTAAGATTTGAATCATTCTGGGATAAACATTTTGACAGAAATCTGATCATACTGAGGAAATTAAATCCAAACGTATCATTTTTTGGGTTTCTGGAGATTTTATGTCAGAAGAAAAGCAATATCTTCTAAAAGTAGATTCCAGCAAAGCCGAATGTAGGCCTACTTATATAAGGCACTGAACATCTAAATCATCATGATGCACCATAC
This sequence comes from Platynereis dumerilii, assembly GCA_026936325.1. NCBI lineage: Eukaryota > Metazoa > Annelida > Polychaeta > Phyllodocida > Nereididae > Platynereis > Platynereis dumerilii. The sequence goes on along the minus strand of JAPTHN010000012.1, from coordinate 10,375,169 downwards.
ACATGTCCATGGCAAGGTGCTCAATTTAGATCAATAGCTTACTGATTGATTAACTGATTGTTGATTGATTTGATATTGGTGAACGGAACTGATTGGAACTGATTTGTTACTCTACCATTGTAGGCAAACACAGAATCTTGATTGGATATGGTAGCACAACTACATGTAATTATGGTGATAATTTGGAGCTACTAAATCATGATCTAATGTTGGCTTGGTCAAAATTAATATCTTATTGAAAGGAAAAAAAGTGTTCACCTTTAATTTATTAATCATTTGTCTAAGCCAGTAACATCATTCATGCAAGGATAAAGCTAAAAAAGACTTCATAGAGACCACTATGTAAGAATACAACTGCTTCTTTTTCTGGTACCAGACTATAAGATGAATAGCTTTTTACAAAGGAAAAAGAAGAAATGAAACATGGACTGAATGGTGCCCTATCAAGGGCTATTTTTAGGAACAGTTTGTGATGAACAACAGCTCTATGTTTGAGAGTGACTTGACAAGCTCATTTAGGGAGGTCACTCAGATGTAACCTCACTTTGAAATGGAGGCTGCAGTTGGACCACTTCGATATTGACTGCAGTTATAGATGTTCTCTAACATTGCCATTTTACCCATTTTTGTCATTTTCTCTCGTCATGTCAATTAAAATAGCACTGAGTAACAATTATTCTTTCACGTAAAGAAGAAATTCAAAATTATGGATTCAAAGCAAAAATAAGACGGACACATCATGAGAATTTACATGTAATAAAATTATTATCAACCATTTTAAGTGAGTGAAGATAGAGTGTGCCGATAAATTTAGAACAATGCTTATTTTTCATAGCAGGTTATTGTAGTATAGTAGCATAACACTGATTTTACTATATACAAAATGATCTCTTTCAGTGGCTTTTACCTCAGAAACCATGTTATCAAATGTGTTCCCTTTTGTAGTGCCATAAATTCACCTAGTCACAGAACGACTCTTTTAGAACCAAATAAAATATTCAGATGCCTCCATTTTATAGTCGCCAGTAAACCTATTCTGCAATGTGTCTTGCTTAAACCGAGTGTCGTTGTAGAACAAGATGAATAAAAAAAGAATAACCAATAAAAAAACTATGTCTCTGCTTAAAAAATTGAGTTGCCTTGGAAAAACGAGCAGAGTGAAAAACAAACTAAAAAAAAAAACAACCAAATAACCGTCACTGTGACTGCTTCAAAAACAAACATGTTTCTGAAAAGCAACATTTTGTATGTTGTATGTGGTCCATTATTTTGTTGGTACAAGGCTGAACCATAGACAAGACCAGGGCAAGGCAGTATGCAATGAGGCCTGCATTGTCAGTTTAATGGGTATTGGGTAATCTACACTTATGCTGCATTAAATGGAGACAATATTCTGGTGCCTGCAGAGTGGAGATGATGATTTTCTCTTCAAACCCGATATCAATGAATACGATTACACACTGGCTGCTTTTTGGGCACTTGCAACATCAAGTGGAAGTCAACTAATATGTTCTATATTCATTGTATGTGAAAATATAAGAGTACTGAGTAGCCAACTCAGAAGGTTGACAGTCTCACCGAAAAAAAAAGGAGACACTGTAAGACAATTTGTGGACAACTTACTTGGGTGCTATTTCACTGTATTTTATGATTAGCAATTTAGTTGCCCCAGTATTTGGTATTGAAGACAGACAAAATGATATTATTTGTGATAATCATCACGCGCAAACTTTCAGGATTTACATAAACATTCAAATAATGTTACATTGTTAGAGTGTAAGTTACGTTGACAATGTGGCAGTTGTTGTCATTGAATACCATTTCACTGTGTACAGTGCTTTTCAAATTGAATGTACAATGCATCAAATTCTATGGGAAAGTTGTTGCTCTTATAACAATATTGCAAGAATCTAATATTTGCTGACATTTGCTGTTCTCAAACGATTTGATTTGAAATATCAAATAAAACACAATATGAAAATGAAATGTCACATTCATTTCCTTACAATTTCTCATTCTTCCTCAAGATTTGGGTGATTCTAGGATAGGCATTTTGACAGAAATCTGATCATACTGAGGAAATTGAATCCCTATGTATTTTATTTCTTGGGGGTTTCTGGAGATTTTGTGTCAGAAGAAAAGCAATATCTTCTGAAAATAGATTGCAGCAAAGCAGAATGTAGGCATACATGTGTAAGTCACTAAACATCTAACGCATCATGTTGCACCATATATCCTGGGCAAGGTGATCAATATAGATCAACAGCCCACTGATTGGTTAACTAAAAGCTGATTTATTTGGTATCGATGAACAGAACTGATTGGAACTGATTGGTTATTCTACCATTGTAGACAAACACAGAATCTTGATTGGATATATGGTAGCAAACTAATTATAGTTATAATCCAAGCTACTAAATCATGATTTAATGGCGAGTTGGTAAAAATCCTTTAGGGTGGGCTAATACAGTATTAAAAGGAAACAGCAATACTGCGTATACCATAAAGTGTTCTCCTTTAATTCATTAATCGTATGTCTAAGCTAGTCACATCATTCATGCAAGGATGAAAGCTAGAAAAAACTTCATAGAGCCGGCTGTGTGAGAAGTACAATACAACTGCTTCTATTTCTGGCACCAGGCTACAAGATGACAAAAGACAGCTTTTTACAAAGGAAGAAAGAAGAAAATGAAACACGGGCTGAGGAAATCCGGAATGGTGCCCTATAAAGGACATGATGAAGAGCAGCTACATTTGAGAGTGACTAGACAAGCTCATTTAAGGAGGTCACTCAGATGTAACCTCGCTTTGAAATGGAGGCTGCAGTTGGATTACTGTGATATTGACTGCAGTTGCAAATGTTCTCTAACATCACCAGTTTAATATTGTTGAGTCATTTTCTTTCTTCATGCCTATATTTTGACTGTATCAAGAATAATATAAGCTTTTGTCTCTGCAGCATTTGCTTACTGAGTGCATCTATATGCAAAACGGATGAAGTGGTGGCTATTCTGGTCACATGCAAATAACTCATATTGGTAGAATAGGCAATAATGGTAAGTGCAGCACCACATTCAGCATTACGCAACCCATTGATGAAGAAATTATGGCTAGATGGAATGCGGTATCTAGGCAAGTTGATTATAAAAGTGATTATAAAAGTGATTTTGGATTGTTCAGCATTCAATGTACAAGGAAAATAAAATTCATTGTGTAAAAACTGCAAGCAAAGATCTTGGCCTGTGCTTGAAATCTGCTTTTCAGTTACTCCTCCTACTTGTAAGAGAATGAAGATCAAAGAAAATAAATTGTAAATAATGTATTCTCTTTATTCTCGCCATAGTCTTGAACAGTTTTAATGAGTTGCCAACTTTGCAAATTTATGTTAGTCTTTCAGTACTTTTTTTTTCAGATTCTCCCCTTGCCAATTTCAAAGACTCTTGCATCTGTGTTGTTTCATTTACTGCAATTTCAATTAGTATGAGTTTCTCTAGCTGGTTTTCTCAGTATCCACGTAGTATTTTCAGCTTGCTTGATTGGTCTATCAGCAATAAAACGTCCTCCAAATCCCTTCGTTGGACGTACTAAGTTTTGGAAAATGTAATATTCTGCTTCAGTGAGCAGCTTAGTTTGGAAAGTAGATAAGATTAGAATGGAAACAATAACAGTCTCTATCACCACTAGACACGTCAGTGGCTTTGATATACATTTTTATGGCATTCAGATTAGACTTATGCCATGTAATTCAGTGTCTCAACCAATGACATGAACTATATTTGCTACGTTTCACTGTCCTTTTACAGAAACTCATACTTCTTGAAATTGCAGTAACCATATCTATTGAATAAATTTGTTTCTCCAAATAGAATTTTGGAGAGATTAAGCTAAGTCAACACGTTATAATGAGGGCAAACCAGGGTGACTAATACATCCGTCCTCTTTCCTTTTTCAGGAAATCAACACTCAGACAAACTGGCTGCAGCACTGCAGCAGCAATATAACCAACATACAGGCAGCACTAAAAGCGACCAAGGCTTAATTTCCAGTAAAACTCATCTGAAATGGGAAAACCCATTATTGTAGACAACTGCTGAGTCATTTATTGCTGAGGCAATTGTGTTTAGAAGTAAAACCAGGAAGTCGTAAAGTAAAAGCCAGCTAGGATATTAGTCTTGGTTGAATTTTACAATGATCACTGAACGGGTTTTTCTAGAGCCAACAAAAGTGTTGGCGGTGTTTCAGAACAACTTTTGAGTTAATCTTGTCTACACTGTGTATGGTGCGATACAATATATATCTTTTTCGGATAAGCAAAAATTATGACCTGCACAAACAGCATCATAAATTTGCAATCACAAGATTATTTGGTTATGTATACAATATAGGTTTTTTATATCTTTGCAAATTTGTTAATAAAAAATATGGGGAGATCTGGATATCATTGACCTGGGGCTGAAATTCAGGCCACCCCGTGCAGTTTGCTATTAGTTTTTCAATTTCCTAAGCATAGAGATGTAAATCTAAGTCAATTGGATGCAAATTGTGATGACGTTTCAGTTTCAGTTTCAGTTTATATTTGCACTCTGTACTGCATAACATTAAATATCGTTTTCGGCTTGTAGTTACTTTGCTTTCAAATCTAGCCATTGTGCTTCAGCATAAATTCATTATGCTCAAAGATCAAGCTCCAATGCAATGAATCATGCACTACGACAACATCGAGAGCCACAGCAAGAGCTATCATTGAACTTTTAAATTGTAAATTTGGACTGATGGAATGTGGACTTTCCAATTTTGAAATTGACTCTTTCATCCCTGTGCTATGCACAGGGTAAGTCTTTCAATATACAAAATCACTTTTCTTTCCTACAAATTGTACTCACTCTACGAATAAACATAATAATAATAATAATAATAAATGGGCAATTTCTCACTTGCATCAACTTTAGGTGGGAGGCACATTTCAGACAGGAGGCAGACTGTATGCCTCAATAACCCATGAATCACAGTATGCTGAAGTTGGCTGCAGATCAATATGGATCCAATCTGGCAAAAAATACCCTGGATCTGTGGAAGACATATTGCATCAGGGACAGGATAAGAATAACACCCTGGAGATCTATACATAGCTCAAAGAGCTAAAAGTATAGATTACACATTCTGATTTTCAATGTTGGTATAGTACACAAAGTAGTAACACTATACTCGGGCTCAGTGAATAAAGTATTTTATCAAAAGCTAAATAAGTTTGCAAAGGACTGGAAAAGAGCAATATACCCTGTCAAAATTTCTTCTAAAATAAAATATATTTACATATAGATGCCATTTTTTATAACAGCATCAACATTAACAAATTTCATTAGAATGGAATATCCGCATTCTTTCTGGATGTCGATAAATGAGTTTTGTAACTCCTGTTGTTCAATCTGAGAAGATCAAGGAATTATTAAGTGTCTTTAAACACAGGCCATATTATTATGGCAACAATATATGTTGTTGTCATCTCAACTCACTTGGTCTGAAGATTTAAACAAAACATCTACTGACAACCGAGCATCACTCAAAGAAAGACCAATTTTCAGTCAAGGCCATATCACTTCTTTATTGTCAGTTGCACCTGTTGGAATCAACTCCAAATATTACAATCTCATGCATTTCAATCAACTCCATAGAATTGAAAAGGCAAAAGCCTTTTACTCCATCAGCCACAAATCACAAAGAGTTTTGAGAAATCCTTCAGATCTGGGATCCATTTGTAGATAATTATCTTTCCGGGATCCCCAGAGCAATGAAGCTGGTGGCTCTACTTCAAATTTAAGAGACAATAAAGTTCAAGCGGAAGGGTTGGCGGAAAGCCAGTTGGAAAGCAAATCAAGAATACAATGTAAATTGATGCTGTGATTATCTTCAAAACATTGATTTCAATATCAAGCAATTTGATAGAGGTCGGTGAAGCCATTGTAGTTGGATCGTCTCAAAGCCAGATCACTAATAAATAAAAGCTGTTGATGGATGAGTTGATAGAGCTAGTTTGAGTCATCAATATCTTACAATGTACTTACCCCATTTGAGGGATGCCCAATAGAGATATTGATACAAGGGGCTGCCAATTAAACAAAGGATCTGAATGACATCAAGCCTGACTTTGCTCTTGAAGGTACAAGGAAAATGTTTCGGGATCCCCAGAGAGTATTGTTGCTTTAACAGTAACTGCTGTAAAAGTAACAGGAGCTACTTTTACAGTGCAGCCACTCAGCCAAACAACTGACATGTGTAGATACACAGACAAAAATTCCTATCCTTAAGTGGTCAACATTGAATTGATGTGGATGTGTTTATGCATTAGATTTCACACTGACCTTTCAACCAACGGTTGCATCAAAGTTTTCTGCAATACCCCAGCAATCAATTATAGTGCTGTCTCATGGATGAGGCTGTACAATACTTGCAAAAGACTGACCTGATAAGGTTTGCTTGGACTGCCCAGAAATTGAAATAGATTATCCCAATAATAGGGTTCCCCAAGCTGACCTTGAAAATGTCAGTCACTTCTCATCAGTCTGTTTTGGTTCTTGGCATGTGTAATAACTAAAATTTATATTTACATGAATGTTACATGACTGACTAGATGTCCATAGTATGTGAAATAGGTAGTGACTAGCGTTTCCAATGAGACCGAGAATTCTCAAGAAGTCTTGAGCTTTTAATGACTCAGCATTTTCTCGTCTCGCTGAGCGACCCTCCAGAATTCAAATGTTGATCATTGTTTGACATGGTGTTCATGTGTTTAATGTTTATAATGGTTACAAAGCATTGAATCGTTGTTTTGTTTTGCTTGATATTATTGTTATTGTGTACTTGCTCCATTTTTCATTTTAAATATCTGTTGATGATAATCCCCATGATTGTATACCTGATAAATGCAGAAGTTGAACTTGTACAAATGTTTTAAAATTATATAATATCTGGATGTCTAGCACCGAAGTATATCAGGATATTAAAACCTTATATTAAATAATACACTAAAAATTGGAAAAATGCATGTTAATGGGTATTGGGTAATCTACACTTACGCTGCTTAAATGGAGACGATATTCTGGGGCCTGCAGAGTAGAGATGATGATTTTCCCCTCAAACCCAATATCAATGAATATGATTACACATTGGCTGCTTTTTGGCAGCATCTACTTCATGGAAGTTAACTATATGTTCTATATTCATTGTATGTGGAAATATGAGAGTACTGAGTAGCCAACTCAGAAGGTTGACAGGCTCACAGAAAAAAAAGTAGTAGACACTGTAAGACAAGTTAGACAACTTGTGGACAAGTTACTGGGGTGCTATTTCACTATGTTTTGTGATTAGCTAGTGGGATGGCTGGAGTTCAATTTTGATATCCATCAGAGGAATATTATATTGTAAAGGGAATCTATCTGTTAATCTATCTTTTTGTCTGTCTATCTATATCTATCTGTTTATTTTCCTATCTATCTACCTGTCTTTGAGATATGTATTGTGTATTCATCCTGATCTAAAACATCATTCTTATCAATTTCCAATTGCATTCTTCCACCAACCTCCATGTTGCATAATTTGCAATCAAATAGTCATAATTTTACATCAAGTGGATTTTCCCATTGAAAGGACATCATTTTCAATAGTTGTCAATTTCCTTCACATCAATCTTGCATTAACACTGAGCTGTGGCAATTTGTCATACCTCCCCTGGAGACTTGAATAATACTACTTTTACAAAAAAGGCACTACAGAAACTGTCATGAAAGTTTGTCAAGGACTTGTCCTGATACAACTCCATGCAACATGAATACAGAAATTGTTCATTTGTCTGCTAGTCTATAATCTATATCCGAATCATCGGGTAGCTCTACCTTCTTTTTGTAGAGGGGCTACAAATTCATTGTTGATGACCTCTGTGTGATAATGTGATGATATGAGATGACAGGGTGTTCACACTCTTTGGCACATACCGTTTCATTCTGAAGTGTCTAAGGTCATTAAGTTGCCCCAGTACTTGGTACCGAAGAAAATTTAAGATAATTATCACGCTCAAACTATTGCCATTTATATTAATGTTCAAATAATATTACAACGTAAGTTACACTGACAATCTGGCTGTTGGGTCATTGTATATAATTTCACTGTATACAGCGCATTTCAAATTGAATGTGCCATGCATCAAATTCTATAGGAAAATGTTTGCTCTTATAACAATATTGGAACAATCCAATGTTTGCTGACATTCACTTTTCTCAAATAATTCAAAATGAAATATTAAATAAAATTCAATACAAACATGAAGTGACACACTCATTTTGTTGCAATTTCTTATTTTTCCTCAAGATTTTAATCATCTGGGATAAACATTTTGACCGAAATCTGATCATACTGAGGAAATTGAATCCCTATGTATCATTCCTCGGGGTTTCTGGAGATTTTGTGGCAGAAGAAAGGCAATATCTTCAGAAAATAGATTCCAGCAAGGCCGAATATAGGCAACATGTATGAGATACTAAACATCTAATGCATCATGTTGCACCATATGTCCTGGGCAAGGTGATCAATATAGATCAACAGCTCACTGATTGGTTAACTGATTGGTGATTGATATGATATTGATGAACGGAACTGATTGGGACTGATTGGTTATTCTACCACTGTAGGCCAACACAGAATTTTGATTGGATATGGTAGCAAACTAATTATGGTTATAATTCCAAGCTACTAAATCATGATTTAATGGCGAGTTGGTAAAAATCCTTTAGGGTGGGCTAATACAGTATTAAAAAGAAACAGCAATACTGCATATACCATAAAGTGTTCTCCTTTAATTCATTAATCATCTGTCTCAGCTAGTCACATCATTCATGCAAGGATGAAAGCTAGAAAAAACTTCATAGAGCCGGCTGTGTGAGAAGTACAAAACAACTGCTTCTATTTCTTGCACCAGGCTACAAGATGACAAAAGACAGCTTTTTACAAAGGAAGAAAGAAGAAAATGAAACACGGGCTGAGTTTATGGATAACTTGAAAATAGCTAAAGTTAGCCCTATTTATAAAAAGAATGACAAACATACCTTGGATAACTACCGACCAATTTCTATTCTTCCAGCAATTTCGAAAGTATTTGAAAAAGTTATTCACAGACAAATGAATGAACACTTTATTGAGAACAAGCTTTACTATACAGGACAATATGGTTTCCGTGGCGGACATTCTACAGAGCTGGCAGCACTTGAATTAGTAGATCGAATAGTTTTCAATATGGACCAAGGGAAAACGCCTATCAATATCTTTATGGATCTGAGTAAGGCTTTTGACACCATTGACCACCAAATACTTATCCATAAACTGAAATACTACGGCCTCAAAGATAAATCACTTTCACTCTTGAATAGTTATCTTATTAATCGTAAACAGTATGTTGACATTGATGATAGTAAATCTAGTCTTCTTCCGATAACTACTGGGGTCCCGCAAGGATCTATCTTAGGTCCACTACTTTTTATAATTTATATAAATGATATTAGCTCGTCTTCCAACACTTTTAAATTCATCACCTATGCAGATGACACAACATTATTTGTTACGTTAGACTCTGTTCATCAACAAAATTGTGATGATGTCAGCCAAGAAAATAAACTAAATTCTGAAATTACCAAAATAACAGAATGGTTAAACCTAAATAAATTATCTCTAAATGCAGATAAGACTAAATGTATGGTGTATCGAACTTACAATAAAACTGTACGGCCTCCTAAACTTCTGATAAACAATCAAATGATTGAATATGTTGAAAATTTTAACTTTCTAGGCATAATCATGGATAGTCAGTTAAACTGGAAAGTGCATATGGAAACTATTGGCAAGAAGATATCCAAGACAGTCGGCATTCTGAATAAACTGAAACATTTTCTCCCCATGTATACTCTTAAAACAATATATGATAGCCTGGTAAATTCTTATCTTAACTATGGAATATTATGTTGGGGCTTCAAACTGAACAGGCTAGTTAAATTGCAAAAAAAAAGCTGTCCGAATAATAGCTAACACTAAATATAATCAACATACTGATCCTATATTCAAGAAACTCAACATTCTGAAAGTTACAGATATTGTCTCAAGAAAGCTCTACAAATTTTTTTATAGGTACTCAAATAATACATTGCCATACTATTTTCTCAACAATACATACCTGAATCACCCGACTCATTCCCATCATACTCGCAATTCTACGTATGTTATTCCTAGGGTCATCAACAAATATGCTGAATATAATGTTAGATATCAGTTGCCCATTCTCCTTAATAATAATGAAAATAGCATCATCAACAAGGTAAATACTCACAGTGAATTTGGTTTCTCATTTTATGTCAAAAGGCATCTTATTAACTCTTACGAAGATAATTGTACTATTCCTAATTGTTATGTGTGTAATACATAACCCTTTGCCTATTATGTAGGTACTTACTTATTGAATTTATCACTCCCCCCCCCATCTTATTGAGCTCGAAAGATATCCCATGTTTTTTTTGTTTTTTTTTTCATGTATCTCACACCTTCATTCCATATTCCATCCATGCACTCATTCTCTGATTCACTCATCCATCTGCTACTCGTATATATATTAATTCTTCTCAATTTCTCTATTTTGCGTTTTACTCCATCTGCTAACATCCTTAATATAGTGAAGTGACCAGTCTCATACATGCCTGCATGATGACAGAATTTAATAACCAAAAGGGGGCAGTACCGACAGCGTCACTTAAGTGACTTAGATGCTGCCTCCTTGACCACAATCTGATGTATATATATATATATATGACATAATCAAAATAATTGTGTATAATTTTATTTGGTCAAATAAAACATTTCTCTCTCTCTTATTCTCGTTATAGTCTTGAACAGTTTTAATGAGTTGCCAACTTTGCAAATTTATGTTAGTCTTTCAGTACTTTTTTTTTCAGATTCTCCCCTTGCCAATTTCACTGCCAGATCAGGGAATAAAAGGGTCTTGCATCTGTGTTGTTTCATTTAACCATATCTATTGAATAAATTTGTTTCTCCAAATAGAATTTTAGAGCAATTAAGCTAAGTCAACACTTTATAATGAGGGCAAACCAGGGTGACTAATACATCCGTTCTCTTTCCTTTTTCAGGAAATCGACACTCAGACAAACTGGCTGCAGCACTGCAGCAGCAATATGACCAGCCTAAAGGCAGCACCAAAAGCGACCAAGGCTTAATTTCCAGTAAAACTCATCTGAAATGGGAAAACCCATTATTGTAGAAAACTCCTGAGTCATTTATTGCTGAGGCAATTGTGTTTAGAAGTAAAACTAGGAAGTTGTAAAGTAAAAGCCAACTAGGATATTAGTCTTTGTTGAATTTTACAATGATCACTGAACGGGGTTTTTCTAGAGCCACCAAAAGTGTTGGCGGTATGTCAGAACAACATTTCGGCTGAATCATTCCTACACTATGTACAATGCAATGAATATGTAATTATTATATATATCTATTTTGGATAAACAAAAATTCGTGACTAGTACCAACAGCATCACAAATGCAATCACAAGATTATTTGGTTATGTATACAATATAGGTTGTTTATATCTTTGGTAATAATGGTGTGCTAATGTGGACAGATCTGGATATAATAGCCCTGGGGCTAAAATTCAGGCCTCCCTGTGCAGTTTTCTATTAGTTTTTCAATTTCCTGTATATAGAAAATATTAATCATGGTAAATTGGATGCAAATTTTGATGAGGTTGCTCTTACGGTTTCAGTTTATATTTGCACTCAGTACTGCATAACAATGTATCATCGTTTTCGGCTGGTAGTTACTTTGCTTCCAAATTGCATAAATATGCAATTTCTCACTTGCATCCACTTTAGGTGGGAGGAACACTTCAGACGGGAGGCAGACTGTATGCTTCAATAGCCCATGAATCAAGATATGCTGTAGTGTGGCTGTAGATCAATATCCAATCTGGAAAAAAATACCCTGGATCTGTGGAAGACATATTGCATTAGGGACAGGACAAGAATGATGCCCTGGAAATCCATACATAGCTCAAAAAGCTTGAATTATAGATCACACAGCTTGTTTTAAAATCCCGTTAAAGTACACAAATGTGGCAACACTATACCCCAACCTCTGCAAAGGAGGTTTCCTCCTGCTGTTCCTGCAATGTTGCCTTTACTTTACAATATTGTAGTAAAGGATCCAAGGAACCATATTATTACCAGATATGCTAACAGATGATTGTGACTTTTACACGGATTGATATCTGTTTTAAAACATTTCTAGTCACGGTGTGCAGGTGCTTTTCTGCTCCTGTCAGTTATTATTTACAAAGGAATTATTGTCTTACTAATGTTATGATGAGCTGAAATTTATTTTATTCAAGATTAAAATGAGAAATCAATAACATGAAAATTACGACATTGTCTCATAACGATAACCTTGTAGCATCTCTTGATCTGTTGATCCTTATTTTTCTTTATTTTGTAATAGATTCTAAACTCATTTGGCAGGCTACAATGAATTCAACAATTGTCAAATAACTTAAAAAGGGACTCAAAGAGCAATAAACCTTGTGGCAATTGCCTAATTCGCTCAATAAAATGCGTACCAATCTATATCTACACATCAACATAGTAAAATACCCTTAATGCAGGGTTATTAATCAGACTCAGGATCACCTCATTGTAGTTGCATCACATCAGTAGGACTACATCAATTGCAAATAATTATATAATATGTATGAATGACCTAGGACAGGAGGCTCTTTTAAGAATAGTAGTTGTTATGATGTTATTGTCATTGTTTATAGCCAACGGGAACATTTCATTGAAATGGAATAACTTATTCGACATTGATAGTAAGATACATGTACTGTGTTTCGATCTCAGCAGAATAAGACTATTGAATCATCAATCGATTTCTTGGAAAAAAGGCAAGCTAATATTGCAACGCCATGTGTTGTTGTCACTTGTTCTGAAGGTTACATTGCAAACATATCTAATGACAGGTTGACAATAGAGCATCACTCAAACAAAGACCAATTTTCAGTCAAGGCCAGATCACTCCTTTGTTGATAGTTTCAGTTTTTTTAATTTCTCCAAACATTTCGATCTCATGCATTTCAATCAACGTCACAGAATTGAAAAGGAAAAAGCCTTTTGCTGCATTAGCCACAAATCACAAAGAGTTTTGAGAAGCCCTTCAGATCTGGGATCCATTTGCAGATAATTATCTTTCTGTAGTCGTTGTTTGATGCTGGAGCTGAAGCTGATGTCTCTACTTTGAATTTAAGAGACAATAAACTTCAAGCGGAAGAGTTGGAGGAAAGCCAGTTGAAAAGGAAATCAAGAAGAAATTAATGCTGTGATTATCCTCACAACATTGATTTCAATATTAGGATATTTGATACAGGTTGGTGCTGCCAATGAACTTGAATCGTCTTCAAGATTCATACTCATAAATAAACAGACCTGTAATGGTGAGTCTAGCACTCTAACTCTAAGCTCAGTTCTTGGCACTCACTAATGTTGATTGTTGAGCTGATAGAAAGACAGGGAGCCCTCAACATGTTACATATCCACCCCCAGTTGAAGGATTCCCAGCAGAGATTATTTATACTGAAAGACAAGTCGAAATGATCCAGGCCAAATTTTTTTCATAAAACTAAATGTTTCTGGTCCCTTACATTAAATGGAAAGAGCCAGAAGAGTGTAAGTGCTCATAAATACTGTTTACTTACACTTTTCTGGCTTTTATCCCTTGAAATGGGGGGAGGGTTGGTCTAGTGGTAGCGTGCTGGGCTGCCAATCGCTAGGTCAAGGGTTCGAATCCAATGTTGGACGGCTGTTTCAATCATCCTTCGCCTCATTGCCGTGTCCTTCCCCTGTCCAAATTAGCCTACCAAGTGCATAAACACAGGAAGTAAAGCCCGAATCATCCATCCATCCATCATCCCTTGAAATGGTTTAAAACAAAACAAGCAAACAAAACTTCAGCAGAACCGGATTGGACCAATCAGCCGTACAACTGACACATGGAGGAAAATTCCTTTCCAGGAGTTATCAACATGCAATTGATATAGATGAGATTATGCATTGGATGCCAAACTGTCCTTTTAACCCAGAGTTATATCAAACAAAGGTTGTCCACAATACCCAATCAATTATTGTGCTGTCTCATGGAAGATGCTGTACAGTACTCTCCTTGAATTTGATCAACCTGATTAGGTTTGCTTTTACTGCCCAGTAATTGAAATGGATTATCCCAATATGAGGGTTCCTCGAGGTGACCTTGAATATATCAGTCACTCCTCATCGATCTGTTTTCGTTCTAGTCACGTGTAAATAGAGTTTTTTCAGTTAAGGACCAGGGACCATAGACTTAGACCTCAGAGGACCAATTAGTTGTTGATACAGATTAGTGGACCATGCGTGTCTTAAGTAGTTATAACTTAGTAACTGAGAATAACAAACAATTAAGTTGCACTTGATGCTTTGAATGAGATGCCTTAAGCTTTTATTATATTTATATTATATTTTTATTATATTATATATATAATATATAATTATGCTGTGTGCATAAAATCATTTTATATGAACAGGCTTTGTTTCACAATTTGGTATTGGCATAACATTTACTGGGAAATAGGCCTATCAAATGATTTTATTAAGGGAGCCTTGTAACTGTACATGCTGAATGTGTGGCCCCTGAATATGGAAGAAAATCAATTCTTGGTCAAATGGCACCATTTATTTATAGATTATTGCCAAAATTGTATCAGCCACTCCCAGGCGATTCTCAAAGAAATACAAATAAGGGGCTGAACATGGCAGCAATGGGGCCTGAGTGAAGGGGGGCACTCCCAAGAAATTCAGTGATGACACAGATCTACTAGCTATCTCAGGAAGCAAGAAAGAAAGAAAGAAAAAAGGAAGGAAGGAAAGAAAGAAGGAATGAAATAATGAAGAAAGGAAGACAGAGGAAAATAAGAAAATGGATGAAGAAATAAATAAAGAATGAAGAAATGAAGAAACAAAGGAAGAAACAAAAGAAGAAACAAAGGAAGGAAAAGGAAAGGAAGTTGAAGGAAGAAAGACTAGAAGAAAGGCAGGAAGACAGGAAAAGAAAGGTTATTTAAGGGTGAAAAAAACCCAGAATGAATGAAGGAATGAATGAATGAAAGAAAGAAGCAAGGAAAGAAGGAAGGAAAGAAGGAAGGAAAGAAGGAAGGAAAGAAGGAAGGAAAGAAGGAAGGAAAGAAGGAAGGAAAGAAGGGAGGAAAGAAGAAGAAATGACAGAAATGAACGAAAATGGATATGTATCATAGATTCAATACTCAGCTCCCAACAATATTTTCCCTTGAAAGAATATCTTACACTTCATTGTTAAGAAATGTATCATGTACATATATAGGCGTACGAGAGGGGGGCCTGCCACTTGGGAAAAGGCCAAAATTCGGCAAAGGAGGATGAAAATTAGGACAGATGGTCAAATAACCATTATTGAAAATCAGTGGATTCCAAGCAATTATTTGGTTTGACATGAAATAACATTTGGATTGTGAAATTTGGGCAAATGTCCCCCCCCCCCAATAAAAGGAAATTAAGCATGCAGTACGCCGTGTATGTACGTAGTTGAGTAATTAATATTTTTGTCGTTCTCATTTGTGACAGACAGATCGAAAGATAGATAGAAATATAGATAGATAGATAGAATGATACATAGATACATAGATACATTGATAAATAGGTGGATTTTTGGCAATGCAAATAGCATGAAAAAATTCACTGTCTTCTTGCCCAGTATGAGGAGAGGGGTTTGCTTTCTTTTTAATCAACGACACACTACCCAATACCCATGACTATGGCAACTTGACGAAATATGCAATGCAATGCACATGCATCTTCTTGCATTCGCACATCAACAAACCACGGATGAATCAAACATTTGGTAGGTAGTTTCCAATCATACCATGCCTGATATAGTGCCTGATATAAATTTATGTGTAAGTATGTAAGTCAGTTCTTCTATGGCCCAGTCTTGTTATTTTTCGTATTAAGAAAAATAAAGTTTAAAAAATCATTCACAATTTTATTTTCACAATTAAATGACGTAACATGAACATTCAACACTGCATCTCAAAACTCTTAGCCAATTCCCTATTTTTCGACTCATTCATGATCGAAATTCTAGTTTGAAACAATTTTGTATGCAACAAAAATTAAAATTTGTGTTGGAAGTTTTTTTTATAAATGTACATTTGGGCCCTTCAACTCAATGTAATTCCATCCATGGTGTTTTTTTAAACAACCTAATGGTTATTTGATGAATTTACTCTTAGGGGGCCACCATTTTATCTCAAGGGAAGGGGGGAGTTCGACTTCCTTTGAAAATAACTTGTTGCATAGCTTTCTTGGAATAAATAAATTTCTTTTAGGCAGTCTTGAAATAAATAATTTCTGTTGGTTTTTTTTTCTTTTAAACCACGTTTTACATTTTATTCTCACAGATCACAGCACAAACTTGTTTTTCCTCAGGATCATTTCATTTGGTTACGCTGTTATATAGCTTTACCAGTTCAGAATATAACCTGTAAAATCAAGCTTGATAAAGTATGACAAAAAGTTGTGTTTTTTAATGTCTGTGTCAAAAAATCTCCCTGCGGAAGATAACTCAATACTGCTTGATTAGGAATGTGGAAAATGCATTATCTTAAGCTTGCAAGAATGGGCAAAACGAAGGGCAACGAGGATCTATGAACTCCAAGCCTGTTTTTTTTTAGTTAGCCAATATACGAGGTGTTCCAGTATTTTGGTTTTCCGACCTGTCAAGGTCATTCAGAGTATAAAACTGTCATGGTACATGTAAAAAATTGACACGCTTCGGGCATTTTCTGATCCCCTGGATAGTTCTCTGTCAGACTGCTTGCTTGCATTTTTGCAATGTCAAAATGGTGGGCATAGGTAAGCGGGCATTGGGCTTCCCCCAGCCCAAAAATTGACACTTATCCAAGGCAATTGATTTATACTCCTTTTGTACCAAGCAAATTAATTATGCATCATCAAAAAGAATAGCCTGCCAGCAGACACAAACCTTGTATTTGGTTCAGCCTACTTAGCCCCCCCCCCCCCAAACAATGAGATGGAAATAACATTTTGAAAAATATGTGGGGCAATGCAGACCCGTAAGTGCCAAAATGACGTCTACGTTGGGCTGTGAATGCTCCCCCCCCCACTAGACTACCGTGTCTGGGTCTGCCACTGGTTAGCTACATTGACAAGATATTGCAAACAAGGTTATGCATTTCTGACAGTTTGTTGTTATTCACACCATGGAATTATTCAAACCGACTTAAATTCAATCCTATTGTTAGTTTGTTGTTCTCTGTTCCTCTGAAACCTATTGTTCCACAGCAATTGGTCTAGTTTGGTGGGATTTGGAGGTATTAGTATAGGTTATTCACCTAGGGTGAGGCAATATGTGATTTATCCAGCGAGGGCGTTAGCACTAGTGTATGCAATACAGAAATTGTTATCAGTCTTGGAATTATATATGAACAAAAAGAGTTATAAATAAATCCACAACCAAACAGGCATGGCTTTTTTATTATTTTTACCAAGAATACCTCTTTTCGAAAAAATTGGGCATGCCAGATGATAGACTTCAAGGTGAATAACTGGCTTATACCATAAGACAAAACTGAAACTTGTCATTTGTTGCTGTGGTTTTTCACAGCTTCACTTATTATTCTCCCATGGGAGGATAACTGGACAACAAAGAATATGGCTTTTATTGCAGTTAAATACTGGCTCATGATTGGCTGACAGAGGTGTCGAATGGTATAATCTCTATTACAGTCACTTAAGGTGGTCTTAAGTCCATGGTCTATGGTCTAGTCCTTAACTGAAAAAACTAATAACAGATCAGACACTACAGTACTAAGCCCTAATTGATACACTTTAGCTGAAATTTGGCTATTTCTTGCACCAGCTTAAATAACCCACACCCTTAGGGAATGGAAACTCATTTAAAAAATGACAGATTTATCAGTCTAATGATTACACACAGAGAGTCCGATAAAGGCTACTGTGTCAGTGTGAAACTATCACCAATGCCAAATGGGCTTGATGAAAATAATGAATTTCATCAATACACTGTGTGATCCAGAAGTAAAAGAGATTGAGCAATTAAAGCACAGCAAGCCAATAGCAAGATCAACATTCAGTCATACAAAATCAGAAGATATTTAATACTATCTCATCAAAATGTACATTGCATGTATGAAAGCAATGTGGGAAAGTTAAAAATTTACGTGAGCCATACCAGATTCTCCTAAATAAAATTACAGTTGTTACAAAGCCGCAGTCGAACATGGCCTCAGAAGTAATTTCTTTAGGAACAAATTAAGCATCAGAGAAATATATTCATTTATCCTAATGTGTTCATGGTTTGTTTCTATGATATGGCCATAAAATTGTACTTACTCAATTAATGGGTGCATCTATATGCATAAAAGTTAGGCTGCATGCATGTTCATAACTCTTAACTCATACCATTAAATGTGCTCATGGTATAATAGGCAATCAGGAAAAGTGCCACATCACACATAGCATTACGCACCCCATAATAAAGTGATTAAAGATGGCTGAAGGGAATATAAAATGGTTAAGGTGATTATAAGGAACATTCTCGTTTGATCAGCGTTCAACTTACGAAAGAACATTATTCCTGTATAACCGCCAGTAAAGGCAACTTGTTTTTTTAGATACTCCTCCAGTCCTCCTTTTAATAGAATGAAGGCAGCAACAATGCAACATCTTAGTCTAAACTTCAAGATATTAGATAATGATTGTCAAAATTCTTTTGATATTCTTGAAAATTTTAATCAGTTTTCAACTCTGTGAGTTGATGTATAAGTCACAAAGATTGATACATATTTTTCAGGTTCTCTCCGCGGCAGACATCACTGGCAACCCACACGGATCTAGCTGAATATACGGATGCAATTCAGATGCAGCATCATGAATTATCAAAGCCTTGCATCAGCACCTAAACTGAACAAAGAGATAAGACTACTTACCTGTTTGAAGACAAAACATATTAGTGAGACAGGCTACTTGTTCAAACCCTTTTGCCAACAAGTATAAGCAATTTAATACTCTTTATAAAAAAAGTAAAATTGGTGACTAAATATCCTTACATAACTTTCTCAGGAAGTCAATTGTCACACGAAATGCTGGAGCAGCAACACAACAAGCATTAAATGCAGCATTCAAAGCAACCAAAGCTTAAATTCAAATAAAGTTATCCAAAATGGGAAAGTCCATAGTAGCAGACAATTGCTGAGTCATTTTTATAATAAAACCCCATGACAGTGTAGTTCACAGCTATGAACATCATGAGTGTCAGGTCTGCTCTGAATTAACACGAGTCCGAAGGACGAGTGTTAGTTCAGAAGCAGACCTGACACGAATGATGTTCATAGTTGTGAACTACACTGTTATGGGGTTTTATTTATATCCCGCAATGATTTCATTAGTGATTTTTACTACATTTTAGTCTGATAACTTCAAATTCTCCCAAGTCAGGTACAGCTGTTTGTTGTGACGTCACCAACTGCCCATTGTGATGTCATGACATAAACAATCACTGTCCATTGTTCGCATAACAACGTCAGATAATTTATTTCATTGAGTTCACAAGGATGAACTCAATGGTGTGAACTCAATGGTTTTTCCATGGTGTTCACTCGCAATTGCGGGATATATTACCGAACCAACTGCTGTTGGAACAAAACCAGGAAGCAGTTTATTGAAAGCAAAATGGGACATTAGTCTTGGTCGGGTTTTATATTACAATGATCACACACAAAGGCCTTTTGTATGGTGTTGGCTGTGTGTCTGAACAACTTTTTTGGGTGCATCATGTTTACCATCTGTATGTTGTGTAAGGCACCAGATAAGACCTCACAGCTTCCTTTATTTTCCTTTGCCTTTCAATTGTGTATGTAACATACATGAATGTATATCGTCAATTTAAGTCAATTTAATGCTTACTGTGTAATGAAGCTATCTTTTCAGTCTGTTATACATTGGCATCATTTCCTTCCTATTCATAAATTCTTGTACCTGAACTTCAATTCAGCAAAAAACTTAATTGTGGCCTCACGTCATTGCTATACAACTGTTTTCAGCCTATAGTTACTTTGCTTTCAAATCTGGCTGCTGTGCTTCAGCATAAATGGGCAATTTCTCACTTGCATCCACTTAAGGCGGGTGGCAAACTTTAGACAGTTGGCAGAGTATGCTTGAATAACCCATGAATCAAAATATGCTGAAGTGGGTCACAAATCAATATCCAATCCTGCAAAAATATGTTGCATCAATGTGAAAAAATATTTCACCAGGGACAAGGAGAAGAATCACCACCTACAGTCTAAACGAAAAGAGTTTAAAGGGTTCTATAAGCTGGCACAGATAAGGAACCCTAAAAGGTTCATTACTCAACTTTTAAAGGGTTCCAACAGCAAACGAAATTTTTTTTTAGATAATCCAGCTACACTGAACTCCCACAATGGAAACCTCTTGTCTCAAGTTGGGAGCCTAGGGTCCTATCATAGGGCCTTCCAACCAAGTATTGAACCTTTTCAATTCAATTGAACCCTAACTCTATCATCATGATTACAAGGACATAAGCTTGTGAAAACAGAGAATCACTAAAAAAGCTTGTCTACCAAATACTGATTACGAAGTAACCGCTGTGAGAATTAACTCAATATCATGCATTTCAATCAACCTCATTGCCTCAAAAATGAGAAGGCTTTTTCCATTAGCCACTTATCACAAAGAGCTTTGAGAAATCCTTCAGATCTGGGATCCATTTGCAGATAATTATCTTTCAGTAGTTGCTGTTTGATGCTGAAAGACATGAATCTGGTGGTTCTACTTTAAATTTAAGAGAAAATAAAGTTTAAGGGGAAGGGTTGGAGGAAAGCCAGTTGGAAAGGAAATCAAGGAGAAATGTAAGCTTGTTATTATTAGAGAAACATTTATTTCGATATCAAATAATTCTACTGAAGATGTAGCTGACAACCTGCCTTGATTTTTGACCAGTTAAAATAATTATTTGCCATCTACATGTAGGTTAGAATTAATATAATCTAAAAAAAATCATTACTCTAGATATGATAGTCGGATAATTGCATATAGGTAGGGGAAGCTTGGGAGAGTTGGGCCGCAGGGAGGGTTGGGCCACCCTGATTTTTGAGGAAACTAACAATTTTTTGAGAAAGCTGCAGCCACCAAAATTTTATAACAATAAAAATCTTTCAATGGATGTAACATTTCTGGCTAATTTGCTTGTCACGATCTTTAGAGAGAAGAAAATTCAAATTTGGATGAAAAAAGGAAAAACTGAGCCATGTTACGAGTTTTTAATTGTCTGTCAGACAACAAGGACTGAGAAAATTTTCTATGGCCGGCTTCGTAGGCTTGACTATTCAGTTGTTATTAACATATTTGGAAAAATTATCAGACAACCGGTTTTGTCATAATTGGGATTTAGAGAAAAATGTTGGAATGGGGGAGAGTTGGGACAGTGCTAATACTCTCCCCACATGTGTTGCATTTACCCAGATTTATTTTTATTAAGACAGAAGAGCTTGTCTAGAGCAATTTTCAACAGAGATTGAATATTTTTAGGCCTTAATAATTACTCATAGTCTAATAAAATTAGATATCAGGAAATCTAGATGGGGAGAGTTGGGCCACCAGGCCGAGGCTTAAGTCTGACAGCAAACTAGAGTTGCAAGAGGCCTCAATTCAGGATTAGCGACTTCTATGACCACCACACTTCAGGTTAAAAATATTATGGCCTCAAGTGCAGCTTAACCGAACCTGATATATTGCAATGGCCCAAGTCTCCCTCCTGAATGGCCAAAGTCTCCCACTTGATGGGGAGAGTTGGGCCAAGTTTTTTCCAATTTTCATGGGGCTGTAGCTCATATGTCCTTAGGCAAATATCAATGCAAACCTAAAGATATTTTTCTGAAATATTTCAAGATACAATACATGCATTAAGCATGTTTATATAATCATTACTGTTAGCAGGAGGTGCAAGAATGTAAAAAGTGGCCCAACTCTCCCAAGCTTCCCCTACAAAATAACAATAACATCTACCTAGAACCTACTAGGGGGCCACCATTTAATCTTAAGGGGGGCTTTGAGTTTTTTTAAAAATAAATAATTTCTTGCCCAGTTTTGGTGAAATGGATAAATTCTTTTTGGGCAGTCTTGAAATAAATAGTTTTCTGGAGGGGGTATTTCGTAATAAGTCATTGCTAGATTTGGGAATGAATATTTGGGGACTGCACATGCTTGAAATAAATAATTATGGTCGGCGTTGCTGTGAAATAAATAATTTCCTGCCAAGAAAAACTCCAAGCCCCCCCACCCGAGTGTTAAATGGTTCATATCTTGTTTATAAATAAACATAGATGTGTAATCGAAGTTATTCTCTATGCTGTTGAAGTGTGATGTCAGTCTTGACTCAGCCCTACAGTTGGCATCCATATTCTTTAGCATTGTACTAAATGCAAAATAACTACAAGCTGTGATGTCATATTAAACTGCCTCAGATTTCCAAGTTTCTAGCTAATGTGAATCCAACTGAGTCAACAGGACATCACAGTTTAAAGGACTATCGATTTGTTTGGTATCTCTGTGTATCAGATATTCATTTGTTCCGTACCAGATATTGCAGAGTCTCTCAAAGTCATCCAAAAATAATTAGTTCATTTTATTTGTTTGGTTCATACATACATCAACTATTGCAAGACACCTAAGTGTATTTTGCTCATAGATCAAATTTATACAGATTCAAGATTTACTTTACATTACGTAGGCCTATTATTTGTTATTGTATTGGATTCCAAACTATCCCTTGAACCCCAAGCAGCACCAAACAATGGTGGAACACAACACCCAGGCAATCGATTCTAGTGCTCTTCTCTTGCATAAGGCCAACATAATTAGGTTTGCTTGCACTTCTCAGTAATTGAAATGGATTGTCTCAACATGAGGGTTCCTCAGGCTGACCTTGAATATATCAGTCACCCCATATTGATCTGTTTGGATTTCCTTCATGTGTAAATAGGTAATCAAGCAACAAGAGTATGGATGGTCCTCAGGATTAGATACTTGAATGAAATTTTTATGATACTAATCCAAAATTCAGCAACCTTTAGGGAGCAGAATTTGTGGCTTTCCGATTTCTATGAAGGTTATGCACTGGCAAAAACCATCCCAAACAGCATGACGTAAATAATTCATCACATGGCATCTCAAATGCATTAGTCTCTGCTGAAAAACAATCGTATCATTTTTTTAATATATCATGACAAACGCCTAACTCGTAACTTCCTGTATTCTCAAATTTCTTACATGTAGGGGAGACCGGGGCTATTTGAAGCGCGGGGTTATATGAAACATGGCCTAAATTCGACTTTTAAATTTTTTCCTTGCCAATTTGTTACTTTAGGCA
This sequence comes from Platynereis dumerilii, assembly GCA_026936325.1. Taxonomy (NCBI): domain Eukaryota; kingdom Metazoa; phylum Annelida; class Polychaeta; order Phyllodocida; family Nereididae; genus Platynereis; species Platynereis dumerilii. The sequence continues at coordinate 10,351,582 of JAPTHN010000012.1, read as the reverse complement.
GATACTTTGATTATTGGCACACGTTATCACACCCTTAATCATTAAAATTTTCAAAAAGCTAATTCTGTAGGCACGAAAGTTTGTTTTTAGGGTGTCCAAGTAACTTCTTAGCACAGATTTTGATTGGAGTTATTGTATAGTAAATACTTATATCCAGGTGAACTAACCCTAATTCCAAAAGAGCAAACCCATTCCTAATTCACACCCAGAAGCATTTTGTTATGCGCATTTGATAAGACTGAAAAATAAGACAATATTGTGCTCCAGGTGCGATGGGGTTAGTTGAACCGCACATGATGGAGTTGGCCAAAACATGATTTTTCTTGCTCAAATTGCCTTGCAAGTCATTGAAAGTTTGAGTTATTGCAATTAAGAAGTAATACAGTGGATATTTGCATTGCAGAATATTTTTTTTTCGAAAAACCGGCTTTTTTACCCAAAACGGACAAAAAATTGTGTAAATTACAGTATACAATATCTTTTCAAATAAGTATTATACTAAAGCTGGTAGTCATCATAGGGATAGCAGTAATGCAAAAGAAACCCCTGTTATAAGTAGTTGTCTGAAAAAATTGATGGTGCTTCAAATAACCCCGGGGCCGGGGCTATTTGAAGCAAAAAAAAAGTTGGAAGTTTGTGTCTGTAACACACAGTTCAAAAATTATTTACAATATCTCATAAGCTGATCATTGAGTTAAACACACGTACTATCACATGCCAAAATTTGGTGTGAATATCTTATGCCATTAACTCTCCAGAGCAAAAATAAAAACAAGTGCTTCAAATAGCCCCGGTCTCCCCTATATTCTACAGTGCACAAGAAAGCTTTTACATTAATGAAAATGTAAGCTATGGTTGTATATTTGTACAATCAATTCCTTACATTGTCAAAACTGTGCTTTTGGAATAACAAAATAAAATCAAAATTGCAATGTTTTTGCTTTAAATAATGCGAAATTCACAAACAACATGTTTTTCGTCTGCAACTTATTTATAATGTAAATTTTACCACCCGGTCCCACTGGGCATTGGTGATAATATCACACTGCCAGGTTTTATTACACATAGTGAGATATGGTTTTGGTATAATCATCAGACTGCTAGATCAATCGATAATTTTTTCCATGTGTTTTTGCTCATCATATCAAGAAGTTTTCAAATCCAGATTTTCAGTAAAATGAGTTTCTGGAAAAATTAACAAATTGCGATCGTAACTGTGATATCCTGAGACTCCAGGGGCTGTTGCATTTTTAAAAATTAACACTATCCCTTCTCCACATGCAGTGACAAACTGTGAATGTCAAGATATATTGTCACTATTTTTATTAATGTAATGTTATCCCAAGTAGCAATTTAGGCCTAGTCCCTGGGCCTAAGTTTTTGTGGTGGCAGTTTGCGTAGTTAGATTTTAGTCACTGATTTGTGCTTATTATGTTTCGTATCATTTGACCTTTACATTTCTAATATCAGAAAACATATGGTGCAGATCAAACAGGCTTATCTTGAGCAAATTCAGGACAAACTCATGGATTAAATTGAAGATGGCCGCAGTGCGTTTATTCATCGCAAAACAAGGACACACATAGGAGACAAAGCTCACATCATAGGAGACAAAGCTCACATCAGACATACACATACATACCAAGATCAGATAACATGGACAAGGAGAAGGAAGTACACACAGATAGATTAACATAGATGCAATGCTCGGGCACACCCCATCGAGCAGTAGTGTAATTAAACAATATAGAAACAATATATAGTTCATTAGATTTTGAAGGTATCTAAGATACTCAGTGTCTTTGTTGAGCTGTAGGTCATTGAGCAATGCGATTGTCAGATGACTCTAATGTCTTTGTTTTAAATAACACATGAAATCAATCAAATAATAGTCCTGAGGGCACTGTAGTTCACAGAACATTCTGGTTCATCAATTTTACAGTGTGGATATACAAATTCCAAAATTTAAGTACATCAATTTTGTAATCAATAAGTACATCAATTTCAAATTCAATAACATTTTTAAATTCACTAACATTGGAATAATAAAATTTGTAGACATTTATCAATCTTATACTATACATCATTTAGGAATTACAGTACGATGTGTATATATATGTAAATTAAAACTAGAATAATTGACGTTTATCAAAGACCCATTCTGGTTTTTAAGATTAACAATTGGGTTTTGAGGTGGGCGGGTGTTCGTTAACAAAAGCGACAGCGAGGAGCTGCGAAGAACGTTCTTATATAGGACGAGCGGATTAGAACCTGTGAACCATTTGGACAACAATCAACCACAGTGACCGAGGAGCGGCTGGCGGGAAAGGTGAGGGAGGTGCCTAGTGCACATAACAAGAATCTGCGGCTGAGTAGTCCGAAGCGCTCAATACTCCTTGGTTTAACCAAGCCCTCATTGAGCAAATTCAGGACAAACTCATGGATTAAATTGAAGATGGCCGCAGTGCGTTTATTCATCGCAAAACAAGGACACACATAGGAGACAAAGCTCACATCAGACATACACATATATACCAAGATCAGATAACATGGACAAGGAGAAGGAAGTACACACAGATAGATTAACATAGATGCAATGCTCGGGCACACCCAAAACAAGGTATATACCCAAGAGCATTGTGTGAAAGGTTAATATTTTGAGTGCAGTGGTGCTTTTGAGACCATGCTGCAGAACTAGTGATGTGTTACGAGATGAGGGGCGAAAAAGGCATAAGAGGAAGGAGGAGGGCGTAAGTAGGTTTTGTAGGCGTCTGAGCGCCATCTACCTAGGCGCTGAATATCTAGGTTGGATAAGCCACTATTAGCTGCTTGTGTTGCAGCTCCCGCTCTAAGTGAGTGGGTGGAATAGCGGGTATGGTCTAAGCCCAGGGTTCTAATTAACCCTTTGATGTAATTGTTGTAAGAAGGGTAATCCAGTGGTGCGCCCCCGTTGATTGGAAATAGGTAGGAGGATGGAGGGGCTGGAAAGCTGTGAAGATAACACTTCATAGTGCAAAGGGCGCAAACTGGTTGTCCGGAGCATCCGATATGGGCCTCGAATCCTTTAGGAGCATTCTTAGATGTCGGAACAGAGTAAACCATGGTAGTGGAGGACGATAGTCGAATGGAGGACCTAAGAGGGGCCCCACCCCGAAAGTGGATTCACACAAAGCTCAGACGCTCGTAAGCATGCAAGGTAATGCAACGTAATTGCAGATGCTAAAACGAGATTCTCTCTTTTAAAATAAAGGAGGGAAAGCATGTCACTGAGAATTGAGTGGGTTATGGGTTCGACCTGTCTCGGAGGAGGTTCTGCTCTGGATATGGCTTTAACCGCTAGGCGGACACGAGGCGTCCACAGCTCGGGGTCAGCGCCCCCTAGTGCCAGAGCCCAGGCTCTAATGCCAGACAAGTAGTTAGCTACAGTAGAACTAGATAAATTTTGTGAGGCAAGGAACGCTACGAACCTAAGTGTCTTTTGTTCGTCCAGGGGAAAAGGGCGAAGGTTAAAGGAGGAGACAAAACGGGAATAGCGAGCAACGGCAGTTGCATAAGCAGCCCGGGTCCGTGGGGCCCACCCTGCAGAAATCAGGGCTGCGACTCTAGAGTCCAAGCCTGTAAAGAACCGAAGTTAAAAATGAACAGCCATGAACGAGTCATCGGGCCAAGTGGGAGTGGGGGACGAGTTGGGGTTCGAGTTAAGGAACTCGGCAACACGAAGTCGGCTAAGATCATCAGCCTCCGTGTTGTCCTGAGTGGCTATATAAACTGGGGCAACGTTCAAATTGAACTTTTCCACAGCCATGAACCAATGTCGTGCGAAAAACATTAGGCTTGGAACTGGGGAATAGGCCTTGTTAAATATCGCACACGCAGTGGTATTGTCGATGTGAAATATTATATTCGAGTTCCTGCATGCCGGGCCCCAGGTGTAAAGAGCTGAGACCGCGGCATGCATCTCTCTCCAATTTATAGATTGGTCCTTTAACCATGCTAACGACCCGGTATAAGAGAGTGAAAACCATTCATGGCCATTATAACCACCATATCCGAGCGAGGATGCGTCAGTCCAGATATGGCTGACATTCGCGCTCCAGTCTGGTTTGTAAATTGTGACACCGTTATGGGACTCTATACAGGCTGCCCACCACCTAAGGTCAGACCGAGCCTCCATGGTCAAACGAATCCTATAGTGAAGGGGGGCCACTGAATTGGCAGCATGAAAAAGCCTAGCTAAAAAGGGGCGCCCGGTCCTGATCACCCGCGCCGCAAAAGAGCATTTTCCCAGTATACTTAGAAGCTTTCGTTTGGTTACAACCCCAAGCTGCAACCAATGCTCGGCCTCACCCTTGAGGTCGAGCAACCGCTCCTGGGATATCCTAAGTTCCCCCCTCTCTGTATCGATTATTATGCCTAAAAATTCTATCACCTGAGCAGGTGCTGTCACCTTGGAATCCTGTATCTCAAAGCCTGAGGCCCGAGCAGTCTGGAGCATCAAAGACAAGTCAGTGGCACATTTTGTGTAAGAGGAGGCAATGATTAAAAAATCATCAACGTACCTAATTAATGACTTGCTAACTCCCTGATACTGCATGATTTTTTCCAAGGGAGATGCGATTGAATCGAATAAAAATGGTGCGGACCTTAATCCAAAGTTTAAGACTTTGGAGAAATAGAACTGACATCGACCTGCTGGGTCGTGCCAGGTAAATCCCATCAGGTGCCAATCCGATGGAGAAATAAATACCGTTTTATACGCATCTTCTAAGTCCATTTTAGACAAATAAATAGAGGGAGCGTCTAACTTAGTGATAATCTCCACAGCGTCGTCTATAGAGGCATAAGATAAAGTGAAATCGGCCCTGTCAATCAAAGAGTTGACTGATCCCTGTGAAGGGTAAGACAAGTTGTGTATTAATCTAACTTTAGATGAATTTCTTTTCTGAAACGCCCCAAGCGGTGATACGATGTAATTGTGAAAGGGCGGATCTAGAAAGGGGCCTAAGAGCTTGCCAGCCTCGAGGTCTGCTGCAATAATTGAGCCAACTTGCTCTGAAAACTCAATGGCCGAGGGCCAGTTGTGACTTACTATCACGCCATCTGCCGGTGGACGGCCTATTCTAACTCCAGAAATTATGCTGTCTAAAATAGTCGACGCTTCTAGTGGAGAGTATACTAGGGGGAGGAAGTGTTCCCAAAAGGGAACGTCAAGCGCTGGTGACCAGCGCACTAAGTGGGGCGGATTTACACTTGACACCTGTGCAGGTGGACTGGGGACTGGGGCCTCCACATGTTGCGCACACGTGCTTTCTCCTGCATTTATCTGCCCATCTACATTTCTGAAATTGGTACATGTAGCACACCTCGTCTTTATCGGTGCCTGGTTTGGCTCCGCCTGACCCCTGGGCACGAAAATTACTCTTGGCTACGCCCCTGCGAGCGCATTCTTGTGAGGCATGGTCAAGGCCGCCGCACTTCTGGCACTTGCCGCTAGATTTGGTGGCGCTGTGGTCAAAGGTGGTGACGTATAGCTCATGGTCTAACTTAGCAAATCCCATATCTCTAGACTGGGCAAGCCGCTGGCGATGTTTAGCATCGTATGCCAGTACATTTGCAATTTTGAATTTCTGTACCACATTCAATACAAACGTCAAATATCTAGCCATCTGATAAAACACATTGAATCCATGTACCCTAGTCATTAGGATCATATAAGTGATCCACCCTTCAAGCCATTTGTAAAACGAAACAATTTTACTACGGCCTCTAACGGCCTTGACATTTACATTTCCACTCGAGTCTACGTAAGATTTAATCTCATCTGAATCAATGCTGCTGTCAACAAAATTTTCAAGCGAAACGCACTCACCATTTAAGGCACTTGTGACAGAATCCTGAGACAAAAATTTGGTACCAACATCAAGCGGCATAGCGCTTACATTCGGTGGAAAGTTAGTGTTAGGCCAGTTGCTGGCTCCCTGGGGGGCACTCGAGGCCCCAAAGTCATAGTTGAGCCCATAGGAACCGTGTCCATGCTGGGGCTGGCCATGCCCCACGTGAGCGTGATAGTATCCTCCGTTGTGGGTATTGTCCATCCTTGGGTTGTAAGGACCCGGGGGGCAATAGGGCCCCTCCCGAGAAACGGGTCGAATATCAACGAGCGGTGCCACCGGGACACGATTCACAGGGGGGGGTGTACGTGGAGCGTAGAATCCCACGGGGCTGTTCCCGGGCCACGAGTGGTGGGGGGGTCCATGTCCTCTGGTGTCGTGTGGCGGGACAGAGCCCGGGTTGGGTGTAGAACGAGGCAGGTACGAACTGCTGTGCATTGCCGAGGCCTGACTGTCAGGGGAGTCGTTCATCGAGGCTGCAAAATGCACTGTTTGGGGGGGGTGATGAGACATCATGGGCCGATACTGCTGAGAAGTAGAAGGCTGGGGGTGTCAAAAGCCACGCGTGCATGCCCTACGTTAGGGACCGATGCAGCGTCCCTGGAGTGCAGAAAATCGTCCTGGAAATCCATCAGTGACGTTTCGCCCACCTCGTCAACCATGTGAAACTGAGGGGGGGGGGTCTGCGCAGGTAGATTCTTCCTGAAATGGATGGCATTCAGGACTCCACAACCCTTCCCGGTTGGGCCCACGTGTCCACTGCAAGGTTTTCTGCACTTCGTGCAGTGCCGTGTACGATGCTTCCTTCCCATGATAAACCTGGCCGTTCCCTAGGCGAGAATCCAGGTGTGCTTCGTCTGTTCACAAAATGAAGGCTCACCAGAGGTGCCTAGTGCACATAACAAGAATCTGCGGCTGAGTAGTCCGAAGCGCTCAATACTCCTTGGTTTAACCAAGCCCTCAATGGATTGACTAATTCCAGGTTGGAGGAAGCAGAAGTGCTCAACAGAAAGAAAAGAAAGAAACAAGGAGGAGATTCACTGAAGCCTTGCATGATTACCTGAATTTTGTTGTATCTTAACATTAAATAAAATAAACAGATATTATAATACAGACTGTCTGGTGTTTTTTATGGTAGGATTACATTGCACTTCCCATGGTAAGGGAGTGTTATTATAAATAAGAGATAGGTTCTGAATTGACAAATCAGCTGAAATGAGAGGCTAAATATAGCCAGCATGAACCTGAATCTCAGAAAAAGGCTCCATGTGGTTTCCACAAGAAAGTTCCCATGTTGTTTCCACAAGAAAGTTCCCAGGTGATTTCCACCTGAAAAACGGGTGAAATTCACCTGTTCAGTGCCCCACATGGTTATCACATGGGCTCTTTTTGCCAACTTTCACCTGGTTCTCCCCCCCCCCCCCCCCCACCTGGATTTCAGGTGATTTACACCCTGTGAACATTAACATTTCCTAGTGTATTTCAAATCTACACTGAAAAAAAAAAAGGATTGTCTGAATCAGACAATGATTGTTTTATATATGTCTGATCAAAGTGGTTATCTAATCCAGACAATTGAATTGTTCAAAATGTCGAAGGACTTGTTTATTTCATTCTGATTGTCTAAATGTAAGCTTTTAAGATTACATTGAATCAACCCTTCATCATGTGTGTTAAAATTGCAGTTGAATTTGTATTCTTCCGATGAATAGACAACATTAAGTCTTGTAACAACTACTGGATAGTAGCACCAGATAACCCATTTCAAAATGGGGTCAAATGTATTAACTACAGCTGTTGGGCTATAGCAATGATGGGATAGTGCCTTGTAGTTGGGTCTTTGCAACTCAAGCTGTAACTAATGTCTGTGATCCTCTGAGTCCCGGGTTGGTGTCTATTCACTTGCTACTCAACTGCAAAGCCTTGGTGCAAAATTTGTAGAGAACAAAATTGTGAAGTGGACACATATACACACTCTATGAGAGGTTTGCTGACAGTCACCAATTCCTTTTTACATTAATTTTATCAAACTATACAATTCAATGGTCACAAAAATCAGTGTCATTTCATTAGGTACAGCTACAGATCAACCTTTGGAGAAATAATATTCATTCATACTAATACGTTTACAAAATGATGAATAATAGCGGTTTCCTTTCTCGGTGATACGTCCCTAGAGTCCGTCTACAACGTATATGCGGAACAGATGGAGTGGGGAATGTGTTGTGTGCATGTAAATAACTCATATTGGTAGAACAGGCAATACAAGAAAGTGCTGCACCACACTTATCTGCAACTCCACATTGGTGATAATAGAAAACTGAGCAAGATATTTGATGTAGCTACCTGTTGATAATTTCAGATGGATTTGACTAAAAGAAAACTGTCAATGTCCATACTGGAGAAAAGAAAGACAGGTAGTTTAAAAGATGGAAACTGTTTAAGATGATGAAATTGACCAGGTGTGTTAATTCAAGTAAGTAAAGTCAAAGGTGTCTCAAACGACAGTCACACAGCTTGCTTGCTGAACACAAAAAAACTGGCATAAAATGCAGCATAAAGATCGACCAAAACTTAATTACCAGTAAAACTCATTTGAAATGGGTCAACCCATTTTGGTAGACAGCTTCTGAGTCCTATGTTTCCGAGGCAATTGTGTTTAGAACTAAATTAGAAGTAAAGCCAGGAAGTTGTTAAGTAAACGCCAGCTGGGACATTAGTCTTGGTTTAATTGTACAATGATCTCTGAACAGGCTTGTGTCGTGTCAGAACAACATTTTGAGTCCATCATGCCTTACCTACCGTGAACACTTTTCTATTGCTTTTTCAATTTCCTGCTCATAGATATCGTCAATCAAAGTAAATTTGATGTATTTTTTGATAAAGTTGCCTGGAGAGTTTCAGTCTGTATTTGCACTTTGTGCTACATAACGTTATATGACTGTTTTCGGCTTGTAGTTACTTTGCTTTCAGATCTGGCTGCTGTGCTTCAGCATAAACGAGCAATTCCTCACTTGCATCCACTTTAGGTCGGAGGAACACTTCAGACGGGAGGCAGACTGTATGCTTCAATAACCCATGAATCAAAATATGCTGAAGTGAGGCCCCAGATCAATATCCAATCTGGAAAAAAATACCCTGGATCTGTGGAAGACATATTGCATCAGGGACAGGACAAGAATGATGCCTTGGAAATCTATAAATAGCACAAACAGCTTGAATTATAGATCACACATCTTGCTTTATAATCTCGTTTAACTGCACAACAGCGGTAACACTATAACCCAGGCTCAGCAATAAAGAATTCACCAATTTCCAAATAACTTTATAAGGACTCAAAAAGAGTAATAAGCCTTGTAACAATTGCTTAATTGCTCCTGGTTAAAGAACCAAGGCCATGTTAATATAATATTCATTGGAACGAAATACATTGTACCCACATTCTTAACTCGAAATTGATAAAAGAAGTTTGGCAACTTCATGTTGTAAAGACGTATGTTGTTGTCAGTTATTTGATATTCACAAAAAGATGTTCTGTTAATCAATCTGAGCAGACAAAGGAATTGTTCAATTTCATTAAACACAGGACATAATATTAAGGCAATGACGTATGTTGTTGCCCCCACAAATCACTTGGTCTGGCGATTTTAACAATGCAAAAACATCTAATGACAACAGAGCATCACTGAAACAAAGACCAATTTTCAGCCAAGGCCAGATCACTCTTTGTTGTCAGTTGCAGCTGTGTGAATCAACTCCGAATATTACAATCTCATGCATTTCAATCAACCCCATATAATTGAAAAGGAAAAAGCCTTTTGCTCCATTAGCCACAAATCACAAAGAGTTTTGAGAAGTCCTTCAGATCTGGGATCCATTTGCAGATAATTATCTTTCAGTAGTCACTGTTTGATGCTGGAGCCATGAAGCTGGTGGCTCTACTTTAAATTTAAGAGACAATAAAGTTCAAGGAGGGGGTTGGAGGAAAGCCAGTTGGAAAGGAAATCAAGGAGAAATTTATGCTGTGATTATCTTCACAACATTGATTTCAATATCAAGATATTTGATAGAGGTCGGCGCTGCCAATATACTTGGATCATCTTCAAGATTTATCACTCATAAATAAACACATCTATACTGGTGAGTGGTGCACTCTTAAGTTCAGTTGTGGGCACTGACAAATGTTTATTGTTGAGCCTATGGACATGTTACTAGTCTAGTATCTACGCCCATTTGAAGGATTCCCAGCAAAGGCTATTTATACTGAAAGACGAATCCGAATGACGTCCAACTGCAATTTTTTTCATGAAACTGTAAATGTGCCTGGTTCCTTTCATCAGAAGGGTGTAAGTGCTTCATAAATATGGTTTCTTTGCACCATTCTGGCTTTTATCCTTTAAAATGGAGTTTCAACCCAAACAAGCAAAAATCTTCAGCAGAATCGGCAATGGATTTAACAACCACTCAGCCATACAACTGACACAGAGAAAAATTCCTTTCCTTGAGTTATCAATATGCAATTGATATAGATAGATCACGCATTGGATTCAAAACTGACTGTTGAACCAACAGTTACATCAAACAAAGGTTGTCCACAATACACGAGCAATCAATTATAGTGCTGTCTCATGGAAGAGGCTTTACAGTACCCTCTTGAATAAGACTGACCTGATTAGGTTTACTTGGACTGCCCAGTAATTGAAATGGATTATCCCGATATTAGGGTTCCTCAAGAGTCAAGATGACCTTGAATATCAGTCACTCCCCATCGATCTGTTTTGGTTCCGGTCATGGGTAAACAACAAATCAGACATTACAGTACTAAGCCCTGAGTGACACACGTTAGCTTACAATACAGCTATTTCTTGCACCAGGTTAAATAAACCCAGATCCTTAGAAAATGGAGACTCATTAAAAAAAGACAGATCTTGCAGTCAGATGATTACACAGAGACAGTCTGATGAAGCTATCTGTGTCAGTGTGACAGCATCATTAATGCCAAATGGGCTGGATGGAAATAATGAATTTCATCAATACACTGGTTGTTGCAGAAAGAAAGAAATTGAGCATTTACAGAACAGCAAGTCAATAGCAAGATCAACATTCAGTCATGCAAAATCAGAAGATATTTGATACTATATCATCAAAATGCACATTGCATAATGCATATATGAAAGCAATTCTGAGGTAGCACAAAATTTGTATAAAGCATTCAAGATCCTCCCTAAATGAATTTACAGTATTTACAAGGCGGCCATTGAACATGGCCTCAGAAGTCATTTCCTCAGGAACAGATTAAGCATCAGAGAAATATATTCATTTTTCCTAATGTTTTTTTGGTTTGTTTCTATGATATGACCATAACATCTACTTACGCAGTTACTGGGTGCATCTGTATGCAGAAAAAATATGCTGTGTGCATGTTAATAACTAATACCATTAACTGAGCTCATGGTAGAATAGGCAATAAAGGAAAGTGCCGCATCACACAGAGCATAATGCCATCCCATAATAAAGTGATTAAAGATGGCTGAAAGGAATACAAGAATCCGCGGATTCAAAGCTAGCCATTTGCTATTACATTAAAGGGGCAGTGATTTACATGGAATGGGTTGATAGCAATGTTGACCTAATCTATAGTATATCCATACTGAAGATATGTAAATAAGAATTTGAAGAATGCACAAATAATATCATGAATTCCTCGAAATAAAAGGCAACTAGCAAGCTGCTTGTAAATTGGAGGGAAAATAATAAATACAATGAAATTAGAAAGATAGATAAATAGTAAGATAGAAGGCGGATGGACTTGAAAGGGGCGGCCTTCCGCCTTAATAGGAAGGAATGCTCGTGAAAAATTAGAAGATCAGGCATTAATTATGAGTTAAGATGATTTGAACTCTGTCATTGTCATTTTAATTTTAATGCAAGTGAAGTAAAATGAAATGAATAACCCCATTTCACTGAGTGGCCTGAACATTGGCCCCAAACAACTTTTTGTAAAACAGTATTCTTAATTTGCTTTCCACATGAAGCAGACATATATAGCACTTTAATTCCAAAAACACAACTTTCAAAATTTAACCTTAATCAGTGACCAAGTTGTGAAGCCTTAATATTGCATTGAAATTCAATAAACATACTCCAGATTGTGTCCCAACCAGAGGCAAGGCAGGGAAATCAACCAGCCAATGGGATTGATGGATTAAAGCGCCAATTTTCCCCTGGTGTTCACTGATAGAATTCCATGAAGTTAAAACTTTGGGGCCCTTCTTCTTACACAAATTAGCCACAAAATCAATTGTTGATGTGGTAAAATAGGAAACTAAATGCATGAAAGCCAAAAATATCATACGATCAGAACTCACATTTTACAGTGAAAAGAAGGTTGTACGATTAATGTGTAATACTAGGCCAAATTTTGGAAAATTTAAATCAAGATGATTTTAATAACTTTTATGTTTTCATCAATAAAGTCATGGTACTTTATCATGTTCAATAAATAACATGCAAGCACTTCAAGCTCTAGGTGCTTTTTTAAAATAGAATATCTATCTACTTCCTATTTGCATATCTGATTTTCTGTAAGGATCTATCTATCTATCTATCTATCTATCTATCTATCTATCTATAGCCCCCAACGCTCCCCCCTTCCTCGCTCCCCCCTTCCTTCCAACCTCTGTCCGTTCCTTCCTCCCTCACTCGCTCTTCCTTACTCCGTATACTTGCATTCAGTCGTGAACAGTTTTGGGTGGCATTTAAAACTAGTGAGTGAGTTTGTGTTTTACGCCCCATCAGCACCGGTGTGGGTTATTTCGAGGCAGGGCATTTAAAACTAACTCACAATAATATAATTTCATACTAATTATATTGAATTAGGCCCAACTTTGCCTACCTTGAGACTATTATCTCTCTCTTTCCTGATCTTGTTTTATGAAGCTAGCTATTGGCTGTTGCAATGCACCACAGGGGTGTCCTAACTTGCTATTAAACAGGGGAACTAATTATCATTTTCAAAACCACCGTATTGTGATATGTATGCCTGATACCCATTATACCTGTAAGCCTATGTTGTATTCAGAGTTTTTAAATTTGAATATAAGTATCTATAACTAAAGTCAATCATCACGCAAAGGCCTATATTTTTCTCATCAAGGAGCTCTTTTTGTGATGATTGACTATAAATATGAACTTCCAAAGGTCAGGATTAAGTTTACACAGTTGAATACAAGTGTTTTAAATTGGCATTGTGTACTTGGCCCAGTTACAACTGATTTTTTTTTTTTTCTTTATTGAGCCCCCAAAGATGGGGAAAAGCATACATATCACAGTCAGTACAGCGATAAAATGGTAAAAGGTACATGTATAACAGCAGTGAGCTAAAAACATAATGATAAAAGATAATATATATAAATGTAAGATATTGCGACCATTAAAATGCCTCGGTTAGTAAGTTTAAAAGCACATATTCTGGTGCCCAGGGTTTTACATAGTTGTCATGCAGTGATAAGTACCTAATCGAATCTGATATACCATTGTTTTGAAATTGAAATTTAACCTTCTTATATTTATACAGACACTCTATTGGATTGTGATCATGTGAAATAAGTTTATCTAACAATGTGTGCTTAATAATTTCACCATTTAGTAAATAATGTGATAGCAATCTAGTCTGTAATTCCTGTACAGGCGATTTTACACTGAGAGCTCTATTATAAAAGCTATATGTATTCTTACTAATAACATCTACAACTGAAGGTATTCCAAGACCATTTAGTAATTATGAATGATGGTGTCTTTTACTTAAGCCCATAACATTTTTCATTATGCTACCTTGCGCTGATTTTAATAAACATTCAGCTGACATAGATATCAAACCATGTCAATGGCCATTGCTGGCTAATTGCATTTCAAGTTCACACCTTGACCATATTGACACAGGAAATCCAATGAATTGTATTGTATCTAATTACACTCTTGAAAGGTAATTGAGCTATATTGCTGTTATACCTGTCAGGGAATGAACTCAAGATAATGCAAGCCTTATCCACTAGAGGGCTATTTTGCTTACAGTGCTGCCACCTAGCTTGTTTTTGGTTCATGGTTGCATGGTTGCTGGTAGCATGGTTGCTGGTTGCATGGTTGCTGGTTGCATGGTTGCTGGTTGCATGGTTGCACATTTATGGTTTCAGAATCCCATACACTCCTCAACCATTCCAATAGCTACGCCTATGGCTAGCTAATAAAATGGGTAAGATGGTCATAAGAGACATTCTGGATTGATCAGCTTTCAACTTACACAGGAATAATTATTCCTGTGTATGAAGGCCATTCAGAAAGTTCATGGCTGTTTTTATATGGACACTTCTATTCAATCTAGAACTATGAATTTTTCAAAATATTGTCAAATAGTGCCAATCTCACTAATACAAGTGATGGAGAGATGACTTTCCAAACCACAAGTCATTGGCTTTTTTTGTCTCAACATTACCTGCACCAGATAACTGAACTTTCTGTTTCCATGGTAACCACAGAATGACTTAAAAATGTCCAAATTGTGCAAAATTTGGGAAGTCCAATCAAAAACTGCTGAATTTTATCCTGCACATATTCATAGTTATATATTGAAAATAAGTGTCCATATAAAAAAGGCGGTGAACTTTCTGAATGCCCTTGAAGTTTGTATTCACCAGTCGACCCAATCCTGTTTTATAGATACTCCTCCAGTTCTCCTAATGATAGAATGGAGGCAGCAAAAAAACAACATCTGTTGAGAAAGTCAAATTTATAGATATTAGATAAAGATTTGTGTACTAAAAGTTACTAAAACAGAAAAAGCATACATATATAAGCTGGTGTCCGTCCCAAACTCTTTGTGTAGATTCAGATAAAAGGTATGTGTATTTTTGGCATTTCTTTGATAAAATCACACACAAAATTATCAAGACGGACAATTTCTTTGTCTATTTCACATAAAAATCTTGTCTGATATGTATACACAAAGTTTTGGACGGACACAAGCTGATTTTTGTCTGTTTTACACAAACCCTTTTTTCAGTGTAATTGTCGAAAGTCATTTGATATTCTTGACAAAATTTAATCAGTTTAAAACTCTATGAATCGATGTTAGTCACTGAGATTATTTTTCCTGATTCTCTCCATGGCAGACATCACTGGCATCCCAGATGGATCTAGCTGAATATACGGATGCAATTCAGATGCAGCATTTTATATTATCAAAGCCTTGCATCAGCACCTAAACTGAGCAATGAGATAAGACTACTTACTAGTTTGAAGACAAAACATATTAGTGAGACAGGCTACTTGTTCATACCCTTTTGACAACACATATAACTTATAAGCAATTTAATACTCTTTATTAAAAGGTAAAATTGGTGACTAAATACTTATTTAACTTTTTCAGGAAGTTAATTGTCATACGAAATGCTGGAGCAGCAACACATCAAGCATTAAAGGTGGCATTAAAGGCAGCATTCTTAGCAACCAAAGCTTAAATTCCAATAAAGTCGTCCAAAATGGTTAAGTCCATTGTGTAGCGAACAATTGCTGAGTCATTTATTACCTGACCAACTGTTGTTGGAACACAAAAACCAGACATTAGTCTTGGTCGGTTTTACAATGATCACACATAAAGGCCTTTTGTATAGTTTTGGCTGTATGTCTGAACAACTTTTTTGGGTGTTTCAAGTTTATCATCTCTATATTGTGTACGACGCCAGATAAGACGTCACAGCTTTCTTTCTTTTCTCTTGCCTTTAATTTGTGTTTGTAACATACATGTATATAGTCAATTTAAGTCAATTTGATTCGTACTGTGTAATGAAGCTATCTTTTGAGTCTGATTACGCATTGGCATCATTTCCTTCCTATTCATAAATTCTTGAACCCATTGCCTGAACTTGAATTTAACAAACAACGTAATTATTGGCCCTACTTCATTGCTATACAACTGCTTTCTGCCTGTAGTCACTTTTCTTTCAAATCTGGCTGATGTGCTTCAGCATAAATGGGCAATTTCTCACTTGCATCCACTTTAGGTGGGAGGAACACTTCAGACAGGAGCCAGACTGTATGCTTGAATAACCCATGAATCAAAATATGCTGAAGTGGGTCACAAATCAATATCCAATCCTGCAAAAAATAGTCGCTTCTGCATGAAAAATATTGCTTCTGCATGGGACCAGGAGAAGAATCACAACTTACACTCTTAACAAAAAGGTTATATATGGAACCTTTAAGGGTTCACTGAGCTGGTACATGTATAGATAAGGAACCCTAAAAGGTTCATTACTAAAAAAGGGTTCCAACAGCAAACAAAAACAACATTTAGATAATCCAGCTACTCTGAACTCCCACCATGGAACCCCTTTCTTTCAAGTTGGGAGCATAGGGTCCTATCATAGGGCCTTCCCACCAAGTATGGAACCTTTTCAATTCAATTGAACCCTAAAACTATCATCGTGATTAGGGGAGAGCGGGGTACAGTGAGACGGTGGGCACAGTGAGACAAAGCCCGTAGCATCTACCTAGTACTGTTTACTGATCAACCCATTTTTGTAAAGTACAAAAATTAAGTAAGTGGGAGACTGTCCTATATCTTGAATGCTTATGCAGCATATCGAGAGTGGAATATAAATATTTTTGTTTTTAGCCTGAAAAAGTAAATAATTTTGCTAAACGACTTTTTGTTATAATTCCCAAGAAAAATGGTATAATGCAAAGCAATTGCCAGGGATTCAAACCTTGGTAGTTTGTCTTAGTTTAGTGAGATGACGAACCACAATGCAGGCATCCGGTCCGCAGGATTCAAAAATTTTATGAACAGAGCTGCGTGGGGCACAGTGAGACAGTTTGAAGCGGGGCACAGTGAGACATCACAAAATACACTCGAAACGACCTGAATGTAATGCATGGCTCACAATTCACTATTAAAAACAAAATACCTGCTATAAACTACTGATTTTAGTGAGTAATATCCACAGGGAAGCGTCAAAGAAGAATTTTGATTAGGATGTAACAGGTGCGGCAGGTTAAATAAGTCGTGCATGTGTCCCGTGCGATGAAGTTTCAAAACATGCTCAAAAAAGGACCTAAAAAATCACCTAGCCAGCTGCTTTTATTAGAGTACATTAGTTTCTGATGCAACAATTGATAGAAAAATTCCGCAGATCTTGATGATTGGCGGTTACGACAGCAGATGCCCTGTCTCACTGTGCCCCGCCCACGGGGCACAGTGAGACACTTAACGAGCACGGACTTAACTCAAAGTTTCTCCAAACCTGTAAAAGGTAGGAACCTGAAACTATGTGACAATATACCCAACGTCATTATCTATAACGTGGACCTGATCTCATTCACCTCTTTGCTGCCAACATTTTGGAAGACTTGAAAATAAAAAAGGTGTCTCACTGTGCCCCGCTCTCCCCTACAAGGACATGAGCTTGTGAAAACAGAGAAACACTCAAACAGCTAGTCTTCCAAAGACTGATTACATATACGAAGTAACCGCTATGAGAATTAAATCAGTATCATGCATTTCAATCAACCTCATCGCCTCAAAAAGGAAAAAGCCTTTTTCTCCATTAGCCACAAATCACAAAAAGCTTTGAGAAATCCTTCAGATCTGGGATCCATTTGCAGATAATTATCTTTCAGAAGTCACTGTTTGATGCTGGGGCCATGAATTTGGTGGTTCTACTTCAAATTTAAAAGGCAACAAAGTTCAAGGGGAACGGTTGGAAAGGAAATCAAGGAGAAATTTAAGCTTATGATTATCATGGTAACATTGATTTCAAAACAGTGATGGGCACAATTCAGCTATGTGCAATTCAATTCAATTCAATTCAATTGGGCATCGGTGCAAATTCAATTCAATTCAATTCACTTGCTTTTGGGACTGAGCCCAATTCAATTCAATTCAATTAATAGGGGTAGTCAATTCAATTCAATTCAATTCATTTGTCGTGTAACTTGTCGAAGTGATAAATTTTGTAAAGTACAAAACTGTATGCTCCAGAAACGGGATTGAGTTATGCTATCATTATATTGGTCAGTGGTCACACATCATAGACTAATAGATATAGCAATAAATCTATCAATCAAACTCTCAATTAACCAATTTGTCAATCCGTCAATTAGTTACTTCTAAGTCGATCAATAAATCAATCCTTCAATTTAAAATCAATAGATCTATCTATCTATCTATCTATCTATCTATCTATCTATCTATCCATCTGTCTATCTATCTATCTATCTATCAATAATTTCATCTATTAATTCAATCTTTGATAACAATTAACAAACAAGTTGCTAAATCAAAATATCCAGTATGGTCACATTTTCTGTAATTACAGATAAAATATATGTGGATATACAGTAAAGTCAACATATCAAATAATTGATACACTAAACAGAATATGTGAAAAGTGTTCATTAAATGTGGTGGAGGATGAAATCCATTGCCTTGTAGTATGCCCTGCTAATGAATTGTTCCGTGAAAACCTGTTCGCAACAGCTGCTAAACTTATCAACAATTTTCTATCTTTGAATGACACTGACAAGTTTACATCAATAATGAAAAGTAAGGAATCTGACCTACTAAATGCTCTAGGGAAATTTTTACTTCAGGCTGATGTTTAAATTTAAAGCAACATATCTCCTACATCCACATGGTCATAATTCACAATCATGATAATTATGAAAATAATGATTACCTTCATTAGTACTATCAATATTAAAGCAACAATGTATGTAATTGAATGAATGTTTAGTAAATAATGTTGAAATATGAAATATCAAGCATTGTTAATTAATGTATAATTTGTTGAATTGCATGTCTGTCGCTTAGGTCTTAATCAATCATAATTTTCTTAGATAAGCTAAAATGGCTATATGTAAGCTAGTATCATTGATGTTTGTATTTTATTGTCTATGATCTATATTAATTGTTGTTTTATACCTACAGTATTTTTTTAACTATTTGGGTGGCTGGAACCTAGTTTGTATTTCTTTTAATCTTGCATACTATTACTCGTTTTTATGTTTGTATCAATATGCTCACTCTATTTTAACTTTCTTATAACATGTATATACAAATGACATATGTATCAATTGTGATATTTATTAATGTCAATAAAAGAATATATATATACTAAAATGGAGATATGATGTACATAATTAAGCTAAAACAAAAATAATATAGCAATATGTTGAGAAGTGAGGATGATACTACTGCAAGGTTTTATTTTATTTCAATATTTGTTTCTTAATGCCAAGAATTCGTTAAAACACATATCAAAGCTTGGCATGGCAGATTTAGGAAAAAATTAAACACAATATGAATTTATTGCTAGTATGGAGATGGTTATTTCGTTCAGCTGAGAACATTTTTCGTTTGATAAAATTACAACATATTATTATAATTAAAATTACACTTTTTAGAATTAAGATAAGGCAGGGTGAGCATGTAGACTAAATGCTAATTTCCGTAAAAGCGTCGATTTAACCAAAAAATTGTTAAAACGGAAACGGCTCTAGTTATGGTTAAAATTGGGTTAGAAACATAATTTAAAAACATATATATATAATTTAGAAGTAGCTGAATACAATGGATGAAGTTAAAATACTGTATCTTTGATAATAAGGCCAGTATTAGCCTGTAAGTTACGATGTTTTGATTTGCGCCAAAAGGTGTGAAAAAAGCAAATGGCGGCTATGTGTTCAAATCAAAATCAAAATGGTGCATCCTTGAAATACTTCAATATTCATCTTTCAAAATGACATTAGATACTTTTAACCAAACAATGGCAATTATCCTTCAAGGTTCAAACTCTTATCAATTATCAATTCCTCACTTTTGGATTTTGTTTTATGAGAGATGACCAATATTACATGTATATATTTGTATTTATAATCCAGTTGAATTGAAAATGAATTGAATTAAAACCTCAATTCACAGCCTATCTCAATTCAATTCAATTCAATTCATTGCATTTTTTCAAAAAGGTCAATTCAATTCAATTCAATTCATCGACTTTTGAAATTTTGAATTAATTCGAATTAATTCAATTCATGAATTGAATTGTGCCCATCACTGTTTCAAAACAAGTAATTCTTTGGAGATGTAGCTGATAACCTGCTTTAATTATTGGGCAATTAAAATAATATGCCATGCAGGTTAGAATTTATACTATAGCTATTACTATAAAAAACATAACTCTATGAGCGACTTTAAAGGTGTCATCAAGGGCGTCCCCCAAGGATCCATCCTTGGGCCGACGATTTTTAACATCTACATAAATGATATATTCTACCTTACAAAAAATGCCAAATTATTTAACTATGCGGATGACAATACGTTATCCTATGCCCATGAAGACATTACATCGCTCAAACTGACACTTGAATCAGAATGTGTCACCCTCATAAACTGGTTCACAAACAACAAAATGCAGGCAAACCCGGACAAGTTCCAGGTGTTAGCAGTTGGTAAAAAGACCTGCAAGGAAAATATTTGTTTCAAAATTGGTGACATTGAACTAAAAGCTGCAGATAATGATGATGTGAAGCTTCTTGGTGTGAATATAGACCCCCTCCTAAATTTTGATAAACACATCAAAAACATTTGCCAAAAAGCCTCAAGGCAAGCAAATGCTCTGGGTCGTATAGCAAAACATCTGACCCTAGAATGCCGAAAGGCAATCTACTACAGCTTTATACTCTCCAACCTAAATTTCTGCCCCCTAGTTTGGCATTTTTGCTCTAAAGCAAACACCAAGAAGCTGGAAAAAGTAAATCATCGAGCTCTCCGTTTTGTTTATCAAGATTTTAATGCCACTTATGAAGAGCTCCTGTCAAAATCAAACTCATGCAGCCTCGAATTGTCAAGAATTAAAATGGTTGCAATTGAAACTTTTAAGATCCTAAATGGGATCGGCCCATGCTATATGAAAGATTTCATTACTGAAAAACAAAATTCATACCATTTCAGATACAGCAAACTACTTGATAAACCTCGAACAAAAACTGTAAGGTATGGTACCAATAGCTTTAAGAGCCTCGCAGCGACTACCTGGAATTCCCTCCCTGATCACCTCCGAACTGCAACATCGTTGCCTCAATTTAAAACCATGATCAGGAAATGGAATGGCCAGGAGTGTCGCTGTGCTTTATGTATATGTTAATGTAGCCTAAACTAAACTAACATAGACCATAAGGTTTCTAAGTTGTTGTTTTCCTAGTCTTAAGATTTTACAATGTTTGTTATTCTAGTCTTAAGTTCAACAACTATTTATTATCAAACTAACCTGTGATGTATTTTAACTTATATATAAACTACTTATATTTATACATTTTCTTGTACCTGCATAAATTTATGTGATAATTTCTTTACTAATTGGTGCATGTTCTTTACCTGTTTTTACTTTCAATGTGTTTTTTACCATGTCTTCATATATATTTATCTATTACTTGTTTTTATTATTATCTATTTATATTCGGTACAAAAAGCCCAAGGCTTGTGTTTTCTGTATTCTGTATTTAAACCGAATTCAAATAAATTTTACTTGACTTGACTTGACTTGACTATGCAGAATCGAAGTTTTTTAGGTGCTGTTTAAGTGTTATGTCAGTTGGCTTCCAAATTCTCTATAGCATTGTAATAGATGTAAAATAACTACAAGTTGTGATGTCATTTTAAACTGCATCAGATTTCCCAGTTTCTAGTCAATGTGAATCCAGCTCAACAGGACATCACAGCTTCAAGAACTATACACTGGACATGCAGATGTTCGTGGTATATCTATGAACCTGACATCCATTCAGATATTGTTGAGGCTTTGCAAGTCAATCCAAAAATGATTTTTTGCATCAGATTAGATCATTTTATTTGTTTTGTTCATACATACGTATCAAAGTATTATTAACATGATTGACATCAACTATTGCCTAACACCTCAGAGTATTTGGCTTATAGATAAAATTTATACTGATACTACATTTATTGTACATTATTTGTGATTGTATTGGATTCCAAACTAACCCTTGAACCACAGGCAACAACAAACAATGGTTGTTTGTCGAAGACAACACTCAAGCAATCAATTCTAGTGCTCTTCTTCTGAATAAGGCCAACCTAATTAGGTTTGCTTGCACTTCTCAGTAATTGAAATGGATTGTCTCAACATGAGGGTTCCTCAAGCTGACCTTGAATATATCAGTCACTCCATATCAATCTGTTTGGATTTCAGCCATGTGTAAATAAGCAATCAAGCAACCAGAGTATAGATTGTCCTCAGCATTTAGATACTTGAATGAAATTTGTATGATACTCATTCGAAATTCAGCAACCTTGAGCAAGCGGAATTTGTGGTGTTCCTATTTCTATGAACGGTATATATACTCTCACAGAAACCAGCCCAATCAGCATGACATAAATAGTTTATCACTTGGCATCCCACATATAAGATTTTCTGCTGTAAAACAATCGTAGCCTCTTCATATATATCAAACCTTCCTAGGGCAGATTTCACGAAAAGCGCTCTTAAAAGGTACCTTAAACTTTCCAACCCTTTTGTTATCTCTCTGTTGCTTCCTGAAGCAAGTAAACCTGTTACTAAGTACATCTGTGAGGTAATGAATAAATATCAATAAATTTTTCCTCAAATATGTAGCTTTTTCCTCATAAAAAGATAACTTTTTATCCCTCTTGAGGACAATTTTGGACGGCCAAACTTACTGGTGATCAGACATGCTCACTTTGGCACTCTGTGGAATCTGCTAAAACCAATTCAGGAAAATGTAATGGTATGTGATTGATAAAAAACATCTTGAAAATTATTTT
This sequence comes from Platynereis dumerilii, assembly GCA_026936325.1. Taxonomy (NCBI): domain Eukaryota; kingdom Metazoa; phylum Annelida; class Polychaeta; order Phyllodocida; family Nereididae; genus Platynereis; species Platynereis dumerilii. Next base: position 10,328,830 of record JAPTHN010000012.1, on the reverse strand, counting down.
GGAACCATTTCTAATTGTGTTGGTCATTATAAAACTTGAAAAAAATGAAAAATAAAAAAAGACTGCTAATGTAACTCGATTCCGTCCAAGGACACTGAGGTTACATTAGCAACTTTTACATGGAAATTTTTCTGTGTTCTCACTACTTATGCCAATTTCAAACATGAAATTATAATATTTTATTGAAAAACGTGTCTTATTTGCCTATATACATCACCAAAAACATAAATGACTGGGTGTGGTACCTCTTTCTTTATTGCTAATGTAACTGCTATTTTGCATCCGTCCATTTCATAGCGTTACATTAGCAAAATGTGTGCATAAAAAATACATTAAAAAACACATGATTAGATCTCAACTTTTTTCTGAAATGAAAGCAAGGTCTCCCAAGAGCAGGCCAGGGGTGGTACTTGCTGGTAACTTCATTTATATTGCAGTAGGATCAGCATAAAAAATTCCGTCCTTCATCATTCATCGTTTTTACATTAGCACAAGGCCATATTTTTAGCTACTCTGACCTACCAATCCAACAGAAAAGATTGTTTACCCATGATTTTATTTAATGGATTGACACAATAAAAGATCTAGAATTCAGCTTTTTTTTGTCCTGCCAGCTATACTCAAAAGAAGCACCCTGAGAAAATCTGAGAATCTACGAATCGATTATGTCTGGCCTTATCAGTATTGTGCTAATGTAACTTGTGGACAAGTTGTGTTAAGTGATTTTGCAGCTTTTTCGTGAAATCTGCCCTAGGCAAAACTCGTAACTTTCCGTATACTCATATTTCTTGATGAGCAAAATCACATGGACAAAATTATGCACTGATCCAGCAGCGTGATGATTATACAGAAACCAAATCTCCACTGATAAACTTAGCTGGGTCAGTGTGATACACTCTTGACGCAAAAGGTTCTTGTTGGTATATATAAAGAACCCAAAGCCCAAAAGAGGTTCTAAATTTTTTAGTGCTCATTTTAATTGAAATGGTTCCATACTTGGTGGGAAGGCCCTATGATAGGACCCTATACTCCCAACTTGAGAGAAAGTTATTCCATTGTGGGAGTTCAGTGCAGCTGGGTTATCTAATTGTTGTTTTTGTTTGCTGTTGGAACCTTTGCTCAACTTGATTTTACTGGTAGGTCTATGCAACCATAGCTTACATTTTCATCAATGTCAAAAACTTTCTTGAGCACTGTGGAATATACATGTACGCATCTACACTGTAAGAAATAGCCGTGTTTTTCTGGCTAAAAGAACCGTAAATTTATTGTTATTTTATCAGTATTTTTTAAAAACAGACTTTGTCTGTGAATTTACAGTTCTTTGTCAGTTACAAAATGGCTCCAAGATAAATTTACTGCAACATGTCATTTAACATTCAGTTCACGTTAATGAACAATTACTTAAACCGTTAATTTACTGGCAACTTGTAATATGCAGACAAAACATTTGAATTGGCCAAACGATCAATACACCTCGTCAGATTAGGAACTATAAACAAGAGATTGCATGGACTTCAACCACAGAACATGTGGTGCCATCTATAACATATGCTTTTCACAACTGTTAATCAAACTTAATTTATAACTTATCTGAAGGTAAGGGAACGTCCTCATTCATATGATCTTAAAGATGCTGTCATTATGCAAAAGTTGTTATATTTATATATGACATTGACATTTGTGTGAGTCTTATGATGTGATCTAAAGAATGACACTATTAAAACCAAAATAACCCAGGCACAGTCTGCATCAATACAACATACTTCAATAAACTTGACACCTGGTTCGCTTGGAAAATATCCATCAATTTTACGGTTTGTGAGCAAACGTGTGCAAATTAATTGCTGGGTATAATTGATGGACTTACTTCCCTGCTGTCAAGCAAGAGAATCTGATGGGCAAGGCCGAGCCTGGAGTCAGTGGCTCTCTCACTCTCTCAGCTGATTCCAGCTTCGGTACATCCCTACAGCTATGCGAAGGTTAAATCACATGCTTAGTCTGTTGTTTCACACTTGTGCAATAAGTAAGAATAACACATACCCTCCGTATTTTTACAGTAGATTATACTGTTCCTTGCTTTCTTTACATTCTATGATTGACAGTTGATATAACTGTAAAATATACTTTAAATAAACTGTTTTATATATGTACATTATACCGTAATATCACTTTGTTGAATCTGCAAAATTACAGTTCAATGTACAATCTGCATTTTACGGTTCATGGTCCTGTTCAGGTTTATTAGTACTTTTACAGTTCTTAGACCTGGAACAAAGTTGCCAGTTAATTTAACTGTAAAATTTAACGGGAATTTTTTGCAGTGTAATCAATGTAAGAAAAATGACTTAGTAGCTGTACTGCTTATAATCACTGAAAAATAGGTGTGACATCTAAATTATACATTGAAACCTTAAATGTCCACAAGTTGCAGGTGGCCATTACTGGCTAATGGATCTGTGGAGCTCCATTGTGACACACTATAAGTGAGACTCTTCAGTAGAAATGTTTTTGACAGTCCTGTCTATTACCCCTGATAAGACAAAATTGCAAACCTTGTTGTAGTCCAAGTCAAAAAAAGCCATATTTCTGGAATGTTGGACATGAAATATATACATGGGGGTAATGTGGGTCATAGGCGTATGGGAGGGTGGGGACTGCCCCCCAAAACTTTGGGAAGCAGCAAGATTCGGGCAAAAAGCCTAAACAATTCGGGCAGATGATTAAACAAACATTATTAAAAATTAATGATTTCTAAGCAGTTTCACTTGAAATGGTATTAAATCTGGATCTTGAAATGCAGGCAAATGTGTTTTCATGACAATCAGTGCAATTCTTAAATTAGCAGCCGGCTCAACAATTGCATATAAATGCCAAACATTAATCACGAAAATAAAAAATGTACATGAAAACACAGATTGATAGCAACTGCAGATGGATCAATAAATTTGCAGATATATAGAAATAGATAAAGTGACTGCATACATTGTGAAAACAGTGAAATTATTGAACAGGGTCAGCTATAGTCACAATTATGTTATTTCATTTGATAAAATAAACAAATAGTTTGACATTACTTCAGCAAATGTTTGATTACAAATTATTTGTGTTTCAGATATGAGGGAGCAATTCAATCCAAATTCTCGGAAATTCCTTCTGTATGGAAAATTGGTCATTCAAATTTGACGTCTCGGATAATGGCAAAGAATATATTTTCTTTCAATTCCAGTACAGATATCCAACGTCACCGTCTGCAATTTGGAATGCTTGACAGTAATAATTGTTTGACATTTACTTAAGTAAATCGCTGATGAATTTTCATTTTAGATAAAATTCAGTGGTAATTTAAGTAATTGTTCTGTGATTTATATAATTTTGGCTGCAGAGTGCAGAGTCTAGTGTTTTCTTGTGCCAAGCCCTATTTCAATCTTCTATTGTCATTACTCTAAATTTGATACAATATTGCAACAACATTGATGTCGAAAATATAACTCCCACGTGGAACAGAGTTTATGGTCGCCTTTCAATAAAATTGGATGAATGTTGCACTGACTTGCATAGGCGGGTAATTCTTTGGTATTCAAATCATTCTAAAATGAAAATCTTCAAAAATATTGTACCCTATTTGCAAGTAGACCAATTCCCCAATATAGGTTGATTAATTGCACCAAATAAAAATGTGTAGGGGTGTGTATTGTCTGCGGTGGATTGTTTATATATTAATTATACAGTGTGTCTGATGAAATTATGCAAGTATGTATTTCACACCATTATCAAAACTATTGGACCCATTATTGCATCCTTTTCACATTTATATATATATATATATATATATATATATATAGAATTTTATTGACATAAAAAAAGCATCAAACAGATACATATGTCATCAGAAAAGAAAAATAAATAAATATATACGAATATGGAATAGCAGAAATCTAGCAAGTACAATATACTAGATAATACAACTACAATATACATATACAAGTAAAAGCATAATTACACACAATATTCATTTTAAGTAATGGATATATATACATTAAATATAAATAAATATCATAATCAGCACTCATTCAGGCTTCATAAATATAGCACATCGTGTACACTGTACATATATGTAATATAATATAAAAAGTCAGAAGCAGAGTTCAATGTTTATATAGATACAGAGCACCGAGTATTAATACTGAAAACGACATAAAAGGCAATGACAAACAAACATAGCAAAGATATTTACATATACATACAATGATATATATATATACACCATAGTATAGACCACAGATCATGTGAGCGAAGCGTCAGTTATATATGTATAATCATTGGATTGGGCTTGGAAATTTTCCAAGAACTTTCATTAAGTTTCATGGAGGCAAAAATGAGTTACGCCATATTTTCAAATATTTGGGTGTCTGACGAAATTACGCAAAATCCCCATGTGGCCTTTAAAACGGTGAAATTTCAAATGATTTTGCTTCAATCATTGGCTATCTGTCATTTATCAACTATTCATTGATGTGTGCACTTGAATGCTATTTTCACTATTTCAAATTAACAACGATTTCCAACTGGGAAATTAAGAACAAATCTGAATGCATCATGGTGGAAATATAACAACCTGAAGTAAAAAGAGTCCTATCATGAAATGATGTTGTGTGCTTTGTCTTTGTACATTTTGTTACTGCTTGAAAGCAAAATTGATATCAATTAGTCATTTAATCACATTGAATTTGAAATCAATTTGAAGAATAAAAGAAAGAAAGATGAGCTGGTGGTTGACTTGAGACAAAAGTCACCTGAAATTGAATGTAACATATATTATTAAACAAAATTCACTTTTTCTATATGAATCATGTGGACCATGAGCATGGAATCAAGATTAAAAGAACGTCAAGGTCATAAGCTTAGGGCAAAGGAAATGACTTAGGGCACATCCGGCAAACCTGAACCCTAAAAGCTATACCAAAGGTATGCCCCAGGGAAAATAAGTGACATGTACCAACATTCCAATACGCTGTTGTCCATGACTCTGACTCAGCATGTGTTTGGCATGAAATATGACAAATAAATTATAAAATCATATAAATAGTCCGGGCAACTGTAGGAATGACCCACCACAAATTGCAATAGTTTTGTGTCATATACCATTTGAAAGCTTACATCTTCCTCTACAACATATCAAAAGTTTACCAAAATACATTTAGTGGAAGAACCTTTTTCGGATGTGGGAACATTTTCAGGCAGTGCGGAAGAAGGCTTCGGGGTAAAATGACGAAAAGTAAATAATAAATTTCAAATATCCAATGAAAACGATCCAGATTCCATTTAAAAGTAAAGATCTATTTTCGAATATGTGCTACATAATATATTGAGTGATCTGTTATGTTATTTAGAATAAATAAAACAATAAATGTCATGCAGTACTGCTGTTGCTGCCACAATCCCGGAAAATATTCACTGTCATCAAGATGTGGTAAACCTTTTCTTCTGAATTCACACATTGCAGTCAAATGCCTTGTTGGGTCAGGTCATATCTTTGAATAATCCCTTTTTGGTGGGGATGGGAGGTATAGTAGATCACTTCTTTGTGAAGAAGTATCTTATTTCCATCACTTCCTTCGACAAGCAGCACAACCGCACTTGACCAACTCAAGCAATAGAAATATAAAGAACTGAGTGAAGATTAGGGTGGTCCTCAGCAGCATGCTAAAAATTAAAATGTATCTTTCTGAAGGTGCTTCCAAAAATTCTTGTTTGTCTTGGTGAGAAAACACTTTGTGCAAAATTTTATTTCAATACAACAATTCTAACCACTGCCACACGCGGGTTGAAAATTAGAAAATTGACGTATATTGTTTAAATTAGCAATAATCTGGCAGCTAAAGCTGACTTTCTGGATGAAGTCTGCACTGATAGATAAAGCTTTTTTATCAATGGAATCCATGTTCTTAGATCCTACAGAAAACATATACATGGCCGGCATCTACATAGTGCCCTTGGGGGATTTGAGAAATCCAAGATGGCCGCCAAGGATTCCGAAATTGCTCAAATGGGACAGCTTCAAAACTATTTCACCTAGAATCAAATGCAATACCTAGTTTTCAGACCAATCTGGTGTGGGAAATTCATTTCTGGGGTTGTTTTGGCGATTGGGAGTGACCCTAAGGTCAAAGAGTGCATTTTGGGTCCTAAATTGAAAAGCAGTAAATTCACGAAAAAGTTTAGGTTAATGTTGAGAGAATATTTGTAACCATTGATTCCTTTTCCTAAAACAATTTCAAAAAAATATATGATGGATATCAGGTTGACATCTTTCATAAGAAAATAAAAATGGAAAACACTTCATTAAGTTAATACCACTTTTATTGTTAGTGGCAAATAGTTACCTTAGGGGTGTCCTCTTGCTCATATAATTCTTGTCATTTAGCGTATACTGTAGAGATTACAGCCATCAAACATCAATTCCTACATACATCATGTATTTCATGACAAAATATTTAAAACTTCTTGAGTCTTGAGCATTCTAGGAAAGAAAGATGGTCACTTAGACCGCTGAATTTTAGATCAGGCAACACATCATTCTTTTTTATAGCATCTACAATCAAGTATGACACGTCTGTTTCAGCTGATTCTTGCAAGTTTTCCACAGATATTGATTCCCTATGTCAAATTTGACTGAAAAAAAGAGGTATCAAATTTCAAAAACTTTGAAGCTGTCCCATTGCAAGCCATTTCAAATGCCTTGGCGACCTTTTTGGTTGTAGCAGAGTGCATGCACGAAGTGCTGAGGCGGTATTACTGGATGTGGCACCAATGCTCATGCCAACCATCGTGTCTGATAACTTCCAGTCCTTTAGAAAGTGAAGGACAGCAGTGGTTGTTGCATGGCCAGTTCCTACATCTAGTTTTGGCACAAAAGTAGCTTTGCACTGCATGGGGTCACATTAGGACAATAAACTTCCAATTACATTATCTGGAAGCAGATTACATCCAAATTGACTACCGGACCAATATTGCTATCATCGTCCTCACTCAGGATCTGTGACATTAGAACCACCCCCTCGTTGAGACATAATTTCAACTGTCTCCTCTAATGCAGCCCTTAGCACCATCGCAAGCAGCACCCCTTCAGTATTCCCTTCCTTACAAAACTATGTCAACATCAACCTGGCTCTCCCTGTGCTTCGAAAAATTCACAATCCTCTTTTATCTTAATCAACCGGATTGCTTGAACCTAAGCAATGTCAAACAAGTTATTAAAATTTGCCAAGAAATCCTGCTCTTTCTTTATCTGAGAAGCAGATATTTCGGTTTTTCCTTCAGCAAATGAACTATTCGTTCTACCTTCTTCTCCAGCTTTTTGATGATGTTTGGCTCTTCAGCAGTCGGAATCCTTGCTTTTTCTCCCAGATGACTATATCAACCTCACTAACACCATCACTCTCTCTCTCACTCTCTTTGTGTGTGTCCTCTTATATACAAAAAACTTTCTGGCAGGAGCATAGATTTTTCATTTTTGTAGAGGGGTTATTTCGGTGAGCACCAACTTCATACAAGGCCCGTGAGGCCAACAGTCACACAGTGGTGGATGTCTGGGGCCACTAAAGGCTCAGATGTTACTATATTTTAGATTAACTAAGGCAGGTACTGAGACACAGGCCTGTAGCTTGTATTTTCCACCTTAAATCTCCATGGTATCATGGGAAGAACAGATAAATATAAGTAATAATTGTCAACACCAAAAAGTCATAATTGAAATTCTAGGGGCGGGGGATGTTCATATGATCATCCCCCTAGGCTCATCATTGAGGGATGCATCCTGCCCCCCCCCCCCCCAGTGGCCCCTACCTTATCTATCCCTTCTCGAAAACTCCAGACATATATTAGGAAGTTCTGCCTGAATGGTTAAAGCCACACATGTGGTGGCTTTTCTCTCAAGCCAAAGTTGTGATTACTAATTATGTTCATCTGGTATCTATATATGTGATACTAACACAATGAAAAGACTCAAGTGATGGACTAAATGATGCAAATAGTACATAATATAAATATTGAGACTACTGACTTGTGTTTTGTCTTCTCTATGCTAAGTACCAATGCATCGGTTCAAAACCTCGAAATTTTACTTGCGTGGTCCAAATACAGGGGTCTGGTGGCAGTGGTTAATATGTATCAATTCCTGTGAAATTCAACTCAAATTATTTTTTCCCCAAATGGAACAAGAAAATGAAGTAGCCCCTTGAAAAAGTTGAAATTTTTATTTTAGGACCACCCTAGTGAAGATGCACAGAAGATGCACAGAATGAAGACAGGGACAATTGTGTTTTGCTATTAACCATAGGCCCTTGAGGAACAGTTTTTAAAATTGACATAAAAAAGGGGTGGATCCTGAAGGCATGTGAGAAAAAAGACAAATACGTAAATCCAAAGAACATTCTCACTTGTTTGATGAGATGAGGAAGTCCTTTGCATGCTATATTTGGTCAGGGGCTATACATCTACATTTACCTATAAAGATAACTGTTTTGTTCATACACTATAGTCATCCTGATTTGTGTGAATTTTTTCATGGAAGGGGGTCCAGATCCTGCCCTCTTCTTTGAAAAATTATTATACTTTTTGTATACGAAAAAGGTTTGCAGTTAAAATCACAGGCCAGAATTTGTGTTTTCATTGTGCTTGACCCCTCCCTTTCAAAGCTCCTGCATCTGACCCTGATGATGCCTGCCCTTGATGATGGTCAGAGAGTTTAATGAAATTGACTTGGTTTTGAAGAGATATTATTTGTGGCAGTCTTCTGGAACTGGTCATGTAAACAGCCACAAACAGCATGCAAATGAGAATGATATGGCAGAACAAAATTGTTTTCTTTTACACTGTGGGAATCTTAGATTAATAACAATAACATTGGATAACAAAATGAATGTTTATACTTTTAAGTTACCAGCGCCTCTGCATGTTATACAGTAACTATGGGAGGAACAGAACAAAGTGACATAACTAGTATTGATAATTAGTCACAAAAGATATAAACAAAAATTAATGTTTATGAAAAGTAACCTAACCAATCAGTTAGAATTATTTGGAAATGACCAATGTTTATACAAACATTATGTAACCAATCAGTTACCACTTTTGGAGAATCCAAACAATCCAATTCAACGAGTCCCTCTGACACTTTGTGTCATCGGCTTATGGAGTCTGTATTTGTGGCATGTGAATTTCATCCTGGCGGGATGGCCAATGTAATAAGATAAAGGCACTCTATATTAGAGATTTCTTGCTGCAGATCTGTGCACATCGATATTTGCCAGATCCATAAAATCTTTTACCAAGCCCAGGAACCAGGAGAATGCAGACCCAAAAATTGTCTAAAAGTTGGCTAATCAACAAAATGTAAAAGGTGCTTGATGGCACTAGTGTAGATCCTTCATTAAACAAATTGTGAGCTACAGACATACAGTTAGGTAACTCCTGATGTAGTCGAGGCCGGGAGCAAGGCATGAGCCCCCAAGACCGAGACCAAGGCAGAGGCCATCAAAATGGCAAGGCCGCCAAAACCTGCCCAAAGACAGCTGAGACTGAGGCAAGGCCAAGGATTGGGCATCCGAGACCAAGGCCGAGGCCATCAAGGCCCTGAGGCCTCCAACACTGACTCCTATGCAATATAAGAAGTTAATGGCAAAGAATTTGTGATCACATTTAACAGGAATTACAGGATGGCTTCAGCACTTCTTCGACAACATCAACAAAGGTTGTTGAGACCGAGGCAAGGCCAAGGATTGGGCATCCGAGACCAAGGCCAAGGCCATCAAAATATGGCCCTGAGACCTCCAACACTGACTCCTCTGCAATATTGGAGGTTAATGGCAAAGAATTTGCGATCACATCTAACAGGAAGGCTTCAGCACTTCTTCCAAAAATATCAGCAAAGGTTGCTAAAGAAGTTGGAGTCCCAATGTATCTGCTGTGTCTACCAAACTCTCTGTCACTTTTGGTCTTGCAAACTATGGAAATAATGATGTAATTTACAAAGATTTTGGCTTGCATTGAACAGACTACTCAAAAAATAATCTATTCAAGTCAAAGAAGTCAGCTGACCCACTGTATTGTCATAGCTTTTTATGCTTCTACAATGAGGCAAAAATGTTTGAATGGAAGGGGTGCTTCCATTTGGACAAAATGGAAAGACCAAATGTTAGAGATCAGAATTCTGCAGTTCTGCAAAAAAATTCTGCAGTTCTGCAGGAAACTGCAGAATTCTGCAGAATTCTGCAGTTCTGCAAAAAATTCTGCAGTTCTGTAGGAAACTGCAGAATTCTGCAGTTCTGCAGCTCCATTAATACCTACACAAGAATGAGGACTGTGAGGAAACAAGTGGGATCGCAAAAATGTCATTTTAAACTGCTGTTTCAAAATAAACTTCCATGGACGTTTTGCCTCTCTGCTCGGTCAATTCTCAACCAAATTTCATTCCGAAAAAAGTTTCAGATACCCAACAACCAGGTCTATTTAATACAATAGTCAGTCTTTGTCCGTCGTTGTTTCTTTTTGCCGTACGACCCGTTTTTCGGCGATCGGTCAGCTCGGAAAAATGTCATTTTATAAACTACTGACAGTGCTCTATCATAAACTTCAATGGACGTTTTGCCGATACTCTGAAACCAGGTCTATTTAATACAATAGTCATTCTTTGTCCGTCGTTGTTTCTTTTTGCCGTACGACCCGTATTTCGGCGATCGGTCAGCTCGCAAAAATGTCATTTCATAAACTGCTGACAGTGCTCTATCAAAATAAACTTCCATGGACATTTTTCCTCTCTGCTCGGTCAATTCTCAACCAAATTTCATTCCGAAAAAAGTTTCAGGTACTCTGCAATCAGGTCTATTTAATATAGCAGTCAGTCTTTGTCCGTCGTTGTTTCTTTTTGCCGTACGACCCGTTTTTCGGCGATCGGTCAGCTCGGAGAAATGTCATTTCACAAACTGCCATCTGGTAGAACTGCAGAATTTGCTACAGAACTGCAGAATTCTGCAGCTTCCTACAGATTTTTTTTGAAACTGCAGAATTCTGCAGTTTTTTGCAGAATTCTGCAGTTTTTTGTAGAACTGCAGAATTCTTCAGTTTTCTGCAGAATTCTGCAGAATTCTGCAGTTTTTTGCAGAACTGCATAAAACCTCCCAGGCTGCATATCTCCTACAGGATTACAGATTTTTCTACAGAAACTTTTCAGAAACGCTGCAATGACAGAGGACTATAAAACCCCGATCCCCCAAACCAAAACCCCCCAAACCAACCCCCCAAATCAATGTTTCCTTAGTAGCGGCAAGCCCAATGTCAAAGAGGTCTGAACTGTACAGATGCAATACACTGGAGGAAGTAAGAGAGGTTCAGAAATCATGCAGTTAGCTGCAGAACTGCAGAATTCTGCAGCTTCCTGCAGAGTTGTTTTTGAAACTGCAGAATTCTGCAGATTTTTTTGGAACTGCAGAATTCTGCAGTTTTTTGAAGAATTCTGCAGTTTTTTGTAGAACTGCAGAATTCTTCAGTTTTCTGCAGAATTCTTCAGTTTTCTGCAGAATTCTGCAGTTTTTTGCAGAACTGCATAAAACCTTCCAGGCTGCATATCTCCTACAGGATTACAGATTTTGCTACAGAAACTTTTCAGAAACGCTGCAATGACAGAGGACTACCAAACCCCAACCCCCCAAACCAAAACCCCCCAAACCAACCCCCCAAATCAATGTTTCCTTGGTAGCGGCAAGCCCAATGTCAAAGAGGTCTGAACTGTACAGATGCAATACATTGGAGGAAGTAACAGAGGTTCAGAAATCATGCAGATAGCTGCAGAACTGCAGAATTCTGCAGCTTCCTGCAGAGTTGTTTTTGAAACTGCAGAATTCTGCAGATTTTTTTGGAACTGCAGAATTCTGCAGTTTCCTGCAGAATTCTGCAGTTTTTTGAAGAATTCTGCAGTTTTTTGCAGAATTCTGCAGTTTTTTGTAGAACTGCAGAATTCTGCAGTTTTTTGCAGAGCTGCATAAAACCTCCCAGGCTGCATATCTCCTACAGAATTACTGATTTTGCTGCAGAAACTTTTCAGAAACGCTGCGGTGACAGAGGACTACCAAAAACCCCGATCCCTCATACAACAATCCCCCAAACCACGTTTCCTTGGTAGCGGCAAGCCCCAAGTCAGAGAGGTCTGAACTTTGAAGATGCATTGCAATAAACTACAGGAAGTAACAGAGGTTCAGAAATCATGCAGGGGGCTGCAGAACTGCAGAATTCTGCAGCTTCCTGCAGAGTTTTTTTTTTTTAAACTGCAGAATTCTGCAGATTTTTTTGTAACTGCAGAATTCTGCAGTTTTTTTGTAGAACTGCAGAATTCTGCAGTTTTTTGCAGAACTGCAGAATTCTGTAGTTGTTTTGCAGAACTGCAGGAAGAAATTATATACTCCTCGAATTTTGTTAGTCTGCAGCCACGCTTGCTTGTCTGCCTGTTGTCAGTCAGCAAGATATACATATATGTGAGTCGGATAAGCAGTTTGCAACTACCTCACAGTCCTCTTAGTGTCCTTAAGAATCGTAAGATCATTTGAAAATTTAGCTGATGGTATTGACTGCCTCAGAAAAAGTTCAGTGTCGAAAGTATGGATGTGTGCTTCTACACAAGATTTCCAGGACAAAGAGTGAATAGAGAGGGCATGTCTCAGTTATCGACAAAGTTAAAAGTACATAGATCTATCTGACTATTTTAATGAATATTTTTCTGCCAAGGACAACACACACGGAAGACTAATGGAGGGTATGCACATAATCATGTTCAGGTTCATTTCAAGTAATCAATAGTGATCAACCCATTGAAACTAAGAAAGGAGGATTCCTCTTCAACAAATGCAAAAAACGAATATTTGTTCATGCACATTCTTAGTAATAAAGTGAGAAAATGCGAAAAGGCAGAACATGACAGATGGCTACAAACCAGCTCCAGGAAAGATAGATTCATTGTGCCAGGTGAAGTGCCGGACAGCCGTTTCTTTGTTATGACTCCTTTTCTCGGATATGTCTAATTGGAAAAAGAAAAGCAGTGCAAAATTGGAAATTGATCAGAATTCAGAGAGGCATCTAACAGATCCATGAAACCAGCTAGAAAGACAGAACATAAATCCTAGCTATCGTCTTGCATTATCCATAGAAATGATAATCATAATCTTAATAGACAACAGTGTCATAAGTTCTTGAAGAAAACGAGGAGCTGACTGCAATCTCTGCCTCCAAGAAGAGCTTCTGTAATATCAGAGCCACTAATTTTTGTGTAAACTTAGCAGCAAATTCAGGTTAGGCAAGTGAAGAGGAAAATATTATTTGTAAGGAACGGAAATGGAAGAAGGCATGACGAGCAGGGAATTGTTCCTTTGACAACTAATATTGCATCCCTTCTCATGCCCTCCTTAGAAATAAGCGGTCTGCAATCGCTATAATCATATGTATCACCAGCAGAAAAATAAGTCTTAATAATGTGGGGATAAGGATATTTATCTGTAGAAATTCATCAATACTCAAGATTGCGGTTAATTTGGAATCTTGCACTAAAGGCTTGCCACCGTCACTTGATTAGTGCTCCTGTATCTATGAATCTCTACAATCTCTATATACAATAGATGTAAGTATGTCCACTCGGTGTGAACAAAATACATTTTCTTCAAAGTTATCTCTTCTGCATCTTTTACAATTTAATCTTTCTCAGGCTTCTAGCACAAAACAAAATTTGATGTGACCTCGTTAGAAGAAAATATGACTAATTAGGGTAATATTTCCTAATTATGCCCACTTTTTATACATTTCTGTATCGTTTAGTGTTCCTGATGCTGTTGGGTTTTAAGAACTTCAGTTATATGCCTAGTGGAGTTTCATCTAACATTAGGTTATTTAAAACCAGTGATGTGCTCCGTTTTATCTGAACTTACATGCTCACGGAGCTTAACGAAGATACCTCCAGAAAAGTGCCTTCCACTAATTATTTTTTGGTAAACTTTTGATATGTTATCCCTGGGTGGTCTAGGATTCATAAAATATACAGTTAAAAACTATTGCAATTGGTGGTGGGTTACCCCCCATATGACCACCAGTTGCCCTGACTAAAAATGAGCGTAAAATAAATAATTATTGGCAAGGACACTATGGTCATGCCACAGATTAATAGACCAGTGTGCCAACATAGCCAAAATGTAAAGATCGAAGTTTACACATTGTGTGTAGGGATGTGAAGTCACTATACCAAGTTGGCTTGTTTAAAATCATATATCAAAGCACTGAATCTGGAAACAAGATATTGCCATTAGACAACAAACAGTTTTCTCCTTTGGCACAAACAGCAAAACAACAAGTTGCCAAAACAACACTAACATTAATTCAGAGGCGATTGCAGCTGCCTTATGTCTCTCCTGAATCCTGAACAGACAGACAAGACATTTGTTAATAACAAAGAGTCAAGATATACATTTTAAAATATGTAATGGTTTTTTACAGAAAAAAAAGAACATAGCAGTGACATGATTTGTCTCTTCATTATGGGGAGACCTCTCTAAGACAAAACAGCTGCTATCGACAGTCAAAACAGCAGCCCAATTCTATCCAATGCAAAAAGGCTACGGTAAAACGGGGTTAAGTTGGCAATCCGGGGGAAATTTGGCCGGCTATTTTAACCCACTTAATGGCAGAAATTGAAACTATCCTCAGTTACACGGGTGGCAAATTTGCCAAAGAAACCTGTGTCAGTGAGCAAAGTAGGCATTTCTTCCATTTAGTGGGTTAAAATAGCAAGCCAACTTTCCCCCAGATTTCCAACTTTACCCTGTTTTACGGTATTTATTTCTGAAGTACTCAATGTGCTCTACGACAAAAAAAGGGGGGGAGGGACTATGGGGAATTAAACCCATAACAATCATAGAAACTTCGAATTCATGCTGCAAAGGTCTAATGGGTTCTTTGTTCAATTGCCAAAAACAAGTTGACAGCAAGAAGATGTTTTCTTAATTTTGTATAATATTCATCAAACTCAATTGTATTAGGTGATTCTGAAACATGTTTCCTGTTGGTGTCCAGCCACTGCTATGTAACAGATGGAAAAAAAAATATCTGGGCATGGGACTCACTCAGGCAATGGAAATCCACTTCTAGTCGTTTGTAAATGCCTCAGCTTGCTCAGAGACACATCAAAGAATTGATTTTATTCCTTGTAGGGATTTGGAGGAAGAATTAATGAGCCATAGAATGACTACAGATGTAGACAGGTTTGTTGGGAATTGGCTTAACTGAGTTGCTTGTGCTTTGCTTCTGAATGGCTTCACATATGATTCTATGAATTATTGAAGAAAACAATCACTATAATTTCATAATTGCATTTATTTCCTCACTCCATCTATCTATCTATCTATCTATCTATCTATATCTATCTATCTATCTATCTATCTATCTATCTATCTATCTATCTATCTATCTATCTATCTATCTATCTATCTAGACCTATCTTTTTATCCTTCCATCTTTCTATCTTTCTATCTATCTATATATCTATCTATCTGTGTGTCATAACACTCACTTTCTCCAGTGACACTTTCATACCCTCTCATGGGCTGCAATATTGCAGCAGTAAACCATCTGCTTGACAACCTGGAACATTTACATAATCAAACATTCCATGCAACAGAACACGTAATTAACACAACTTGCTTGTGTGTTTTGTGTGTGTGCTGTTGTCATAACTGTTCATCATGCCCCATACTATGTACGTAAATGTGATTAATTACATGCAATTTGTGTATGTAATACCTAATGATGTGATGTGAGATAGCATATACAATACTATACATAAACCCAAGAACTTTCCTCTATGCATTCAAAAGCAATCTGCCGACAATTATTTATGAAAGAAAAAATTCCATTGAAAAATAAATTTTGCAATTGAGTCTTAATCACTAATTATAGAAGTTTTAAGAACCATCCATGAGCTCACATGAACTGATTTATTGTCAGGGTACCCCGTTGAACAAAAGCATTCATTTCAATTTCAATTTATTGACCATCTCAACAGTTCAAAACAATATACAAATGTTTCACAACAGATTGGTTGGCTGACGCATCATGGTGTATATGTCTGCCATTATTGATTGTAGATTGAAGGTGGCCGCATAAAGCAAGTTTAGTCCTGGCCACATAAAGCAAATTACCGCATAAAGCAAGTTTAGTCCTTTCATTAGGGGGTAATTCCGTGTCATTTCATCAAATTTCAGAAAATTTTCCCACTCGACCGACTCAGAATGCCTCCAAAATTTACCAGGATGAAGGTTTCTTGCCTAAAAGCACAAGTCTCAAATAATGCTGTGATATCTTTAATAGTTTCTCTGAAAAAAATTCATGAAAAATTGGAGTTTTTTCCTGAAATTTTTTAAGTCCACAAATTTGACAGCGTGTAACTCAATCAGTGTAAAACCTAGAGACTTGTAATTAGGCAACATATTTTAAATGTAGCCTAGGTGTTATAATGCATTGTTTCGGCCAACTCAATTAATTTGCCTCTATTTCACAGGTTGTCGAAAAAATCTGAAAATTGCAGTTTATTAACATATTTGTCCCCAAATTTCTCTGTCGATATAACAATTGGAGATTTAATATAATGGTTGAAGAATCTTTGCTATGACTTCTAAACATTTGTGCAGTGTCAAGCTGACCACACAAATATTCTTTGAGACGTATGGTCTGAAAACTGAAAAATGTGTAAAATTGGTCAACTTCTGACCAAATTTTACAAGGTATAGTAGCCTATATTTAAAAAATGAATACATCGACCTAAAGAACAACATCACATGTGTTCACAGAAAAAAATTCAACTTGGTATCTTTTGGCTTTATATCTACATAAATTTTTTAAAATTTGTTGTTTGTGTATTAAACAGGCATTATCCGAAGTTATAAAAAAAAATTACAAGTAAATCTGCTAAGTGAGTAATTTTTTAAATGCATTCTGCTATAATTAAAAGTTGTCTTTGTGCATTGTTGTGGTTTGAATTCATCAACATTGTTCATATTTCAGCTTTATTGGTTTATTGTTGTCTGAGTCCATAATGCACTTTCATCCAAATTCTGCCATTGAGGTTCTGGTAGGGCCCAGTATTATCATGGCATATTTGGTACGCAGCACAAACCATTTTATTTTGCCTTTGCCAGACTATGTGGATACAGCTATTGTACAAGAACATCATCCTCAGCTTTGATGCATTCTCGTAACTAAGAAAACCCATAATAATTACAAATAATTGGTGATGTTTAATTAATATATAAACTGACCTACTCTACACAAAGCAAAACTATGGTGATTAATGCCGAAGATGATGTTCATTTAATAATGCCAAAAACAAATCAAGATTTTTTTGTAATGCATCTGTGTCTTTGACAATATACCAAAGTTTGTTTCAGGTAGCTGCAAAACTTGTTTTCAGTGTAAAAATATCATATCAAAATGTCATTAATAACTTGCAATGCAATAGTGTGTATAAAAAAGAGCACAAGAAAATGTTTGCATGGCGAAAATGTATCAATATGACAAATTTGTAAACTTGAAACAATACATTTTTGAAATTTTGTGTAACAAAGGCGCCAATAGATACCAACTAGAACTTTTTTCTGTGAACACATGTGATGTTGTTCTTTAGGTTGGTGTATTCATTTTTTAAATATAGGCTACTATACCTTGTAAAATTTGGTCAGAAGTTGACCAATTTTACACATTTTCAGTTTTTCAGACCACATTTCTCCAAGAATATTTGTGTGGTTAGCTTGATACTGCACACATGTTTAGAAGTCATAGCAAAGATTCTTCGACCATGATATTAAATCTCCACTTGTTATATCGACAGAGAAATTTGGGGACAAAAATGTGAATAAACTGCAATTTTCAGATTTTTTCGACAACCTGTGAAATAGAGGCAAATTAATTGAGGTGGCTGAAACAATGCATTATCACACCTGGGCTACATTAAAAACATGTTGCCTAATAACAAGTCTCTAGGTTTAACACTGATTGAGTTACATGCCTTCAAATTTCTGGACTTAGAAAATTTCAGGAAAAATCTCAAATTTTTCATGATTTATTTTTATAGAAATTATTAATGATATCACTGTATTACTTGTGATTTGTGATTTTAGGCAAGAAACCTTCATCCTGGTAAATTTTGGAGGCATTCTGAGTCGGTCGAGTGGGAGCCATTTGTTGAATTGACACGGACTTACCCTAGGACAAGTTCCCACTTAAAAAAAAGATGAATAATATTTTATCACCTTTCTGGATCAATTTAGTTTGCAAAAACATTAAAATATTAGATTCAAGTCATCTCCATCAGATAAAGTTTGACAGATCCATTAGCAAACAATATCAAGAGGTGTTAAAGAATACTTTAGATATTCTTGTTGTGTTTGATGACGTGGCAACCACTCTGTCTTCAAGTGGACCAGTGTTTCATTGCCACTGCTTTCTCTAGCCTTGGCAGAATATATGCTGTCATGCGTTGCCACCTAGTGGCAAGTGTGAAATTCCACGAGCTCCAGTGAGCGGTCGACATACAGTGAGAGTGGGGAACTCACAAAATTTCACCTGGAAGAAACCAGGGCTGTTTCTGAGTGTGCTGATGGCCATGTCTACCTCCTTAGATAATGTGATTGCTGAGTGTTACATTGGTTTACCTCAATGTTGAATAGAAACTTTGTGAATGTGCCATGAAATTGGAACTATTTCTTTCGACCTGCAATGCTGAAGCATGCAAAACTAACTTGGTGTCAGGTGACAGCAGCATGCAGTTCTCATTTTCACCAGACTGGCAACCACTGGTTTATTTTCTAGGCCATATTGAGAGTGCACAAAAGCGGCGATTCAGCACTCTGATGAAACTTTTGGTTACTTTCAATATATATATATGTTTTCTGAATCATTATCGTAAATACTTCACAAATGGGACTTCTTTTGTGATATCCCCTGCAACAAGGAAGGTTTGATGTACTTATCAGACAGAGACAGTTATTGTAGTAGGTTTTCATTAGAAATTGGATCCAGTTATAGGCTTATTCAGTATTCACTGTGGATATTTGATATATGAGTGACATGACACCTACATTATGTAGGCCTATATTGTTACAAATTCAGGTAAGTGGGCAACTCCAATGAACTTACTGACAGTTTACTGCCTTCTATAAATAATCTAAAATCCACCATGTTTACGAAATGTCCAATTTGTGGCCCGTCCAAAGGCATGTATCAGGGTCTGTCCTTGATCAAATAACAGATCCCACACACGGGTTAAATTTGTCAATTGTCGTGAGCTACTTCATCTTTGCTTTGAGGGCTGCACTCAGATGGTGGTCATCTCCTCATCTATTAACAGGAAACTGTGGAATCAGGAATAAGAAGAAGTCTTTCTATAATTCGAATATCTAAAACCAGCTCCTCCCAGGACAAGACTACTTCTTAATCCATGATTAGAGACTGATTAATATTGCATCAACTGAAAATCATTCATATTTTAATCTTTGCTTTAAGTATTAATTGGAATTTCAGGACCATGACTATCTCTTAACATGAATTATGGTCTTTAGAGATTAGGAGTCATTTATCGATATGACTTCAAGGACGCACTGCAATGGCTTTTAGGAAGAGAGATGCTTCATATTTGCTAGTTTCAGGAAAGTTTCAGGAAAGAGTAAATAGCTAGAAACAGATAAATGACACATTTATAAATTGCGTCACTGAACTGCGCAGTTACTGAATCTCCCCAAACAGTTTATTCGGAATTTGTGACTCTGAAGAGTCTGTAACTATTTTCGAACTGTGAACTGTTGATGTATATGCAATTTCCAAGGTTTCCAAAAATGCTCAAACACAATAATTAAGAGTAGCAGTTGAAGTATGACACTCAAATGTAAAATATTTTCCAGTTAGAACGAACGAAACATCTGCCAAAGCGTGTATTTAATATCTTGTAAATACACTGACAATGATCGGCCCATACCATATTCATTGTCACACGCTGAGGCAGTTGAGTCGTATAAGAAAGGAGTATCTGGTGAAATTGGAGATATGCCTTCATTGCAGAATCTATTCCCTTCCTCTCCATTTACTTTTGCATGACATTGCCTTTGTTGTCACTGTCCTTCTGTGGTAGCAAACACAATCTCTGTGTGAGTACACATCATATAGGCCAGCCTCCTTTGCTCTGGGAGGCACCAGAGATATAAAGAAAATAAACAAAGCAGAAAGATTGATATTGAAAACAAAAGCACATACGCATAAAACATCAAAAGTGCTTTGGATTTCAAAATGGCAAACGGAATTTCACCAAAATGACCTCATGCCGAAATAAACATACTAAGTTAAAAGTAATAAAAATGACTTTCCTACTTATTTTCGTGTATATTTGATTTTCTCCCCAGCTAGCATTCTGCTCAGATCCAACAATTTTAAAAATGCAGTTGTTTGATAAATGGGTATATATATACATAACCCTAAATGGTAAACAATTATTTTGAAAGAGAATATCGATTTGGTACCAGCAAAAGACAAACAAACTACATGTAAGCTACATTTGCAGTAGGGGTCTCATTTATACACTGATAAGTTGTAAACCCGGAAACAAATCCAAAAAGATCAATTTCCATTATATTCAAGGTCAGCCCAAAGAACTCTGAAGTTTTGGAAAATCAGCTTCAGTTACTGAGCAGTTCGTATAAACCTAATCAAGACAGTCTTGTTCAAGGAGTACAGATTGGCAGTGCCATTGATTTCTTGGACGTTGTTTTCAACCACTGTATGGTGTTTTATTTCATATCCATGTATTCAAGAGTAAACAACTTTTGTCTGTCTGTCTATCTGTCTATCTGCATCAATGTGTGTCTTTACAAACCTAACAATGTCATCTTCAAAATGATGTCAATGATATAACATCTTGAAATGATTTTGATTGAGAGCTTCAAGAACTTCAGCAAATCTTTTACCTTTATAGAAAAATGGCTTGATAGTGAAATTAATTTGAACATGATAATCACAAGCTTAAAGTTCTCCTTGATTCCATTTTCAACTGGCTCTCCTCCAACCATTCCCCTTGAACTTTACCAACAGATAATTATCTGCAAATGGATCCCAAATCTGAAGGACTTCTCAAAACTCTTTGTGATTTGGGGCTGATGGAGCAAAAGGCTTTTTCCTTCTCAGTTCAATGGAGTTGATTGAAATGCATGAGATTGAAATGTTTGGATTTAATTTGGACTGCTGCAAGTGAGTTCTTGGCCTTGCCTGAAGTCATTCTGTGTTTACTCTAATGCAGAGTATAAAATAAGCATGCAACGATCCCATAATGTGTGGTGATCAATCAGAATTTGTGATCAAATCCAAGCGTTCTGTGCTAAATCACATTCTATTTCAACCAATTTAATACTTTTGCCTACCTTTGGAATCTTTTTGCTTGATATCATAATGCCAGCATTTAGCTTCGCCGATTGGTTTCCATGGTTTTGCACAAGACAATATGCGCATTGATCAAATTTTCTTATTTTATGCCCTGCTCTCAGGGGCACATCTAGAAATGGCCTGAGGGGGGGCCATTACGTGGGGCAAATATGCGGCGCTCCGCGGTGTTTCCTATCTCTTCCATGTAAATTTTGTGGTCTGCTGAAATAATCCAACACTGACCATGCAGCCCATGCTGACACATATTTCGTTTCATGGAAGTCCAGTAAGATCTGGTTCACATGATATATAGATAGTGGATGGTGAGGAGACCAATATTGAGTTTTATTGGCCGAAGCAGTTATATTGGTTGAGGCCATAGGCCGAGAACAATAATACCTGCTAAGCCCAATAAAACTCAATATTGGTCGACTCATCATTCACTATTTGTTATATTCTGCATCACAATTTTCAGACTTACACATATTTGTGAAATACTGGTTTTTCCAAAGATACCTAATTTTTTTATATGAGATATGTATATTTTTCCATTATTTGCAATCAGCATATTTATAAAATTATGGATTGAAATTTCAAGAAGTCAGATTTCCTCCTACCCAGGCCTTTCCTTAAGTAATGGGCAATTAAGTGCATGGTTGCCGCTAAGAGCATAGGGGCACACCAATATCACTCTTCACAAGCCAATAACACTTTTAAGACACCAATATCATTATTTATTGGCATGTAATGTGACTGATCTCCTGCTACATGATTGGCCTTAAAATTTTGATGCAGAATATTGTCTAGTATTTGGAATTAAACCACATATCGGAAATCGCAGATGTAAAGTGCAGACATAGACTTTATTAAATTTTCATTTTCATAAGTACACACATGCAAACTGTAATATGGGTGTAAGTATCAATTGGCAATATTCAGGTACAGTATCAATTTCATGTGTGGTCAGTGCTTATTAATCATGTGTAGAGATAGCCAGAACTAACTGCTTGGCCCAGAGGCAGGCCAGTTCCTGGGAGTCATTGTAAAGACACAGACTTTCAGTCATTCTGTAAATCAGTGACTTGTGTTGCCAGGAGAAAATTTAGTCAACAAATTTCGAATCTATAGAAATCTCAATTTCTGGCAACAACATGTGTTAGTGTGCCCCATAGTTATACTACCTTTGAACCTTTTCTGAACTGCTCCAGTGAGTTAATGTAAAAATTTAGGCAAAATTACCATAAATCTGAATTACTCAATTTTCTGTGAACTTTAAAGGCACAAAATAAGAATTTCCTTTAAATATTCATGAAAAATAACATTTTTTGTCTCAGGCTGGAAATATTTGTGCTTTCATGCAATTTCAGTCAATTATAGGCCTATAAATAGCCTATAAAGAGACATATTTGGCACCCCATCCCTGGAGCAACAGCTATAACAAAACTAATTTTTAATATTGTTTTCTGAGGCCTCCAAAAACAATTATCTGGAGGGACAATTTTGAGATAGCCCTTTTTTTGGCTAAAAACAGGAAAAACGTTTTTTTCCCGCCAAAAACGAGGCTGGAATTTGGGCGGGAAAACCAGTTTTTGGCTATTTTTAGACCAATAAGGGGCTATCTCAAAATTGTCCCTCCACAAAATTGATTTTTTTAGGCCTTAGAAAACATCATTAAAAATTTGTTTTGTTATAGCTGTTGCCATAGGGTGGCGCCAGGGGTGTATGCCAAATATGGCTATTTATAGGCTATTTATAGGACTATAATGCCCTGAAATGGCGTGAAGGTACAAATATCTCCAGCGCGAGACAAAAAATATTAATTTTCATGAATATTTTAAAGAAATAATCATTCTGTGGCTTGAAACATCACAGGGAATTAAATAATTTAGGATTTTGCCAATTTTTTCCTTAATTTTTACATTAAGTCACTGGAGTGCGAAATAACATAACATAAATAAGTCTCCTTTGTTCAGTCTGAGATAGTGTTACAGCTCTTGAATACTTTAATGGGATTGCAAAGCAAGATGGGTGATCTTCAATTCAAGCTGCTATTTTTAGATTTCCAGGGCGATTCTAGTCCTAGTCTCTGGCGCGATATGTCATCCAAAGGTCCAGGGTAAAGAAGCGAAGGCCGGTTTCATTGTGATGATTAAAAAATTTGGCTTAGCCTGATGACCCAGTTTGCTTTTAAAACTCAAAAACATCCTGGCTTGCTTCTAAATACCATTTCCTAAGAAATAAATGACTCTGTAGTTGTCTGCTATCATGGCTTTTCTCGTTTCCGATTACTTTTACTGGAATTTTACCTCCACTCTCGGTTCTATGGTGGTTTTTGCTGCTGCAAGCCTTTTGTGCCGCTCCCTGGTAAATTGAAAAAGAAAACAATAGGTTGAAATAACTACAAAGATAAAAAGAAGATAAATATAGAAAACAAAAAAGGATAGAGTAGCTAATAGTCACTGTCCCTATCTGTTGTATATAGATATCTTCTTTTTTTCTTTGTAGTTATTTCACCATCATTACACATGTATCTTGTTGATATTTCGTTGTAAATAAAATAATATAAAATAAAATGTCAACACAATGTGATGAAGATGCAAGAATGCAAATAAAGTACCAAGTTGGCTTGCAAATTTAAAATTGTTAATCAATCTACGATGACTTCGACTACTCTAAAAATTAGTCCAATGGCAAGCAACATACTGTTTTCAAACTTTTGGCCTGCAGAGCATATCCTACTAATATGAGTTATTTACATGCACATCCCCTATCCCATCTGTTCTGCATATAGACGCATTCAGCAAGCAAATGTTATGGTCATAGCATATAGGGACAAATGCCAAATGGAGACAAGCCAACAGTTCATATCATAGAGGTGTAGATTTATGTCCTTCACTTAGGACATGTAATGGTACAATTTCTTGTTATTTGCGGATTTTTGTGTTATTTTTATTAAATTTCTTTATACAGACATACATTATAAATTTCGTTAAATTACACGTTATTTTTGTATAAAGTAGGAATCCATTCTAACATCAAACTTTATACATTGATCAGGCTATGAAACAAAGGTCTGACTGCGTAAAAATGGTCTGCCAATACATGTAGGCGACCAAAAAACCCATCTTGCATTGATTGCCAGTTACTCCTGTATTCTAGCGTGGTGCCAAAAGGATCATCAGTCAACCTAATGATATCCTTAATGATAGGCCATGAATGCTGTTATTGGACCAGACTAGCCAGCAAAAGCTTGGATGAGACCCTTTGTTATTTGGACATCTTAGTATTAGCCTGCCATCTTACTTTCATATCTGACATAAAAGGCTCCAGTTTCCTGAGATTTTGACAATTCAACTGTTCTTTAAAATTTTTTATGGCTTGAAAACCAAGGAATTCCTGTAAATAATCATCTTAGTCCGGCTGTAATAAGCATATCCTAATTCAGAACAGCAGCTGATCATCATGTTAGAGAAAGATAGCTAATCTTGAGAACGATAAAAAGTTATCGGTGACATTGACGTCAATTCTTATCTCACGAACAAATGAGAAGTATTCTTTAGGAAAAACCAATGCCTATTGCGATTAATAGAATAATCAATTTATGTATCTGGCTTGTCCTCAACATATTACACACTTACGCCGTGTGAGGGATTGTTTACCTGCACAGCACAGACACTGCATGATACAAGGGAATTCAGGGTTATCTATGTGTGTCACTCCTAAGTAAGCTTTTCCACTGTCCAGTGGCTTCTACAAGTTGCCACAAGTAGCCAAGAGCTATTTATAACAAAATTGTTCTAAAAATGGAATCATTGAAGAGAGGCTGTTTTGAGGCAGGATGTTCATTTTGTCATTTGTGTTGTTACTTTTCTATCTTGAGCAATGGAAAAACTGACAAAGAAACGACAATTCTTTCTTGTAGTTACCCAAAAGCAGCAATCTATCATAGATCTTTCATTGTCAAGATTGAATGAGTTCATCAATACATAATATGACAGATAGGTCCAGCTCAGGATACTGAAAATGACAGAAAAATTATAAAATCAAATACAATTTGGTGGTCATGTCACAGAGATTAATAGACAAGTGTATCACCATAGCCAACATGTAAGGGTCAAAGTTTTAACATTAAGAATGTAAGTGTAGGGACGTGAAGTCTCTGTGTCAAATTGGCTTGTTTTAAAATCAAATATCAAAAGCAATGAATCTGGAAACAAGATATTGCCATTAGACAACAAGCTGTTTTCTCCTTTGGCCCAAACAGCAAAACAAGAAGTTGCAAAAACAACGCTAACATTAATTCATGAGGGAATTGCAGCTGCTTAGCCCTATCTCCCTCCTCAATCCTGAAGCAAAACAGCAGTCCAGTTCTATACAGTGCAAAAGGCTATTTATTTCTGAAGGGGGGAGGGAATTAAAACAATAATAATCAATCATCGAAACTCCAAATTCATGCTGCAAAGGTCTAATAGGTTTTTTGTCCAGTATCCACAGACGAGTTGACAACAAGAAGATAGTTTCTTCTGTTTGTATAATATTAACCAAACACAATTGTATCAGGTGATTCTGAAACATATTTCCTGTTGGCATCAAGCCACAGCTATGATAACATATGGAAAAAAGATCTAGGCATGGGACTCACTGAGGCAATGGAAATCCGCTTCTAGTCGTCTCAGTTTGCTCAGAGACACATCAAAGAATTGATTTTATTCCTTGTGGGGATTTGGAGGAAGAATTAATGAGCCATAGAATGACTACAGATGCAGACAGGTTTTTTTGGTAATTAGCTTTACTAAGTTTGCTTGTGCTTCGCTTCTGAATGGCTTCACATGTGATTCTGTGAATTAGTGAAGAAAACAATCACTATAATTTTATGATTGCAGTTATTTCCTCACCTTATCTATCTATCTATTTATATATCTATCTATTTATCTATCTATCTATCTATCTATGTATGTATCTATCTATCTATCTCTCTTTATGTCGACCGCTTACTGGAGCTCGCGGAATTTCACACTTGCCAGTAGGTGGCAACACATGACAGCATATATTCTATCTATTTATCTATCTAATTATTTATCTATATATATATATATATATATGTCTTTATATATTTATCTATTCTGGAATGTCTACAGTGCATCACTTTCTCTCTGTGTCCCCATCAAATCTCAGCACAATATACAACATATTTCACGAGTCTCATGCAGTGTAACATTCGCTTTCTCCAGTGACACTCTCATGGGTAACAATGTTGCAGCAGTAAACCATCTGCTTAATAACCTGGGACCTTTACATAATCAAACATTCCATGCAACCGAACACATAATTAACACAACTTGCTTGTGTGTTTTGTGTGTGGGTGCTGTTGTCATATCAGTTCATCAAGCCCAATATCATGTAAATGTAATTAATCACATGCAATTTTTGTGTGTAATACCTCATGATGTGATGTGAGATGGCATATACAAAAGCCCAAGAACTTTCCTCAATGCATTCAAAAGCAATCTGCTTTAATAAGGTGTTGTTAAAATGTACTATCAACAATTATTTATGAAAGAAAAAACGGCTGACGCATATATCTGCCATTATTGAAGGTAGATTGAAGGTGGCCACATAAAGCAAGTTTAGTCCTTTCATCAGGACAAGTTTCCACTTAAAAAAAAGATGAATAATATTTTATCACCTTTGTGGATCAATATATTTTGCAAAAACATTAAATTATAACGTATTCGATTCAAGTCATCTCCATCACATCAAGTTTGACAGATCCATTAGCAAACAATATCAAGAGGTCTTAAAGATCACTTCAGATATTCTTGTTGTGTTTGATGACATGGCAACCACTCCGTCTACAAGTGGATCGGTGTTTCATTGCCACTGCCTTTTCCGGCCCTGGCAGAATATATGCTGTCATGTGTTGCCACCTAGTGGCAAGTGTGAAATTCCGCGAGCTCCAGTAAGCGGTCGACATAAAGTGAGTGTGGGGAACTCACAAAATTTCATCTGGAAGAAACCAGGGCTGTTTCTGAGTATGCTGATGGCCTTGTCTACCTCCTTAGAGAATGTGATTGTTGAGTCTTAGTCGGTTTACCTCAATGTTGAATAGAAACTTTGTGAATGTACCATGAAATTGGAAATATTTCTTTGGACCTGCAATGCTGAAGCATGCAAGACTGACTTGGTGTCAGATGGCAGCAGCATGCAGTTCTCATTTTCATCAGAATGGCAACCACTGGTTTTTTTCTAGGCCATATTGAGAGTTCACATCAGCAGCGATTCAGCACTCTGATGAAACTTTTGGTTACTTTTGATATATATATGTTTTCTGAATCATTATCGTAAATACTTCACAAATGGGACTTCTTTTGTGATATCCCCTGCAACAAGGAAGGTTTGATGTACTTATCAGACAGAGACAGTTATTGTGGTAGGTTTTCATTAGAAATTGGTTCCAGTTAGTATTCACTGTGGATATTTTATCCATATGAGTGACATGACACCTACATTATGTAGGCCTATATTTTTACAAATTCAAGTTAGTTGGCTACTCCAAAAAACTTACTGACAGTTTACTGCCTTCTATAAATAATCTAAAATTCACCATGTTTATGAAATGTTCAATTTGTGGCCCGTGTAATGGCATGTTTCAGGGTGTGTCCTTGATCAAATAACAGATCCCACGCATAGGTTAAATTTGTCAATTTTGCTGAGCTCCTTTATCTTTACTTTGAGGGCTGCACTCAGATGGTGGTCATGCCCTCCTGTAATATCTTCTCATCTATTAACGGGAAACTGTGAATCAGGAATAAGAAGAAGTCTTTCTATATTTGGAATATCTAAAACCAGCTCCTGTCAGGACAAGACTACTTCTTATACCATAATTAGAGACTGATTAATATTGCATCAATTGAAAATCATTCATATTTCAATCTTTGCTTTAAGTATTAATTGGAATTTCAAGACCATGACTATCTCGTAACATGAATTATGGTCTTTAGAGATTAGGAGTCATTTATCGATATGACTTCAAGGACACACTGTAATGGCTTTTAGGAAGAGAGATGCTTCATATTCGATAGTTCCAGGAAAGTTTCAGGAAAAAGTAAATGGCCAGAAACAGATAAATGATACATTTATAAATGGCGTCACTGAACTGTGCTGCAACTAGATCTTCCCAAGCAAACTGAAGCAGTTTATTAGTAATTCGTGACTCTGGAAAATCTGCAACTACTTTTAACTGTGAACTGTTGATGAATATTGTAATTTCCAAAGTTTCCAAAAATGCTTTAACACAATAATTAAGAGTAGCAGTTGACTTATGACACTAAAATTTTAACTATTTTCCAATTAGTACGGCTGTTACGAAGAGAAACATCTGCAAAAGTGTGTATTTAATATCTTGTATATACACTTACAAGAACTGGCCCATACCATATTCAGTTGTCACATGCTGAGCCGTAAGAATGGAGTATCTGGTGATATACATTCATTGCAGAATCTATTCCCTTTACTTTTGCATGACATTGCCTTTGTTGTCACTGTCCTTCTGTGGTAGCAAGCACAATCTCTGCATAAGTACACATCAGATATGCCAGCCTCCTTTGCTCTGGGAGGCACCGGAAATAATGAAAATAAACGAAGCGAGAAGATTGATATTACAAACAAAAAGCACATACGCATAAAAACCTGAAAAGTTCTTTGGATTTCAAATTGGCAAAAGGAATTTCAGCAAAATGACCTCTTGCAGAAATAAACATGTTAAGTTAAAAGCAATAAAAATGACATTCTTATTTATTTCCATATTTATATGTTTGAATTTCTCCCTAGCTAGCTTTCTGCTGACTTCCAACAATGCAGTTGAAAAAAGGGTATTCATGTCCACATACACCATCCTGAATAGTAACACATTTTTTAGAAGAGAATATTGATTTGGTTCCAGCAAAAGGCCAATAAACTACATGTAAGCAAGCACCTCATTTATATACTGATTAGTCGTATACGAAGAAACAAATCCAAACAGATTAATTTCTATTATATTCAAGGTCAGCCCAAAGAACTCTGAAGTTTTGGAAAATCTGCTTCAGTTACTGAGCAGTTCGTATAAACCTAATCAAGACAGTCTTGGTCAAGGAGTACAGATTGGCAGTGCCATTGATTTCTTGGACGTTGTTTTCAACCACTGCATGGTATTTCATTTTATATCATTGTATTCGAGAGCAAACAGCTTGTGTCTGTCTGTCTTTCTATCTGCATCAATGTGTGTCTTTCAAACCTAACAATGTCATCTTCAAAATGATGTCAATGATATTACATCTTGAACTGATTTTGATTGAAAGCTTCAAGAACTTCTGCAAATCTTTTACCTTTTTAGAAAAATGGCTTGATAGTGAAATTAATTTGAACATGATAATCACAGGCTTAAAGTGCTCCTTGATTCCGTTTTCAACTGGCTTTCCTCCAACCCTTCCGCTTGAACTTCATTGTCTCTTAAATTTAAAGTAGAATCACCAGCTTCATGGCTCCAGCATTAAACAGCGACTACTGAAAGATAATTATCTGCAAATGGATCCTTGATTTGAAGGACTTCTCAAAACTCTTTGTGATTTGTGGCTGATGGAGCAAAAGGCTTTTTCCTTCTCAATTCAATGGAGTTGATTGAAATGCATGAGATTGAAATGTTTGGATTTAATTTGGACTGCTGCAAGCGCGTTCTTGGCCTTTCCTGAAGTCATTCTGTGTTTACTCTAATGCAGAGTATAAAATAAGCATGCAACGATCCCAGAATGTGAGGTGATCAATCAGAATTTGTGATCAAATCCATGCGTTCTGTGCTAAATCACATTCTATTTCAACCAATTTAATACTTTTGCCTACCTTTGGAAATTTTTTGATATCATAAATGCCTTTTTCATTGTTATAATTACAAAACTTAGCTTGCCCTGATGGCCCAGTTTGCTTTAATTCTACTATATCCTAGCTTGCACCAAAATACCATTGCCTCAGAAATAAATGACTATGCAGTTGTCTGCTATCATGGCTTTTCTCGTTTCAAATTACTTTTACTGGAATTTTACCTCTTTTCTTCATTCTACGGTGGTTTTGTTGAAATAACTACAAAGAGAAAAAGCAGATATATATATATATATACATATATACAACAGAGAAGGATAGTGTAGTTAATAGTCATCATCCCTCTCTTTTGTATAAATATATCTTCTTTCTTTCTTTGTCGTTATTTTAGCGTCATCACACATGTGTCTTGTTGATATTTCTTTGTGAATAAAATGACACATGATAAAGTGTCAACACAATGTGATGAAGATTTACAAATATTATGTGAATAATGAATTACCCCGATATTATTTAGAAGAACCTGCCCCCAAGCGGGACCATTGAAGACACGCCCTCCCGGTAATATACCGGAAGCCCCTTATGTCACGTGACACCTCATCACGCGACAATAACAACGCCTTGTTATGTGACAAATACAATACTTTGTCATGTGACAACAACATCCACATTAGTAGTTTTTTTATTTCTTTTTTTGCTCCTACTAATATGAGTTATTTACATGCACATCTCCTATACCATCTGTTCTGCATATTGATGCATTCAGTAAGCAAATGTTATGTTCACAGAATTTTGGGACAAATGCCAAATGGGGAAAAGCCAACACAAGTTTCATATCATAGAGGTACAGATTTATTTGCTGCACTTAGAACATGGTACACTTGTAATTTGCAGATCGTTGTGTTATTTGATCAAATTTCAGTGCACAGATATACATTATTAATTTTGTAAAATAACATTTTATTTTTATATTAGGTAGGAATCTATTCCAACATCACACCTTATACATTGTTCTGACTATGAAACAATGGTCTGACCAAATAGCAATGGTCTTCCACTACATGTTGGAGACCAAAACCCAATCCTGCTGTGATTACCGCTTGCTGCTGTATTCTACCGGGGTGCCACAAGGATCATCAGTCAACCTAATGATATCCTTAATGATAGGCCATGAATGCTGTTATTGCACCAGGCCAGCCAGCAAAAGCGTATATGAAACCCTTTGTTATGTTGACAAATTAGTTTTAGTCTGCCATCTTTATTTCATATATGGCATAAAAGGCTCCACTTTCCTGAGAGTTTGCTGACTGACAAGTCAGTCTGCTGTAAAGCAGGCGAGCTAGCGAGGCTGCAGACTGATGAAATTCAAGTCGAATTGGACATGATCTATATTGATTATTATCCCAGTGCAAATGTTCCTGCACGTTTTAGGTGCTATTACATGTTGCGTATTTCCCTTCTGAAAAACTAAACTTTCCGGTATAGTGCTATGAATGTAGATGAATGCAGTTGCTGTTCCATTACTTGCCTTGGATAGATTTGCCTAAAACCATAATGGTGGGGGGGGGGGGTTAAGGAAATATCCAAGTAATAAATTTCTATAAATAGTTGCATCTAATGTGTTGTAATGGATTCCTTTGAGTACAAATAGATATGCCCAAGATAAAACTGAGTTCATTATTACCTTAACAGATCAATCAGCTGGCAAAAACATTTTACAAAATCGATTCAGGCAATCTCAATCATACAGATTGAAAAGTCCATAGGCCCATCAATCCGGCTAAGGTCAATCCTGATTGTGCATGCCGGATGATGGATACTCTGCTCCTATGGCTTAACAAGTTAGTTAATCTCTAGAACTGGGTAGCAAATAATAACAGAGAGTAAAGTTGCTCTTTACTTCAGCTCCAGATAAAAACTGTTTTATTTCTCGAATTCTGGCCTTTTATAGGCCTCACCAATCATGGCCAGCTGGACCATTTGCCAGCACATCATCTTACAAACAATACATGTTATTCATACATAATACAATGTGTCAATATACAATAATCAAAAACTGCCAGCAAGGCATGATGATATAATCAAAGGGGCAGATGTGGGTCCTTGAATCCATGTCCCTGCAGCTGTCATCACTTATGAACCGCCATGTGTGGGTTCCCCACAGTGATGCTGCATTAGTGTCATCTTCCACATCTGCCATGTCATCAACACCTCATCAGTGTTGCTGCAACATAATCAATAACATAGAAACATACATACTGAACATCATACTACAGGTAAGAGCTAATTCTAACTAAATACTATGCATATTACTGAGTGCTGACTCTCTACACAAGTCTCCCCCCTTTTTTAAGGTCAATCAATAATCTGAGTGAACTGTTACTATATTGTTGGACTGACAACATAATTATAATCACTGGATTCATTGTTGAGCTTATTAAGTGATATGAGAAGAGATCAGTCTGATTGAGTAATATGTTTGGGCCTGTGTACAATGGGCTTACTGTAAGCTGCTTGGTCTATATGTACATGATTCTATTAGAGCATTTTTATGTATTTTGTGACATGAACTAAACTAACTATCTACAAGTGTGTGGTAACTAAGCATGCTTAAGAGATCTATCTAGATAGAGATGATATGCAAGAGTATGCACTGGCCATGCCAGGCGACTTGAAAGCTTAGGAGGGATAGAAGAATACATTAGGATGATCAATTAATATACGACAGTCCACTGCTAAACAATTTTAGTGGAACATAAAAAAAAAAAAGTCAAGTGTCACACAATTTTGATGACGACGTTAAATAGAATGTCTAATTGTATCTCAATTATAAGAGTCTTTGAGTCGCGAGGTTTACATTGTCCTGTTGTGCGGGCAACTGGATCATGCGTGTATCCTCGTGTCTGTCTTGATAGATACGTAGACATTGAATTAAGCAAGTTCTATTGTTGATACTGGAGTTAGAGAAGCAAGGTTGCTTGATAGAGTGTAGGAAAAGGTACAGATAGAGTAGGGGAGAGCGAGGCACAGTGAGACACTTTTTTTATTTTCAAGTGTTCGAAAAAGTTTACAGTAACGAGTTAAATGAGATCATGTCCACATCATAGATAATGATGTTGGGTATATTGTCCAGTAGTTTCAGGTTCCTACCTTTTACAGGTTTGGAGAAATTTCGAGTTATGTCCATGCTCGTTAAGTGTCTCACTGTGCCCCGTGGGCGGGGCACAGTGAGACAGCAGGCGGGGCACAGTGAGACAGGGTATCTGCTGCCATAACCGCCGATTCTCAGGACTGGCGGAATTGTTCTATCAATTGTTGCTACAGAAACTAATGTACTGTTTTAAAAGCAGCTGGCTAGGTGATTTTTTAGGTCCTTTTTTTAGCATATTACGAAACTTCATCGCACAGGACACATGCACGACTTATTTAACCTGCCGCACCTGTTACATACTAATCAAAATTCTTTTCGGATGCTTCCCTTTGGATATGACTCACTAAAATCAGTAGTTTACAGCAGGCGTTTTGTTTTTTAATAGTTAATTGTAAGCTATGCATTACATTCAGGTCGTTTCGAGTGCATTTTATGATGTCTCATTGTGCCCCGCCTCAAACCGTCTCACTGTGCCCCAGGCAGCTCTCTTTACAAATTTTTTGAATCCTGCGGACCGGATGCCTGTATTGTGGTTCATCATCTCAGTAAACAAAGACAAATAATTAAGGTTTGAATCCCTGGAAATTGATTTGAGTTAAACCATTATTCTTTGGAATTATTACAAAAAGTCGTTTGGCAAAATTATTTACTTTTACTGGCTAAAAACCAAAATATTGAAATTCCACTCTCAATATGCTGTGTAGGCATTCAGGATATAGGACAGTCTCTCACTTTCTTACTTTTTGTACTATACAAAAGAGGGTTGATCTGTAAACAGTACCAGCTAGACGCTACGGGCTTTGTCTCACTGTGCCCCCCGTCTCACTGTGCCCCGCTCTCCCCTAAGGTTGAGAGGGAAATTATGGGATGGATGGGGCGGAGGCCTCTGCACTCGTTCTCGGTAGCATGGGCCATATGTTCCTCTGGGAGTTTGCCTGCGGGGCTTCGGTGTCTCTCTGAACTGGGTTACCGTTTGTGACCGCTAGGGGGATAGCCTCAGTGGCGTACTCCTCCTCTTGTTTTGAAGAGGGGGTAGGAGAGCGCTTGCACCTGCTTAATTTGTGGCGTGCTAGCCAGAGCAGGACTACAGTGATTACTAGAGCGAGACACGTCAGGTTCAAAATGGTCATTAATGACGAAGTGTCCAAATATGAGTATTTGGGGGGGTCTGGGAGGGGTTTGGGGTGCAAGAGTGCTGTGACGTCTAAGTCATGAATGGCCTGGGGTTCATTAGTGAGCGCCTTAAGTTTTGGTATAGCCTTAGCTAATGCCCTGACGTCAATGCTTTGTGAAAAGTTGAAGTGTTTGGTGACGTTGACCATGGGCATGACATAAGACTTTGAGACATATAATCTATCCACACATGTTATAGTGAAATGACGTCCTGCCAGGGTGCAGGGTTTTAAGCAGGTAATATTATAGGTCCCTCTGGCTAGCTCAATGTGATGCTCTGGTATGCCAGGGCATCTCATCGCCAGGGTGGAGCCGTGCGTGGCTATTGTGTACTGGTTGATGTCTATAGTGGACAGCCATGGGTCTTGCGAAAATGGCAGGACTGATGCTTTGTAGGAGCTGGCTAATTTCGGGAGATTTGTAAGGATGCCCCTTGGGCATTTCATCCTGTCAGGACCATAAGCTGGGCCGACCAGGCACGCCGAAGGCTGCCTGCCAACGCAAATTTTCGGGATGTAAAGGTCCCCTGATATGGTGTCCAGTGCATAAGAGGGTTCTAATTGAAGATTGACTGAAAATGAGGCATTTTGCACTGGAACGGGATAAGCTTGGACTTTATATAGTAAGCTAGGTTTGTCTGATATTAAGGGAATTTCTACTTGATAGAGGAGACTAGAAGATCTTCGCCACAAGGGTGTGACAGATAGAAAGCGATAGTACCAATCAATATTACTCACGACCTTGTGCTGTGTTGTTGCCTGGTTTAAGATGTCCTGCATTTGTTGTTGCGACAGGAGTGATCGCGTGAGGTGGCCGAGGTCGA
The DNA here is from genome assembly GCA_026936325.1 of Platynereis dumerilii. Taxonomy (NCBI): domain Eukaryota; kingdom Metazoa; phylum Annelida; class Polychaeta; order Phyllodocida; family Nereididae; genus Platynereis; species Platynereis dumerilii. The sequence goes on along the minus strand of JAPTHN010000012.1, from coordinate 10,293,338 downwards.
GGCTGGCTCTTTGCCGATTAAAGAGTGCCATCTCCTGCAGATAATGTTGAGCCGCGAGGTCGAGGGTTTCAAAGTAGCGGTCCAGGTCCGTCATGAGGGCAACACGGTGGATCAAGCTGGCCTGTCGTTGTTGAGACATCATGAGCGTGATGACGGCTGAGTCGAGCCTGACTAGTTGATCATGAAGGTGACGTTGTTGCAGCACGAGTTGTTTGGTGTACGATTGAGTCTGGTTTACTATAGTGGCCAGGCTGTCGTAGGCATGTGCAATCTGTTGTTGACGTCCTTGAGCTTCCCTGAGAGCAGCCTCGAAGCGTTGTAGTTGTGCATCTGTAGCTACACCAAAGAGATGGTGCAGCAATGATCCTCCTACATCGAGCAGACCTCGTTTGACCCTTGATTGTTCTGGCTTGACTTGTAGAATCTGCTGCAATCTGGCTCTTCTGATGATGAAGGGCTGCAGGTTGATGAAGTGAGTATCATTGAGGTTCTTTGTGATCCTTCTGAACGTATCTTGCAGGTCGTGTTCCTTGGGAAACTGTGGGGGTTCCAAGGACACATAGACGTTCCATGTTGCGACCACCTGTCTGAGATCTTCGCCTCCCTGGACACTCAAGCCATCTGGTAACTTGGTCACAAGCACTGGTAGGTGGGATGCAGTGGACTGTCTAATAAACGTGATGAGGATTGTGCAGTATGTACAAATGTTCATGGCTGTTAGCCATGGATTAGAGTTCTGAGACATTCTATTGCCTCCAAGCGTGCTTTCTTTTGTAGAGCCAGCGGTGGAGCGTGGCACTGTCTTTTTGCTCCTCTTGGCAAGAACGGGCGTTGCTGTTTGTTCGATGGCACAAACTCTGAGTGTGGTGTGCGCCTCTTGATCTGTGGTGCAGGTCTGGGGCCCAGCTGTGCAGGTGTAGGTCGGGTGTTACTTGCCGAAGTTGGCTGTGGAGGCAAGTGGCTGGCGTGTGCCTGAGCTGTCTGTGTAGCCGGTTGTTGAGGCGCTCCACGTTGTAGGGCGTCCTTGTAAGGAGTATGTGTTTCTGTCCTGCTTACTGGTATGTAAGGCTTGGGTCCTTTGTAGCGAGGTGTTCTCCTTGTGTGGATGTGAGCGGCTGGATCTGGCGGTGCTGGAGGTGGTCTGGGGCACTCTGGTGTGACTGGCTTGGGTCCTTGTGACTGCGCCTGTGCTGGGGCCTGGTTCTGTGGTTCAACTGTCTGTGTTAGCTGGGTCTGTGGCCGTGGTGTCAACTGGACTGCAGGAGTTGCTAGCTGTGTCGTGTGATTCCCGTTGTGTTGCACAGTGAAATGCTGAGGAGTGTTATCAGTGTGGGACGACTGATGTCTGGTCTGCGAATGAGTTGTTGCCATGGCCCCTGCATGTTTATTGCTTGGTGGTCCCTGTGACGTGCGCCTGCGCGGTGTATGTTTCTGCGTGCGTGTCGTCCTCTTAGGGTTGATTGGGAGGGTCGATGGGTCAGCTGCTAGACGTGGACGTTTGCCATTACGTAAGTTGCTGGGGCCAGGTGCACTGCGTGGGGGGTCCTGTGTGTTCACCCTATAAGCTACTCTATTCTGCTTGGCAATGGAATGTCGGTTCTGGTCTGCTGCTTGTGACGTGTTCTGCCAGTGTGCTGTCTGCTGTTGGTCATCCGGGGGGTCCCTAGCGTATTGCGCTGCGCTTGAGGTGCTGGGGGAGTGTCTGTTTGACTTTGGTGGTCGTTTTGCAGTGGCGGATTTCCCTGGGGTGGGTCTGTTGGAGGGTCAAGCAGGCCTGTTAGCCGAGTAGATTTCCTGGGATTCCTTTTGGGCCTGGGGTTGACTTCATCCCAGATGATATTGGGGTCCACTAGGCGTATCTTATTGATGTTCAAGACCTTGTTGGTGCCTGTTTGTTGATGCCTTAGCCATACCACTTTGTCCCTGCACCTTGTTACCAGCCAATACGGATCCCATTTGGATGCCATGCTTAAGGGTTCGTTCACTTTGATGACGACAGAATCACCTGGCTTGACAGTGTTGGTGTTGGCTTGTCTTTGCAGTCTATCCCTGTTGTAACGCCTGGAGTCTGCTGTGGCCTGGGTTGCTTCTGCCAGTACGTCTGATATATCTTGTAGTCGAGGATCCAGGAGATGGGTTGGGCGCAGTAGACGTGATATGGGTAATCGGCCCCTACTGCCATATAACAAGAAGAATGGTGTGTGGCCTGTGGTGGTGCTGACTGCATTGTTGTAGGCAGTGAGAGCCATGCCCAACTTATTCTGCCAATCGTCCCTCATGTTGTTGATGGCCTTGGTGAGAATGGCTTTGAGGGTGCCATTGAGCCGCTCGACTTTGCCATTGGCCTGGGGATTGTAGCTAGTCGTGCGTCTCTGTTCTATGCCGAGGTCCTGAAGATATTGTCGCAGTGCATTGGCCCCGAATTCTTGCCCGAGGTCATTAAGAATGACCTGTGGATAGCCGTGCCTGGGGAAGAATTCTTGTGTTAGTTTGGTCCAGACATCCTTGCTCGTTTTGTTGGGAATGGGGTAAGCCTCGGCCCATCCTGTGCAATGACATATCAATGTGAGGATGTATTGATTGCCTTGAGGTGACTTGACCAATGGACCTACTAAGTCTGCTGCCACAAACTGCATCGGCGACGATGGCAGTGGCATCGAGCCCATGGGTGCCCTTGGGATGTGCCTGGAATGTAGGATGCATGTGGGGCAGCTCTTGACATATCGTTTGATGTGTTGGATCATCCCTGGCCATACAAAGACTTCCTGTATCTTCCTGAGCGTCTTCAGGTCAGCCATGTGGCCAGTTTCTTCATGGCCCTGTTTGATGATGTCTTGACGTTTTGATAGTGGCAGCAGTAATCTAGGATGATCAGGTGCGTATTTGTGAGGGCGCGCCGTGGTGTAGAGTAGCCCTTTGATGACGACATAGTCGTCTTGCTGGTCCCCGTCTTGTGGCCATTCGTCCATCTGTCTCTGCTCTGCCGCTATGGCATGAAGATCCAAGCCATGTCTGGTGGCATGAGTGATGTCCGGGGGCATCGGCGGAAGCTCGTCCCCTAGGTACCAGTCCTCTGTATAAAATGTGCAGATGGGCTCCTTCCAGTCTTCCGAGGCATGTGAGGTGTCATTCTTCGACGCTGGGGTTCGACTGTTCTGGCGAATGCGTGAGAGCATGTCCGCCCTCACATTCAGTTTGCCCTTGTGATATTCTACTTTGCAGTTGTATTCTGCGAGGAGGACTGCCCATCTTTGGATTTTCGTATTGTTCATGTCCTTTGTGAATAACGAAGTGAGCGGCTTATGGTCGACGAAGCACCGGAAGTCAGAAGCCCAGAGGTACGGGCGGAGTTGGACGAGGGCGTATACGACGCCGTATGCTTCACGTTCTATCGTCGCCCATTTCCTCTGTGTCTCATTGAGCTGCTTCGATAAGTAGACGATCGGTCGCTCGATACCTCTGTCGTCGACCTGACAGAGTATGGCCCCCACGGCGTATGCGCATGCGTCAGTGTAGAGCAGAAAGGGCTGGTCCGTCCTCGGATGGGCCATGACGTTGTCGCTGGCCAGCGCTGTCTTGAGAGTATCGAAGGCCTGCTGGTGGGCGTTCGACCATGTAAATTTGGCATATTTTCTGGTCATGGCGACAAGTGGCTCAGCTATCCTGGCGAACTGGGGGATGCAGGAACGATAATAATTAGCCATGCCCAAAAAGCTGCGCACTTCCGGTACGTCCTTGGGAGCATGCATCCTGACGATGGCTGCCACTTTTGCTGGATCTGCTCTCAGGCCGTCGGTGCTGACTAGATATCCCAGTAATTTGACTTGTTTTAAGCCAAATACGCATTTGGTGGGATTCATCTTCAGGTTGTATCTGCGCAGCCTCTGAAAGACCTCTTGGAGATGGTGGACATGCCCTTCCTGTGATCGGCTGAAGATTACCACGTCGTCTATGTAGAGGAGAGCCGACGAGCCCAAGAGGCCCTTCAAGACCACTTCCATTGCCCTCTGAAATAGCTGCGACGAGTTGCAGAGACCCATCGGCATCCTCGTCCAGTTGAACAGGCCTCGGTGGCATATGAATGCGGTCTTGTCTGGGTGCAGAGGGATCTGGTGGAAACCCGATTTGAGGTCAATGGTGGAGAAGACCTTGGCGCCATGCAGTTGGTCAAAGATGTCTCTTATCAGGGGGATCGGATAAGTGTCCTTCTTCGTGACTTTATTGAGTGCAGTGAAATCAATGCAGAAGCGAGAGCCTTCGTCCGAATTTGGTTTATCGACGAGGACGACTGGCGAGGCCCATGGTGAGGACGATGGGACTATGACACCCTGAGCGAAAAGGTCATTTATTTTGTCATCCAGTGCTTGTCTCCTGGCAAGGGGTAATCGATAAGGTTGTCGTTTGATGGGAGGTCCTTCCGTCTCGATGCTGACTTGAATGTCAGGGTGGCAGCCGAGGGCCTCTCCTTTAGCTGCAAAGATATCTGCATGTGCCCGCACACATGCCTGTATCACAGGACTGTCCATTATGGGTGGTTTAGCCCCAAGCGACGCCATGTCTGTCCATCCTGCTGCAGGGAGGAGTGGCAGATTGGCTCCCCTCCATGTGATCATGCCTTGGGCATAGTCGATGCATGCCCCATCGTTAGCTAGGATGTCTCTGCCCAGAATCATGGGATGACTGATATTGTCTACTACTATGACTGGGATGGAACCCAGCGTTTCCTCCTCCAAGGTCTTTGAGCCCAGGACTGTGATGTCGTGTCCAGTGACACCACAGAGTTGTATCGACGTCTGGAGAGGTGGTAAGTGTTGTGCCAATTTCTTGAGTGTGATGTATTCCGTGCGCCGCAGCACCGAGCGAGTTGCGCCGGAATCGATGAGTACGTGCGTGGTGTGTCCATAGAATCGTAGCTCCACGTACACGCACTCACCAGCTGCGGCGCCTCTTAGTTTCCCGAGGCCGAATCAGAGTCTGGTGCACTTCGTCTGCGTTCTCTCTTTCGTTTTATGCACTCTTTGGCGATGTGGCCTTCCTTTTGGCAATAATTGCAGATGGGACGACCTTGACTAGAGAATTGATATGTGTCGTCCCTGGATCGATCGTTGCTGGATGAGGGTCTGGTTGGGCGATCCTTTTGAAGTGTGGCCATGAGCTGTGTGAACTGTGTGGCGAGTCCTGAGAATTGTCGCTTCATCTCTGCCATGTCCTTGCATATTGTGTCCTCTGGTCGGCGCGGTGTGGGAGCTGCGGCAGGCGATCGTTGTGGGGTGGCTCTGGCATAGGCCCCAATCTCCATTGGCTCTTCCTGTCGTTCACTGGGTTCTACAACGACACAATCTAGTGCCAGTTGTAGGCGGTAATCATCTGCCTCGTATTCTTGGGTGAGTGTCATGGCCTGAGAGTAAGTGGTGGGGCGACCTTCTCTTACTAAGCGCTCGACCATGTGTCGGTCCCTGAGGCCTCGCATGTACCACTTGAGGAGGTGCCTTGTTTGATCCTCATTTCTTGGAGTGTTATCAGCAGGTGTTGGAAAGGCAAGGTCTGCGGCTTCTCGGAATCGTCGTCCATAAGCAGCCGAGGTCTCATAGGCCCCCTGTTTGGTTTTCTCCACTTCATGTCGGAGACGATCTGCTTCATGTGGTGATAGGAAGGCTTTCTCCAGGTGCTCTTTGAGTTGTGCCCAGGTTACTGCTTCTCGACTTGGCTGAGAGTTCAGGAAATGCTCAAGCTCTCTCCTCAATCCAGCTGTGGCTGTTTGTGCCGCAATGTAGACCGTGTGGTCGGAGTAGTGCACCGTCAGGGCCACGTTCCTGAGCCACTCACGAACCGATGTTGGTGTGGCTCCATCACATTGTGGTACTCTCTTTACTTGGTCCTCTGCTTTGCGTCGGGCTTCGGCGTCCGACCGCTGTTGTCTCGTGTCTGCTGAGGCTTCATCTCTGAGGGTGCGCTCTTGGGCCATGTATGATTGGAAGTCCTGGACCAGGAGGGCTGCTCCCGCAGCAGGATTAGGAGCAGCGCCTGGATTACCTCCTGCTGGTGGCTGCTGTCCTTGTCCTCCTTGTCCTAGACGTCCATAGTTGTCATTGGGGGCCATGATGATTGTTGCGAGTGAGAGGTGAGAATGTGGAGTGTGGTGACTTGACTATTTCCTGGTCTGCGAGGTCACTGTTGCATTGCGGTCCTTCGTTGTTCCTACAGCCTTGATGTGATCATTGTTGTGTGTTGCGTGGGATGTTCAATTTGATTGACTGAATCATGCTGATTGAAAGTCAATCTCACTTAGGGTCACCATTGAAAAGTCCATAGGCCCATCAATCCGGCTAAGGTCAATCCTGATTGTGCATGCCGGATGATGGATACTCTGCTCCTATGGCTTAACAAGTTAGTTAATCTCTAGAACTGGGTAGCAAATAATAACAGAGAGTAAAGTTGCTCTTTACTTCAGCTCCAGATAAAAACTGTTTTATTTCTCGAATTCTGGCCTTTTATAGGCCTCACCAATCATGGCCAGCTGGACCATTTGCCAGCACATCATCTTACAAACAATACATGTTATTCATACATAATACAATGTGTCAATATACAATAATCAAAAACTGCCAGCAAGGCATGATGATATAATCAAAGGGGCAGATGTGGGTCCTTGAATCCATGTCCCTGCAGCTGTCATCACTTATGAACCACCATGTGTGGGTTCCCCACAGTGATGCTGCATTAGTGTCATCTTCCACATCTGCCATGTCATCAACACCTCATCAGTGTTGCTGCAACATAATCAATAACATAGAAACATACATACTGAATATCATACTACAGGTAAGAGCTAATTCTAACTAAATACTATGCATATTACTGAGTGCTGACTCTCTACAAGATGTTACAGATCCATTAGCAACCACTGACAAGAGGTCTTATAGTATACTATAGTTTCATGATGTGTCATATCAAAAAGGAAATGTTTTATGTGGTGGGCAATGGGCATATGGGTAAATGCATTTATATGTATGAGGTTTACAAGTGTATTTTCTCAAGAGATTTTATAAGGATTGCTTAATGTTTTTATTATAGTATAATCTGGCACATGGTCCAATTGGGTTTATGAGTGAACCTAGCCTTACAGCAACAATGCCACATAGGTATGTTATGGACATAAATAATACATCAATTATGATTATATTGTTTAAAATCAAAATAGTTTGCTATTCTAGTTACTTTTGATATTTTTGTCCATTTTTCGTCTTAAGGTCATATTTCTGGATTTTTCCCTCCTCTGGACAGTCATCTCAAGGCTACTCAAAACAATAATTACCAGAATGTACTTTCTAAAATTTGTGGGTCACACAAAATAAATGAAAAGGGTACTCACGTGAGACTATGGTTAATATTAATTGATAATCAAGAGTCAAGGATATATTATTGAGAATCATTCATGTTACAAACTTTGATTTAGATACTGAGACATCATAACCAAGATGATGTGAAGAATAATGGTCTTTTGAGATTAGCAGGGAGACTGATATGACTTCAAGGACGCCTGAATGTGATTTTCAGAAAGACGGATGCTTCATTTTTTAATAGATGCTTTGGAGTTCAGGAACGAGAGCAAACAGCAAGGATAAGATGAGGTGCATGATCTATATTTGATGTTACCCAACTACGCAGTAGCTTTATCTGGAGAAGCAGGCAGTTTAAAATATAAGGAAGAGCTGATTCTGAAAAGACTCTAGAAGCAGATATGGCATATTGTTCATATATGATGAAGAACCCTGTGATTTAAAGAACCTAGCTGATGAGCAGATGCCCCATAACCCATGTTGATATATTGGAAATGAAGCCACTATTGTGAATGACTTATATGTTGCTAATTTCGTTCTCTTCTCCCTGGTTACAATTGCATTTCATTGTCTTTTTGTCTTGTTGTGTCAGTCTCTGTGTGACGGCAAACAAAATCCCTGCATAAGTAAACAAATACACTTCATATAAAGTCAACACACAAGCCTTGGCTCTTGGGGCAACTAAATGATTACACGCACAACGTTAATTTGAGATATAATAAAACAGATATTTGAAAAAAACTAGTAGTAGTACTAGTAGTAGTAGGTATATATAATTCAAACGAAATTTAACCAATTCATATCTGCAGTTACCTGAAATTGTGTCACATACACAATTTAAGGTTCTATTGGTTGATTCAGAAGACATTTTAGAAACCTAGACTTGGCTTATCCAAATAGCTTTCCCACAAAACCTCGTCTACAGTGAGCAGAACTTGACAAAACCAATTTCTGTACTGGAGGATGGATAATATCTATCACAGCTATATATATATATGCAGATTCAACTAGTTATACAAATTATTAGCCCCATACAAATAAACTGATCCATTTGTAAATAGTTTGTGTCAGGTTCCAGTGTCTTGTGATGAGCTTACACTTCATATTCTGAGTATTTGTTACCGAAGAACAAACTCCAAACAAGTCAATATGGTGTGACTGATATATTCAAGATCATCTTGAGGAACCCATATGTAATCCATTTCAATTACTGGGTAATCCGAGCAAACCAAATCAGGTCCAACTTATTCAAGTAGGGTTCCACTATATTTGATTGCTTGGGTATTGTTGAGACTGGAGAGACTTTGTTTGCTTTTGCTCCTGATGTCAATATCGGTTGCGAATCCAATGCATAATCTTGAAAAAGCAAAAAAAAAAAACCAAAAAAAAAACACGTCGAGCCTTATTGCTGTTCTCAGTGCATTTAAAACATGTCTAAGGACTTTTATTCTTTTTTTATTTTAAGAGGATTTTATGGATTTTCATGATTTTTCTGAATATCTGTTGTATATAGCTTTATTTCTTATGTTTTTATTGCTTTTGAGTATTACCCAAGGACTAAGTACCTCATAACCAAGATTCATTTAAAGCGTCAATATAATTTTTAAAAGTGAAAAGCGGAGTTGTGTTACCCTTTCAGCAGATCAATTTGATATTGAAATCAATTGTTATCATGATAATCACAAGTTCGAACTTGTCCTTGATTTCATTTCCAACTGGCTTTCTTCCAACTTCTCTAGAACTCCATTGCCTTCAAAATGCAAAATAAAACCAATCAAATTAAGGCTTCAGCATCAAACAGTGACTACTGAAAGATAACTATCGCCAAATGGATCCCGGATCTGAAAGATTTCTCAAACCTCTTTGTGGCTGATGGAGCAAAAGGCTTTTTCCTTTTCAATTCTATCGAGTTGATTGAAATGCTTGAGATTGAAATGTTTGCAGTTTTATACCATTCGACACCTCTGCCAGCCAATCACATGCCAGTATTCCCATATTCTTTGTTGTTCAGTTATCCTCTCATGTTTGACTGTTTGAGTGTTTGTCTCATGGTATAAGCCAGTTATTCAGCATGGGATCAGGAATATGTGTTTATCACATCTCGGCTAAAGCTTTCGGGTGATAAATCACATATTCCGTCTCCCATGGTGAATAACCTATACAAATCTTTTCAGCAGTGGCGGAGTGACATGATCATTTGCATGGACTTTTGAAATATCTAGTTGTTATTTATCAGGACAGGTACTACTTGATATCTAATCACTAATGTGAAGTATATTTTGGACAAATTACAAAATGTAGGATGATTCATCACGCCACATCTGCTGCAGTCACAAATTATTAACAGTCATCAATTAGAAAACCTAAATTATTTTAAATAAGAAAACAACTACATATTGCCCAGTCAGCAAATCATAAAAAATGACAGTTCAGCAGTCAATGTTGCGTTCTTGGCATTTTGTTATTGATGAAATTATTCGATGCAGTCTGACTTTCACGGAAATCAACTGTAAAACCATTACTGTAGGCACTGAAACTAAAAAAATAAAATCATTGCAATGGAAATGACTAAAAAGAAATAGAAAATAATAGAAGGAACCTTTAGTCTGAATGTAGTCAATGACATCATCTAGATAGATGATTAACCCAAGGATATAATAGAAATAATTCCAGAATGGATGACCTTACGTAAATGTACATAACAGGAACCTAATTGGCAAGAAAAAGGAAATCTCCTTTGTTGAGCCTGGGATATAGTGTTACACTTACAGCTGTAGAGTACTTTAACAAGGTTGTAAAACAGGCTGTGTGGTCTATAATTCAAGCTGCTATTTTTAGAAATCCAGGCTGTGATTATTGTTCTGTTCCTGTAGCAATATGTCTTCCACAATCCAGGGAAATTTTTGCCAGATTGGATATTGATCTGCGACTCTCTGTGGCATGTTTTGATTCATGGGTTGTAGAAGCATACAGTCTGCCATCCGTCTGAAGTCTGCCTCCCACCTAAATTGGATGCAAGTGAGAAATTACTCATTTAGCTGAAACACTGAAGTAAAGTAAAGCAATCTAAAAACAGCTGTATGAGCATGCTTGGGACTTCTTTCATATTCCAATTGCAAAATATTCCAAAACAAATGGCGCTCCACAAAGTCTTATTCAGTTAACATGACAACATTGAATAATAATGCAGACTTGATTATCTTTGACCGGTCCAGTCTCCAATCCAGCCATCAACCACTAAATTACCAAACAGAGCCGTTGTCAATTGATCACGGTCTAAGCTAGTGATTTAAACAGCATGCTTGAACTGAGTTTTTGTCATTAAAATTTAAAAAATGCATTTTTGAATGAGAAACAGTTCATTATCACACATCAGTCACAGCCAACGTGAGAAATGAAGTGATCATTTCACTCGACCTGCACAATGCACATAGGATCACTGTTACTGTTCAGCAATAACATTCTCAATTATATACCTACTATTACCCAGCTTTCTATAACTGCTTTATTATGATAAGTTGCATAATGACATGGGTACTACTGCACTTTCCTTTATTACCTATATCCTGCATATTATGAGTTATTTACATGCAGACAACACATTCGCTATTCTGCCAATCCGCATATAGATGCACTCGGTAAGCAAATGTTATGGTATTGGCATATAGAAACAAAGGCCATAGCTGGACAAAATAACAGTACAACTTTAATACTGTGGCATTCTGAAATGCTGTGGCATTCCTGTGTTTCCCTGCAACATTTTTTTCTGGTACCTCGATTGAGTTGTCCTCATTTGTTGATGTACTAGGTTGACAATTCTCAAATTCCTTACCATTACATGTATAATCTTTCAGAAGACTCGCTGATTCAAAAAGAGACCTATTTTCTGTCCAGATGAATTGAGTAGTCCCAGTTAAAGCATGATATTTTTCAAATTTATTTTTGACAAATAAAGGCAAGACTTTATTTTAGCCTCTGTAATATCACATGAAAAACAGTGGATAAAACCCATGTGGTAGAATGTTAGGTTTTTGGTTACTCTATGAGAGATATCGGTGTCATAACAGTGTGAAATTGTCAGCTGTGCTGCTATCTATACTCTCATTATAAAGGAAGCTGCATTAATTGCCTGTTCTGTGGCATGGAATGTTTGATTATGCAAAGGTTCTAGGTTGTCAAGTATACATGGTTTACTACTGCAATATTGCAACCCATGAGAGTGTATGAGTGTCACTGGCAGAAAGTGAGTGTTTTCAGACACATCATATAGCATACGCAGATTGATGTCAGAATACCATTGACACAAATAGTAAATTATAGTTGATTTAGGAATCTTAAAGAGCGCAACTGTCAAACATTAAACATAAAAGTGAAAAATGCACAATAATATGATGTCGAGGGATGAAGCTATTTAGATGGATAGTGATATTGTTATAACAGGTTAATGATATCAATATTTCAAAAATACCACAGGATAGAAGGCTGGCAGTGTGGCTGGCACAAAATGACTTTATTGTGTGACATCAAGACATTCATTACCCTTTGAATGGCACATGTCACAACAAAACAAAAATAGATTTATGAAGAAATGATGAGATAAGGGGAATATGATATGAGACTGAAATCAATATTGGTGTACGAAAGGCGGCTTGCAAGTGCAGCTGAGAGATATTATGCTTGGTTAGAGGAAGAATAAAAACAACAATATAATATTATTAATATATCTCAGTAAATACAGATTGATAGGATTTGTATATTGATCAATCAATTTATAGGTAGATACATCGATACTAAAAGAAATGATGAGACTATATGCCAATCTGTTTTAAAGCGTAAGCAATAATCGCAATTATGTTATTATGTTTGATATAAAACAAATGAATAGTTTGACATTACTGCAGCAGATTTTTATTAGATTTGATTTTTATATCAGTTTTAATGGAACCATTCAATGCTCATACTGGGAAGTTCTTTCTGTCATTTAAATTTGACATATAGACTAATTGCATAGAATATCATTTTCCTTCAAATTCTGGATATTAACGTCACTGTCTGCAACAAATGTTTTGAATTACTTTATAGCCTGACATTTACTAGTGAGTTTTCATTTCAAATAAAATTCAGCAGTCATTTCAGCAATCGTTTTCTGATTTATATCATTTTGGCTTTGGCGTCTAGTGTTTTCTTTTGCCAAGCCATTTCAGTTTTTCAGTATAAAATTCAAAATACAGTATAACATTTAAAATATACAGTTTCTGCTATTATGATCACTTATCAACTAAATCTCAAGAAACATGTATTCATATTCACTGGGCTTTATACACATGAGAAAAGTTCCTTTCTTTTTGCAGTGGGTTGATTTTAAGTGGATACTAATTGAAGCTTTTGAGCTTCATCAAGGAAATGATTCTGTTTTGGTCAAGGTGACTCGGGATTTAATGCCCATAAGTAGCCATAAAATTTAAATTAGTGCCCATCCATTACCTTAATTTACATCACTTGCTACTAAATGCAACCCTCTCAGGGTTTCTGAATAACTCTATGGGTTAGCTATTCTAAACAGCTTTGGATGAACTGTATAATTATTTCCCATTTAAGATGCAACATTGTAGGCAAAACAACGTACAGCCTTTTTGTAATGGTGCTGGTCTTTAGGATACAATGTAAGTATCAAAGTCATCATCCAAAGAGAGCATTTCCATATAATCGCTATACATTCCTTCTGATCTTTTGCCACAGAAACTGGCTAATTAAAGATCAATATCATAGGAGTGATTGAAAGTAAAAATTTACCTTTGATTTGTGCACTGGAATGCTATTTGCCGTATTTTGATTAACAGCTTTTTATAACTGATAAATTAGCAATAGATTACTACGCATCATAGCGGCAATATGAGAACCTGAAATTAAAAAGGTGGGTATGTATATAAAACACTGCATCTTCCAGGAAATATCTAAATAAACTCTTAAAAATAATAAAATTATCATTCAAGTGAAGTCCTGAATGTCATTTAAGGTCAACAACTTTGGGCATAGGAGGTGATTTGGGGTACTCCCTGCTGGTTAAGTGCAAACCTGGACTCCAACTCCTCAACCCAACACAAGGAATGCTGAAAGAAAAGAGGCAGCATATACCATAAGTCAACTATGCTGTTTTCAATGGTTACATACCAGAAATAAGTGTGCTACCACAAAACAATAGGCATGTTTTAACTTGGTAAACATAGAGGTAAAAAGTTGCTACACTGGGCTTGTTTTTAAAGCTTGCACCTTTTTTTATCAAAAGCAGTGATTCCATATACATGATTTTGCCATTAGACTACAAGCAATACAGACATGTCTGTATTCCTTTGCCCAAACAGCAAAACAACAAGTTTCCAAAACCAGAGCAACATAAATTCATGAAGGGATTGCAGCTGCCTTATCTCTCTCCTTAATCTCTATACTAGGCAAAAATGCAGCATAAGGCTATTTATTTTTAAGGGTCCATATATAGATGACAATGAAAACTGAATCTTCTATAATAGATTCTGTGAAAACAAAATGAAGGTAATGCTATATGGGAAACTGGTGTATCTACTCAGTGATCCTTACACCTCAAACATTTTATAGAAACTCGAATTCATAGTGCAAAAGGTGTAATGGGTTCTTTGTCTTAAAATAACCCATGACAAGATGCTAACAAAAAGATGTTTGCTACAGTTTTTATGATATTCACCAAACACAACTGAATTAGATGATTGTGCGACATGTTTCCAGTCTGCTTCCAGCCAGAGCTGCAATAACAGATCGGGGAAAAACACATTTCTGGGTGTGGGACTCACTGAGGCAATGGAAATCCAGTTCTAGTCAGATTCTAATTCTTCAGTCCACTCAGAGAGACATCAAAGAATTGATTTTCAGTCTTGCAGTGATTTAGAGGAAGAATTAATGAGCCATAAAATGACTACAGAATCTAAACAGATTTGTTGGGAATTTGCTTTACATTTACTTTGCTTCTAAATAGCTTCGAATGTGATTCTGAGAATCAGTGAAGAAAACAATTGCCATAATATAATTTGATGACTGCATTGTCTTCAACTTCACTGTCATTATATGCAAATGTACAAATTACACATTTTTCCCGATTGCTGATACAACTCTTATATTCTCCACTCGGATTTTGTCAGCCAATCACAAGCGAGTATTCTTGGATAATATCCTTGCTATATTATGCAGAGAAAAAGTTATATTGGACAGTGAAAAGTTATATTGGGCAGTGAGAAGTTATATTGGGCAGTGAGGAGTTTTATTGCCATATCATAGGGCAGTGAGGGAGGACCTGAGACGAAACACCTTCTGCTGTGCACTGCTGCAGCTAATGAAAGGAAAAATATTGTGTTTTTCAATTTTAGTAAAAAAATTAATTGCACGTCTATGGGAAGACACAGAAAAACACAAATGATGTCAAAAGTTGCGTATTGATCAGGACAACAACATTAAGTAAATGTAACATTGCTTACATAGGTTATGGGACCATGGTATGACATTGAGTGACAAAAAATGCACTTTTTCACTCATTTTTTGTGTAAATGCCTATGTTTAAAGAAAAACATTGTGCTATGAAATTGAAATAAAAAATACCGAATATATCAAAGCTTCTTGGTTATAGAATACAGATTCAGAATATGTAAATTTTATATTTTTGTGGCTACCCATTGCTGAAATATGAGGAGATACATTTTGAAGAGAATTATGAAGTTTATCCAAAAGAAACACAAACTGGCTTTCTAGAACAGTCAAAGTGATTAAATCTTTTGCTTTAAAAGTGGGTTCATTTATGGAGAATATAAGAAATATTAGATGGTAAGTCGTCCAATATAGAGTATAATTGGACTCATAAAAACTATATTGGACTCGGCGCAAGCGCCTCGTCCAATATAGCTTTTCTTCATCCAATTATACTCTATATTGGACTCCTCACCATCAAATATTTATATAATATTCTCTCTGCTTGGCATCCTAAGTTGATTAGTTTGATCCAACTATGAATGCTTAATCCTGACCATTTGAAGTGCATATTAAGTTCACAATCTAATTGAGCAATTTTAGAAAGCTGATGAAGCCCATGGGAAATGAGCAAAGGCTCCTAGTGAGTCAAGAAGTAGACCTTTGTGCCACGATTGTTGACTTAATATGCATTAGTTGGTTTCTTCCAATCTATTTCTTTATATTCCGAATTGCATATTAATTAAATCGCCAGTAACAACCTTCGTCTGCCTGACTTTCTCCGGTACTTATATATGCCTCATGAACTTCATCAAAGTGAACTTGTTAAACCTTTTCAGCAGAATGTCTTTATATGCTTAATTGCTTATCATGATAACCACAAGTTTAAAAACTTGCTTTCCACTAGCCCTTCCCCTTAACTTTATTGTCTCTTAGATTTGAAGTAGAACCACCAGATTCATTTCTCCAGCATCAAACAGCGACTACTGAAAGATATTTATCTGCAAATGGATCCCAGATCTGAAGGATTTCTCAAAACTCTTTGTGATTTGTAGCTAATGGAGCAAAAGCCTTTTTCCTTTTCAATTCTATGGAGTTGATTGAAATTCATTGGCTTGAAATATTTAAAGATGATCACAGCAGCTGCAAGCAAGTGTTGAGCCTTGACTTAAGTTCTCCTCTGTTTAGTTTAGTAGTTTTTCTCAGTCTTGGCAATAATGTCAATGGCAGAAACAGTAACAAAACACCCAAATGTCATCTTGGAGATCAGTGATTTGCTTGCCTGGAGATGAGAAAATCTTTGGTCAATAAATTTTTGAAATGATAGAAATCATTATTTCCAACAATCACATCTGTCAGTGTACACCATACTATTAATACTACCTTTTAAGCTTTTCTTAACAGTACAACAACATAACAAACTAAGATAAATAAATGTACCATGTTTTGTCTGAGATACAGTGTCACAACTCATGAATACTTTGACAGGATGGTAAAAAAAGATGTATGATATATAATTCAAGCTGCTATTTTTAGAAATCCACGGTGTGATTCTTGTCCTGTCTCTGATGCAATATGTCTTCCACAAATCCAAGGTTTTTTTTTGCAAGATTGGATATTGATCTGAGGCCCCATTTCAGCATACTTTGAATCATGGGTTATCCAAGCATGTAGTCTGTCAGCCGTCCAAAGGGGATGCAAGTGAGAAATTGCCAATTATGCTGAAACGCTGATTGAAAGCAAACGGAACACTGTAAGAAAGTAGTACACTGTTTGGATGCTGTTGCATATACAATATATATTCAGATATTCAGTCAGCTTAGACAATATTAGCCAACAGTATTAACCTTGCATCAAATATTAATTTAAGGAGAAAAGACAGTTTTATGTATTCTGACTTTATTTTATTTCCAAGTTCAAATTGCACCTTTAATTGGTCTTGATCACAAAAAATTTCAACTTCCTGGCTTGCTTCTAAACACTATTGCCTCAGCAATAAATGACTCTACAGTTGTCTGCAATAATGGGTTTCCCCATTACAGGAGACTTTTACTGCAATTTTATCTCGACTCTTTGCTCTATGGTGATTTTTTTGCTGGCTCCCTGATAATATGAAATACCAGGTTCGAAATAGATGTCAACCCATGTGACAAAGTGTGCGAAAAACCATTTCCTCCATTGCTAAAATCTAACAGCCAATTTTGCTTTGTTGATTTATTCTACGATTGAAGGAGAATCTGAATTTAAAAGTATCTAGCAATGCTAAGATGGTTTGTACAGCAATAATTGTTTCAATGTTTATTCAAGCATAAACTGGAATCATCCAAAATGACTTTGATGATCAACAGGCACATCCTATATTCTGCTCAAATTACTTTATTGTGCTGTTGCATAATGCTATTTGTGACACAGCACTCTCCATTATTGCTTATATCATACTTATATGAGTAATCGACATGCATATCTCTTACCCTGTCTGTTCTGCATATAGATGCATTTAGTAAGCAAATGTTATGGTCAAAGTGTTTGTAGAGACAACTGTGGTCAAATGGAGACAAATCGCTCATAGTAGCATATGGTGGGATAAAAAAATTAATATGTCCTTTACTCAGGGCATGGTACAAGATATCTATGTACCACTTGTCTTAATTTTCAAGTCTATATATCTTTATTTTGTTCAATTACAGCCAATTTTTAAAAAGAATATAATGTGTCCATTCTTGCTTCAAAACATCTGACCTTTTACATTGTTCGGACTTTGAAACTATGGTCTACTACCAGGTGACCGAAAAACAATTCCAAATACAGCGGTGATTGCTGTTTTCTCCACCGATACTCCGGTATTCCAACGGGGTGCTACAAGGATCATCAGTTAGCCAAATGATATCCTGAATGACACATAATGAATGTTGTTATTGCACCAGGCCAGCCTGCAAAAGCTTGGAAGAAACCCTCTGTTATTTGGATCTCTGAGCATGCAATTTTACTTTTCATATCTTACAAAAAAGACTCACTTTCCTGTGCTTTCGACAATTCATGATAACAAATTATCAGTTATATTGCTGTCAATTCTTATCTCACAATAAACAAATGAGAAATATTCTTTAAGAAAAACACAGATGTCTCTCTTGCGATTAATAGAATAATCAGTTTATGTATCAGGCTCATTTGAGCTAAGCACTAAGAAGCTGTATACTTATGATGGTCACTTGCAAACTATTTTCATTTCAAAGTGTAAGGAAAAAAAGGGGTCCACTGAATACGTTGTGGAGCTAATGTGGTCTGATACAGAGAAAAAATTGATATTATTTGGTGCATCTGAATGAAGTATTACGGTGTCCCTTTGAAATATATATATTTTTACCACAGAGAGCATGTCAAACTAGCAAAGTGATTAAATGTGCCAGGAGACCCACTGAAGCTATGAGCTTTTACCATCCCATCATTACATCTGCCAGAATAATCACATAAGGTGACTTAGCTTCAGATAAGTGGCATCAGCAAAACAACACTAAAAGGCAAGACCCATAGAGATGTCCATAAATCCATAACCTCCATCGTTCAGTGTTTCAAACACTCAACTTCAAACTAAAGGGTTATCGATGTGGGTCACTCCTAAATGAGCTTGTCCAGTAGCTCTGACAAGTAGCTACAAGTAGCCAAGGGCTATTTATAACATAATGTTTCTAAAAATAGAATCATTGAATGGAGACCGTTTTCAGGCAGGATGTCCTCAGTTAGAGATTCATTCTGTCATTGTGTTGTTACTTCTTCATTTTGAGCGATGGAAATATGAACAAAGAAATGACAATTCTTTCTTGTAGTTACAAAACTGCTGCAATCAATCATAGAACTTTGATTGTCAGAACTGAATTATTTCTTTACAGCTCTAGCAATTGCTCTGAAGAAATCATCTTTTTTCATAGTGTGGACCTATGATGTCATAGCATGAGACTCCATTGGAACCTATGCAACTTTGCTGCTAGCTACGATGTCATAGGTGAATCTGGCCAGTAGCATTACAGTGAAACACTTTGATATAGAATTAGAGTGGACTGTGGCACTGTGAAAATGGCACTTCGTGTGTCATCATGCTGATGATTTGTCATGATCAAACCCAATACTTTCAATGTTAATTTGATTGAAGGAGGCTTATTCCATTTGTTGGTGACAGCCAAACGAAAGGATTATGTATCTGATTTTCACTCTGAAATCAGTTTTGACAAGTCAAATGGCCTTCTATTTATCATGACTAATCAAACAGCCTCTATCTTTCCCATGTTGAGGCAGAGAAGATGACACTTCATCAGCAATCATTAGTCAAGAAATGCATTTTTCGCAGTGAACTGATCCTCATTGTGTCTATATCAAAGTGTTTCACTGTAATGTGAACAACTTCATCATAGCCTTGCAATAATGTTGTGTCCAGATTAGCCAATAATGCCACTGCAAAAACTCAGGGGTTAAGTTGGGGAAGGGGGGTTGTTTATTTGGTGACACTTTAAGTACCTGGAATTCAACCAAGCATGGTTAATAGGATTACTTGCAATTAATCACAGTTGTTCACAAGCATGCTTCTGGACTCAATTTGATTTTATATGGAGCTGTCAAGTTCAAGAATCTTGTGTGCTGTTTGCAGTTTTGTTGGCTGTCTCTTTTCATGTAAAACAGAGAACTACTTCAATCCTGTATTTCATTGTTGGTTACCACAGTACCTGGTATTAATATGCAAACATAAGGGCAATTGACAGCTTTTTAGCAGGGTTCCCCCTCCCAAGTGTCCATTCTAGCAATGATGTAACTGCAAGGCTATTATATGATGAAACTGTCCACAACGAACGCCTTTGGCCGGTTTGACCCGTGGCATCATTGATAGCTCAAATTTTGCATATCCCCCAGTGCTGAGCAATGGAGCATCGACCTATGACATCATAGGTCCACTCTGGCACTGAAAAAAAATAATAAATAGATTTCTTCAGATCAATTGCTAGAGCTGTAATACACGACAAGGTCCAGCTTTGGATACTGTCAAAAACTTCCAAAAAAAACTGTTAGCAGGTACCAGAAAGAAAAAGAAGAAATCTTATGATATGAATGTATCGTAGAAACCAAAATTTGTATACCACTGAGAACTCTAAGCTATGTCACATACACAGTTTACAGCATTTTTGATTACTGATTATGCGATTACATACATCTCTTTTCTTCTAACTTGCTATGAAATGTTTGCTTTATGATGCAATATAAGCAAAAGCATTTCGTCATCAAAGTTGGGTCACTGACGAAATCAATTACAAGTTATAGTTCATTTCATGGTTAGGCTGTTAAATGAAATAAGTCACGCCTCCAAATCCAATCAAGGTGCTAATAAGTAAAATGAGTAAAACTGTTCAAATTCAAATCAGTCGCAAAGATCAATATCCAATCTATCACCAATCAGTCAACCAATCAGTGAGCTATTGATCTCTATTGATTATCTTCCCAGGGCATATGTTCCAGCATGTTTAGAGACTATCAAGTGCTGTGATTTCCCTTTCCAAAACAAACTTCAAATAAATTGAAAAATGACAAACAAGACTGAAAGCAAAAACTGGTATAATAATAATTTGAATGCCAAGGATGAACTTCCCAGCTTATAAGATACAGCTAAGCATGATGTACAGATTTGAGAAGAAGAGGTCGAAAGTTGGCTGTTGGTGGATACTTCTGGGTACCAGACTGCCTGAGAATTTCAAGTGCACACTCACTCAGCTAGTGCAGGTAGTGCTAAAGACTAACCCCACTTGACATTGACCAAACAGTTATTGTTTCAAAGTATTCAGCTTCAAAAGAAAAGCAAAACAAACATAGAGGGTGTCAGTAGATAAGCAGACAGATAGTTAGACAGTCTGAGAAATGTTGAGAAGGATAGAAACATGCTGATATGGACGGCACGACAAACTTTGAATTTATCTCCAATACTTGACTTACAAAATCTGCAAGTAAACACAGGTGGTTTGTTGGAAGATAGTAAAATTAGCAAAAGTAGTGCACTGTCAAACTCTCCCACTCAAAACAGGTAAATAGTTGTGATATTCAGCTAAACAGGAATTTATCCACAACTTTTGATATTTTACTTTCTAAATATTACAGTGATTTTGCATAAAAACCTGTAATCCAGCTGCGTGCTGTACATGCATGTATATATTTTTGGATGAAATTTTTAGTAAAACATTCCTCGGAAAATGATAATTATGAAACATTCTGATTTAATGACTTCAAAATTATTAGATTTTTTACAAGTCCAATCTCAGAATTACTTGCATCTCAGTAGAGAATAAAAAGTTAGGGGCAGGCAAGTATATTTCAAATTACATTCGTATCATATTCCTTTCTATATCTTATTCCAAATCTTATTGATCTGCTACTGCATGTTTTCTTCTCAGTTTGCACACTTGGCTGAGAAACAAATGATTTTTGTCTTTAATTTTACAAATCATTTTGATGTTTTCTATATTAATTTTTTAAGCTGTGACATATAAAGACCACTGAAATTAAATCTTGCAAGATTATTAAAAATATAAAAAAGGCGCTTTTACGTAAAGGAAAACTTTTCTTGCATGAGCCTGGTAGGTATCATGAAAAATCTCAACAGCTATCACATAAGACATTTCTGATGCAACATGTAGCTCTCGCTAACAGTTTGTTTTCCAAAATGTATATATACAAAATACATATAGCATGCAAATAAACCTGTTTTCTGTGAGATTAGTTCATATTGTCTGCTGAATTTACAGTATGTTGTTGCAGAGGCTTCCTATACTAGTCTTATCCATATCTAGCCATAGCCATCAATTTGTATTCTTTTGAATACACTAAAAGCTCTTTACCCCTTGTTTAAACAAGTTATTGTGGATAGCTATGGATAGATATGGATAAGTGTAGATAGGTTTAGCTTGAAATGGCTGTGGATAGATAGCTAAGGCTAGATTTTAAATGACAAGCCACTTTTAGAAATTTGTACTGTATCTCCCTTTCTTCACATCAATCTTGGCACAATAATAAGGTGTCAAATAACATTCACTTTCTGCCAGTGACACTTTCATACCCTCTCCTGAGTTGCAATATTGCAGCAGTAAACCATGTACTAAATTGTACTTGACAACCTCCAGGGGACTTTGCATAATCAAACATTCCACGCAATGGAACATGTCATTAACACGGCTTCCCAGCTTCGCTTCAGCAGAGCTTGTATGGTGTGATGTTTTCAAAGCAGTTCATCAACTGCGATGACATGCAAATGTGATAAAGCAGTACAGTTTTTACAGTATACGTACATTAACAAAGGGCAACACAAGTCAAGAAACCTAAGATATATTCCTTGTCATGCTGCCGTGTAAACTTTTTACAGCATATTAAGAAGCAACTCCTTATACATGACACTCTTAAGCATGTTTGGAGCACCAAAGCCTTTTCTGATATACTTTAATTGAACAGATTTTCAGAAATTATTATAAAGAAATATGAAGTTTGCAGAATTTTGTGATCACGACAGACAAAAATTCTAAGAAAGCGATTTCTCTACCTTCATATCTTTATGATAATTAAACCATTCACGTTAGTTGAAATATAAATTGCCATTACCAATTGAAACAACACATTTTTGATCAGGAATTGATTTGATTTTCATCGAAAAAACAACACTGTTGTGTCATATGCATAGCTGTGGGAGAAGCATACTGCTTTTCTAAATAGTCTTACATAAATATGCCCTAAAAACCATAATGAAAAATCTCAGATTTCAGGGTCAGAAAATTAAGTACCTGTCGGCACCCAAACAAGTTATACACTTATTTCAAGTAATATAGCATTTAATGAATGATAATGAATCATCTGACAGCAATGAAACATCAAAATAGTGCTCACATAGTTCAATATCACACCTGCCAATGAATAAAATTTACCAAATGGATTCAGGTAATCTCAATCATGTCAAGTATGACAGATCCATTAGCAACCAAAAGCAAGAGATTTTGAATGGTACTTATGATATTTTGTCATGTTCCTATTGTGTCAAATTAAAAGCCTTCATAATTAATGAAATAAATAATTTGTATTTTAGAATCATAATTGTAAAGATAATGCAAATGAATAGGTAATGTGGTCAGACAGAACAGAAGGAGAGTTGGGAAGTTCATATATGGGGGCACCTGGCAGGGCAGAGGTCTAATATGGGGGGCACGTGCCCCCCCAGTGCCCCCCCCCCCATTGGGACGCCATTGTATACATTACAGTGGTACCTGTCTGACTATGGTTAATCTTTCTTTGGTAATCGGATATGCCTACTAGAGATCTTTTTTTAACAACTGTGATTTAGATATTAATTGTGGTTTGAAAACCAAGAGTCTCCTTTATAAAAGGAATGATTTCTGTGGAGATCAGCCATCAGACACAACTTCAAGGACATCAAGTAATTTTCATATTTTATAAATTGTTTGTCAGGTCTCAGAAAAATGACGAGCAAGATTTATGACACAATCAAATTGTGAATGATTTCATCCCACCACGCAGCAACTAGATCTCAACAAGCACAGAAAACAATTAGTTAAAATACGGTAAAAGGCGCAGTTTCCAAAAAGGCTCGCACGACTCATCGAAGATATTTGTGTTAAATAGTATACAGTTTGAAAATAATTGTTGAGAAGATCATCCTATAATACATATTTATATATATGAAACAAAGTCAGAAAATTATTTTGTGATATATTATGCTGCTGAATATATAATGTCTTCTCAGCTGTTTACCTTCGCATTGCATTGTCTTTGTGGTGTCAGTCTCTGTGTGGTAGCAAACACTATCCCTGCATAAGTACACACCAGACGTGAGCTATATACCAGCCTTGGCTCTTGGGGCTAGGTACCAAAGGATTACACGAAGTGGAGACAGTCCTGGAACTGTTGCTTGTTATACAAAATGTATATATACAGAGCTGTTAAAAGGAGTCTCTGCTCACACCAGATAGATGAAGTGAGAACAATTGTTGCTCTCCATCCCACATATGGCAGGACATAACTCTTTGGTAGTTATATTCAATTTATTTTCAATCAGAAAAATTATTGACAGCTTTCTCTCAACATCATTGCCTGTCTTGTTCTATACTTGTTAATATGCAGCTCTCCAGTAGACAAGCATTATTTTGACCATGTGATTTTTACAATGAATAAGCTATGGTGCTGATTTTCATATCCTCTTGCTGAATATTAAACATTAATTGCAACTATTTATGAATTATTTCAGACCAATACGTCATATTTAACTGAGTCAAAAGAGTGGCAACGTTATAATTGCTTACAAATGCTTATCAGAACTTCAAATCATTGTAGCTGTGCTAAATCGGTTTTCAACAATTATCTTATGTTCTGTTCAAAATGATCACAGGATATTTGACGGTAAAAATAATATATGGTTTACATCATTAAACTTTTGGCTGATTGGAAGATTTTCTGAATATCAGAAACAAAAAATTCTGAAAGTGAACTCTGGAGTCAGGATTGCCTGGGAAAGTTGAATACTTTCGATTTAAGGTCGCTAAGTTCACAGACAACACAAGCTGTGATGCCTTCCTTCTGCTACATATTGATAAAATGCCAATATCCAAACTAGTGCCATTTGGTGCTCATGAGGGTGTCCCAGTGACACTGACAAGTCTTATCTATAGAGACATGTTCCCTCTGTAATCATCAGTGAGCCAGATCTGTCACTATCCAAATGAATTTTCACTCATTTAGATTTTACAGAACTTGAGAGCCTACAAGTTATCATTTGAGGGTTTGTAGCAGGAAATGTCTGCCGTAAAATTTCATTATGATAAAACAAATGGCAACTTGAAAGGTGTGATTTTCAATAAATTGTTAGTAAGCTGAACCTCAGTGTGCAACATACATAAAACATTTTAAAGAGGTTTATGGGTTGAAAATGTAGTTTCTAAAACCCTTTAACAAGAAATATTTCCCATTTATCCACATCTACACAGTACAGTAATCCTCTATTGGCTGAACTTTGCATAACCCTTCCCTTACAATAATAGAGGGTGGATTATTTATTATGGCTATTATTTCAGCTGGTTGAATGCATGTATGTAAATGCTCCAGACAACCACGTTTTAGAACTTGTTTTGTAAATAGTTCCTTCAAGTTCCAGTATCTTGTGGTTAACTTACACTGTAAATTCCCACATCTGTTTCTCTGTGAATGAAATCAAACAGATCAATAGCCCACAGAGCAACAGATATATTCAAGGTCAGCTTGAGGAACCCTCATTTTCGGATAATCCATTTCAATTACTGTTTAGTCTGAGCAAACCTAATCAGGTCAATCATATTCAAGTACAGTACCACTATAATTGATAACTTGGGTAGAGTGGAGACTGGAGAGCCTCTATTTGTTGTTGCTTCTGATTCAATTATAATTTTGGAATCTAATACATTTTCTTGTCTGGACTGCTGTTTGAGGAACTTTTCTTATCACCCTTTCCTCACTGCTATTCTCATTGCATTTAACACATGTTTTAAGGTACATTACTGTCTTCTACAGACTATTATTCAAACCCAAAAACTTTGAGATGCTTGAAATCCATCATATCATTACCAAGCTTTCATTTAAATTTTCATTATGAACTAAACATACAGTTGAGAAAATTTGAGTACTCTTTAAGCAGTTAATTTGATATTGAAATCAATGGTTATCATGACAATCACAAGCTAAAATTCTTCTTGATTTCACTTCAAACTGGCTTTTCTCCAACCTCTCCCCTTGAACTTCATTGCCTCTTAAAGCTGAAATAAAACCATTCAATTTATGGCTTCAGCATCAAATTTTGACTACTGAAAGATAATTATCTGCGAATGGATCCCAGATCTGAAGGATTTCTCAAAACTCTTTGTGATTAGTGGTTGATGGAGCAGAAGGCTTTTTCCTTGTTAATTCCATGGATGGAGTTGATTGAAATGCATGAGATGTTTGGAGTTAATTCTTGCTGCCTTGGCTGAGTGTTTCCCTTGACTGAATCTGTGTGTAGTATTGCATAGAACATTTGATTGCCTGTGCTATTTTCTTAAAGGTAATGTGTATTTTGGAGGCACCATGCAGAGAAATATGCACCCATCTTTCATTCATATTGATATATTAAGTGTTGCTGTGTACCCCTTTGAAAAATTCTACATCGATCCCTTAGTATTAGTGTGCCTCACTATTTCTTTCAGAAAAAAAAGATTTTATGAGCAAAAAAACTTGAAGACCCGCTTCTCTTAACTAGAATCAAAAGTCTGCCTTGAACATTCATCGAGCAAATTAAATCCCTATAAATACTAAACAGTAATGGGTTAAATGGCGTAATAAAACTTTGGCAACAGCATCAGGGACCTATTGCATTCCTCATTTGGCTAAAGATAAGTCAGTTAATATGGTAGGATTGAATGCATTTGGCTTTCAACTGTCAATCATATACAAGGTTTCTTTATGGATGTTTTTTACCTTTTGATCACTAAATAATTGATTGCTCATAATCACTGCGACTTAACCTTCCTGTATCATCTTAATCGTACCATACCTGGCAATACTCAAAAGGTGAAATAAATCATTATTCAGCTTGTTTAGGGAACACTAGCATAAGACCCTTAAAGACGTGCATGTGAGAAGGGGGGAAATAAAGGGTGTTTCGTAATGGCCTATAGTTAGATTTTGAGAAAACATCACTTGAGTTTCTGTGAGTGTAATATGAACATGAAACCCGGCTAAGGACATTGTAGAGAGTGTGTAAAAGCAGCTTGCAAGTTTTCAAAACTGGGCAATCAGTAGTTTTGTTGGAGTAGCGTAAGGGGTCCGTGAATTAATAGTATGATTCAGAATTTATGACTGGGATTGGAGTTTTCCCGGAACTTCAGTGCATTCCCCCCCCCCCTCCCCCGTCTCTTATCATACAAAGCAATACACAGATATATTATTATTTGTCATTTTATTCTTATTAGATGCAGTTATAGATGTGCCCTTGGATGGCCACACATACAGATCTGCGGTCTTTTATGCGTAAAAAAAGCACAGTTAAACTGAGAGTACTATGCTTGTGTTTTATCACATTTTTGTTTTGTTAAAATTTCTTACCCCCACCATGGACATGTTGTCGAAAATAAGTACTCCCCTTGAAACGTGTGTGAGAAGTTAGTACCCCATTGGGCAAAACTCCCATCCAACAGTCATAAATTCTGAAAGGTCCCTCAGCTTGACATTAGGATTCTTACAATCATAAATCGTCCCCCATGCAATGATTTTTATAACATGATGCTACTTTCAAAATACTCTTCAGAAAAAAGAACAGCAAAAAGGAGCTTTTTCAAAAGGCCTGTTTCTGCAGTCTGACTTGTTCAGAAATCAACTGAAAAACCATAACTGGACAACAAACAGTATTTATTTGATGTTATTCACTTCTAAATTTTATCAAAATTCAAAATCTAGATGCTTTGTAATAATTTCTGTAAATACCAAAAAAATGTAGGTGTTTTGAACCGTGAGTCTGGACTCCATGGCCTTCAAGTGGACAATGAAAAAGAACTGACACTGATCCTTCGGTTATAAGGCTGGATTTAAAGCTAGAGACAACAATGATGTTGAAACTAAAAAAAGTTATCCCAATGAAAATAATTAAAGTTGAAGAAAAGGAAAGAATTGGAGGAAGTTTTAGTCTGAATGTAGTCAATGACATTATCTAGATAATATTAACTGAAGGATAATAAAAATACTTCAAGAATATGGATGACCTCTAGTCCTTTACGTGATTTCTATAATGTCTATAGAGAAGCCATTAAAATGTTTAAATAACAGGAACCTAATTGGCAGGAAAAAGGAAATCTCCTTTGTTGAGCCTGGGATATAGTGTTACAGCTGTGGTGTACTTTAACAAGGTTGTAAAACAGGCTGTGTGATCATAATTCAAGCTGCTATTTTTAGAAATCCAGGCTGTGATTATCGTCCTGTTCCTGAAGCAATATGTCTTCCACAATCCAGGGTATTTTTTGCCATATTGAATATTGATCTGTGGCTCACTCCAGCCTAGTTTGATTCATGGGTTGTAGAAGCATACAGTCTGCAATCCGTCTGAAGTCTGCCTCCCAACTAAATTGGATGCAAGTGAGAAATTACTCATATAGCTGAAATGTAAAGTAAAGCAATCTAAAAACAGCTGTATGAGCATGCTTGGGACTTCCTTCATATTCCAATAGCAACATATTTTACAATAAATTCTTATTCAATTATCATGACAACATTGTAGTGCAGACTGGACTACTTTTGACCGGTCCATTATCAAATCCAGCCAGCAACCACTACATCACCGAAATGCCTAGAAAAACCGACCCGTTGTCAATTGACCATGGTCTAAGCTGGTGATTTTAACAACATGCTTGAACTGAGTTTTTGTCATTAAGATTTAATAAATGAATTTTCCAAGGAGAAACAGTTCATTATCACCACATCAGTTACATTCTACATGAGCAATGAAGTGGTCACTTCACTCGACCTGCACAATGCACATAGGATCACAGTGACTGTAGCTGTTCAGCAATAGCATTCTCAATAATATACCTTCTATTACCCAGCTTTCCATAATTGCTTTGTTATGATGACTTGCATAATGCCATGGGTACTACTGCACTTTCCTTTATTACCTATATATCCTGCATATTATGAGTTATTTACATGCAGACAACACAATTGCCATTCTGCCAATCCGCATATAGATGCACTCAGTAAGCAAATGTTATGGTAATTTCATATAGAAACAAAGGCCATAGCTAGACAGAGTAACAGTACAACTTACTGTGGCATTCTATAATCACTGTGTTTCCCTATAATTCACTTTAATTCTTGAGCAACATGTTTTCTGGTATGTCGATTGAGTAGTCCTCATTTGTTGATGTACTAGGTTGACAATTCTCAAATTCCTTACCATTACATGTATAATCTTTCAAGAAGACATACTGATTCCGTAAGTGACCTATTGTCTGTCCAGTTATTTAGTAGGCCCAGTTAAAGCATGATATTTTTAAAATTTACTTTTGACAAATAAAGACAAGACCTCATTTTAGCTTGACAATATGTAATATCACATGAAAAGCAATGAATAAAATCCATGTGGTATACTTGAATGTTTTTGTCTCAATGAATTATATCTTTGTTACAATAGTATAAAATTGTCAGCTGAGCTGCTATCTGTACTCACAAAAGGGAGCTGCATTAATTGCTTGTTCTGTTGCATGGAGTGTTTGATTATGCAAAGGTTCTAGGTTGTCAAGTACATGGTTTACTGCTGCAATATTGCAACAAAGAAGAGGGTATGAAAGTGTCGCTGGCAAAAGTGAGTGTTATGGGACACATGAAATGGCATACGGAGATTGATGTCAGAATACCATTGACGCAAATAGTAAATAAAAGTGGATGTAGGAACCTAGAAGAGCATAACTGTCAAACATTAAACATTAAAGTGAATAATGCGCAATAACATAATGTTGAGGGATTAAGCTACTTTGATGGATAGCGATATAGTTCTAACAGGTTACGGATACCAATATTTGAAAAATACCAAATTATAGAAGACTGGCAGTGTCGCTGACACAAAATGAGTTTAAAGTGAGACATGAAGACATTCGTTACCCGTTGAATGGCACTTGGTATAACAAACAAAAATAAGATATGAAGAAATGATGAAATATGTAGAATATGATATAGGATGGAAATCAATATAGCAGTGCAAAAGGCAGCTTCCAAGTGTGGCTGAGAGACATTATGTTTGGTTAAAGGAAGGATCCAAGAAGTAATGTCTCTCATGTGAAATATACAACCAAATAATATCATTATGGGACCGAAAAACTAAGATGGATAAAAGTGCAAAAAGGAATATATATTGAAACTGCAGCAAAAACTATTTTTTGTGTGGATATCCATCAATTCATAGATAGATAAGTAGATATTAAAAGAAATGATGACACTATATGTCAATTTGTTCGTTGTTATATTATGTTTGATAAAACAAATGAATAGTTTGAAATTACTACTTCTGATTTTTTGTTAGATTTGGTTTTTGTATCAGTTTTAATGGAACCATTCAATGCTCATTCTGGGAAGTTCTTTCTGTTATTTAAATTTGACATATAGAATAATATTTTGTTCAGATATCTAATGTCACTGTCTACAACAAGTATTTGGAATTACTTTATAGCCTGACATTTACAGGTAAGTTTTCATTTCAGATAAAATTTTGTGGTAATTTCAGTAATCGCTGTCTGATTTGTATCATTTTGGCTTCAGAATCATCTAGTGTTTTCTTGTACCAAGCCCTGTTTCAGTCTTCCGTTGTTATAACTCAGAATTTGATACAATATTGACGTCATCAGCCAATTTAGTATAAAATTTCAAAATATGGCTAAAAAAGAGTTTACGCCATTATTATGGTCACCTTTCAATAAAATCTTAAGAGACATGAAATAGTCAATATTATTGCCATTTATGTGCATTAAAGAAGTCCCCTTTCATTAAAAGCTGGAAATAAAAATGCCCCGGCTGGCTCTCTTAGCTAATGGTAGGTCTGCAACATACTGGTCACTGTGGGTTGTTTTTAAGTAGATGCTAAGTAGACTCTTTGAGCTGCATAAAGGAAATGATTTTGTTTTGCTTGAGGTGACTCTGGAGTTGATGGCAAATAATAGCCATCAAATGTAAATTAGTGCCCATCCATTACCTTAATTTACATCGCCTGCTACTAAATGCAACCCTTTCAGGGTTTTAGAATAATTCTATGGGTTAGCTTTTCTAACCAGCTTTGGATGAACCATGATCTTTCACATTCAAGAAGAGACATGATAGAGGGACAATGAAATTGTTAGTTATGGTTCTTGTCTTCATGATTAGAAAAATCATCATCCAAAGAGGAACATTTCCTTATTGTTACATAACTTCCGAGCTTCTTACGAACTAATTTTGTCATAGTGACTAGGTAATTAAGGATCGATAATCATAGAAAATATTTGGAGTTGGGACTTACCTTTGATGTGTGCAATGGAATGCTGTATGCCCTATTTGGAATTAACAGCTTTTTCTAACTGATATGTTAGCAATTGTAGCAATATATATGAGAAACTGGAAGTAAAAATTGGATGTTAATAAAACACTGTATTTTAGGAAAACATTTATATAAACTGAACCCCACCGTCAGAAGATGCAAACAACTACGCATTTTCCCCAATTGTTGATACAACTCTTATATTCTCTCTGCTCGGAATCCTAACTGCATTAGCAAGGCTCTTCCAGTCCTTTAATCGCAGACTAGGTATTATACAATTCTTTATATTCAGAATCGCTCATCAGTTAAATTGCCTGTCACAACCTTCGCCTGCCTGTCTTTCTTCTGTACTTATATTGCCTCATGAACCTCATTGAAATGAACTTTATAACCTTTTCAGCAGAATGAGTTGATATTGTAATCATGATAACCACAATTTTAAAAAACGTCTCCTTGATTTCCTTTCCAACTGGCTATCTTTTTTTATGAGATATAGTGTTGCCACTCATGAGTACTTTGACAGGATTGTAAAAAAAGATGTATTATCTATAATTCAAGCTGCAATTTTTAGACATCCAGGGTGTGATTCTTGACCAGTCACTGATGCAATATGTCTTCTTCAGATCCAGGGCATTTTTTAGCAGATTGGATATTGATCTGCAGCCACGCTTCAGCATATTTTGATTCATGGGTTATCCGAGCATGTAGTCTGTCAGCCGTCCAAAGTGGATGCAAATGAGAAATTGCCAATTATGCTGAAACACTGATTGAAAGCAAAAGGACCACAGTAAGAAAATAGTACGCTCTTTAGATGTTGTGGGATACACATATTAAATCAGCTTCTAGACAATATTAGTCTATAGTATTAACCTTGCATCAAATATTGGTTTAAATAGATAAGACAGTTTTTGTTTTCTTATTTTATTTTATTTCCATGCTCAAATTGCACTTAAAATTGATCTTGATTGGTGATATCCTGGGCTGGTTCACACTAATAACATGCCTGTCACATACATTATTTTGATAAAGATGGAAGCAGTACACACCCCTTTTCAGTGTGATAATTGCTCACATTTACAACTTCCTGGCTTGTTCCTAAACACTATTGCCTCAGCAATAAATGAATCCGCAGTTGTATGTTTCCCCATTTCAGCAGACTTTCACTGCAATTTTGCCTCTGCTCACTGCTCTATGGTGGTTTATTGCCAGCTCTATGATGATTTGAGATACCAGGATTGAAATAGATGTCAACACGTGTGACAAAGATATTCTGAAGGAGAGTCTGAAGAACTATTTCCTTCAGTGTCGAAATCAAATAGCAATTATGGTGTGCTGGTATATTGTATGATTGAAGGAGAATCTAAATTTTAAAGTATCCAGCAATGCTAAGATGGTTTGTACAGCAACAATTACACAATGTCTATTTAAGCTTGCACTGAATCAATCCAAAATGACTTTGATGACCAACAGGCACATCCAATATTCTGCTCTAATTACTTTATTATGCTTATTGTGACACTGCACTCTTTTTATTCCTACTATAATATGAGTTACTTACATGCACAATCCCTATGCAATCTGATCTGCATATAGATGCATTTAGTAAGCAAATGTTATGGTCAAAGTGTTTATAGAGACAATGGTCAAATGGGGACAACGAAGCAGCTGGTAGCATATTTTGACTTTGACTTTGACTTTTGTTGTGCTGGTGTACCCCGGATCAGCCGGGGCAGCTCAACCACCATCTTTGTGGAGGGAGCTGCACTTTTATATGGTGGGGTAAAAAAATAATATGTCCTTTACTTCGGGCATGTTACTGTGTTCTTGACAATAAAGATCTATGTATTATTTGTCCTAATTTTCATATTCAGAAATATTTATTTTGTTCTATTACAACCTATTTTTATAAAGCATTCCTGTATTAATCTGAATTTATACATTGTTCAGACTTTGAACCACCAGTTGACCAAACCACAATTCTAAATACTGTGATGATTGCTGGTTACTCCTGTATTCCGATGGGGTACCACAAGGATCATCAGTCAGCCTAGTGATATCCTTAATGACACACAATGAATGTTATTATTTCACCAGGCCAGCCAGCAAAATCTTGGAAGAAACCCTTTGTTATTTGGATCTCTGAGTTTTTGCATGCAATTTTGCTTTTCATATCTATAAAAAAAAGACTCAGCTTTCAACAATTCAACTGTGTGCACTTACTGTTTTATGGTTTGAAAGTTTGCCTGTAAATGAATATTACCCAGCTATAGCCGTAATAAGCCCATTCTTATACAGAACAACAGCTGATCTTCATGGTAGAGAAAGATGACAAATGTTTAGAATGAAAACAAATTATCACTTACATCTGAATGAAGTATTACAGAGTCGGTTTTCAAATCTATAAGTGTTACCACAGAGAGTATTTTAAACTAGCAAATTGTTTACGTGATTGAATGTACTAAGAGACCCATTGAAGCATGTGCTTGCACCATCCCATCATTACATCTGCCAGAATAATCACATAGGGTGACTGTGCTTCAGATAAGTAGCATCAGCAACACAAAACCGAAAGGCAAGACCCACAGAGATTAACAATGACCATAAATCCATAACATCCATCGTTCAGTGTTTCAAACACTCAACCAAAGGGTTATCTATGTGTGTCACTCCAAAATGAGCTTGTCCAGTAGCTCTGACAAGTAGCTACAAGTAGCCAAGGGCTATTTATAACATAATGTATCTAAAAATAGAATCATTGAATGGAGACCGTTTTCAGCAGGTCCTCACTTAAGATTCATTCTGTCATTTGTGTTGTTACTTTCCAGTTTGAGCCATGGAAATATGAACAAAAAAATGACAATTCTTTCTTGTAGTTACAAAACTGCTGCAATCATTCATACAACTTTGATTGTCAAAAAAATGTATGATTTCTTATATAAGGTCCAGCTCAGGATACTGTAAAAAATTGCCAAAAACTTCCAGAAAGTACCAAAAAAAGAAGGGCTTGTAATGGGAATAGATCATAGAAAACCAAAATTTGAATACCATTCTGTGATTAAGGCTATGTCACATACACAGTATTAACAGCTTTTTGATTAATAACTACCTAATTACACACATCTCTTCTCTAGCTGACTGTGAAATGTTTGCTTTATGATGCAATCAGAAGCAAATACATTTAGCCAGAGTGCTGGTTGTTCGTTGTTCCAGTAAAGTTGGGCCACTGACCAAATCAGTTGCGTTATAGTTTATTTCATGATTAAGCTATTAAATGACCATTGGAATAAGTCACGCCTCCAAATCCAATCAAGGCGCTAATAGGTAAAATGAGTATCTAGAGCTGTTCCATTTCATGACCAATTTATTGCATTGTTTATTCGTTAAATGATCATCATAATTTGTCATGCCGGATATCTAACTTAATGGCTAATGTTTGTATTTATTTTCCACTCCATCATAGATAAATTGATTTGATTGGACGCCTCGAGGTGCTTAAGTATAGCTGTACAAATTCCAATCAGTTCGAAAGATCAATATCAAATCAGTCACCGACCAGTTAACCAATCAGTGAGGTATTGATCTCTATCGATTATCTTGCCAGGGCATATGTTCTAGAATGTTTAGAGCTTAGTTAGTAACCTACTGTTATTTCCTTTCCAAAACAAATTCGCTCTAATGCATTATGCTGTCACGTTGTTTGTTTATTATAAGTCAAACAGATCAGTTTTAAAGTTAACATTGTTGAAATCAATATAAATTAAAAACTAACAAATAAGACTGAAAGCAAGAACTGGCATATGTATTCATAATTTGAATGCCAAGGATGAACTTCCCAGCTTATAAGATACAGCTAAGCGGGATGTACAGACATGAGACAAAGAGGTAGAAAGATTGCTGTTGGTGGATACTTCCGGGGGGGATACCAGGGAATTTCAAGTGCACACTCCGCTAGTGCAGGTAGTGCTAAAGACTAGCCCCACTTGACATGGACCAAATAGTTATTGTTTCAAAGTATTCAGCTTCGAAAGAAAAGCAAAACAAACATAGAAGATGTCTGCAGGTAAGCAGACAGACAGGATGAAAAACACAGAGAAGGATTGATACATATTGTACATGCTGATACAGACAGCACGACAAACTTAGAGTTTATCTGCAAAAACTCAACTGACTAAATATTCTAGTAAACATCTATGGTTTATTGGGAGATGAAAACAGAGGAAAAATTCTCATTGTCAAACCACCTTGCCCGGCTTACAACAAGCGTGTGGATATGCGATTAAGCTACACAGGAAGCTCACCACAAATTTCAATATTATGCTTTCTAAATACAATGGAGATTTAAATGGAAAATCAATATAGAACAAACACACAAAATTAGTTACCACGAAATTCTTCCATTTTTTAAAAGTTTGATCCCAGAGTGACTATCATCTCAGGGAAGGACAAAAATATGAAACAGATGAATTTATTTCAAATTGCACTCATGTCATATATATTCAAGAACATGTTGTGAAACCGATGGTCTTGTCTTGAATTTGCCATGTAAACTGCTTGATGTTTTGTATAGCTTATACTTGTAATGAATTTGAGGTGTATAACTAACATTTCAGGTGGTTATTTACCGAGTGCTTTAGCCCAAGGTAAATAACCTCTGAAATGTGAGTTATACACCCCAAATTCGTTGTATAAGCGACTTATACTCCATAAATGATTTGTAACTGAATTTTGTTGCTTTGTTGTCATTTTTAGGCGTGTTGTTGGCAGAAAAAGTAGTACAACAGGCTAACTTAATCCCTAACAATGGTATAACTAACAAATCTGTTGGTTATACCACGGCAAAACACAATAGAAAACTCTCTTGGTGGAGTATAACTATATTTGTAACTGCGACATACAAAGGTCACTAAAATAAAATCTTGCAAGGTGATTAAAAATATAAAAAAGGAGCTTTTATGTAAAGGAAAACTTTTCTTGGACCTGGGAAGTATAATGAGAAATCACAACAGGCTTCAAAAAAGACATTTCTGATACAAAATGTGGCTCTATCTAACAGTTTGTTTTCCTGAATTCATATACGTAATACATACATCATGCAAATAAATCTGTTTTCTGTGAGAGTAGTTCACATTGTCTGCTGAATTAACATGATGATGTTGCAGAGGCTTCCTATTATCTCCCTTTCTTTACATCAATCTTGGCCGATCAAACATTCCAGGCAACGGAACATATCATTAACATGGCCTCCCAGCTTCCCTTCAGCAGAACTTGTTTTGCTGGCATGATGTTGTCAGAGCTGTTCATCAACCATAATGACATGCAAATGTGATAAAGCAGAAATTGTTTTACAGTAAACGTACATTAACAAAGGGCAGCACAAGAAACCAAGAAAATATTCCATGTCATTTTGCCGCATATACTTTTTACGGCATATGAAGAAACTTTTTATTCCAAGCATTACACTTTTTATCATGTATGGAGCACCATAGCCTTTTCTGATATACTTTAGTGAAACAGGTTTTCAGCAATTGTTATAAGGAATATGAAGTTTGCGAAATTCTGTTATCATGAGAGATACAAATTTTGAGAATGCAGTTTCTCTACCTTCATATCTTTATGATGAACTGTTCACATTTGCAGAAATGTAAACTGCTACTACCAGCAAAAACAACATATTTTGGCTCACTTGTAGATGTTAGTCCATGGCCTGGGAGTCATTTGTGTGATCGAGAGAGGGAGAGCGTTTGACTTCATATTCTGTTACTATATAGTCTGGCCTTCAAGAAAAATCAGGGTAGACATCTGGCGGCATGGCAGGTTAGGAGAAATCCAAGATGGCCGCCAAGATGGCTGCCGTGATGAGAAAAATGGGTTAAATTGCTCACAGTAACCTACAGACTTATGCAATACATCAAAATAGGGGTTTTCTGGGCTGCTGAGTCAAACTATGAACAAATGAAACCTCTAGCTGTGTTGTCTTTGGAGATAATCAGGATGGTAGCAAAATTAAACCAATATGGCTGGCGTAAATGAAAAAATACCAACATTGCTCAGCAATAAATAACACAAAGGCATGTAGTACATCAAAATAGGGGTTTTCTTGGTTACTGAGCCCAAATTTGCCAATATGAAACCTCTTGCTCCATTCTATATTGAGAAATCCAAGATAACTACTGATATGGCTGCCACAAAGTTGTCAGAAAATGACTGTGTTGCTCACAGCAAACACAAAATGGTTGCATGACACGTCAAAATTGGGGTTTCTGGGTTGCTGAGTCCTAGTATACTATGCACAAATGAACCTCTTGCTCTTGTTTATATGAAGATATCCACAAGATTGCCACTGATATGGCTACCACAAAGTACTCAGAAAATGCACTTGATGCTCACAACCAACGCTATACAGGCATGTGAGGCACCAAAATAGGAGTTTTCTGGGTTGTTGCATCCAAATAAGCATGCCCGAAGCCTGGCACATTTTTGCATTTTCATCACATTTAAGATTGCTGCTAGTAAGACTGCCATGAAGTCTTGAAAAAAAGCCTATGTCACTTGTACGAACACTGAACCAGCCAAACATGCATGCATAAAACTACTGCTCTTTTGCATTTTGGGAAATCCAATACAGCTACCAGTGTGGCAGCAATGAAGCCCTGGAAAAACATCTTTATGTAATGTATGTTGCACATGCTAGCATTAAGCTTTTGTGATTCATCAAAACTGCTATTTCAAGTGGCAATACAGCTGTGTTGGTAACACAGATAGATAGATAGAGATGGTAAATGCAGCCCTCTAAGCCAAATTCTGGGTGCTCACGAGGGTTGATTGATGAGATGGAAGAGAGAGCGCGAGTCCTCAACATGACCTTCAGCGAAGCAGGCGCTGGAGCGAACACCTTAACCACTCTGCCACCCACCTGCTATCATTTAAGACTAAATGGAGGACTATGCCCATTTGACAGCTATGAAGAGTGTTGTATGACTGACTTCACATAATTCTATTACATCAAGTGGAACGAGATTGTGCTTTTTAAAAACATTAAAGATGGTCTGAAAGGAAAAATTGGTAATTTGCTCACTCTGACACTAGAGAGGGGTGTCATATCAAAATAAGGGCTTTCTCACCATCTTCATGGCTATCAAACAGGCATGTAGTTCTGCATTTAGTCTTAAAAATAAATGATATTATAAGACAACCCAGTGCTGTACATAGAATACAATGACTCTTTATACTGTAAAGCAAAAAAAAAAGTACCAAGGAAAAACAATAAATGTGAAATGCTCAGAATTTTTTTGCGAGACCCATTAGAGATTTTACTCCTTTTACATGGAATTACAACTGCATAAAATTACCTGGTTGGGAATTATAGGATTATAGTGAATTTAGTAATACAATAGTATAGCACATGACATTGTATGCTCCTGAAAAGATAGAATGCATATTTTTTTCATTGTCAGAATATTAAGCAATTTAACTTATTTTACGTGATTATTCTATTCCTAAATTTCTTGCAAATTCGGACCAATGTATGACACGTACTTCCCATACAAAATTGAAGTGTCAAATCAACACCTTAGAGTACTGTACCTGGGCTAAAATGAAGTTTTCCTTTGCAGAGTGGGATAAATTTGATATTTTATCAACTTGCCATTTTGGAACTATGCACAGCACTCAGGGCATCCACCTAAAGATGCTTGGCAATTGTGCTGTATAGTAAGTCAGTAACCTTTTGCTGTGCCACAACTCCCTGTTGAATGGTATGAGACAGTACATACCTTCTTCTCAAGAGAACAGCATTTGTATTATCAATGCTTCCTGAAACTTGCTGGCAAGCCTTATGGTTGAAATACATTGGGAATTGGGTATGGGATTGCTGGAGTGCAATCGAATTTAGGACACATTCTTTCAAGGGAACATAAAGTGTCAACAATAATTCTGGAGAATAACTTATTTGTTCTTAAATGCCATTGTACAAAGGAATGGACCGGAAACCAATTTCACCAGTGAAAGAAGTCCTTGCACTAAGTCTTGTCAATCGTCGAACCCCGTGTGTGATCGCTGCCTGGGAACTAATTGCAGGCACTGACACTGCAATAGTGGTTAACATTTCTTAACCCTTGGATATTATTGAAAGGCTTGATTGAAGTTGTGCCACAAGACGTTGTCAAGAACTGTGCACCGGCCTGTGAATGTTGAAAATTTGCCTGTCTTTGGAAATAATATTACCCTACCCCTGGTAAGTCTGAGTATTAGTCACTACTATATAAGATACCTCAGACAGGTGTCTACCCTAGTTCTTTTACTGGCTGCTATCTTGAATGTCTCAATATGGATTAGTGGAAATATCAAGCATTTTCATGCATGTATATTTGGACCCCAGAAACCCTCTTTGACGTATCATACACTCATTTTATGTTTGACAACTTTGTAGCAACCATGTCTTGGAAATAGAAAGGAGCAAGAGGTTTCATTTGTACATATTTGGACTCAGCAACCAAGAAAACCCCTATTTTGGTGTATAACATGCCTGTGTAGTATTTGTTGTTCAAAATGTTTGTCACTTTCCATTTACGGCAGCCATGTTGATTAAATTTTGCTACCATCCTGATTATCTCCAAAGAAAACACAGCTAGAGGTTTCATTTGTACATAGTTGGACTAAGCAGCCCAGAAAACCCCTATTTTGATGTATTACATAAGTCTGTAGTGTCACTGTGAGCAATTTAACCCATTTTTCTCAACGCGGCAGCCATCTTGGCGGCCATCTTGGATTTCTCCTAACCTGCCATGCCGCCAGATGTCTACCCTGATTTTTCTTGAAGGCCAGACTATATAGTAACAGAATATGAAGTCAAACGCTCTCCCTCTCTCTGTCACACAAATGACCCCCAGGCCAAGGACTACAGTGGTCTTTACTAAATTTTAGTCTGATAACTTCAAATTCTGTAAGATAGGAGCAGCAGATTGTTGTGACGTCACCAGCAGCCCATGCCATTGTGACGTCATGACAAACAATCACTGCCCATTGTTTGCATAACAACATCACATAATTTTTGAGTGATTGTGACGTCATCACTGCAGGATACAGAAAATATCTGTACAGGCCAAGCAGCCTGACAGATACAGGATATATAGGTAGCCTTGTTATTTGGATCTCAGGGTTTTTGCCTGCCATTTTACTTTCCTAATCAGCGGCAACTGATTGCCTTCGAGGGTCCCATTGCTCATATTTTTTAAAAAGAAAATTTGTATATCTTATATGTGTATTTTTCATCACTGATGACAAGAATAAATGAGTCTGAGTCTGAGTCATAAAAGGCTCCACTTTCCAGGGATTTTGACCATTCAACTGTCCTCAATGTTTTACTGTTTGAAAGCCAAGGATTGCCTGAAAATAAGTATCATCTTAGTCCGGCTGTAATATATAGCTTATCCTATTTCAGAACAACTGCTCATTATCACGGTAGAGAATGATAACTAAATCTTTAGAATGAAAACAAATTATTGGTTACATTGACGTCAATTCTTATCTCACGATAAACAAATGAGAAGTCTTCTATAAGAAAAACCAATGTCTATCGCGATTAATAGAATAATCAATTCATGTACCTGTAGTTAATGTGGTATCATAGCATTATCATCCAAACATGGCATTCACCAAAGTAATCATACTAGTATAAGGTATCTGTGCTTCAGATACATGTAAGTAGCATCAGCAACATACCATTAAAAGCTATGACCGAGTATTAGTTAGACACTGATTTGGAGGGTTCTAACTGACAAAATGCATGTTTGAACCTGACAAAGAGGTGTCTAACTGACTTAGACATCATACACTTCTTCTATTATACATTTTGACTTCTAATTTGGCAAAATAAACAATAATCTGATTGTTTGTTTGTTGTTGTTAACAGAGTTAATCCCTAGCTTGGCGCCAAAATGAAAATTGTCAATTAGACACCAGCTTTTCCAATCGTATAAGTATCTTGGAGATGTCTTATTGATGTCATTAATGGCCGTAAAATTTAATGATACGGTAAATCCATAACAATTATTAACATCCATAGTACAGTGTCTCAAATACTTGATTTCAAATTAAAGGGTTATCTAAATCTATACATTTGTTTCACTCCTACATTAATGTGTCCTGTAACTCCTACAATTTGCCACAAGTGGCCAAAAACTCTGTATGACAAAGTGTTTCTGAAAATAGAATCATTGAAAGGAGACCGTTTTCAGGCAGGATGTCCTCAGTCAGAGATTCATTATAACATTTGTGTTGTTACATTTTCATTTTTAGCGATGGAAATATGAACAAAGAAATTACATTTATTTCTTGTAGTTACAGAAATTCAGCAATCTATCATAGAACTTTGATTGTCAAAATTGATGATGTTGCTTCATATACATATCTCCTTTTCTTTACATCAGTCTAGGCAAAATAATAACGTGTCACATAACATCCATCTTCTGCCAGTGACACTCTTATATCCCCTTCTGAGTTGCAATATCACAGCAGTAAACAATGTACTCGATAACCTCCAGGGAATATTGCATAATATACACGTAACATTCCTTGA
Source organism: Platynereis dumerilii (assembly GCA_026936325.1). Lineage (NCBI taxonomy): Eukaryota > Metazoa > Annelida > Polychaeta > Phyllodocida > Nereididae > Platynereis > Platynereis dumerilii. The sequence goes on along the minus strand of JAPTHN010000012.1, from coordinate 10,251,847 downwards.
GACAGAACATGTTATTAACACAGTTTACCAGCCTTACTTTACAAGAGCTGTTATTGCTGGTGTGATGTTGTCATAGCAGTTCATCTACCATAATGGTATGTCAATGTGACAAAGCAATACATTTTTGTTCAGTATACAAACATTGACAAAGGGCACCACGTAAAATCTAAGATGTATTCTCTGTTATGTTGCAAAATTGTCTTTTTCTAGTATAAAAATTAAATTAACTCCTCATTCAAAAATTACATGCTTTAGCAATTTTAGAAAAGTAATATTGTTATTCTAAATAGTCTCACATAAATATGCCCCAAAAACCTTAAAGAAACATAGATTTATTAGATTTAAGGTTCAGAAAATTAAAGGTCCTCCGCAATCCGAACAAGTTCTACATTTCAATGCAGTAGCATTTACAGACAATTTCATATTTGTAGACATCAGTGGTAGAAAATACATCATTTTTCCTGTACTTTTCATTGGTTGAGAGAAGGTATGACACCACTCTCTCCTGAAAAGTGACATGGCATTTTACATGGGTGACCATGGCACTCTAATCCATTGATCTCCTCAATGGAACTGACCCTAGCTTTTTCAAGCGAGAGTTTCTATTTGTGTTTCACACATTTTTAGTACACACATTCTCAGTGTCCAACACTCTGCATTCAGATGATTGGGATCAGATGATCCACATAATGATTACTTTTACAGAAACAAACAAATACACGAACGGAATATTTTCGCAGAGGAGGGCTCTGCTCAGATGACATGACAATGGGCTACCAATAGCTGGGTCCCTGGTTTGATTCCCACTATGATTTTCTTACGAATGTTGGCCACATCACTGGATCATCCTCCTGTCCTGATGGACTATTCAGAGTTTATGACTGCTGGGGGGGATATTTGTAGTACCTCCCTTTTCGTTTGTAAAAATTTCATTTGACAATTAAGCAAGTTTTGAAAAATAAGTACCCCCCTTGAAACAACCGTACCTAGATAGGAAGACCCACCTTCTCAGTGTTAGCTGAGAAGGATGGGAGACAAATCACTAGTTGAGAATGATACACCCGCAACACAGGATCGTGTCGCGGAAGTTTAGGGCCTATTCCCATCAAAAATAAAGGTATGGGCTGATAGGAAAATGGTTTAAAATGTATTGTGTGCGATTTACAGAATTTCCTGTACTTTAAAGTGTCAAAATCGGCCAATTTTCAACAAAATTACCACTAAAAATGACAGAAGTTTCATGTTGAATGGAGGGAGGCTTTGTACAAACAGATAACTGTTAATTAGAATGTTGTACAAACATAACTGTTAATCAGTATGTTGTTCATGATTCACTTTTTCTGTTTGTGTTTTATGTTTTGAAATGAACAGCTTTGGCCTGATGCTTTTAGCAGTCAATCAAACTCAGTCAAGCATTTCTCTGATTTGTTTGATTGGTTGCTTCAAATACACTTTGCTGAACAGTGATTGACTTGGACCACATTTGACAAGTTCAGATCGCATTTTGGTGGAATATACTTAATTCCAGCCCTCTTTATAGACCTAAAGTGTTAATGTAATCCCTGGTATATTAAAAAAAAATCTAATAGATTGGCTTAGATATAAAAATATATAGGGACCCAGATGGATGGATACTTGGATAGACACATGGATAGACACACATATATATATAGATAGATAGATAGATAGATAGATAGATAGATAGATAGATAGATAGATAGATAGATAGATAGATAGATAGATAGATAGATAGATAGATAGATAGATAGATAGAGGCATTTATTTGAAAAGTGGGGCCAAAAAGGTCCCCAGGAGCAAAAAAGTGAATCTCTGAATCCCGATAATCTGATATGGCATATGTTTAGTCCAAATGGTCCCTGTTACGGAAAAAGTCATTTTGAGGTCAACAGGTCACTGGATTTTTCATGAAAATTCACTGAAAAATTAGTTAATTGGTCACGCAATAGTCACAACAGTCACTCCAAGAAACCGTCACAACAGTCACAGAAAACAGTCACTTCAGTATTATTTTGGCTGAAATGTGCTGCATGAACAGTCATGGCAATTCCCTGACTATTCAACATTTTAGTGCTTCACTTGTAGGCATTTATTTGAAAAGTGGGGCCAAAAAGCTCCCCAGGAGCAAAAAAGTGAATCTCTGAATCCCGATAATCTGATATGGCATATGTTTAGTCCAAATGGTCCCTGTTACGGAAAAAGTAATTTTGAGGTCAACAGGTCACTGGATTTTTCATGAAAATTCACTGAAAAATTAGTAAATTGGTCACGCAATAGTCACAACAGTCACTCCAAGAAACCATCACAACAGTCACAGAAAACAGTCACTTCGGTATTATTTTGGCTGAAATGTGCTGCCTGAAAAGTCATGACAGTTCACTGATCATTCAACATTTTAGTGCTTCACTTGTAGGCATTTATTTGAAAAGTGGGGCCAAAAAGCTCCCCAGGAGCAAAAAAGTGAATCTCTGAATCCCGATAATCTGATATGGCTTACATGTATGTTTAGTCCAAATGGTCCCTGTTTCTGAAAAAGTCATTTTGAGGTAAACAGGTCACTGGATTTTTCATGAAAATTCACTGAAAAATTAGTAAATCGGTCACGCAATAGTCACAATAGTCACGCCAAGAAACCATCACAACAGTCACAGAAAACAGTCACTTCAGTATTATTTTGGCTAAAATGTGCTGCATGAACAGTCATGGCAATTCCCTGACCATTCAACATTTTAGTGCTTCACTTGTAGGCATTTATTTGAAAAGTGGGGCCAGAAAGCTCCCCAGGAGCAAAAAAGTGAATCTCTGAATCCCGATAATCTGATATGGCATATGTTTAGTCCAAATGGTCCCTGTTACGGAAAAAGTAATTTTGAGGTCAACAGGTCACTGGATTTTTCATGAAAATTCACTGAAAAATTAGTAAATTGGTCACGCAATAGTCACAACAGTCACTCCAAGAAACCATCACAACAGTCACAGAAAACAGTCACTTCAGTATTATTTTGGCTGAAATGTGCTGCATGAACAGTCATGGCAATTCCCTGACCATTCAATATTTTAGTGCTTCACTTGTAGGCATTTATTTGAAAAGTGGGGCCAGAAGATCCCCAGGAGCAAAAAAGTGAATCTCTGAATCCCGATAATCTGATATGGCTTATGTTTAGTCCAAATGGTCCCTGTTACGGAAAAAGTCATTTTGGGGTAAACAGGTCACTCGACCTTTCATGAAAATTCACTGAAAAATTAGTAAATTGGTCACGCAATAGTCACGCCAAGAAACCATCACAACAGTCACAGAAAACAGTCACTTCAGTATTATTTTGGCTGAAATGTGCTGCATGAACAGTCGTGGCAATTCCCTGACCATTCAACATTTTAGTGCTTCACTTGTAGGCATTTATTTGAAAAGTGGGGCCAAAAAGCTCCTCAGGAGCAAGTAGTGAATCTCTGATACCCGATAATCTGATATGGCATATGTTTGGTTCAAATGGTCCCTGTTTTGGATAAAGTCATTTTGAGGTCAATATGGAAAAAGTCATTTTGAGGTCAATATGGAAAAAGTCATTTTGAGGTCAATATGGAAAAAGTCATTTTGAGGTCAACAGGTCCCTGGACTATTCATGAAAATTCACTGAAAAATTAGTAAATTGGTCACTCAATGGTCACAACAGTCATGCCAAGAAACCATCACAACAGTCACAGAAAACAGTCACTTCAGTATTATTTTGGCTGAAATGTGCTGCATGAACAGTCATGGCAATTCCCTGACCATTCAACATTTTAGTGCTTCACTTGTAGGCATTTATTTGAAAAGTGGGGCCAAAAAGATCCCCAGGCGCAAAAAAGTGAATCTCTGAATCCCGATAATCTGATATGGCATATGTTTAGTCCAAATGGTCCCTGTTATGGAAAAAGTCATTTTGAGGTCAGCAGGTCAATGGATTTTTCATGAAAATTCACTGAAAAATTAGTAAATTGGTCACGCAATGGTCACAACAGTCGCGCCAAGAAACCATCACAACAGTCACAGAAAACAGTCACTTCAGTATTATTTTGGCTGAAACGTGCTGCAGGATAACCTTGAACAGTCACGACAGTTCCCTGACCATTCAACATTTTATTGCTTCTCTATCTCTTTGAATTTTATGAAGTACCTTTAGGATAATGATCATCAGTCAGTATCCATGGATGAGATAATGATGAGTTCATAGTCAATCATGGTTATTGTTATTTGGTATTTCTTTTTTTAAATTTTCTAAAGAATACATTGCAAAATTAACAACATATTAGCAATCGCACCTATCCATCTTATAACATTTGTGGTGTCCCAAATTGGAGTTGCGCATCCCAGAAAAATTACAAAAATAAAAATGTTCAAACTTATGTGCTATGCAACTTGTTCCCCCGTGGCCTAACTGGTAAGTGCGCTTGTCAACTGGCTTTGAGGGCGTGGGTTCAAATCTCACCCGGGAACTCACTTTAGTCCGAGCCCATGGGACATTAAATGGAGGCGGGTTGTATCCAGTGTTTTATGCCGGGGCAACTGAAAGACCCTGGGCATCCCTGAATTAATAGGGTATGTGCCAGACTCACAGTCTTCTAATCTCATCATCATACGGTGTTCGCCTGCCTCGTTATAGCCCACTAAGGTGCTGCAGAGGCGTAAAATACAAACAAACAAACAAACACCAGTAAAATTATAAAACTAGGTTGTCAGAAGGCAAGGCATTGTAAGTTACCATAGTCTCAATAAAGAAAGATGCATTACACAATATGTTGGGATGGAATCCATCTCATACATAATATAAATATCGAAAGGCCAGTAATTTTTAGTCACCATAGTCACAGTAATGAATTTCACATTACAAAATCTGCAGGATTGTATGTTTGAAACCCGCAAAATTCTGGAATTAACTGTCAGAGGGCATGGCATTATTCAATTACCATAGATATAGCAAATGCAGGGTCCCAACCAGACAGGGAAAACAGGGAAAATGGTGAAAAAAAATTCCCTGCTGGGAAAACTCAGGGAATTTGAAATTTGACCTGAAATTCAAGGAAAACACAGGCAATTTGGTTTTACATGTGTTAAAGCGTGAAAAAAGCCCTGTATTTTAAGCAAAAGTCATAGTTTTTGCTTTCCAATTAGCAACGATATTGCCACGATAACACAACGCTAAGCCCAAATAAGGTCCCGGAAAATGTCTGGCGAAACAGGGAAAATGCAGGGAATTTGCTCGCCAAAGTTCAGTGGTTACCCTGAAATGATGTTGTATTGTATGGTCTGTTAGTTTTAAAGTACTCACATACTTTATTTCAGTATTGAAATGTAAATCATTATTTAGTCACCATAGTCGCAGTCTGAAAAATTGTATGTCTGGCACCTGGTCCAGTAGAAATCTGAAATTAAGTGTCAAGGGTGTGGTTTTACTCAATAACCATAGTCACTGTAAATAAAGATGTATTACATGGTCTACTGGTTTTGAATTAGCCATATACTTTTTTTCAGTATCGAAAGGGAATTCAATATTTAATCACCATAGTCACAGTAATTTCTCATTATAAGGTCTAGGATTGTATGTTTGGAACCAGCAAAATTCTGAAACTAACTTTCTGAAGGCAAGGCATTATTCAATTACCATAGACATGGCAAATGATGTTGTATTGTATGGTCTGTTAGTTTTGAATAAGTCACAAACTTTATTTCAGTATTGAAAGGTAAGTCATTATTAGTCACCATAGTCACAGTAATTTATGTCACATTACAAGGTCTGTAGAAGTGTATGTTTGGCTTCAATAAAATTCTAAAATTTGGGTGTCAGACTCTCAAAAGGAATGAGTCACATACTTAATATCAATATGGGAAGGCAAGACATTATTTAGTCACCATAGTCAAAGTCTGAATAATTGTATGTCTGTTACCTGGTCCAGTAGAAATCTGAAATTAAGTGTCAAGGGTGTGGTGTTACTCAATAACCATAGTCACTGTAAATAAAGATGTATTACATGGTCTACTGGTTTTGAATTAGCCATATACTTTTCTTCCGTATCGAAACGGAATTCAATATTTAGTCACCATAGTCACAGTAATGTCTCATTATAAGGTCTTGGATTGTATGTTTGGAACCAGCAAAATTCTGAAACTAACTTTCAGAAGGTAAGGCATTATTCAATTACCAATGACATAGCAAATGATGTTGTATTGTATGGCCTGTTAGTTTTGAATAAGTCACATACTTTATTTCAGTATTGAAAGGTAAGTCATTATTAGTCTCCATAGTCACAGTAATTCATGTCAAATTACAAGGTCTGTAGAAGTGTATCTTTGGCTTCAATAAAATTCTAAAATTTGGGTGTCAGACTCTCAAAAGGAATCAGTCACATACTTAATATCAATATGGGAAGGCAAGACATTATTTAGTCACCATAGTCAAAGTCTGAAAAATTGTATGTCAGGCACTTGGTCCAGTAGAAATCTGAAATTAAGTGTCAAGGGTGTGGTGTTACTCAATAACCATAGTCACTGTAAATAAAGATGTATTACATGGTCTACTTGTTTTGAATTAGCCATATACTTTTCTTCAGTATCGAAAAGGAATTCAATATTTAGTCACCGTAGTCACAGTATGGTATGTTTGGTACCTGCAAAATTCTAAAATTTGGGTGTCAGAAGGGAAGACATTATTAATCATCATAGTCGCAATAAGAAAGTTGTATTACATGTACATGGTCTGCTGGTTTGGAATCAGTCACATATCAATATTGGAAGGCAAGACATTATTTAGTCACCATAAACGAAGTTCACTGAAAAACTAGTAAAATGGTCACACAATAGTCATGACAGTCACACCACGAAACAGACACAACAGTCACAGAAAACAGTCACTTCAGTCATATTCTTGGCTAATATGGATGTACCGCAACCACATGCTCACAATAGTGACTACAGGACCATGATCAATTGAGAGATTAGTACTTCCCAAATATTGCCATGGTGACTAAATAGTATCATGTCTTTTGACATTGCTTAGAGAATTACACTGATACAAAAGCTACAAGCCATAAATTGTGGCTATCATTACTGTGACTTTGGTGACTAAATAGCAGGATGTCGTTTGACAATATTTTAAGAATGTTACTGTGATTTGCTGACTAAATGTTTCATGTCTTTTGACAATATTTTAAGAATGTTACTGTGGCTTGGTGCCTAAAATAGTATCTTGTCTTTTGACAATACTTTGAGAATGTTATTGATACCAAAGTTACAATTCATGAACTGTGATTTTCATTTCTGTGACTTTCATGACTAAATAGTATTAATTACATAATTAAACAAGTAGAGCTAAATAAACTATTTCACACAGCATACCACTTTTGACAATATTTTGAGAATGTTACTGTGAATTTTGTGACTAAATAGCATCATGTCTTTTGACCATGTAACTTATACAAAACTAACAAGCCATAAAATATTAATTTCATTACTTTGACTCAGGTGACTAAATAGTAGCATGTCTTTTGACAATATTTCTTTAAAGAATATTACTGATACAAAAGAGACGAGCCAAATGTGGTGACTTTCATTACTGCTGCTTGGTGAACAAATAGTATTGTGTCTTTTGACATTACTTTGAGAATGCTATGGATCCCAAAGTTACACGCCCTAAAATGCAGCTTTCATTACTGTGACTTTGGTGACTGAATGCTAGCTTGTCTTTCGACAATATTTTGAGGAAAAACTGGCAGGATCCACACATTAGGTACAGATGTCGACTCGGTGGGACTAATCCAGTGTTGTCAACCTGATTTAGCTACGGACCTCGGAAAAGCAGCCCCATTCACAATGTACTGGCCTACAAAATGACTGATGTTTCCAGAAATAGTTTTAATGTGCGCGGAGACGTCGGAATGAGGCTGGAAAAAGTTCCACTTATGCCTGCTATACTTCGAAAGTGTCACTGATACCAAAGCTACAAGCCATAAAATGTGACTTTGAGTACTGAGAATTTTGTAAATAAAAAGTATCATGTCTTTTGACAATATTTTGAAAATGTTACTGTGACTATGGTGAATAAACATTATCAAGTCTTTTGACAAGATTTAGAATGTGGCTCCTGCGTTATGAGACACCTCTTCTGCAGCAGTCTCTCATGGGGGTGCAGTATCTCATCAGGGTGCAAAATGCACCCAAAATACTACAACAGGTGCGTGAGGAAGGCGGTCACATCAGGCATGTCAGCTTACAACAGGGGGTCTCATAATCCAGGTACCATGGTGCCACTGTATACATCTTTGACTTTGGTGACTAAAACTATCACGTCTTTTGACCATATTTTGAGAATATTACTTAAATAATGTTACAAGCCATAAAATATTACTTTTTAAAAAGTTACAAGCCATAAAATATTACTTTTATTACAGTGACTTTGGTAACTAAATCGTAGCATGTATTTTGCCAATATTTTAAGCCATTAAATGTGACTTTCATCATTGTGACTTTGGCGACTAAATAGAATCATGTAAGCAGCAAGTTACCTTGAGAATGTTTCCAGTTGACACAAAAGTCATAGAATATCACTTTCATTAAAGTGACTTTTTTGGCAAATAAATAGTAGCATGTCTTCTGACAATATTTTGTGAATGTTACTGATAAAAAAGTTGCAAGACATAAACATGACTTTCATGACAGTGACTTTGGTGACTAAATAGTATAATGTTGTTCGACAAAACTTTGAGAAGTTACTGATACAAAAGTTACATGCCATGCAATGCAGCTTGCATCACTGTGACTTGGGTGATTAAATAGCATCATATCTTTTGACAATACTTTGAGAATCTTACTGATACAAAAATGTTAAAAGCCACAAACTGTCACTTTCATTACTGTGTCTTTTGTGACAAAATAGTAGGGGAGACCGGGGCTGGTTGTCACAGGGGCAGGTTGTCACAGTGTGTAAAACTTTAACATGCTACTATATCTATTTAAAGCATGCAGGAGCACTGCCATTCTATATGAATGGCTAAAGGGGAGTGACTTAAACCTATTTGGTGAATATATACCTATATCATTCGAAATCTTGATGTCCTATTGGACATTTTTTTTAATTCAGAATTCGGGGCAGGTTGTCACACTTTCGGGGCAGGTTGTCACACTCTCGGGGCAGGTTGTCACACTTTTGGTTAAGAGCTTGGATGCAGGAAGTGGAACTCTGTAGGGCAGATCTTGACCAAGAAAAGTTATTTTGGACATAACAGGAATCATTTGCTTGCCCAGTGAAGACCTTAACAAACACGCTACTGCGTACAAGGGTGCTACAAATGAAGGCTTACCAATCAGCAGGAAAGCATTCTGATCTGGAGGAGGATTTTTACGTTTTTTTTGCAAATTTTACATATAAATTTGAAATCGATTTATTTAAATACAATGCAATATCTGCATACATCTATTGTCACCAATAGCATGTATAAAGCACACATTTATATTTGTGTTAGTTTTTTGGTTTAAAAGCCTGGTCCTAATAGGTAACAGCTAGCTCCAAAAAGTGTGACAACCTGCCCCGCCTTTTTGTGACAACCTGCCCCGATTGATGAAAATTCCAAAAATGGGTGACCAAGGCCGTTGTTATCAGAATGTTCACTATTTGTTGTTATCATGATTTAAAGAAATGTCTACATGGCAACTTTATTAACTGTACCTTTTTCAACAACTATTTGATAAAGACTAGCATTGCATGCAAGTTGAAGGTAAAAAATTACTTTTTGTGACAGGAAATTTTTAACAGACCGTGTGCCTACCAGACTCCCTTTCAGGGGTCAAGATTTTTCAGAAAGACTCCAAGGGGTTATAAAAGCAGTACACAATGATTGGTTGAGCTGTGTGACTCCATAGTTTAGTGCAATAAAAAGTGTGACAACCTGCCCCTGTGACAAACAGCCCCGGTCTCCCCTACCATGTCTTTTGACACGACTTTGAGGATGTCACTGATACCAAAGCTACAAGCCATCAAATGTGACTTTGAGTACCGTGACTTTTGTGAGTAAATTGTATTATTTCTTTTGACAATAGTTTGAAAATGTTGCCGATCCCAAGAATTCAGTGACATTGGTGACTTAATAGTACTTATTACGAATTTTAATATTAATTCTGAGATTGTTGATGATTAATAAATAGTACCATGTCTTCTTACGATAAATTGATTACTTATCAGTCACCATAGTTCCAGTGATGAAAGTTATGATAGGTAAGTGATTACGGCTCTACGCCCTGTAATTATGTATTTGGTAATTAATACAGGAAGAGATAACAGCAATGAGGTGAATGATAATTGAAAGAGTCATCCAATATAGGCACAGCAATTGAGCAATTGGCAGCCCAGCATGGTACCACTGAGCTAAAAGATATTGGATAAGCCTGTGTTTCATTTCACTAACATTCTTGTCAGAATAATCACCATAATAAACCCTTCCATTTTCATTGACCTTATTTAGCATTTTCTCATTGTAGGTTCTATTACTTGTGTTCTTTAAAAACTGTGCACTTACATGACATTGTTTATAATAAATTAGGCACCACATTTTTTCCATTTATTTATGCTCTTTCACCATCATCTGCAAGCTATATATTTCTTTATATTAAATTGTATTATTTATGTCTATCTATCTATCTATCTATCTATCTATGTATCTGTCTATCCATCTATCTATCTCTCTATCAATCCGTCTATCAATCTATCTATCAAAAGCAGCATGAAGCTACTATGCTTGACCTGCACAAGGGTATGTTCCTCTGTGTGTTCAATGGGGCTCTTCAGATACCCTCTGCATAATATACAGGTACAGCATGCTTTATTGCCACACTTGTTTTCTGGGAAACAGGCAGCCCAGTCAGCTTCTGGAAAGTGACTATAATTTACCACCCATTACAGCAGCATGCATCATGATGCATTTATTTTAGATAGGCACAATGTATGCATCATATTTACAGGACTGGATATTTTTCCAGGAAAGTATTTGAGGGATAGCTTTCTTGTGAATGACATAGTAACCAAAAAGAATATAATGGAAAGTCACTGTCTCTCTGGCATGTGCACACTGCCGTGGTCAGCAGCAGACTGAACGACACAGAAGCTGTGGCCTCTATATGAACCAAAGGGGAAGAGTTCAAGTGGTAACTTAGGGGACCTAACCATTTTTGTGGGGGTCACAGGTGGTAAGAAGGATTTTAGGAAGTGGACACAGAATGTCCATTTTCGCAGTGTTGTACTTTCTCAGACATAACAGTCACTGTACAATCACAACAGTCACAGAAAAACGTCACAATAATCATTGTGATGTTCTTGAAAGTTGGACTTTGTCATTTTGGCACAATTTGCTGCAGCGTGTGGTACGTTACACGAACTGTTCCGTACGTTACACTGCTTTGAGGGCTCACTGCTCAGTGAATAATGGCAGTAGCACTGTAATTCGAGTTTTCCAAGAAAGATGGGGTGGAGTACTATAGAAATAAAATATATTGGCTTGGGTTTATGTAGTTTTAGTGGTGACAAATTGCGCTTATGTCACTTGTTCAATAGTCACACCAAGGTGTGACAGTTACCTTTTTGGTCTTTTTGTCCTGAAAACCAATAGTGGACCATTTTTCAAAAATCATCTGATATTTTTTTATTGTACCTCAAGGCATGAGAGATCAGGTAAAATGTTTGTTTTTGTTATTAGCTGTATGTGGGAAAAATGCCAGCCTCTCAAAATAGGGTCTAAAAAACGGGGACCTTTTAAAACTCCATTTTTGATCATTTTTGGGTCTCTTTTAGTGAAAACATGGATAAAAAGTATCTTTATATTTTTCCTTGATAGTCCTGTCCCTGTTCTTTCAGAAAAGTCATAAACCAAGGTAATTGGATAATTCACTGTCGGGCAGTGACTGTTTTAGTTTTGGCCCCACTTTTCAAATAAATGCCTATAGATAGATAGATACTGAAACCAAAACAGGAAAGCACATTTTAACTAATTTATGTTTTTTTTTTTTTTTAATTTCACAAGTGATGAACTACCACATATTTTGATATTTTTTACAATGACATACAGAAATACGTTTTCCCACCCACTTTTCAATATCTTGACTGCTCTTTGTGTTTAAAACACCTCAGGACTGGCGACAAAACCAGATGACTGCTTATGTTGCTTTCTGTTTGCAACTTTGCAGATTACAGTTTTGCAGTTGTATTCTTGTTTGATTGTTTGTGATTATCACTTATGGCTTGCAATGATTTTCAAGAGTGCTCAGCAAAGGTAATGTCCTCAGTCTACGTTGCCTACAGCAACGTGAAGACTGTGACCTCGGTCTAAACCGTACCCTGTGTGGAAAAATTCCCATTACCCCAAGTCATGTGCAAAAAGGTGGCTCCCACCCAGGTAAAACCATACAAACTACCACCCCCACATCAACCCAGTCATAAAATTTAATTCTGAATAGTCCCTTGGCGTTTAGAGATGTGAGGCCATTCAGAGTCAGCTTGAGGCTGACTTTAATATCAACTGAAGCAATCAACAGTTTCATGAGGAAATGTAAGAGTTCATGTGGATTGCAGTTTGACATGTGTGAGCAACTGCCACAATACCAAGTTGGCCTTTGCAGTTTATTGGTCGAAATTATGACATCATCTTTCCAGCCAACTTCACTTGTTTGAAGGAAACTGAAAAAAAGTGAGAGGATGCGTGCAGCTTGACCAATCACCTGGCAGGATTTTCTGATATCAAACCAAAAATTTGGCAAAATTTTTTGTTATTTGAGAAAAGTCTACAAATATGAAATCATCTGTAATGAATGATCAATGATCTCGTGACTTCAATAAGATATGTTTTGAAATATAGTTCTGAAACTTCAATATGACTTTTTCTGATAAATGAAGGAACCAACATAAAATTCTTACAAATTCTTAAAAAAACAGATTCAGGCAATCTCAATCATGTCAAGTCCAACAGATCCATTAGCAACCCAAGGCAAGAGGTTTTGAATGGTACTTATGATATTTTGTAATTTTTCATCTTGTGATCGCTATGGCTTTTCTTTTCTATTGTGTCATACTGAAAGCCCTAATAATGAATGAAATAAATTGCGTGTGTTTTAGAATCATGATTGTAAAGTTGATGCAAATGAATCGATCATGTTGTCAGACAGTAGGAGAGTAATTACATAACATATTACATTGTGGTCTAGTTTGTTGTGAGGTATAATTTGTATAATCAGTGAGGTCCAGTGCTCTCATCAGACAGTCCCTGTTACATCATCTGATACTAGATAAAATTCCAATTAGGTTAATGAGTGTACATGTACTAGTCTTTCAGCCGCTTGGTTGGTTCATTGTACATTTCCAAATCCTTCATCATATGACAGATAAATTTAACTGTGACTACTGATCACAGACTATGGTTAATCTTAATGCTGTTAATCATAGATGCTTACTTGACTTTTTTCTTCAAAGTTTTATTTAGATATTAACTAAGCGTGAAAACCAAGAGTCTACTCAAATTAATAATTTCATAGAGATTAGATGTCAGACTGATACAACTTCAAGGACATCAATAATTTTTGTATCTCAGTGATTCACTGTTAGGTTCTTATATATTTGCAAGCAGCAAGGCAATTTAAATGACACAATCAATTTATGAATGATGTCATACAATATACAACTGTACAGCAACTAGATCTGAAAAAGCACCAACAACAAGTAGATCAAAATAGGTATAAGGCACAGGTTCCAAAACGGCTCTCTTGCCTCAACCAAAATATTGGCTTTAAAGAAACTGTATAGTTCATAAATCACTGCTAAGAAGACCACCCTATGTATATATAAGACAAAGTCAGAAAATTTTGTTGTGATATGTATATGTTGCTGGATCTATTCCTTTGCTGTTTACCTTTGCATTGCACTGTCCTTGTTGTGCCAGTCATGTGACAGCCAAGCAGAATCCCTGCATAAGCACACACCAGACACAATATATGTATTGGAAGGCCTTGGCTGTTGGGGCCACCAAAGGATTACAAAAAGTCGAGCAAGGGCTGGAACTGTTGCTTGTTATACAAAGTCTATTATGTACAGCTGCCAAACATAGTCTCAGATCACATCAGATATGTCAGAATTCTTTGCTCTAAGAGCCACCATATAGAAATTATAGATGAACTGGGAAAAATTATATATAAAGTCAATGTTCCAACCTTGGTTGCCATGGTCACCAAAGGATAACACAACATGGAGACACAGTTTGAACTTAAGCTTGGTATACAAAATGTATAAACAGCATAACTAAACATCGGAATATTCAGATTCCTTCCAGGGAGTCACCTCAAATCAAAACCGTGGAAACTTCATATCTATGTTGTTGTGTTGAATCAGTTCTCAGAAAAAAAAACAGACACACAATCTTGACAGTCAAAATAATATGTGGTCGTTGTCATTTTCACTTTGGCTGACATCAAAAGCAATGGCAGATGATTAAAAACAACGCAGATGTTTGTATGGTTTTTTGAAAAATTCTTTTAACGCTTGTAAAAGATTTTCTACCTGCCAAAGCAACAAATTCTAAAAGAGAACCATGAAACCTAGAATATTCGAAAGACTTTCGATTTAAGGGCACCAAGTTCACAACACAAACTGTGATGCCTTCCTTCTGATCCATATTGATAAAAATGTCAATATCCACACCAGCCCCATTTGGAGCTCATGAGGGTGTCCCAGTGGCACTGACAAGTCTTATCTATAGAGACATGTTCCTTCTGTAATCATCAGTGAGCTAGATCTGTCACTATCCAAATTAATTTTCACTCATCCAGAGCCTCTGAGGTTGGAATTGGAGGGTTTGAAGTGGGTAAATAGGGCTCTGGACTTGTTGTATGTTTGACTCTCGATTTGTTGTTGTATGTTTGACATAAGATTTTGTTGTACCTTCAATGCAATTCTAACAAAAAAAGGTAGAGAAATGAAGAATTTGTCTATTGCTATTTCTCCAGTGCAATTCCTGCTAATTTCTTCCGCCTCATGAAAAAGCAAGGTAACAGATCGCACCACTGTTGCCCTTGTATCAGTCAACATTTGTGTTCATTTTGACATCATAGAGCGGGAATTGATTGGAGGTACAACAATATCTTGTGGTTAGGTTACACTATAAATTCTCATATCTGTTTCCTTGTGAAAGAAATCAAAGCATATCAATACAGAGTGACTAATATATTCAAGGTCAGCTCGAAGAACCATCATGTTAGGATAATCTACTTCAGTTACTGGGCAGCCCAAGCAAACCTAATCAGGTTTGTCTGATTCAAGTAGAGCCTCAGTATAATTGATTGCTTGGGTACTGTGGAGAGCCCTTGTTTGTTGTTGCTCCTTATGCAAGGGTCGGTTTGAAATCAAATGCATAATCCTACATTGTATCTATACAAATATTGTGATGACTGACTTGAGAGAAATCACCCCATAAATCAAACATTTTTCCAATGTTTTTGCTGGTTAAAAAACTGTCTATCCTTATTGTTATTCTCAGTACACAAAAAACACAAGGACTTTGAAATGCCATCATATCATTATCAGGTGTTCATTCAAATTTTCATTGTAAACTCAAGCGAACAGGTGAGGATTTGTTTTATTACCTTTTTTCAAGTTAATTGGATATTGAAATATCAATTTTTATCATGATGATCACAGGCTTAAAGTTTTCCTTTATTTCCTTTTCAATTTGCTTTCCTCCAACCCTTTCCCTTGAACGTATTGCCTCTTAAAAGCAAAATAAAGACAATCAATTGATGACTCTGGACAGCATCAAACAGCGTCTACTGAAAGATAATTATCTGCAAATGGATCCCAGATTTGAAGGATTTCTCAAAACTCTTTGTGATTTGTGGCTGATGGAGTAAACATATTTTTCCTTTGAATTCCATGGAATTGATTGAAAATTAATACATGATATTGAAATGTTTGCAGTTAATTCTTGCTGCTGTGGCTGAGTGTTTGCCTTCACTGAATCTGTGTATAGTATTGTTTGTGTTATTTTCTGAAAGGTAAGTTAAATTTGATACAATTCCATCACTGAAAGGCACAGCATGAGTAAGACTGTAGATTTAATAATGGGAAAATGAAGGTGAGAACATAGTTACTCAGTGTCCTCTATTTGTTTATCTTGGAAGCATCCATATGCCGATACAGGGAGGATGTGCAGGTGGCAACTATCTCTGATGAGTCCAACTCAATACTTTTTATGAGTTGAACACTCTCAAGGTCAGCTCGTTTTAGACGTGCACAGTCCAAATCTCTGTTTTGAACAATATCATTGAGAAAAAAAGTACTGAACAATAAAGGGTTGAATGGCACAATAAACGTTTTGGCAACAGCATCAAGGACCCATTTCATTCCTCATTTGGCTAAGGATGAATAAGTTGCTTTTTACTGCAGATATTAAACGTCGTCAGATAAAATGCACTTGGCATTTGACAGCCTATTAAGTACAGTTTTTCTTTGTAGATGTTTTGTACCTTTTGATCAATAAATAATAATCACTGCTACTTAAACTTCCTGCACTTCTTTATAATCTCTTCTTCTCTAACACTCTTTTGTTTTTAAGACATAATGCAGTTTGTTTGAACCATGACATTTTGTTTGATGTTATTAGCCTGGGAGAATGAAATTCTCGACGAAAGTAGGGACGTGTCACCCTATGGCCTATGCGACCGGCTTCAGTAATTTTCAGCTGTTTTATATGCTGTAGAGCTGCTTGAAAGTGGATGTCTTGTGGAAACCGGAGTCTAAGCTTTCAAATTTCAAAGTTTTCAGCGTCTCCTATTGTAACAATTAATAACAGAAAATGTCCACAGAGACTAAACTGCATTGGGCAACACAATTTCATGTAAGAAGACGTGCGAAATATTTCTTGAGAAAGTCTTGTAGAAAAGCTTCTTCTGAATTGTTTGACAAGTAGTCATGATGAATGTTTGATATACTTGTTTTGCATGCGATCAATTTAGAAATGAATTGTCCCCTTTGAAGAGACATAATTTGAAAAAAAAACAACTTGTAAAATACCCTTTAGAAGGCAAACAGAAAAAAGGTACTGTTTTGAAATGTCTACTTGTTATTTATCCAGACAGGTACTTGATATTTTTGAACTATGGATTTGACAAAATACGATTTAGTGCAATTCATCATGGCACATCTGCAACTGTCATACATTAATAACAGTGATAAATAAGAACAAAAAGATTACTTCAGATAAAGAAACAACTAAAAATTGCTTAGTCATCATATTATAATGAATGACAGCTCAGCAGTCGATGTTGTGTTTTGGGGATTTTGTGACTACTGAAGTTAGGGACCATTTAGAATTTTGTGACTGGTTGGGGGGTGGGAGTTTGCCAGAACTTTCTGTCAAAATTAATTGATATCCCCCTTCAGCTCCATGCGGATTTTGATTTTAATACCTCACCCTTAGGTTTCATGCTCACAAACAAAGCAATACATACATACATATATTCGCAAGCCAGACCCAGAAGTAATTTTGTATTTAAATTGAATGGATATACTGTTGAATATGCTGAAAGGTACAAGTATTTAGGTATCGTGCTTGATGAGCATCTGCTTTATAATGTGACTGCATCAGTATTGTCTGATTCAGGAAATAGAGCTTTGGCTGCCATTTACACCAAGTTTAGTAAGCTAAAGGGTTTAGGGTTTAGCACTTATTCAAAACTTTATCATACAGGGGTAGTGCCTATACTTGATTATTGTTCAGGGATATGGGGTTTTCAAAAATTTGGCTATTTGGATTCTGTTCAAAATAAAGCTATTCGCTTTTTTCTAGGCATACATAGATTTGCGCCTAATTTAGCAATAAATGGGGACGTAGGTTGGGAAAGTTCTACAACTAGGAGAAGAATACAGATGATACGATACTGGAATAGGTTAAATCAGTATGGATATGGAAAGAGTAACTAAGAAAATTTTCATTTGGGATATGCAAAACAGGAAAAGTAAAGGCAGTTGGAATAGTGATATTTATAAATTATTTACCCAAATAGGAAAATTGGAAAACTATAGAAATCAAGATATCGTTGATGTTGATGAAGCATGGCAAATACTTGTGCAACAGGAGAAAAATGAATGGTTAAATAATATTCAATCGGTATCAAAATTAGTTAATTATAAAAAATTTAAAGAAGAATTTGGCACTGAAGCATATATTTACAAAATCCAAAACCGCTATCATAGATCTATCTTTGCACAACTGAGGTGTGGTATATTACCTTTAAAAGTAGAAACGGGTAGGTACATTAATATTCCGAAGGAGTTCAGACTTTGTATATTTTGCGATAAAAATGTTATTGAAGATGAAATGCATTTTTTATTTGACTGTTCATTGTATGATGAGATTAGAAAAGAGTATTGGGGAAAATTAAAAAATATAATGAAATCATTTGAGTTACTCACGAGTGAGGACAGATTATCGAAATTTATGTCAGGTGATTTTGTTAAGTTATCATCAGAGTATGTCAGTATGTGCTATAATTTAAGGCAAACAAAACTGTATATCTAGATACATAATGTGTAATATATTTCTTTCATTTATTCACAATTTTTATTTTGTTGTCTTTTTGTTGCGCAGGTCTTTATCAGGAAAATTTTCTTTTTTAAGTTATTTTCTCGAAATGTTGCTGTTCTTGTATTTTTGTTTTGTGTGTTTGTAATTATCTGTGATGGCATTGCTTTATAGATTGTTGTTTAGCTATTGTGACAAATAAGTCCATTCCAGGGCTGGGTGTGTATTTGAAACATTATTTAAATGTTGTTTGTAACTGTATACACTTGTCACTAAAATAAAAATTTTCTCTCTCTCTCTCTATATTGTTATACATGTGGCCCTTGTACAGACGTGTGTTAAGATCAGATTGTCAGACTTTTTTTTTGGTTAAAATTTCCTGCCCCCCTTGAAATGTTGTCAAATACATTGTATTAGTACCCCCTTTTGGAACATATGTGAAAAGTACCCGCTCGTGCAAACTCCCATCCAAGTCATAAATTCTGAACGGCCCCTTATTTGCTGCAGTCTGACTTGCATGGTAATCAACAGTTACTGTAAAACCATCACTGTAGGCAGTCACGATGCTGAAACTAAAAAACAAAATTATTGGTATCAAGTATCAAGTATCAAGTATCAAGTAGATTTTGGACTAGGTCTTTTGAAATACCTCCATGCGCAGACCAGAATATTGTGTTCAAACATCACCGTTTGTGCGGTCTTGACTTTAATGATGTCAGTCCAGGAGCTTCATGGATAAAAGAAAACCTAATTGGCAAGAAAAAAGGACACAGTCTTTGTTGAGCCTGGGATATAGAGTTACAGCTGTGGTGTACTTTAACAAGAATGTAAAACAAGCCGTGTGATCTATAATTCAAGCTGCTATTTTTGGATATCCAGGGTTGTGATTCTAGTCCTGTCTTTGAGACAATATCTCTACTGCCAATCCAGGGTGCTTTGTGTCATATTGGATATTGATATGCGTCCCCATTTCAGCAAATTTTGATTCCAATGCGTCATTTTAAACATGACTGGTAATGCATAGCTTCGGACAAGTCTTGTCCCAAATCCATCTACTAACCACCAAACTTACGAACAATAGAACCCAACCCATTTTCAATGGACCATAGAGTAAACTGGTGACTTTCCAAACAGACTTTAATTGAGCTGTGACTTAAAATTTTTATAAAGGGAAATTTATGTCATAAAAGTCTCTAAAAAAACATGTTTATCAAAATCTTGTAAAGCGCTACATTTTAGGAATACCGAACACCTTAAACATAAATATCAAGGCAGTTTACCTGCATTGATCACCATGCAGATTTGACACATCAGTCACATTCTACTTGAGCAATGAGGTAGTAATTTCACTCAACCTACGCATTGCATGAATATGACAGCCACAGCATTCTCAATACACCAAACTATTACCAAGCTATCTATAATTGCCTTATTAGAATGCATAATACCACTGCATAATGCCATGTGTGCACTGCACCTTCCTTTATTGCCTATATCCTACCAGAATGAGTTATTTACATGAAGACTACACATTGCCTCCTTCAGCCAATCTGCATATAGATGAACTCAGTAAGCAAATGTTATGGCAATAGCATATGGAAACAAATGCTAAAGCTTGTTAGAATAACAGTGGGAATCCCACTACATGTTTCCCTGCAATGTACTTGTGTTGGAAACACTGGTGAATGAAAAACTGTTAAACACTGATAATCATAACAAACATTGTGAACTAGATTCAGTGAGGTGTCAAACAGCTGATTTCCTTGCTATTATATACATGTATGCTAAAAATACCTACAAAAATATGAATTGAATTATTAAACTGTATTTTGGTTTAGAATAATTCAAAATTATTTACTGGTCATTCTCTGTTTAGCCATATTTGAGTTACACTCTCAATTATAACCAGGTCTGTTATAGGAGTTTGTGTTTTGCTTTTGTTGCATTCTCTTATGCACTGTTTAATAATTTTGTAGACCTGGAACTTTCCTGAACTTTACCAACTTTCCTGAGCTTTACCTGAACTTAACTTCAAACTTCAACATGTCATCTTGTCTGGCAAAGGCCATCTAGTCAGTGTTTGTATGTAAATTTCAAACTTATTTTACTTAAATTAATATGATAAATTTAGTACAACTTTGATTATAAATCTTTCATTCGTCTTCATAGATTAATTAAATAGAATTTTCATGACTTTATTTAAACTTTAAACTTTATGCTTTTGCTTTTACTTTAATGAACTTTAATTATTCAATAACTCAGAAGTTTATAGATCATCTTAGAAGTTCATAAATTAACTAAAACATTTTTCTTAATTTTATATATTTATTTTAAATGGTATATGGTTTATTTTAATTGATATGGTTCAATGATTACTGCTTATTTTCCTGTGTTTTATAATTTATTATTTATGTTCACTGTTTACTTAATTTTGTGTTTCCTATTTTTTAGGGAACCTATCTATCGTAGAAATAAAGGATTGATCGAGTTTCCAAAAATAGATGTTCATCGTCTTTGTCCGGTACAGTTCCAAACATCTGAGGGAGGATTCTTCGGTCTACTTGTCCACTGAAACTGCATCGACTCGTCCACTGAAACAGCTGATGTCGTACTGAAGGACAACCGACTTCTGATCCCTATGGTGAAGTAACTCATTCGAACTGAGGTAACATGGAGCTTGATAAGTTACTCGAATTAAAAGCTGAACGTACAAAGCTGAAAAGCAAAGTAACTACTTCAGCAAAACGTCTGAAATCTGCTATTTCGAGGCATTCTGATAGACACTGCATAAATCAATTTGTGATTGATCTCGAAAAAAGCCTCACTGACTTCGATATTTGCCATGAAGAATATTGTAATGCCATCAATGAAAATGACACTTTTGCTGAACATGCTGTTGTTAATGGTATGAATCTTGAGCAGTATGCAGAGCAGATTGAGGGAGTCTACAAGGATGCTAAAGACCAATACGCTACTTTGGTGGAAAAAGAGACTTTAAGCACCCAGAGTAAAGCTATGAAAGGTGTTTTCAAATTACTCCAGTTTCAAGGAGACAGGTTGAACTTTGCATGTAAATCTCTTGAAACATTGTTAAACTCTGGTGCTACTGATGTTGAAATTTCTTGTGGGAAAGATGAAGTTACTTCATTTATTGACTTATTGTTAAAAGAAGTAGGCAGTTTGAGTGAATTTGAAAAAACAAAAGATGTTTCTGATGTTGAGTCTCAGGTAGATCAAATTATCACAAATGCAGATGAGTTGAATAGTCGTGCTACTGTACATTTAATAGGTTCAAGTAAGGGTATTGTTCAACAACCTCCTCACAGTGTAGCCTCTAGTGAACTTAGCACTTCTAGTACAACAAATGTCACTGCTGGTACAACAACTTTCACCTCTGGTACATCTGGTATAGTTACTGTACCTTCAAATTCCATTCTCAATTCTCAACCCATGAGTTCCGAGTTAGCCAATACTTCTGGTTCAACTGTCAACACTTTTCCTACAAACACTTCCTATGTTGGCAGTTCATCCATGCCCTCTAGTTTTGCAAATTTATCCATTTCAGGGGGTACTACTCCTTATGTTTCAACTATTTATGGAGCTCCATCATCCATGGGGCCCAGTACCTCCTATGCACCTGGTATTCCTGGCTTTACTTCCCAGTCATCCTATTATGCATCATACCCTGCGGGTGTGAATGCATCTTATATCACTCCGTCTTATAACAGTCAGGGCAACTTGGCAACAACTGATGGTGTACGCAAAAAGTTGCATCTAAAAAAAGCTTCACTTCCATAGTTCTCCGGTCTTCGTAAGGATTGGCCAGAGTTCAAGGCAATGTGGAAAGTTATGGCTGAAGGCACTTACAGTAACCCCACTACCCTTGCCTATGAACTGAAGCGCAGCATCAAGGGAAAAGCAGCAGAGATTTTCAAAAATGTTTATGTGACCAAGCCTGAATCCTATGCAATTATGTGGTCTAGGTTGTCACAATTTTATGATGACCCGAGTGCTTGTGTACAGTCGGCCCTTGATGAACTACATAAGCTGAAGCATGTGCAGGAAGGAGACTACAAGGCATTGGTTCGTTTTGTTGACACTGTGGAAGCAACTTATGTTCAACTAGAGCAGCTACGGATGCTTTGTCAATGAGAGATGTTGATAGACTTAGTCCTTTGCTTCCCAACAGTGTCAGAGCAGTATGGAATCGTAAATATCATGAATTTGGGGTTGAAGACAAGTTGAAACCTATGTCACAATTCATGAATTTCTTAATTGTAGAAAAAGCTGCTGTTTTGCGTCTGACTGAGTCTCAAAGGACTGATGTGAGAGGATCAACACACTCGAGTGATGGTGGCGCGAGATGGAGTAATCACAGTGAGACGGCCCCTGCTAGCAAAAGAGGACAGTCTTCATGGAAATGTGCTTTTCCGTCACACAGAAATGGCGCTTCAAACACTCCACAGAAGTGTGCAGGGATTTTCTCAAACTTTCTCTTGACAAGAGGTATGAGACACTTAAGGAAGTAAGAGCTTGTTTCAATTGCTTCGGTCAGCACAGACATGATAGATGTCCTTCCAGGAATAAGTGTCAACACTGTGGAAGGTTAGGACACCACAGTTTACTTTGTAGGAAGGGACACAGTGCAGACTCTGCACCGTCTAATGCTGTTGAGGGCAAGCAAAGCAACTCCAAGGCTTGTTCTAACGAGGGCACTGCTGCAAGTTACATATCTAGCAAACAAACTGGTCTAGGTCTATATGCCATCCAGCAAGCATATGTAACTGACAGTGGAAAGTATGCCAACATATTTTGTGATAGTGGTTCGAATGTTTCCTATATCACGCACAGTGCGGCCAACAGCCTTAAAGCAACACCTCTTGAGAACTGCACTCTTGATATGACTACTATGGGAAATGTGCAGGCAACTTACAACACTAGGCAGTATGAAGTTTCATTGCGCACCAGGTCTGGAAGGATTGTTTCAGTTACAGCATTTGGCATGAAGCAGATAACTGGTCCAGTCTCAAAATTGAATGTTGATGTCATCAGCAAATTGTTTCCTCGTTATGACTCAAGTTTGTAGCAGCGGAAATCCATCCATGTGGACATGCTCCTGGGAATGGACTACTTTGGATTATTTCCTAAAATTGAAGTGGACAAATCTGGAGAGAACTTGAGTATCATGAAAGGAGAGCTGGGCATCTGCCTTCAAGGATCCCATCAAGAGTTAGAAGAATGCACACAGTTGGATGTCAACTTCGTCAAAACTCTGCATGAGATGAACTTCAAGAGTGCTACCATTCCATTTCCTGTGATTCTCATACTGAGTTTGTTCGTCCTTCTCTCCATGGGCACAAGTCTTCTGATGTTGGTGTGACTATGTTGTCTAAAGTGGATGATTCCAACATTTCCAGATTCATCGAGGGTGAGGAGCTGGCACCGCGGTGTGGTGGCTGCAAATGCTCAAAATGTCCTTCAGTTGGTCACACATATTCCTTCCGAGAGGAGCAAGAGCTCAACATGATTAGAGATGGACTCAGCTATGATGCAGAAAAGAAATGTTGGATTTCAAGCTATCCATGGTTGTGCGACCCAGCTGAACTTCAGGATAATTATGGATCAGCTCTGGCCACACTGAGAAGTACGGAAAGGACTCTTGTAAAGGACTCAGAATTGGCTGGCAAGTATAAGCAGCAAATTGAGGACATGGTGAGTCGAGGTGTGGCAAGAAAGTTGACACAAGAAGAAATCCAATCATGGAGTGGTCCTGTTTACTACATTAGTCACTTAAGCCCCTTTCCCACTGGATGCATATGCTCACGTTTTATTGCATAAAGGAAAAATTCTGAAAATGTGTACATATGCAGAGTGGTATGCGTTTCTTTAGGGCCTGAATTTACATGCTAATTCATCAAATGCGTAGCAGTTGCAAAACTGAGCATATGTTTGCAACTGGTATGCATAACCTTACAATAGCATTGCATACTGGCACATATAACTACATATACCTGCATTTTGCCATCTTTTGTTCACCAAAGTTGAGCCAATCATCACCTAAAACTTGAAAAATTAGCATTACAACTGGCAGTACACCTGCGTATCAATGCATATAGCTGCATATGGTTGCCTTCTGATACATAGCACTGCAAAATGACTACATAAGCCTGCATATCATGACATTGGCCTGCAAATTAACTTGCATAACAATGCATATAGGAACAAAACGCAGTCCCATTGCGTTCAAATTAAACATGTTTAATTTTTCTGCCCTCACTGCATGGTTGTACACGTTTGTATGCATTTGGCTGCATACTCTTGCACACCTCTGCATAACATTGCACACCACATTGCGGATCCATTGCGTTCCTTGAATACGTATTCAAACGCAGGCAAACGTGTCCAGTGGGAAAGGGGCTTTAGCGGTTTTAAATCCTAAGTCTAACTCCACTCCTGTCAGGATTGTGTTCAATTCTAGTCAGTTGTGCAATGGCAAATCTCTCAATTCTGTACTAGCTAAAGGATCTGATTGCTATTCGAACAACTTACTTGGACTTCTACTGCGCTGGCGTGAGGAGTCAGTGGCAGTTATTGGCGATATACGCAAGATGTTCAACTCTGTTCATCTTCATCCTGTTGAGCAGCACACTCACAGATTCCTTTGGCGAGACTTGAATTCGGACAGGAAGCCTGACGTCTACATCATGGTCAGAGTTAATATGGGTGATCGACCTGCGCCTGCCATCTGCACTGAAGCCATGTATGCTACTGCTGACCTCTTCAGAGATGACTGCCCAAGAGCTGCTGAGCTAATTAAGAGGTCTAGTTATGTTGATGACCTCGTAGACTCTTTTCCTTCAAATGATTGTGCTCTTTCTATAACAGGACATGCTGAAGAAATCCTGCAGAAAGGTGGATTCCAGGTGAAATGTTGGCACTTCAGTGGAGAATCTCATCCAAGAATGGGCACAGCATTTGGTGGCGTGGATTCAAGACCTGTAGCACTACTCAAAGGCACTGAAGAAGTATCCCGTGTTCTTGGAGTTGGATGGAAACCTGCGCAGGATGTGCTGGTGTTTGAGGTCAAGCTTAACTTCTCCAAAAAGAAGAAAGGCGTTCTTTCTGAGGCAAATCTTGCTGCAGTAGACGTCCCACATTGTATTCCTCAAGTACTGACCCGCAGGATGCTACTGGAACAGGTCATGATGATATTTGACCCCTTAGGACTCTTGTGCCCCTTTACTTTGCTTGCAAAGATTTATTTGAGGGAAACATGGGCCCTTAAACTTGGATGGGATGATATGGTCCCCAGTCATCTGCGGCATAAATGGTTGTTCTTCTTCAGTACTATGTTTGAATTGGAGAAACCGCAGTTCGACAGGGCCTTAACTCCCCGGACACAGTTGGTTCACCCTGGCTGATTATCTTCGGAGATGGAAGTGACAACGCTTATGGATTCGCCGCATATATTAGATGGCAGCTAGAGAATGGACAGTTCTGGTGCCGTCTAATAATGGCTAAGTGCAGAATAGCCCCACTCAACAAGATTTCTACACCACAGATGGAACTTAATGCAGCAGTCTTGTCCAAGCGGGGAAGAAAGGTGATTGAGTCTGAAATGAGATTCAAGTTTGAGAAGATACTGCATGTAGTGGACTCTGAAACAGTCTTGTGTATGATAAACAAAGTCAGCACCCGATTCAAAGTTTACGAAGGTGTACGTATTGGTGAAATCCAGTCTGCCACCAATGGAGACATGCCTTCTTGGGTCTGGATGTCCGGAAAATGCAACACAGCTGACTGGTTAACTAGAGGTCGTACTCCGATGGATCTTGGTCCAGATTCAGATTGGTGGAATGGTCCATCTGTGCTGTACAAGCCCTTCTCTGAGTGGCAATTGAAGTCTGGTCTGTTGCGGTTTGAAGAACTTCCAGGAGAGAAGAAGCTGACTTCAACCCTTGTGGCTGATGTGAAAAAAGTTGGATTGTTAGGCATCGTTGATGTTACAAAATTCAGCTGTGTGAAGAAACTCATCAGAGTTACTGCTCGCATCATAGGCGTCTTCAGGATGAAATCCTTCAAAGGAGGTCGAGATATGCATCTTTCGCCTGCATCAATGGAGGATGCTGAGAAACGTCTCATTTTTGAGGTGCAGCAAACTATGGCAGCGGACTTACAAGATAACAAGTTTCGTAACTTGAGTCCTGCACAGAGGAGCGATGGATTTTGGATTGTGGGTAGCAGACTACAGAGTTTCAACCCAATGACACCTGACTCAGAACCTCAGCTTCTGCTTCCTTCACATCATCATGTGACTCATCTCTTCATGAAGAGTGCACACACTTCAGGAGGACACCGTGGCAGAGATGGGACTTTGGCGAGATTCAGGCATCGATTCTGGACATCACACGGCAGTAAACTTGCATGGAGGGTGAAAAACGACTGTCAACTTTGCAAGCTGCGAGATGTCAAGCTACTTGATCAGCAAATGGGATTGTTGCCTGAGGCCAGATTGAAGCCTTCTCCTCCTTTCAACTTCACAATGTTGGATTTGTTTGGCCCTTACAAACTACGAGGAGAAGTCCAAAGAAGAACTTCTGGAAAGGTCTATGGTGTACTCTTCACTGACATGGTCATGCGAGCCATTCACATTGAAGTTGCTGCAGGATATGACACCAATTCCTTCTTGTTGGCATTTCAGCGATTCACCAGCATTCGTGGGTGGCCCAGAGTTGTCTACAGTGATCCGGGTACTCAATTGATTGGCGCTGAGAAGGAACTCCGAGAGGTATGGTCTAAAATTGACCGCTCTGTCCTGGTAAAGCAAGGTTCTGACAATGGATTGAAGTGGATATTTGGACCGGCTGACAGCCCATGGCATCAGGGAGCTGTTGAATCACTTGTGAAATCGGTGAAGAGATGCATTGATTTTTCCATTCACAATCAAAGGTTATCCTTTTCCGAGTTCCTGACCTTGTGCTCTAATGTTGCCAATACAATGAATGAGAGGCCAATTGGCACACTTCCAGGGTCTGATTCGGAGATAAGCATTCTTACTCCTAATAGTTTGTTGCTGGGTAGGTCCTTGGCAGGAAATCCAGGTGGATGGGAGGTACCAAATTCAAATATCCAACACCGATTCAATTTTGTCCAAAATTTGTCTCAAATGTTCTGGAAGCGTTGGGTTGAACTTGGTGCTCCTGGGTTGACCATTCAAAAGAAGTGGCACACTGCCACCAGAAATCTTAAGCCACTTGATGTTGTTGTAGTTGCAGACAAAAACACCCTTCGTGGTGAGTACCGGATTGCTTTGGTCCAGGAGGTCTATCCTGGTGTGGATGGAAAAGTTAGAAAAGTCCAGTTATCGTACAAAAACTTCAAGTGTGGTGAACAGGTTCACAAGTACTCAGGTTGTCCAGACACTACGGTACTTAGAAGTGTACAAAGACTGGCTCTACTTGTTCCAGCTGATTGAAATTTATTGTCTTATTGGAATTTTATCTTTGTCTAGTTGTTTTATCTCATCGCATCATCCAAATTATATCACAGCAACCCCATCCTCCCGGTGTGTTGGAAACACTGGTGAATGAAAAACTGTTAAACACTGATAATCATAACAAACATTGTGAACTAGATTCAGTGAGGTGTCAAACAGCTGATTTCCTTGCTATTCTGCTCATTACCTGTTAAGACACCAAACTGGACACACACACTTTATTCTGGCAATTTCAATTCTGTAAGTAACATTTTAAATTCATTATTTATTCTTAGTATATATTCATTGCTGTGATTTAATTTGGAAATATGCACCACTTCATCTTATATTTTATATATATACATGTATGCTAAAAATACCTACAAAAATATGAATTGAATTATTAAACTGTATTTTGTGTTTAGAATAATTCAAAATTATTTACTGGTCATTTTCTGTTTAGCCATATTTAATTTTCAAGTTGGTTGACCATTTTAATTTGTGAGATTTGATTGTGCTATATTTATATTTAGTTACACTCTCAATTATAACCAGGTCTGTTATAGGAGTTTGTGTTTTGCTTTTGTTGCATTCTCTTATGCACTGTTTAATAATTTTGTAGACCTGGAACTTTCCTGAACTTTACCAACTTTCCTGAACTTTACCTGAACTTAACTTCAAACTTCAACATGTCATCTTGTCTGGCAAAGGCCATCTAGTCAGTGTTTGTATGTAAATTTCAAACTTATTTTACTTAAATTAATATGATAAATTTAGTACAACTTTGATTATAAATCTTTCATTCGTCTTTATAGATTAATTAAATAGAATTTTCATGACTTTATTTAAACTTTAAACTTTATGCTTTTGCTTTTACTTTAATGAACTTTAATTATTCAATAACTCAGAAGTTTATAGATCATCTTAGAAGTTCATTAACTTAAACATTTTTCTTAATTTTATATATTTATTTTAAATGGTATATGGTTTATTTTAATTGATATGGTTCGATGATTACTGCTTATTTTCCTGTGTTTTATGATTTATTATTTATGTTTACTGTTTACTTAATTTTGTGTTTCCTATTTTTTAGGGAACCTATCTATCGTAGAAATAAAGGATTGATCGAGTTTCCAAAAATAGATGTTCATCGTCTTTGTCCGGCACAGTACTGTAGTCTGGAAAAACATTAATATATTTAATGCCATCTGGTATGATCCTTGCTTGTCCTTCCCTGCCAGCATTCTTCATAATACAAAAATATTTCACAAAATATCACTAATGTTGCTATTTATGGATGCTTTTCGATTATATTTTGAGTACATGTAATTCAAGTGGTTTGTTGCATAAAATTCAATTTCATGCTGTCTACAAATTACAATGATGACATTACTAAGGCTTCCTATAGATCTATGTAGATGTATTTCCATCAATCTTGGCACATAATATTATGTGTCCCATAACACTCACTTTCTGCCAGTGACACTCTCATACACTCTCATGGGCTGCAATATTGCAGCAGTAAACAATGTTCTTGATAACCTCGAACCTTTGCATAATCAAACATTCCGTGCAACAGAGCATGATTAAAACCTCCTCCTTGTGTGTTTTGAGAGCATAATGTTGTCATAGCAGTTCATCCAACCCTATCACATGTACAACGGTAACTGAGAAACCATTAAACGTCTGTACACAATAGATACCATCACAAATTTCAACGGCATTGTGCCTTCATACCACAGTAAATAGAGAGTCATCACTCTATCTTTTTTGAAGGTACAAATTTGTATTGTTTTGACCCTTTAGACACTCTGAGAACCTTAATCAACCATGCCAAAGTCCTGGATCTGCATAATTCATTAAAATCAAGCTCTCCATTACCGAAATCTGTAAAGGGTGGAATGGCACAATAAAAGTTTTTGAGAAAGCATCAGACACTCAATGCTTTCCATTTGGCTCATGATAAGTAAGTTGCTTCTTACCAAAAACGTTAACTTAGTACCATAAGCATTTGATTGCCTATATGTACAGGGTTTCAATATGAATGTGCTTCACCTTTTGATAAATAATTTATCACTCTTAATCACTGCTACTTAACCTTCCTGTAAATGGTAATCATACCATATTTGGCAAAGGATAATCAGATGAACATCTTTTTTTTTTCTTAGAATAAAATTAATTTGCATTCATGCACTAATAAATGGCACCCTATCCAAGGATCTGAACCGTGCAAAAAACATTAGGCTGCTTTCAAAATACCTTCAGAAAGCAAACATACAGTTGCTGTTTTGAAAGATCTACTTGCTATTTATCAGGACAGGTATTTGATATTTTGATGGTTTGGACAAAATACACAATGTAGGATATTTCATCATGACACATCTGCTACAGTCACACATTAATAAAAGTGAAGAACTACAAAAAAAATTACTAAAGACAAAGAAAACAGCTAAATATTGCTAACTCTGCATATTATGAAGAATGACAGTTTGACAGTCATTGTTTATGTTCCAGGCATTTCTGATTGATGACATTACTAACTGCAGTCTGGCTTGCACAACTATCACTGCGCAAACCAACCATCATTTGGCATTTCAATTTATTTACTAACAGTACTTTTTTAATGTTATTCTCTACAAATTCAAATTAGATGCTTTGAAACAATTTCTATAAATCCAAAAAATTGAGCTGTTTTGAGTTGTGAGTCTGGACTCCTTTGAACAAATGTCTGTAAATTGACCTAAATGGCCTTCAAGAGCACAATGAAAAAGAACTGACGCTGATCCTTCAGCTATTAGGCTCGATATAAAGCCAGAGGCAATACTGATATTAAAACTAAAAGATCATTCAATGTAGTCAATGACATTATCTAGATAATATTAATTGAAGGATAATAAAATATTTCAAGAATGGATGACCTTTAGTCCTCTACATGATTTACATTGTGTGATCTATAATTTCAGCTGCTATTTTTAGAAATCCAGGCTGTGATTCTTGTCCTGTTCCTGAAGCAATATGTCTTCCACTGATCTAGGGCATTTTTGCCTCATTGAATATTGATCTGCGGCTTGCTTCGCCCTATTTTGATTCATGGGTTCTAGAAGCATACAGTCTGCCATCCGTCTGAAGTCTGCCTGCCATCTAAATTGGATGCAAGTGAGAAATTGCCTATTTAGCCAAAACACTGGTGGAAAGTAAAGCAATTTAAAAACATCTGTATGAGTTTGCTTTGGAATTCATTCAGTAAAAATACAGATTCATATATTCCAATAGCAATATATTTTACAACGAATGGATCTCAACAAAGTCCTGTAAATGATAAATGTGACTGGTAATGCAGACTGGACTGCTTTGTGCAGTCCAATCACCATGACTCGCCAACCCTGCTAATACCCAGTTTTCTATAATTGCCTTGTCATGGTGCAAAATGCCACCTGTGATACTGCACTTTCCTTCATTACTTATATCCTGCATATTATGAGTTATTTACATGCAGACAACACATTCCCTACTTCTGCCAATCTGCATATAGACCAACCCAGTAATCAAATGTTATGGCAATAGCATATACACGTATATAGAAACAAAGGCCATAGCCGGACAGAGTAACAGTACAACTAACTGGGGCATTTTTCACTATGTTTCTCCATAATAGATGCTAATTCAGGAACAACATGTATCAAGTATGTCAATTGAGTTGTCCTCATCTGTCGATGCACTGGTTTGACATCTCAAATTCCTTACCACCATGTTATTCATGCACTATCCTAATATCAGCCAATATAATGCTGCTGTGATTATCAGTTCCTCGGATTTGCTTCTGTATTCCAATGGAGTGCTACAAGGATCATCTGTCAGCCTAATGCTATGCATAATGACGGATTATGAATGCTATTATTGCACCAGGCCAACGTGCAGAAGTGCCAAAGAAATTTGTTGTGTTTGGCTGTGATCTATACCAAAGAATCATTTTTTATAACTCTATGAAGAAGAATTCACTTGAAAAGGGCCCCATTTTTACTCACAATACTCTTCAGACAATTATGACTGCTGATTGTTTGCTGACTGCTTTGTGGTAGAAATTGATCATAAAAAAGAGTTACCCACATTCACCAATAACAACATTATCAGAATTCATGAACGATAGCTGAATATTGTAGTAAAGGAAAATTGTCAATCCATAGAACTAGAAGAGCAACAAAAAATATTGGATACCTTTGCAACAATTGTTTTTCAAGATAGCAAAGAGAAACATTCTATTTAAAAACATATATGCACTGCCTCCAATACAATAATATTATGAACAAAACAATCAATATTTTGGGACTCCAAGAAAAACTATTTTCTTTTGATTAAACCATCCAGGTGTCATGTCAGATACGGATCATGCCTTACACAACTGTTATAAATTCCAACCATCTGGTAGCGTTGCCAATGATCCGTACATCTCGATTTTAGAACACTTTTGTGCCAGGAAGTATCAAACTCTATAATCATGTGTCATCTAAGTCAAAATAGTACTCTTTCTACTACTGTTTGTTATCTCTTGCATGTATTAACTTATTGCACTACTGTGATGGTATGAATGTGTGTGTGAGTGTGCTCAAATCTACTGAAAGTTTCAGATAAGTAACATCAGGTGACAGACTGGGCAACTACATAAAGAAAGATAAAATAAAGAATAGGCATAAATCCACAAAAGCCCAATATCTAGTGTCTCAAATACTCAACTTCAAACAGCAGGGGTAATCTATGAGTGCCATTCCTAAATGAGCTTGTCCAGTAGCCCTTACAAGTTGCTAGCCTGCAAGTAAGCAAAGACTATTTATAACTAAATGTTTCTAAAAATAGAATCATTGAAAGGAGACTGTTTTCCGGCAGGATGTCCCCATTGAGTTAGTGATTCTTTCCATAAGTTGCATTGTAACATTTTTATTTGTGTTACCTTTTGCGGTAAGCCATCAATAAGAGATCTTCAATGATGAATAATAAATGGAATTTCATACAAAGTGAAAATATTAAAAAATATTTAAAAAAAAAAAGAGTAAGTGATCTAGAATTTATACAAAACAGTTTATAGGATTCAGGATTACATTTAAATAGAGTCAAGCAAAGGGAAATGATAACTTTCAGATACTTTAAGAACCATCAGCAAATCAATCCAGGTCTGTATTTCCTATCTTTTACATTTGAAATTTGAGCATGTGATATCGCTGGATACTCAATGACTAATTTATTGTCATGTAAGTGATCAATGACAATGCCAATGACAATGACAATGTCAGTTTTGAGTACAAAAAAACATTAGTTTGTGACTAGTGTCACTGACAATATCAGATTTCAATGCATATGACACAGTATATAGAGAGTCAACACTCAACCTTTCTTGACAGTAACAAATTTGTATTGTGTTGACCCTTTAGACATTCTGAGAACCTAAATCAATCATGCAACCATTTATTTCACGGTTTAGTAGTTAAATGATCATCATAATTAGTCATGCATTCAAACCAATCAAGGTGCCCGGGTATAGCTGGTCAAATTCCAATCAGATCCAAAGATCAATATCCAATCAATCACTAATCAGTCAACCAATCAGTGAGCTATTGATCTCTATTGATTATCTTCCCAGGGCATATGTTCCTGCATGTTTAGAGACTATCAAGTGCTGTGATTTTCCTTTCTAAAACAAACTGGCCCTCACAAACAATGATAGGTGAAAAAGTTTCCGTATTGACAAACATGTGGTGGAGGAAAAAATCATGGAAGAATGCTTGAACAACTAGGAAATTAAATGCAATTGACAAACAGCTATACATCAACACACAGATAAACAAAAATGGAAATATAGTGTATGAATAGCAACTATTGGAAATACAATTGTATATATAGCCAAGTCAACAGAAATGGAATGGAAAGTGCTAAGAGATGTTAGATTCTAAAATCATTGAAAGAAATTGCTTGTCATTCTGATTTAGATATTTATTTTTGATATCAGAACCAGGAGTCTCATGTTGAAGAATAATGGTCTTTGAAGATAAGCAGGGAGACTGATTTGACTTCAAGGACACCTTAATGTGATTTACAGAAGGATGGATGCTTCATTTTTGATAGACTTTAGGAGTTTAGTAATAAGAGCAAACAGCAAGGATAAGACGAGGTGCACGATTTATAAATGATGTTACCCAACTACGCAGTAGTTTCATCTTGAGATGCAGGCAGTTTGCAATATAAGGAAATGCTGCTTGCAAAAAGATTCCAGTGCATGTGCACTGTATCAGTACACCTCTTGAGCCAACCCTAGCTCCCCAGGGCCAGGGCACTCGATATTTTAAATAACTGAAAGTTTGATTTTTTGTTGTCAATCATGAATTTATTATATATACAATCATGTGTTGTCATATTAGCTCCATTCAAGTACACAACAGACATGAAATTAATTTTCATATGTTAAACTCTCTTTTTATCATCAAGACACAATTTATAAATTCAGTTCATTTGAGATAAATTTCTTCGAATTGTTACAAAATCCTAGATCAATATGTACAATTCTACAATTTATTTACATGAATGTCAAGATATGATTATTGATCATACAAATTAAGCAATGGTTATAATCATACAAACATTTATAGTGTTTTTATATGCACTTAATATAGCAATAATCCTTATCCGATGGTTATATACAATTAAAAAATCATTGTTATATATATATACGCATACATTGCATAGTTACAAAGTGGTAAATTTCAGTTATATTCTACTATATATAAAGCCTGATCAATACTAGTTTGCAAACTATAATTATCACAGAAAGAATGTCATAATGGCATGTTAGAATTGGACATATATTTTATTGAATGGAATACATGTCTAGCATCAATACCAATTGGTCATGGACCACACTTTCAATATCTGTAATTGGCCCAAGTTTCGAATAATGTTTGGGGTCAAACACTGTATGCAGGTAACTCCAATGTTACAACTTTTTGTGAACCCTTTCCAAAACTACAGTGGATAAATTGATTCTAAATTTCCATCAGTTGAGAAACGGATCCTAAATTTCCATCATGACGTAGCTTTAGTAATGACTCCAAATGCTGTCTGGGGTAACACTACTTACAAAATTCTCCATATCAGGAGTTCTTTGTAACTCCATATGTTTCCAGAGGCAAAACAACATAAAAAATCTTCCAAATAACAAGGAATGCCTTATATCTCCATGCCAACTTCATGTGAAAACTTCTTTTGTATAAATTCCAAACATTCCACCAGGTATTCTCCGGTTGGTAGAAATATGGGCTCATAAGCCAATGTTTGAAATTATTATGGTATTCATATCTAGATTCCAGAGATTTTCTGTAGTTGATGATTAATAATCCATGTAATAAGAGCTTCTGAATTTCTTGTGAAAAGATGAAATCAAAAGATCATTTCAAAATATCATGAAGCTCTTAACCCAGGCAGTTGGGACATGAAGAATGCACATGCCTTCACACAAATCTCCTTGTTACACACTGTTTTTGTATAAATTCCAAACATTTTTTATTTGTTGTCCAGGTATTATCTGGATGGTAAAAATGCATGCCCATAAATGCAAATTGCAAGTGATCATTAGGTACATCTGCACTGTTTTGTTAATAATTCCAGATTTTTCACCTAATACTTTGTAATAATTCCAATGATAGTGAAAAATTGCCCCATATTTGATGTTTTCTTGAACTGTCAATAACTGCAAACAGAATTATACAATTTGATGTCAGAAGTTTTCACTGTCTCGTGGTGATTGGTAGTATTTATCAAAATGGTGTATCCATCTTCAATCTGGATATCTAAGTGTAGCATGATATTATTCAACAGCAACGTGGTTATAAATTAGCCACCTTGGCATTGTCCATTTCTTTTGTGTACACTTTGACAGTAGAAATCTTGTGCAAGTGTCATGCATTCCTATAATGGTTGATAGGGAAAGGTCTGATTCTCATCTCTTTCAATTCTAGTTCTTCGTCTGACATTAATTGCTATCTCGTGTTATTGGCTTCCAGTCGAGCAATATTCATATTAACTATTGTATGCCCTGAGCTTTTGCGAGAATGATTGTTTAGCAGTTTTTCCGAACTTTGTCGGCATGGCTTGGTAGTCATTATATACGGTTTACTGAAGTACAAGATCACTATTTTGTCCCTTTGGTGGTACATTAACATAACAGCCACGGATGTTAGTATAGCGGCCAAGCACCAGCCAGCCAAAGAGTGCCAATCTGGACTGGAGGTGATTTCAATGCAGTTCGTTAATAAATCCAGAGAGTGTGCTCATCACACGCTCGGCAATGATATCGTCCTCGATGCATATTCTGTATCGGGTGTTACCACCTTTGACGTTGCCTAGCAAGACTGTATCCTCACTCTCTCGCATCAAAATAGGCTTTTTATTTAAGTCTGGATGAGGCATTAGGAGCTCGTAATACACAAACGAATAATGCTTCAATCGTGGAGGACGAACTATCTTCAGAATGATAACAAATTATCGGTTACATTGACGTCAATGCTTATTTCACGGTAACAAATGTGAAGTATTCTATGAGAAAAACCAATGTCTATTGCGATTAATAGAATAATCAATTTATGTATCTGGAGTTAATGTGCTATCATAGCATTATCATCCAAACATGGCATTAATCCAAATAATCATATAAGGTATCTGTACACCAGCAACACAACATAAAAAGCATGACCCATATATGTTAGCAATGGCTGTAAATCTTTAACAAAATTTTATTAACATCCATAGTTCAGTGTCTCAAATACTTGACTTCAAACTAAAGGGTTATCTATGTGTGTCACTCCTAAATGAGCTTGTCCAGTAGCTCCTACAAGTTGTCATGGTAGCCCAGAGCTCTTTATGACAAATTGTTTCTAAAAATAGAATCATTGAAAGGAGACCGTTTTCAGGCAGGATGTCCTCAGCTAGGGATTCATTCTATCATTTGTGTTGTTACTAATTCATTTTGAGCGATGCAAGTATGAAAAAAGAAATGACATTTTTTTCCTTGTAGAACTTTACAGAAATTCAGCAATCAATCATATAACTTTCATTATCAAAATTGAATGAATTCATGGCAAATAGGTGTAGTGCATTTTCTTATATATAGTAATTGTCGCTATAAAAACATCTTGACGTTTTCCTGTATTTGTAACTGCAATATAGAAAGCCTTCTGAAATAAAATCTTTCAATATGACTAAATGCATAAAGAAAGGGCTTTTGGAAAACTTTCTTTGGGCCTAAAGACATTTCTGAAGCATGTATGTTTTCTGAATTTGTATGCATAATATAATAGCATGCAAATAAACCTATTTCCATGAAATTAGTTCTTATTGTTGACTAAATCAACATGATGATGTTGCCTCCTATATATCTTCCTTTCTTTACATCAATCTTGGCACAATAATTATGTGTCACATAACATTTACGTTCTGCCAGTGACACTCTCATATCCCCTTCTGAGCTGCAACGTTGCATCAGTAAACCATGTACTTGATAACCTCCAGTTGACTTTCCATAATCAAACATTCCACGCAACAGAACATATTATTAACACAGTTTACCAGCTTCATTTCGGAAGAGCTGGTATAGCTGGTGTGATGTTGTCATAGCCGTTAATAAACCATAATGACATGTAAATGTGACAAAGCAATACATTTTTGTTCAGTATATATATTATGTACATTGACAGAGGGCACTGTGTGAAATCTGAGATATATTCTCAGTTATGTTGCAACATGAACTTTTTCTAGTATAAATATCAAAGCAACTCCTTATTCACAAATGCTTTAGCATGTTTGAAGCCAGGGCCGTAGCCGGGCTGAATCCTAGTGGGAGGAGTGACTGGTCTGGAGGCATGCGAACTGCGGAAAACGGCACACAATTAGACATTTTTGTATGTTAAAAAAAATTTCAGTCAAATTCTGCAGGCTACGGCCCTGGGAAGCACCATAGCTGTTTCTGATATGCTTTAGTGGAAGAGGTTTTCAGCAATCGTATTAAAAAGAATAATAATTTTGCAGAATTTCGTTATCATGAGAGATACAAATTTGAGAATGTGGTTTCTCAACCTTCATATCTTTATGATAAACTCTTCACATTAGCAGAAAAATGCACTACTATAATCGGCAGAAACAAAATGCTTTTGCTCTCTCGCATATGCACAGCAAGAATTGATTGGATTTCACTGACAAAAACAACACACACCCTTGTGCCATACAACAGGCTGTGGAAGAATGAAATTGCTTTTCTAAATATTCTTACATAGATATGAATAAGAACCATAATGAAACATCTAATTAAGGGCCCTCCCCCACCCGAGCAAGTTCTACATTTCAATACAGACAGATTTTAATTAATGATCATTGATTTTGTGACTGCAATAAAATATGTTTTGAAATAGAGTTTCGAGAGTTCAATGTGCTCGTTGCTGATAAATGAAGAAGCCCACAAAAACTTCTTACAAAATGGATTCAGGCAATCTCAATCACTTCAAGTCTGACAGATCCATTAGCAAGCTGAGGCAAGAGGTTTTGAATGGTACTTATGGTATTTTGTAATGTTTCATCTCATGATAGCCATGGTTTTTTTTTCTATTGTGTCACTCTGAAAGCCCTTATAATTAATGAAATAAATGGTGTGTGTTTTATAATTGTAATAGCAAAGATAATGCAAATGAATAGATCATGGTGTCAGACACCTGGTGAAAATTTACATAACATAATACATTATAGTCTAGCTTGTTGTGAGGTATAATTTATTTAATAAGGTAGGTCTAGTGTTCTCATCAGACTGTCCCTGTTACATCATCAGATACTGGATCCAATTCCATTTAGGTTAATGAGTGTACTGGTCTTACACCTGTCTGGTTGGTTCATTGTACATGTACGTTTTCAAATCTTTCGTCATATGACAGATAAATTTAACTGTGACTACTGATCACAGTCTATGGTTAATCTTAAATGTTGTGAATCAGGGATGCCCACTTGACATTTTTTCAAGGTTTTATTCAGATATTTATGAAGTTGTGAAAACCAAGAAACTCCTAAAAATAAAATTAGACTGATATAACTTCAAGGATATCAACAGCTTTCATATTTCATTTATTGGCTCTTCGGTACTAATAAAATTGCAAGCAGTAAGGCAAAGATAAATGACACAATCACTTTATGAATGATGTTATCCAACTATGCAGAAACTAGATCTCAAAAAGCACCAGTAACAAGTAGATTAAAATAGGCATAAGACGCAGGTTCCAAAAAGCCTCTCTTGACTCGGCAAAAATATTTCGATGAAGAAACTGTGCAGTTTATGAATCCCTGCTGAGAAGACCACATCATAAATATGAAACAAAGTCAGAGAATTATTTTTTGGTATGTGTATGTTGCTGAATCTATTCTCTTCTTTGCTGTCTACCATCCCATTGCACAATATTTGTTGTGTCAGTCACTGTGTGACAGCCAAGCAGAATCCCTGCATAAGTACACACCAGACATAACATATGTACCAGCCTTGGCTGTTGGGACCACCAAAGGCTTACAAAAAGTGGAGAAAGGGCTGGAACTGTTGCTTGTTATACAAGGTTTATAATATGTACAGCTGCCAAAGAGTCTCTGCTTGAATCAGATATGTCAGCATCCTTTGCAGAGCCACCATATAGAAATTATAGATGAAGCGGGATAAACTGTATATAAAGCTATTAAAGTCAATTCCAACCTTGGTCTTGTGGCCACCAAAGAATTACACAAAGTGGAGACACAATTGGAAGTCCTGCTTGGTATACAAAATGTAAAAACTGCTGCTAAACAGAGTCCCAGCTTTAAGTACAAATCAGAATCAGATTCCTTCCTGGGACGCACCTCAAATCAGTAGCATCAGTGTCATTTTAAAGTGGCAGGGCAAATTGGGCTGAAGCCTTCAGGCAAAGGTGTCCTGGGAAAACCTCAATTTTTCTTCTCACATGATACTTTGGTAAAAAAGTGAAATGCCCCACCAGCCCGACCTTCACCAATGCCACTGCCTCAAATCAAAACAGTGAAAAAGTCACATCTGCCTAAATATGCAGAACAACACATTTATTTCAATTCATCCAACAAGATTTCCATGTTGTTGTATTGATCAGCTCTCTCGAAAAAAGATCACACAATCATGACAGTCAAAATAATAAATGGTCGATGTGATTCTCACTTTAGCTGATATCAAATGCAATGGGACATGATAAAAACAAAGCAAATGTTTGCAAGTTTTTTGAACAATTATTTTAAAGCTTGTAAAAGAATTTTACTTGTGAAAAAAAAAAATCTAAAAGAGAACCATGAAGCCTATATATAGATTTTGGAAGACTTTCGATTTGAATTCACTGAGTTCACAGACAACACAAACTGTGATGCCTTCCTTCTGCTACATATTGATAAAAATGTCATTATCCACACCAGCCCCATTTGGCGCTCATGAGGGTGTCCCAGGGAAACTTACAAGTCTTATCTATGGAGACATGTTCCCTGTGTAAAAATCAGAGAGGTAGATCGGTCACAGTCCAAATCCAACTTTTCATTCTTCTGGAGCCTTCGAGGTTGGCATTTGAGGGTTTGAAGTGGGTAAATAGGACTCTGGAATTTTTGTATGTTTGACGTAAAATTTCATTGTGATAAAATAATTTTTCAAATAGCAATGTAAGATTTTCACGAAAAAGGTCTCGTTAGATGTGCACAAATACTGAGTACATACGAGTACTTGCTTTTATGTACTCGAGTACAGGAGTACAGGAGTACAGGAGTACAGGAGTACTTAGTCCTAGGTACTCGGCCCATCTTGTGGTTAGCTAACATTATAAATTCTCATATCTCTTTCCCTGTGATTGAAATCAAAACAGATCAGTATAGAGTGACTAATATATTCAAGGTCAGCTAGAAGAACCATCATGTTAGGAAAAACTACTTCAGTTAATGGGTAGCCCAAGCAAACCTAATCAGGTTTGTCTTACTCAAGTAGACTCTCAGTATAATTGATTGCTTGGGTACTGTGGAGAGCCCTTGTTTGTTGTTGCTCCTTATGCAAGGGTCGGTTTGAAATCAAACGCATAATCCTATCTATACAAATATTGCGATGACTGACTTGAGAGAAATCACCCATAGATCAAATATTTTTCCAACATTTTTGCTGGGTCTATCTTTATTGCTATTCTCTGTACATTTAAGGTGACTTTCGTTCAAAACTAACGTCTTTGAAATGCTATATCCAAGCTTTCATTTAATATCCATTGCAAACTCAAGCGAAGAGGTGAGAATTTGTATTTTAACCCTTTTTCAAGTTAATTTGATATTGAAATCAAATTTCATCATGATAATCACAGGCTTAAAGTTCTCCTCGATTTCCTTTTTCAATCCACTTTCCTTTGAACTTATTGCCTCTTAAAAGCAAAATAAAACCACTAAATTGCATCAGACAGTGACTACTAAAAGATAATTATCTGCAAATGGATCCCAGATCTGAAGGATTTCTCAAAACTCTTTGTGATTTGTGGCTGATGGAGCAAAAGGCTTTTTCCTTGGAATTCCATGGAGTTGATTGAAATGCATGAGATTGTAATGTTTGGAGTTAATTCCTGCTGCAGTGTTTGCCTTGACTGAATCTGTGTATATAGTATTAGATTGTACATTTGCTTGTTTGTACTATTTTCTTAAAGGTAAGTTATTTTTGGAGCAATTCCATCGCTGAAAGGCACAGCCTGCACAAGATTGTAGTCTTAATAACGGGAAAATGAAGGCTAGAACATAGTGTCTCATTGTCCTCTATGTGTTTATCTTGGAAGCGGCCACATATGCTGATGCAGGGACTGGGGATAAAGCAGTCACCAGGGGTATGCAACCCCCTTTAATCTGATAAGTCTTTCATGTTTAGATTTTGAAAAAAAAATCTGGATCTATGCCTGCTTAGTCGACCTCATTACTTTTTATGAGCAAGAACTCTCTCAAGGCCAGCTCCTTTCAGACGTGCACATGCAGTCTGTATCTCTGTCTTGAACGATATCATTGAGAAAAAGCTAAATACTGAACACTAAAGGGTTGAATGGCACAATAAACATTTTGGCAACAGCATCAGTGACCTATTTCATTCCTCATTTGGCTAAGGATGAATAAGTTGCTTCTTACTGCAGACATTAAATGCCGTAAGACTGAATGCACTAGGGATTTGACAGCCTATTAAGTACAATTTTTCTTTGTGGATGATTTTTGCCTTTTGATCGATAAAGAATCACTGCTACTTAACCTTCCTGCACATCGTCATAATCTCTTCTTCACTAACACTCTTTTGTTTTTAAGACATAATGTAATTTGTATGAATCATGACATTTGATGGTGAGGGCCAGAAATAAAGGCTTCCACCAATTCTTGAAATTCTTCCATTTCAGTGCCTCCTATTGTAACAGTTAATAGCAGAAGATGACTACAAAGACTAAACTCTCTGTATTTCCTGACAAGTCGTCATGATGAATGTTGCCACCAACAATCATGATTATACCGTACTTTGTAAATGATAAAGAGATGAAACTGATCAACTTGTTTTGCATCAGATAAATTTAGAAATAAATTGTCCCCTATGCAAAGATATAGTTTGAAAAAAAAAAACTTGTAAAATACCCGTTAGAAAGCAAAAAGAAAAAAGTTGTTGTTTTGAAATATCTACTTGTCATTTATCCGGACTGGTAGCCTACTTGATATTTATACACTGTGAATGTGACAAATTATGACATAGTGCAATTCATCATGGCACATCTTCTACAGTCACACATTAATAACAGTGATGAATTAGAAAAGAGATTACTAAAGATAAAGAAAACAACTAAATATTGCTCAATCAGCATGAACCTGCCATTGGCTTACTATAAAGACCATTTTCAAAGTCAATAACGATGTTAAAACCGTAAAACGGGGTAAAGTTGGCAATCTGGAGGAAAGTTGGTGACCTATTTTAACCCACTTAATGGCAGAAATGCCCACTTTCCTCACTGTCACGGGTGGCAAATTACCCAAAGGAACCTGTGAAAGAAAACGAAGTAAGAAAAGTTGGCATTTCTTCCGTTAAGTGGGTTAAAATGGCATGCCAACTTTCCCCGAATTGTCAACTT
Source organism: Platynereis dumerilii (assembly GCA_026936325.1). Lineage (NCBI taxonomy): Eukaryota > Metazoa > Annelida > Polychaeta > Phyllodocida > Nereididae > Platynereis > Platynereis dumerilii. The sequence continues at coordinate 10,208,605 of JAPTHN010000012.1, read as the reverse complement.
TACCCGGTTTTAGGGTAAAGACGAAGAAGAATGAGAAAAGAATGGGAAGAACTTTCAGTCTGAATGTAGTAAATGACATCATCTAGATAATATAAACTGAAGAATCACACAAATACTTCAATGATCTTGATATGACTTCTAAATGTCAATCAAGAAGCCTTTCGTGGATAAAAGACAACCTAATTGGCTGGAAAAAAGGACACAGTCTTTGTTAAGCCTGGGATATAGTGTTACAGCTGTGGTGTACTTTAACAACATTGTAAAACAAGCTGCTTGATCTATAATTCAAGCTGCTGTTTTTAGACATCCAGGGGTGTGATTCTTGCCTTGTCTCTGATGCAATATGTCTCCTACCAATCCAGGGTGCTTTGTGCAAGATTGGATATTGAAATATGTCCCCACTTCAGCATTTTGATTCCAATGCATCATTTTAAACATGACCGGTAATCAGTAATGCATAGCTTTGGACCAGTCTTGTCCCCAATCCAACTACTAACCACCAAACTTACGAAAAATAGAACCAGTTCATTGTCAACGGACCACAGAATGAACTGGTGACTTTCCAAACAGGCTTCAATTGAGCTTTGTCTTTAGATTTTTTATTAAAGGAAATATATGTCATAAAAGTCCCTAAAAAAACATGTTTATCAAAATCTAGGAAAAGCTACATTTTAGGAATACCGAACACCTTAAACATGAATATAGGCAGTTTGCCTGCATTGATTACCATGCAGATTTGAATAGTAATTTCACTCGACCTACACATTGCATGAATATGACAGCCACAGCATTCTCAATACTCCAAACTGTTACCAAGCTATCTGTAATTGCCTTATTATAATGCACCGCACCTTCCTTTATTGCCTATATCCTACCAGAATGAGTTATTTACATGCAAACTACACATTGCCTACTTTAGCCAATCCGCATATCGATGAACTCAGAAAGCAAAATGTTATGGCAATAGCTAATGGAAACAAAACAAATGCCATTCTTGTAGCTTGTTAGAAAAATAGTGGGGATCCCACTATATGTTTCCCTGCAATGTACTGTTGTCTGGAAAACCATTAATATTTTTTAATGCCATCTGGTATGATCCTCAGTTGCCCTTCCTTGCCAGCATTCTTCATAATACAAAAACATCTCAAAAAACATCACAAATGGTACTATTTCTGCTTTTCGATTATATTTTGAGTAATTGAAGTGGTTGGTAACATGAAATTCAATTTCATGCTGTCTACAAAATTACAATATTACTATAATGCTAGTAAGGCTTCCAGACCTGTAGATGTAACTGTATTTCCATCAATCTTGGCACAATGATATTATGTGTCCCATAACACTCACTTACTGCCACTGACACTCTCATATCCCCTTGTGAGTTGCAATATTGCAGCAGTGAACAATGTTCTTGATAACCTGGGACCTTTGCATAATCAAACATTCCGTGCAACAGAGCATAATGATTAACACAGCCTCCTTGTGTGTTTTGTGAGCGTATTGTTGTCACAGCAGTTCATCCAACCCCCATCTCATGCAAAATGGTAACTCAGAAACCATCAAATGTTTGTACACCATCTATTCCATCGCAAATTACAATGGCATTGTGCCTTCATACCACAGTAAATAGAGAGTCATCATTTCTACCTTTTTTGACAGTAACAAATTTGTATTGTTTTGACCCTTTAGAAATTCAGAGAATCGAAATCAATCACGCCACCTTTTATTTCATGTTTTTTTTAGTTAAATGATCATCATAATTAGTCATGCCTCCAAACCAATTAGGGTTCTTGGGTATAGCTGGTCAAATTCCAATCAGATCCAAAGATTAATATCCAATCAGTCACCAATCAGCCATCAAATCAATGGGCTATTGATCTTTATAGAAAATCTTCATTAGCAACCATTAGCAACCAATAAGTGGTTTTGAATGGTACTTCTAATAGTTTTTTCCCTGTTTCATCTTATGGTCATGTGTCCAATAAGGTTAATGGGTGAACCCAGTCTTACGGCCAAATGGTTAGTATGTTATGGACCAAAATAATGCATCGATTATAATGTTCAAAATCAAATTAGTCTGCTATACTAATTATCTGGATTTCACTTTCCTCTGGACAGTTATGCCATGGTATGAAGATGGCTGCTCAAAAAATGTAATGAGCTTCACAAGCCGAATCGGTAGTACTGTAACGTGATTATATCAAAATACAAAACAATGAAAGTCTAATTAGTTACTAACTACTCATCAGAGACAATGGTTAATTTCAATTGATAATCAAGAATCCAGGTTATCTAATTGAGATTCACACATATTGCAAACTTGGATTGTTGTTGTGTTGAATAATCAGCTCTCCAAAAAAAAAAACAGATCACACAATCTTGACACTCAAAATAATAATGGTCTATGTCATAATCACTTTGGCAGATATTAAAAACAATGGGACATGATAAAAACAGATGTTTGCAAGGTTTTTTGAACAATTGTTTTAAAGCTTGTAAAAGATTGAAAAATTTTCAAAGCTTGTTAAAGATGTTCTATCTTCCAAAACAAAAATTCTAAAAGACAACCATGGAGCCTAAAACATTGGAAGACTTTCGATTTAAGGGCACTAAGTTCACAGACAACACAAACTGTGATGCCTTCCTTCTGCTACATATTGATAAAAATGTCAATATCCACACCAGCCCCATTTGGCGCTCATGAGGGTGTCCCAGTGACACTGACAAGTCTTATCTATAGAGACCTGTTCCCCTCTGTAATCATCAGTGAGCTAGATCTGTCACTATCCAAATGACTCCCATTCATCTAGATTTTACGAGGGGCGTTCAGAAAGTTAACGGCTTTTTTTTATATGGACACTTATTTTCAATCTGGAAATATGAATTTTTTACAGGATAAAATTCAGCAGTTTTGGAATGGATTTCCAAAATTTTTGACAATTTGGACACTTTTAAGTCATTCTGTGGTTGCCATGGAAACAGAAAGTTTGGCCAGGTGGAGCAGGTAGTACGGAGATCAAGAAAATCAATGAATTGGGGTTGAGAGAGACCTCACTCTGCCACTTGTATTAGTAAGATTGACAATAATTAACACAAGAAATATAATATTACCTTTTAAAAATACTCGCAAGTACTACAAAAGCATTTATTCATACACCTGACCCGTTGAAATAAATGTTCCTTGAAGCATTCTATGAAAAGTTTATGTGAAAGCATTCCATTCATCCAAAGCCTTTTCTCCTCCAGTGCCTGAAACTATTGCCCCCAGTGATTAAGGTAATGGAAAGCCAGGTCTTATGTAAAGCTATACGTCAAAGGAAAAGCTGGGATGGATAATGCGGTCCCTTTAGGTCTCTTGCTCGTACCAGTGAATCCATGCTTTGTCATAAGTCCTGATGTAGTTAAGGGCTCAAATTCTGGCGCCTGAATCGCTCTTGCCAAATAGGGCATGCAGGAGGGCTTTCCCACATTGGTTCTCTGTAAGAATACAAACATTTGGTATGCTTGAATGTATATTTAGAAGCTAATATCATATTTCTTGTGTCAAATATTGTCAATCTTACTAATGCAAGTGACAGAGAGAAGTCTTTCTCAGCCGCAATTCATTGATTTTCTTGATCTCTGTACTACCTGCTCCACCTAGCCAAACTTTCTGTTTCCATGGCAACCACAGAATGACTTAAAAATGTCCAAATGTTCCAAAATTTTGGAAATCCATTCCAAAACTGCTTAATTTTATCCTGTAAAAAATTCAATGTTCTAGATTGAAAATAAGTGGCCATATAAAAAAAAGCTGTGAACTTTCTGAACACCCCTCGTACAGAACTTGAGAGCCCAAAATGTTGGCATTTAAGGGTTTGAAGTGGGTAATATAGGACCATTTGAATTTGTTCTTGTATATTTGACGTTAAATGACATAGTGATAAAATAATTTTTTTCTCTGTGCAGATCAGAATATTGCGTTCAAAAATTGCAGTTTGTGCGGTATTGACTTTCATTATGTCAGTCCAGAAGCTTCATGGATAAAAGATAACCTAATTGGCAAGAAAAGAGGACACAGTCTTTGTTGAGCTTGGGATATAGTGTTACAGTGGTATACTTTATTGAGAACAAGCTTTGTCACCTATAATTTAAGTTGCTATTTTTAGATATCCAGGGTGTGATTCTTTTCCTGTACCTGATACAATGTGTCTTCATTGTCCTTTTCTGCCAAATGGTACTATTTATTATGGATGTTTTTTTATTAGATTTTGAGTAATTCAAGTGGTTTGTTGCACAAAATGTATGAGTAATCCATTAGTATTGAAAAAGCCCTTTTAGTCGATTCTATTTTCATTCTGTCTGAAAAGTTACAATGATGATGTTACTAAGGCTTCCTATAGATGTAACTGTATTTCCATCAATCTTGGCATAATAACATTATGTGTCCCATAACACTCCTTTACTGCCACTGACACTCTCATATCCCCTTGTGAGTTGCAATATTGCAGTTGTAAACCATGTTCTTGATAACCTCGAACCTTGCATAATCAAACATTCCGTACAACATAGCATATGATTAACACAGCCTCCTTGTGTGTTTTGTGAGCGTATTGTTGTCATAGCAGTTCATCCAGTCCTATCAAATGTGATATGGTAACTGAGAAGCCATTTTAAAAATGTTTGTGCGCAACAGATACCAAAGCACAAATTACAATGGCATTGTGCCTTCGTACATAAAGAGTCGTCATTTCTACCTTTTTTGATAGTAACAGATTTGTATTGTATTGACCCTTTAGAAATTCCGATAATCGAAATCAATCATGCCACAATTTATTTAATGGTTTGGTAATTAAATGATCATCATAATCATTCATGCCTCCAAACCAATCAAGGTGCTTGAGTATAGCGGGTCATATTCAAACCAGTTCCAAAGATTAATATCCAATCAATCACCAATGAGCCATCCAATCAATGAGCTATTGAACTCTATTGAAAATGTTCCCAGAACATATGTTCCTGAACATTCTAGGTGCCATTATGTGTTGTGAAATTCCATTCTTGATGAATGTAGTTGCTGTTCCATAAAATACCTTGCATATATTTGTCTAAAACCACAATGAAACCTCAAAGATTTGTATCTACAATAGAGAAAGATAAAACTCCAATGCTGAATAATAAATTACTAAAAATAGATTGACCTAATGGACTGTAATGGATACATTTGAGTGCAAACAGACATGTCGTAGATAAAATTGAGTTCACTATTACCTTAACAGATCACTTAGCTGGCAAACATATTTTACAAAATCGATTCAGGTAATCTCAATCATACGGAATGTTACAGATCCATTAGCAACTTACGACAAGAAGTTTTAAATGGTACTTCTAATTTTTTTGTCCATGTTTCATAGTGGTGTCATGCTTAGTTCTATGGTAGCTATAGTTTGTTAATGCATCACATTAAAAGCTAGCATTGCTACTGTATGTTTTTTAAAGCAGCTGGGTGGCCAAGTGGTAAAGGGGCCCACCTGCTCCACTGAAGGTCTTTGCCAGCATGGCCCAGTGCATGGGTTCAAACCCCAGATGGGTAACCCAAAATTTTCAGTGGACCTTCATGAGCAAAATCTCAGCTGCCCCTTGTTTCAGTGTCTATGCTGGGCAAGTGAAATCACATGGGGTAAATGTATAACATGTTTAGGACTCCCACTCTCTCTCCAATCTCATCAATCAACCCTCGTGAGCGCCCAGAACTGGGCTCAGAGGGCTGCACTTACCTTATTTATCTATATATCCATCTAATCATAATCCATGTGACCATGTAAATGTAGAAGTAATGTAAAGGAAACTTTTTGTGTGGCAGAGCATTTTTTAGGATTTTTGACTGGGAGACAGACGGAACTTCGTAGCACTGTGATTCTTGACATCTACCTACATTTAGATTATTAAATAAAAAATATTGCAAATTAGGGGTTTCCAGGCAATTTCATTTGAAATGGAATTAAATTTAGATCCTGAAATTCGGGCAAATGTTGATCGCCCCCCAAAAGTTGAGCTTGTCAAAAGCCTATGAATTCAAGTGGTTTGCTACATAAAATTCAATTTCATGCTGTCTGCCAAATTACAATAATAATGTTACTAAGGCTTCCTATAGATGTAACTGTATCTCCATCAATCTTGGCACAATTTATATTATGTGTTCCAAAACACTCAATTTCTGCCAGTGACACTCCCATGCACTCTCATGGGCTAGCAATATTGCAGCAGTAAACCATGTTCTTGATAACCTCAAACCTTTGCATAATCAAACATTCCGTGCAACAGGTCATATATGATTAACAGAGCCTCCTTGTGTGTTTTGTGAGCGTACTGTTGTCATAGCAGTTCATCCAACCCTATCACATGTAAAATGGTAACTGAGAAACCATCAAATGTTTGTACACCGTATATTCCATCACCAATTACAATGATAGATAGATAGATGGTAAGTGCAGCTCTCTATCGATATCTACTGAAAATCTTCTCAGAACATATGTCCCAGAACATTCTAGGTGCTATTACGTGTTGTGAATTGCCATTCTGAAAAACTTCTCTTGATTTCATTTCAAACGAGCTTTTCTCCAATCTCTCTCTTGTACTTCACTGCCTCCTAAAAGCAAAATAAAACCACTCAATTTATGGCTACAGCATCAAACAGTGACTACTGAAAGATAATTATCTGCAAATGGATCCCAGATCTGAAGGATTTCTCAAAACTCTTTGTGATTTGTGTCTAATGGAGCAAAAGGCCGTTTCCTTTCAATTCTATTGAAATGCATGAGATTGAAATGTTTGGAGTCAATTCTAACAGCTGTGACTGATCATTTGCCTTGACAAAATATTTTTTTCTTTGGAATGTTACATTTGCTTTCTTGGGAAATTTTCTTAAAGGTGAGTGAATCTTGATATATCAATTCCTTTTTTTTAAATATTGTGGTCCTAATATAATGGATCAGAATATATGCTGTGTCAGAATGTGTCGTAATAGCCTTGATATCAATTTGTTAGATTATGGAGGCGACAGTCATCTGTACATGTAGGTTGATCCAGGGGGAGGGGGACAGTGGACGTGAGCCCCCTTTGTAGATAAATCCTTCATATTGCTATTTTGGAAAAAAATCCTGGATCTGCATAATTCATTAAAATCAAGCTCTTCATTCCGAAAATCTGTAAAGGCTGGAATAGTGCAATCAAAATTTTTGAGACAGCATCAAATTTGGCAAATTATGATTAGATAAAAATAATATTTTTGTTTAGCATTACATTAATTTGCATTCATGCACTAATAAATGGCCCCATTCAAGGATCTGATATGTATAAAAACAGACTACTTTCAAAATACCTTCAGAAAGCAAACCACACACAGGTGCTGTTTTGAAAGATCTACTTGCTATTTATCAGGACAGGCACAGTACAACTAAAAATAAAGTAAGAACATTTTCTGTCAGAAGTCCTCTGTTTACCTATTTTGCCCACTTTTCTCCTCTCCATCCCAAATCTCCTTACAACTCCCTTTGACTCCTTCCAATAAACTTAGCCCACATTAAGAACTCTATTAGACAGCTACCAATGTAACTGCAATTAGCAGAGGTGCAAAATATCAAGTATATCAAACACAATGAGGGTGATTGAGTTTATATTGGTGTTGTTTAAATATGATTTTAATGTAATTTTAAAGGGCAGTTTCAAGTAGGTAAAAGTAGGAAGTGATTCAGAGGTAGTCAAAAGGTTTGAAAGGGTGAAGTAGTGGCTGATTCTTTCTTCCTACTGGGGTAATCGCACTTTATTTTGGGTTTTACTGTACTATATATTTCACCGCTATGGTTGGGACAAGTTACATGATGTATGACAATTCATCATGGCACATCTGCTCCAGTCACACATTAATAACAGTGATAAATTACAAAAAGAAATACTAAAGATAAATAAAACAACTAAATATTGCTCAGTCAGCATATCATGACAAATGACAGCTTAGCAGTCATTGTTGTGGGTTCTAGGCAGGGTTGCATGATTTAAATCATTTGATTTAAATCATTTGATTTAAATCGTGATTTAAATCAGTGATTTTAATCAGTGATTTTTATTGAAAATCGCTATATGTTAGAAAACTGCAAATAGTTTGCACATAAATGCTATAATGGATCAGTTGACACCTTCACACTTTAATTGGTAAGGAATCACTGCTATGATGGAGACACCAGGGTGGTTTTTGGCTTGCTTTAATCCAGTTTAAACAGCAATCCTCTTTCATGCGGCAAATTCCTAATCTCATGCCAAAAGTAGCACTCATTAAAAAAGAAAACAACAGTTACAAACAATAGTAATTACAAAATACTGATTCTGTGGTCATCGTTAGTAGTTTCAATCATTCCTTTGCTCCAAAGTATGATATTCTATGGACATTGGCTTCCAAGTATTCAAAAATTGTGACTTCGGAGTAGGATTAAACCCTGTTAAGTCTCTTTTGAGAGTCAAGTAAAACTTTTCCTATTTCCTTGGTCATTCCTAGCAATAGTAGCTCCCGAAAGTTGACAAAATTTCCACACTTGAACTGACGTTAAATTCATATTCTGAGGGAATTTGTTGCAACTGGGAAAACTAAAAATATGTTGTTGTCTTCTAAATTTGATCACAAATTCAATCTAGATACTTTGTAACAATTTCTGTAAATTCCAAAAAAATGTATCTGTTTTGAGTTGTGAGTCTGGAGTCCATTGGACAAATGTCTGTAGGTTGACCTCGATGGCCTTCAAGTTGACAATGAAAAAGAACTGATGCTGAACCTTCAGTTACTGGGCTGGATATAAAGCCAGAGGCAATAATGATGTTGAAACTAAAAAAATTCATTCTAATGAAAATAACTGAGGTTGAAGGAAAGGATAGGAGGACGTTTTGTTTTGAATGAAGTCAACGACATTATCCAGATAATATTAAGTGAAGGATAATAAAAATACTTCAAGAAAAGGTGACCTTTGATCCTCTACATGATTTTTGTAATTTCAGAAGAAAAGCCTTTCATAAACTACAGGCAACCTAATTGGCAGGAAAAAGTAAGTCTATGTTTTGAGCCTCGGGGATAGTGTTGCAGCTGTGGTGTACTTTAACAACATTGTAAAACAAGCTGTTTGATCTATAATTCAAGCTGCTATTTTTAGAAATCCAGGCTGTGATTCTTGTCCTGTTCCTGAAGCAATATGTCTTCCACTGATCCAGGGCATTTTTTGCCATATTGAATATTGATCTGCGGCTCACTTCGGCGCCTTTTGATTCATGGGTTGTAGAAGCATACAGTCTGCCATCCGTCTGAAGTCTGCCTCCCACCTAAATTGGATGCAAGTGAGAAGTTGCCTACTTAGCCAAAACACTGGTGGAAAGTAAGGCAATTTAAAAACATCTGTATGAGCATTCTGGGGACTTCGTTCAGTGATAGTAATGATTCATATTCAAATACCAATATATTTTACAACAAATGGATCTCCACAAAGTTCTATACATAATAAATGTGACTGGTAATGCAAACTCGACTGCTTTGTGCAGTCCAATCACCATGACTAGCCAACCCTGCAATCATCTACCAAACAAATGAAGTGTCAAAAAGAAACTGTCGTTAAAATGTTGTAATAGAATTTATTCCATAAAGTTTCTTTTAAAAAAAACTTAAAATGATCCTTTTTAGGAATACCAGATGGCTTAAGCACCAATTTACCCCATACAGGCAGTTTTCTATGCATCACTGGACTTAGCACATCAGTCACAGTCTACATGAGCAATGAGTTAGTCATTTCAATCAACCTACACAATACATACATTTTAAATGTGACCAAAAGCATTCTCAACATAGTCACTGTGTGTATAACCCAGTTTCCCATAATTGCCTTATTATGATGGGTTGCATAATGTAATGTGTGATACTGCACTTTCCTTCATTACTTATATCCGGCATATTATGAGTTATTTACATGCAGACAACACATTCCCTACTTCTGCCAGTGTGCATATAGACGGACCCAGTAATCAAATGTTATGGCAATAGCATATATATAGAAACAAAGGCCATAGCTAGACAGAGTAACAGTATAACTCATTGTGGTATTTCTCACTGTGTTTCTTCATAATAGACGCTAATTTAGGAACAACAAGTATCAAGTATTGTCCTCATTTGTTGTTGCACTTGTTAGACAAATTCCTTAGTGCCACATTATTCATGCACTATCCCCACATTTGCATGTATAATTCTGCTGTGGTTATCAGTTACTCGGATTTGCTTCTGTATTCCAATGGGGTGATACAAGGATCATCTGTCAGCCTAATGCTATGCATAATGACCGATTGTGAATGCTATTATTGCACCAGGCCAACGTGCAGAAGTGCCTAAGAAATTTGTTGTGTTTGGCTGTGATCTATACCAAAGAATCATTTTTTATAACTCTATGAAGAAGAATTCACTTGAAAAAGGCCCCATTTTTACTCACAATACTCTTCAGACAATTATGACTGCTGACTGTTTGCTGACTGCTTTGTGGTAGAAATTGATCATAAAAAAGAGTAGCCCACATTCACCAATAACAACATTTTCATAATTCATGAACAATAGCTAAATACAGTAGTGAAGGAAAATGAATTGGATACCTTGGCAACAATTCTCTTTCAAAATAAACCTAAGAGAAACATTCCATTTAAAAACATATAGGCACTGCCTCCGATACAATAATATTATGAATAAAATAATCAATATTTTGGGGCTTCAAGAAAAACAATTTTCTCTTGAATGAAGCATCCATGCATCAATCCAGTTCTTCGTTTGGAAATCAGGGATATAGATGTAACCACTGACTCCAGCCTTATAATTTCATCATAAGACTTTCCAGAAGTATTGTATATGATAACTGCATTTCAGATAAGTAACTTGGGGTGACAGACTAGGCAACTAGATAAAGAAAGATAAAATAGATAATGGCCATAAATCCAAAAAGGCCAATTTTTAGTGTCTCAAATACTCAACTTCAAACAGAAGGGGTTATCTATGAGTGCCATTCCTAAATGAGTTTTTCCAGTAGCTCTTACAAGTTGCTAGCCTGCAAGTAAGCAAGGGCTATTTATAACTAAATGTTTCTAAAAATAGAATTATTGAAAAGAGACCATTTTCCAGTAGGATGTCCTCATCAAGTGATTCATTCCATAATTTGTATTGCAACATTTTCATTTGAGTTATCTTTTGTTGCAAACCATCAATCACATATCTTCAATGACAATTAACTCTAATGAAAATGATAAACAGAATTTCATGTATTGTTAAAATACTGGGCAAAAAAGGTGTTCAAACACTTTTAAAAAATGTAGTTTATAGGATTCAGGATTACGTTGAAATAGAGTCAAGCAAAGTGAATGATTGCTTTCAGCTACTTTAAGAACCATCAGCGAATCAATCCAGGTCTTTATTTTCTATCTTTTGCATTGAAATAAAGTATGTGACGTCACTGGAGAATGAATGACTAATTTATTCATTTTATTTTCATGTAAGTTATCAATGACAATGCCAATGACAATGACAATGCCAGATTTGAACTTTTGAGTGCAAAAAAAAAAACATTAGTTTGTGACTAGTGTCACCGCCAGTATCAGACTCAAATGAATATAAATAGAGAGTCATCACTCAACCTTTCTTTACAGTAACAAATTTGTATTGTTTGACCCTTTAGACATCCGGAGTTCTAACCTAAATCAATCATGCCACCATTTATTTCATGGGGTAGTAGTTGAATGATCATCATAATTAGTCATGCTTCCAAACCAATCAAGGTGCTTGAGCAAAGCTGGTCAAATTCCAATCAGATCCAAAGATCAATATCCAATCAATCACCAATCAGTCAACCAATCAGTGAGGGGTAAGTCCGTGTCAATTCAACAAATGGCTCCCACTCGACCGACTCAGAATGCATCCAAAATTTACCAGGATGAAGGTTTCTTGCCTAAAAGCACAAATCCCAAGTTATACAGTGATATCTTTATTAGTTTCTCCGAAAAAAATTCATGAAAAATTCTAGATTTTTCCTGAAATTTTCTAAGTCCAGAAATTTGAATGCATGTAACTCAATCAGTGTAAAACCTAGAGACTTGCAATTACTTAACATGTTTTTAATGTAGCTTAGGTGTAATAATGCATTGTTTCAGTCACCTCAATGAATTTGCCTCTATTTCACAGGTTGTCGAAAAAATCTGAAAATTGCAGTTTATTCACATTTTTGTCCCAAATTTCTCGGTCGATATAACAAGTGGATATTTAATATCATGGTTGAAGAATCTTTGCTATGACTTCTAAACATGTGTGCAGTATCAAGCTAACCACACAAATATTCTTGGAGAAATGAGGTCTGAAAATCTGGAAATGTGTAAAATTGGTCTACTTCTGACCAAATTTTACAAGGTATAGTAGCCTATATTTAAAAAAAGAATAAACCGACCTATAGAACAACATCACATGTGTTCACAGAAAAAATTTCTAGTTAGTATCTGTTGGCGCTTTAGTTACACAAAATTTTAAAAATTTCTTGTTTTAAGTTTACAAATTTGTCATATTGATACATTTTCGCCATGCAAAAATATTCTTGTGCTCTTTTTTATAGACACTATCAATGACATATTGATATGATATTCTTACATTGAAAACAAATTTGCAGCTACCTGAAATAAACTTTGTTATATTGTCAAAGACAGATGCATTACAAAAACATCTTAATTTTTTTTGGCATTATCAAATGAACATCATCTTCGGCATTAATAACCACAGTCTTGCTTTGTGTAGAGTAGGTCATTTAACAGATCAATTAAACATCTCCAATTATTTTTTGATCATTATGGGTTTTCTTAATTACGAGAAGGCATCAAACGCTGAAGATGATGTTCTTGTACAATTGCTGAATCCACATGGTCTGGAAAAGGCAAAATAAAATGGTTTGCGCTGGGTACCAAATATGCCATGATCATACTGCGCCCCACCAGAATCTCAATGGCAGAATTTGGATGAAAGTACATTATGGACTTAGACAACAATAAGCCAATTAGGCTGAAATATGAACGATGTTGATGAATTCAAACCACAACAATGCAAAAAGACAACTTTTAATTATAGCAGAATACATTTAAAAAATTGCTCACTAAGCAGATTTATTTGTAAATTTTTTTTAAAACTTCGGATAATGCCAGTTTAATCCACAAACAACAAATTTTAAAAAATCTAAGTAGATATAAAGCCAAAAGATACCAAGTTGAAATTTTGTCTGTGAACACATGTGATGTTGTTCTTTAGGTCGGTCGATTCATTTTTTAAATATAGGCTACTATACCGTGTAAAATTTGGTCAGAAGTTGACCAATTTTATACATTTTTCAGTTTTCAGACCATACATCTCCAAGAATATTTGTGTGGTTAGCTTGATACTGCACACATGTTTAGAAGTCATAGCAAAGATTCTTCAACCATGATATTAAATCTCCACTTGTTATATCAACCAAGAAATTTTGGGACAAAAATGTGAATAAACTGCAATTTTCAGATTTTTTCGACAACCTGTGAAATAGAGGCAAATTCATTGAGGTGGCTGAAATAATGCATTATTACACCTAAGCTACATTAAAAACATTTTGCCTAATTATAAGTCTCTAGGTTTTACACTGATTGAGTTACATGCCTTCAAATTTCTGGACTTAGAAAATTTCAGGAAAAATCTAGAATTTTTCATGAATTTTTTTCAGAGAAACTAATAAAGATATCACTGTATTACTTGGGATTTGTGCTTTTAGGCAAGAAACCTTCTTCCTGGTAAATTTTGGAGGCATTCTGAGTTGGTCGAGTGGGAACATTTTCTGAAATTTGATGAAATGACACGGAATTACCCTGAGCTATTGATCTCCATTGATTATTCTCCCCGGGCATATGTTCCTGCATGTTTAGAGACTATCAAGTGCTGTGATTTTTCCCTTCCAAAACAAACTGGCTCTCACATACAATGATAGGTAAAAAAGTTTCTGTATTGACAAACATGCGGTGGAGGAAATGTCATGGAACAATACTGGAACAACTAGGACATTAAATAAAGAAGATAAACAGATCGACAAATGGATGAACAAAAATGCAAATATGATGTGTGAATTTTAGCAACTATTGGAAATACATTGCATAGCAAAGTCAACAGAAATGGAGTGGCAAATAATAAGAGATGTTAGAGATTCTAAAATCATTGAAAGAAATGGTTTGTCATTCTGATTTAGATATTTATTTTGACATCAGAACAAAGATCCGATATGAAGAATAATGGTCTTTTGAGATTAGCAGGGAGACTGATATGACTTCAAGGACACCTGAATTTGATTTACAGAAAGATGGATGTTTCAGTTTTGATAGACTTTTTGGAGTTCAGGAATATGAGCAAACAGCAGGTTAAGACGAGGTGCGTGATTTATTATTGATGTCACCCAACTACGCAGTAGCTATATCTTGAGAAGCAGGCTTTATAATGAAGTGCTGGTTTTGAAAAGACTCAACAAAAAGATTTAATGTATGATTAAGATTGAAGAACCTCTGTGATTTAAAGAACCTACAAGTAGCCGAGCAGACGCCCCATCATCCCATTGTTATTCATCAGAAATGAAAAATTAGGATTTAAAGGAATTAACAAAAATCTTATATTAACAAATGGATAAACAAAAATGGAAATACAGAGTACAAATAGCATATCTGAAGTAAACTGAACCATTGTATTATCATCGAAGGAGTTTTGTCGCAATGAATGACAACAGAGAACCACAAATAGACAAAAGTGATTTGAAACCGTGGGGACCAATGTCCTGAGAAAAATCATATAAAGGACTTTGCTCAGAAATGAAGGCAGACTTTTTCTCGCTCGGTGTAACAGAAGGCTGAAACAGAATTTATTTTATTGTTGTTCTACACCAAAAATAGTGACACATCCCTGAGGGCAGGTGTTTTATGGCATGATCCAGGCCCACTTTACCCGCGTCTGTTCCCCCGTAGCCTAATAGTTAAGCGCGCTTGTCCCTTGGCTTTGAGGGTGTTGGTCCAATCTCACCTTTAGAACTTACTTTGGTCCGAGCCCTTGGGACATTAAATGGAGGCGAGTTGCATCCTGTATTCTATCTTGGGCAACTGAAAGACCCTGGACATTCCTGAATGAATAGGGCATGTGCCAGACTGCCAGCCGTCTCATCTCATCTCATACGCTCCCTCCACAAAAGATGGAGGTTGAGCTGCACCGGTGATTCTGGGTATACCAGCACGTGTAAATTTAAGTCAAGTCAGTGCCTCCCACTGAATTCTATGCCCCCCTTGAGACCCTCTAGTCACATTTATTTTCTAGTGCCCTCCCTAAAAACCCTTTTTGCTAATTGCCATTCCCGATTCCTATAGCTCTAAATACCATTCATTATACATGGTAAATTTCGACATTATCATTTGTTGCCCATCTAAAATCATCATCAAATCTTTGAAGACTGCCCAGCAAACAATTGTCCAATGATCCAGCATACTGAAATTTTGCACACAAAAAGGTGAGGTCATTGCTGAACAGCTTTCATCAATTTGGCATGAAATGTGATATGAAATTCTGAAGTGAATGTCCAGGATGAGGATTAGACCAATCACATTAATAGATACTCAATGATGTCATGGTTCAACCAAGAAAATGAAGTTTTCAAAAAACACAATCTATGAAAACGATAATGAGTAAGACTACTCAAACATGTATCAATTCATCTTTCATTTTGCGAATTGAAGACAATCAACAAGATTGTATGTGATCATTGAAAAAGTTACACAAAATCGTTTTGAATAAAGTTTCAATAATGTCTGAATTAATATTTCACAGCAACACTTGCTTCCATTCTCATCAGTATGAGCCAAGTCAAGTCAAGAAAATTGTGTTTTACGTCGACAGGAAAACAACAAATTAAAAGCACCAGGCTTATGGACAGACCAACAATCCAACATATGTGAAAAATAAACAGTAAAACATAATACAGGTATAAAACAGGTAGAAATAACAGGAGTATATTCTTCCTGACCGTAGTATCAGTATATTCTTCCTGCAACTGACTATTTGAAATCCTAGAATGGGGTTGGGCTTATTGTAGAAAAACAACAAAGAAAGAAAGAAATCTTTATTTAGAGTCTGGTTGAAAACAATAATATATAAGTGCACATGTATGGTACTTGTATAGCCAACTAGAAACTACCTGCTATTACTGTCACAGACTCACAGAGCATACAGGATGCCGAGGTACAGATACATAGGCCTACTATCAGCCTAGATAACACAGAAAGGTACCAAAGAGATAGCTGGTTGGTGGTTATGGGGCATTTCAGTTCACACACTCATTCGAGTGCTAAGAACTAACCCTACTTGACACAAACCAAACATTTAGTGTTTCAAAGTGTTAAACTTTAGGAGAGAGCAAAACATACTTAGTGGGTGTCTGTAGGTAGACAGACAGAAAGAAAGGTAGGGAAACAGACTGAATTGAGATACAGATTTAGAGGAACTGCTCCAAGTTAGCAGACAGAACAACAAACTTTGATTTTATCTCCAAACACTTGACTGCCAAAATTAGTGAGTAAACACAAGTGGTTTATAGGGAGATAGTAAGAAGAGGAAAATCAGTTCAAATTCTAAGTCTACTTCAACAACATCCCGGTAATGATCTCAAGGCACCTCTTTAAAGATTTTTTTCAATAGCAGTGAATATATGGAAACGGCGACATTGATATTTCTACATATTTTAGCCGAGGAATTTATTAAAGTTTAAAATTATGGTTTATTTTGACATCAATTAACATTTTTGCAGATCAGAAAGGATTTTTTCAGTAGGCCTGTTTGACTAGATCCAGATAAAAATTTTGGCCTGGATGAAAGAAGGTGTGTTCAAGCAAATATTTACGTACATGCAATATTTCAATCAGCAATATTCTTTCATTCCTCCTTCTCCAAGCAAAGATTGTCTGTATGTGTGTATTTTCATTTTGACTCTCATGCAACAGCTTGAGAACCATCTACTTTGAGATGGAATTAAATTCATCCGCTAAAAAACCTTCAGATACCTCAAATATGTATATGAAACATACAGATTCAATTTCCTCAAGATCATTACTTTTTTCTTTTTTTTTTCAAAGGCCGTTCCAAGAAAGATATCTCATGAAAGATTGAGAATACTACATTGTGTGCTTGGCATCAAATTTCCTTTAGAATTTAATTGTGCATTTCATTTGAGATAGAAAATCCAGAAAATCTCAAATAACAAGGATATTGTCAAATACTACTTTCCAAATTTCTATTGGAACCAATGGTTTTCACTTTGAATTTTTTATTGTTTTATCTTGATTTATTCTAAATTAGCAATGCTAAGTGAAATAACATCCAACAAGATGATTAAAAATATCTGGCCAAACATCTGTCCTCTGCTTGACGTGACAAACTATATTAACTACTCATTGGAGACTATGGTTAATTTTAGTTTGGTAATCAAGAATATCTGATTGGGATTCATTCATATTATTAACTTGGATTTAGATGTCAATCGAGATATCAGAACCAAGATCTGATATGGAGAATAATGGTCTTTGCCCAAAATATTTTAGATATAAGCAGGGAGACTGATGAGGCTTCAAGGACACCTCAATGTTATTTAGAGATAGACAGACACCTCAATTTTGATAAACCTTTTTGGAGTTAAGGAATAAGAGCAAACAGCAAGGGAAAGACAAGGTGCACAATTTTTAATTGATGTCACCAAACTGCAATATGACATGTCAAGAAGCAGGCAGTTTACAATATAATGGTTCTACAAAGATTCCAGTACACTGTATCAGTACACCTCTTGAGCGAACCCTCGCTCCCCAAGGGTCAGGTCACTCGATGTGGATATCTGAAAATAACTGAACTTTTTTGTTGTTGTCAATCATGAATTTATTATATATACAATTATGTGTTGTCATATTAGCTCCATTCAAGTACACAACAGACATGAAATTAATTTTCATATGTTAAACTCCCTTTTCATCATCTAGACACAATTTATGAATTCAGTTCATTTGAGATAAATTTCTTCAAATTGTTATGACAACCTATAATATCAATATGTACAATTCTACAATTTATTTACATGAATGTCAAGATATGATTATTGATCATACAAATTTAGCAATGATTATAATCATACAAACTATTATAGTGTTTTATATGCACTTAATATAGCAATAATCCTTATCAGATGATTATATACAATTAAAAAATCATTGTTATATATATATACGCATACATTGCATAGTTACAAAGTGGTAAATTTCAGATATATTCTACTATATATAAAGCCTGATCAATACTAGTTTGCAAACTATAATTATCACAGAAAGAATGTCATAGTGGCATGTAATAATTGGACATATATTGTATTGAATGGAATACATGTCTAGCATCAAAACCAGTTGGTCATGGACCACACTTTCAATATCTGTAATTGGCCGAAGTTTCGGAATTATGTTTGGTGTCAAACACCGTATGCAGGTAAATCCACTGATCATCACTTTTTGTGAAACCTTTCCAAAACTTCAGTAGATAAATTGATTCTAAATTTCCATCAGTGGAGAAATGGATTCTAAATTTTCATCAGTGGAGAAAGGAGAGATGGATTCTACATTTCCATAAGTGGAGAATCGATTATAAATTTCCTTTATGACGTTTCTTCAGTAATGACTCCACATTTGGTCTGAGGTAACACCACATACAAAATTCCCCAAATTCATCAAAATGTAATAGGAATCCTTTGGACCTCCATATGTTTCAAGAGGCAAAACCACATAAAAAAATCATCCGAATAACAAGGAACGTCTTATATCTCCGAGACACTCCATGTGAGACATTTTTTTATATAAATGCCAGACATCCCTCGAATATCTATCATGTATTTTCCGGTTGGTAGATATAAGGGCTCTAAGCCAATGTTGAAATGATTGTGGTATTTGTATCTAGATTCCAGAAATGTTCTCAAGCTGATGATTAATAATCCATGTAATGAGAGCTCAACTGGTCATAGCAAAATATCATGAAGCTCTAAACCCAGGCAGTTAGGACATGCCTTCACACTGAATCTCCTTGTTACACACAGTTTTTGTATAAATTCCAAATATTTTCCAGTTATCCAGGTAATATCTGGATGGTAAAAGTGCATGCCCATAAACGAAAATTGGAAGTGATCATTAGATACATCTGCACTGTTTTGTTAATAATTCCAGATTTTTCACCTTATACTTTTTAATAATTCCAATGATAGTCGTGAAAAATTGCCCCATGTCTGATGTTTTCTTGAAGTGTCAATAACTGCAAACAAAATTATATAATTTGATTTCAGAAGTTTTCTCTGTCTTGTGATTGGTAGCATTTATCAAAATGGTGTATCCATCTTCAATCTGGATATCTAAGTGTAGCATGATATTATTCAACAGCAATGTGGTTATAAATTAGCCACCTTCGCATTGTCCATTTCTTTTATGTACACTTTGACAGTAGAAAACTTGTGCAAGTGTCATGCATTCCTGTAATGGTTGATGGGGAAAGGTCCGATTCTCATCTCTGTCAATTCTAGTTCTTCGTCTGACATTAATTGCTATCTCGTGTTATTGGCTTCCAGTCGAGCAATATTCATATTAACTATTGTATGCCCTGAGCTTTTGCGAGAATGATTGTTTAGCAGTTCTTCCGAACTTTGTCGGCGTGGCTTTGTAGTCATTATATACGGTTTACTGAAGTACAAGATCTCTATTTTGTCCCTCTGGTGGTACATTAACATAACAGCCACGGATGTTAGTATAGCGGCCAAGCACCAGCCAGCTAGCGAGTGCCAATCTGGACTAGAGGTGATTTCAATGCAGTTTGTTAATAAATCCAGAGAGTTTGTGCTCATCACACGCTCAGCAATGATATCGTCCTCGATGCATATTCTGTATCGGGTGTTACCACCTTTGACGTTGCCTAGCAAGACTGTATCCTCACTCTCTCGCATCAAAATAGGCTTTTTATTTAAGTCTGGATGAGGCATTAGGGGCTCGTAATACACAAAAGAATAATGCTTCAACCGTGGTGGACGAACCCATTCGAATATGAGCAGATTTCCGATAAAAGAATATCTCATTTGGTCCATGTTAACATATTCACAACGATCTCCTTTAAAAGTTGATTCACACACACATCTTGGTGATCGATTCACCACATAACATTCTCCATTCCTGCACCGCACAGCAGAACATATCTTTCGTAACAAACTGACTTGAGCATGTTCACGCTGTTGACCAATTGCAGGTGCCGGACCAATGTCATTATCCCAATCAAAATCGCTTCCTCTGATGACATGGAATAATGCAGCAGTCATCAGTGATACGTAAGCACAGGTTTGACCCGTTCCACACATCCTTCTGTAAAAAAAAAACATATCTGTTAATACCACAAAATGATTACTTAATCCACAGGTCAAAGCTTGAAGTTTATTATTAATTGTTACCAGTAAATAAAAGGTGTCTTTCTCTGACTGTTCCTGCTGACTTCATCTGGACAGAAAAAGGGCACTTTTGAACTTGACCAATCAAGAGAGGTTCTTACAAATAACCTTTTCAATTATTACAGGAGGGGGGTAAGAAAAGGTCCAAGACATATTGTTTCCTATTTGACAATAAACAGGATATTTATGACCAAATGATATGAACATGTGACCAAAAGACAACTAAGATCAATGTAATACAAAAAGAATATAGAAACTGCAGCAAAGACATTTTAGTGTGCATTTTGTGACAGAAAAGAATTATATGCTATTTATTCATCAACTGCTCTTTCACAATTTCAGATGAGGTTGAAAGAACCAGAAAGACTTCAATGAAAGATAACCAAATTACAGAATGATGTGAAGATGTAAGCACTGTCAGTACCTGATGCATATGAAACATTTTCATTTTCAGAAAAAATACGGATTCATAGCATTGTAGATACTACTAGATAGATTCATGAATTTGATAAAGAGACTAAATGTGAAATCATTCAACAGCATCACCAAAAATCACAATTGCATTATTAAGTTTGAGAAAATTACTGAATAATTTTACGTCATTTCAGTAAACGTTTGATCATAATTTGTGTGTCAGATTTAATGGAGCCATTCTATACTCATTCGTGGATACTTCTCTCTGGAAAATTCTGTCATTCAAAAGTGACTCATAGGCTAATTGCAAGGAATATATCTTTCTTCCAATTCTTGTTCAGATATCTAATGTCACATCCGCAACAAGTATTTGGAATTACTTTATAGATTGACATTTACTAGTGTGTTTTCATTTCAGATGTAATTCAGCAGTAATTTCAGTGATTGTTTTCTGATCTATATCATTTTGGTTTCAGCGTCTAGTACTTTTTTTGCGCCGTGTGCTGTTTCAGTTTTTTATTGTTATTAATTCAGAATTTGATACAATATTGAGGTCATCTTCAAATTTATTATGAAATGTCAAAATATCACAAACATATGAAAAACTATTTATAGTCATCTTTAAAATCTCTAAATTATTTCCAATGATTTAGATAAGCGTTTTGTGGTATTCAAATCATTTTTAAGAATCATTACATCTTTAATTACATTAAGTACACGTATACAAATTCCCTTCCATTAATTGGTTAATTGCATGAAATAAATATATGTAGGCCAAACTGGGTCACTTCACTAATTGTGCACATGTAGTGCCTGCAGTGGGTTGTTTGAACATAGATAAGTAGAGCTCTCTCAGGTGCATCAAGGAATTTATTTTCTGACTTTGGAGCTGATGCCCACAAGTAGCCATAAAATGTAAGTCCACTGTCCATCCATTACCTTAATTTACATCACTTTCTACTAAATGCAACCCTTTCAGAATTTCTGTATAATTCTATGGGGTAGCAATTGTAAATAGCATTGGATGAATCATTTTACAGTACAGTATAATTCAATTGTCTCCAAGATGGGACATTGTGTGATGAAGGCATGGACAATTTGAAGGGCAATGAAATCTTATTATAAACATCCACATCTAGAGTGGGACATTTCCTTATTGTTGCATAATTTCTGATCTTACAAAACGTTGTCATGGTGACTGGCTCATGAAGTAGTGACATGATAGAAATTATTATTTCAAGTGGGGACTTACCTTTGATGTGTGCACTGGAATGCTATTTGCACTATTTCCAATTAACAGCTATTTCCAATAGGTAAATCGGCAAATCTGTGTACGTCATGGTAGCAAAATAACCTGAAAGTAAATGAAATAAGGTGTCACATTTTGATTTTTTGAAAATATTGTAACTGCACTAAAGTAAAAGTAATTCAATCATTCTATCAAATTGAATCAGTCAATGTACGAGTCTCAATTTTATGAAATAGAAAAAGAAGGAAAGACAGGTAAACCATGGGGTGAAATGAGACCAAATTCACCTAAAATTAAAACATAAAAACAACACCGTTTCCCAATGAACCTGTATGACAAAATGCTGCCTACTCAAGGGGTGTCCAAACTTTTGCATAAAAAACTGTATAATAAAAAGTATATCCAGTTAGTGCTTGCCTGGATATAATTAAGAGAGCCAATACTGCAATGTGGTTTGTAAAGAGAGCATGCTAAGACTAAGACTAAGACTAAGACTAGGACTTCTTTATTGGTCATTCTTGCGTAGCGATATCAAGTGTTTTCTGTGCATAGCCCCAAAAATTCCACAAATAGGTGGCTCCCCTGCATCAGACCCTGCCTCCCCTTGGCCCGCCACACATGGTTTTCCAGCTACGCCACTGGATTGAGACAGAACTGAAGATTTTAAAATATTATTAAGTTTGAAGAAGCTAAGTTTGTATTCCTAGTAGTATATTTGCATGTTAAGTAAATGATCCCTGCATCTTGCCATCTGACTTTACACATAGTTCAGACTATGAAACAATGGTCTGACCATATAACAATGTCAACCACTACATGTAGGTGACCCTCGCACCTCTAGCCTCCAAAGGGAAAACCTAGTAAGTCACATTTAGGACATTCTGAGAAAATTGACTTTTAAATTTCAGTCCGTGCGGTAAGAGATAGACTTACTGGGATTTGCCAGTGTCATTCTGGGGTAATGGGCCTCTTCTCGAAAATCTAAACTTAATAAATATATAGAAATCCTTTTTTGACCTTAACTCAATTTGGTCCAAAACGTGACTTACTAGGTTTTCCCTTTGGACACTAGACCTTCTTGCTGTGATTGCCAGTTACTCCTGAATTCCAACGGGGTGCCACAGGGATCATCAGTCAGCCTAATGATATCCTTAATGACACACAATGAATGTTATTATTGCCAGGCTAGCGAGCAAAAGCTAGGAAGAAAGCCTTGTTATTTGGATCTCCGAGTTTTAGCCTGCCATTTTACTTTCATATCCATTATAAAAGGCTCCGTTTACCTGAGATTTTGACAATTCAACTGTCCTAAATGTTTTATGGTTTGAAAATCAAAGATCGCCTGTAAATAAATATCATCTAAGTCTAGCTATAATAAGCCCATCCTTATTCAGAACAACAGCTGATTATCATGGCAGAGAAAGATAACTAATCTTTAGAATGATAACAAACTATCAGTTACATTGGCGTCAATTCTTATCTCGCGATAAACAAATGAGAGTAATCTACAAAAAACTTATTTATCTAGAATGATCAATTTATGTATATTTATAAAAATTGTGATATGTGTCAGAGGAAAATCCAACGGAAATAATTCACAAGTGATGCATGAGCGCATGGTTCAAATTGGTGAAATATGGTGATTAGGCCACACATAATTGATCTTTAGCTTCTCGAATCTTCTCAAGGCATTTTTTCTAGGGTCAGTCGGTACGACAAAAAAAAATTGTCATATTGTCCAAAACAAAATTTTTTTTTTTTTTTCTGTCTTCAGAAAAGCTATTGTGTCGACGAGTCCGCGAAGCTAAGAATCAATTATGTGTGGCCTAAGGTGAGGAGTGGCACTGCAGGGAACAGTGATCAGGCCACAGTGAATCACTGTTTTCTGTACTAATGAATAAAATGACTATTATCTTAATTTCAGAAGTACCAAGAATTCCTAAGTTTATGATTACATCGGAGACAGATTATGCAATATATATACATACATATAAAAATGGCATGAAATTGTTTTTCGGGGGTGTTTTAAAAGGGTGTTTTGTAACAGACACACTAAGGAATTTCATGTGTTGAAATTTTTAATTTAGATGTTCAAAAGTCTAGTTTAAATACATGTATAACAATTTGATATATTTCTAAAAAAAAAAGGCATTGATTAACCATACAATGAGCACTGATTCGCAGTGCCCTGTGCCGGGACACAGTGAATCATTTTTTTGGCTTATATCTTTTGTGTCCTATGCTTTGGAAATCCCGAAGAGTGCAATTATTTTCTCCAAAGACATTCAAAAAGGATATATATCTGTATCTCTCTGAGATCTATCAATAATAAATTTATCTGATTCACTGTGCCCCCGTTTTCCCCATTTTCGGCCTTTCTGCATGGCCTTGCATTAACAAAATCGCAGGACAGATTGGGTATTTTACCACTGTAGTAAATTGAGGATCATCACATTGACTTAGTCTGTATGGCCTCTATATATAATAGCCCTTCATTAAGAGGCAACTGCTTTTGTACAAAAGAAATACTACAGCAGAATGAATGGCTCAAAAATGTTTTGGAGACAACATCACACACTCATTAAGTTCCTCATTTGGCAAAGGATGAACAAGTTATTCTTTATCACCAATGCTAAATATGTAAAATATCTCATTACAGATGCTTGTTACATCTTTCATCAATAATGTAATTCATCACTCGTCATCACTGCTACTTAACCTTCCAGTAAAACTGTAATTGTACCACACTTGGCAAATGCTCAACAGATGAAACCGATGTTCTTGTTTAACATGATGTTAATTTACATATATATCCTCATAAATTGTCACCCATGCTAGGATCTAATATTTAAAAAAAAACTGCTTTTAAAATATTCTCTAGAAAGGAAACACAAAAAAGGTGCCAATTTGAAAGATCGACTTTTTTATCCCTACAGGAACTTCTTATGTTGATGACATGGTGGGGAAAAAGTACACCATTTAGGCCAGACATAATTGATCTTTAGCTTCTCGTATCTCCTCAAGGAACTTTTTCATGGGTTGATTAGTAGAATGAATAAAAAAAGCTGAAAGCTCAATTTTTGATAATGTCAATTTAATAAAAATTGTGGGTAACTCTTTTGTTCCGAAAATCTGATTGATCAAAAAGGGAGAAACTAAAAAGGAAAAAATGTCTGGCCTTAGTACAATTCGTCAAGGCACATCTGGGACAAGCGCACATTAATAACAGT
The DNA here is from genome assembly GCA_026936325.1 of Platynereis dumerilii. NCBI lineage: Eukaryota > Metazoa > Annelida > Polychaeta > Phyllodocida > Nereididae > Platynereis > Platynereis dumerilii. Next base: position 10,183,133 of record JAPTHN010000012.1, on the reverse strand, counting down.
GTTCAATCAGAAAAAAAGATTACTAAAGATAAAGAAGACAACTAAATATTGCTCAGTCAGCATATTATGATGAATGACAGTCTGACAGTCAATGTTGTGTTCTGAGCATTTTGTGATTTGTGAAACTGCTCGCTACTATACTGTCAGACTTACCAAGAAATCAACTGAAAAAGCATCACTGCAGATTGTGTACAAACAAACATCATTTGGCATCTCAATGCATTCACATTAGTGTTTTTTCTTTAATTTGACTATCTTTTCAACTTGATTACAGATTCAAATTCAGGCGCTTTGTAATAATGTCTTTGATATTCCAAAATGCAAAATTGTCTCGAGTTGAAATTCTAGACTCCCTTGGATAAATGTCTGTATATTGAACTGATACTGAGCCTTCAGTTATTGGGCTAGATAAAAAGCCTGTGTTGTCAAAGGCAATGAGATGTTGAAACTAAAAATAACATAATTCTAATGAAAATAGCTAAGTTGAAGAAAAGGGAAAATAGGAAGAACTTTTAGTCTGAGTGTAGTCAATGACATTGTTTAGATATTACTAACAGAAGGATAATAAAAGTATTGCAGAACGGATGATCTCAACCAGACTTCTATAATGTCAATTAAGAAGCCCTTCATAAATAACAAAATCTAAATGCAAGGGGGGGGGAGAAGGGAAATCCCTTTTGTTGAGCCTGGGATATAGTGTTACATACAGCTTTGGTTTACTTTGAAAAACAAGCTGTGTGATCTATAATTCAAGCTGCTATTTTTAGAAATCCAGGCTGTGATTCTTGTCCTGTTCCTGAAGCAATATGTCTTCCACAATCCAGGGATTTTTTGCCATATTGAATATTGATCTGTGGCTCACTCAAGCCTAGTTTGATTCATGGGTTGCAGAAGCATACAGTCTGCCATCCGTCTGAAGTGTGCCTCCCACCTAAATTGAATGCAAGTGAGAAATTGCGCATTTACCCAAAACACTGGTGGAAAGTAATGCAATTTAAAAACATCTGTATAAGCACGCTTGGGACTTCATTCATATTCCAATATGGCAACCCATTTTACAACAAATGGATCTTCACAAAGACCTAAGCATGCTTTGGGCAGTCCAGTTGCCATGACCAGCCAAACCTGCAATCATCTATGGTAACCAAACAAACAAAATGTCAAAAAAGAACTTTTGCTATAAAAATAAATAACATGTTTATATATAAAATATTGAAAAAAAGTTTTTCCTGTGTAGGCAGTGTGCTAAGTATCACTATATTTAACACATCAGTCACAGTCTACAGGAGCAATGAAGTAGTCATTTCACTCAACCTGCACAATGCACTATAAATGTGACCATCAGCAATCTCAATATACCCACTATTCCCCAGCTTTCTATAATTGCCTATGATTGGTTGCATAATGCCATGTGTGATGCTGCACTTTCCTTTATTACCTATATCCTACATATTATGAGTTATTTACATGCAGGTAACACATTCCCTACTTCTGCTGATCCGCATATAGACGGACCCAGTAATCAAATGTTATGGCAATAGCATATAGAAACAAAGGCCATAGCTGGACAGAGTAACAGTACAACTCACTGTTAGTACAGGCCCTGTTCTGGAAAAGGGGCCTATTTAGGGGTGCAGGTGTACCCCGCCTGCCAGAAAAATTCCAATCCCACAATGCATTTCCTTGAACATCATATATAACCAGTCTGGTGTCTGTAGTTGCCAAAAGTGGTGCAAATTTTTGCTACGGAAGGTTATATCAGGCACCCTGGGAGATCGCGATTTGTCCATTTTTACATGAATGAGACCATAAAAGCATTTCAGAGCATCAGAAACTCACAAAATTTGCCATACAGACTATATCTGGTATGCTGAATTCAATTATTGCATTTTCATTAAGGTTTTGGGATTGATGAATTTGTTATTCAAGATGGCTTCCAATATGGCCCCCGATAGCGGAAAACTTCGCATTTTCACCTCAATGTGCAAGCAAAAAAAGTGAAGACTCAGGTTTATGAGCTTAAAAACTCACTGTGATGTTTCTCACTATGCTTCACCATAATAGATGCTAATCAGGAACAACATGTATCACATATTGTCCTCATTTGTTGGTGCACTTGTTTGACAAATTCCTTGGCGCCACATTATTCATGCACTATCCCCACATTAGCATATACTGCTATGATATCAGTTACTCTGACTTGCTGCTGTATTCCAATGTGGTGCTACAAGGATCATCTGTCAGCCTAATGCTATGCATAATGACCAATTGAGAAAGCTATTATTACACCAGGCCAATGTGCAGAAGCACCAAGGAGAGCCGTTGCTGTTTGGCTATGATCTATACCAAAGAATCAATTTTTCTAATTCTATGATGAAGAATGCATTCGAAAAACGCCCCACATTTTTTCTCACAATATTCTTAATCAGCATACATAAAACAAGAGTTGTCCACATTCACCGAGAACGACATTTTCATAATTCATGAAAAATAGCTGAATACTGTAGCAAAGGAAAATATCAATAAATAGAAGAGCAACAAAAAATATTGGATACCTGGACAACAATTCTTTGTAAAGATAAACCAAGAGAAACATTCTGTTTAAAAACATATAGGCACTGCCTCAAACTCAATAATTTTATGAACAAAACGATCCATATTTTGGGGCTTCACAAATGAATGACGCAACCATGCATGCAATGCCATGCATCAAGCTAGTTCTATGTTGGGAAACCGGGGATATAGAATTATAGATGTTATCATTTCATCATAGTGGGGATGTGTCACTCTTTTTGGTGAACAACAATAAAATAAATTCGGTTTGCCCCTTCCATTACACCAAACCTGAGAAATTCCTCACAATTTCAAATCACTTTTGTATATTTGTTCATTTCTAATGAATAATCATGAGGTGATGGGGCATCTTCTCAGCTACATGTAGGTTCTTCAAATCACAGAGGTTCCTATGTCTTCATCATAAGTCAAATCTTTTTGGTGAGTCTTTTTACAACCAGCACTTCCTTATAATGTAAGCAGCCTGCTTCTCCAGATATAGCTACTGCGTAGTTGGGTGACATCAATTATAAATAGTGCACCTCGTCTCATCCTTGCTGTTGGCTCTCATTCCTGAACTCCGAAAAATCTATCAAAAATGAAGCATCCATCTTTCTGTTGTAAATCTTCTTCAGTTATCCTTGAAGTCATGTCAGTCTCCCTGCTAATCTCAAAAGACCATCATTCTTCATATCAGATCCTTGTTCTGATGTCAAAATAAATTGAAGTTTGGAATATGAATTAATTTGATGCTTCCTCAATGCGGAGACTTTTCTACCTATCATTGTATGTGAGAGCAAGTTTGTTTTAGAAAGGAAAATCACAGCACTTGATAGTCTCTAAACATGCTGGAACATATGCCCTGGGAAGATAATCGATAGAGATCAATAGCGCACTGATTGGATAACTGATTGGTGATTGATTAGATATTGATCTTTGGATCTGATTGGAATTTGATCAGCAGTACACAGGAACCTTGATTAGTTTTGAGGCATGACCAATTATGATGATCATTTAACTACTAAACCATGAAATAAATGGTTGCATGATTGATTTAGGTTTTCAGAATGTCAAAACAATACAAATTTGTAACTGTCAAGAAAGTTGAATGATGACTCTCCATATACTGTGTCATAATATTATGCATCTAAATCTGATACTGTTGGTGACACTAGTCACAAACTAATGTTTTTTAACTCAAAATGGCATTATCATTGTCATTGGCATTGTCATTGTTCACTTACATGACAATGAATTAGTCATTGATTCTACAGTGATGTCACATGCTCTTATATTAGTAAAAAGATGAGAAGCGAAGACCTGGATTGATTCGCTGATGTCTTTAAAGTATCCGAAAATAATCCTTTCACTTTGCTTGACTCTATTTAAATGTAATCCGGAGTCCGAAAAACTGTATTTTGTAAAAGTGTTTGAGCAATTTAAAAAAATATTATTTTCACAATGCATGACAGTATGTTTATTGGAATTATTCATCATTGAAGATCTGTGGTTGATGGCTTGCTACAAAAGAAGGTAACTCAAATCAAAACGTTACATTGTAAATTATGGAATGAATCATTTGATGGTGACATCCAGCCGGAAAACGGTCTCCTTTCAATGATTCTATTTTTAGAAACATTTAGTTATATTTAGCCCTTGCTCACTTGCAGGCTAGCAACTAGTAAGAGCTACTGGACAGGCTCATTTAGAATTGACACTCATAGATAACCCCTTCTGTTTGCGGTTAAGTATTTGAGACACTAGATACTGGGCTTTTGTGGATTTATGGCCATTCTTTATTCTATCTTTCTATATTTAGTTGCCTAGTCTGTCACCTGATGTTACTTAATCTGAAATATAGTAGTTATATACAATACTTTTGGCAACTGTTATGATGTAATAATAAGTCTATGAGTCAGAGGGTACATCTATGTCCCTGATTTCCAAAGGAAGAACTGGATTGATGCATGGGTGCTTCATTCAAGAGAAAATAGTTATCCTTGAAGCCCCAAAATATTGATCGGTTTACTCATAATATTATTGCTTTTGAAGAAGTGATTATATGTTTTTAAACGGAATGTTTCCCTTTGGTTTATCTTGAAAAAGAATTGTTGTCCAGGTATAACATATTTTTTTGTCTTCTGTGGATTGATAATTTTCCTTTACTACAATATTCAGGTATTGTTCATGAATTATGAAAATGTTATTGATGAGAGTTCTTTGGTATAGATCACAGACAACAACTTTCTTTGGAGCTTCTGCAGGTTGGCCTAGTGCAATAATAGCATAGCATTTTGCATAGCATTAGGGCAGATTTCACGAAAAGCGCTCTTAAAAGGTACCTTAAACTTTCCAACCCTTTTGTTGTCTCTCTGTTGCTTCCTGAAGCAAGTAAACCTATTACTAAATACATCTGTGAGGTAATGAATAAATATCAATAAATTTTTCCTCAAATATGTAGCTTTTTCCTCTTAAAAAGATATTTTTTTATGCCTCATGAGGACAATTTTGGATGGCCAAACTTACTGGTGATCAGACATGCTCACTTTGGCACTCTGTGGAATCTCCTAAAACCAATTCAGGAAAATGTAATGGTATGTGATTGATAAAAAACATCTTGAAAATTATTTTGGAACCATTTCTAATTGTCTTGGTCATTATAAAACTTGAAAAAAATGAAATTTAAAAAAAGACTGCTAATGTAACTCGATTCCGTCCCAGGACACTGAGGTTACATTAGCAACTTATACATGGAAATTTTTCTGTGTTCTCACTACTTATGCCAATTTCAAACATGAAATTATAATATTTTATTGAAAAACGTGTCTTATTTGCCTATATACATCACCAAAAACATAAATGACTGGGTGTGATACCTCTTTCTTTATTGCTAATGTAACTGCTATTTTGCATCCGTCCATTTCATAGTGTTACATTAGCAAAATTTGTACATAAAAATTACATTAAAAAACACATGATTAGATCTCAAATTTTTTCTGAACTGAAAGCCAGCTCTCCCAAGAGCAGGCCATGGGTGGTACGCTGCTGGTAACTTCATTTATATTGCAGTAGGATCAGCATGAAAAATTCCGTCCTTCATCATTCATCGTTGTTACATTAGCACAAGGCCATATTTTTAGCTACTCTGACCTACCAATCCAACAGAAAAGATTGTTTACCCATGATTTTATTTAATGGATTGACACAATAAAAGATCTAGAATTCAGCTTTTTTTTTGTCCTGCCAGCTATACTCAAAAGAAGCACCCTGAGAAAATCTGAGAATCTACGAATCGATTATGTCTGGCCTTATCGGTTTGTGCTAATGTAACTTGTGGACAAATTGTGGTAAGTCATTTTGCAGCTTTTTCGTGAAATCTGCCTTAGGCTGACAGATGATCCTTGCAGCGGCACCCCATTGGAGTGCAGGAGCAAATCCGAGTAACTGATAATCACAGCAGAATTATATTGGCTGATATTAGGATAGTGCAGGAATAACATCGTGGTAAGGAATTTGAGATGTCAAACAAGTGCATTGACAAATGTGGACAACTCAATTGACATACTTGATACATGTTGTTTAATTATCATCTACGGCGGTACCTGCGTTGTAAGACCCCCTGTTGTAAGACTGACTTGTGACTGTCTGGCTCCCACACTAAGTAGTATTTTTAGTTCATCTTGCACCAAGACGAGAGACCGCACACCCTCTTGAGACCGCTTCATGTCCACAGAAGGGGCAGTCTTATAATGCAGGGACCGCTGTATTATGGAGAAACATAGTGAGATATGCCACAGTTAGTCGTACTGTTACTCTGTCAAGCTACGGCCTTTGTTTCTATATATATGCTATTGCCATAACATTTGATTACTGGGTCCGTCTATATGTAGACTGGCAGAAGTAGGGAATGTGTTGTCTGCATGTAAATAACTCATAATATGCAGGATATAGGCAATAAAGGAAAGTGCAGTATCACACATGGCATTATGCAACCTATCATAATAAGGCAATTATGGAAAACTGGGTTATACACGTAGTGGGTATATTGAGAATGTTATAGGTCACATTTAAAATGTGTGCATTGTGCAGGTTGATTGAAATGACTAATTCATTGCTCATGTAGACTGTGACTGGTGTGTTAAGTCTGGTGATTCATAGAAAACTGCCTAGTAATGGAAAATTCATGTTTATGGTGTCTGGTAATCCTAAAAAGGGTCTTTTCCAAGATTTTGATAAATATGTTTTCTGAGACACTTTATAGCATAAATTCTTTTATAAAATTTTAAAGATAGCTTCTTTTTGACATTTTTTTAGTTTGGTAGATGATTGAATGGTTGGCTAGAAATGGCAACTGGAACGCACTAAGCAGTACAGTCTGCATTACCAGTCACATTTATCATGTATAGGACTTTGTGGAGATCCATTCGTTGTAAAATATACTGCTTTTGGAATATGAATCATTATCATTACTGAACGAAGTCCCAAGCATGCTCATACAACTGTTCTTAGATTGCCTTACACCTACCAGTGTTTTGGCTTAATGGGCAATTTCTCACTTGTATCAAATTTAGGTGGGACGCAGACTTCAGATGGATGGCAGACTGTATGCTTCTACAATCCATGAATCAAAAGGCGCCGAAGTGAGCCGCAGATCGTTATTCAATATGGAAAAAAATATCCTGGATTGTGGAAGACATAATGCTTCAGGACCAGGAAATTTCCTCCTATTCCTTCCTATTCTTCAACTTTAATGATTTTCATTAGAATAACTAGTTTAGTTTCAACATCATTGTTGCCTCTGGCTTTATACCCAGCGTTATAACTGAAGGTTCAGCATCAGTTCTTTTTCATTGTCAACTTGAAGGCCATCAAGATCAACCTACAGACATTTGTCCGACGGACTCCAGACTCACAACTCAAAACAGATAATTTTTTTTGGAATTTACAGAAATTTTTACAAAGCATCTAGATTGAATTTGTAATCAAATTTAGAAGAGAACAACATTAAATAAATACTGTTTGTTGCACAGTTTTGGTTTTTCAGTTGATTTCTGTTCAAGTCAGACTACAGTGAGTAATTTCGTCCATCACAAAATGCCTAGAACCCACAACATTGACTGTCAAGCTGTCATTTGTCATGATATGCTGACTGAGCGATATTTAGTTGTTTTCTTTATCTTTAGTATTTCTTTTTGTAATTTATCACTGTTATTAATGTGTGACTGAAGCAGATGTGCAATGATGAATTGTCATACATCATGTAATTTGTCCCAACCATAGCGGTGAAATATATAGTACCTGTCCTGATAAATAGCAAATAGATCTTTCAAAACAGCACCTGTATGTGGTTTGCTTTCTGAAGGTATTTTGAAAGTAGTCTAATGTGTTTTATACAGATCAGATCCTTGGATGGGGGCCATTTATTAGTGCATGAATGCACATTTATGTAATGCTAAACAAAAATATTATTTTTAATTGATTATCATTTGCCAAATCTGATGCTTTCTCAAAAATTTTGATTGCGCCGTTCCAGCTTTTACAGATTTTGGGAATGGAGAGCTCGATTTTAATGAATTATGCAGATACAGGATATTTTTCCAAAATAGCAAGATGAAGGATTTATCTAAAAAGGGGGCTCATGTCCACTGTCCCCCTCCCCCTGGATCAACCTACAGATAACTGTTGCCTCCATAATCCGACAAATTGATATCAAGGCTATTTACAACACACTCTGACACAGCATGTACATGTATTCTGGTTTTTGTTTTCCCATTATTAGGACCATAATATTTTTTAAAAAAGGGATTTGATATATAAACTCCAAAAATTTCAATCTCATGCATTTCAATCAACTCGATAGAATTGAAAGGAAATGGCCTTTTGCTCCATTAGACACAAATCACAAAGAGTTTTGAGCAATCCTTCAGATCTGGGTCCATTTGCAGATGATTATCTTTCAGTAGTCATTGTTTGATGCTGAAGCCATAAATTGAGTGGTTTTATTTTGCTTTTAAAAGGCAGTGAAGTACAAGAGAGGGGTTGGAGAAAAGCTCGTTTGAACTGAAATCAAGAGAAGTTTTTCAGAATGGAAATTCACAACACGTAATAGCACCTAGAATGTTCTGGGACATATATGTTATGAGAAGATTTTCAGTAGAGATCAATAGCTCACTGATTGGATGACTGATTGGTGACTGATAGCATACTAATCTTTCGATCTGATTGGAATTAGACCAGCTGTACCCAAGAACCCCAACTGGTTTGGAGGCATGACTAATTATGATGATGATTTAACCACCAAACCATGAAATAAATTGTGGCATGATTGATTTGATTCTCGGAATTTCTAAAGGGTCAAGACAATACAAATTTGTTACTGTCAAAAAAGGTAGAAATGATGACTCTCGATTTAGTGCGGTATGAACGCACAATGCCACTGTAATTTGCGATAGAATAGATGGTGTACAAACATTTGATGGTTTCTCAGTTACCATTTTGCATGTGATAGGGTTGGATGAACTGCTATGACAACAATACGCTCACAAAACACACAAAGAGGCTATGTTAATCATATGCTCCGTTGCATGGAATGTTTGATTGTGCAAAGGTTCGAGGTTATCAAGAACATAGTTTACTGCTGCAATATTGCAGCCCATGAGAGTGTATGAGAGTGTCACTGGCAGAAAGTGAGTGTTATGGGACACATGACAGTATTGTGCCAAGATTGACTGAAAACAGTTGCATCTATAGGAAGCCTTAGTAACATCATCATTGTAATTTGTAGACAGCATGACATTGAATTTTATGTAACAAACCACCTTCTCATCTCATCATCATATGCTCTCTCCGCAAAAGATGGAGGTTGAGTTGCCCCGGTGATTCGGGGTATACCAGCACATGTAAATTCGAGTCAAGTCAGTGCCTCCCACTGAATTCTATGCCCCCTTGAGACCCTCTAATCACATTTATTTTCTAGTGTCCTCCCTAAAAACCCTTTCGCTAATTGCCATTCCCGATTCCTATAGCTCAAAATACCCTTCATTATACATGGTAAATTTCGACATTATCAATTGTTGCCCATCTAAAATCATCATCATATCTTTGAAGACTGCCCAGCAAACAATTGTCCAATGTTCCAGCATACTGAAATTTCGCACACAAAAAGGTGAGGTCATTGCTGAACAGCTTTCATCAATTTGGCATGAACTGTGACATGAAATTCTGAAGTGAATGTCCAGGATGAGGATTAGACCAATCACATTAATAGATACTCGATGATGTCATGGTTCAACCAAGATTATGAAGTTTTCAAAAAACACATAGTCTATGAAAACGATAATGAGTAAGACTACTCAAATATATATCAATTCATCTTTCATTTTGCGAATTGAAGACAATCAACAAGATTGTATGTGATCATTGAAAAAGTTGCACAAAATTGTTTTGACTAAAGTTTGAATAATGTCTGAATTAATATTTCGCAGCATCACTTGCTTCCATTCTCATTAGTATGAGTCAAGTCAAGAAAATTTTATTTTACGTCGATATTTACAGGAAAACTACAAATTAAAAGCACCAGGCTTGTGAAGAGACCAAAATATGTGAAAAATAAACAGTAAAACATAATACAGGTATAAAACAGGTAGAAATGACAGGAGTATATTCTTCCTGACAGTAGTATCAGTATATTCTTCCTGCAACTGACTATTTGAAATCCTAGAATGGGGTTGGGCTTATTTGTAGAAAAACGAAAAAGAAAGAAACAAATCTTTATTTAGAGTCTGGTTGAAAACAATAAAATATGAGTGCACATGTATGGTACTTGTATAGCCAACTAGAAACTACCTACCGTTACTGTCACAGACTCACATAGCACACAGGATGCAGAGGTACAGATACATAGGCCTACTATCAGCCTAGATAACACAGAAAGGTACCAAAGAGATAGCTGGTTGGTGGTTACGGGGCATTTCAGTGCACCCGCTCACTCGAGTACTAAGAACTAACCCTACTTGACATAAACCAAACAGTTAGTGTTTCAAAGTGTTCAACTTTAGAAGAGAGCAAAACATACTTAGTGGGTGCCTGTAGGTAGACAGATAGAAAGAAAGGCAGAGAAAGAGAATGAAATGTGTGAGATACAGATGAAGAGGAACTGCTCCAAGTTAGCAGACAGAACAACAAACTTTGACTTTATCTCAAAACAGTTGACTGCCAAAATCTGTGTGTAAACACCAGTGGTTTATTGGGAGAGTACATTCAGTACAAAGACGGTAAGCAGTTCAAATTCTAGGTCTGGTTCAACAACATCCTTGTAAATGATCACAACGCTTCTCTTTACAAGTCTTTTCAAAAGCAGTGAATATTAAGGTGGAGACATTGAAATTTCTACAATTTTCAGCAGAGAAATGTACCAAAGCTTAAGTTGTTGTTTATTTTGACATCAATTGACATTTTGCAAAAAAAATTTTTCAGGAGGCCTGTGTGACTGGACCCAGGTGCACATTCAGTCCTGGATGGAAGAATCTGTGTTTAGGTAAATATTTACGCACATGTGTATGTGTATGTGTACATCAAATATTTAAATCAGTAATATTCTAAGTAAAGATTGTCTATGTGCGTATCTTCATTTTGACTCTCATTTAACTGTTTGAGAACCATCCGATTTGAAATAGAATTAAATTCAATTGCTCAAGAACCTTCAGAAACATCAACTATATGAAACACACAAATTAGATTTGGAGGCATTTGAATGCATACACATTTTTCGCTGAAGAATTAATTAAAATTTATATTTTTGTTTATTTTTACATCAATTAAGATTTTGCAAATCAGAAAGGATTTTTTCAAGAGGTCTTTGTGACTGGATCAAGATAAACATTTAGGCCTGGATGAAAAATGCTGTATTCAAGTAAATATTTACACACATGTGCATGTGCACTTCAGATATTCCTATCAGTAATTAGTACTCTTTCATTCCTACAGCTCTAGGCAAAGAATGTCTATGTGTGTGCATCTTCATTTTAACCCTCATTCAACTGCCTGAGAACCATCCACTTTGAGATAGAATTAAATTCTTCTGCTCAAAAACCTTCAGAAACCTCAGCAATATGAAACATATAAATTCTATTTCCTAGATGATCAGTTTTTTTTTCAAAAGGCCATTCCAAGAAGGACATCTCATGAAAGATTGAGAATACTACATTGCTCCTATGGTATCAAATTTCCTTTGGAATTAATTCCACATTTCATTTGAGATAAAAAATCCAAAAAATCTCAAATAACAAGGATATTGTCAAATACTGCTTTCAAAATTTCTATTGGAACCAATGGTTTTCAATTTTTTTATTGTTTTATCTTGATTTATTTTAAATTAGCAATGCTAAGATATGAATTAACATCCAACAAGATGATCAAAAATATCTTGCCAAACATCTGTGCTCTGCTTAATGCGACAACTATGGTAACTACTCATAGGAGACTATGGATAATTTTAGCTTGGTAAGAGCAAGTATATCTGATTGAGATTCATTCATATTATTAACTTGGATTTAGATGTCAATCGAGATATCAGAACCAAGATCTGATATGGAAAATAATGGTCTTTGTCAAATATTTTAGAGATAAGCAGGGAGACTGATGAGGCTCGAAGGACACCTCAATGTTATTTACAGAAAGACAGATAATTCATTTCTGATAAACTTTTTTGGAATTCAGGAATAAGAGCAAACAGCAAGGGAAAGACGAGGTGCAAAATTTTTAATTGATGTTACCCAACTTATATATGATATGTCAAGAAGCAGGCAGTTTACAATATAAGGAAGTGCTGGTTCTACAAAGATTCCAGAACACTGTATCAGTACACCTCTTGAGTGAACCCTCGCTCCCCAAGGGTCAGGTCACTCGATGTGGATATCTGAAAATAACTGAACTTTTTTTTTTTTGTCAATCATGAATTTATTATATATACAATTATGTGTTGTCATATTAGCTCCATTCAAGTACACAACAGACATGAAATTAATTTTCATAAGGTTAACTCCCTTTTCATCATCAAGACACAATTTATGAATTCAGTTCATTTGAGATAAATTTCTTCAAATTGTTATGACAGCCTATAATATCAATATGTACAATTCTACAATTTATTTACATGAATGTCAAGATATGATTATTGATCATACAAATTTAGCAATGATTATAATCAAACAAACTATTATATTGTTTTATATGCACTTAATATAGCAATAATCCTTATCAGATGATTATATACAATTAAAAAATCATTGTTATATATATATACGCATACATTGCATAGTTACAAAGTGGTAAATTTCAGATATATTCTACTATATATAAAGCCTGATCAATACTAGTTTGCAAACTATAATTATCACAGAAAGAATGTCATAGTGGCATGTAATAATTGGACATATATTTTATTGAATGGAATACATGTCTAGAATCAAAACCAGTTGGTCATGGACCACACTTTCAATATCTGTAATTGGCCGAAGTTTCGGAATTATGTTTGGTGTCAAACACCGTATGCAGGTAAATCCGCTGATCATCACTTTTTGTGAAACCTTTCCAAAACTTCAGTAGATAAATTGATTCTAAATTTCCATCAGTGGAGAAATGGATTCTAAATTTTCATCAGTGGAGAAAGGAGAAATTGATTCTAAATTTCCATCAGTGGAGAAATGGATTCTAAATTTTCATCAGTGGAGAAAGGAGAAATGGATTCTACATTTCCATAAGTGGAGAATCGATTATAAATTTCCTTTATGACGTTTCTTCAGTAATGACTCCACATTTGGTCTGAGGTAACACCACATAAAAAATTCCCCAAATTCATCAAAATGTAATAGGAATCCTTTGGACCTCCATATGTTTCAAGAGGCAAAACCACATAAAAAATCATCCGAATAACAAGGAACGTCTTATATCTCCGAGACAACTCCATGTGAGACTTTTTTTTTATTAATGCCAGACATCCCTAGAATATTTACCATGTATTTTCCAGTTGGTAGATATATGGGCTCTAAGCCAATGTTGAAATGATTGTGGTATTTGTATCTAGATTCCAGAAATGTTCTCAAGCTGATGATTAATAATCCATGTGATGAGAGCTTAACTGGTCATGAAAAGATTAAATCGAGAGATCATTGCAAAATATCATGAAGCTCTAAACCCAGGCAGTTAGGACATGCCTTCACACTGAATCTCCTTGTTACACACAGTTTTTGTATAAATTCCAAATATTTTCCAGTTGTCCAGGTAATATCTGGATGGTAAAAGTACATGCCCATAAACGAAAATTGGAAACGATCAGTATATCTGCACTGTTTTGTTGATAATTCCAGATATTTTACCTCGAATAATTTGTAATAATTCCAATGACAGTCATGAAAAATTGACCCTTGGCTGATGTTATCTTGAAGTGTCAGTAACTACAAACAAAATCATATAATTTGAAGTCAGAAGTTTTCTCTGTCTTGTGATTGGTAGCATTTATCAAAATGGTGTATCCACCATCAATCTGGATATCTAAGTGTAGCATGATATTTTTCAACAGCAATGTGGTTATAAATTAGCCACCTTGGCATTGTCCATTTCTTTTATGTACACTTTGACAGTAGAAATCTTGTGCAAGTGTCATGCATTCCTGTAATGGTTGATAGGGAAAGGTCCGATTTTCATCTCTGTCAATTCTAGCTCTTCATCTGACATTAATTGCTATCTCGTGTTATTGGCTTCCAGTCGAGCAATATTCATATTAACTATTGTATGCCCTGAGCTTTTGCGAGAATGATTGTTTAGCAGTTCTTCCGAACTTTGTCGGCGTGGCTTAGTAGTCATTATATACGGTTTACTGAAGTACAAGATTTCTATTTTGTCCCTCTGGTGGTACATTAACATAACAGCCACGGATGTTAGTATAGCGGCCAAGCACCAGCCAGCCAGCGAGTGCCAATCTGGACTGGAGGTGATTTCAATGCAGTTCGTTAATAAATCCAGAGAGTTTGTGCTCATTACACGCTCGGCAATGATATCGTCCTCGATGCATATTCTGTATCGGGTGTTACCACCTTTGACGTTGCCTAGCAAGACTGTATCCTCACTCTCTCGCATCAAAATAGGCTTTTTATTTAAGTCTGGATGAGGCATTAGGGGCTCGTAATACACAAACGAATAATGCTTCAACCGAGGAGGACGAACCCATTCGAATATGAGCAGATTTCCGATAAAAGAATATCTCATTTGGTCCATGTCAACATATTCACACTGATCTCCTTTAAAAGTTGATTCACACACACATCTTGGTGATCGATTCACCACATAACATTCACCATTTCTGCACCGCACAGCAGAACATATCTTTCGTAATAAACTGACTTGAGCATGTTCACGCTGTTGACCAATTGCAGGTGCCGGACCAATGTCATTATCCCAATCAAAATCGCTTCCTCTGATGACATGGAATAATGCAGCAGTCATCAGTGATACGTAAGCATAGGTTTGACCCGTTCCACACATCCTTCTGTAAAAAGAAAAGATATATAGATCTGTTAATACCACAAATGTTTACTAAAGTCACAGGCCAAAGGTTTAAGTTTATTCTTAATTGTTACCAGTAAATAAAAGGTGTCTTTCTCTGACTGTTTCTGCTGACTTCATCTGGACAGAAAAAGGGCACTTTTGAACTGGACCAATCAAGAGAGGTTCTTACAAATATGACCTTTTCCATTACAGGAGGGGGGTAAGAAAAAGGTCCAAGACATATTGTTTCCTTTTTGACAATGAACTAACTAAGATCAATGTAATTCTTGTATCTGGCAGCTGCTTGTCCTGTCACTTCCGTTCAATTTACACAAATTCCGTTATCAGATGCACAGAGAGATAAGACAGCTGACAAATCGCAAGCAATGCAAAGAGAATAAATTACAGAAACTGCAGCGAAGACATTTTAGTGTACATTTTGTGACAGAAAATAATTATGTGCTGTGTATTTATCAACTGCATTCGTTCACAATTAGAGACGAGGTTGAAAGAAACAAAAAAGACTTAATATAATGTGAAGATGTAAGCACAATCAGTACCAGATGTATATGTAACACTTCGATAGCATTTGTAGATAGATTCATGAATTTGATAAAGAGACTAAATGAGAAATCGTTCAACAGCATCAGCAATAATCACAATTGCATTATTAAGTTTGAGAAAAATTAATGAATAGTTTGATTTTATTTCGGTAAATGTTTGATCATAATTTGTGTGTCAGATTTAATGGAGCCATTCTATGCTTATTCGTGGATACTTATTCTCTCTGGAAAATTCTGCCATTCAAAAGTGACTTGTTGGCTAATTGGAAAGAATGTATCTTTCTTCCAATTCCTGTTCAGATATCTAAATTTTGCATCTGCAACAAGTACATGTATTTTGAGTTACTTTATAGCTTGACATCTACTGGTGCGTTTTCATTTCAGAGAAAATTCAGCAGTCGTTTCAGTGATTGTTTTCTGATATATATCATTTTGGTTTCAGCGTCTAGTATTTTTTTGCGCCATGCACTGTTTCAGTTTTTAATTGTTATTAATTCAGAATTTGATACAATATTGACGTCATTCTCCAATTTAGTATGACATGTCAAAATATCACTAAAATGTGAAAAACTATTTATGGTCATCTTTAAAATCTCTAAAATATTTCCAATGACGTAGATAACCGATTTGTGGTATTCAAATCATTTTTAAGAGTCATAACATCTTCAATAACACTGTACATTATGTACAGGTATACAAATTCCCTCCATTAATTGGTTAATTGCTTGAAATAAATATATGTAGGCCAAACTGGGTCACTTCCCTAATTTTACACATGTAGTGCCTGCAGTGGGTTGTTTGAACATAGATAAGTAGAGCTCTCTGAGCTGCATCAAGGAATTTATTTGGTGACTTTGGAGCAGATACTAAAAGTAGCCATAAAATGTAAGTTAGTGTCCATTGTCCATCCGTTACCTTAATTTACATCACTTTCTACAAAATGCACAACCCTTTCAGAATTTCTGTATAATTCTATGGGTAGCAATTGTAAATAGAATTGGATGAATCACCATACACATTGTCATACAGTACAGTATAATTCAATTGTCTCCAAGACATGACATTGTATGAGGGCATGGACTATTTGAAGGGGAGTTAACTCTTATTATAAACATCCTCATCTACACGTAAAGTGGGACATTTTCTTATAAATCATTGCATACTTTCTGATCCTACAAAACATTATCATGGTGATTAGCTCATGAAGGATTGATATGATAGAAAATTATATTTCAAGTGGGAACTTACCTTTGATGTGTGCACTGGAACGCTATTTGCACTATTTCCAATAAATAGCAATTTTCAACAGGTAAATAGGCAAATATGTGTACGTCATGGTTAGGGTGTTTCAGGTGCCCCCAATATTTTCCGATCCTGCTTGACCTTGGTCTGGTATTGCAGTTTATATAGTAAAAGTCACATGTAAAGTTTTGGCCCATTCTATAAATACCTACCTTTACCAGAATTCACTTGAAGTTTATAATGTAATTCCCCATTGGCGAACATGCAAATTCTCGAGATATTTCAAAAACCAATGAAGAAAACAATATTTTTTCCTCAATCCACAGTTCCTGAGTAAGTTTTAGGAGGGATATTCAAATCTGGTGTTATTTTTTGTATAACCCCATTTACCAAGCTACCAGAAGCTGTCAAATTTGTGAAAATCTGCATAAAATGGCATAATTTTCGGAAATTCAAAACTTCCTAGCTCATTAGGAAGACCTGCTATAAAATAGCTGATGCCAGATTTGAATTGCCCTCCCAAAACTTACTCAGAAACTATGGATTGAGGAAAAAATATCTATTCCTTCATTGATTTCTGCAACATCTTCAGGATTTGCAAGTTTGCCAATGGGGAATTACATTATAAACTTCAAGTGGATTCTGGTAAAGGTAGGTATTTATAGAATGGGCCAAAATCTTACATGTGACTTCTACTACATAAACCGCAATACCAGACCAAGGTCAAGCAGGATCGGAAAATATTGGGGGCACCTGAAACACCCTAGTCATGGTGGCAAAATGATCACCTGAAAGTAAATGAAAGTTCTGCAATGAAATAAGGTCTCGCATTTTGATTTTGTAACTAAAATATTGTAACTGCACTAAAATAAAAGTAATTCAGTCATTCTATCAAATTGTATAAGTCAATGTACGAGTCTCAGTTTTATGAAATAGAAAAAGAAGGAAAGACAGGTAAACCATGGGGTGAAATGAGACCAATTTCATCTAAAATTAAAACATAAAAACAACGTTGTTTCCCTGTGAACCTGTATGACAAAATCCTGCACTACTCAAGGGATGTCCAAACTTCATAAAACTGTATAATAAAAACTATATCCAGTTAGTGCTTGCCTGGATATAAATGAGAGAACCAATACTGCAATGTGGTTTGTAAAGAAAGCATGCTAAGACTAAGACTAAGACTTAGACTAAGACTTCTTTATTGGTCATTCTTGCGTAGCGATATCAAGTTTTTTCCATATTCACAGTCCCAAAAATGCCGCAAATAGGTGGCCCCCCTGCATCAGACCTTGCCTCCCCTTAGTCCCCCACACATGAATTTCTAGCTACGCCACTGGATCCAGACAGAACTGAAGATTTTAAAACATTATTAAGTTTTAAGAAGCTAAGTTTGTATTCCTAGAAGTATATTTGCATGATCAGTAAATGATCCCTGCATCTTGCCATCTGACTTCACACATAGTTCAGACTATGAGACAATGGTCTGCCCACATAACAATGGTCTACCACTACATGTAGGCCACCCTCCCACCTTCTTGCTGTGATTGCCAGTTACTTCTGTATTCCAACGGGGTGCCACAGGGATCATCAATCAACCTAATGATATCCTTAATGACACACAATGAATGCTTTTATTGGGCCATGCCAGTAAAGGCTTTGAAGAAAGCCTTGTTATTTCCTCAGTCGTACGGGGACGATTCCTAGTGCAATAGATAGATCTCCGCGAGACCTTCAAAATGATGGGTCTCCCGTCTCTGTGAATGAAATAGTCTTTACGCAAATCGGCGAAACGTCCGATGATTAGACATGTGCTTCTTCTTGAAAATTTTTTGTCAGAAGAAGTGACGATGCGCATGCGTGGCCAGTGTGTCGTGCGTAAAACGCGGATGGATCCATATGACGGACTGGCGGGCTCCCTCTTCTGTGGTCAACAAATTTTGTTCCACTTCGTTGAAACGATTGCTATACCCACTACGTGTACCCAGCTTTCTATAATTGCCTTATTATGATGGGTTGCATGATGTCATTACTGCACTTTCCTTTACTGCCTATATCTTGCATATTATGAGTTATTTACATGCAGACAACACATTCCCAACTTCTGCCAGTCTGCATATAGACGGACCCAGTAATCAAATGTTGTGGCAATAGCATATAGAAACAACGGCCGTAGCTAGACAGAGTAACAGTACAACTAACCGTGGCATTTCTCACTATGTTTCTCCAAAATAGATGCTAATTCAGGAACAACATGTATCAAGTATGAGTTGTCCTCATTCGTCAATGCACTGGTTTGACATCTCAAATTCCTTACCACCATGTTATTCATACACTATCCTAATATCAGCCAATGTAATTCTGCTGTGATTATCAGTTACTCGGATTTGCTCCTGTATTCCAATGGGGTGATACAAGGATCATCTGTCAGCCTTATGCTATGCATAATGATCAACTGTGAATGCTATTATTGCACCAGGCCAACCTGCAGAAGTGCCAAAGAAATTTGTTGTGTTTGGCTGTGATCTGTACCAAAGAATCATTTTTTATAACTCTATGAAGAAGAATTCACTTGAAAAAGGCCCCATTTTTACTCACAATACTCTTCAGACAATTATGACTACTGACTGTTTGCTGACTGCTTTGTGGTTGAAATTGATCGTAAAAAAGAGTTACCCACATTCACCAATAACAACATTATCAGAATTCATGAACGATAGCTGAATATTTTAGTAAAGGAAAATTGTCAATCCATAGAACTAGAAGAGCAACAAAAAATATTGGATACCTTTGCAACAATTGTTTTTCAAGATAGCAAAGAGAAACATTCTATTTAAAAACTTATATGCACTGCCTCCAATACAATAATATTATGAACAAAACAATCAATATTTTGGGACTCCAAGAAAAACTATTTTCTTTTGATTAAACCATCCAGGTGTCATGTCAGATACGGATCATGCCTTACACAACTGTTATAAATTCCAACCATCTGGTAGCGTTGCCAATGATCCGTACATCTCGATTTTAGAACAGTTTTGTGCCAGGAAGTATCAAACTCTATAATCATGTGTCATCTAAGTCAAAATAGTACTCTTTCTACTACTGTTTGTTATCTCTTGCATGTATTAACTTATTGCCTACTGTGATGGTATGAATGTGTGTGTGAGTGTGCTCAAATCTACTGAAAGTTTCAGATAAGTAACATCAGGTGACAGACTGGGCAACTACATTAAGAAAGATAAAATAAAGAATGGGCATAAATCCAAAAAAGCCCAATATCTAGTGTCTCAAATACTCAACTTCAAACAGCAGGGGTTATCTATGAGTGCCATTCCTAAATGAGCTTGTCCAGTAGCCCTTACAAGTTGCTAGCCTGCAAGTAAGCAAAGACTATTTATAACTAAATGTTTCTAAAAATAGAATCATTGAAAGGAGACTGTTTTCCGGCAGGATGTCCCCATTGAGTTAGTGATTCTTTCCATAAGTTGCATTGTAACATTTTTATTTGTGTTACCTTTTGTGGTAAGCCATCAATAAGAGATCTTCAATGATGAATAATAAATTGAATTTCATACACAGTGAAAATATTAAAAAATATTTATAAAAAAAAGAGTAAGTGATCTAGAATTTATACAAAACAGTTTATAGGATTCAGGATTACATTTAAATAGAGTCAAGCAAAGGGAAATGATAACTTTCAGATACTTTAAGAACCATCAGCAAATCAATCCAGGTCTGTATTTCCTATCTTTTACATTTGAAATTTGAGCATGTGATATCGCTGGATACTCAATGACTAATTTATTGTCATGTAAGTGATCAATGACAATGCCAATGACAATGACAATGTCAGTTTTGAGTACAAAAAAACATTAGTTTGTGACTAGTGTCACTGACAATATCAGATTTCAATGCATATGACACAGTATATAGAGAGTCAACACTCAACCTTTTGAGACTGTAACAAATTTGTATTGTTTTGACCCTTTAGACATTCTGAGAACCTAAATCAATCATGCAACCATTTATTTCACGGTTTAGTAGTTAAAGGATCATCATAATTGGTCATGCCTCCAAACCAATCAAGGTTCTGGACCAAAGCTGGTCATATTCCAATCAGAAGATCAATGTCCAATCAGTCAACCAATCAGTGAGCTATTGATCTCTACTGATTATCTTCCCAGGGCATATGTTCCTGCTTGTTTAGAGACTATCAAGTGCTGTGATTTTCCTTTCTAAAACAAACTGGCCCTCGCATACAATGATAGGTAAAAAAGTTTCCATATTGACAAACATGTGGTAGAGGAAACAATCATGGAAGAATACTTGAACAACTAGGAAATTAAATGCAATTGACAAACAGATATACATAAACACACAGATAAACAAAAATGGAAATATAGTGTATGAATAGCAACTATTGGAAATACATTGTATATTTAGCCAAGTCAACAGAAATGTAGTGGAAAGTGCTAAGAAATGTTAGATTCTAAAATCACTGAAATAAATTGTTTGTCGTTCTGATTTAGATATTTATTTTGATATCACAACCAGGAGTCCCTTGTTGAAGAATAATGGTCTTTGGCGATTAGCAGGGCGACTGATTTGACTTCCAGGACACCTTAATGTGATTTACAGAAGGATGGATGCTTCATTTTTGATAGACTTTTGGAGTTTAGGAATAAGAGCAAACAGCAAAGATAAGACGAGGTGCATGATTTAAAATTGATGTTACCCAACTACGCAGTAGTTTCATCTTGAGATGCAGGCAGTTTGCATTATAAGGAAATGCTGCTTGCGAAAAGATTCCAGTGCATGTGCACTGTATCAGTACATCTCTTGAGCCAACCCTAGCTCCCCCAGGGCAAGGGGCCCAGGGCACTCGATGAGGATATTTTAAATAACTGAAAGTTTGATTTTTTGTTGTCATTCATGAATTTATTATATATACAATCATGTGTTGTCATATTAGCTCCATTCAAGTACACAACAGTCATGAAATTAATTTTCATATGTTAAACTCTCTTTTTATCGTAAAGACACAATTTATAAATTCAGTTCATTTGAAATAAATTTCTTAAAATTGTTACGATATCCTATATCAGTATCTACAATTCTACACTTTATTTACATGCATATCAAGATATGATTATTGACCATACAAATTTCAAATTTGATAGCAATGATTATAATCATACAAACTATTATAGCGTTTTATATGCACTTAATATAGCAATAATCCAATGATAATAATTATATACAATTTAAAAAATCTTTGTTATATATATATACGTATACATTGCATAGTTACAAAGTGGTAAATTTCAGATATAAAGCCTGATCAATACTAGTTTGCAAACTATAATTATCACAGAATGAATGTCATAATGGCATGTTAGAATTGGACATGTATTTTATTAAATGGAATACATGTCTAGTGTCAATACCAATTGGTCAGGGACCACACTTTCAATATCTGTAATTGGCCCAAGTTTCGAATTATGTTTGGTGTCAAACACTGTATGCAGGTAACTCCACTGATCACAACTTTTTGTGAAACCTTTCCAAAACTTCGGTGGATAAATTGATTCTAAATTTCCACCAGTCGAGAAACGGATCCTAAATTCCCATCATGACGTAGCTTTTGTAATGATTCCACATGTCGTCTGGGGTAACACTCCTTACAAAATTCTCCATAACAGGAATCCTTTGTAATTCCATATGTTTCCAGAGGCAAAACAACATAAAAAATCTTCCAAATAACAAGGAATGTCTTATATCTCCATGCCAACTCCATGTGAAAACTTTTTTTGTATAAATTCCAAATATTCCACCAGGTATTCTCTGGTTGGTAGAAATATGGGCTCATAAGCCAATGTTTGAAATGATTATGGTATTCGTACCTAGATTCCAGAGATTTTCTCTAGTTGATGATTAATAATCCATGAAATAAGAGCTTTTGAATTTCTTGTGAAAAGATGAAATCAAGAGATCATTGCAAAATATCATGAAGCTCTTAACCCAGGCAGTTGGGACATGAAGAATGCACATGCCTTCACACGAATCTCCTTGTTACGCACTGTTTTTGTATAAATTCCAAACATTTTTTATTTGTTGTCCAGGTATTATCTGGATGGTAAAAATGCATGCCCATAAATGCAAATTGGAAGTGATCATTAGGTACATCTGAACTGTTTTGTTAATAATTCCAGATTTTTCACCTAATATTTTGTAATAATTCCAATGACAGTCGTGAAAAATTGCCCCATGTCTGATGTTTTCTTGAAGTGTCAATAACTGCAGACAAAATTATATAATTTGATGTCAGAAGTTTTCTCTGTCTTGTGATTGGTAGCATTTATCAAAATGGTGTATCCATCTTCAGTCTGGATATCTAAGTGTACCATGATATTATTCAACGGCAATGTGGTTATAAATTAGCCACCTTGGCATTGTCCATTTCTTTTATGTACACTTTGAAAGTGGAAAACTTGTGCCAGTGTCATGCATTGCTGTAATGTTTGATAGGGAAAGGTCCGATTCTCATCTCTGTCAATTCTAGTTCTTCGTCTGACATTAATTGCTATCTTGTGTTATTGGCTTCCAGTCGAGCAATATTCATATTAACTAATGTGTGCCCTGAGCTTTTGCAAGAATGATGGTTTAGCAGTTCTTTCGAGCTTTGTCGGCGTGGCTTAGTAGTCATTATATACGGTTTACTGAAGTACAAAATCTTTATTTTGTCCCTCTGGTGGTACATTAACATAACAGCCACGGATGTTAGTATAGCGGCCAAGCAACAGCCAGCTAGCGAGTACCAATCTGGACTTGAGGTGATTTCAATGCAGTTCGTTAATAAATGTGCTCATCACCAGGGTTGGGCACGAGTACATGCAAATGTACTCGAGTACGAGTACGAGTACTTGCCACATCTACGAGTACGAGTACGAGTACGAGTACAGCCTTTTCTGAATGTACTCAAGTACGAGTACGAGTACTTTCAAATGTACTTGAGTACGAGTACGAGTACATTTATGCAGTTTCGAACCTTATTTGTATAATATTTAAAAAATAAAAGCATTATTAAGATAAAATAATTGAGCATCAATAAAGAATACCAGTGAAGGCTACTATTTGCTACTTTGTTAACCGAAAGTGAACTTTGTTAATTCAAAATGGCATTTGAAGCTACTTGCGGGGCTGCCAATTGTTGGGTCCTGGGTTAGAATTCAGCTCTAGCCGAGTCACCTGGCTCAGTCGGCATCCGACTTCACCTGCAGTCAGACATGTCAGACATCAGGATAACGTCTGTGATGTCAGCTGATGTCCCCTGATGTCACAGAAGGATTTTTTTTCTTTAATTTAGGTAATATATTGAACTATAATTTTCCTTCAGGCCTTAACAGACAGCCGTTTTGCAAAGACTTTTTCCAATTTGAGAACTATTGTTCTTCACAAATTACCTATATTCCATGTTGGACCCAAGCCAAATTCAGTTTCTAATTTTGTTAGACAGACTTCATAGGCGTATTCCTGCAGACTTTGCTTTGTCAAGCAATCAGGGGCGTATCTAGAAATGGCCTGAGGGGGGGGGCCATTACATGGGTTGAATACGGGGCGCTCTGCGGCGTTTCCTATCTCCTCCATGTTAATTTTGGGCCTGAGGGGGGGGCCATGGCACCACGGCCCCCCCCCCTAAATACGCCACTGCAAGCAATCAATAAATCTGTCAATCAAACTCTCAATAAACCAATAAGTCAATCAATCAATCAATTACTTAATCAATTAATCAATCACTCAATTTAAAATCCATCTTTCTGGCCATCTATCAATCTATCTCTATCTATCTATCTATCTATCTATCTATCTATCTATCTATCTATCTATAATTAAAACTTGATGTTAGATTAAAATATCCTTTATGGTCATTTTTTATAAAAATAGCTAAAATAAATGTCAGGCAAATTTAGCAAAACATTAAACACAAGACAAATTTATTGCATGTATAGGGATGGTTATTTCGTTCAGCTGAGAATATTTTTCGTTAGATAAAATCAAAAAATAGCATCATAATTAAAATCACATTTCTGAGAATTAAGATAAGCCAGGGTGAGCCTGTAAGACTAAATATTGTATACCCTATTTCCGTAAAAAGCGTCGATTTAACTAAAAAAGGTTAAAACGGAAACGGCTCTAGTTATGGTTAAAATTGAGTTAGAAACATAATTTAAAAACGTATATATATCATTTAGAAGTAGCTGAATAGAATGGTGGAAGTTAAAATAATGTATCTTTGATAATAAGGCCAGTATTAGCCTGTAAATTACGATGTTTTGATTTGCGCCAAAAGGTGTGAAAAAGCAAATGGCGGCCATGTGTTCAAATCAACATTCAAAATGGTGCATCCTCTTTAATTGTGCTTCAAATATGATCCAATAATTATGTGTTACTGAATGAATAATTATTCACTTTAGCACTCGATAACGAAAATCAGGCATTGTAGTTGTATATATCTAGATGACAACACATATATGGTACACTGTTCCACAATTTTGGCCAATTCCAAAGCTTGTTTTAAATGTGTGACTCAGAAAGTGTATAAGCTACTGTATACATGTGGAGGTTCAAGTTTACAAAAGAATGTTCACTATATCATTTCCATTTTTTTAAACTACTGGTATTAACATTATATGTAACTTAAGTTTAGTTGTAATTTAAAAAGCATCTATGAATCGACCATTTTGTCAAGTTAGGCACTTGCATTTGTGTTCAATTTTGCTCTTTTGAAGCTTCAATTGTACTCGTGATGTACTCACTACGAGTACGAGTACTTTAGCAATGTACTTGAGTACGAGTACGAGTACTGTACTCATGATTTGGCACGAGTACTGAGTACATGCGAGTACTTGCAAAAATGTACTCGAGTACACGAGTACACGAGTACATGTGTACTCGTGCCCAACCCTGCTCATCACACGCTCGGCAATGATATCATCCTCGATGCATATTCTGTATCGGGTGTTACCACCATTGACGTTGCCTAGCAAATCTGTATTTTCACTCTCTCGCATCAAAATAGGCTTTTTATTTAACTCTGGATGAGGCATTAGGGGCTTGTAATACACAAAAGAATAATGCTTCAACCTTGGAGGACGAACCGTTTCGAATATGAGCAGATTTCCGATAAAAGAATATCTCATTTGGTCCATGTCAACATATTCACACCGATCTCCTTTAAAAGTTGATTCACACATACATCTAGGTGATCGATTCACCACATAACATTCACCATTTCTGCACCGCACAGCAGAACATATCTTTGGTAACAAACTTACTTGAGTATGTTCACGCTGTTGATCAATTGCAGGTGCCGGACCAATGTCATTATCCAAATCAAAATCACTTCCTTTGATGACATGGAATAATGCAGCAGTCATCAGTGATACGTAAGCATAGGTTTGACCCATTTCACACATGTTTCTGTAAATAAAAATATATATCTGATAATATTACCTTAATTTTCTTAACTTTCTACTTAATGCAACCGTTTCGCAATTTCCGTATAATTCTATGAGATGGCAATTCTAAATAGCATTAGATGGACTAAACACACATGTAGAGTCTATTAAGCGCAATGAAATTTTATGGTGCTGGTCTTAATGATTAGTTTTATAGACATCCCCATCTAAAGTAGAAAATTTCCTTATTGTTACATAATTTCTGATTTTCTTAAAAAATGTTGTGATTATGACTGGTTCATGAAGGATCGTTATTATAGAAATTATTATTTCAAGTTGGGACTTACCTTTTATGTGCGCACTTGGAATGCTATTGCACTATTTCCAAGTGGCAACAATTTGCAATTCGTAAATCACCAAATCTGTGTCCATCATGGTAGCAAAATGGGAACCTG
This sequence comes from Platynereis dumerilii, assembly GCA_026936325.1. NCBI lineage: Eukaryota > Metazoa > Annelida > Polychaeta > Phyllodocida > Nereididae > Platynereis > Platynereis dumerilii. Next base: position 10,156,316 of record JAPTHN010000012.1, on the reverse strand, counting down.
AAAGCAAAAGAGAGTCCGGCAATGAGATAAGGTCTCGCATTTTGTCTTTTTGAAAATATTGCAACTGTACTAAGACAATATAAATGTCACTCAGTCATTAAGTCCAATTGAATAAGTCAATGTACTTCTGTCAGTTCCATAAAATAGAAAGAGAAGGGAAGACAGGTGAGTTATTGTTTGAAGTGAGTCCAAATTCACCTAAAGTTAAACATAAAAACAACATTATTTTCTCTCTGAGCCTGTATGACAAAATCCTACCCTACTACTCTATGGGCGTCGAAACTGTTGCATAAAATTGTATAATAAAAGGTATATCCAGTTAGTGCTGCCAGGATATAAGAGGGCTAGTGTTGTTGCAATGTCGTTTGTAAAGACAACATGTGTCGCGGTGTCAATTTTTTTGCGATATACAGCAGCCCACATTCCTACATGCTGTGATTTTCCAGTTACTCCTGCATTCCAAACAGGGTGCCACAAGGACCATCAATCAACCTAATGATTTCCTTAATGACACACAATGAATGCTATTATTGCGCCATGCCAGTAAAAGCTTAGAAGAAAGCCTTGTTATTTGGATCTCCGCGACTAAGCCTGCCATTGTACTTTCATTTTTTACATAACAGGCTCCACTTTCCAGAGATTTCGACAATTCAACTGTCCTAAATGTTTTGTGGTTTGAAAGCCAAGGATTGCCTGTAAATAATTATTATCTTAGTCTGGCTGTAATAAGCAATATCACGGTCATGGGCATACCAGAGGGGGGGGCAGTCGCCCACCCAAAAGTTTCGGAAACAGCAAGATTCTGGCAAAAAGGCTAAAAAATTTGGGCAGATGATTAAATTAACACCATTGAAAATAATTGATTTCCAGGCAATTTCATTGAAACGGTATTAAATCTAGATCTTGAAATTCAGGCAAATGTCGCTCGCCCCCCGTACGCCTATAAACAGGTAGAGAACGATAATTAAATCTTCAGAATGATGACAAATTATCGGTTACATTGACGTCAAGATAAACAAGTGAGAAGTTTTCTGTAAGAAAAAACCAATGTTTATTGCAATTAATAGAATAATCAATTTATGTATCTGAAGTTAATGTATTATCATAGAATTATCATCCAAACATGACATTAACCAAAATAATCATATGACATTCACTATGCTTCAAATAAGTATCATCAGCAAGTCATCATTAAAAGGAATAATCCATAAATGTTAGCAATGGCCGTAAATCCATAACAATTATTAACATCCATAGTTCAGTGTCTCAAATACTTGACTTCAAACTAAAGGGTTATCTATGTGTGTCACTCCTAACTCCTACAAGTTGCCACCAGAGCACTTTATGACAAAATGTTTCTAAAAATAGATCATTGAAAGGAAACCGCTTTCAGGCAGGATGTCCTCAGTTAGGAATTTATTATATCATTTGTGTTGTCACCTTTTCATTTTGGGCGATGGAAATATGAACAAAGAAATGACATTTTCTTCTTGTAGTTACAGAAATTCATCAATCAATCATATAACTTCCATTTTCAAAATTGAATGAATTCATGGCAAATAGGTGTACTGCATTTTCTAACATAGTACTTGGGAGACCAAAGTTTTTCCCAGTTTACAGATTTGGTCTCCCAGTCAGAGCCTAACTGGTACTACCAGGAGACCAACCCTTCTTGTCACTTCTGCGAAGTCTTCGGCACGATTTGCCTAACACTTTGAAATGAAACTGACTCCCCTTAACCCCAATGGATATCAACCAAGCAGTTATCGTTTCAAATATTCGGCTTCAATGGGAAACCAAAACAGACTCAAAAGTGTCGGTACAATGTACATGCACAAACAGACAGAGAAACTTAGAGAATAATGATACACACTGACACAGACAGTACAACAAACTTTTGAGTTTATCTCCAAACGCAGATGACTGTCAAACTCTCCGAGTCATTACAGGTAAATGTTTTTTGGATTTAGCTAAAGAGGAGTTTCTCAACAACTGTAGATTTTTACGTCATGAATATTTTAGCGATTTTTCATAAAAAACTGAAACTTTTTTTCCAGAATATGTTGTGAAACCTATATATAAAAAAGGAGCTTTTGCGTCCAGGAAAACCTTTCATGGGCATAAAAATCGCAACAGGTATCTTATCTGATGCATTATGTGGCTCAAATAAACAGTTTGTTTTCAGAATTTGTAAACATAATATGTATGGCATGCAAATAAACATATTTTCGGTGAGATTAGTTCTTATTGTTGGCTAAATTAACATGATGATGTTGCTTCCTATATATGTCCCTTTCTTTACATCAATCTTTGCACAATAATAATGTGTCACATAACATTCATCTTCTGCCAGTGACACTCTCACATCCCCTTCTGAGTTGCAATATTACAGCAGTAAACAATGTACCTGATAACCTCTAGGGGACTTTGCTTATTCAAACATTCCAGGCCACAGAACATGTTATTAACACAGTTCACCAGCTTCACTTCAGAAGAGCTGGTATTGCTGGTGTTCATCAACTGTAATGGCATGTCAATTAGACAAAGTAATACATTTTTGTTCAGTATGTATACGCACATTGACCAATGACCACACAAAATCTAAAATATATTCTCTGTTATGTTGCAACATGGATTTTTTCTGGTAAAAGTATCAAAGCAACTGCTTATTCACAAATCATTTGCTTTAGTATGTTTGGAGCACCAAAGCTGTTTCTGATATTATACATCAGTGGAAGATGTTTTCAGCAATCATATTAAACAATTTTATGAAGTTTGTGTATTTCCATTATCATGAGAGATAAAAATTTTGAGAATGCGGTTTCCCTACCTTCATATCTTTATGATAAACTCTTCACATAGGTAGTAACATATACCGCTATTTACGGCATTGTGCCTTCATACCACAGAAATGTTTTTGCTCTCCTGCATATGATTCAGATTCAGATTCAGATTTTTTTTTGTTGTCACTTCAACATTTAAAAAAGACTGCAAAGTTTGATACCCGAAGGCATAATTGCAAAGCAAGAATTGATTGATTTCACTGACAAAAACAACACCCTTGTGTCATACGCAAAAAAGAGTAATATTGCTATTCTAAATAATGTGTGTGTGTGTGTGTGTAAGTTTATTTAACATATATTGCTTAAAGGCTCCAGAGAAGCATTTTGCTTATTGGGCTGGAGCCCTTTACATAGGTATGTACTATGTAGAAATAATAATATTGTATTACTGTAATTGATCAGAATTCGTCAAATATAAAATTGAAATTATCCGTTAATATTGGCAGTCTTACATAATCATGCCTCTAAAAACCATAATGAAACATCTTAGATTTCAGGGTCAGAAAACTAAAGGCCCTCACCCACCTGAACAAGTTACACAAGTTCTGTATTTAAATACAGATAGCATTTAATTAATGATCATTGATCTTGTGACTGCAATGAAATACGTTTTGAAATATAGTTCGGAGAGTTCAATGTGATCTTTGCTGATAAATGAAGGAGCCCACAAAAAATTCTTACAAAATGGATTCAGGCAATCTCAATCACGTCAATTCTGACAGATCCATTAGCAAGCCAAGGCAAGAGGTTCTGAATGGTACTTATGATATTTTGTAATGTTTCATCTCATGATAGCTAAGTCTTTCTTTTCTATTGTGTCACACTGAAAGCCCTTATAAGTTTTAATTAATGAAATAAATTGTGTGTGTTTTAGATCGTAATTGTAAAGTTAATGCAAATGAATAGATCACGATGTCAGACACCTGGTGAAAATTTACATAACATAATACATAATAGTCTAGCTTGTTGTGAGGTATAATTTAGTTAATAAGGTAGGTCTAGTGTTCCCATCAGACAGTCCCTGTTACATCATCAGATACTGGATCCAATTTCAATTAGGTTAATGAGTGTACTAGTCTTACACCCGTTTGGTTGGTTCATTGTACATGTATGTTTTCAAATCTTTCGTCATATGACAGATAAATTTAACTGTGACTACTGATCACAGTCTATGGTTAATCTTAAATGTTGTGAATCAGGGATGCCCACTTGACATTTTTTCAAGGTTTTATTCAGATATTCATTAAGTTGTGAAAACCAAGAGTCTCCTCAAAATAAAACTAATCATTTCATTTGAGATAAGATGTTAGACAGATATAACTTCAAGGACATCAATAAATTTCATATTTTAGTGGTTTACTGTTAGGTACTAATAAATTTGCAAGCAGTAAGGCAAAGATAAATGAAACTATCAATTTATGAATGATGTTATCCAACTGTGCAGCAACTATATCTCAAAAAGCACCAACAACAAGTAGATTCAAATAGGTATAAGGTGCAGGCTCCAATAAGGCTTTCATGACTCAACCAAAATATTGGCTTAAAAAATCTGTGTAGGTTATAAATCCCTGCTGAGAAGACCATCCTATATATGTGTCTGAAACAAAGTCAGAAAATTATGTTGTGATATGTATATGTTGCTGAATCTATTCTCTTCTTTGCTGTTTACCATTGTATTTCACTGTCCTTGTTGTGTCAGTCACTGTGTGACAGCCAAGCGGGGTCTCTGCATAAGTACACACCAGACACAGCATATGTACCAGCCTTGGCTGTTGGGACCACCAAGTGACTACAAAAAGTGGAGAAAGAGCTGGAACTGTTGCCTGTTATACAAAGTCTATAATATGCACAGCTGCCAAACGGAGACTCTGCTTACATCAGATATATCATCATTCTTTGCTCTCATAGCCACCATATAGAAATTATAGATAAAGTGGGAAAAATTATGTATAAAGTCAATGTTCCAACCTTGGTTGTAGTGGTCAACAAAAGATAACACAACATGGAGACACAGTTTGAACTTAAGCTTGGTATACAAAATGTATAACTAAACATCGGAATATTCAGATTCCTTGCTGGGAGTCACCTCAAATCAAAACCGTGGAAACTTCATATCTGCATAAATGTGCAGAACAAATCTACTTCCATTGATCCAACAGGAATTCTATGTTGTTGTGTTGAATCAGTTCTCAGAAAAAAAAACAGACACACAATCTTGACAGTAAAAATAATATATGATCTTTGTCATTCTCACTTTGGCTGACATCAAAAGCAATGGCAGATGATTAAAAACAAAGCAGATGTTTGTAAGGTTTTTTTAACAATTCTTTTAACGCTGGTAAAAGATTTTCTACCTGCCAAAGCAACAAATTCTAAAATAGGACCATGAAACCTAGAATATTCAAAAGACTTTCGATTTAAGGGCACTAAGTTCCCAGACAACACAAACTGTGATGCCTTCCTTCTGCTACATATTGATAAAAATGTCAATATCCACACCAGCCCCATTTGGAGCTCATGAGGGTGTCCCAGTGGCACTGACAAGTCTTATCTATGGAGACATGTTCCCTGTGTAAAAATCAGAGAGGCAGATCGGTCACAGTCCAAATCCAACTTTTCATTCTTCTGGAGCCTTCGAGGTTGGCATTTGAGGGTTGGAAGTGGGTAAATAGGACTCTGGAATTTTTGTATGTTTGACGTAAAATTTCATTGTGATAAAATAATTTTTCAAATAGCAATGTAAGATTTTCACGAAAAAGGTCTCGTTAGATGTGCACAAATACTGAGTACATACGAGTACTTGCATTTATGTACTCGAGTACAGGAGTAAAGGAGTACAGGAGTACTTAGTCCTAGGTACTCGGCCCATCCCTGGTAACATCTTGTGGTTAGCTAACATTATAAATTCTCATATCTCTTTCCCTGTGATTGAAATCAAAACAGATCAGTATAGAGTGACTAATATATTCAAGGTCAGCTAGAAGAACCATCATGTTAGGAAAAACTACTTCAGTTAATGGGTAGCCCAAGCAAACCTAATCAGGTTTGTCTTACTCAAGTAGACTCTCAGTATAATTGATTGCTTGGGTACTGTGGAGAGCCCTTGTTTGTTGTTGCTCCTTATGCAAGGGTCGGTTTGAAATCAAACGCATAATCCTATCTATACAAATATTGCGATGACTGACTTGAGAGAAATCACCCATAGATCAAATATTTTTCCAACATTTTTGCTGGGTCTATCTTTATTGTTATTCTCTGTACATTTAAGGTGACTTTCGTTCAAAACTAACGTCTTTGAAATGCTATATCCAAGCTTTCATTTAATATCCATTGCAAACTCAAGCGAAGAGGTGAGAATTTGTATTTTAACCTTTTTTCAAGTTAATTTGATATTGAAATCAAATTTCATCATGATAATCACAGGCTTAAAGTTCTCCTCGATTTCCTTTTTCAATCCACTTTCCTTTGAACTTATTGCCTCTTAAAAGCAAAATAAAACCACTAAATTGCATCAGACAGTGACTACTAAAAGATAATTATCTGCAAATGGATCCCAGATCTGAAGGATTTCTCAAAACTCTTTGTGATTTGTGGCTGATGGAGCAAAAGGCTTTTTCCTTGGAATTCCATGGAGTTGATTGAAATGCATGAGATTGTAATGTTTGGAGTTAATTCCTGCTGCAGTGTTTGCCTTGACTGAATCTGTGTATATAGTATTAGATTGTACATTTGCGTGTTTGTACTATTTTCTTAAAGGTAAGTTATTTTTGGAGCAATTCCGTTGCTGAAAGGCACAGCCTGCACAAGATTGTAGTCTTAATAACGGGAAAATGAAGGCTAGAACATAGTGTCTCATTGTCCTCTATGTGTTTATCTTGGAAGCGGCCACATATGCTGATGCAGGGACTGGGGATAAAGCAGTCACCAGGGGTATGCAACCCCCTTTAATCTGATAAGTCTTTCATGTTTAGATTTTGAAAAAAAATCTGGATCTATGCCTGCTTAGTCGACCTCATTACTTTTTATGAGCAAGAACTCTCTCAAGGCCAGCTCCTTTCAGACGTGCACATGCTGTCTGTATCTCTGTCTTGAACGATATCATTGAGAAAAAGCTAAATACTGAACACTAAAGGGTTGAATGGCACAATAAACATTTTGGCAACAGCATCAGGGACCCATTTCATTCCTCATTTGGCTAAGGATGAATAAGTTGCTTGTTACTGCAGACATTAAATGCCGTAAGACTGAATGCACTAGGGATTTGACAGCCTATTAAGTACAATTTTTCTTTGTAGATAATTTTTACCTTTTGATCGATAAATAATCACTGCTACTTAACCTTCCTGCACATCTTCATAATCTCTTCTTCACTAACACTCTTTTGTTTTTAAGACATAATGTAATTTGTATGAATCATGACATTTGATGGTGAGCGCCAGAAAAAGGCCTCGACCAATTCTTGAAATTCTTCCATTTCAGTGCCTCCTATTGTAACAGTTAATAGCAGAAGATGACAACAAAGACTAAACTGCTTTAGGCAACACAATTTCATGTCACAACACCCGAAATATTCATGAGAAAGTCAATTGAAAAGCATTCTCTGTATTTTCTGACTAGTCGTCATGATGAATGTTGCCACCAACAATAATGATTATACCGTACTTTGAAAATGATAAAGAGATGAAACTGATCTACTTGTTTTGCATCAGATCAATTTAGAAATAAATTGTCCCCTATGCAAAGATATAATTTGAAAAAAAAAACTTGTAAAATACCCTTTAGAAAGCAAAAAGAAAAAAGTTGTTATTTTGAAATATTTACTTGTCATTTATCCGGACTGGTAGCCTACTTGATATTTATACACTGTGAATGTGACAAATTATGACATAGTGCAATTCATCATGGCACATCTTCTACAGTCACACATTAATAACAGTGATGAATTAGAAAAGAGATTACTAAAGATAAAGAAAACAACTAAATATTGCTCAATCAGCATGAACCTGCCATTGGCTTACTATAAAGAGCATTGTCAAAGTCAATAACGATGTTGAAACCGTAAAATGGGGGTAAAGTTGGCAATCCGGAGGAAAGTTGGTGACCTATTTTAACCCACTTAAGGTGGCTCGATACTCGTGAACTTTCTAAGATAGGATTTCTCAAAAATAGTTTAGAATGATCCAAAATATAGTTTATAGCAAGGATATATAAACGAAAGTGGTCGCTACCAGCCTTTCTTTCAAAATATTTGAGGTTATGTAAAAGAAAGTCAGTCCACGCAAACCTGAAAAAGTCTTTTTTTTTCTTCATTTTTTTACTGTGAAGTTTTCCCAGCCATTCAGTGGCCATTCATCCTGTGTTATTAGATGAAGCATGGAATTAAAGAGGACAGTTTTATGGAAGAGCTGATTACAATCCCAGAGAGATATATTCAGTTTAAAGAACTTTCCTAGGGGTTCGGAAAAAAAGTTTTGATTTTGAAAATTTTTATCTTTTTATGAACCATGGTGCTAAAAGCTGCTAAAAAAAAACGACGAGATAGAATTTTCTATTTCTTTGTCATCTGTTTCCAAATAAAGTGAGGAACAATATAATGATATTGTCAAGGCTTCCAACGGGCCTGGAAATTGATATAAAAATTTATTTATATAATAAAGTCATTTTTGAGAAATTAGACATGCTTGGCGAAAATCGCTTGTAGAAATTTTCTTCTTAAAGCAGAAAGCTGACAGTCCGTTGGTATATAGTATTCTTCATAGCGCATCTGATGGTCAAGACCACAAGTCTCTAACCCTCTTAGAAGTCCCACAAACGCAAAACGAATCGGCCGTCGCATGAAATTCTGAGAAGAAAAAAAAACTTCCAGGAACAGGGCAGCTGTGCTCACCTGCAAAGGTGACGCTACCACAGATAGGGCCTGCCTGGCTGCGCGGAAATGTGTGCAGGTGACGTAATTTCGTGAGTAGCGAGCCACCTTAATGGCAGAAATGCCAACTCTCCTCACTGTCACGGGTGGCAAATTACCCAAAGAAGCCTGTGAAAGTATACGAAGTAAGAAAAGTTGGCATTTCTTCCGTTAAGTGGGTTAAAATGGCATGCCAACTTTCCCTGAATTGCCAACTTTACCCCGTTTTAGGGTAAAGACGAAGAAGAATGAGAAAAGAGTGTGAGGAACTTTCAGTCTGAATGTAGTAAATGACATCATCTAGATAATATAAACTGAAGAATCACACAAATACTTCGATGATCTTGACATGACTTCTAAATGTCAATCAAGAAGCCTTTCATGGATAAAAGACAACCTAATTGGCTGGAAAAAAGGACACAGTCTTTGTTAAGCCTGGGATATAGTGTTACGGCTGTGGTGTACTTTAACAACATTGTAAAACAAGCTGCTTGATCTATAATTCAAGCTGCTGTTTTTAGACATCCAGGGGTGTGATACTTGCCTTGTCTCTGATGCAATATGTCTCCTACCAATCCAGGGTGCTTTGTGCCAGATTGGATATTGAAATATGTCCCCACTTCAGCATTTTGATTCCAATGCATCATTTTAAACATGACTGGTAATGCATAGCTTTGGACCAGTCTTGTCCCCAATCCAACTACTAACCACCAAATTTACGAAAAATAGAACCAGTTCATTGTCAACGGATCACAGAATGAACTGGTGACTTTCCAAACAGGCTTCAATTGTGCTTTGTCTTTAGATTTTTTATTGAAGGAAATATATGTCATAAAAATCTCTAGAAAAACATGTTTATCAAAATCTAGGAAAAGCTACATTTTAGGAATACCGAACACCTTAAACATGAATATAGGCAGTTTGCCTGTATTGATTACCCTGCAGATTTGAATAGTAATTTCACTCGACCTACACATTGCATGAATATGACAGCCACAGCATTCTCAATACTCCAAACTGTTACCAAGCTATCTGCAATTGACTTATTATAATGCATAATACCATTGCATAATATCATGTGCAGCGCCACACTTTCCTTTATTGCCTATATCCTACCAGAATGAGTTATTTACATGCAAACTACACATTGCCTACTTTAGCCAATCCACATATAGATGAACTCAATAAGCAAATGTTATGGAAATAGCAAATGGAAACAAATGCCATAGCTTGTTAGAATAACAGAGGCATGGTGGAATACCACTGTGTGTTTCCCTGCAATGTACTGTAGTCTGGAAAAACATTAATATATTTAATGCCATCTGGTATGATCCTTGGTTGTCCTTCCCTGCCAGCATTCTTCATAATACAAAAATATTTCACAAAATATCACTAATGTTGCTATTTATGGATGCTTTTCAATTATATTTTGAGTACATGTAATTCAAGTGGTTTGTTGCTTAAAATTCAATTTCATGCTGTCTACAAATTACAATGATGACATTGCTAAGGCTTCCTATAGATCTATGTAGCTGTATTTCCATCAATCTTGGCACATAATATTATGTGTCCCATTACACTCACTTTCTGCCAGTGACACTCTCATACACTCTCATGGGCTGCAATATTGCAGCAGTAAACAATGTTCTCGATAACCTCGGACCTTTGCATAATCGAACATTTAGTGCAACAGAGCATATGATTAACACAGTCTCCTTGTGTGTTTTGTGAGCGTACTGTTGTCATAGCAGTTCATCCAACCCTATTACATGCAAAATGGTAACTGAGAAACCATCAAATGTTTGTACACCATCTATCCCATCGCAAATTACAATGGCATTGTGCCTTCATACCACAGTAAATAGATAAATAGAGAGTCATCATTTCTACCTTTTTTGACAGTAACAAATTTGTATTGTTTTGACCCTTTAGAATTCCGATAATCGAAATCAATCACGCCACCATTTATTTCAAGTTTTTGTTCAGTTTAATGATCATCATAATTAGTCATGCCTCCAAACCAACTAGGGTTCTTGGGTACAGCTGGCCAAATTCCAATCAGATCCAAAGATTAATATCCAATCAGTCACCAATCAGCCATCAAATCAATGGGCTATTGATCTTTATAGAAAATCTTCCCAGAGCATATGTTGCAGAACATTATAGTTGCTATTACATGTCGTGAATTTCCATTCTGAAAAACTTAACTATTGGTTTTATATTGTCAATGTGGATGAATGCAGCGAGGATATCAGAAAACGGAAGATAAAGGAACTTGGAGAAAGAAACTTCATCTTCAATCATCACAGAGTTAGTGCCCCCTCTGAACTGTTGAATGGACCCCGAAACTAGGACGAAGAAAGCAACATCACCCTTGCCGTAATCTCCGAATTATACCACAGACTCCACAGCCACAGAAGCGACATTTTACAAAATTGTATGCACCCTATTACCAGTTGCTCTTTCATAAAATGCCATGCATATATTTGTCTAAAACCATAATGAAACCTCATCGATTTTTTTAAAATCTACAGTAGAGATTAGATAAAACTCTGACGCTAAACTAACAATTCTAGGTGGGGGAGGGGGTTGGGGTAATTTGAAGTAATAGATTACTAAAAATAGATGCACCTAATGGATGGTAATGGATACAACTGACTGTAAACAGATATGTCTAAGATAAAATTGAGTTCACTATTACCTTAATGGATCACTTAGCTGGCAAAAACACAAAATCGATTCAGGTAATCTCAATCATACAGAGTGAGACAAATCCATTAGCAACCAATGACAAGAGGTTTTGAATGGTACTTCTAATAGTTTTTTCATCTTATGGTCATGTGTCCAATAAGGTTAATGGGTGAACCCAGTCTTACAGCCACATGGTTAGTATGTTATGGACCAAAATAATACATCAATTAAAATTATAATGTTCAAAATCGAATTATTCTGCTATTCTAATTATCTGGATTTCACTCTCCTCTGGACAGTTATGCCATGGTATGAAGATGGCTGCTCAAAAAATTTAATGAGCATCACAAGCCGAATCGTTAGTACTGTAACGTGATTATATTAAAATACAAAACAATGAAAGTCTAATTAGTTACTAACTACTCATCAGAGACAATGGTTAATTTCAATTGATAATCAAGAATCCAGGTTATCTAATAGAGATTCACACATATTGCAAACTTGGATTCTAGTTGTGCTGAATAATCAGCTCTCCAAAAAAAAAACAAAAAAAAAAAACAGATCACACAATCTTGACACTGAAAATAATATGGTCTGTGTCATTATCACTTTGGCTGATATTAAAAGCAATGGGACATGATAAAAAAAGATGTTTGTTTGCAAGGTTTTTTGAACAATTGTTTTAAAGCTTGTAAAAGATTGAAAAATTTTCAAAGCTTGTTAACGATTTTCTATCTTCCAAAACAAAAATTCTAAAAGACAACCATGGAGACTAAAACATTGGAAGTCTCTTGATTTAAGGGCAATAAGTTCACAGACAACACAAACTGTGATGCCTTCGTTCTGCTACATATTGATAAAAATGTCAATATCCACACCAGCCCCATTTGGCGCTCATGAGGGTGTCCCAGTGACACTGACAAGTCTTATCTATAGAGACCTGTTCCCTCTGTAATCATAAGTGAGCTAGATCTGTCACTATCCAAATGAATTTTCACTCATCTAGATTTTACAGAACTCGAGAGCCCAAAATGTTGGCATTTAAGGGTTTGAAGTGAGTAATATAGGACCATTTGATTTGTTCTTGTATTTTTGACGTTAAATGACATAGTGATGAAATAATTTTTTTCTCTGTGCAGATCAGAATATTGCGTTCAAAAATTGCAGTTTGTGCGGTATTGACTTTCATTATGTCAGTCCAGAAGCTTCATGGATAAAAGATAACCTAATTGGCAAGAAAAGAGGACACAGTCTTTGTTGAGCTTGGGATATAGTGTTACAGTGGTATACTTTATTGAGAACAAGCCTTGTCACCTATAATTTAAGTTGCTATTTTTTGATATCCAGGGTGTGATTCTTGTCCTGTACCTGATGCAATATGTCTTCATTGTCCGTCTCTGCCAAATGGTACTATTTATTATGGATGTTTTTTTTATTAGATTCTGAGTAATTCAAGTGGTTTGTTGCACAAAATGTATGAGTAATCCATTAGTATTGAAAAAGCCCTTTTTGTCGATTCAATTTTCATTCTGTCTGAAAAGTTACAATGATGATGTTACTAAGGCTGCCTATAGATGTAACTGTATTTCCATCAATCTTGGCACAATAATATTATGTGTCCCATAACACTCACTTACTGCCACTGACACTCTCATATCCCCTTGTGAGTTGCAATATTGCAGTTGTAAACCATGTTCTTGATAACCTCGAACCTTGCATATTCAAACATTCCGTACAACAGAGCACATGATTAACACAGCCTCCTTGTGTGTTTTGTGAGCGTATTGTTGTCATAGCAGTTTATCCCGTCCTATCACATGTAAAATGGTAACTGAGAAGCCATTAAATGTTTGTGGACAACAGATACCATAGCACAAATTACGATGGCATTGTGCCTTCATACCACAATAAATAAAGAGTCATGATTTCCACCTTTTTTGATAGTATCAAATTTGTATTGTTTTGACCCTTTAGAAATTCTGAGAATCGAAATCAATCATGCCACAATTTATTTCATGGTTTGGTGGTTAAATCATCATCATAATCATTCATGCCTCCAAACCAATCAAGGTGCTTGAGTATAGCGGGTCAATGCCGGGTCATATTCAAACCAGTTCCAAAGATTAATATCCAATCAATCACCAATGAGCCATCCAATCAATGAGCTATTGAACTCTATTGAAAATGTTCCTAGAACATATGTTCCAGAACATTCTAGGTGCCATTATGTGTTGTGAAATTCCATTGTGGATGAATGCAGTTGCTGTTCCATAAAATACCTTGCATATATTTGTCTAAAACCACAATGAAACCTCATAGATTTGTATATTTGGATAAAACTCCAATGCTGAACTCACAATTTTTAGGTGGGGGGAATTTTGAAGTAATAAATTACTAAAAATAGATGGACCTAATGGATGGTAATGGATAAATCTGAGTGCAAACAGACATGTCTAAGATAAAATCGAGTTCACTATTACCTTAACAGATCACTTAGCTGGCAAACATATTTTACAAAATCGATTCAGGTAATTTCAATCATACGGAATGTTACAGATCCATTAGCAACTTAAGACAAGAAGTTTTAAATGGTACTTCTAATATTTTTGTCCATGTTTCATAGTAGTGTCATGCTTAGTTCTATGGTAGCTATAGTTTGTTAATGCATCATATTCAAAGCTAGCATTGCTACTGCATGTATTTTAAAGCAGCTGGGTGACCAAGTGGTAAAGGTGCCCACCTGCTTCACTGAAGGTCTTTGCCAGCATGGCCCAGTGCATGGGTTCGAACCCCAGATGGGGAACCCAAAATTTTCAGTTGACCTTCATGAGCAAAATCTCAGCTGCCCCTTGTGTCAGTGTCTATGCTGGAAAAGTGAAATCACATGGGGTAAATGTATAACATATTTAGGACTCCCACTCTCTCTCCAATCTCATCAATCAACCCTCGTGAGCGCCCAGAACTGGGCTCAGAGGGCTGCACTTACCATATTTATCTATCTATCCATCTAATCATAACCAATGTGATCATGTAAATTGTCAAAAGGTCGGGCAAGAGGAAACCAGAACACTCAATAAAATTCAACAAATTTATTTTCACTGTACAAATATAATTCATCATATATTTGAAAAGAAAAAAAGGGCCTTTTCACTGCTCCTTTGCCAATTAAACTTGAAAGAAATATCAGCAATCAATTCTTGAGCGTCTTAAAGTTCATTATTGAAAACCAAATGTCCATTATCAAAAACCAATTGTCATTGGTTACAACGTTTCATTGTCAAAAACCAATTGTCATTATCGACCAATTGTCCGTTCACACTCCAAACCACGATCAATAAAGCTGAATCACTCCTTGGGCGAAATTCAAGTTCATGAAGACGGATGGATGACACAGAATCCCGTAGAATTTTGAAGTGGATGTAACTGATGAATTCCTCCAGACGATAACCAGTTTTCCAATGTTACCATTATCCATGATATGCAATTACCACAACGTCACAGTCCATCGCCATCAGATCAGCTATGGCAGTACCAACTACCAGCTATGTCAGCTACCACACCACACTATAATTCAAAATACAACAAAAGTGGAACAATAATAGTTCTAACTCCATTAACAGTTAACTATATAAACTCCAAAAACTATTATAATAGTAAAGAAGGTAACCCAGTATGGGCAAATACCATTAAATTAATTTTTAAAATGTGAACTCAAAGATGGCCGACCGCCTTGCTGGGCCCACATGGTCCACCACATGTTCAAGGTCAAATGTCAAAGTCAGACATACCACATGCAGCCATTAAATTTAACAAAACTCAAATAAAATGAATACGCAATGTAATGTCACATTATAGAACACATACCAATAAAGCTAATATATTAGGCTAAAATAAATACCTTGTAAATTACTTGGAAATACCTGAAGCACAGCTCAAACACTAATGGCTAAGAAAATTGAAAATGTACTTACTAGAAATTAGATGAATGGGAACTTCTGAAGAAGCCCACTGAACAGCACCAAGGCTGGGCTAAGAATGACACACTGATTCAGTCCAGGCCAATCAGCCCAACTTTTAAACCAATCAAAATTAACTTTACATAACATGTCATCAAGCAACTGCAAATCAGGACACAGCTTAGTGAGTGACCATGAAAGTCAATGGAGCATAAAATAGGTAGGCATTTCAACCTGACCAGCTTAGCTTCAAACAACAGTATACAAACAGATCAGAACAGCTGATAATCATCAGCAATGCAGTGCCATAGGAATTCTGTTAATAAAAATTAATCTGAAACTGAATTAAAAGTAACACCCAAAAGGAAAAATCCCAAATATAAATACAACACATCCCAAAGTTATTTGGAGTAATTTTATTACTCATTCAAAACCACTAAAAATTAAAACACATCTCCCAATAACTCAATGTAATTAATGTAATTATTATGTTAATTCATTATTAACCTCCAAAATATGTACACATTTATATGTCACATAAACTCAGATTTTCCAGATCGTGACAATATCCCCCCTTGGAAATCTGTGTAACAGATGGAAACAACTCACAATCAGGAAAATCTCAGTATTCACCAAACCTCAAAAATCAAAGTAAAAATCTACAATTGACCCTGGTGAAAAAGCTTAACATCTTTCTTCTTTTCACCCAAACCGTACAAAACCACTTGAAAACTCCTTGATGTTTACACCAAACCTTCAAGAACAGAAAACTAATCTGGGTTGTTACAAATGACAAAGACCTTCTCTTGACAACACCTTGTGATGCAAACTTGCAATCTTGATAACCTTCCGGAACCTTCCGTCAAATCCAACAAAACTTGTGACATCCTCAGATGGAACAACCAAAGAAGAAACCAACCTGAGTATCGGCAGCAGTCCAGTCACTTCCGTTGCTACGACAGCAATTTCCACAGGTCAGAAAACAAGGATACTGACTGCATCTGAATCTAATAAGTCACATCAGCATTAAAAGCATCAGACGCAGTTCATGCTGCCATGAAGAACAGACCACCGTGGTCCAAAAGAACTTTCACACACTGTGAAAAATTCTTAACACTAGCTACATCACATGTAACCATGTCAACCTTGCCTGTACCATAAACAGGAACAAGGAACTCAAGAAATACCTGTATTCTCAACAGGAACACCAGCCACTCACATGTAGCTGTGTCAATCTTGCCTACACCTTTTGTAAAGCAAAGAACTCGTGAAATACACCTGCATCCTCTGCAGGAAGAAGATCCTCACGATCAAAACTGCTCCACTGGCAGAACCATCAAGACCTTTATGGTCATATAAACCCACATAATTATGGGAAAAACCAGATTTACCTGCATCCTTTGCAGCGGAAACTCCACACAACCTGCTGTGTGCACAACTTGCTAAATAGCAAGATGTGAATCAACAGAACTTTCTAATTCTGTATAAACAGAAGAACATACATTCTCTGAAGATCCAGCAACCAGAACATTTCTGGCTGTGAACCAGCTGCATCACAACAGCACAAAAATTTGGAATCTACCTCACTGGCAGACCAGACTACCGATCACATGTCTGTTAAAAATCAAAATTACCTCCGACTTCCAAGTAGCGAAAAATGCTAACTTGCAGAATAAATAAACTCGAAAAGCTTGTACAGAATATGAGGACCAAACCCGTTCATCTAATTAAGCAAAAACCCACTTTTTTATCTACTACCAGTCAAATATTGGAGACTACCCGGACGAGCCCCCAATTGTCAAAAGGTTGGGCGAGAGGAAACCAGAACACTCAATAAAATTCAACAAATTTATTTACACTGTACAAATATAATTCATCATATATATTGAAAAGAAAAAAAGGGCATTTTCACTGCTCCTTTGCCAATTAAACTCGAAAGAAACATCAGCACTCAATTCTTGAGCGTCTTAAAGTTCATTATTGAAAACCAAATGTCATTTAGTACAACTTTTCATTGTAAAAAACCAATTGTCATTATCGACCAATTGTCCGTTCACCCTCCAAACCACGCTCAATAAAGCTGAATCATTCCTTGGGCGAAATTCAAGTTCACGAAGACGGATGAATGACACAGAATCCAGTAGAATTTTGAAGTGGATGAAATTGATGAAGTCCTCCTTGACGATAACCAGTTTTCCAAAGTTACCATTATCCATGATATGCAATTACCACAACGTCACAGTCCATCGCCATCAGATCAGCTATGGCAGTACCAACTACCAGCCATGTCAGCTACCACACCACACTATAATTCAAAATACAACAAAAATGGAACAATAATAGTTCAAACTCCATTAACAGTTAACTATATAAACTCAAGAAACTATTATAATAGTAAAGAAGGTAACCCAGTATGGGCATATATAAACATCTCAGCCGCTTTTGCAAGCTCAGCTACACTACTTCTTTTCTTTCTCTGAGATATGCCACTAAATCTGGCCTACATCCTCTAAGAAACTGTTCTTGAGTTAAAAGGTCACACAACCCCTGGAAAGACTCCGTCACATTGGCTGAGTCAATCCACCTATCCAAAATACTAGACAACTTTACTAAACTGAGATAGAGATTCACCAGACTCCGCTTTCATGCCATAGAACTGCTTTCTAAAAGCTTCTTCAGTGAATTTATACCTTCTAAGTAGAGTTGCCTTTAAGATATTGTAATCTGCTTGGTCTTCATCAGACAGACCATAATAAGTTTCTAGCGTAGCACCTGAAAGCAACAAGCTCAATTGCATAGCCCAATCTTTCTGCCGCTATCTTTTCAAACAGGCAAAATTTTCAAAACTGGACCAATATGCGTCCATTTTGTCCTGACTTTCATTAAAAGCAGGCAGTTTTGCTTTAAGCAGTCCCGAACCTCTTTCATACTCATTTCTGTCCCTATCCAATCTCAATCTACCCTCTTCAAGTTCTGCCTGCAGTTGACCAAGTTGGTTGGCAAACTGCAAATTCATTTCATTCATTTCTTTTTTCTGTTTCTCTAATCTGTCTTCATACTGAGTTTGAAGTTTTTTAATTACTGCTCCTTCCTCATCCTCTTTATCCTCTAAACTACCTGTTTGCTCAATCTTATATCTTTCATGATCTCTCACCTTCTGACGTTCATCCCGTTCCTGCTTCTGCTGTTCCTCGACAAACTGCTGAAGTTCCTGTCCCTCATAACCGAAGTCAGTAGCTGCCTGTGTCAGGGCTTGCAGGGTGCTCATTTTGTATGAAAATTTATGAAAAGAAAAAGATTTAGAATCAGTGAGTCACAACCTAAGCAACCTTAGATGAACTGGACTAAAATTTAAATTTTGATTAATATGAAGTGCTGGAGCTGCATCTCCTTACAATTGACAAAATAGAACTATAATGTGGGAAAATGCTACTGGTTGGCTAATCAACCTTTGTTAAACCCTGGTCACCTAGAGACCCTCAAGTGAACAACTTGCAAAATAACCAAAATATTAGAAGTTACTTTGCTACGTGGTGTGGTAGCCAAATAAACCTGCTAAATCCATCAAATATTCTGGTCCTCTGATCCCGGACGAGCCCCCAATTGTCAAAAGGTCGGGCAAGAGGAAACCAGAACACTCAATAAAATTCAACAAATTTAATTTTACTGTACAAATATAATTCATCATATATTGAAAAGAAAAAAAGGGCATTTTCACTGCTCCTTTGCCAATTAAACTTGAAAGAAATATCAGCACTCAATTCTTGAGTGTCTTAAAGTTCATTATTGAAAACCAAATGTCCATTATCAAAAATCAATTGTCATTGGTTACAACGTTTCATTTTCAAAAACCAATTGTCATTATCGACCAATTGTCCGTTCACACTCCAAACCACGATCAATAAAGCTGAATCACTCCTTGGGAGAAATTCAAGTTCATGAAGACGGATGGATGACACAGAATCCCGTAGAATTTTGAAGTGGATGTAACTGATGAATTCCTCCAGACGATAACCAGTTTTCCAAAGTTACCATTATCCATGATATGCAATTACCACAACGTCAAAGTCCATCGCCATCAGATCAGCTATGGCAGTACCAACTACCAGCTATGTCAGCTACCACACCACACTATAATTCAAAATACAACAAAAGTGGAACAATAATAGTTCTAACTCCATTAACAGTTAACTATATAAACTCCAAAAACCATTATAATAGTAAAGAAGGTAACCCAGTATGGGCAAATACCATTAAATTAATTTTTAAAATGTGAACTCAAAGATGGCCGACCGCCTTGCTGGGCCAACATGGTCCACCACATGTTCAAGGTCAAAAGTCAAAGTCAGACATACCACATGCAGCCATTAAATTTAACAAAACTCAAATAAAATGAATACGCAATGTAATGTCACATTATAGAACACATACCAATAAAGCTAATATATTAGGCTAAAATAAATACCTTGTAAATTACTTGGAAATACCTGAAGCACAGCTCAAACACTAATGGCTAAGAAAATTGAAAATGTACTTACTAGAAATTAGATGAATGGGAACTTCTGAAGAAGCCCACTGAACAGCACCAAGGCTGGGCTAAGAATGACACACTGATTCAGTCCAGGCCAATCAGCCCAACTTTTAAACCAATCAAAATTAACTTTACATAACATGTCATCAAGCAACTGCAAATCAGGACACAGCTTAGTGAGTGACCATGAAAGTAGGCATTTCAACCTGACCAGCTTAGCTTCAAACAACAGTATACAAACAGATCAGAACAGCTGATAATCATCAGCAATGCAGTGCCATAGGAATTCTGTTAATAAAAATTAATCTGAAATTGAATTAAAAGTAACACCCAAAAGGAAAAATCCCATATATAAATATAACACATCCCAAATATATTTGGAGTAATTTTATTACTCATTCAAAACCACTAAAAATTAAAACACATCTCCCAATAACTCAATGTAATTAATGTAATTATTATGTTAATTCATTATTAACCTCCAAAATATGTACACATTTATATGTCACATAAACTCAGATTTTCCAGATCGTGACATAAATGTAGAAGTAATGTAAAGGAAACTTTTGTGTGGCAGAGCATGTTTTAGGATTTTTGACTGGGAGACCGACAGAACTTCGTAGCACTGTGATTCTTGATATCTACCTACATTTAGATAATTAAATAAAAATATTGCAAATTAGGGGTTTCCAGGCAATTTCATTTGAAATGGTATTAAATTTAGATCCTGAAATTCGGGCAAATGTTGATCGCCCCCCAAAAGTAGAGCGTGCCAAAAGCCTATGAATTCAAGTGGTTTGCTACACAAAATTCAATTTCATGCTGTCTGCCAAATTACAATGATAATGTTACTAAGGCTTCCTATAGATGTAACTGTATCTCCATCAATCTTGGCACAATTTATATTATGTGTCCCAAAACACTCACTTTCTGCCAGTGACACTCCCATACACTCTCATGGGCTGCAATATTGCAGCAGTAAACCATGTTCTTGATAACCTAGAACCTTTGTATAATCAAACATTCCGTGCAACAGATCATATATGATTAACAGAGCCTCCTTGTGTGTTTTGTGAGCGTACTGTTGTCATAGCAGTTCATCCAACCCTGTCACATGTAAAATGGTAACTGAGAAACCATCAAATGTTTGTACACAATATATTCCATCACCAATTACAATGATAGATAGATAGATGGTAAGTGCAGCTCTCTAAGCCCATTTATGGGTGATCACAAGGGTTGATTGATGAGATGGAAGAGAGAGCAGGAGTCCTCAACATGTTAAACATTCACCCCATTTGACGGATCTTTTAATTTCCCAGCACAGACACTATGGGACTGTGCCTTCATACAGAGTAAATAGATCGTTTTTGACTTTAAAAAATTAGTATTGTTTTGACCCTTTAGAAATTCCGAGAATCGAAATCAATCATGCCACATTTTATTTCATGGTTTGGTAGTTAAATCATCATCATAATTAGTCATGCCACCAAACAAATTAGGGTTCTTGTGTACAGCTGGTCAAATTCCAATCAGATCCAAAGATTAATATGCTATCAGTCATCAATCAGTCATCCAGTCAGTGAGCTATTGATCTCTACTGAAAATCATCTCAGAACATATGTCACAGAACATTCAAGGTGCTATTACATGTAGTGAATTTCCATTCTGAAAAACTTCTCTCTTGATTCACAGGCCGAAGCCAGAATGAGTCTCTATCAAGTTTTATTTGTTTTTGGAACTTGCTTGTCACAAGACTAGAATCTTACATGTCATTAGTCTATATGACTAGAGACATGTAAGACAATTCTTTATTTATGACATTTCCTCCTCAGGTTTCGGCTTGTGCTTGATTTCATTTCAAACAAGCTTTTCTCCAACCCCTCTCTTGTACTTCACTGCCTTTTAAAAGCAAAATAAAACCACTCAATTTATGGCTTCAGCATCAAACAATGACTACAGAAAGATAATTATCTGCAAATGGATCCCAAATCGGAAGGATTTCTCAAAACTCTTTGTGATTTGTGGCTAATGGAGCAAAAGGCCGTTTCCTTTCAATTCTATCGAGTTGATTGAAATGCATGAGATTGAAATGTTTGGAGTTTATTCTAATAGCTGTGACTGATCATTTGCCTTGACAAAACATTTTTCTATATGGTGTTACATTTGCTTTCTTGAGCAATTTTTTTAAGGGTGAGTGAATCTTGATATATCATTTCCTTTTTTTTTAAATATTGTGGTCCTAATAATGGGAAAACAAAGATCAGAATACACGCTGTGTCAGAGTGTGTCGTAATAGCCTTGATATCAATTTGTTAGATTATGGAGGCAACAGTGATCTGTAGGTTGATCCAGGGGGAGGGGGACAGTGGACATGAGTCCCTTTTGTAGATAAATCCTTCATATTGCTATTTTGGAAAAAAATCCTGGATCTGCATAATTCATTAAAATGAGGCTATCCATTCCCTAAATCTGTAATCGGTGGAATGTCGCAATCAAAATTTTTGAGACAGCATCAAATTTGGCGAATGATAATTAGGTAAAAATAATATTTTTGTTTAGCATTACATTAATTTGCATTCATGCACTAATAAATGGCCCCATCCAAGGATCTGATATGTATAAAAAACATTAGACTACCTACTTTCAAAATACCTTCAGAAAGCAAACCATATACAGGTGCTGTTTTGAAAGATCTACTTTCTATTTATCAGGACAGGTACTATATAGTTCACCGCTATGGTTGGGACAAGTCAAATATTGTATGACAATTCATCATGGCAAATCTGCTTCAGTCATACATTAATAATAGTGATAAATTACAAAAAGAAATACTAAAGATAAAGAAAACAACTAAATATTGCTCAGTCAGCATATCATGACAAACGACAGCTTGACAGTGAATGTTGTGGGTTACAGGCATTTAGTGATGGACGAAATTGCGCACTGTAGTCTGACTTGAACATAAATCAACTGAAAAACCAAAACTGTACAACAAACAGTATTTATTTAATGTTGTTCTCTTCTAAATTTGATTACAAATTCAATCTAGATGCTTTGTAACAATTTCTGTAAATTCCAAAAAAATTTATCTGCTTTGAGCTTTGAGTCTGGAGTCCGTTGGACAAATGTCTGTAGGTTGACCTCGATGGCCTTCAAGTTGACAATGAAAAAGAACTGATGCTGAACCTTCAGTTACTGGGCTTGATATAAAGCCTGAGGCAATAATGATGTCGAAACTAAAAAAGTCTTTCTAATGAAAATAACTGAGGTTGAAGAGAAGGATAGGAGGATGTTTTGTTTTGAATGAAGTTAATGAAATTATCCAGAAAAAATAAACTGAAAGATAATAAAAATGTTTCAAGGATGGATGACTTTTACTCCTGTAAATCATTTCTATAATGTCTGAAGAGAAGCCTTTCATAAACTACAGGCAACCTAATTGGCAGGAAAAAGTAAGTCTACTTTGTTAAGCCTGGGATATAATGTTACAGTTGTGGTGCACTTTAACAACATTGTAAAATAAGCTATGTGATCTATAATTCAAGCTGCTATTTTTAGAAATCCAGGCTGTGATTCTAGTCCTGTTCCTGAAGCAATATGTCTTCCACAATCCGGTATATTTTTTTCCATATTGAATATTGATCTGCGGCTCACTTCGGCGCCTTTTGATTCATGGGTTGTAGAAGCATACAGTCTGCCATCCGTCTGAAGTCTGCCTCCCACCTAAGTTGGATACAAGTGAGAAATTGCCCATTAAGCCAAAACACTGATGGAAAGTAAAGCAATTTAAAAACTTCTCTTTGAGTATGCTTGGGACTTGGTTCAGTAATAATAATGATTCATATTCCATTAGCAGTATATTTTACAACGAATGCATCTCCACGAAGTCCTATACATGATAAATGTGACTGGTAATGCAGACTGGACTACTTTGTGCAGTCCAATCCTCATGACTTGCCAACCCTGCAATCATCTACCAAACAAAGTGTCAAAACGGAACTGTCTTTATTTTATAAAAGAACTTATGCTATAAAAATTATTTATGCTTTAAAAACATGTTTATAAAATCTTGAAAA
Organism: Platynereis dumerilii; assembly: GCA_026936325.1. Lineage (NCBI taxonomy): Eukaryota > Metazoa > Annelida > Polychaeta > Phyllodocida > Nereididae > Platynereis > Platynereis dumerilii. Next base: position 10,132,311 of record JAPTHN010000012.1, on the reverse strand, counting down.
AAAAGCCCTTTTAGGATTACCAGATGCCTTAAACACAAATTTACCCCATATAGGCAGTTTGCTATGTGTCACTAGACTTAACACATCAGTCACAGTCTACGTGAGCAATCGATTTAGTCATTTCACTCAGCCTGCACAATGCACACTTTATAAATGTGACCAACAGCATTCTCAATATACCCACTACGTGTTTAACCCAGTTTTCCATAATTGCCTTATTATGATGGGTTGCATAATGCCATGTGTGATACTTCACTTTCCTTCATTACTTATATCCTGCTGTCTACAAGTTGACCGCTATTTGCTGCCACCTAGGGTGCAAAATTCGCGAGTTCCTGTGAGCGGTCAACAGAAATTCGATCAGTGGAAGAAACCAGGACAGTGTGGAAGAAACCAGGACAGTTCCATCATTTAGTGATGGTCTAGTTTATTTCCAAAAACTCTGCAAGTGTCTAATCTGACTTTGGTTGGCTTCAATTTTAAGCAGACAGCTTGTAAATACCTAAATAAGTTGGAACTATTTTTTATCAGGGAGGATGTATACATTGTAGCTCACATATATTGCCAGTATAGAGGGGGCCACTTGTGGCATGGACAAGACATTTTGCTAAGTGTTACACAGCTTTTATGAAATTGTGAATTAGATTGTGTTCCTAGTTCATAAATCTCCATAAAGTAACAGAATAAATACAATTGAGCATTTTTGATATGATAAAGCAAAAACATTAGCTTTGTATGGACACAAAAATAAGTGAGAATGCATTCTTTTTGGACCCTTTTCTGACCGCAATTTAACATGCACTAAATGGCATAAGTAGATTGAATACCATCAAACTTCTGATGAGTAAAATCATCCCTTTCACAATCAAAGTGTATGCTAAAGTTTCAAAACTTTCTCTTTGTCTCATGATTTCCAAACATTTTCATTCAAAGCAGTGGACTGCATATTTGCCAGCAACCATGCTTTGTGAAAGTAGTTTGGCGTAGTAATATGGACAGCTGTTATTCGACCTGATCTGGTGATCTGTCCAAAACAGATTAAATTATTGTTGACCCAATTCGATTTTCCAGGGACTGTCAGCATTCTGCTGCCACTTGACAGTCCCGAACAGAGACAGTATATCCTGCATATTATTGTTATGGCAATAGCATATATATAGAAACAAAGGCCGTAGCTAGACAGAGTAACAGTACAACTCATTGTGGTATTTCTCACTATGTTTCTCCATAACAGATGCTAATTCAGGAACAACATGTATCAAGTATGTCAATTGAGTTGTCCTCATCTGTCGATGCACTGGTTTGACATATCAAATTCTTTAACACCATGTTATTCAAGCGCTATCCCCATATTTGAAAGTATAATTCGTTGTGATTATCAGTTACTCGGATTTGCTCCTGTATTCCAATGGGGTGATACAAGGATCATCTGTCAGCCTAATGCTATGCATAATGACTGATTGTGAATGCTAGTATTGCACCAGACCAACGTGCAGAAGCTCTAGAGAAAGTCTTTGCTCTTTGGCAGTGATCTATACCAAAGAATAACTTTTTATAATTCTATGACAAAAAAATTCACTTGGAAAAAGGCCCCATTTTTTTCTCGCAACGTTCTTAAGCATCCATGCATCAATCCAGTTCTACATTTGGAAATCAGGGACATAGATGTATTGTATGTGACAACTGTATTTCAGTCAAGTAACATCAGGTGACAGACTAGGCAACTACATAAAGATAGATAAAATGAAAAATGGCCATAAATCCACAAAAGCCCAATATATATCTAGTGTCTCAAATACTGAACTTCAAACAGAAGGGGTTATCTATGAGTGTCATTCCTAAATGAGTTTGTCCAGTAGCTCTTACAAGTTGCTTGCCTGCAAGTGAGCAAAGGCTATTTATAACTAAATGTTTCTAAAAATAGAATCATTGAAAGGAGACCGTTTTCCAGCAGCATGTCCCCATGTATTGCAACATTTTCATTTGAGTCATCTTTTGTTGCAAGCCATCAACCACAAATATTCAATGATGAATAATTTCAATAAACAGAATTTCATGCATTATCAAAATTCTGAAAAAAAGTGTATAAAATAAAGTTTATAGATTTCAGGATTACATTTAAATAGAGTCAAGCAAAGTTAAATGATTACTTTCGGCAACTTTAAGAACCATCAACGAATCATCCAGGTCTTCATTTCCTAACTTAGCAATAAGAGCATGTGACAATTGTGACGTCACTGGAGACTCAATGACCAATTTATTGTCATGTAAGTGATCAATGACAATGACAATGACAATGTCTCTTTTGAGTACAAAAAAACATTAGTTTATGACTAGTGTCACCGCCGGTATCAGATTTAAATGCATATGACACAGTATACAGAGAGTCATCACTCAACCTTTCTTGACAGTAACAAATTTGTATTGTTTCGACCCTTTAGATATTCTGAGAACCTAAATCAATCATGCCAACATTTATTTCATGGTTTAGTAGTTAAAGGATCATCATAATTGATCATGCCTCCAAACCAATCAAGGTTCTGGAGCATAGCTGGTCAAATTCCAATCAGTTCCACAGATCAATATCCAATCAATCACCAATCAGTCATCCAATCAGGGTGCTATTGATCTCTATTGATTATCTTCCCAGGGCATATGTTCCTGCATGTTTAGAGACTATCAAGTGCTGTGATTTTCCTTTCTAAAACAAACTGGCCTTCACATACAATGATGGGTAAAGAAGTATCTGTATTGACAAACCTGTGGCCGAGGAAAAATCATGGAAGAATACTGGAACAACTAGGAAATTAAAATTAAACAGCTATGTATAAACAAATGGATAAACAAAACAGGAAATATAGTTATGAATACTGAATAGCATTTATTGGAAATACATTGTATACAGAGTCAAGTCAACAGAAATGGAGTGGCAAGTGCTAGGAGATGTTCAATTCTGAAATCATTGGAAGAAATTGTTTGTCATTCTGATTTAGATATTTATTTCGATATCAGAACAAAGATCGAATATGAAAATAATGATCTTTTGAGATTAGCAGGGAGACTGATATGACTTCAAGGACACCTGAATTTGATTTACAGAAAGATGGATGTTTCAGTTTTGATAGACTTTTTGGAGTTCAGGAATATGAGCAAACAGCAAGGATGAGATGAGGTGCATGTTTTATTATTTGTGTCGCCCAACTACGCAGTAACTATATCTTTAGAAGCAGGCTTTATAATGAAGTGCTGGTTTTGAAAAGACTCAACAAAAAGATTTAATGTATAATTAAGATTGAAGAACCTCTGTGATTTAAAGAACCTACAAGTAGCCGAGCAGACGCCCCATCATCCCATTGTTATTCATCAGAAATGAAAAATTAGGATTTAAAGGAATTAACAAAAATCTTATATCAACAAATGGATAAACAAAAATGGAAATACAGAGTACGAATAGCATATCTGAAGTAAACTGAACCATTGTATTATCATCGAAGGAGTTTTGTCGCAATGAATGACAACAGAGAACCACAAATAGACAAAAGTGATTTGAAACTGAGGGGACCAGTGACCTGTGAAAAATAATATAAAGAACTTTGCTCAGAAATGAAGGAAGACTTTTCTGGCTCGGTGTAACAGAAGGCTGAAACAGAATTTATTTCATTGTTGTTCTACACCAAAAAAAGTGACACATCCCCCGAGGGCAGGTGTTTTTTTGCATGACCCAGGTCCACTTTCCCGTGTCTGTTCCCCCGTAGCCTAATACTTAAGCCCGCTTGTCCCCTGGCTTTGAGGGTGTTAGTCCAATCTCACCTTTAGAACTCACTTTGGTCCGAGCCCTTGGGACATTAAATGGAGGCGAGTTGCATCCTGTATTCTATTCTTGGGCAACTGAAAGACCCTGGACATTCCTGAATGAATAGGGCAAGTGCCAGACTGCCAGCCGTCTCATCTCATCATCATATGCTCTCTCCACAAAAGATGGAGGTTGAGCTGCCCCGGTGATTTGGGGTATACCAGCACATGTAAATTCAAGTCATGTCAGTGCCTCCCACTGAATTCTATGCCCCCCTTGAGACCCTCTAGTCTCATTTATTTTCTAGTGCCCTCCCTAAAAACCCTTTCGCTAATTGCCATTCCCGATTCCTAAAGCTCTAAATACCATTCATTATGCATGGTAAATTTCGACATTGTCATTTGTTGCCCATCTAAAATCATCAGCAAACAATTGTCCAATGTTCCAGCATGCTGAAATTTTGCACACAAAAAGGTGAGGTCATTGCTGAACAGCTTTCATCAATTTGGCATGAACTGTGATATAAAATTCTGAAGTGAATGTCCAGGATGAGGATTAGACCAATCACATTAATAGATACTCGATGATGTCATGGTTCAACCAAAATAATGAAGTTTTCAAAAAACACATAATCTATGAAAACGATAATTAGTAAGACTACTCAAATATATATCAATTCATCTTTCACTTTGCGAATTGAAGACAATCAACAAGATTGTATGTGATCAATGAAAAAGTTACACAAAATTGTTTTGACTAAAGTTTGAATAATGTCTGAATTAATATTTCGCAGCATCACTTGTTTCCATTCTCAACAGTATGAGTCAAGTCAAGTCAAGAAAATTTTATTTTTACGTCGATATTTACAGGAAAACAACAAATTAAAAGCACCAGGCTTGTGGACAGACCAACATATGTGAAAAATAAACAGTAAAACATAATACAGGTATAAAACAGGTAAAAATGACAGGAGTATATTCTTCCTGACAGTAGTATCAGTAACTGACTATTTGAACTCCTAGAATGGGGTTGGGCTTATTTGTAGAAAAACGAAAAAGAAAGAAAGAATTCTTTATTTAGAGTCCGGTTGAAAACAATGAAATATAAGTGCACATGTATGGTACTTGTAGAATTTACCTGCTGTTACTGTCACAAACTCACAGAGCACACAGGATGCCGAGGTACAGATACATAGGCCTACTATCAGCCTAGATAACGAAGAAAGGTGCCAAAGAGATAGCTGGTTGGTGGTTACGGGGTATTTCAGTGCACACGCTCACTCGAGTGCTAAGAACTAACCCTACTTGACACAAACCAAACAGTTAGTGTTCCAAAGTGTTCTAGGAGAGACCAAAACATACTTAGTGGGTACCTGTAGATAGACAAACAGATAGAAAGGCAGAGAAATAGCATGAAACGTGTGAGTTACAGATTAAGAGGAACTGCTCGAAGTTAGCAGACAGAACAACAAACTTCGACTTTATCTCAAAACACTTCACTGCCAAACTCTGTGTGTAAACACTAGTGGTTTATTGGGAGAGTACAAAGAAGGTAAGCAGTTCAAATTCTAGGTGTGGTTCAACAATATCCCTGTAAATGATCACAACGCTTCTCTTTACAGGTCTTTTCAAAAGCTGTGAATATTAAGATGTGGAGACATTGAAATTTCTACAGTTTTTAGAAGAGGAATGTACCAAAGCTTAAGTTGTTGTTTATTTTGACATCAATTGACATTTTGCAAAAATTTTTTTTTCAGGAGGCCTCTGTGACTGGACCCAGATGCACATTCAGGTCTGGATGGAAGAATCTGTGTTTAGGTAAATATTTACACACATGTGTATGTGTATGTGTATGTGTACATCAAATATTTCAATCAGTAATATTCTAAGTAAAGATTGTCTATGTGCGTATTTTCATTTTGACTCTCATTCAACTGTTTGAGAACCATCCGATTTGAAATGGAATTAAATTCCAATGCTCAAGAACCTTCAGAAACATCAACTATATGAAACATACAAATTAGATTTGGAGGTATTGGAATTTATACAAATTTTTAGCTGAGGAATTAATTAAAATTTATATTGTTGTTTATTTTGACTTCAATTGAGATTTTGCAAATCAGAAAGGATTTTTACAAGAAGGCCTTTGTGACTGGACTCAGATAAACATTCAGGCCTGGATGAAAGAAGCTGTATTCAAGTAAATATTTACACACATGTGCATGTGCAATTCAGATATTCCTATCAGTAATTTTTAAAATACTCTTTCATTCCTCCAGCTCTAGGCAGAGATTGTCTACGTGTGTGTATCTTCATTTTAAACAGCAATCTCAAATAACAAGGATATTTCAAATACTGCTTTCCAAATTTCTATTGGAACCAATGGTTTTCACTTTGAATTTTTTTTTGTTTTATCTTGATTTATTTTAAATTAGCAATGCTAAGATATGAAATAACATCCAACAAGATGATTAAAAATATCTGGCCAAACATCTGTCCTCTGCTGGTTCGAAAAACTATGGTAACTGCTCATTGGAGACTACGGTTAATTCTAGTATGGTAATCAAGAGCAAGAATATCTTATTGAGATTCATTCATATTATTAACTTGGATTTAGATGTCAATCGAGACATAAGAACCAAGATCTGATATGGAGAATAATGGTCTTTGTCCAAAATATTTTAGAGATAAGCAGGGAGACTGATGAGGCTTCAAGGACACCTCAATGTGATTTACAGAAAGACAGACACCTCAATTTTGATAAACTTTTTTGGAATTCAGGAATAAGAGCGAACAGCACGGGAAAGACAAGGTGCACAATTTTTAATTGATGTCACCAAACTGCAATATGACATGTCAAGAAGCAGGCAGTTTACAATATAAGGAAGTGTCGGTTCTGAAAAGATTCCACTTAAAATAACTGAACATTTTATTTATTTTTTGTCAATCATGAATTTATTATATATACAATAATGTGGCGCATATTAGCTCCATTCAAGTACACAACAGACATGAAATTACTTTTCATATGTTAAACTCTCTTTTTATCATCAAAACACAATTTATAAATTCAGTTCATTTGAGATAAATTTCTTCAAATTGTTACAAAATCCTATATCAATATGTACAATTCTACAATTTATTTACATAAATGTCAAGATATGATTATTGACCATTCAATTTAGCAATGATTATAATCATACAAACTATTATAGCGTTTTATATGCACTTAATATGGCAATAATCCTTATCAGATGGTTATATACAATAAAAAAATCATTGTTATACATATATATACGCATACATTGCATAGTTACAAAGTGGTTAATTTCAGATATATTCTACTATATATAAAGCCTGATCAATACTAGTTTGCAAACTATATTTATCACAGAAAGAATGTCATAGTGGCATGTTATAATTGGACATATATTTTATTGAATGGAATACATGAATAGTGTCAATACCAATTGGTCATGGACCACTTTCAATATCTGTAATTGGCCCAAGTTTCCGAATTATGTTTGGTGTCAAACACAGTATGCAGGTTAACTCCACTGATCATCACTTTTTGTCAAATCTTTCCGAAACTTCAGTGGATAAATTGATTCTAAATTTCCGTCAGTGGAGAAACGGATCCTAAATTTCCATCATGACGTTGCTTTAGTAATGAATCCACACATTGTCCGGGGTAACACTACTTACACGATTCTCCATAACAGGAGTCCTTTGTAACTCCATATGTTTCCAGAGGCAAAACAACATTAAAAAATCTTCCAAATAACAAGGAATGTCTTATATCTCCATGCCAACTCCATGTGAAAACTTTTTTTGTATAAATTCCAAACATTCCACCAGGTATTCTCCGGTTGGTAGAAATATGGGCTCATAAGCCAATGTTTGAAATTATTATGGTATTCGTATCTAGATTCCAGATATTTTCTCAAGCTGATGATTAATAATCCATGTAATAAGAGCTACTGAATTTCTTGTGAAAAGATGAAATCAAAACATCACTGCAAAATATCATGCAGCTCGAAACCCAGGCAGTTGGGATATGTACAATGCACATTAGGGTGGTTCGCAAAACTATCAATTTCACCAAAGAGGGCAAGACACCCCCTCATTTTGTTCCATTTGCCAAATGATGCACCCATGCAAAATTTTGGGCTCCTAAGTTAAATAGAAGTGGGTGCTCAACGAGCCTGAAGTTTTAGCCAAAACAGTAAAAAATTGTTAATTCGCGAACCCGCGGTTTTGCATAACTTTGCCAATTTTGAAGCTACAAAGTTCTAACTACCATTTTTGAAATGGCCACAAAAATACCTTTCATTTGAATGGTAACATGATGGGTCTGCAAGGATATTGAGTGATCAATGTTTTCTTATATTTCGTTTTACCAGAAATGAAAGTTTTCAAATGTCATAAATTGCTATAATCATCATTTTAGTGCTAAAATTTGGTTTTAATAAGACATCTTGCATAAACACTACATATAATTTATACCTAACTTCTTCAGTGTATGATACTTCAGTTGCTGGGGATTGTGGGAAGATTTTTTAACATAATAAATCAGAATAATTAATAAGGGGGATTCATTCTTCTATATTTTCGCAACAGGTTCAAATTTCAGAAGCAAAAACCTCATATACTCATTTGGTTTCAATATTAATGCTCAGTATCATTATTTCTCAAATAAATGCCATTGAGATACATGATCTGGTTAATAATAATAGTATGATTTAATGTTTTTTTTACTAATACATGTACAGCTAGGTATTTTGAGTATTGAAAATAAAATTGTGCAAGGAGCTAAACATTTGAACTTACATACTTAGATGATGTCACAATGTGCATTAATATAGAATATATATGTATATGATTTACCTAAGTAAATGGGCTTGTCTAAGACTTAATAAAAAATAAAGAACTGCATGGTCACATCCTTCGTACATACCTAGAAAAGCAGGGTAGATAATTTCAGAACTTTCAACTTCAATAACAGTTAATGATTGTCACTTATAAGTGTGCTGTGATTCATAATTTCCAGTGATTTCAAGACAGACCTCATCATGAATAATTGAATAATGATAGGTCTGATCATTGGCATTGTTTTGTATTTTGAGCACATTCACATGTTGTACTCCAACATTCCTACAGGTTCCAGGGAAACACCCAGAAGTGACAACAATCTACCCAGCGACGTGCATCAAATCTATTGCATTTATAACTCTGCATCTAATTACAGTTAATTCAACTATAAAATTATTTTCTTCTTGTAGTATTGTCTCTATAATGATGCATTTTATGACACGAAGTGTACATTATACAATGTTGTACTCATTGGGAATTTGGGATTAAACATTATTTCATTTTCACATACTCAAGTATTAGGATATCACATCAAGGAAAAGGGTATGCTCACTGCTCAGTATCATTAACATGAGAATGAATCTAGAAATAGATATATCTTTAAACATTTGAGGTGGAGCATTAATTTTCAAATCAAACAAAGGTATTTGCCTCTAAACTGCATAAAGGACCCATTCTTGACATAAAGGCGTTTGAATATATTTCAATAATTATTTTCACTCTATTCTTACATTTTGTACATTATTCTAATCACTATCAAACCACAGTAGGCTTATCATGCTGCTATAGTCCAATGATAAAAGACATCTAGAGCATGCTGGATGTTGTTTAAGCCAATCTTAGCACTAAATTGATGTTAATAGCAATTTATGAAATTCAAAAACTTTTTTTTCATGTTAAATGAAATTTAAGAAAACATTATCACTCAATTTTCTTGCAGACCCATCATGTTGCCATTCGAATGAAAGGTCTTTTTGTGGCCATTTCAAAAATGGTAGTTAGAACTTTGTAGCTTCAAAATTGACAAAGTAATGCAAAACCGCGGGTTCGCAAATTAACAATTTTTTACTGTTTTGGCTAAAAGTTCAGGCTCATTGAGCACCCACTTCTATTTAACTTAGGAGTCCAAAATTTTGCATGGGTGCATCATTTGGCAAATGGAACAAAATGAGGGGGTGTCTTGCCCTCTTTGGTGAAATTGTTGTTTTTCGAACCACCCTAATGCACATGCCTTCACACGAATCTCCTTGTTACACATTGTCTTTGTATAAATTCCAAATATTTTTTATCTGTTGTCCAGCTAATATCTGGATGGTAAAAGTGCATGCCCATAAACGCAAATTGGAAGTAATCATTAGGTACATCTCCACTGTTTTGTTAATAATTCCAGATTTTTCATCTAATACTTGTAATAATTCCAATTATAGTCGTGAAAAATTGCCCCATGTCTGATGCTTTCTTGAAGTGTCAATAACTGCAAACAAAATTATATAATTTGATTTCAGAAGTTTTCTCTGTCTTGTGATTGGTAGCATTTACCAAAATGGTGTATCCATCTTCAATCTGGATATCTAAGTGTAGCATGATATTATTCAACAGCAATGTGGTTATACATTAGCCACCTTGGCATTGTCCATTTCTTTTATGTACACTTTGACAGTAGAAAACTTGTGCAAGTGTCATGCATTCCTGTAATGGTTGATAGGGAAAGGACCGATTTTCATCTCTGTCAATTCTAGTTCTTCATCTGACATTAATTGCTATCTAGTGTTATTGGCTTCCAGTCGAGCAATATTCATATTAACTATTGTATGCCCTGAGCTTTTGCGAGAATGATTGTTTAGCAGTTCTTCCGAACTTTGTCGGCGTGGCTTTATAGTCATTATATACGGTTTACTGAAGTACAAGATCTCTATTTTGTCCCTCTGGTGGTACATTAACATAACAGCCACGGATGTTAGTATAGCGGCCAAGCACCAGCCAGCCAGCGAGTGCCAATCTGGACTGGAGGTGATTTCAATGCAGTTCGTTAATAAATCCAGAGAGTTTGTGCTCATCACACGCTCGGCAATGATATCGTCCTCGATGCATATTCTGTATCGGGTGTTACCACCTTTGACGTTGCCTAGCAAGACTGTATCCTCACTCTCTCGCATCAAAATAGGCTTTTTATTTAAGTCTGGATGAGGCATTAGGGGCACGTAATACACAAACGAATAATGCTTCAACCGAGGAGGACGAACCCATTCGAATATGAGCAGATTTCCGATAAAAGAATATCTCATTTGGTCCATGTTGACATATTCACACCGATCTCCTTTAAAAGTTGATTCACACACACATCTTGGTGATCGATTCAACACATAACAATCACCATTTCTGCACCGCACAGCAGAACATATCTTTCGTAACAAACTGACTTGAGTATGTTCGTGCTGTTGACCAATTGCAGGTGTGGGACCAATGTCATTATCCCAATCAAAATCACTTCCTCTGATGACATGGAATAATGCAGCAGTCATCAGTGATACTTAAGCATAGGTTTGACCCGTTCCACACATCCTTCCGTAAATAAATTTAAAAAATCTGATAATATTACCTTAATTTCCGTAACTTTATACTAAATGCAACCTATTCACAATTTCCGTATAATTCTATGAGATGGAAATTCTAAATAGCATTGGATGGACTAAATACACATGTACAGTCTATTAAGGGCAATGAAATCTTATGGTGCTGGTCTTAATGATTAGTTTTATAAACATCCCCATCTGAAGTAGAACATTTTCTTATTGTTACATAATTTCTGATTTTCTTAAAAAATGTTGTGATTATTACTGGTTCATGAAGGATCGTTATGATAGAAATTATTATTTCAAGTAGGGACTTAACTTTTATGTGCGCACTTGGAATGCTATTGCACTCTTTCCAACTAACAGCAATTTCCAATTGGTAAATCAGTAGACCAGTGCACATCATGGTGGCAAAATGGGAACCTGAAAGAAAAAGAGAGTCCTGCAATGAAATAAGGTCTCGAATTTTCTCTTTTTGAAAATATTGCAACTGTACTAAAGAAAGATAAACATCACTCAGTCATTCAATCAAATTGAATAGGGCAATGTACCAGCGTCAATTTGATAAAATAGAAAGAGAAGGGAAGACAGGTGAGCCACTGTTTGAAGTGAGTCCAAATGCACCTAAAGTTTAAACATAAAAACAACATTATTTTCTCTATGAAGCTGTATGAAAAAATCCTACCCTACTCAAGGGGTGTCTAAACTGTTGCATAAAATTGTATAATAAAAGGTATATCCAGTTAGTGCTGCCAGGATATAAGAGGGCCAGTGTTGTTGCAATGTTTGGATTGCCTGTAAATAATAATTATCTTAGTCTGGCTGTAATAGGCAATATCAAGGTCATAGGCATATCGGAAAGGGGGGGCAGGGGGGGGAGGTCACCTACCCAAAAGTTTCGGAAACAGTAAGATTCGGGGAAAAAGGCTGAAAAATTTGGGCAGATGATTAAATTAACACCATTGAAAATAATTGATTTCCAGGCAATTTCATTGAAACCGCATTAAATCTAGATCTTGAAATTCGGGCAAATGTCGCTTGCCCCCCCATAAAACTCACGCACCGTACGTCTATGATCACGGTAAAGAACGATTACTAAATCTTCAGAATGATGACAAATTATCGGTTACATTGACGTCAATTCTTGTCTTAAGATAAACAAGTGAGAAGTATTCTGTAAGAAAAACCAATGTCTATTGTGATTAATAGATTAATCAATTTATGTATCTGGAGTTCACGTATCATCATAGAATTATCATCCAAACATGACATTCACGAAAACAATCATATGACATTCACGAAAATAATCATATGACATTAGCCAAGTTATCATATTTATAAGGTAACTGTGCTTCAAATAAGTAGCATCAGCAACTCATCATTAAAAGGCATAACCCATAAATGTTAGCAATGGCCATAAATCCATAACAATTATTAACATCCATAGTTCAGTGTTTCAAATACTTGACTTCAAACTAAAGGGTTATCTATGTGTGTCACTCCTGAATGAGCTTGTCCAGAAGCTCCTACAAGTTGCCACAAGTTGCCAAGAGCGCTTTATGACAAAATAGAATCATTGAAAGGAGACCATTTTCAGGCAGGATGTCCTCAGCTAGGGATTCATTCTGCCATTTGTGTTGTTACTTTTTCATTTTGAGGGATGGAAATATGAACAAAGAAGTGAATTTTTTTCTTGTAGTTACAGAACTTCAGCAATCAATCATAGAACTTTGATTATTAAGATTGAATGAACCCATGGCAAAAAGGTGTAGTGTTACTGAAATAAAATCTTGAAATATGATTAAACGTATAAAAAAGGAGCTTTTGCATCAAGGAAAATTTTTCTTGGGCCTAAAGACATTTCTGAAGTATCTTGTGGCTCTAATTAAGAGTTTGCTTTCTGAATTTGTAAACATTATATATATGGCATACAAATAAACCTATTTACCGTGAAATTAGTTCATATTGTTGGCTAAATTAACGTGATGGTGTTGCTTCCTATATATCTTCCTTTCCTTACATCAATCTTGGCACAATAATTATGTGTCAAATAACATTCACTTTCTGCCAGTGACATTCTCATATCCCCTTCTGAGTTGCAATCTTACAGTAGTGAACCTTGTACTTGATAACCTCCAGGGGACTTAATCAAAGATTCCACGCAACAGAATATGTTAGAAAAACTGTGTCCCAGCTTTAGCTTCAGCCGAGCTTGTATGGTGTGATGTTGTCATAGCAGTTCATCAACTATAATGATATGTAAATGTGAGAAAGCAATACATTTTTGGTCAGTATACGCACATTGACAAAGGCAACAAGCGAAATCTAAGATATATTAGAGAGGTTTTGCTACACGCATACAGGTCCCGTGAACGTGGAAGTTGCCATGAAAACCATTTTATTAGATAGCACTTCTACACGTACACGTCATACTTTACATGTAGCAAAACCTCTCTATTCTCTGTTATGTTGCAACATGGACTTTTTCTGGTATAAGAATTAAAGAAACTCCTTATTCACATGATAACATGCTTTAGCGTGTTTGGAGCACCATAGCTGTTTCTGAAATACTTCAGTGGAAGAGGTTTTCAGCAATGGCATTAAAAAAGAATATGAAGTTTGTAGATTTTCTTTTTCATGAGAGATAAAAATTTTGGGAATGTGGTTACGTTCCTTCACATCTTTATGATGAACTCTTCACATTACTAGAAACATATACGGTTACATTTGGCAGAAACAAAATGTTTTATGCTCTCTAGTAGAGGCGAAGCAAGAATTGATTGATTTCATCAATAAAAACAACACCCTTGTGTCATATGCAAAGAAGAGTAGTGTTGCTATTCTAAATTGTCTTATATAAATATGCCTCAAAAACCGTAATTAAACAACTTAGATTTCAGGGTCAGAAAATAAAGGGCCCTTGCTCCCCATCCGAACAAGTTCTACTTTTCAATACAGTAGCATTTAATTAATGATCATTGATCATGACTTAATAAAATATGTTTTGAAATTGAGTTCTGAGAGTTCAATATGACTTTTGCTGATAAATTATGGAGCCCACAAAAAATTCCTACAAAATAGATTCAGGCAATCTCAATCACGTCAAGTCTGACAATAAGTACAGGTTAGAAGTTAACACTGACAAAACAAAAATAGTAAACTTCAGACCAAGAAAGAAAAAAGGGACAACTTGGAATTTCAAATTTAATAACAGTACTTTAGAAATTGTAAATAAATATAAATACTTGGGTTTAATTTTTAATGAACTCTTAGATTTACATATAGCCTCAGAGGTACTAGCAGGCGGAGCGGGTAGAGCCTTAAGTTGAGTTATAAATAAATTTAAAAACCTGAAAAATGTTGGATTTAATACTTATCAAAAACTATATTTTTCTAATGTTATACCAGTTATGGATTACGCTTCGGGAATATGGGGTTACAATAATTCTGCCCATGCTGATAAAATTCAGTATAGAGCGATAAGGTACTATCTCGGTGTCCATAATAAAGCTGCTCATAGCGGTCTTGAAGGTGATATGGGATGGAATGTTAGCAAAATAAGACATAATGTAAATATGGTTAGATATTGGAACAGGATTTTGCTTATGAATGAAAATCGCTTGACTAAAAAAGGACCTTTGTAAAGTAAGGGGTTGGTCGAGTTGTATAAAAGAAATATTTAAATATGTAGGTCTTTCACATTTTGATGAGAGAAACACCTGTGATTTGAGACTGATAGAAAAAAGGTTAATTGATATAAGAAATGTTGAATGGCATGAATCTCTATTGTTAAAACCAAAGTTAAGAACATATATGAAATTTAAAGATAAATTGCTATGTGAAGAATATGTTTATATAAAAAATAGAAAACAGAGATCATTAATTACAAATTAGATTAGGAATTCTCCCTATAAATATAGAAATTGGATGGTTTAGGGGCATTAAGTTAGAAGAGAGAACTTGCGATATTTGTAAAAGTAATTTAATTGAGGATGAGTTTCACTTTATTTGTGTATGTCCAGTTTACCAGTACCATAGGGAATTGTTGTATGCTAGTATCTCTGTAAATAATTTTGTACATATGACAGATTTTGAAAAATTTATACATATCATGACAAATGAACAATATAAAGTTAGCACATTTATTATTAGTGCTTGGAAATCAAGAAATGACATTTTATACAATACTTAATTTGATGTATCTTCTTTATGAAATTATGTATTAAGAAAACCTTTCATGTGTTTTGACAAAAATTATTGAAGTTCCAGTTATATGATATTGTAATTGAGTGTAATTTTGTAATATCTCTACAATTAAAGTTCACTTGTGTATTTTGAAAGAAAGTTCTAATTGTTACATTTAATAATTCAATATGTTGTGACAATTATGTAATTGTAATTTGTAATCCTCTGGTAAACTTAAATATTAATTGATTTATAGTGACAGATAAGCCCCCAGAAGGCTGGGTACCACAGGTCGTTTATGTTGTATTATTGTTAATTTTTATGTACCTGTCACTTAAATAATAAAAGAATCAATCAATCAATCAATCAATCAGTTATATCAGTCTAACTTCTAATCACAAATGAAATTATTAATTTTATAAATATATAGGAGACTCTTGGTTTTTTCACCATAACTGATATCTGAATAAAACTCTGAAAAAAGTGTCAAGTGGGTATCCCTGATTGACAACATCATGATTAAACATAGTCTGTGATCAGTAGTCACAGTTGAAATGTATCTGTTACATGACGAAGGATGGAATCATACAATGAACCAATCAAGCGGCTGAAAAACACTCATTAACCTAATTGGAATTGGATCTAGTATCTGATGATGTAACATGAACTGTCTGATGAGTATATTGGACCTCACTGATTATACAAAGTAAACCTCAGAACAAATTTGACTATAATGTAATACGGAATGTAATTTTTCCCCTACTGTCTGACAACATTACTCATTTGCATTAACTTTACAATTACCATTCTAAAACACACACAATTTATTCCATTATGGCACAATAGAAAAAACCATTGCTACCATGAAATTAAACATTACAGAATATCATAAGTACTGTTCAAACCCTGGGCTTGCTTTTTCAGTAGTCAACAACATCTTTTCTAGATCTTCCTCGTTTTTTGCAATAAGAACGATATCATCTGCAAATGCTAATATAGCAACTCGACTCTCATTAATCTCTATTCCGACATTTAAATCATTTATTTCTTGAATCAAACTATTAATAAAAATACAGAACAAAGTTGGAGACAGGGGGTCACCTTGTCTTACTCCGCTTTTTATGTTAAACCAATCAGTAGTGTAATTATTCAATTTTACACTGGCTGAAGTACATTCATATAAAGCTTTGATATTTTTATATATTTTTCCTTTTATTCCATTTTTTAATAAAACATAGAAGAGCAGCTCTCTCTCAACCCAATCGAAGGCTTTTTTCATGTCAACGAAAGCACAGAATGTTTGAAGCCCTTCAGATATTCTATTTCTTATTACAGTTGACAAGACGAATATGTGATCTTCACAAGACCTATCTTTTCTGAACCCATTTTGTTCATCTAAGTATATTCTGTTTTCTTCAAAGAAACTACTAACCCGTAAATTTAAGCAAGTTGTGTATAACTTCCCTACACAGGATAGAAGGTTGATTCCTCTGCTGTTCAATGGTATTTTTAGATCTTTAGTGGGACACTTAGGTATTGGGGAAATAAGGGCCTTTCTCCAAGCACTCGGTATGGTACAAAGATTAAAAATTTTATTTATAAAATGATGAAGTTGGGAGAATAATTTTTTAATTTTTTAAAACTTCATTTGGTATATCATCAATAACAGTAGCTTTATTACATTTAAGTTTTGCAAGAGCTTTTTTAAACTCAGTGACACTTATTTCGGAATTTTCCTTTTATATAAATATTCATTTCTCAATCTCTTCCTTACAATAGGGGAAGTCACATATTTCATATAATCTCTTTCTGCAACATTCATAGCTGACCATAAATTACTAAGCTCATCATTCCAGAATGGTTTCCGTTGTTTTTGATCTTTCATTCTGTTACTACGGCTATTTTTAACATCTTTAACATCAACATATTTCAAGCAAGTATCCATCTCTTTTGTAAGAATTTCACAAAAATTACAATAAACGCGATCAATATCCGCTTGGACAGTGCAGTCCGACAGTTGCAAGATTACAGAATTATTAAACCTGTATATAAAATCTTCATTGCTTAAGAATTCATCAGGCACTTTATCAAAAAAGTATTTTCGGTGTTTATACATTTCATGCACTCTGTCATCTGTGAAATTGTGTACATCAACCTCTTTGTGTACTTCTGCATTAACTTCAAAGTAGTCATGTGTACAAAGTTTCAATTTAAGAACTGCATGATCAGGTGGCTTACAGTTCGTAGACACCAAGGACTCCAGGTTAAATTTTTCTAATAGGTGATTAACAGGTAATATTTCGAAATCAACACATTTTGTAAAACAATCATGAGGTGTTAACATGTAGTCTACAACCGATCTACCTTTATCAGAAGTATATGTGAACATATTACTTTTTTCTCCAAATCTGCCATTTAAGATACATAATTTTGAGTCCTTTACAAAATGTATAAGTTCTTCGCCGTGTCCTTGAACCACATCATCAATACACAGTCTTTTTGGTAAATTATCAAAGTCATCAATTACATTATTTAAATTTCCAATTTTACCATTCAGATCTCCGCAAATCACAAAGTGGTCACTCTCATTATAAGTATAAAGTTGTTGTGATAAATGACTAAAAAAATTAACAGAATCTTGTCCATTTACTGAATTAACAGGAGGCAAATAACAATCCTCTTAACATTTAAACTAAACCTGACCAAAGCTTTACCAGCTCAAAACACCTAATTCACGCATCCCACTCCCCTAAACAGTTCATCTCTCCTTCCTCACCACCTCTCTACTTCAGATGCATCCCAACAGCTCATCTACCTCTCTCTTATTTCTCTAATCCACCCTAAATCCACTTCGACACTAGAGCTGCATGAGTTTCAACTGTTATTTGCTTCATAGATGGCACTTCAGTTCCTTCTTGCATACTTACACCAGGGGACACTTCTGCATGCACTCCCCTTATCTGCCACCTTCAGGACATTTTGCTGACTACACACCAACACACACAATCTCATATCATCTCTTTTGTGAGTCCTTCCCATCAACTAATGACCATTTCTTAATGGGCATTTTCTATACTAATACAATTCCATTCTTCACATGATTCTCTTCATTGTTTCATGTACATCAGTTGTGCACTTAATAACAACTTAACTGCCCAATTGATAATAATGTACATGTATGCCATTTATAATCATCTACTTCATACACTTATGCCAAATACAGTCCTCACATATTTACTGCGAACTATTTCCACTATCTGTGTATAGGCCTACTTCACTCACTGCATAATACAATGCTTACAACTTATCAGACACTCTTACTCCCAATTCATCTTCCCAATTTCTGGCTTCTACTCCCAAACAATTTTTTCCCCCTTATTTGTCTGCCCTAATGGGTAATTTCTAGTTAAACACAATCAAATTATACCCTGTATGTTTATCTTTTAGATTTATACCCTGTATACCTTCTATACATTGATCAATAATTGAAACATCAAAGTCATGAAATACAGAATGTTTTATAAAGATACCAATACCACCAAAAGTCTTAGGTGCTCTTTTATGGGTGATTTGTCTATTATGAGCATAAAATACATATTCATTTATGTCAATAGTTTGATTTTGAGCAAGATGTGTCTCTGACACACACACAATATCAGCATTTAAATTGCGGAGAATGTTCTCTGTAAGAGTAGAATTGTTCGAAGTCCATCCTCTGATATTCCATGAAATTATTGTCAGTGAATAAGGCTGGGAGTGTCTTCAAACGGCGTCTAATCTTGGTCCAGAAAAGCGGGGTCCATTGGAGTTCCAATTATTAAATCTTGGAATTGGGCTTCTGACATTGTTTTCATAAGGGAATGGCGGGCGGTATGCAGTGGCTTGGAACGTTTGCGAATTGGATTGGGGATCATAGGGAAATAATGGACGGGGTGCTGTGTTCGGATACGTAGGGTTGTTCTGATAAGTCTGGGCGTTGGACTGGAGATTGGTAGAGTTCGCTGTCGATTGGTAATTTGTTGGTGGTAACTGAAATAAGCCATCAACAATTTTCATATTTCATTGATTTGCTACTAACAACATTGCAAGCAGTGAGGCAAATATAAATGAAGCTATCATTTTATGAATGATGTTATCCTACTATGCAGCAACCTGATCTCAAAAAGAACCAACAACAAGTAGATCAAAATAGGTATAAGGTGCAGGTTCCAAAATGGCTCTCTTGACTCAACCAAAATATTTCAATAAAGAAACTGTGTAGTTTATAAATCCCTGCTGAGAAGACCACCCTATGAAACAAAGTCAGAAAACAATGTTGTGATATGTATAATGTATATGTTGCTGAATCTATTCTCTTCTTTGCTGTCTACCATCCCATTGCACAATATTTGTTGTGTCAGTCACTGTGTGACAGCCAAGCAGAATCCCTGCATAAGTACACACCAGACATAACATATGTACCAGCCTTGGCTGTTGGGACCACCAAAGGCTTACAAAAAGTGGAGAAAGGGCTGGAACTGTTGCTTGTTATACAAGGTTTATAATATGTACATCTGCCAAAGAGTCTCTGCTTGAATCAGATATGTCAGCATCCTTTGCAGAGCCACCATATAGAAATTATAGATGAAGCGGGATAAACTGTATATAAAGCTATTAAAGTCAATTCCAACCTTGGTCTTGTGGCCACCAAAGAATTACACAAAGTGGAGACACAATTGGAAGTCCTGCTTGGTATACAAAATGTAAAAACTGCTGCTAAACAGAGTCCCAGCTTTAAGTACAAATCAGAATCAGATTCCTTCCTGGGACGCACCTCAAATCAGTAGCATCAGTGTCATTTTAAAGTGGCAGGGCAAATTGGGCTGAAGCCTTCAGGCAAAGGTGTCCTGGGAAAACCTCAATTTTTCTTCTCACATGATACCAATGCTTTGGTAAAAAAGTGAAATGCCCCACCAGCCCCGCCTTCACCAACGCCACTGCCTCAAATCAAAACAGTGAAAAAGTCACATCTGCCTAAATATGCAGAACAACACATTTATTTCAATTCATCCAACAAGATTTCCATGTTGTTGTATTGATCAGCTCTCTCGAAAAAAGATCACACAATCATGACAGTCAAAATAATAAATGGTCCATGTGATTCTCACTTTAGCTGATATCAAATGCAATGGGACATGATAAAAACAAAGCAAATGTTTGCAAGTTTTTTGAACAATTATTTTAAAGCTTGTGAAAGAATTTTACTTGTGAAAAAAAAAATCTAAAAGAGAACCATGAAGCCTATATTTTGGAAGACTTTCGATTTGAAGTCACTGAGTTCACAGACAACACTAACTGTGATGCCTTCCTTCTGCTACATATTGATAAAAATGTCATTATCCACACCAGCCCCATTTGGCGCTCATGAGGGTGTCCCAGGGAAACTTACAAGTCTTATCTATGGAGACATGTTCCCTGTGTAAAAATCAGAGAGGTAGATCGGTCACAGTCCAAATCCAACTTTTCATTCTTCTGGAGCCTTCGAGGTTGGCATTTGAGGGTTTGAAATGGGTAAATGGAATTTTTGTATGTTTGACGTAAAATTTCATTGTGATAAAATAATTTTTCAAATAGCAATGTAAGATTTTCACGAAAAAGGTCTCGTTAGATGTGCACAAATACTGAGTACATACGAGTACTTGCATTTATGTACTCGAGTACAGGAGTACAGGAGTACAGGAGTACAGGAGTACTTAGTCCTAGGTACTCGGCCCATCCCTGGTAACATCTTGTGGTTAGCTAACATTATAAATTCTCATATCTCTTTCCCTGTGATTGAAATCAAAACAGATCAGTATAGAGTGACTAATATATTCAAGGTCAGCTAGAAGAACCATCATGTTAGGAAAAACTACTTCAGTTAATGGGTAGCCCAAGCAAACCTAATCAGGTTTGTCTTACTCAAGTAGACTCTCAGTATAATTGATTGCTTGGGTACTGTGGAGAGCCCTTGTTTGTTGTTGCTCCTTATGCAAGGGTCGGTTTGAAATCAAACGCATAATCCTATCTATACAAATATTGCGATGACTGACTTGAGAGAAATCACCCATAGATCAAATATTTTTCCAACATTTTTGCTGGGTCTATCTTTATTGCTATTCTCTGTACATTTAAGGTGACTTTCGTTCAAAACTAACGTCTTTGAAATGCTATATCCAAGCTTTCATTTAATATCCATTGCAAACTCAAGCGAAGAGGTGAGAATTTGTATTTTAACCCTTTTTCAAGTTAATTTGATATTGAAATCAAATTTCATCATGATAATCACAGGCTTAAAGTTCTCCTCGATTTCCTTTTTCAATCCACTTTCCTTTGAACTTATTGCCTCTTAAAGATAATTATCTGCAAATGGATCCCAGATCTGAAGGATTTCTCAAAACTCTTTGTGATTTGTGGCTGATGGAGCAAAAGGCTTTTTCCTTGGAATTCCATGGAGTTGATTGAAATGCATGAGATTGTAATGTTTGGAGTTAATTCCTGCTGCAGTGTTTGCCTTGACTGAATCTGTGTATATAGTATTAGATTGTACATTTGCTTGTTTGTACTATTTTCTTAAAGGTAAGTTATTTTTGGAGCAATTCCATCGCTGAAAGGCACAGCCTGCACAAGATTGTAGTCTTAATAACGGGAAAATGAAGGCTAGAACATAGTGTCTCATTGTCCTCTATGTGTTTATCTTGGAAGCGGCCACATATGCTGATGCAGGGACTGGGGATAAAGCAGTCACCAGGGGTATGCAACCCCCTTTAATCTGATAAGTCTTTCATGTTTAGATTTTGAAAAAAAATCTGGATCTATGCCTGCTTAGTCGACCTCATTACTTTTTATGAGCAAGAACTCTCTCAAGGCCAGCTCCTTTCAGACGTGCACATGCTGTCTGTATCTCTGTCTTGAACGATATCATTGAGAAAAAGCTAAATACTGAACACTAAAGGGTTGAATGGCACAATAAACATTTTGGCAACAGCATCAGGGACCCATTTCATTCCTCATTTGGCTAAGGATGAATAAGTTGCTTGTTACTGCAGACATTAAATGCCGTAAGACTGAATGCACTAGGGATTTGACAGCCTATTAAGTACAATTTTTCTTTGTAGATAATTTTTACCTTTTGATCGATAAATAATCACTGCTACTTAACCTTCCTGCACATCTTCATAATCTCTTCTTCACTAACACTCTTTTGTTTTTAAGACATAATGTAATTTGTATGAATCATGACATTTGATGGTGAGCGCCAGAAAAAGGCCTCGACCAATTCTTGAAATTCTTCCATTTCAGTGCCTCCTATTGTAACAGTTAATAGCAGAAGATGACAACAAAGACTAAACTGCTTTAGGCAACACAATTTCATGTCACAACACCCGAAATATTCATGAGAAAGTCAATTGAAAACCATTCTCTGTATTTTCTGACTAGTCGTCATGATGAATGTTGCCACCAACAATAATGATTATACCGTACTTTGAAAATGATAAAGAGATGAAACTGATCTACTTGTTTTGCATCAGATCAATTTAGAAATAAATTGTCCCCTATGCAAAGATATAATTTGAAAAACAAAACTTGTAAAATACCCTTTAGAAAGCAAAAAGAAAAAAGTTGTTATTTTGAAATATTTACTTGTCATTTATCCGGACTGGTAGCCTACTTGATATTTATACACTGTGAATGTGACAAATTATGACATAGTGCAATTCATCATGGCACATCTTCTACAGTCACACATTAATAACAGTGATGAATTAGAAAAGAGATTACTAAAGATAAAGAAAACAACTAAATATTGCTCAATCAGCATGAACCTGCCATTGGCTTACTATAAAGAGCATTGTCAAAGTCAATAACGATGTTGAAACCGTAAAATGGGGGTAAAGTTGGCAATCCGGAGGAAAGTTGGTGACCTATTTTAACCCACTTAATGGCAGAAATGCCAACTCTCCTCACTGTCACGGGTGGCAAATTACCCAAAGAAGCCTGTGAAAGTATACGAAGTAAGAAAAGTTGGCATTTCTTCCGTTAAGTGGGTTAAAATGGCATGCCAACTTTCCCTGAATTGCCAACTTTACCCCGTTTTAGGGTAAAGACGAAGAAGAATGAGAAAAGAGTGTGAGGAACTTTCAGTCTGAATGTAGTAAATGACATCATCTAGATAATATAAACTGAAGAATCACACAAATACTTCGATGATCTTGACATGACTTCTAAATGTCAATCAAGAAGCCTTTCATGGATAAAAGACAACCAAATTGGCTGGAAAAAAGGACACAGTCTTTGTTAAGCCTGGGATATAGTGTTACGGCTGTGGTGTACTTTAACAACATTGTAAAACAAGCTGCTTGATCCATAATTCAAGCTGCTGTTTTTAGACATCCAGGGGTGTGATTCTTGCCTTGTCTCTGATGCAATATGTCTCCTACCAATCCAGGATGCTTTGTGCCAGATTGGATATTGAAATATGTCCCCACTTCAGCATTTTGATTCCAATGCATCATTTTAAACATGACTGGTAATGCATAGCTTTGGACCAGTCTTGTCCCCAATCCAACTACTAACCACCAAATTTACGAAAAATAGAACCAGTTCATTGTCAACGGATCACAGAATGAACTGGTGACTTTCCAAACAGGCTTCAATTGTGCTTTGTCTTTAGATTTTTTATTGAAGGAAATATATGTCATAAAAATCTCTAGAAAAACATGTTTATCAAAATCTAGGAAAAGCTACATTTTAGGAATACAGAACACCTTAAACATGAATATAGGCAGTTTGCCTATATTGATTACCCTGCAGATTTGAATAGTAATTTCACTCGACCTACACATTGCATGAATATGACAGCCACAGCATTCTCAATACTCCAAACTGTTACCAAGCTATCTGCAATTGACTTATTATAATGCATAATACCATTGCATAATATCATGTGCAGCGCCACACTTTCCTTTATTGCCTATATCCTACCAGAATGAGTTATTTACATGCAAACTACACATTGCCTACTTTAGCCAATCCACATATAGATGAACTCAATAAGCAAATGTTATGGAAATAGCAAATGGAAACAAATGCCATAGCTTGTTAGAATAACAGAGGCATGGTGGAATACCACTGTGTGTTTCCCTGCAATGTACTGTAGTCTGGAAAAACATTAATATATTTAATGCCATCTGGTATGATCCTTGGTTGTCCTTCCCTGCCAGCATTCTTCATAATACAAAAATATTTCACAAAATATCACTAATGTTGCTATTTATGGATGCTTTTCAATTATATTTTGAGTACACGTAATTCAAGTGGTTTGTTGCTTAAAATTCAATTTCATGCTGTCTACAAATTACAATGATGAGATTGCTAAGGCTTCCTATAGATCTATGTAGCTGTATTTCCATCAATCTTGGCACATAATATTATGTGTCCCATTACACTCACTTTCTGCCAGTGACACTCTCATACACTCTCATGGGCTGCAATATTGCAGCAGTAAACAATGTTCTCGATAACCTCGGACCTTTGCATAATCAAACATTTAGTGCAACAGAGCATATGATTAACACAGTCTCCTTGTGTGTTTTGTGAGCGTACTGTTGTCATAGCAGTTCATCCAACCCTATTACATGCAAAATGGTAACTGAGAAACCATCAAATGTTTGTACACCATCTATCCCATCGCAAATTACAATGGCATTGTGCCTTCATACCACAGTAAATAGATAAATAGAGAGTCATCATTTCTACCTTTTTTGACAGTAACAAATTTGTATTGTTTTGACCCTTTAGAATTCCGATAATCGAAATCAATCACGCCACCATTTATTTCAAGTTTTTGTTCAGTTTAATGATCATCATAATTAGTCATGCCTCCAAACCAACTAGGGTTCTTGGGTACAGCTGGCCAAATTCCAATCAGATCCAAAGATTAATATCCAATCAGTCACCAATCAGCCATCAAATCAATGGGCTATTGATCTTTATAGAAAATCTTCCCAGAGCATATGTTGCAGAACATTATAGTTGCTATTACATGTCGTGAATTTCCATTCTGAAAAACTTAACTATTGGTTTTATATTGTCAATGTGGATGAATGCAGCGAGGATATCAGAAAACGGAAGATAAAGGAACTTGGAGAAAGAAACTTCATCTTCAATCATCACAGAGTTAGTGCCCCCTCTGAACTGTTGAATGGACCCCGAAACGAGGACGAAGAAAGCAACATCACCCTTGCCGTAATCTCCGAATTATACCACAGACTCCACAGCCACAGAAGCGACATTTTACAAAATTGTATGCACCCTATTACCAGTTGCTCTTTCATAAAATGCCATGCATATATTTGTCTAAAACCATAATGAAACCTCATCGATTTTTTTAAAATCTACAGTAGAGATTAGATAAAACTCTGACGCTAAACTAACAATTCTAGGTGGGGGAGGGGGTTGGGGTAATTTGAAGTAATAGATTACTAAAAATAGATGCACCAGTGCACCTAATGGATGGTAATGGATACAACTGACTGTAAACAGATATGTCTAAGATAAAATTGAGTTCACTATTACCTTAATGGATCACTTAGCTGGCAAAAACACAAAATCGATTCAGGTAATCTCAATCATACAGAGTGAGACAAATCCATTAGCAACCAATGACAAGAGGTTTTGAATGGTACTTCTAATAGTTTTTTCATCTTATGGTCATGTGTCCAATAAGGTTAATGGGTAAACCCAGTCTTACAGCCACATGGTTAGTATGTTATGGACCAAAATAATACATCAATTATAATTATAATGTTCAAAATCGAATTATTCTGCTATTCTAATTATCTGGATTTCACTCTCCTCTGGACAGTTATGCCATGGTATGAAGATGGCTGCTCAAAAAATGTAATGAGCATCACAAGCCGAATCGTTAGTACTGTAACGTGATTATATTAAAATACAAAACAATGAAAGTCTAATTAGTTACTAACTACTCATCAGAGACAATGGTTAATTTCAATTGATAATCAAGAATCCAGGTTATCTAATAGAGCTTTTTTTCCTAAGGCATTAACAGTTGTAAATCTCCATAATCTGTAAAATGACTTTAGTCGCCAAAAGTAGTTGATGACAGTTTTTAAATTGGTAGTTCTGTTTCACACAGTTACACATGGATACATTTTGTATTGAAATGCCTGGTTCAAAAGCAACAACATTGTGAAGCAATGAGAAACACAATGGGGGGAGGGGGTTACATCTCAATGCCTCTGTTGGCGGTTATGAATGAAGTTCTGCCTATTTGGAGAGCCAAGTACACAGGTCATTGCACTGGTTGTTTGCCATTAATTTTACCTTGCCCCAATAAATATTTTGCACAGACCACAACTACAGTATACAAGTCAATGTTAAAATGCACTGCTACAGAGGGGAATCTCACTTTGAGACAGTGTTACTCCAAAAGCATACTGGCTATGAGATTGCATACACTGTAATCATAGTTTTACAGATCAATTTATCATTGCTAATTGATTGACTTCGGTTTACTTTTTAACAGACTACGGTGACAAGTCTCTGTTAGAAATTTAAGTGATATTGTGCTATAAAATAGGCTGTATCATTGTGTCTATCAATATCTTTTGACACTGAGACAGTCAGAGTGATTTCAGCACTGATTCCAATCAAAAACTACCCAAGTGTGATGGACTGGCAGAAACAGACTCTTGGTCGACTGTGGTGAGATTATGTACTTGTGATTATACAATGTTTCGGTTGACACAGTGATACAACGATAAATTTTGTATTGAGAAAGCTGTGTTCAAATACAAATTAATGTTGAGTAACAATGACAAACATAGGAGTGGGGGCATATTCATAATCTCAACACCTATGGAGGACTGTAAGATTGAGACTGAGATTAAGCAAGTGACTGAACATTAGTCGACAGGTGATTACCACTCTAAACTTAGAGCTCAACAGGTTCACAAAAGTGTATGTGCTGCCCTCTGGAATCCAGAACAGAATCTACAATCGATCTGACACTGTCAGTGAGCTCTAACAGATTTCAGATTCAGCAACTGTTGGTTTTCTGTAGTGTTGTGGAGTAATGAATTTGTATGTTGAATTGGGCCTAAAGTTGACTATTGAATAATTTTTAATCAGCCGGTTCATGCTTTGAAACATACTTTTGCTGCAAAGTGGTACCCATTGTGGAACTTCTTTTTTCACGGAACCATGCTTTTTCTAGACAGCAAGATGTGAGTAGTCCCTGTTTGGCAGCCAGCCAGACAGCCACGCACGAGCACCCTCACTTCTCAGTATAAGCTTGTTAAGCTTGCCCTGACCAGTGACCACAACATACATTATTTGTGAATTTGTAACAAAAAGATTAACTCTTCTTTGGTGTTACAAACATAATTAACTGTTTCAGATCTCTCAAAGCAATTGAATGAATGCTTTAGTGTTTCATTGTCGTCCGTTTGTTGTTTCAATTAGTTTTGTTGGAGAACGCCCTAAACTATCATCTAAAACATGCTGGCAATAGCTGTTAAAGGATTTGAAAACTTCATAATTTTATGGTGCTCATTGGCAGTGCATGTGCACTCATTGACAGTTTAAAATTGTTGATTGCGCTTTGTTTATATGTTGCTGGCAGCTCAGCTGTGCGTATGAGCACAAGTGATGAGGTCCCTCTACCTAGACATGACCTGACCTACTCGAATATTAATAAATGTGTCAGCTGGAGGTCATCCGATTTCTGGCAGACTCTCCAGCTGTGCTGTTCGTTCAGAGTCTGTGAGCAGACCGGGTGATTACACTTAAGTGTCAATCTCTTTGGTGTCTCAGAGGCGACTATGGAGTGATTATGAATGTAAGAAAGCTAAAATCACAGCACTCAGGCGACACTGAGACAGGGACTACAGCTCCAGGTGATTGAGATAATGCCACAGCTATGATTCACGCTATTTAATTAATTTATGTTTAATGATTGAGTAAGGGAATTAACTTGACACAATGTATGATCAAACATAAAGATATGTATACAGAATGCAAGTTTGAAAAAATTATAAACTTTGAGGAAAAAAATCCATATTTGGGTAAATAACACTTTTTGTAATCTGAGGCATATGCGTAGCTCTCTATTTTAATCTTATGGCTCTTTTAGTTGAACATTTCACTATTACACAAGCATAATATATGCAGGTAGGCAGGTAGGAAGGCAACCAGGCAGGCAGGGATGCTGCCCCGCGCCCCAGCCTCCTGCACCTTTGAGATAGATAGACCGACAGGTAGATTGATTGATTGATTGGCTGATTTATAGAATGTTAGGATGATAGATAGATAGATAGAATGATAGATGGATGGTGCAGCCCTCTTCAGCCCTGCCTCTGAGTGCTAACTAGGTCGATTGCGGGGAAAACAGTGAGTGTGGCAGTCTAAACTGCACAGAAAATAGTATATCCATGCAAATTCTAAAATGTCAAATCTTTAAAATGTTATGAGAGCTTTGAAATCAAGACTCGAGAGTCGCAGATTCTGGGGTCAGAGTCAAATTGCAGAACTTGAAGGGTTATGAGTAACAGCCAGAGGCTAATCTAAAAAAAACGTATTTAGCCTGTGTCCCCAGGTACCCACAATTTGAATATTATAACTTTGGTTGAAGTCCACAATTAGTACAAAGATTGCCTTTCCTGTGCCCCCCATGTGCCCCACCTCGTGAACCACTAGTTACGGCCACAGTCCCTTTTATCAGTCAGGGAAGTAACAGTTTCATTGATCAATCTCAACCCTTTCAAACTAGAACGTCCCTTGTGTCAGTGTCTATGCTCAGCAATTAATTATCCCACATGCAGGGTGAATGAAAATAATTGCCAAGACTGCAGTATACACACCAACATGTTACCTCTGATACGGGGGCGCTTACAATTATAAAATGAAATAAATTTTAGAAGTTATTTGTAGCAAAGTTTTATTTTCTCATTATCTTACAAAACTGCTATATTAAACAGTTATCAGGCTGGAGGACTGACAGTGGGCTTCATTGCATTGTGAATCCTGACAGTTATTAGAAATTAAACTGTGTCACTGTTTGCTTGTTTAGCACTGTTTTTCTCAGTGGCCAGTAATCCCTTAAGTGTCCATAATCGGAATTTTGGGTGATTACAGCTCATAATCGCTAGGAAAAAAAGCTCTAATAGAGATTCACACATATTGCAAACTTGGATTCTAGTTGTGCTGAATAATCAGCTCTCCAAAAAAAAAAACAAAAAAAAACAGATCACACAATCTTGACACTGAAAATAATATGGTCTGTGTCATTATCACTTTGGCTGATATTAAAAGCAATGGGACATGATAAAAACAGATGTTTGTTTGCAAGGTTTTTTGAACAATTGTTTTAAAGCTTGTAAAAGATTGAAAAATTTTCAAAGCTTGTTAACGATTTTCTATCTTCCAAAACAAAAATTCTAAAAGACAACCATGGAGACTAAAACATTGGAAGTCTCTAGATTTAAGGGCACTAAGTTCACAGACAACACAAACTGTGATGCCTTCGTTCTGCTACATATTGATAAAAATGTCAATATCCACACCAGCCCCATTTGGCGCTCATGAGGGTGTCCCAGTGACACTGACAAGTCTTATCTATAGAGACCTGTTCCCTCTGTAATCATAAGTGAGCTAGATCTGTCACTATCCAAATGAATTTTCACTCATCTAGATTTTACAGAACTCGAGAGCCCAAAATGTTGGCATTTAAGGGTTTGAAGTGAGTAATATAGGACCATTTGATTTGTTCTTGTATTTTTGACGTTAAATGACATAGTGATGAAATAATTTTTTTCTCTGTGCAGATCAGAATATTGCGTTCAAAAATTGCAGTTTGTGCGGTATTGACTTTCATTATGTCAGTCCAGAAGCTTCATGGATAAAAGATAACCTAATTGGCAAGAAAAGAGGACACAGTCTTTGTTGAGCTTGGGATATAGTGTTACAGTGGTATACTTTATTGAGAACAAGCCTTGTCACCTATAATTTAAGTTGCTATTTTTTTATATCCAGGGTGTGATTCTTGTCCTGTACCTGATGCAATATGTCTTCATTGTCCGTCTCTGCCAAATGGTACAATTTATTATGGATGCTTTTTTTATTAGATTCTGAGTAATTCAAGTGGTTTGTTGCACAAAATGTATGAGTAATCCATTAGTATTGAAAAAGCCCTTTTTGTCGATTCAATTTTCATTCTGTCTGAAAAGTTACAATGATGATGTTACTAAGGCTGCCTATAGATGTAACTGTATTTCCATCAATCTTGGCACAATAATATTATGTGTCCCATAACACTCACTTACTGCCACTGACACTCTCATATCCCCTTGTGAGTTGCAATATTGCAGTTGTAAACCATGTTCTTGATAACCTCGAACCTTGCATATTCAAACATTCCGTACAACAGAGCACATGATTAACACAGCCTCCTTGTGTGTTTTGTGAGCGTATTGTTGTCATAGCAGATTATCCCGTCCTATCACATGTAAAATGGTAACTGAGAAGCCAATAAATGTTTGTGGACAACAGATACCATAGCACAAATTACGATGGCATTGTGCCTTCATACCACAATAAATAAAGAGTCATGATTTCCACCTTTTTTGATAGTATCAAATTTGTATTGTTTTGACCCTTTAGAAATTCTGAGAATCGAAATCAATCATGCCACAATTTATTTCATGGTTTGGTGGTTAAATCATCATCATAATCATTCATGCCTCCAAACCAATCAAGGTGCTTGAGTATAGCGGGTCAATGCCGGGTCATATTCAAACCAGTTCCAAAGATTAATATCCAATCACTCACCAATGAGCCATCCAATCAATGAGCTATTGAACTCTATTGAAAATGTTCCTAGAACATATGTTCCTGAACATTCTAGGTGCCATTATGTGTTGTGAAATTCCATTGTGGATGAATGCAGTTGCTGTTCCATAAAATACCTTGCATATATTTGTCTAAAACCACAATGAAACCTCATAGATTTGTATATTTGGATAAAACTCCAATGCTGAACTCACAATTTTTAGGTGGGGGGAATTTTGAAGTAATAAATTACTAAAAATAGATGGACCTAATGGATGGTAATGGATAAATCTGAGTGCAAACAGACATGTCTAAGATAAAATCGAGTTCACTATTACCTTAACAGATCACTTAGCTGGCAAACATATTTTACAAAATCGATTCAGGTAATTTCGATCATACGGAATGTTACAGATCCATTAGCAACTTAAGACAAGAAGTTTTAAATGGTACTTCTAATATTTTTGTCCATGTTTCATAGTAGTGTCATGCTTAGTTCTATGGTAGCTATAGTTTGTTAATGCATCATATTCAAAGCTAGCATTGCTACTGCATGTATTTTAAAGCAGCTGGGTGACCAAGTGGTAAAGGTGCCCACCTGCTCCACTGAAGGTCTTTGCCAGCATGGCCCAGTGCATGGGTTCGAACCCCAGATGGGGAACCCAAAATTTTCAGTTGACCTTCATGAGCAAAATCTCTGCTGCCCCTTGTGTCAGTGTCTATGCTGGAAAAGTGAAATCACATGGGGTAAATGTATAACATATTTAGGACTCCCACTCTCTCTCCAATCTCATCAATCAACCCCTTTATCTATCTATCCATCTGATCATAACCAATGTGATCATGTAAATTGTCAAAAGGTCGGGCAAGAGGAAACCAGAACACTCAATAAAATTCAACAAATTTATTTTCACTGTACAAATATAATTCATCATATATTTGAAAAGAAAAAAAGGGCATTTTCACTGCTCCTTTGCCAATTAAACTTGAAAGAAATATCAGCAATCAATTCTTGAGCGTCTTAAAGTTCATTATCGAAAACCAAATGTCCATTATCAAAAACCAATTGTCATTGGTTACAACGTTTCATTGTCAAAAACCAATTGTCATTATCGACCAATTGTCCGTTCACACTCCAAACCACGATCAATAAAGCTGAATCACTCCTTGGGAGAAATTCAAGTTCATGAAGACGGATGGATGACACAGAATCCCGTAGAATTTTGAAGTGGATGTAACTGATGAATTCCTCCAGACGATAACCAGTTTTCCAAAGTTACCATTATCCATGATATGCAATTACCACAACGTCACAGTCCATCGCCATCAGATCAGCTATGGCAGTACCAACTACCAGCTATGTCAGCTACCACACCACACTATAATTCAAAATACAACAAAAGTGGAACAATAATAGTTCAAACTCCATTAACAGTTAACTATATAAACTCCAAAAACTATTATAATAGTAAAGAAGGTAACCCAGTATGGGCAAATACCATTAAATTAATTTTTAAAATGTGAACTCAAAGATGGCCGACCGCCTTGCTGGGCCCACATGGTCCACCACATGTTCAAGGTCAAATGTCAAAGTCAGACATACCACATGCAGCCATTAAATTTAACAAAACTCAAATAAAATGAATACGCAATGTAATGTCACATTATAGAACACATACCAATAAAGCTAATATATTAGGCTAAAATAAATACCTTGTAAATTACTTGGAAATACCTGAAGCACAGCTCAAACACTAATGGCTAAGAAAATTGAAAATGTACTTACTAGAAATTAGATGAATGGGAACTTCTGAAGAAGCCCACTGAACAGCACCAAGGCTGGGCTAAGAATGACACACTGATTCAGTCCAGGCCAATCAGCCCAACTTTTAAACCAATCATAATTAACTTTACATAACATGTCATCAAGCAACTGCAAATCAGGACACAGCTTAGTGAGTGACCATGAAAGTCAATGGAGCATAAAATAGGTAGGCATTTCAACCTGACCAGCTTAGCTTCAAACAACAGTATACAAACAGATCAGAACAGCTGATAATCATCAGCAATGCAGTGCCATAGGAATTCTGTTAATAAAAATTAATCTGAAACTGAATTAAAAGTAACACCCAAAAGGAAAAATCCCATATATAAATACAACACATCCCAAAGTTATTTGGAGTAATTTTATTACTCATTCAAAACTACTAAAAATTAAAACACATCCCCCAATAACTCAATGTAATTAATGTAATTATTATGTTAATTCATTATTAACCTCCAAAATATGTACACATTTATATGTCACATAAACTCAGATTTTCCAGATCGTGACAATATCCCCCCTTGGAAATCTGTGCAACAGATGGAAACAACTCACAATCAGGAAAATCTCAGTATTCACCAAACCTCAAAAATCAAAGTAAAAATCTACAATTGACCCTGGTGAAAAAGCTTAACATCTTTCTTCTTTTCACCCAAACCGTACAAAACCACTTGAAAACTCCTTGATGTTTACACCAAACCTTCAAGAACAGAAAACTAATCTGGGTTGTTACAAATGACAAAGACCTTCTCTTGACAACACCTTGTGATGCAAACTTGCAATCTTGATAACCTTCCGGAACCTTCCGTCAAATCCAACAAAACTTGTGACATCCTCAGATGGAACAACCAAAGAAGAAACCAACCTGAGTATCGGCAGCAGTCCAGTCACTTCCGTTGCTACGACAGCAATTTCCACAGGTCAGAAAACAAGGATACTGACTGCATCTGAATCTAATAAGTCACATCAGCATTAAAAGCATCAGACGCAGTTCATGCTGCCATGAAGAACAGACCACCGTGGTCCAAAAGAACTTTCACACAATGTGAAAAATTCTAAACACTAGCTACATCACATGTAACCATGTCAACCTTGCCTGTACCATAAACAGGAACAAGGAACTCAAGAAATACCTGTATTCTCAACAGGAACACCAGCCACTCACATGTAGCTGTGTCAATCTTGCCTACACCTTTTGTAAAGCAAAGAACTCGTGAAATACACCTGCATCCTCTGCAGGAAGAAGATCCTCACGATCAAAACTGCTCCACTGGCAGAACCATCAAGACCTTTATGGTCATATAAACCCACATAATTATGGGAAAAACCAGATTTACCTGCATCCTTTGCAGCGGAAACTCCACACAACCTGCTGTGTGCACAACTTGCTAAACAGCAAGATGTGAATCAACAGAACTTTCTAATTCTGTATAAACAGAAGAACATACATTCTCTGAAGATCCAGCAACCAGAACATTTCTGGCTGTGAACCAGCTGCATCACAACAGCACAAAAATTTGGAATCTACCTCACTGGCAGACCAGACTACCGATCACATGTCTGTTAAAAATCAAAATTACCTCCGACTTCCAAGTAGCGAAAAATGCTAACTTGCAGAATAAATAAACTCGAAAAGCTTGTACAGAATATGAGGACCAAACCCGTTCATCTAATTAAGCAAAAACCCACTTTTTTATCTACCACCAGTCAGATATTGGAGACTACCCGGACGAGCCCCCAATTGTCAAAAGGTTGGGCGAGAGGAAACCAGAACACTCAATAAAATTCAACAAATTTATTTACACTGTACAAATATAATTCATCATATATTTGAAAAGAAAAAAAGGGCATTTTCACTGCTCCTTTGCCAATTAAACTCGAAAGAAACATCAGCACTCAATTCTTGAGCGTCTTAAAGTTCATTATTGAAAACCAAATGTCATTTAGTACAACTTTTCATTGTAAAAAACCAATTGTCATTATCGACCAATTGTCCGTTCACACTCCAAACCACGCTCAATAAAGCTGAATCATTCCTTGGGCGAAATTCAAGTTCACGAAGACGGATGAATGACACAGAATCCAGTAGAATTTTGAAGTGGATGAAATTGATGAAGTCCTCCTTGACGACAACCAGTTTTCCAAAGTTACCATTATCCATGATATGCAATTACCACAGCGTCACAGTCCATCGCCATCAGATCAGCTATGGCAGTACCAACTACCAGCCATGTCAGCTACCACACCACACTATAATTCAAAATACAACAAAAGTGGAACAATAATAGTTCAAACTCCATTAACAGTTAACTATATAAACTCAAGAAACTATTATAATAGTAAAGAAGGTAACCCAGTATGGGCATATATAAACATCTCAGCCGCTTTTGCAAGCTCAGCTACACTACTTCTTTTCTTTCTCTGAGATATGCCACTAAATCTGGCCTACATCCTCTAAGAAACTGTTCTTGAGTTAAAAGGTCACACAACCCCTGGAAAGACTCCGTCACATTGGCTGAGTCAATCCACCTATCCAAAATACTAGACAACTTTACTAAACTGAGATAGAGATTCACCAGACTCCGCTTTCATGCCATAGAACTGCTTTCTAAAAGCTTCTTCAGTGAATTTATACCTTCTAAGTAGAGTTGCCTTTAAGATATTGTAATCTGCTTGGTCTTCATCAGACAGACCATAATAAGTTTCTAGCGCAGCACCTGAAAGCAACAAGCTCAATTGCATAGCCCAATCTCTCTGCCGCTATCTTTTCAAACAGGCAAAATTTTCAAAACTGGACCAATATGCGTCCATTTTGTCCTGACTTTCATTAAAAGCAGGCAGTTTTGCTTTAAGCAGTCCCGAACCTCTTTCATACTCATTTCTGTCCCTATCCAATCTCAATCTACCCTCTTCAAGTTCTGCCTGCAGTTGACCAAGTTGGTTGGCAAACTGCAAATTCATTTCATTCATTTCTTTTTTCTGTTTCTCTAATCTGTCTTCATACTGAGATTGAAGTTTTTTAATTACTGCTCCTTCCTCCTCCTCTTTATCCTCTAAACTACCTGTTTGCTCAATCTTATATCTTTCATGATCTCTCACCTTCTGACTTTCATCCCGTTCCTGCTTCTGCTGTTCCTCGACAAACTGCTGAAGTTCCTGTCCCTCATAACCGAAGTCAGTAGCTGCCTGTGTCAGGGCTTGCAGGGTGCTCATTTTGTATGAAAATTTATGAAAAGAAAAAGATTTAGAATCAGTGAGTCACAACCTAAGCAACCTTAGATGAACTGGACTAAAATTTAAATTTTGATTAATATGAAGTGCTGGAGCTGCATCTCCTTACAATTGACAAAATAGAACTATAATGTGGGAAAATGCTACTGGTTGGCTAATCAACCTTTGTTAAACCCTGGTCACCTAGAGACCCTCAAGTGAACAACTTGCAAAATAACCAAAATATTAGAAGTTACTTTGCTACGTGGTGTGGTAGCCAAATAAACCTGCTAAATCCATTAAATATTCTGGTCCTCTGATCCCGGACGAGCCCCCAATTGTCAAAAGGTCGGGCAAGAGGAAACCAGAACACTCAATAAAATTCAACAAATTTATTTTCACTGTACAAATATAATTCATCATATATTGAAAAGAAAAAAAGGGCATTTTCACTGCTCCTTTGCCAATTAAACTTGAAAGAAATATCAGCACTCAATTCTTGAGTGTCTTAAAGTTCATTATTGAAAACCAAATGTCCATTATCAAAAATCAATTGTCATTGGTTACAACGTTTCATTGTCAAAAACCAATTGTCATTATCGACCAATTGTCCGTTCACACTCCAAACCACGATCAATAAAGCTGAATCACTCCTTGGGAGAAATTCAAGTTCATGAAGACGGATGGATGACACAGAATCCCGTAGAATTTTGAAGTGGATGTAACTGATGAATTCCTCCAGACGATAACCAGTTTTCCAAAGTTACCATTATCCATGATATGCAATTACCACAACGTCACAGTCCATCGCCATCAGATCAGCTATGGCAGTACCAACTACCAGCTATGTCAGCTACCACACCACACTATAATTCAAAATACAACAAAAGTGGAACAATAATAGTTCAAACTCCATTAACAGTTAACTATATAAACTCCAAAAACTATTATAATAGTAAAGAAGGTAACCCAGTATGGGCAAATACCATTAAATTAATTTTTAAAATGTGAACTCAAAGATTGCCGACCGCCTTGCTGGGCCAACATGGTCCACCACATGTTCAAGGTCAAATGTCAAAGTCAGACATACCACATGCAACCATTAAATTTAACAAAACTCAAATAAAATGAATACGCAATGTAATGTCACATTATAGAACACATACCAATAAAGCTAATATATTAGGCTAAAATAAATACCTTGTAAATTACTTGGAAATACCTGAAGCACAGCTCAAACACTAATGGCTAAGAAAATTGAAAATGTACTTACTAGAAATTAGATGAATGGGAACTTCTGAAGAAGCCCACTGAACAGCACCAAGGCTGGGCTAAGAGTGACACACTGATTCAGTCCAGGCCAATCAGCCCAACTTTTAAACCAATCATAATTAACTTTACATAACATGTCATCAAGCAACTGCAAATCAGGACACAGCTTAGTGAGTGACCATGAAAGTAGGCATTTCAACCTGACCAGCTTAGCTTCAAACAACAGTATACAAACAGATCAGAACAGCTGATAATCATCAGCAATGCAGTGCCATAGGAATTCTGTTAATAAAAATTAATCTGAAATTGAATTAAAAGTAACACCCAAAAGGAAAAATCCCATATATAAATATAACACATCCCAAATATATTTGGAGTAATTTTATTACTCATTCAAAACCACTAAAAATTAAAAATTCATCTCCCAATAACTCAATGTAATTAATGTAATTATTATGTTAATTCATTATTAACCTCCAAAATATGTACACATTTATATGTCACATAAACTCAGATTTTCCAGATCGCGACATAAATGTAGAAGCAAATGTTGATCGCCCCCCAAAAGTAGAGCGTGCCAAAAGCCTATGAATTCAAGTGGTTTGCTACATAAAATTCAATTTCATGCTGTCTGCCAAATTACAATGATAATGTTACTAAGGCTTCCTATAGATGTAACTGTATCTCCATCAATCTTGGCACAATTTATATTATGTGTCCCAAAACACTCACTTTCTGCCAGTGACACTCCCATACACTCTCATGGGCTGCAATATTGCAGCAGTAAACCATGTTCTTGATAACCTCGAACCTTTGTATAATCAAACATTCCGTGCAACAGAGCATATATGATTAACAGAGCCTCCTTGTGTGTTTTGTGAGCGTACTGTTGTCATAGCAGTTCATCCAACCCTGTCACATGTAAAATGGTAACTGAGAAACCATCAAATGTTTGTACACAATATATTCCATCACCAATTACAATGATAGATAGATAGATGGTAAGTGCAGCTCTCTAAGCCCATTTATGGGTGATCACAAGGGTTGATTGATGAGATGGAAGAGAGAGCAGGAGTCCTCAACATGTTAAACATTCACCCCATTTGACGGATCTTTTAATTTCCCAGCACAGACACTATGGGACTGTGCCTTCATACAGAGTAAATAGATCGTTTTTGACTTTAAAAAATTAGTATTGTTTTGACCCTTTAGAAATTCCGAGAATCGAAATCAATCATGCCACATTTTATTTCATGGTTTGGTAGTTAAATCATCATCATAATTAGTCATGCCACCAAACAAATTAGGGTTCTTGTGTACAGCTGGTCAAATTCCAATCAGATCCAAAGATTAATATGCTATCAGTCATCAATCAGTCATCCAGTCAGTGAGCTATTGATCTCTACTGAAAATCATCTCAGAACATATGTCACAGAACATTCAAGGTGCTATTACATGTTGTGAATTTCCATTCTGAAAAACTTCTCTCTTGATTCACAGGCCGAAGCCAGAATGAGTCTCTATCAAGTTTTATTTGTTTTTGGAACTTGCTTGTCACAAGACTAGAATCTTACATGTCATTAGTCTATATGACTAGAGACATGTAAGACAATTCTTTATTTATGACATTTCCTCCTCAGGTTTCGGCTTGTGCTTGATTTCATTTCAAACAAGCTTTTCTCCAACCCCTCTCTTGTACTTCACTGCCTTTTAAAAGCAAAATAAAACCACTCAATTTGTGGCTTCAGCATTAAACAATGACTACAGAAAGATAATTATCTGCAAATGGATCCCAGATCTGAAGGATTTCTCAAAACTCTTTGTGATTTGTGGCTAATGGAGCAAAAGGCCGTTTCCTTTCAATTCTATCGAGTTGATTGAAATGCATGAGATTGAAATGTTTGGAGTTTATTCTAATAGCTGTGACTGATCATTTGCCTTGACAAAACATTTTTCTATATGGTGTTACATTTGCTTTCTTGAGCAATTTTTTTAAGGGTGAGTGAATCTTGATATATCATTTCCTTTTTTTTTTTTTAAATATTGTGGTCCTAATAATGGGAAAACAAAGATCAGAATACACGCTGTGTCAGAGTGTGTCGTAATAGCCTTGATATCAATTTGTTAGATTATGGAGGCAACAGTGATCTGTAGGTTGATCCAGGGGAAGGGGGACAGTGGACATGAGTCCCTTTTGTAGATAAATCCTTCATATTGCTATTTTGGAAAAAAATCCTGGATCTGCATAATTCATTAAAATGAGGCTATCCATTCCCTAAATCTGTAATCGGTGGAATGTCGCAATCAAAATTTTTGAGACAGCATCAAATTTGGCGAATGATAATTAGGTAAAAATAATATTTTTGTTTAGCATTACATTAATTTGCATTCATGCACTAATAAATGGCCCCATCCAAGGATCTGATATGTATAAAAAACATTAGACTACCTACTTTCAAAATACCTTCAGAAAGCAAACCATATACAGGTGCTGTTTTGAAAGATCTACTTTCTATTTATCAGGACAGGTACTATATAGTTCACCGCTATGGTTGGGACAAGTCAAATATTGTATGACAATTCATCATGGCAAATCTGCTTCAGTCATACATTAATAATAGTGATAAATTACAAAAAGAAATACTAAAGATAAAGAAAACAACTAAATATTGCTCAGTCAGCATATCATGACAAACGACAGCTTGACAGTGAATGTTGTGGGTTACAGGCATTTAGTGATGGACGAAATTGCGCACTGTAGTCTGACTTGAACATAAATCAACTGAAAAACCAAAACTGTACAACAAACAGTATTTATTTAATGTTGTTCTCTTCTAAATTTGATTACAAATTCAATCTAGATGCTTTGTAACAATTTCTGTAAATTCCAAAAAAATTTATCTGCTTTGAGCTTTGAGTCTGGAGTCCGTTGGACAAATGTCTGTAGGTTGACCTCGATGACCTTCAAGTTGACAATGAAAAAGAACTGATGCTGAACCTTCAGTTACTGGGCTTGATATAAAGCCTGAGGCAATAATGATGTCGAAACTAAAAAAGTCTTTCTAATGAAAATAACTGAGGTTGAAGAGAAGGATAGGAGGATGTTTTGTTTTGAATGAAGTTAATGAAATTATCCAGAAAAAATAAACTGAAAGATAATAAAAATGTTTCAAGGATGGATGACTTTTACTCCTGTAAATCATTTCTATAATGTCTGAAGAGAAGCCTTTCATAAACTACAGGCAACCTGATTGGCAGGAAAAAGTAAGTCTACTTTGTTAAGCCTGGGATATAATGTTACAGCTGTGGTGCACTTTAACAACATTGTAAAACAAGCTATGTGATCTATAATTCAAGCTGCTATTTTTAGAAATCCAGGCTGTGATTCTAGTCCTGTTCCTGAAGCAATATGTCTTCCACAATCCGGTATATTTTTTTCCATATTGAATATTGATCTGCGGCTCACTTCGGCGCCTTTTGATTCATGGGTTGTAGAAGCATACAGTCTGCCATCCGTCTGAAGTCTGCCTCCCACCTAAGTTGGATACAAGTGAGAAATTGCCCATTAAGCCAAAACACTGATGGAAAGTAAAGCAATTTAAAAACATCTCTTTGAGTATGCTTGGGACTTGGTTCAGTAATAATAATGATTCATATTCCATTAGCAGTATATTTTACAACGAATGCATCTCCACGAAGTCCTATACATAATAAATGTGACTGGTAATGCAGACTGGACTACTATGTGCAGTCCAATCCCCATGACTTGCCAACCCTGCAATCATCTACCAAACAAAGTGTCAAAACGGAACTGTCTTTATTTTATAAAAGAACTTATGCTATAAAAATTATTTATGCTTTAAAAACATGTTTATAAAATCTTGAAAAAAAAGCCCTTTTAGGATTACCAGATGCCTTAAACACAAATTTACCCCATATAGGCAGTTTGCTATGTGTCACTAGACTTAACACATCAGTCACAGTCTACGTGAGCAATCGATTTAGTCATTTCACTCAGCCTGCACAATGCACACTTTATAAATGTGACCAACAGCATTCTCAATATACCCACTACGTGTTTAACCCAGTTTTCCATAATTGCCTTATTATGATGGGTTGCATAATGCCATGTGTGATACTTCACTTTCCTTCATTACTTATATCCTGCTGTCTACAAGTTGACCGCTATTTGCTGCCACCTTCTGCCAGTCTGCATATAGACGCACCCAGTAATCAAATGTTATGGCAATAGCATATATATAGAAACAAAGGCCGTAGCTAGACAGAGTAACAGTACAACTCATTGTGGTATTTCTCACTATGTTTCTCCATAACAGATGCTAATTCAGGAACAACATGTATCAAGTATGTCAATTGAGTTGTCCTCATCTGTCGATGCACTGGTTTGACATATCAAATTCTTTAACACCATGTTATTCAAGCGCTATCCCCATATTTGAAAGTATAATTCGTTGTGATTATCAGTTACTCGGATTTGCTCCTGTATTCCAATGGGGTGATACAAGGATCATCTGTCAGCCTAATGCTATGCATAATGACTGATTGTGAATGCTAGTATTGCACCAGACCAACGTGCAGAAGCTCTAGAGAAAGTCTTTGCTCTTTGGCAGTGATCTATACCAAAGAATAACTTTTTATAATTCTATGACAAAAAAATTCACTTGAAAAAGGCCCCATTTTTTTCTCGCAACGTTCTTAAGCATCCATGCATCAATCCAGTTCTACATTTGGAAATCAGGGACATAGATGTATTGTATGTGACAACTGTATTTCAGTCAAGTAACATCAGGTGACAGACTAGGCAACTACATAAAGATAGATAAAATGAAAAATGGCCATAAATCCACAAAAGCCCAATATATATCTAGTGTCTCAAATACTGAACTTCAAACAGAAGGGGTTATCTATGAGTGTCATTCCTAAATGAGTTTGTCCAGTAGCTCTTACAAGTTGCTTGCCTGCAAGTGAGCAAAGGCTATTTATAACTAAATGTTTCTAAAAATAGAATCATTGAAAGGAGACCGTTTTCCAGCAGCATGTCCCCATGTATTGCAACATTTTCATTTGAGTCATCTTTTGTTGCAAGCCATCAACCACAAATATTCAATGATGAATAATTTCAATAAACAGAATTTCATGCATTAGCAAAATTCTGAAAAAAAGTGTATAAAATAAAGTTTATAGATTTCAGGATTACATTTAAATAGAGTCAAGCAAAGTTAAATGATTACTTTCGGCAACTTTAAGAACCATCAACGAATCATCCAGGTCTTCATTTCCTAACTTAGCAATAAGAGCATGTGACAATTGTGACGTCACTGGAGACTCAATGACCAATTTATTGTCATGTAAGTGATCAATGACAATGACAATGACAATGTCTCTTTTGAGTACAAAAAAACATTAGTTTATGACTAGTGTCACCGCCGGTATCAGATTTAAATGCATATGACACAGTATACAGAGAGTCATCACTCAACCTTTCTTGACAGTAACAAATTTGTATTGTTTCGACCCTTTAGATATTCTGAGAACCTAAATCAATCATGCCAACATTTATTTCATGGTTTAGTAGTTAAAGGATCATCATAATTGATCATGCCTCCAAACCAATCAAGGTTCTGGAGCATAGCTGGTCAAATTCCAATCAGTTCCACAGATCAATATCCAATCAATCACCAATCAGTCATCCAATCAGGGTGCTATTGATCTCTATTGATTATCTTCCCAGGGCATATGTTCCTGCATGTTTAGAGACTATCAAGTGCTGTGATTTTCCTTTCTAAAACAAACTGGCCCTCACATACAATGATGGGTAAAGAAGTATCTGTATTGACAAACCTGTGGCCGAGGAAAAATCATGGAAGAATACTGGAACAACTAGGAAATTAAAATTAAACAGCTATGTATAAACAAATGGATAAACAAAACAGGAAATATAGTTATGAATACTGAATAGCATATATTGGAAATACATTGTATACAGAGTCAAGTCAACAGAAATGGAGTGGCAAGTGCTAGGAGATGTTCAATTCTGAAATCATTGGAAGAAATTGTTTGTCATTCTGATTTAGATATTTATTTCGATATCAGAACAAAGATCGAATATGAAAATAATGATCTTTTGAGATTAGCAGGGAGACTGATATGACTTCAAGGACACCTGAATTTGATTTACAGAAAGATGGATGTTTCAGTTTTGATAG
Organism: Platynereis dumerilii; assembly: GCA_026936325.1. Taxonomy (NCBI): domain Eukaryota; kingdom Metazoa; phylum Annelida; class Polychaeta; order Phyllodocida; family Nereididae; genus Platynereis; species Platynereis dumerilii. The sequence continues at coordinate 10,088,485 of JAPTHN010000012.1, read as the reverse complement.
ACTTTTTGGAGTTCAGGAATATGAGCAAACTGCAAGGATGAGATGAGGTGCATGTTTTATTATTTGTGTCGCCCAACTACGCATTAGCTATATCTTGAGAAGCAGGCTTTATAATGAAGTGCTGGTTTTGAAAAGAATCATCAAAAAGATTTGATGTATGATTAAGATTGAAGAACCTCTGTGATTTAAAGAACCTACAAGCAGCTGAGCAGACGCCCCATCATCCCATAATTATTCATCAGAAATGAACAACTAGGAAATTAAAAGGAATTAACAAAAATCTTATATCAACAAATGTATAAACAAAAATGGAAATACAGAAGGCCTCATGACAGGATACACCCCCCAAACCTTCTCATAAACTCGGCACCCTCAACTTAACCTCTTTTACCCTCAACTTACCCCTTTTCACTTCCGCCACCCTCAACTACCCTCAGCTTCCCTCAACTACCCTCAACTTAACTCAACTAAACTCGCCTCCCCTCAACTAAACTCACCTCCCCTCAACTAAACTCGCCTCCCCTCAACTAAACTCGGCTGCCCTCAAGTAAAGTCGCCTCCCCTCAACTAATCTCAGCTCCCCTCGACTAAACTCACATCCCCTCGCCTCCCCTCAACCAAATTCGCCATCCCTCAACTACCCTCAGTTACCCCATGATAAAACAGTGGTAACCCCAGGGGGTTGAGGGTGTATCCTGCCATGAGGCTGAAAATCGCATCATTTCTCAGCCCGCAAAACGCCAAAAACCTCCGTTTGCGCACTTTTTGATAAAAATTCCCCATGTCATGAAAAATTAAGTTAGAGGACCGAAAGTGGCACTGAAAGATTTCCAGCATTCAGGGACATGACCCTATATCACACACCAGTTGCATTGCATCAATACAAGCCCGATAATGGGTGGTGAAGTTTTGTCACCATGGCTACCAGTGTTACTTATTATGGCCTACTTTTACACTTACAGAAAACCAGTGATTATCAAATGGTTGCCCCCCCCTCTTAGATGCTGATTTTGGCCAAAAATAAACAGATACAGGTATCTGTTGAAACTCCAGTGGTCAACTAGCTGTAGAAAGGCAAAATATTCCTATTTCAGGTAATTTCTATGCTAAATTTTATAAGCAGCGAAAACTTAAGTATAAAAAGTTGAAAAGCAAGAATTATCTCAATCCCTAAACCCTAACCCCAAACCCTAACCCTAACCCTAACCCTAAACCCTAACCCTAACCTGGAATTTTTTTTTTCCTTCATTTGCATGAACTACACATATCAAATAATTTTTGCAGGCCTCATGACAGGATACACCCCCCAAACCCTCTCATGAACTCGGCACCCTCAACTTAACCTCTTTTATCCTACTTTGAAACACAAAATTTAGCTAAATGTGACAAACAACCTCTTGTTTATCTTCGATATTTAGATGATATTTTCATGGTGTGGCCCCATCCGCGGGACACTTTTGATCAGTTTTTTGAGATTCTTAACAATGCCAGTCCTAGTATTAAACTTAAGTCAAACATTCAAGTAAATGAACTGGAATTCTTAGATGTTTTGGTTTATAAGGGTGATAACTTTGCAAGGAATGGGACATTTGATTAAGGTATATTTCAAACCAACTGATTCTCATGCCTTACTCCATAAACATTCGTTCCATCCTCAACATACATTTTCAGGAATTATAAAATCTCAACTGGTACGTTTTGGCAGAATTTGTAGATTGGAGAAAGATTTTGATGAAGCAACTGGTATTTTATTCAGTGCCTTGTATCGAAGGGGCTATTCTAGACGATATTTGAGGAAAATCAAATCCCAAATCAAAGGTCAGTATTTCCCTCCAGAGGAATTTACTGGTATGAACCCTTGTAGAAATAACCGTTGCTCCATTTGTAAACATGTGAATAGAAATTACACTGTGAATATAAATACAAAGCAGATTAGATTATTTGCCAATGGCAACTGCAATACCAAAACAGCCATCTATCTGCTGGGTTGCAGACAATGTCCTCAAAAGTACTATGTGGGACAAACAATTAACTTGAGAAATAGGTTTATCGCACACATGAGTTCAATTAGAAGAAAAAGTGACAAAAAAGTACATCAACACTTTGACTCTCCGAATCACACATGTGAAGATTTAACTATAACAGTTTTGGAAATTCCTAAATCAGAAAAGCAAGAAATTTTAGATAAACTTGAAAGACAATGGATCACAAAACTTGATACTTTTCAGTCAGGCCTGAATTCAGATGCAGGCAACCCTGAAAAGGATATTTGTACTTTTATTCTATAGTACAATCCTCTCTCAACTAAACTTACAAATATTGCTAAAGATTGGTTAGAAGAATTCTGCCAGAATAACTCTAGATACAAAAAACACCCAGTTTCATTAATAACAGCAAATGCTAAAAACAAGAATTTGTCTCAAACTTTGGTCAGGTCATTGCTCAAATAAGTCCCTACATGTATGGGGCCTGGAGGCCAACATGCCTCATTATATAACTACTTTTTTGCCTACAAATAGTTGTAGGCGGATCTAAATAGGCTATCCAGCCACATTTTCCATTTGCCTGTGCCAGTGCATGGTTAAGTTGGGATTTTAGGGGGATGGGCTGAGATAAGTTTCTTTTTTGAGAATCTTAACTCAATAAACCCTAACCCTAACCCCAACCCTAACCCTAACCCCAACCCTAACCCTAAACCCTAACCCTAACCTGGAATTTTTTTTTTCCTTCATTTGCATGAACTACACATATCAAATAATTTTTGCAGGCCTCATGACAGGATACACCCCCCAAACCCTCTCATGAACTCGGCACCCTCAACTTAACCTCTTTTACCCTCAACTTACCCCTTTTCACTTCCGCCACCCTCAACTACCCTCAGCTTCCCTCAACTACCCTCAAGTAAACTCGCCTCCCCTCAACTAAACTCCCCTCCCCTCAAGTAAACTCGCCTCCCCTCAAGTAAACTCGGCTGCCCTCAAGTAAACTCGCCTCCCCTCAACTAATCTCACATCCCCTCGCCTCCCCTCAAACAAACTCGCCTCCCCTCAACCAAATTCGCCATCCCTCAACTACCCTCAGTTACCCCATGATAAAACAGTGGTAACCCCAGGGGGTTGAGGGTGTATCCTGCCATGAGGCCTTACAGAGTACGAATAGCATATCTGAAGTAAACTGAACCATTGTATTATCATCGAAGGAGTTTTGTCACAATGAATGACAACAGAGAACCACAAAAAGACAAAAGTGATTTAAAACTGCGAGGACCAGTGTCCTGTGAAAAAAAAGAAAGCTGAAACAGAATTTATTTCATTGTTGTTCTACACCAAAAAAAGTGACACATCCCTGAGGGCAGGTATTTTTTGGCCCAGGCCCACTTTACGCAGGTCTGTTCCCCCATAGCCTAATACTTAATCGGGCTTGTCCCCTGGCTTTCAGGGTGTTGGTCCAACCTCACCTTAAGAACTCACTTTGGTCCGAGCCCTTGGGACATTAAATGGAGGCGAGTTGCATCCTGTATTCTATTCTCGGGCAACTGAAAGACCCTGGACATTCCTGAATGAATAGGGCATGTGCCAGACTGCCAGCCTTCTCATCTCATCATCATATGCTCCTTCCACAAAAGATGGAGGTTGAGCTGCCCCAGTGTTTCGGGGTATACCAGCACATGTAAATTCAAGTCAAGTCAGTGCCTCCCACTGAATTCTATGCCCCCCTTGAGACCCTCTAGTCACATTTATTTTGTAATGCCCTCCCTAAAAACCCTTTTGCTAATTGCCATTCCCGATTACTATAGCTCTATATACCATTCATTATACATGGTAAATTTCGACATTATCATTTGCTGCCCATCTAAAATCATCATCAAATCATTGAAGACTGCCCAGCAAACAATTGTCCAATGTTCCAGCATATTGAAATTGTGCACACAAAAAGGTCAGGTCATTGCTGAACAGCTTTCATCAATTTGGCATGAACTATGATATGAAATTCTGAAGTGATGAGGATTAGACCAATCACATTCATAGATACTCGATGATGTCATGGTTCAACCAAGAAAATGAAGTTTTCAAAAAACACTTATCTATGAAAACGATAATGAGTAAGACAACTCAAATATATTTCAATTCATCTTTCATTTTGCGAATTGAAGACAATCAAAAAGATTGTATGTGATCATTGAAAAAGTTACACAAAATTGTTTTGACTAAAGTTTGAATAATGTCTGAATTAATGTTTCGCAGCATCACTTGCTTCCATTCTCATCAGTATGAGTCAAGTCAAGAAAATTGTATTTTACGTCGATATTTACAGGAAAACAACAAATTAAAAGCACCAGGCTTGTGGACAGACCAACAAATGTGAAAAATATACAGTAAAACATAATACAGGTATAAAACAGGAAGAAATGACAGGAGTATATTCTTCCTGACAGTAGTATGATGACTAGAATCAGTATATTTCTTCCTACAACTGACTATTTGAACTCCCAGAATGGGGTTGGGCTTATTTGTAGAAAAACGAAAAAGAAAGAAAGAAATCTTTACTTAGTGTCGGGTTGAAAACAATAAAATATAAACTTGTGCACATGTATGGTACTTGTAAGCCAACTAAAAACTACCTGCTGTTACTGTCACAGACTCACAGAGCACACAGGATGCCGAGGTACAGATACATAGGCCTACTATCAGCCTAGATAGCACAAAAAGGTACCAAAGCGATAGCTGGTTGGTGGTTATGGGGCATTTTAGTGCACACACTCGAGTGCTAGGAACTAACCCTACTTGACACAAACCAAACAGTTAGTGTTTCAAAGTATTCAACTTTAGGAGGGAGCAAAACATACTTTGTGGTTGCCTGTAAGTAGACAGACAGAAAGAAAGGCAGAGAAAGAGAATGAAATGTGTGAGATACAGATTAAGAGGAACTGCTCCAAGTAAGCAGACAGAACATCAAACTTTGACTTTATCTCAAACACTTAACTGCCAAAATCTGTGTGTAAACACCAGTGGTTTATTGGGAGAGTACAAAGACGGTAAGCAGTTCAAATTCTAGGTCTGGTTCAACAACATCCCTGTAAATGATCACAACGCTTCTCTTTACAAGTCTTTTCAAAAGCTGTGCATATTAAGATGTGGAGACATTGAAATTTCTACAATTTTTAGCAAAGGAATGTACCAAAGCTTAATTTGTTGTTTATTTTGATATCAATTGACATTTTGCAGAAAGATTTTTTCAGGAGGCCTGTGTGACTGGACCCAGATGCACATTCAGGCCTGGATAGAAGAATCTGTGTGTAGGTAAATATTTATACACATGTGTATGTGTATGTGTACATTAAATATTTCAATCAGTTATATTCTAAGTAAAGATTGTCTATGTGCGTATTTTCATTTTGACTCTCATTCAACTGTTTGAGAACCATCCAATTTAAAATGGAATTGAATTCCATTGCTCAAGAACCTTCAGAAACATCAACTATATGAAACGTACAAATTAGATTTGGAGGCATTGGAATTTATACAATTTTTAAGCTGAGGAATTAATTAAAATTTGTATTGTTGTTTATTTTGACATCAATTAAAATTTTGCAAATCAGTAAGCATTTTTCCAGGGGCCTTTGTGACTCGATTCAGATAAACATTTAGGCCTGGATGAAAGAAGATGTATTCAAGTAAATATTTACACACATGTGCATGTGCACTTCAGATATTCCTATCAGTAATTAATACTCTTTCATTCCTCCAGCTCTAGGCAAAGATTGTCTATGTGTGTGTATCTTCATTTTAACCCTCATTCAACTGCCTGAGAACCATCCACTTTGAGATGGAATTAAATTCTTCTGCTCAAAAACCTTCAGAAACCTCAGCAATATGAAACGTATAAATTCAATTTCCTCTAGATGATCACTTTTTTTTCAAAAGGCCATACCAAGAAGGACATCTCATGAAAGATTGAGAATGCTACATTTTGTGCTCGGCATCAAATTTCCTTTAGAATTTAATTGTGCATTTCATTTGAGATAGAAAATCCAGAAAATCTCAAATAACAAGGATATTGTCAAATACTACTTTCCAAATTTCTATTGGAACCAATGGTTTTCACTTTTTTTTTTTGTTTTATCTTGATTTATTTTAAATTAGCAATGCTAAGTGAAATAACATCCAACAAGATGATTAAAAATATCTGGCCAGACGAGATATCAGAACCAAGATCTGATATGATAAACAATGGTCTTTGTCCAAAATATTTTAGGGAAAGCAGGGAGACTGATATCTACTGATGAGGCTTCAAGGACACCTCAATGTGATTTACAGAAAGACAGACACTTCAATTTTGATAGACTTTTTTGGAATTCAAGAATAAGAGCAAACAGCAAGGGAAAGACAAGGTGCACAATTTTTAATAGATGTTACCAAACTGCAATACGACATGTCAAGAAGCAGGCAGTTTACAATATAAGGAAGTGCTGGTTCTGAAAAGATTCCAGTACACTGTATCAGTACACCTCTTGAGCAAACCCTCGCTCCCCAAGGGCCAGGTCACTCGACGTGGATATCTTAAAATAACAGAATTTTTCTTTTTTTTTGTCAATCATGAATTTATTATATATACAATCATGTGTTGTCATATTAGCTCCATTCAAGTACACAACAGACATGAAATTAATTTTCATATGTTTAACTCTCTTTTTATCATCAAGACACAATTTATAAATTCAGTTCATTTGAGATAAATTTCTTCAAATTGTTACGAAATCCTATATCAATATGTACAATTCTACAATTTATTTACATGAATGTCAAGATATGATTATTGATCATACAAATTTAGCAATGATTATAATCATACAAACTATTATAGTGTTTTTATATGCACTTAATATAGCAATAATCCTTATCAGATGGTTATATACAATTAAAAAATCATCGTTATATATATATATACGCATACATTGCATAGTTACAAAGTGGTAAATTTCAGATATATTCTACTATATATAAAGCCTGATCAATACTAGTTTGCAAACTATAATTATCACAGAAAGAATGTCATAATGGCATGTTAGAATTGGACATATATTTTATTGAATGGAATACATGTCTAGTGTCAATACCAGTTGGTCATGGACCACACTATCAATATCTGTAATTGGCCCAAATTTCAAATAATGTTTGGGGTCAAACACCGTATGCAGGTAAATCCACTAATCACAGCTTTTTGTGAAACCTTTCCAAAACTTCAGTGGATAAATTGATTCTACATTTCCATCAGCGGAGAAACGGATCCTAAATTTCCATCATGACATAGCTTTAGTAATGACTCCACATGTTGTCTGAGGTAACACTACTTACAAAATTCTCCATAACAGTCCTTTGTAACTCCATATGTTTCCAGAGGCAAAACAACATAAAAAATCATCCAAATAACAAGGAATGTCTTATATCTCCATGCCAACGCCATGTGAAAACTCTTTTTGTATAAATTCCAAACATTCCACCAGGTATTCTCCGGTTGGTAGAAATATGGGCTCATAAGCCAATGTTTGAAATTATTATGGTATTCATATCTAGATTCCAGAGATTTTCTGTAGTTGATGATTAATAATCCATGTAATAAGAGCTTCTGAATTTCTTGTGAAAAGATGAAATCAAGAGATCATTGCAAAATATCATGAAGCTCGAAACCCAGGCAGTTGGGACATGAAGAATGCACATGCCTTCACACGAATCTGCTTGTTACACACTGTTTTTGTATAAATTCCAAATATTTTTTATTTGTTGTCCAGGTACTATCTGAATGGTAAAAGTGCATGCCCATAAACACAAACTGGAAGTGATCATTAGGTACATCTCCACTGTTTTGTTAATAATTCCAGATTTTTCATCTAATACTTGTAATAATTCCAATCATAGTCGTGAAAAATTGCCCCATGTCTGATGTTTTCTTGAAGTGTCAATAACTGCAAACAAAATTATATAATTTGATTTCAGAAGTTTTCTCTGTCTTGTGATTGGTAGCATTTATCAAAATGGTGTATCCATCTTCAATCTGGATATCTAAGTGTAGCATGATATTATTCAACAGCAATGTGGTTATAAATTAGCCACCTTGGCATTGTCCATTTCTTTTATGTACACTTTGACAGTAGAAAACTTGTGCAAGTGTCATGCATTCCTGTAATGGTTGATAGGGAAAGGACCGATTTTCATCTCTGTCAATTCTAGTTCTTCATCTGACATTAATTGCTATCTAGTGTTATTGGCTTCCAGTCGAGCAATATTCATATTAACTATTGTATGCCCTGAGCTTTTGCGAGAATGATTGTTTAGCAGTTCTTCCGAACTTTGTCGGCGTGGCTTTGTAGTCATTATATACGGTTTACTGAAGTACAAGATCTCTATTTTGTCCCTCTGGTGGTACATTAACATAACAGCCACGGATGTTAGTATAGCGGCCAAGCACCAGCCAGCCAGCGAGTGCCAATCTGGACTGGAGGTGATTTCAATGCAGTTCGTTAATAAATCCAGAGAGTTGGTGCTCATCACACGCTCGGCAATGATATCGTCCTCGATGCATATTCTGTATCGGGTGTTACCACCTTTGACGTTGCCTAGCAAGACTGTATCCTCACTCTCTCGCATCAAAATAGGCTTTTTATTTAAGTCTGGATGAGGCATTAGGGGCTCGTAATACACAAACGAATAATGCTTCAACCTAGGAGGACGAACCCATTCGAATATGAGCAGATTTCCGATAAAAGAATATCTCATTTGGTCCATGTCAACATATTCACACTGATCTCCTTTAAAAGTTGATTCACACACACATCTTGGTGATCGATTCACCACATAACATTCACCATTTCTGCACCGCACAGCAGAACATATCTTTCGTAATAAACTGACTTGAGCATGTTCACGCTGTTGACCAATTGCAGGTGCCGGACCAATGTCATTATCCCAATCAAAATCGCTTCCTCTGATGACATGGAATAATGCAGCAGTCATCAGTGATACGTAAGCATAGGTTTGACCCGTTCCACACATCCTTCTGTAAATAGAAAAGATATAGATCTGTTAATACCACAAATGTTTACTAAATCCACAGGCCAAAGGTTGAAGTTTATGCTTAATTGTTACCAGTAAATAAAAGGTGTCTTTCTCTGACTGTTCCTGCTGACTTAATCTGGACAGAAAAAGGGCACTTTTGAACTTGACCCATCGAGAGAGGTTCTCACAAATATAACCTTGTTTACATCATATCTCATGAACAGAGGTTGTAAAGTTAAATGTAAGAATGAGTATTCAGATATTGCATACATTAATATTGGCGTCCCCCAGGGTTCGGTATTGGGGCCGACCATGTTTTTGCTTTATGTAAATGACATAAATAATTACTTAGGAGCTGCAACATGTAATCTATTTGCAGATGATGTTTTACTTTACTGTTGTGGTGAAAGCATGGACGAAATTAATGATAAACTGCAAGACTCTCTTCATAAGGTTAAAGAATGGTATGATAAAAATATGTTAACTGTAAATGCTTCCAAGTCAAATGTAATGTTAGTTACTACACCACAAAAAGAAACTGTTTTAACAAATGAAATGAACTTATGTCTTGGTGATCAACTACTGAATGTTGTAAATCACTTTGATTACCTTGGATTGAAATTAGATAAAAATATAAAGTGGGATGTTTATATTGAGTCTCTATGTCAGGATCTCAGCAAGAAAATCTGGGTATTATCAAGGTTAAGAGAATTTTTGCCTTTTGATCTATTATTAAAAATATATAAAAGTACAATTCAGCCCAAGATAGACTATGGAATTTCGGTATGGGGCTTTACCAGTGATTTAAATATTAATCAAATCCAAAGACTTCAAAATACAGCTGCAAGAGCAATGTACAATAATTATGATTACATCAATGTGAGAGGAATAGATCTTCTTGCTGAGATGCATGTTATGAATGTCAGACAACGAAGGGATTACTTTGTATCATTGTTAATGTTTAAGAGTATTCACGGTTAGGCACCAGACTATTTAGTAAATGATGTTGTTATGGCCATAGAGGTGTCAGAAAGACAAACCAGAAACTTTAATGAAAATGATTTGTTTGTGCCAGTTACAAATGTTGAAAAAACGAAATATGCTTTATCTTATCAGGGTCCAGTTTTGTGGAACAAGTTGCCAGATAATGTGAGGGAGTGCACGAGCTTAGAAGTTTTTAAATCTAAAGCCAGAGTTCACTTTTTATCAATGTAGTTACTTGTTTTAACTAACTTTTAATGATTGTTATTGTTTTATACTGTACATCCTGGGCCGTGTTGAAAAACACACACTGTGTGAACTTGTCACCCAGCAAAAATATGTTTTATAAATAAATAAATAAACCTTTTCAATTATTACAGGAGGGGGGTAAGAAAAGCGTCCAAGACATATTGTTGCCTATTTGACAATGAACAGCATATTTAAGAACAAATGATATGAGCATGTGACCAAAAAACAACTAAGATCAATGTACTGCAAAAAGAATATAGAAACTGCAGCGAAGACATTTTAGTGTGCATTTTGTGACGGAAAAGAATGATGTGCTGTTTATTACTGCATTCTTTCACAATTACAGACAAGGTTGAAAGAACCAGAAAATACTTTAATGAAAGATAACCAAATTACAGAATAATGCAAAGATGTAAGCACAATCAGTACCTGATGTATAAGTAACACTTTCAAATGCCTTTCATTTTCAGAAAATACGGATTGATAGCATTTGTAGATAGATTCATGAATTCGATAAAGAGACTAAATCGTTCAACAGCATCACATTTCCATTGTTAAGTTCAACAGCACCACCTTTCCATTGTTAAGTTTTAGAAAAATTAATGAATAGTTTGATGTTATATTTCAGTAAATGTTTGGTCATAATTTGTGTGTCAGATTTAATGGAGCCATTCTATGCTCATTCGTGGATCTTTATTCTCTCTGAAAAATTTTGTCATTCAAAAGTGACATGTAGGCTAACTGCAGGGAATATAACTTTCTTCCAATTCATGTTCAGATATCTAATGTCACGTCTACAACAAGTATTTGGAATTACTTTATAGCATGACATTTACTATTGCGTTTTCATTTCAGATACAATTCAGCAGTTATTTCAGTGATTGTTTTCTGATCTATATCATTTTGGTTTCAGCGTCTAGTACTTTTTTTGCGCCGTCTGCTGTTTCAGATTTTTATTTTATTAATTTAGAATCTGATACAATATTGACGTCATCCTCCAATTAGTATGAAAACTCAAAATATCACTAACATATGAAAAACTATTTATGGTCATCTTTAAAATCTCTAAAATATTTCCAATGTCGTAGATAACAGATTTGTGGTATTCAAATTATTACATCTTATATTACACTGTAAATTATGTACACATATAAAAATTCCCCTCCATTAATTGGTTAGTTGCCTAAAATAAAATATGTAGGCCAAACTGGGTTACTTCACTAATTGTGCAGATGTAGTGCCTGCAGTGGGTTGTTTGAACATAGATAAGTAGAGCTCTCTGAGCTGCATCAAGGCATTTATTTGGAGCATATGCCGTATAAATAGCCATAAAATGTAAATTAGTGTCCACTGTCCATCCATTACCTTAATTGACATCACTTTTTATTATACCTCCACCATGAAAGCAGAGCTGTCATTGGCTAAGAGCTGGTCACATGTCAGTCATTATTTTAGTATATTGACTGGTTTCGAGTGCATTAGTAAAAAAATTAAAAGTCTGAATTTTTCTTTTTTTAACATTTATTTCCATTTTTTCATTTCCAAAATATATTTTTTTTCCTTCGGCCTCATGAAATAGTTTTCACTTGCACACCCTCGAGGGAAATACATTTGACCAATGTACTCGAAATCAGTCAATATTTGTATACAACTGAATGCAAATATTTCAATATTGCCGACAAAGTAGAGTCAAATAAGATCAATATTGCTAATTCCTTCAATTCCTTCTTCATAAATATAGGTCCTGACCTTGCAAAGAAAATTCCAGGAACAGGAACTGATCCTCTATCATATATCCAACAACGTAACTCTGAATCTATGTTTGTATCTCCTGTTGACTCTGTTGAAGTTCAAAAATTGATTACACTCTTAAGACATGCTAGCGCTGGTTTTGATGGCATCCACTCTGATGTTGTAAAAAAAACCTCCATTTATCTTCATGTTCTCACACATCTAATAAATTGCTCACCCTCTCAAGGATTTTTTCCTGATAAAATGAAAATTGCCAAGGTGATTCCCTTATATAAATCAGGTGATGCTATGAACATAAGCAACTGTATCTATAATTCCTGTCTTCTCTAAGATATTAGAGAGAATCATGCATGACCGGATTTTTTCTTCTATCAGGAGACATGATATTCTGTATAAATATCAGTTTGGTTTCCGTGAAGGTCATAATACTAGCATGGCATTAATGACTTTAGTTGACAAAATATCTTCTGCAATTGATAAGGGTGATGTTGTTGTTGGCGTATTTCTAGACTTTAAAAAGGCTTTCGATACAGTTGATCACAATATTCTTCTGCACTTGAGAAGTATGGCATACGAGGGAGTGCATTATCATGGCTAAAGGATTACTTACGTGCTAAAAAACAGTTTGTTTCTTTTGACAACGTGATTTCTGATGAAAAAATAATTAAATGTGGCGTCCCTCAGGGATCAATCCTTGGGCCTTTGATCTTTTTGCTATATATAAATGATATTGTGAATGTTTCCCATGTACTACCTACTGCCATTGTTATTTGCAGATGATAAAAACATTTTTGTGAGTGACAAATCAATTGAAGGTGCTGTCAGAACTATGAACAATGAAATATCCAAAATTGTTGACTGGCTGAACACCAACAAATTGTCACTAAATTTGTCAAAGACACAGTACATGATATTTAAATTGAACAATTGGCGCATAGCCCTAACTCCTGATCTATTGATAAGTGGCCATAGTATTGAAAAGGTAGATCATTCCTAATTCATCAGAGTTGTCCTCGATCCTAAATTGGATTGAAGTAAACATACTCAACATGTCAAAAACAAAGTTTCTAAAGGAATTGGGATCCTTTGCAAAGCCAGGAAAGTTCTCCCAAAGAGTACTTTAAAAGTACTTCATTTTTCTATGATATATCCACATCTTTTGTATTGTATCGAGGTCTGGGGAAGTGCTCCTATATGTCATTTATCATATCTGATCAAATTGCAAAAGAAAGCTGTACGTATAATATCATCTGCTGAATATTATGCCCACACTGAACCAATATTCAAAGATCTGAAAATCCTAAAACTTTCACATATTTACATCCAGCGCCTTATGATGTTCCTATACAAGTCTCTAAAAGGTTCACTACCTGATATTTTTAAAGAGATGTTTGCATTTAATTCTGACATTGTCCCAAGACAAACACGTCAGTCAAATAGTTTCCATATACCACAGTGTAAAACACACTTATATGCAAAATCAATCAAATTTCAAGGAGTTAAATATTGGAATAAAATTAACCCCTTAGTAGATACTAATTGTAGCATTCACACTTACAAGAAACGATTGAAAGATTATCTTATGAAAAATTTCGATTTAAGATAGTGAAACATACACAAGTAGAAATATCTCAATGCGTCAGTCTGTCTCTAATTATGAAAGAACAGATGCTACACAGCTGTCTCTGGTTGCCTTTGCGGGGCTGTCTTGTCAGATTTCCCCATCCACCCTGAGGGGCAACCAGAGGCAGCACCTAACAATAATGTTGGCTTTCAATTTGTAAATTAGATGTATTTCTAGTTACTGTATAAATTGATCTATTCTGTAAATATTGTGATTAAAATATTGGATAATGTTTCACTGGTTATATTTTGTGCTTGATTAATATGATATTCACTTTACATATATTTACTGATAAAGTCAAATACGCCTGCATTGGCGTCAGCCTGCCATATATATTGCATGTTGGTGATGGAAAATGTAAATAGCATTGTACATATATGTAAATATATAGTCAATAAATACTTTACTTTACTTACTTTACTTTGCTTTTACTATTTCTGAATTTCTGTATATTTCTATGGGGTAGCAATTGTAAATAAATAGCATTGGATGAATCATCATACAGTACAGTATAATTCAATTGTCTCCAAGACGCGACATTGTACTAAGGCATGGACAACTTGCAGGGCAATGAAATCTTATTATAAACATCCACATCTAAAGTGGGACATTTCCTTATTGTTACATAATTTCTGATCTTACAAAATGTTGTCATGGTGACTGGCTCATGAAGGATCGATATGATAGAAATATATTGCTAGTGGGGACTTACCTTTGATGTGTGCACTGGAATGCTATTTGCACTATTTCCAATTAACAGCTATTTCCAACAGGTAAATCAGCAAATCTGTGTACATCCTGGTAGCAAAATGATAACCTGAAAGTAAATGAAAGTCATGCAATGAAATAAGGTCTCACATTTTGATTTTGTAACTGAAATATTGTAACTGCACTAAAATAAAAGTAATTCAGTCATCCTATCAAATTGAATCCGTCAATGTATGAGTCTCAATTTTATGAAATAGAAAAAGAAGGAGAGACAGGTAAACCATGGGGTGAAATGAGTCCAAATTCACCTAAAATTACTACTCAAGGGGTGTCCAAACTTTTGCATAAAAACTGTATAATAAAAAGTATATCCAGTTAGTGCTTGCCTGGATATAATTAAGAGAACCAATACTGGAATGTAGTTTGTAAAGAGAGCATGCTAAGAATAAGACTAGGACTAAGACTAAGACTTCTTTATTGGTCATTCATGCGTAGCGATATCAAGTTTTTTCCACATGCACAGCCCTAAAAATACCGCAAATAGTTGGCCCCCCTGCATTAGACCTTGCCTCCCCTTAGTCCCCCACACATGAATTTCTAGCTACACCACTGGATCTAGACAGAACTGAAGATTTTAAAATATTATTAAGTGTTAAGAAGCTAAGTTTGTATTCCTAGTAGTATATTTGCATGATCAGTAAATGATCCCTGCATCTTGCCATCTGACTTTACACATAGTTCAGACTATGAAACAATGGTCTGACCATAACAATGTCAACCACTACACATAGGCGGCCCTCGCACCTTCTTGCTGTGATTGCCAGTTACTCCTGTATTGCAACGGGATGCCACAGGGATCATCAGTCAACCTAATGATATCCTTAATGACATACAATGAGTGTTATTATTGCCAGGCTTGCCAGGAAAAGCTAGGAAGAAAGCCTTGTTATTTGGACCACCGAGTTTTAGCCTGCCATATTACTTTCATATCTAATATAAAAGGCTCCACTTTCCTGAGATTTTGACAATTCATCTGTTCTTAATGTTTTATGGTTTGAAAACCAAGGATTTCCTGTAAATAATTATTATCTTAGTCCGGCTGTAATAAGCATATCCTCATTCAGAACAGCAGCTGATTATCATGTTAGAAAAGATAACTAATCTTTAGAATGATGACAAACGATCAGTTACATTGGCGTCAATTCTTATCTCGCAATAAACAAATGAGAGTATTCTACGAAAAACTTATGTATCCAGAATGATCAATTTATGTATGTTTATAAAAACTGTGATATGTGTCAGAGGAAAATCCAACAGAAATAATTCACAAGTGATGCATGAATGCATGGTTCAAATAGGTGAATTATGGTGATTAAGGTGAGGAGTGGCCGTTCAGGGAACAGTGATCAGGCCACAGTGAATCACTATGTTTTCTGTAATTAGGCCACACATAATTGATTCTTAGCTTTGCGGACCCGCTGCCAACAGAAAAAAAAATTTTTTTTTGACATTATGAAACAAATTTTTTTCACCTCTTTTTTTGTCCTCTCGACCGACCCTAGAAAAAGTGCCTTGAGAAGAAAATTGAGGATCATCACATTGACTTAGTCTGTATGGCCTCTATATAGCCCTTTGCCTCGTTATCTTGTACAAAAGAAATACTACAGCAGAATGAATGGCTCAAAAATGTTTTGTAGACAACATCACACACTCATTAAGTTCCTCATTTGGCAAAGGATGAACAAGTTATTCCTTATCACCAATGCTAAATATGTAAAATATCTCATTACAGATGTTTGTTACATCTTTCATCAATAATGATATTCATCACTCATGACATCATCACTGCTACTTAACCTTCCAGTAAAATTGTAATTGTACCATACTTTGCAAATGCTCATCAGATGAAATCGATCTTCTTGTTTAACATTATGTTAATTTACATACCTACCCTCATAAATTATCACCCACGCAAGGATCTAATATTTAAAAAAACTGCTTTCAAAATATCCTCTAGGAAGGAAACATAAAACATAGGCTGCGCAGCAGAAAACCTTCAGCGAATAACACATTCAGAAGATTACAATTACACCATAAAATTGCATATTGGTAAGCAATAGTGGTCAAGTTGTGGCCTTCGATAATGTGAATACCCCACAGCCCTGCCATCTGCCTATCTGCTTGCCAGCGTTTGTAAAACGAGGAAGATATCTTAATTATTAGGCTAATTTATGCATTTGGTACAGTTTCATGCACATACAAAGTAGGTTATGTGCTGTCAGTTGAAAACCAAAAAATATAATGCTTACAGTTTTCTAAATTTTTGCCAATGATTCAAAAAGTGCTACATACACATCAAAAGGCTCTGCTACATCGTATAGGTGATATGTGTGGAACATTTTGTTGCTGTATATAGTGGAGAACTTTTGGTTCCCATGTGAAAAAAAAGCATCTTAAATGTTGTTTCTCAATATTACACAAAAAGTATAGACTATCAGTCAGACCATGACAAGGCACACCTAGACCATGTAAGCCATATGTGTACCAAACTTAATCCATTTACAATTGTACATGCAATTGTGACTGAGTCCTGGGCCAGATACAAAGAATAATTGTTTTGGCTTTCAATATTTCAAAAAGTATATAATATTTTCCATCAGACATTTCAAAAGGCACTACAAGACCATATAAGGCATATATGTACCAAACTTTATCCATGTACATGCGATAGTGACCGAGTCTTAGCCCGAAAAAAAAAAATTATTTATATATTTTTTGTAATTTTTTCAAAACATATAGAATGTCTATCAATGAGACCATCAAAAGGCACAACTAGAACATATAGGCCACATCTGTACCAAATTTCATCCATGCACAAGCAATAGTGAATGAGCCTTGGCCTGGAAACAAAGAAAAATAATTTTGATGTTTTTTTTTATTATTTCAAAAAGTATGGAATATCTATCCATCAGACCATCAAAAGGCACAACTAGACCATACAGGCTATATGTTTACCAAATTTCATCCATGTACATTGAATAGGGGCCGAGTACTGGCTCGGAGACGATCTATCCGCCCGCCGCCTGCCCGCCCGGCGGACGGACAACATTTTGCCCTAGTGATAACAATACCTTCTGCGAACAAGTTCGCTGAAGGTAAAAAGGTGCCGATTTGAAAGATCGACTTGTTATTATCCCAACAGGTATTTAATAGACGGGGCAGAGCCACCGGCTCACCGAATGAAGTGAGGTGTCTCGTCCCTTGTGGCTAACATGCGAGTGGAGTGATCCTGATGGTTCAATCAAAAATAGTGATTCAGACATCCCATAATATGATCCTGGCCTTTGTTTCTCTTCACGCCTGACTACTTCGTGACTACCAAAAATGTTTGAAAAAAAAAAAATTTACAAAAAAAAAATGTTTGAAAAAACAAAATTGATATTGGTAACCAAACGTCACTCTTCTGGTCCAAAGGCAGAAAATCTGATTGATCAGTCGAAGCGAGAAACTAAAAATGAAAAAAATGTCTGGCCTACAATTCATCATGGCACATCAGGGACAGGCGCACATTAATAAGCTGAAAGACAGCAGACTAGTTATTGGCACTATCTACAGACCACCAAGCGCAAATAATGAATATCTGGAGAATATTTTTAATACTGTACAAAGAGCTGTTGACATGTCTGACTCGGTTATTGTGATGGGTGACCTTAATTTTGATTGCTACAGACAATCAGGTTCTATTAGCAAAAATCCCATATCTTACATGGAACAACTATTTGAAATGAAACAATTGATCTCTTCCCCAACAAGAGTAACTCTGAGATCGAAATCACTGTTAGATGTTATACTAACAACCAACTGTGAAAATCATTCAAATACAAATGTGATAGATGTCACAATGAGTGACCATTATTGTGTTGTCACAGATTATAACTTAAAGGACAGCATAAAAACTGTTAAACACAAAGAAATCACCTTCAGGGATTATAGTAAATTTTCTGAAGAGTCATTCGTGGCAGATTTATCCAAATGCCCAGCTGTTGTATCTTCTGATTTTGAAAAACATGAATTGGAAAACAGGTGGAATATCTTTAAAAATGCTTTCTTAGATAAGTAAAAAACATGCACCTCTCAAAACAATGAGGCTAAAAGACAGAAAAAATCCATGGGTAACAAGTGAACTAGTGAGTAAAATGTACAAAAGGGATTATTTAAAAAAGAAAAGCTATAAAAAACAGTGACCAAGCCCTATTTGAAGAATATAGGAATTTAAGAAATGAAATCACAAGTGAAATTCGAAAAGGTAAAAGTGCATACTACCAAGATAAACTTAATCTGTGTGCAGGTAATTCAAAAAAGATTTGGAAAATTATAAATGATGCAACAAAATCCAAACAACATGTTGACCCACCTACTAATTTGAACCCCACTCTTTTTAATAACTATTTTAGCTCTATTGGAAAAGAAGTCATTGCATGTACTCAAGGCAAACCTGAAAATATCCCATGGAAACAGCCACCTTGCAAATCAAAGTTTTCTTTCAGTCGCATAAATGACAAATGTGTACTTGAAGCTTTACATAAATTGGGATCTGACCCTTGTAATGATGTACTAGGTTTTGATAGTAAACTACTGTATCATAGTCGTCATGTTATTACTCCATTACTTTGTAAATTATTTAATGTCTCATTGTCTACCTCAACTGTCTTAGAAGACTGGAAATTTGCTCGAGTCACCCCTGTGTACAAAGACAGGGGTGACATCTCTGATATGAACAACTATAGACCAATATCTGTTATCGGACACATTTCCAAAATTCTTGAATCACAAGTACACTGTCAATTACTAAAATATTTTATTTCTAATAATTTTATAACAACTGACCAATCTGCTTACCTCAAAGGTCATAACACACAGACTGCTCTCCGTCGTGTAATTGATGATTGTATAGATAACATTTGTAGTAAGACATATACAGGAATTTGTTCATTTGATATAAGAAAATGTTTTGACTCTATTGACCATGATCTTCTACTGACAAAAGTGGAATTATATGGATTTACGGAATTGGAACATGAATGCTTGAGCTCATATTTAACTTGTAGAAACCAGATTGTTAGGTTCAATGGTAAAGTGTCTGATACACAAAAGATTGCCATAGGGGTGCCTCAAGGTTCTATACTAGGACCATTGTTATTTGTGATTTTTGTTAATGACATCAGCCAACATGTTGGTACTGCCACAGCTAATCTATATGCTGACGATACCTTAATTTACTGTAATGGAGATTCAGTGGCTGATGTCCAAGAGAGACTGCAAAGTTGTGTTGAGAATGTGTCTAAATGGTATCAAGGTAATAATATTGTAATCAACACTGATAAGTCGTGCTCTATGATTATTAATCCAAGACGAAATATGTCAAATTTTACCCTTGATATTACTATAAATGATTGTATTATAAAACAAGTTGATGTTTTGAAATATCTAGGATTGGAAATAGACAAAGCCCTCAACTGGAATGCTTATGTAACTAAATTATGTAAAAAACTGTCTTTTAAAATTTCTAAATTATCAAGACTTAGCAAAGTCCTTCATAAGACAACCCTTATCAGAATATATAATGCTACCATACAACCTTGCATTGACTATGCCATTTCTGTGTGAGGAAGTACTTGTCAGTTCAATTTAGATAAAGTGCAGAGACTACAAAACCATTGTGCACGAATAATTGAAAGAAATTTTGATTATGTTAATGTTAGAGGTTTGGATCTTGTGTCCCAACTAGGGTGGATTAACATTCGTGGGCGCTTCTTCTACTTTCAAGTTTTGTTAATTTTCAAATGTGTTCATGGATTAGCACCAAATTATCTCACAAATAATATTGTATTTGAGTTTGAGGTGTCTGATAAGACCACCCGAAAACATGACATGAATTTGTATTTAAGTTTACCTGATAGCGAATTTCATAAAAAGATGTTATTCTATAATGGAGCAAAGGAATGGAATCAGTTGCCAAAATATTTGAAAGATTGCTGTGATTTGGTTAAGTTTAAAAGAATGTTGAAATGTTATGTTAAGAAGAAATTTTAATGTTCTGTTGTTAAGGATGTGCCAGCAGTTTTTACCATTTTTATCAGTTTTACTTTACATTTTGTTTTAACTTTACAATTTTCTGTTAATTGTGTTTTAATATTGTTTTACTTTATTATTATACATGTTCTCATTGTAATTCTGAAGGGCCCGGTTGAAAAACAGCATAGCTGAACTGGTCTTACCCTTTGAAAATATATTCTAAATAAAAAAAAATAAAAATAAAAATAAAAAAAATAAATAAAAAAATAACAGTGTTCAATTAGAAAAAAGATTACTAAAGATAAAAAAGACAACTAAATATTGCTCAGTCAGCATATTATGATGAATGACAGTGCGACAGGCAATGTTGTGTTCTGAGAAATTTGTGATTGGTGAAATTGTTTGCTACTGTCAGACTTGCCAGGAAATCAACTGAAAAACCATCACTGTACATTATGTACAAACAAAACATCATTTGGCATCTCAATGCATTCACATTAATGTTTCTTGAATTTGACTATCTTTTCAACTTGATTACAGATTCAAATTCAGGCGCTTTGTAATAATGTCTTTGATTTTCCATAATGTAAAATTCTCCCTCTGATAAATGTCTGTAGACTGACCTCCCCAGCCTTTAAGTTGAAAAAGAACTGACACTGAACTTTCAGTTTAAAGGACACTGCCAGATGTTGCAACATAAAATCACATGATTCCAAGGTAAATAAAATTTAATTAGTAGAAGAAAAGGGAAAAATAGGAGGAACTTTTAGTCTTAATTATTGTCAATGACATTGTCTAGATATTACTAACAGAAGGATAATAAAAATATGTCAAGAATGGATGACATCAACCAGATATCTATACTGTCAAATCAGAAGCCCTTCATAAATAACAAAAACCTAAATGCAGGGGGGAAACAGGAAATCCCCTTTGTTGAGCCTGGGATATAGTATTACAGCTGTGGTGTACTTTAACGAGATAGTAAAACAGGCTGCATGATCTATAATTCAAGCTGCTTTTTTCAGAAATCCAGGGTGTAATTTTTGCCCTATCCCTGATGCAATATGGCTTCCACAGATCCAGGGTATTTTTTGCCAGATTGGATATTGATCTGCAGCGCCACTTCAGCATATTTTGATTCATGGGTTATTGAAGCATACAGTCTGCCTCCCGTCTGAAGTGTGCCTCCCACTAGGGTGCATCAGTTGCCCCAACATCAACCGATCCAGCTGTACCTCGGTCCATAGTTGTGTTTAACCACACAAAATAAGATACTAAAATTTCAGCTTGATCGATGAATATTTAGGGGTGCCTCCAGAAGCATATTTCCTGTGAATTTTTCACGAAATGTTACGTTTCCGTAGGATCGCGGTTTGCGATAACTTGAGTAATATATAAGATAGAAAAAAACTAATGACATTTTTGGATTATACAGAAAATTTCCTTCAAAATGAATACCTGGAAGCTATGTTTCTGTCAACATTATGGTGATCATGAACTGCAAGATATGCTTTTACTTCGATTATTATGTCACAGTCACTGTTGTACATAAGTTTCTGTTTATACGACTGCATGGTACTTAGTCTTTGCTTTTCCCTTCATATTAATTATGTTTCATAAATTTGAGCAATAATTTACTCTGTATTCCATTTTATCTCTCAGAGCTATTTCAATTATTCATGATGATGTGATCGTGATAAACGTTTTATGACTATGAAAAAAAAAACAAGCTTGCTATGTGTTGATAATTCCCACTTTTTTTTATCCTTATGAAGACTAGCCCTAATACTGTTTGTTCAAAAAGAGGTGGGTCCATGTTACCATACCTTTTTTGAAACACCACATAGTGAAAATGTTAAATAATTATTACATTTATTCAATATATCTTCTATTCTCGTCATGGAATTGTGACTACATATTAATTCTACGATATAGATCCTCCTTAGACCTTGCCATGTATGTACAGATTATGTACATTGACAGTCTCGCTAAGCATAGTCCCGCTATACTCCAAAAATTAGGGTTTTCCTGAAAATATAGAATGTTTCACTGATCAGACAATATTTATATTTCATTAATTTGCTAAATTATGCACAATTGTACAATCTACATGGTCCCATCTTCTTGGCAATATAATTTCGGCAAGTTTTTTTTGTAATCCGAGGGCTGAAATGATCGATTATAGCATGTTAAGAAGTCATCTTGACCTCTAGGTGATTCATTATCATCATAGGTGAACTCAGCATCCTCAGAAACCCCTACTGGATCAGTTTCAGAGGCATTAACTGATTTTAAGGTTTTTTTAATGCTCGAAAACAGCTAATTTTGGGTATTCGAGGGCTGAATTTACCAGTTATAGCATGTTATGACATCATCTTGACCTCCGGGTGATTGATTATCATTGCCACCCTCAAAAACACCTCACTGACCAGTTTCAGTGGCACGGACTGATTTCAGGCAGGAAAATAGCCACTTTTTATGCTCGATAACAGTCATTTTTTGGTCCCTCAAAGGGCCCTCCAAGATGAGGGGGGGGGGATGTCTAAACCTTAATGGATTTGGCTGAAATTTGGTGTAGGAACTTCGTACACATAGGGGCACAACTGAGCCCAAGAAGAGCTTCATCCGAAAAACTTTCCAAAAAGGGGACACCTATCAGTGAAGTCGTATAAAATATTCCAAGTAAAAACAAATCCTGCAGTATGGCATCAACATTGTTTCAACAAAAGTATGGCTTCCAGGTATTCATTTTGAGGGAAATTTTCTGCAGATTCCAAATATGTTATTATTTTTCTTCTATCTTTTATATTAGTCAAGATATCACAAACCGCGATTCTACGGAAACATAACTTTTCCTGAAAATGTCTCAGGAAATGTGCTTCCGCAGGCACCCCTAAATATTAATTGATCAAGCTGATTTTTTAGTATGTTCATCTGGTTACCTAAATACAACTTCATGCCAAGGTACAGTTATCTAGCTCTATTTTTTAGTTTTCATGGGGCGGCTGATGCACCCTACCTCCCACCCACAGTGGATGAAAGTGAGAAATTGCCCATGAAGCTGAAATACTGGTGTAAAGTAGGGCAATCTGAAAGCAGCAGCATGAGCATGCTTAGGACGCCATTCATTTCCCAGTAGCAACATATTCTACAACAAATGAAGCTCCATGAATTCCTGTGCATGCTTTTAAATATAAGTAGTTATCCAGACTGGACTACTTTGGACCAGTCTAGTCCCCGATCCAGCCACTTAGGGGCCGACCAGATGATCTTTGTGGGAGGGCTATGGATATTTGATGAAAAAAAAAGATTGTTTCCCACTTGACCCTGAAAAAAAAAAGTTTGTTTCCACCTGCAGCTAGGGTACCGTAATGTTAAAATTCCTATAAAAAAGTTTGTCGCGAGTGCGCATGCGAAAAAATTGTTCGTCGACGCGTCGAGAACGAAAAAAAAGTTCGTCCCGGGGGTAAAGTCCATAGCGCCCCCCAACTATCATCTGGTCGGCCCCTTACCACCAAACTAAAGAGATGCCTAAAAATAGAACTGGCCCATTGTCAATGGACCATAGAATGAACTGGTGACTTTCCAAACAGGCTTAAATCGAGCTTTGTCTTTAAGATTTTATAGAAGAAAATTTATGTCATAATATGTTTATTAAAATCTTGAAAATGGCTCCCTTTAGGAACACCGGACACTTTAAACATGAATTGTCCCATAATAGGCAATTTGCTATGTTTCACTGGATTTAACACATCAGTCAAAGTCTACATGAGCAATGAAATAGTCATTTCACTTAACC
The DNA here is from genome assembly GCA_026936325.1 of Platynereis dumerilii. NCBI lineage: Eukaryota > Metazoa > Annelida > Polychaeta > Phyllodocida > Nereididae > Platynereis > Platynereis dumerilii. The sequence goes on along the minus strand of JAPTHN010000012.1, from coordinate 10,064,244 downwards.
AGCACAATGCACATATGACAACTGTGACAGCAACAACATTCCTAATACACCCGCTATTACCCAGCTATCTAATTGCCTTATATTGATGGGTTGCATATTACTGCACTTTCCTTTATTGCTTATATCCTCCATATTATGAGTTATTTACATGCACACCACACAGTCCCAACTTCCGGCAATACGCATATAGACACCTCTCAGTAAGCAAATGTTATGGTTATGGCAAATGGAAACAAAAGGTAACAGACTTACAGTACATTGCCCTTTATGTAGTTTCTCAAATGTGCGGATCATACAAAACAAATAAAAATGTAATTAACTACTCCCCGGAGACAATGGTTAATTTCAACTGATAATCAAGAATCATATTTAATTGAGATTCATTCTTATTGATTTAGATATTCATTGAGATATCAGAACCTAGATCTGATTTAAAGAAAAATAGTCTTAGGAGATTGGCAGGGACACTGATATGACTGAATGTGATTTACAGAAGGACGGATGCTTCATTTTTTATTGACATTTAGGAATTCCGGAAAAATAGCAAACAGCAGAGAAGAGATAGGACATATGATTTATAATTGATGTTACCCAACTACGCAGCAGCTATATCTTGGGAAACAGACAGGTTACAATATAGGAAGTGCTGGTCCTGAAAAGACTAAACAAAATGATTTGGCACATGATGAATTGAATCTCACTGATTTGAGGAACCTAGCTGAGAGGACTGCCCCATAGCCCATGATGATATATCAGAAATGAAGCAATAGCTGTGTTTGGAATATGCGGTGATACATTGTCATATATATTTTTATCCCAATATGACACATCCACGCATGGTAGTGAGCGCACATACACGCGCGTGTATGTGTAATTGCGCGCACAGTCACGCGTGTATATGTGTTCACGATCACCTGTGGACATGTCATCCAGCGCATGTGTGGACCTGCATTCACGCGCATGCGTGTATATGCGCTCGTGGACATGCCATCCAGCTGCATGCTTGGATATGCCATCCAGCGCAAGCTTGGACATGCCATCCAGCGCAAGCTTGGATATGCCATCCAGCGCAGTTTATTTATCAGAACACACGAGCCCCTCCAGCAGTGGCGTAGCCATGGGAGGTTGAGGAGGGGTCTTATTATGTTTCAGTGGCGTCAGTTCCTATGGGGCTAGTGGGGCAGATGCCCCACCACTTTTTTTGTGAAAGTATACTTGTTTCTGAATTGAAAAAATTTAAAAGAAGTGCTATCTTTCATTGGACCTGAAAAATGAAAATGTTTGCTAAACCTCTCTAATTTCTGATGAAACACCAAAAAAATATCTATTGGATTAAGCAGCTAAAAACAGCATTCAGTGGCCCCCAGACCCTCTGCCACATAAGCTTCAACCCTTCGGGCTTCGCATTCTGTGGTAGTCCCATCTCTGAACCTGAAACCTCCCCCCCCTTCACAAATTCCTGGATCCACCCCTGGGTCCTCTCACTAATTTGGATATGCGCTGTAAAGCATGTCCACTTGTGCGCTGTATAGCATGTCCACTCATGCGCTGTATAGCATGTCCACTCATGCGCTGTAAAGCATGTACACGCATCCAAAAGCTACGCGTGTGCGCGTTTTGACACGTCCACGCGCGTGTATGTGTCAAATCATGCACATCCACACGTCCTAAAAGCGTGTTTGTGCGCTCTGGAACATGCGTGGATATGTCAGATTTGGATAAAAATATACCTCACATTGTATGTATATGTCCCTGAATCTATTTTCTTCTCCACTCTTTACTTCCGAAACATTGTCTTTGTTGTGTCAGCCCCTTTGTGTCAGCAAACAGAATCCCTGCATAAGAACACATTAGATGCAACATATGTACCAGCCTTGGCTCTTGGGGCCACCAAAGTACATTACAACTATCATAAAATGGCTTGTCAGTAACTGTTTAGATCGACACTTATCTATCAGTCTATAGTGATCCATGGCGATCTTGGTTGATATGGAGTGATCAATCTGGAGTGATCTGTTGTGATCTGTATCTATTAATCAAAATTAATATCAATAAATTTTCTTTTCTGTTCCGAATATTAAAACTTCTGGGTATGTTTCCTTAATCATGTTAATCAATATGTTCAATTGTTAGATGGATTTTATCTGTTCTTATTATAATCCTGAATAATTGACATGATTGATTTTCACTAAAAGTTGATTAGCAGATCACTACAGATAGAGTTGTATCATCTCAGATCACTACGAATCACTCTTTATCCGGACCACCCTGGATCACTACAGATCACTGTATTAACAGATGACCCATCCCTTCTTCCATAATTTCAGTCAGAAGCCTTTAATAAATAACAGGCAACCTAATTGGCAGAAAACAGATAATAGCTTTAGTTGAAAATGGGGTATAGCGTTACAACTGTGTTGTACTTATACAAAGTTTAACAAGATTGTAAAACAACGTGTGGGATCTATTATTCGATCTGCTAATTTTAGATATCCAGGCTGTGATTCTGGCCCTGTCCCTGATGCGATATCTCTTTCACAGATCCAGGGTATTTTTTACCAGATTGGATATTGATCAGTCGCCGCACTGTAGCATATTTTGATTCATGGGTTATTGAAGCATACAGTCTGCCTCACATCCAAAGTTGTTACAAGTGAGAAATTGCCCATGAAGCAGAAACACTGGTGTAAAGTAAGGCGATCTAAAAGCAGCTGTATGAGCATGCTTGGGACTTCATAGCAACATATTATAATATATACAACAAATGGAGCTCCAAAAAACCTATGCATGATTAATTTAAAGACGAATGCTACTATTCACCTGAATTACTTGTAATGTTGATATTTTTATGAAACTTTGCACACTTGTACAATTAGTGACAAAGAAAAGATTTTTGGAAAAAAATTGTTTGTCACCAGCATTTTCACTGAGATCGCGCCCCCTAGATTGGAGATCGTTGAATTTTGAGACTATCTTTAAATAATTGCTCAAAAGACATATTTCCAGCAATGATAAAAATTTCAAAAATTGCTCAAGTGTAGCTTATACATATATTTACTTATTAATTAAAAAAATAAGGGGTACACTTTACCCTATTGGTCATGAGCGCCCCCTACATTTCGGGTCAATTTCTGAAATTTTAAACAGTTTGATGAAGATAGCCAAAAATAAAATATTTCCTACATTGATAAATTTTTCAAAAAGTTCTCACATATAGCTCATATATATACCTTTGTAGCCATGAAAAAAAATTAGGGGGTCACCAGCCTTTCTTGGCCTCCAGCGCCCCCTACATTTTGAAGAAAATGGTGAAATTTTGGCAATTTGATGAATTTGGCCTAAAATAACATATTCCCTGATTACTAATTTTTTTTTTTTGAGTTTAAATCGCAGCTGACACATATATCTATTTTTTCATGAAAAAAAATTAGGGGTTCACCACAATTTTGGCCACCAGCGCCCCCTACAGTTTGAAGAAAATGGTGAAATTTTAAAGAATTTCATGAACAATGCCAAAAATAAAATACTTCCCACATTGATAAATTTTTCAAAATTTTTTCTATTTTAGCTTTTGTATATATCTACTTATTCATGAAAAAAAATTGGGGTTCACCACAATTTTGGCCATCAGCGCCCCCTACAGTTTGAAGAAAATGGTGAAATTTTAAAAAATTCCATGAACAATGCCAAAAATAAAATACTTCCCATATTGATAAATTTTCCAAAATTTTATCAATTGCAGCTCTCACATATATCTACTTATTCATGAAACAAAATTAGGGGTTCACCACAATTTTGGCCACCAGCGCCCCCTACAGTTTGAAGAAAATGGTAAAATTTTAAAGAATTTAATGAACAATGCCAAAAATAAAATACTTCCCCAAGAGATACATTTTTCAAATATTTAGCAATTGTAGCTCTCACATATATCTACTTATTCATGAAACAATATTAGGGGTTCACCACAATCTTGGTCACCAGCGCCCCCTACAGTTTGAAGATAATGATGAAATTTTAAAGAATTTCATGAACAATGCCAAAAATAAAATACTTCCCACATTGATAAATTTTCCAAATTTTTTTCTATTTTAGCTCTTATATATATCTACTTATTAATGGAAAAAAAAAGGGTTCACCACAATTTTGGCCACCAGCGCCTCCTACAGTTTGAAGAAAATGGTAACATTTTAAAGAATCTCATGAACAATGCCAAAAATAAAATACTTCCCATATTGATAAATTTTCCAAAATTTTATCAATTATAGCTCTCACAAATATCTTCTTATTCATGAAACAAAATTAGGGGTTCAGCACCAATTTTGACCACCAGCGCCCCCTACAGTTTGAAGAAAATTATAAAATTTTTTCAAGAATTTCATGAACAATGCCAAAAACAAAATACTTCCCACATTGATAAATTTTTTAAATTTTTATCTATTGTAGCTCTTATGTATATCTACTATTTCATGAAACAAAATAAGGGGTTCAGCACCAAAATGGCCACTGGGGCCCCTACAGTTTGAAGAAAATGGTTAAATCTCATGGAATTTTATTAATTTTTGTCAAAAATAAAATACTTCCCACATTAACAAAGTTTCCAAAATTTTTTCAGTTGTTGCTCTTGCGTATATCAACTTATTAAAAAAAGCAATAAGGGGTTCACCTCAATTTTGGCCACCATGGACATGGACAGCCAAACCCCAATTCACCTTGCTATTCCGTAGCTTCTCCAAGCTCCAAACCTCAACCTGCTCCTACGCATTGATAATTCCCAATTTTAGCTTGGCGGCAACACTTAAATCAAATATATCATGTCTTAGTCATTATTCCAGTAGGGTGTGTCAATTTTAAATTCTTATCAGTGAAATCAATTCAAAAGCTTATTTTTGGAGGATTATACATTCTTCAACACTTTCATTTCTAAAAGGTGCAGGCCAAAGAGCCAACGGGAGGCAAGATATCGTCGGGCACCATTAATGTTGGTATGCAAAATGAAGGTCTTTTTGAGAGCTTTCCAACCATGGCAATTAGAATGCTGTATGACTAACACTGGGAATATCAAGAATTTTGCCCAAAATAAAACACTTGCCGAATTGAATAATTTTTCAAAATTTTATCAATCTTAGCTTTGACATATATATCTACTTATTCATGAAAAAAAAAGGGGGTTCACCAGAATACCACCCATCTGGCCAACAGCGCCCCCTACAGACTACAGTTTAAAGAAAATGGAGAAAATGTAATGAATTTAATGAATTTTGAAATAAATAAAGTACTTGGCACATTGATACAGTTTTCAGTTTGGAGAAAATGGTGCAATTTTAAAGAACTCTCTGAATATATACCAATAAGTACTGTGCAGCATACACAGGGATTACTGGATGGAGGGGGCACATGGAGGGAGTATCAGATAGAGGAAGTAGCAGGTGGAAGAAGTAGCAGAGAGAGGGAGTAGCAGAAGGAGGGATTAGCAGAAGAGGAGTAGCAGGAAGAGGGAGCAGCAGAAGGAGGAGCAAGCAAATGGAGGAAATAGCAGAAGAGGAGTAGCAGTAGGAGTGAGCAGCAGAGAGAGCGGGTAGCTAATGGAGGGAGTAGCAGAGGGAGGGAGTAGCAGATGGAAGAAGTAGCTTTTGGAGGAAGTAGCAGGTGGTGGTAGTAGCAGAAGAGGAGTAACAGTGGGTGAAAGTAGCAGAGGGAGGAAGTAGCAGAGGGTTGGAGTAGCAAAAAGGGAGCAGCAGGGGGAGGAAGCAGCAGACGGAGGAAGTAGCAGAGTGACGGAGTAGCAGATGGAGGGAGCAGCAGAGGGTGGGAATAGGTGAGGGAGGGAGTTGCAGAGGGAGGGAGTAGCAGATAGCGGGAATACCAGAGGGAGAGAGTAGCTGATGGGGGAAGTAGCAGAGGGAGGGAGTTGCAGATGGAGGGAGTAACACAGAAGGAATATCAGATATAAAGGGAGTGGCAGAGGGGAGGGGAAAGTAGAGAGTAGCGGAAAAGAGTAATACAAGAGTATTGCAGAGGGAGGGAGTAAGTAGCGGAAGGAGGGAGTAGCAGATAGAGGCAGTAGCAGATGGAGAGTAACAGACAGAGGGAGTAACAAACAGACAGTAGCAGGTTGAAGGATCTAGGAGTAACATAATTATATGGAGCAAGTAGCCAATAGAAGAATTCTTCATATAACTCTCATTCAGCATCTCTCTCAGCTACTCTGTCGATGCTAAACTGGGCTACTCTCTCTTTTCCAGTGTTATTCTCCTCATGTGACATTCAATAATCATAATTATGAGACTAATCCTGTAACCTCCTGCATTTCACATTCTCTGCTATTTTCTATTTCCCAATATCTCAGATATCGAAGGGAAATGAATAACACCCCTTTCTTTTGCAGCTCTCTCACCCTCTACCAACCTCTTTCCCAGTGCCACTGCCACACTCTCTCTTGTGAATCCCTCTCCATGTGAATCTCCCTTGCCCTGTGCCACTCCCTCTCCGCGCAAAACCCTCTCTCTGTGAACTCCCTATCCTTAGTAATCTCTATCTCCATGTGCATCACCCTCTCCTTATTCATCTCTCTCTCCCGGTGCATCTCAGTCTCATTGTCAATCTCCCACTCCCCATGCCACGCCAACCCCTGTTCATCTCCTGTCCCTGTGCATTTCCCTCTCCTTATTCAAATATCTTTCCATGTGCATCTCCCTCTCCCTGTTCATCTGCCTCTCTCTGTGCAACTCCCTCTCCCAGTGTCACTCTCTCTCCTTGTGCATTTCCCTCCCCCTGTGCATCTCCCTGTCTGTGTGCATCTCCCTGTCCTTGTGCATCTCCCATTTTCTGAGCAACTCCCTCTCCCTGTGCATCTCCCTGTGCATCTCCCTGTGCATCTCCCTGTGCATCTCCCTGTGCATCTCCCTGTGCATCTCCCTGTGCATCTCCCTGTGCATCTCCCTGTGCATCTCCCTGTGCATCTCCCTGTGCATCTCCCTGTGCATCTCCCTGTGCATCTCCCTGTGCATCTCCCTGTGCATCTCCCTGTGCATCTCCCTGTGCATCTCCCTGTGCATCTCCCTGTGCATCTCCCTGTGCATCTCCCTGTGCATCTCCCTGTGCCTGAGGTTGAGCATTTCCCTCTCCCTGTGCATCTCCCTCTCTATGTGCATCTCCATCTCTATGTGCATCTCCATCTCTCTGTGCAACCCCTTCTCCCTGTGCATCTCCCTCTCTTTGTGCAACTCCCTCCCTCTGTGCAACTCTTTCTCCGTGTGCTACTCCGCCATTCCCTCTCTCTGTCCATCTCCCATTCCATGTGCATCTCCTCTCCCTCTCTCTTGCAACTCTCTCCCTTTGCAACTCCCTCTCCTTGTGCATTTCTCTCTCCTTGTGCATCTCCCTCTCCAACTTCCTCTCCCAGTGTCACTCTCTCTCCCGTGCATCTCCTCTCCCTCTCTCTTGCAACTCTCTCTCCTTGTGCATTTCTCTCTCCCTGTACATCTCCCTCTCCCTATGCAACTCTCTGTCCTCGCTGTGCATCTCTCTGTCCCTGAGGCTGAGAATTTCCTTCTCCCTGTGCATCTCCCTCTCTTTGTGCAACTCTCTCTCTCTCTCTGCAACTCTTCCTCCATGTGCAACTCCCTTTCTCTGCAACTCTCTCCTTTTGCATCTCCCTCTCCTTGTGCAACTCCCTCTCCCAGTGTCACTCTCTCTCCCTGTGCATTTCCCTCTCCCTGTGCATCTCCCTCTCCTTGTGCATCTCCCCTTTTGTGAGCAACTCCCTCTGCCTGTTCATCTCCCTCTCCCTGGGCATCTCCCTTACCTTGTGCAGGTCCCTCTCTCTGAGCAGCTCCCTCTCTCTGTGCAACTCTATTTCCCTGTGCCACTCCCTCTCTATCTGTGCAACTCCCTCTCCCTCTGCAACTCCTCTGTGCAACTCCCTCTCCCTGTGCAACTCCCTCTCCCTGTGCAACTCCCTCTCCTGTACAACTCACTTTCTCTGTGCAACTCCCTTCCCTGTGCAACTCCTTCTCTCTGAGCAACTCCCTAACTCTGTGCAACTCCCTTTCTCTGTGCAATAGGCTCTCTCAGTGCAACTGGCTCTCCCAGTGCCACTCCCTCTCCCTGTGCAACTCACTCTCCTTGTGCAACTCCCTCTCCCAGTGTCACTCTCTCTCCCTGTGCATTTCCCTCTCCCTGTGCATCTCCCTCTCCTTGTGCATCTCCCCTTTTGTGAGCAACTCCCTCTGCCTGTTCATCTCCCTCTCCCTGGGCATCTCCCTTACCTTGTGCAGGTCCCTCTCTCTGAGCAGCTCCCTCTCTCTGTGCAACTCTATTTCCCTGTGCCACTCCCTCTCTATCTGTGCAACTCCCTCTCCCTCTGCAACTCCTCTGTGCAACTCCCTCTCCCTGTGCAACTCCCTCTCCCTGTGCAACTCCCTCTCCTGTACAACTCACTTTCTCTGTGCAACTCCCTTCCCTGTGCAACTCCTTCTCTCTGAGCAACTCCCTAACTCTGTGCAACTCCCTTTCTCTGTGCAATAGGCTCTCTCAGTGCAACTGGCTCTCCCAGTGCCACTCCCTCTCCCTGTGCAACTCACTCTCCTTGTGCAACTCCCTCTCTCTGTGCAACTCTTTCTCCGTGTGCAACTCCCTCTCTCTGTTCATCTCCCTCTCCCTGTGCATCTTCCTTTCTCTGCAACTCTCTCCCTTTGCAACTCCCTCTTGTCTGTGCAACGCGCTCTCTCTCTGTGCAACTCCCTCTCCCTGCAACTTGCTATTATGTGCAACTCCCTCTCCCTGTGCAACTCTCTCCCCCTGTGCAACTCCTCTCTGTGCCACTCCCTCTCTTTGTGAAACTCGCTCTCTCTGTGCACTCCCTCATTGATCTAGCCAAAAATCGATGCAAAGGAAAAGCTTTCTGAATCGCTTGTGTTTCAAAAAATATGGCAAGTATCGAATTATATTATTTCAAAAGTAGTTGACGCATTTATTCGAAAAATTGCAAGAAATCCGGTAGAATTGGGCCACACCCGCCCAGGCCCAAAATTAACATGGAAGAGAAATGAAACGCCGCAGAGCCACCCTCCATCCCCTAGTCATAAATTCTGAACAGTCCCTAGGCCTACTAGGGCATATTTTTAGAGTAGCCCTTAACTACTGTAAAATTGTTCGTGACAGCTTTGGTTTCACTCTAAGGATCACCTATATCAATAAAGATAATGTACACAGTAACTGCAACAGTATCTTGCCATTAGCCACTATGACACTCAACATGAAATAACTATGCAAGTTGCAAATTGTGGTAATTAAAATGCAAATTTCAGTGATCGAAATGGAAAATTTTCATCAGGGGAGCTTGGCTGCGCTTCTACAGTAAGCTCTGCCCCCCCCCTCAATTTCCATCACCGGAAAATTTTAAATCAGAAGAAATAGGTTTCTACACTTTTTGATCATAAATGCATTTTATTACGCCACATATAATACATAATATAATTCTTTTTTAACATCCTAATTGGCACACATACAGTTTATCAACTTTTAAAGAGAGGTGCAAACATATTGCAATGTTTGGCAATCTTCAATAGATATCATAACACCATGACTTGGGAGTCTTGGACAATAAAAAGAAAATAGGCAAAAAAATCATAAACCTGAAATTTCAGCACAATTTTTTTTAAACGACAAATATAAGATAATGCACACAGTATTTTCTTTATGCAAAAAAAGCTCACATTAACTTTCAGCTTTTTGGCCAGAACTTTGGCAATATAAATGATCATATCATTCATATGGTCATAAAAATGTACATATCAGTATTTCTTCAACTAAGACTACAGCAGGCTAAATAGTTAACTTGATACAAATCATTCAGTTTGAATTAGGCCTAGACTGATATTGCTACATACACCTCAAGAACATCATCTGTGTTTACCATTTTTTCTGAAATCAGCCACCTCTGCATAAGATGAGAAGACAGTACTTTCTTAATCAAATTAAAAAATGTTTCTTGAATTGTTCAAATACATTGCACTTTAAATTGTCCAAGAGTCGTCACTTATTAGCGCGTCCACATAGTCAAACAAGAATCTGAAGTAGCCGTGAATTCTGAAGTTTAATTGCACTGTATTTTTCATTTCAAATTCCCCAATCTGAAAATGAAAAGAAAATAGTAAATCCATGAGAATCAAACCTCAGAAAGAGCAATTAAGAAATTAATCTTAATTAATTACAAAAGTTATAAAGTAAAATTGATAAATGCACTTTTTTCGGTTGCCAGTTTTGAGATGTTTAACAGATGAAGGGCACAGTCAGATAACAGGGCGGTAGTTTGAAATTTGCTAAATAACAACAATATCAGGAAACACCAGTGTTTTCAGTAAGGGGGCGACCATTTAATTTCCAGAGGGCTTGAGTTTACCTTGGCAGGAAATTATTTATTCCGCGGTAACAGCGACAGTATTTAGTTAGTTCAAGCACGCTAAGTCCAGAATATTCATTGCTAAATCAGGCAACGCCTTATCAAAAAATACCCCTGGCAGAAATTATTTTTTTCAAGACTGCCATAAAACAATTTATTTATTCCCCCAAAACTGAGCAAGAAGTTATTTTAAAATATCTAAAAAAACTCCAAGCCCCCCAAGATGTTAAATGGTCCCCCCTAACTGGGTGACCCTTTAATTATCAGGGCAGGGGTTGGAGTTTTCCTTGGCGGATAATTATGTATTTCAAGCTTACGGCAGCAATTATGTATAATATCAAGATTGCCCAAAAGGAATTTATTTATTTCACCAAAACTAATCAAGAAATTGTTTATTTTAAATAAACTCCAAGCCCCCCCCCCCCATTTAGACTAAACAGCAGCTAATCTGCTAATCTGAAAGCTAAGTACTCTCACTATGTTTAATTCGATTTTACACATTATCATGATTATATACTGGGTTGCTAAGTAAAAGGGTAGGTAGTTTTAGGTGATCAAGAGGAACAGCTAGGGTCTCTGTTTTTTTTCAAGGCTTTACATGTTTTGACAGTTTTTTGGCACCATGCCAATTTTTGCCGATTGAATTTTTTGTGAGATTGGCTGAGATTGCCCCATGTTTTCTGCCAGAAAACCATTGACTTTCACACAGTACCATTGCAAATTGTACTCACCTTTATTCTCAAAGACTTTCAGACTCCTTTGCATGATTGTACATCACTTAAAATGCCAACATGCCCAAAAGTTTGTTGTTCATCATGCTCACGTTTCAACAGCCAGCCTGACATGATTGACCTGATTTCTGCTGACAGAGGACGCCACAAGCAGGCCTACTGACTCGTGGCGCCCCTATCTTTTATTATTTTTCTTCGTGACGTCACGTCAGTACCCGCAGTGCGGCGCTGAGAATACCCGCATTCGTCTTTAACTACTAGTAATGCTCTGGACTACTTTGGACAAGCCTAATCGCTTCACTCGACATTGACATAGCATGACAGGGACAGCTAAAACATTCTCAATATATGAGTTACAAATTATACCATTCTCAATATTGGCTGAGATTATACTCTACCTAACTACTATTACCCAGCTTTCTATAAATGACTTATTATAGAACTTTGGTAATAATGAGTTATTTACATGCAGACAATACAATATATCTACTTCAGCCAATCCGCATATAGATGCATGTAGATGCACTCTGTAAGCAAATGCCATGGTAATAGCATATGGAAACTAGACAGAGTAACATTACGACTCACTGCAGCATTTTGGAATCCTACTATGTTTCTCAGTAATAGGTCTGTCTCCATTTGTAGTTCTGAATTTATGTACAGATGGTGTCTCCAAGCAATAGGAGCTCTGATGGAATCCCTTTTGCCTTTCGACAAGGTGATTGGTGTTGTTGACCAAGCCAAGAAATATGACTTAATAAGTGTGTTTGTTGAATGTTTGATTGTTTGGGTCAGTTACACTGTATTGATGATGTTCTCAAAACAGCAGTTCAACAGAAAAGAGTGTTGTTATCATACAGATTGGGGGATTGTAACATGTAAACAACCAGATTATTATTTAACTGTTGGTCACAAGATTTCACTTACTTTGCAAAGAAACCAGAAAAAAAGTCATTTGATTGGCTCCCCCAAAGAAAAAATAGCCCTCCTCCCTTATGGTAGTGCCACCTACCGATAATACCTGTCGAAATCCCTATATGGAGACAGACCTAATTCTGGAACAAGCACATAGTATGTCCATTTTCCTCTCTCGTTGAATGCACAGGTTGACACCTCAAATTCGTTACCACTAGGTAATATATACATCGTACCTACCTATCAGCATATGCAATGCAGCTGTGATTATCTGTTCTAAGGAATAACGCCCAATATCATGCTAAATGACAGACTGTGAATGTTATTAATGCACTAGGCCAACCTGTTGTAGCTCAGAAGCTGTTTGGCTGGGATCTATACCAAAGTATTTCTATTAAATGACGAAAAAGGCCCCATTACACAATATTCGTAATACAATTTTAAAACTATGCTGACTGTTTTGTGGTTGACATTGACCAAACACGTAGATAAGTGTTATCCATATTCAGCAATAACAATATCATCATGGATAATTCAGTAGAACAGCAACAAAAATATTGTCAACTGACATCAGTGCTTTTTCTATATAAACAAAGGATTTAAAAACACTGGGTTGTTGTCTTCATTATAGTAATATTACTATTGAAGTTATCAATTTCATGGGGAAGTTTCACAAAATCTGTAATCACTGCAATGAAAGATCTATGCATTGATGATGCAACATGGCAATGCTTGGAAATCAGGAAACTAAAACTTGCCAGAAACAAATTTGTACTTCAGATTATTAAGTAACATCAAGTGACACAATAGACAACTGCCTAAAGAAAGGCAAATTGAAAATGGACATAAATCTACAAAAGCCCAATATCTAGTGTCTCAAATACTCAACTTCAAACAGGAGGGGTTATCTATGAGTGTCAGTCCTAAATGAGCTTGTCCAGAGGCTCTTACAAGTTGCTAGCCTGCAAGTAAGTTAGGGCTATTTATAACTAAATGTTTCTAAAAATAGAATCATTGAAAGGAGACCATTTTCCGGCAGGATGTCCTCATCAAGTGATTTATTCCATAGATTGTATTGAAACCTTTTCATGTGAGTGCTCTTTTGTGGTAAACCATCAATCACACAACTTCAATGATGAATAATTCCAAAAAAACAGAATTAATATATTGTGAAAGTTAATAGGATTCAGGAGTAATATCAAAGAGTCAAGCCAAGTGGAGGAGTAACTGCCAGCTACTTTTAAGGACATCATTGAATCAATCCAGGACTCCTGGACCAGCTGCTATCTATATATACATCTATATATATTCAAAATAAATGCTAATGACATGCAAATGAGGTCATACCAGGTCACAGGATGGTTGCACACTAAGAACTCCCTCCACAGGCCAGTCCTGCCCTTGCAACCTCTACCTACCCTTCTTTCTCCCCTTTCTTCTGATGATGACAGCAAAAATTGCTGTTCCCTTTGCTGTTTACTGCAGTTCATGTGTAATATCAAAGGTAGTTCCCTCTGTGTTCACCAGAGCTCAACTTATGCAAATCACCTACTGGGTCAGAAATGTTTAGCCCAAAAAATGTTATGCCACATGGCAGCACTGTCAAACACAAAAGTGTACCTTGCACTTGACTGTCCCATGTCTAATGTAATGCTATCCTAATCTCATAGAAATACACTTCTTGACTAACAACTTTTCATCAACATGCCATCAAAATATCCATTCCTATCAGTTTCTGTACTTTCAATGGGCTTTACTAGTCTTTTACATTAGAATAAAAGCATGAGACATCACCCGATAAGAGACTCAGTGACTAATTTATTGGCATGTGAGTCATCAGATTTTTAAAATTCATATGACACATTAAGGCTGCGTTTGATTCAGGTGATCTGAGTGATCTGGATCCAGATGCGAATCAGTGCTAAAAAAATGTGGATCCGTGAATCCAGATCAGGGTTGGCATTTGTTTCAGACAGATCCAATTGATCTGGATCTGGATCCATGGATCCTCAAATTTTCACTACCAGATCCCAAAGGATTCAGATCTGGATCACTGATCTGTGGATCCTTCTCCAGAGCAGGGTTCAGTTCAGACGGATCCAGATCCTTCAGATCAGCTGAAACAAACAGGCCCTCAGTAGAGGGTCATCACTCAACCCTTTTTTGACTGTAACAGATTTGTATTGTTCTGACCCTTTAGAACTTCCAAGAACCTAAATCAATCATTCCACCATTTATTTCATGGTTTAATAGTCAAATGATCGTCATAATAAGTCAAGCCTACAAACCAATAAAGGTGCTTGATTATAGCTGGACAAATTCCTATCAGTCCACTGATCAATATCCAGTCAATCACCAATCAGTCAACCAATCAGTGAGCTATTGATCTCTATTGATTTTCTTCCCAGGGCATATGTTCCAGCATGTTTAGAGACTATTGCGTGTTGTGATATCCCTTTCTAAAACATACTTGCTCTTACATGCAATGATAGATAAATAAGTCTGCATATTGAGGAAACATCATGGAAGAATACTGGAATAACTAGGGAATTAAATGGAATAGACAAACAGCTAAATATCAACAAACCAATGATCAGTGGAAATATGTCTAGTCAAAAAGTAGCAAATATTCGAAATACACTTTTTATGTCGCAAAGTCAACAGAATGGAGTGGCAATTTATAAAATAGTTTTTAATTCTGCTCATGGATTATTTATTCACTGTTTTTTTTTAGACTTCTCAATGTATCAATTCTTCTACCATTTTGCGAATTGAACAGCAATCAACAAGATTGCATGTGATCTTAGCAATCATTGAAACAGTTTAAAAATAGGGTTTCGAGTCTTTTGACTGAAGTTTCATTCTCATTCTCGTCTGTACGACAGGAGTATAAGTATATTCTTCCTGTAACTGACCTTTTGAGGTCCCAGAATTGGGCGTGGTTTATCATTAAAAAAAAAGAAAAAGAAAGAAAGAAAGAAATCTTTATTGAGAAATTGTAGTCTGGTTGAAAAAAATAAAATGTAAGTGTGCATGGTGCAGTACACTTTCTCAGAAAGTATCAGCTTTACCCCATCACACTTGATGGTTTACCATTGTCACCCCTTATTACTCACTGTTGCGGATACCCCCTGGGGATCTTAATTACTCTTAACTGAGGCTTGCTCCAACAGTCCCCATATATTGATGGTCACTGATTGTTTAACCTCAATTGGATGCAGAACAATACCATGACATTGCACATTGATGTAGGCTCAGTTGGATAAAAAAAAAGACTTTGTTCACTAAATTTTTCCTCTTTATTAATAACTTCAAGATTACACTTACTGTACTTGTCTGATAGTGGACTAGAAACTACCTTCAGTTACTCTTACAGAGGGGCATGTAGGACCAGGGTTGGCCTGCTATAAGGCTAGATGACAAAGAGAAAGCTGATTGGTGGTTACGAGGGCATTTCAGTACACACACTCGGCGGAGTGCTAAGAACTAACCCTACTTGACACAAACCAAACAGTTAGTGTTCCAAGGTGTTCAACTCTAGGAGAGAGCACAACATACTTAGTCGGTGCCTGTAGGTAGACAGACAGAAAGAAAGGCAAAGAAACAGAATGAAATGTGTGAGATACAGATAAAGAGGAACTGCTCCAAGTTAGCAGACAGAACAACAAACTTTGACTTTATCTCCAAACACTTGACTGCCAAAATCTGTGTGTAAACACAAGTGGTTTATAGGGCGATAGTAAAAAGAGACAATCAGTTCAAATTCTAGGTCTGGTTCAACAACACTCTGGTGAGTGATTACAAGGGTCATCTTCAAAAGTTTTGCAAAAGCATGGAATATTTAGATTGAGAGACATTATAATTTTAACAATTTTTAGCAGAGGAATTTACCAAACTTGATATTTCCGTTTATTTTGACATCAGTTAACTTTTGCCAATCAGAAAGGATTTTTTCAGGATGCCTGCGTGATTGGATCCAGAAAAAAATTTAGGCCTGGATGACAGAAGCTATGTTCAGATAAATATTTGCACCCATGGGTGTGTGTAAATCAAATATTTCAATCAGTAATATTCTTCCATTCCTCCTTCTCTGAGCAAAGATTGTCTATGTGTGTGTATTTTCATTTTAATGCTTATTCAACTGCGTGAGAACCATCCACTTTGAGATGGAATTAAATCCCTCCGCTCAAAAACCTTCAGAAAGTTGACAGAAACCTCAACTATACGAAACTTACATATTGAATTTCCTCAAGATGATTAGTTTTTTTCTTTCAAAAGGCTGTTCCAAGAAGGACATCTCATAAAAGATTGAAAATACCACATTGTGCGCTTGGTACCAAATTTCCTGAAGAATTTAATTTCACATTTCATCTGAGATAGAAAATCCAGCAAATCTCAAATAACAAGGATATTGTCATGACAGATACTACATTCCAAATTTCTTTCAGAACCAATGGTTTTCATTTTCAATTTGTTATTATTATATCCTGATTTTTTTAACTTAGCCATGCTAAGATCTGAAATAACATCCAACGAGATGATTACAAATATCTAAAAATAAATGTGCTTTTTTACACAGGGTGAAATTATTGTTGAAACAGAAACATTTCATATCACACATGAGAAATCACAATCAGACACCAATTTCCTTCAGCATGGCATTATATTTCGCTAAAAGTTTTATTTCCAAAATACCAAAGTGTTCTGCACATGTAAGTATTTTACGTTGCTAGAATAGCTAAAAAGAAGTTCGTCCTGATATATATAAGGCAGTTTACATCCCATCAATGGACTGATTTTATAAGACAGCTTCATGAGTAATTTACAATCCCTTTAAATTTTCACCTAATTCGACACGTTTTTGCTCTTGCCCTCTGAGGGCCCTCTCAAATTTCTAAAAGGGCTCTCAAAATCAAAGGACCTGTAACCAAATCGTTCAAGAATTTAATAAGCTGTAACCAAATCCTCCTCGAAATCTGATAAGCAGAACAAAAGAAGTAATGAAGAAACTCCTCAGAAGTGCCCAGAATACTTAACAGTGTACTCCATGTCAATAATAGCTTTCTTGAACATTCTTTGCATTCTATTAGGTAAAAGTCAAGACGCATCTTACAGATGGCCTTTTAAAAATTCAGGACATGAAAATCTGAAGTTCACCTTCTGTCCTGTCCTCTCTTTCATGGTGTTCCCCTGAGGGATTCTTCAAATTCAATCAAAGGATTTCAACACATGTTGTTGGTACTAACCAAATCCTCTCTCAAATTTGGCGATCATTTATAGGCAGTGGAGTGCCCTGCAAATTACTGCACAAGCTCAACTGTCAAGTGAGTCTATGCCAGGGATAGAGACCTGATATGTATAATCAAGCAAATTTGAGTCTTCCTTTCAGCTATTTCCAAGGAACCTAGAAAAATTGCATCCTACACAAAAATTCTATTTAAACTGAACAAAAGAAGAATGGAACAAAAACCCAGAAATGCCATGAATACTCAACCATACACTCCATACCAGTGCAATATTTGCTTTCTTGAGCGCCACCACTCACCAGCATTTTCATGACTTTTCAGAAGTCAAATAGTATGTTGTGGACGGTCTTTCGGAAATTCAGGACATTGAAATTTGGATATTCTCTTCACCTCTCCTTTCTTTCATGTTTTGTCCCTGAAGGTTTCTCCAAATTTGTTCACCAGAGTTCAACACAATGTAATGTTAGCTGAAACCAAATCTCTCATACAAATGCAATAAACAGAACAAAAATTAATATAATTGAAAAAACTCTGCGAATGACCAGAATACTCAGCAGAGCAGTCCATTGCCTTTATTGCTAAATAGACTCCATGGCTTTGACAAATTGCTTTCATTGACAGTGTTATTTCTTGCCCATCATGATGTCTTGATACAGTACAACCCAAAATAAAGTATGACTGCCCCAGCAGGAAGGAAGAATCAGCCACTTTACCCTTTCACACCTTTTGACTACCCCTGAATCACTTCCTACTTTTACCTACTTAAAACTACCTTTTAAAATTACATTAAAAACACATTTAAACAAACCAGTTTAAACTCAATCACCCCCATTTTGTTTGTTGTACTTGATATTTTGCACCTTTGCTGATTGCAGTTCCATTGGTAGCTGTCTAAATAGAGTTTTTAATGTGGGCTAAGGTTGTTGAAAGGAGTCAAAGGGAGTTGTGAGGAGATTTGGGGTGTAGAGGAGAAAAGAGGGCAAAATAGGTAAACAGAGGACTTCTGACAGAAAACTTTCTTACTTTATTTTGGGTTGTACTGTATATAAGGCAGTTTCAACCCGTTCTTTTAGGCTGACTTTATAAGTAAGCGACATCAGTAATTTACGGTCCCATAATTGTCAGCCGCTATGATTAAAATTTCCATTAAACTCTTCAACTTTTCCCTTTTTCCCTCTCACTTCTCTAATAGGGTTCTCCAAATCGAATAACTGGTAACAAAATTGACCAAGAATTAAATAACATGTAACCAAATTCTCCTCAAAATGCAATAAACAGAACAAAGAAGTAATGTACAACTCCTAGGAGTGCCATGGGTACTCAGAAATACAGGACATAGGGATCGGATATATGTAGTTCACCTATTGTTACAGCCGATAGATCTACATGCCCGATTTGCAAATCGGGCTGCCTTTTGCATGCCAGACACTAAAATAGGTCTTTGTCATAATATCTACTCCCCTCACCATGCTTTGCCAATATCCCTACAAAATATCCAAAAAGTGCAACCAAGCCACATTTTCTACTGAACTTTTCCATAAGTTCTAATGTGCTATGTTAGAAACTTTGTCATAATATATTTGACAGCCATCTCTTCTACATCAAATAGTGACCAAATAGTGCCTCATGGTTAGAAACTATTTTGACACTATTTGTAGAAGATATGGCTGTCTAGCACTGCCATCTCTTCTAACTACACAAGGGGGCAGCACTCCCGAAGTGCGCAGGCACAGGAGAGACACCTGGTGACAGGCGGTGAAATGACATCTATTTAGCCACATTTACTTAAATTAGCCTGTCTCATGAAATTCCTGATCTTTTCTCAAAGGAAGTCAAGTCATTGTCAATCTGAACTGCCAGGGATGGGTTGAGTTCTAGTTCAGTGAAGCAGATATTGATAATTTCTGTCCAGATTCATTAAAAAATTATTTCCCAAATGATGTGAAAATTTTTTTTTGAAGGGGTTCTTAATCCAATAATATTGACCAGCAAGCAAACAAATGCACTGAAAACGCTTGCAAACAAAACAGTCATTGCAAACGAAGTGACGT
Organism: Platynereis dumerilii; assembly: GCA_026936325.1. Taxonomy (NCBI): domain Eukaryota; kingdom Metazoa; phylum Annelida; class Polychaeta; order Phyllodocida; family Nereididae; genus Platynereis; species Platynereis dumerilii. The sequence goes on along the minus strand of JAPTHN010000012.1, from coordinate 10,044,899 downwards.
CAGGCCATGAAGTCACTTGATGACGTCACTTGATGACGTCACGGGCTGGCCAGTTCATGAATGCCAAGAAGTCGCAAACCGAAATATTCTTGGTGCAGATAATCATTTCTTAAAAATAGCATTTTAATGCAATCGTCATGGAACTGCTACACAATGTAGCCAAGTGATGTTTGCATCTACGCTGCAAATTAAGGGCGTGAAGATACATTGAACAAATTTTATTCGCCAGCCCTCTAAATTTAGACATGTGAAAAATTTGTTTTTCCGCGGTCAGAGTGCCGTATTATACAAACGGTTTACCCGAAATTACTGCCGTGTTCAGCGAAGACGCAAGAAGTAACCAAGAAGGTGCTCCATCAATTTCAAGGCTTAAACTGCAAAATTGAAGGAGCGAGGTAATTTTTACTGTCATGGAAATACTTTTTTTCTGTCTTTTTTTTCCCATGTCAAATGATGCGAATATTTTTGGGAAACCCCTGGGAATCAACGTAAAAATTGGGTTAATTGTCCCTCATAACAATAAAAAGACCTTAACCAGTTATTTGTTGATACAACACAAGCCAATTTTGTAAATCCGGTTAACTAACAGAGAAATTCACTAACACAGGTAGATACAATCTAGTACAGAAGTCACAGTCCCCTCTCCTTGGAGTACATCTATATTGATAATATATGTCCAGATTCATCAAAAAATTATTTCCTAAGTATTCCCTGGCTTTCATGATTTTCCTATTGATAGTCTGTGAGTTTCACGGCACTGAACATGGTAGGCCTATATGTTTTGCAACAGAGAAATAAGCTTTTTCGGATCTGAAATTCGAGATGTTTTGTGTTTAAACAAATGAAGTTTTCGGCTGCTATAAAATTCTTAAACAAATTCTGAAAGACAGGTGACAAAATTCAAGTATTGACTCAAGTATTCCCGTGCTTCCATGATTTTCATATTGATGGTCTGTGAGTTCCATGGCTCTGAACATGGCAGGTTTTGCAACTGAGAAATAAGCTGTTTCGGATCTGAAATTTGCGATCTTTTGTGTTTATACAAACGACATTAGACGTTTTTGGCCACAAAATGAATTGTAGAAAATTTCTGAAAACCAGATGACAAATTTCAGATATTGACTGAAATATTTCCCAACTTTTATAATTTTCCTATTCATAGTATTGGAGTCTCAGGTCTCTGAACATTGTATGTTTTGCAAAAAAGTTAGCAGCATGACGCACATGAAAATCGTGATCTTTTATGTTTAAAAAAATGGCCTTATTGACTGTTAAAAAAATCGTGGATAAATTCTGAAAAGCAGGTGATGAAATTCAGGTGATGATTGAAATATTTCCCAACTTTCATAATTTTCCTTATCATAGTATTTAAGTTTCAGGTCTCTGAACATTGTATGTTTTGCAAAAAAGGTAGCAGCATGTTTCACGTGAAAATCGCGATCTGTTACGTTTTCAGAAACGGCCTTATTGACTGCTCAAAAAAATCGTAGATAAATTCTGAAAAGCAGGTGATGAAATTCAGGTGTTGACTGAAATATTTTACAACTTTCATAATTTTCCTGTTCATAGTATTTGAGTGTCAGTTCTCTGAACATTGCATGTTTTGCAAAAAAGTTAGCAGCATGACGCACATGAAAATCGCGATCTTTTATGTTTAAAGAAATGGCCCTAATGACTGCTACAAAAATCATAGATAAATTCTGAAAATCAGGTGATAAAATTCAGGTATTTACTGAAATATTTGCCAACTTTTGTATTTTTCTTATTCATGGTATTTGAGTTTCAGGTCTCTGAACATTGTATGTTTTGCAAAAAAGTTAGCAGCATGACTCAAATGAAAATTGCTATCTTTTATGTTTAAAGAAATGGCCATATTGACTGCTAAAAAAATTGTAGATAAATTCTGAAAATCAGGTGATAAAATTCAGGTATTTACTGAAATATTTTCCAACTTTCATAATTTTCCCACTCATGGTATTTGAGTGTCAGGTTTTTGAACATTGTATGTTTTGCAAAAAAGTTAGGAGCATGACGCACATGAAAATCGCGATCTTTTATGTTTAAAAAAATGGCCTAATTGACTCCTTTAAAAAATCGTAGATGAATTCTGAAAATCAGGTGAGAAAATTCAGGTATTGACTGACATATCCCCAAAGTTTCATAATTTTCCTGCTAGTCATAAGCGAGTGTCAGGGCTGCAAACATCACATGTTTTTCCTGAAAAAGAACAGCAACTCTACTGCATAGCATGGTAATGTCACAATAGGACCCAGAGAATAATTGGCAGCAGCCAAAGTACCATACGGTCAGCCAAAGCTTCAGATGGTAAGGCAAAGCATCTGATGGAATATCATCTGATGAAAAAGGGTCTGATAAAATATCCAAATAGCATCTTGGGGGATATTTGATCTTTTCAAATATCCTCATAGTGCTATTTGGAATATCCAAAGTCTTTTGAAAAGCACTTTTTGCTATTAGACACAATGGCAGTAGAGACATTGTCACAAGCACCTATTTGCCCCTCCTCTTTACAATTTTTTGTGACCGGAGCTTTCTCCAAATTGTATCACAAGAGTTCAACAAAATGTCATGTTAGCTGTAACAAAATCCTACATAAAAATGCAATAAACAGGACAGATGAAGAGTGAACAAACTCCGTGGGTGACAAGCATACTCAAACAGAGCACTCAACTGCACTTATTGCTTACATGTACTCGACTCTGTGGCTTTGATAAATTGCTTTCACTCGAACTTACTGTGTTATTTTGCTGGTATCATATTGATCTACAGTAAGTACAGTCACACATGCAATCAAAGCTGTTGTAATATATTGTTTGACCTAGTTAAATGGTGGGTATTGTAAAATTACTAATTTTACAATACCCACCATTTAAATTTACTAATTATGGTATCAGAAAGAAATTTCCATCCAATTACACCCTGAAATCTCAAACATCTTTGACCAAATTTACTTCTAAAGATGGGCAAGTATGACTTATCACGCAATCTAATATTATGACCATGATACAAACTTGCCAATAAAAATGTTAGGGATTTCTCTTTTCGGTAGTCTAAACATAGACAAAGCAACATTATTTAGATCTTGGTATGGCAACCATTCTAAGAAGACTTGATAAAATTAAGATTTGATAATTAAATATAATGAGTCCCAACATGTCTACTGTCAGTGCTGTTTTTGTGTAAAATCGATTATTCATTATCTTCTGATTGGTGTCAAATATTTATGATAATAGTAATAATATGGATTTATATAGCGCTAATTTCAGTAAACTGCTCATCAGCGCTTTTTCAGATCAAATCACTTATAGGAATTCTGGAACAAATGGGTTTTTAGATTCTTCTTGTATTTCACTTTATATACCAAAGGCACTGTTCAAAAATTATGAAGACAGTGCAAAATGGATGTATCCATCAGGGATGGGCACGAGTACCTAAGAACTCGTGTACTCGTGTACTCGAGTACATAAATCCAAGTACTCCCATGTACTCAGTACTCGTGGTTTTTACGAGTACTGTACTTGTACTTGTACTCGAGTACACTGGAAAAGTACTCGTATTTATGAGTACATTATGAGTACATCATGAGGACATCATCCAATAAACATTGTTCTGATCAGGATTAGACTATACATATCAATCATGATACTATCCATCCTAAATTCTGTAGTTTCTTCTATCCTATCAACAGTTTGTAGTTTATCTCTTAATTGATTTATTTATAGACCTTAATCAGTCGTAGCAAGGATAAACTATTGATAAAAGATATCAAAAGCAAAATGCAGGTGTGCAAAGCTAAAACCAACCATTGTTGATTCTGGCACCTGATGGAATAGAATTTAATCAAGGAGGAGGCAGAATTATACATGGTGGACTAGTTATCTGAAGAATAATCGGAACAACTGATTTATATCAAACAGAAAAAGAAATCAACAATTGTGTTCTGATTATGATATATAAGCTACATATTGTATTTGTAGATAAAGGATGAAATTAGGACCAAGAACATGCCCTTCTTGAATAAATCTACAGCTTGCATTAGGCATAGATTGACAGACGACCAATGCAATATTGTTAGACTGCTATACATGTATATGACAGAGGGGTTACAAAACTGGTCGCTGGTCATGGGGCATTTCAGTGCACACACTCAGTCGGGCGCTGAGAACTTACCCCACTTGACATGGACCAAACAGTTATTGTTTCAAAGTGTTCAACTTCAGAAGAGAGCAAAACATGCTTTTAAAGAGGTGTCTGTGGAAAGACAGACGGATAGTTCGACAGCTAGGAGAGAGATAGATAGGTGAAGATACAAATGAAAAGAAATTGCTCTAAGTTAGGAGGCGGTGCAACTGAACAAACTTTGAGATTATCTGCAAACACTCGACTTGCAAAGTCTGTGAGTGTACACCAGTGGTTTATTGGCAGGTAGTAAAAGGGGGAAAAGCAGTCAAATTCAATATTATTATAGATCCTCCAGTACCATAACAAGGATTCTTGCACAAGATATCCAAAAAGTTTATGGTGAATGTTTTGATTTCAAGACATAGCAATTTTTACAATTTTCAGAAGATCATTTTACGAAAGTTTAAATTATTTTGCAGGAGATGTCTGTCTTCTGGCTTTGTTTACATGAGCTCAGGAATAAACATTTAGATGAGGGCAAGAATTTTTCAACTAAAAACCTACATATAAGTACACTTGTAGATCTGATATTTCAATCAGATAGACAAACAGACAGACAGATTAGTTCATTTTGACAAAAAAAATTATGAAGCATACACTGTAACAATACTTAAACTATATATAAGCCTACATGTATATAAAATTGGTCTGGGATGAATACACTTTGGTTTTGGCCTTAAGTGTACATGCCCCCTAACTCACTGTATCATATGCATTTATTTCATTTCCCCTTCTCTAAGCAACAATCTTTATGAGTTCTGAATATATTTAATTTTGAATCTCATCAAACTACTTTGCTTTCATAAAATCCAGTTTTGGATGAAAGCGAATTTCCCCAACTGCAAAAACCTTCTGAAAAGTTCTGATATCTCAACAATATGACAAATACAGAATTACAGATTCAATTTCCCCAAGATGATTAGATTTATTATTTGAAAGGCCATTCAAAGGAGACAATTTTACGAAGGTTGAGTATACTGCATTGCATGTTTGGTATCAAATTCCCTTTGGTATATAATTGCGCTTTTCATTTCATAAAAAATATGTTGGTAATCTTAATGAAAACGGATATTGTCAAATGATATGTTTCTACATTCATTTTTGTTGGCCACATGATTAGCTTTGCTGTGCGAAGATCATTGAAATAAAAATTCTGAAAGGTGACTAAAAATATCTTGAAATAACTGCTTCAATTCAGGGTAAAAATATTGTTCAAACTGCCATATATCAAAACATCATTATATCACCAGAAATCTCAGTTGGTATCACATCCATCATAACGTTGTGTCTCATAAACAGTGCCAAAAAAAGTTTTTAAAATGTGAAAATGCTATGTTGCACAGAAATAGCTGAAAAGGAGACAAAAGTTAGCTTGATCTCTCTGGAGCCAATTTTATGATTGTAGACACTATGTCTCAATGTAATTTTCTTTCTTGGACGTGTTATTCTATAGGGGAGAGCGATGTCATATATATTTTTATGTCACTTTTTGCTATAGAATACATCTCCAACAATAAAAACAATGTACCATTATGAAAACGGCTGCAACAAACCTTTTAAAACAATGCTAAACAATTTCCTAATTGTCCAGACATATTTGGCAGTTCTCCTTCCCTTGTATGACTTTACAAGTCAGCTACTTATTGACGAGTAATTTGCAGTCAATGAAATGTCACCCAATTAAACGAAAATTAAATTCAGCTCTTCACCTATTCTCTTTTTCCCTCTGAGGGACCTCTCAAATTTTTAAAAGGGCTCTCCAAGTAAATGGACCTGAAACTAAATCATTCAAGAATTTAATAAGCTGTAACCAAATCCTCCTCAAAATTCAATAAAAGGAACAAAAGAGGTACCGGTACTGCACAGACTCCCAGAAGTGCCCAGAACACTTAACAGTGAACTCCATGACAACAATGGCCTGCTTGAATGTCACCAGTATCATAGCATTTTCGTATTTGCCAGAAGTCAAAACACATATTGTATTGGCCTTTTCAAATTCAGGACATGGAGATTTGAAGAGAATTGACCTTCCACCCTATCCTCACTTTCATGTTGTATCCCAAATTGTGTCCAAATTCAATCACAAGATGCCAAGACAATGTCATGTTTGCCATGATCAAAACCTACAGAAAAATACAATATGCTGGACAAAAGAAGAACAGTGAACAAACTCTCTGGAGTGGCCAGAATACTCAACAGAGCACTGACACTGAATTTATTGCTTACTTGACACTGTGGCTTTGACAAACTGCTTTCACTCACAGGTACAGTGTTATCTTCGCTGCTATAATATAAATCTACAATTCATACAGACACACAGACATGTCATGCAATCAAGGCTATTGTATCTAGCCGAATTACACCACTCAAGAAGATTGATAGATGGGATCAATGTTATACATTATGCTCTAAGGGTGGGATATTTTCTTGTCCAGCATAGACAATGGTAATTCTTGCTTGCTGAACAAAGAATATTCCACTGAAACGTCAATCATGAAGGTCTTCCTAATCAACTTTGCTACCCAGTTGGCATCTGAAATCATCCTATGTTTGTCTTACATCAAGCTGACGTTATGGACGTCAATTCACTTACCCTTGACGACCAATTAAGTCAAAAGGCTCAGTCTGGTTTACCAACTGTGACTAAAAGACAAAATACTATAAAATAATGCGACTTTAATCTTGACCCTATGCAGTGATTATCCTGTTATCAAAATGATTTTTTTCGACAAGTGCAGAATTTGCAGAAAACATCTAAATGGAAACCAAACTGATCCAACACTGGACCAGAAGGGAGTTCCTCCGATAAAAATAGTTCCCTTAACAAAGGAGCTGCAAAATCACTCCAATCATCCATCTTCACATTTCTCAAACAAACTCTTTAGCCTTATCAACAGGTACAGCTCCAGGTAGAAATTCTACTTTTTAGATCTTAAAATAACAAGTCCCAACATGTCTGCCTGTGTTTGTGTATAATCGATTATTCATTAGATGCTGATTGGTGTCGATTAGCCTTCCTTTCATGTCCTCCAGCTATACTGATCTAATGTTTTGCTAAATATCAATATAGAATGAGCTTATAAGGTTATTTATGAAGTCTTCTTCAAACAAGCATAATTTTCTCAATTCTGCTGCGCCACTGCTATACATGTATACTGTGAATATAATTGCTATGGAATATTTTGCTTTTATTCCCAAGGTACTGATAAGACTATGAACCAGTGATGCAGTCGAGGCTGGAAGATCCAAGCCCATGGTAAGGCCAAGGATTTGGCATTCTAGACCGAACAACTGATGGCTTTTAAGAATTTAAAGAGAAAAGAAATCCATAACTGCGTTCGGATCATGACATAAGTTACATATTGTATTTATAGATAAACGCTGAATATACAAGAGCACATCTTACATTCAGTTTACACAATTTAAGGTGAGTCCAATTTAATCCAAAGAAAGCCACACCTCAAGGTATTGATTTTCAAGACAGACCAAGAAGATGCTCTTGCAGAATAAATCTACAGCTTGCATTACCGTCTTCAATTATAGAAAAAATGAGGACCAGTTCACTGTGAAAAATGCACTTTGTGACTCATGATAGCCAATGAAGTGTGATATTCTCTACTTTCATGGGAAAGATAAAGGCTGTTTGATTAGGCATGAACAAGAGAAGGCCATTTGATTTGTCATAACTGATTTTAGAGTGAAAATCAGGTGCAAAATCCCTTCGTTTGGCTGTCACCAACAAGTAGGATTATTAGTTTTCTTAAATCAAATTAAGATTGAAAGTATCAAAGTGACAAACTGTAAGCATTGATTGACAGACCACCAATGCAATATTGTTAGACTGCTATACAGTAACTCAGTATACATAAGACAGAGGGTAACAAAGCTGGTTGGTGGTTATGGGGCATTTCAGTGCACACGCTCAGTCGGGCGCTTAGGACTAACCCACTTGACATGGACCAAACAGTAATGCCTGGTTCTCACGACGGCGATTTGAGAGCGACGCATCAAGAGAAGTCATTTCTTGGAAAGTTGTGGCGTAGAACGTTGGTTTTGGCACGTTACGTAATCAATTAGTGTCATGTGCGACGCTTAAAGTTAGTAGCCGCGGTGAGTCTTGAGGTGTCCGCGGCGCTGCTTAAGCTTTCTTCGCCGCGTTCCGCCTCTCTTTCCTCAGCGCAGTTCCAAACAGACGCGTCGCACTTTGTTTTGGAATTCGGCGAGGCTGCTTCTACTTCGCCCAATGTTGTTTCCTCTTACGCCGCTGATGGTTGTGAGGCAGCTACGTCTGAAATTGGCGACCTGCGACGCATCAGGAAACCTTCGGCGTACACCCGAGCTAAGATGCGTCGCTGAAAATGACAGCCTCGCCGAAGACTGTAAGGATGCAACGCCGCATTTAGGGACTTGTTACTGCGTAACTTGATGGTTCATCGTCGCACATGCATTCATAAAGCGCCGAGGACATTACAGGCGCGTCGATGCTGACCTTCTTCGTCGTCCTTGCCTTAAGCAGCGACGAAGGTCTCTTAAGCATCGACGAACGTCTGTTGTTGCAGCGCTGCGGCAAAGTGTGTTTCGCTGCTGCAGGAGTCACTTTTGGTCATTATAAAAAGGGACACAGAGGACCTCCTTGCTTCATTTGCTGATTGCCCTTCAATGAGAACACAACGACTGCCTACTGAACATATGCATGATGGATGAAGAAGAAATTATTGTTGTGGCTGGTGCTGCTGCTGTTGCTATCGGAGCTGTCTATTTGAGACACAGGAGGAGGAGGGCCAGGAGACAGAAAAGGTGGTGGATTCGCAACTGGTTGCTGCAGAGGGAACAACATGGTCACTTCCATCAACTGCTGCCTGAACTGCAAGTGCGTGACGTGTCCGGCTACTACAACTACACTAGAATGCCCCCTGCCATCTTTGCTGAAATCCTGGAAGCTGTTGGACCACTCATCGCTAAGCAAGACACCAACATGAGGAGGGCTTTGGAACCTGGTCTGAAGTTGGCTATCACCCTGCGGTACATGGCAACAGGAAACAGCTACAAGTCCCTAGCTTATGCTTTCCGTGTGGCACCCAACACCATCTGCAACTTCATCCCTGAGGTCTGCCTTGCCATCGTTCATGCCTTCGAAAGACAGCTGGCACTACCCACACAGCCTGAAAGATGGAAGGAGATAGCCAAGGCTTTTGAGACGAAATGGAACTTGCCCAACTGCATTGGAGCTCTGGATGGCAAGCACGTCGCAATCCGATGTCCCAAGGCTGCAGGCTCCTTGTTCTACAACTACAAGGGATTTCACTCCATTGTCCTGATGGCCCTCGTTGATGCCGACTACAAGTTCATCTATGTGCAGGCTGGCTGTCAAGGAAGTGCATCTGATGGCGGCGTCTTCAGGGACACAGTACTTCGACAACTCCTGGACGAGGAAGATCTAGGCCTACCACCTCCAGAACCTCTACCTGGCACAGAAGACAATCCTTTCCCATATTACATCGTGGGTGACGAGGCATTTCCCCTGAAGACATGGCTGCTCAAACCAGTGCCAAGAAAGAACCTTGACATTCCTTCCAGAGTCTACAATTACAGGATTTCAAGAGCCAGGAGAGTGGTGGAGAATGCCTTCGGTCTGCTGTCACACAGGTTCAGATGCTTCCTGACCACCATGCCCCAACGACCTACAAGAGTGACATACATCACAATGGCTGCTTGTGTTCTACACAACATTCTGCGAGACAGAGTAGGCGTCCACCATGCCCGTGACAATGAAGTGATGGACAGAGAAGATCCACAGACACATGACGTCGCTGAAGGAGTTTGGAGGGGAGACCGTCAATTGCATGACCTAGGAGAACCACTTCGACACGGAAATGCCTCCAGAGATGCCAAGGCTGCTCGAGACTACCTACGTGACTGGGTCAACAGTCCGGCAGGAAGTGTCCCTTGGCAGTTGGAGAAAATCTGAAGAAGATGCAGACTATCTATTCAAAACAACAAACCCCAGGCCCTTTTAAGGGCCACCAAATCCTCCCAATTGAGCTGGCCATGTACACATCCTATGTTGACAAAACAAGCCCAAAAATCAATCAATCAATCAATCCCTCCATCCATCTATCTATCTATCTATCTATCTATCTATCTATCTATCTATCTATCTATCTATCTATCCAAGTCCAATCCATGCAAAGTGACGACAACTGCTTTTCTTTTGCTGCAGTGTATATATGTAACGAGCATTGTGTTCCATCTATCAAGCTATCTATCTATCTATCTATCTAGCTATCTATCTAGCTATCTATCAAGCTATCTATCTATCTATCCAAGTCCATTCCATGCAAAGTGACGACAACTGCTTTTCTTTTGCTGCAGTGTATATATGTAACGAGCATTGTGTTCCATCTATCAAGCTATCTATCTATCTATCTATCTAGCTATCTATCTAGCTATCTATCAAGCTATCTATCTATCTATCCAAGTGCAATCCCTGCAAAGTGACGACAACTGCTTTTCTTTTGCTGCAGTGTATATATGTAACGAGCACTGTGTTCCATCTATCAAGCTATCTATCTAGCTATCTATCAAGCTATCTATCTATCTATCCAAGTGCAATCCCTGCAAAGTGACGACAACTGCTTTTCTTTTGCTGCAGTGTATATATGTAACGAGCACTGTGTTCCATCTATCAAGCTATCTATCTAGCTATCTATCTAGCTATCTATCTAGCTATCTATCTATCTATCTATCTATCTAGCTAGCTATCTAGCTATCTACCTGCCACTTGCCCTAGACAAGTGAAATTACAAAGTGATGCACTTGTACTAGTGCAACCAACCAACACAAGTTTTAAAAGCAAAGCACTTGTACTAGTGCATTACATTTTAATTAAGAAATTCATGCACTTGTACTAGTGCAATAAAAATATGTTTATACCAAAGAATGCAGCACTTGTACTAGTGCTGCACTTGGTATGTTTTGGGGCAAAGAAAGGGGGAACTAGCACCTTGCTTTTATGAAGGTGATTACTTTTAATGAAGGCCAGGACCGGACTTTTGTTGTGGGGGACTTTTTTTTTGGGGGACTTTTTTTTGGGGGATTGTCAACGTTTTTTTTGCTCTTTTTTGGCTCTTTTCGGTCAACACAAGCTCTTTTTTTTTGTCAACATAAGATGTGTACGTGGCCTGCCCTTTTGGGAGGATTTGGTGGCCCTTAAAAGGGCCGAGGTTTTTTGTTGTCTTTGCTGCATCTTCTACTTTCGTGGAGAAAGGAGATTGTCAGTCCAACTGGCCGAAGGGGAAGGCTGGTGCTGGTGATGGGCGGCCGGTTGACCAAAGCTGGGTCCAGGGGGGTAGCCGTACTTCTCAGGGCTCTCCTGGGCATCCATCATCAGTGTCATGGAGGATGGGCTGGGCTGCATCACGGTGTAGCTGGGAGTCTGCCTGGAGGATCCTCCTTCCCTGGGCTGGTGGTGGTGGTAGTGATGGCTGCTGCTGGAAGCGTGGTGGTGCTGCTGGTGGTGGGATGGCACATACGTCGAAGAAGGAGGAGGATGAGGAGGAGGTGGCATCTGCAGGCGCTGAGGAGGATGAGGAGGCTGGAAGGTCTGCTCCTGCTGCTGTCTTGAATGGCGGCTGGCCTCATCATCCCAGTAGAGGGCGGCCTCTGCAATGGTCCTGACCATCTTCCTCCTGATTTCAGGGCTGGCGTGCAATCCCACGTGGTAGAGGTCCTGGCACTTCATCCTCCAGTACTCCTGGTCGGGTGTCAACTCCTGGTGGTCGGGGCACATCTTGCAGCCAGAGCCTTTCAGGATTTTCTTGGCGGAGGACATGGCTTGCATGCTGCCTGCGATGACGTTCATGGCGGAGTGCATGGCTTCTTCTGCTGGGGCCTTCCTCTTGGTTCCCTTGGCAGCGGCTCCAGGCTTTGGTGCTCCAGGGAAGACTTGGGACTGCTGGCTCTCAGGTCTGTCCTGTGCTGGCTGTTCAGGTGGCATGTCCGGCATGTCATACGAAGCTGGCAGGGAATCCTCAGGGTTGTAGCTGTCCTCGGAGTCTGAGGCTGGCCGGTTGGCAGACAGTTGAGAGATGGCGGACAGCTCCTTCCCTGGCTTGTGGACGATGGAGTCCTTCAGGAACCGACAGTTGTTCAGGATGTACTGGTCCCTCTCTGTGAGCGTCTCCTTCCTGGCGGCTCCTGAAGCTTCAGGCCTGACGAGTCTGGAGAAGTGAGTGCGGACTGTCTTCCTCCAGTTGAAGATGTCCTGGGAGGTGTACTTGGGTCCCAGCTCCTTGGCTTTTTCTGAGTCCAGCAGCAGCTTCTCGTTCCCCTTGTAGCCTCTGGTGCCCTTCATGTAGAGGACAGGATGCTCTCTGTACCAGTTGATGAGGTCATCTTCTTGGTCAGATGTGATGCCCAGGTTGTTCCGGATGTTTTTCTTGGGGGCCTTCCCTTTGCCCTTCTTGCCCTTGGACTTGGCTTCAGCAGCAGCTGCAGGGGTCTCATCAGCAGAGTCTTCTTCCTCCTCGAAGGTGTCCTCATGGATGGCCACTCTGTCTAGAGCAAGAACAGGCTGGCTCTCTGGTGTTTTCTTGGGAGTCTGCTTCGGAGTCTGAGTCTTCTTCGGAGTCTGCTTCTTTGGAGTCTTCTTTGGAGTCTTCTTTGGAGTAGACTTGGCAGTAGGCTCTAGAAGACCCGTGGAAGACTTGGCAGCAGGCTTGGCAGCAGGCTTGGCAGCAGGCTTGGCAGCAGGCTTGTCAGCAGACTTGGCAGCAGGCTTGTCTCCTTCATCAGTTTCAAACAGTTCAACTGATGAATCTTCATCTGTTGTGTTGTCTTCTGGCCGGCCCTCGAAGATGGTCTCGCTGACGACAGTGGCTTTGGTGGTTGAAGTGGTGGTCTTCGTCTGGCTGCCAGCTGTAGTGGAGGTGTAGAGCCCAGGTAGAGAGAGGTCTGCCATGGCTGTAGTGAAGAATGTAGTCACTGCAGCATCTGAAGGTTCATGGAGAGGAGTTGCAGCTGGAGTTGTAGCTGGAGTTGTCACTGGAGTGCTCCCAGGAGTGTGAAGTGTTGACCTGGTGCTGAGCTTGGTTGGTGCCCTGGTGACGACGGTGCCCTTTCTCCTCTTTGGTCCCATGTTGTAGCAGCAAAAGTACAATTGTAGCAACAAAAGTAGCAGCAAATGTAGCAGTTGATAATAGTGTCGTGGATTCTAGGTGTGTTCTGGTCGAAGGTCTGAGTGGGTATGGTGCTCTAAACTGGCCTCCTCTATATATATGCAGGGTGCGGACCGCCTCTTTCCCCCTCCTTCGCCCCCCCTGCTTCGCTGCTGCTGCCCCAGCCGCTGCGCAAAAAGAGGGTGACACGCAGACAAAGGGTTGATGCTAAAAATAGAACAACGCATGCACTCAGGCGCCACTCTGTCTGCTGCATTGGGGGTCCAAAAGACGCGGCGCGCACCCTCTCACGTGCGTCGAACATGTGTCTTTCCGCGACGCGTGTCTGAAACATGTGACATGAAGCAAGAGCTTTCTGCTACACTGCTGTTTCTGCGTCGAAGCTCTTCTTTGTGCGTCGCAACTTTAAAAATCTGCGGCGCGCACTGATTTCTTTTTACGCTTCTTCTTGCTTCACCACTTCTTTCCTCGCAAAGATTCAACCGGTTGAATCTTTTTTTCCTGCATCGTCAAATTTCTAGGAATTGCGTAGAAAGACCTCTTAAAACGACGCATGCTGTTCCTGTTGCGCCGTAAAGCCAAAATTGACGGCGAACATGCTCAAATCTTTGCCCTTTCCTGGAAATATAAGAAACGCCGTCACTTAAACCCTCTGTTACGTCTCCGTGAGAACTAGCCATTAGTGTTTCAAAGTTTTCAACTTTAGAAGAGAGCAAAACACGTTTGGTAGGTGTCTGAAGCAGAGACAGATGGATAGTTAGGCAGAGAAGGAGCTAGATAGATAGGTGTAGAGACAAATGGAAAGAAAATGCTCCAAGTTAGAAGGCGGTGAAACAAACTTTGAGATTATCTCCAAACGCTCGACTTGCAAAGTCTGTGAGTAAACACCAGTTGTTTATTGGTAGATAGTAAAAGGAGGAAAAGCACTGCAAATTCTATATCTGGATCCTCCAATACTATAACAAGACTTATCTGCACAAGATATTGACAAAGCGCACGGTGAATGTTTACATTTAAGGACATTGACTTTTTTACTATTTTTAGTAGAGAATTTTGCCGAAGTTACTTTGCAAACCAGAAAAGTTCCTTTACAGGAAACCACTGTCTTCTTGCTTTGTTAACATGAGCTCAGGACCTAAATACATATTTAGATATGGGAAACAATTTTCAAGTAAAGACTTATATGCAATGCATGCACACTAGTAAATCAGATATTTCAATCAGACAGACAAACAGACAGACAGATTGGTTTATTTTGACCAAAAGTAATAATAAAATCATACACTATGACATACATAAAACATAATATACAAAGAATTGGTCTGGGAAAAATAAGCTATGTCTTTAGTGTGCATGCCCCTTACTCACTATATCATATACATTTCTTTCATTTCCCCTTCCCTAAGCAACAATCTTTATGAGATCTCTGTGTATTAATTTTGACTCTTATTAAACTGCTTTGCTTTCATGAAATTCATTTTTGGATGAAAGCGAGTTTCCCCAACTGCAAAAACCTTCTGAAAAGTTCTGATATCTCAACAATATGACACATACAGATTCAATTTCCTTAAGATGATTAGAATTTTTATTTGAAAGGCCATTCAAAGGAGACAACTTTACGAAAATTGAGTATACGGCATTGCATGTTTGGTATAAAATTTCCTTTTGTATGTAATTCCTCTTTTCATTTAATAAAAAAGTGTAGCTAATCTTAAATGAAAAAGAATATTGTCAAATAATACATTTCTACATTCATTCTTGTTGGCCACATTTGCTTCCCTGTGCGAATATCATTGAAGTAAAATTGTGAAAGGTCATTAAAAATATCTAGAAATAACTGCATGAATGCAGGGTAAATAATATTGTTCCATCTGCCACATATATCTCAGTTGGTATCACATCCATCATAACGTTGTGTCTCACGAACAGTGCCTAAAAATGTTTTGTGTATAAAATGTTATGTCACATGGAAATAGCCAAAAAAGACACCAAAGTTTGCTTGATCTCTTTGGAGCCAATTTCATGATTGTAGACGTTGAGCAACAATGTGAATTTTTTTCTAGGACACGTTATTCTATAGAGGAGGGCGATGTCTTTTTTTTTTATTATGTCACTTTTCCCTGTAGAATACATCTCCTAGAATAAAAACAATGTCTACCATTATGAAAACGGAAACAATGTCCTAATTGTCCTGATATACTTGGCTGTTCTCTTTCCCTTGTGTTGACTTTACAAGTCAGCTATTCATTGCAGTTCCTAAAATGTCAGCCAATTTGTCGAAAATTAAATTCTACCCATCACCTCTTCTCTTTTTTCTCTGAGAAAAGGGCTTTCTAAATCACATGAAGTTTAACCAATTCGTTCAAGAATTTAATAAGGTGTAACGGAATCCTCCTCGAGATTCAATAAAAGGAACAAATGAGGAACTGCACAAACCCCCAGAAGTGCCCAAATACCTTAACAGTGAACTCCATGGCAATAGTGGCCTGCTTGAATGTCACCAGCAGTATCATAGCATTTTCATATTTGTCAGAAGTCAAAACACATATTGTATTGGCCTTTTCAAATTCAGGACATGGAGATTTGAAGAGAGTTGACCTTCTACCCTCACTTTTCTTTCATGTTGTGTCCATGGCCGGATCCAGGATCTAGGTGGCCCTGGGCACAATGAGACACTGAGGCCCCTCCTTGAAATCATGAAATTGACCGAAAATTTGCAGAACATTAAAAGTGCAGATTACATGAAACAATGATTGATGTAAAAAAGACAGAACCTTTTTCTGTGATCTTCTGCCCGGAAAGCTTGTGCCCATAGACATAAATAAAAAGAATACACGTCACTCTCACTCTCAATAGAAATCGGTCTGGTGCAGGAACAAAAAGTTTAAAACATGCACACTTTTGGTGGATTCTGGCCATGATGACACATTGTCTCTGTTTGACCATGTTGACAACAATAATTTTAAGGTGTAATCAATAACTAGGAATAGTTGTTTTTTTTTAATCTTTACTGTAGGTGAATGGAGTAATTGATATTTTTTTCATCTATTTACTTATTAGTGAATTTATGAAAATGGTGGCTTTCCAAAAAGAGCATAACAAAAAAAACAACCAATTTGTAATATTGAGCATAAGCGAACTAAAACTTCAAATGCTGAAGACATACTGAGAAACTTCATCAGAAGATATACGAATATATGATGTATGGTCTACATTTATGATGGTCATGACTTCAACCCTCCCTGGGATAAAACTTTTTGGCACAAACCTTCAACATGAGTTTAAGAGACCCCTCTATTTATGCTCAGAACTCAGGAGCCCCAAAAATTGAAAAACAGCTTGTGCCAGAAAACTGTATTCTATTCTTTTGATTCATGGAAACACAACATTTATGATCATTAAGATGTTACCCCACTTCAGCAAAGATTCTCTGGGTGATGGTACCCTGATGCAAAAGATAATTATACTTTAAACTTTAGACACTGGCCCTACAGGCAGGAAAGAGCAAATTGCAATAGCATCTGATTCATTCCGAACGCGAAAATGATTACTTAATATAAAATGCCAGCCAATAAGATAATTGGGGTTTAAAAAGACACATCATCAAATTTTCCAAAGTTGAGGGGGGACTCAGAGGCCCCTGTTGACCGCTGAAGTTGGATCTTGTATGTATTTGTAAAAGTGCGGAAGTGCACTTGCTGTTGAAGAGTAAATCTTCTTTTTCAAACTTTTGTGAGGCGGCCCCCTTTCCATGTGAGGCCCTGGGCACAGTGCCCACTCTGCCCTATGGATAATCCGGCCCTGGTTGTGTCCCAAATTGTGTCCAAATTCAATCACAAGATGTCAACACAATGTCATGTTTCTCATAATCAAATCCTACAGAAAAATACAATAAGCTGGACAAAAGAAGAAGTGAACAGACTCTCCGGAGTTGCAAGAATACTCAACAAAACGCTGAATTTATTGCTTTCTTGACACTGTGGCTTTGACAAATTGCACTCACACTTCGTCAGCCTAAAGCAAAATTGGCCTAGGTCCTTTTCGGCAATTTTCGGCAAACAGCCAAAAACCGACTTAGGCCAAATTTTTCTTAAAACAAAAATGACTTAGGCCAAAATTCTTTTGTGGTGTAGCAGTGTTATTAAGCAATTCTCCATAACATTTATGAATGAAATGCGAGGAAACTACTTCAATAAAATTAATACTCACAATTATGATCGCAAAATATTGGTGGTATCCACTAAAATTAGTGACAACGAAATTGGCCTAAGTCCAAATGGCCTAAGTCTACAGGACCAAGGCCATTTATGCGCTACACATAGAATAAATCCCTAACAATAAAAAAATGTCTACCATTATGAAAACAGTTGAAACAAACTGTTGTGTTGACTTTACAAGTCAGCTACTCATTGACGAGTAATTTGCAGTTCCTAAAATTCACCCAATTTGACGAAAATCAGATTCAGCTCTTCACCTAATCCCCGTTTTCTTCTGGGGGCCCTCTTACATCACTAAAAGGGCTCTCCAAGTAAATGGACCTGAAACTAAATCATTCAAGAATTTAATAAGCTGTAACCAAATCCTACTCAAAATGCAATAAATGGAACAAGAGTGGAACTGCACAAACTCCCGGAAGTGCCCAGAACACTTAACAGTGAACTCCATGGCAATAATGACCTGCTTGAATGTCACCAGTATCATAGCATTTTTCGTATTTTCCAGAAGTCAAAATACATCTTGTTGTTGGCCTTTCAAATTCAGTACATGGAGATTTGAAGAGAGCTGACCTTCTGCCCTCTCCTCTCTTTCATGTTGTGTCCCAAATTGTGTCCAAATTCAATCACAACATGTCAACACAATGTCATGTTTGCCATGATCAAAACCTACAGAAAAATACAATATGCTGGACAAAGGAAGAACAGTGAACAAACTCTCTGGAGTGGCCAGAATACTCAACAGAGCACTCGACCAAAATTATTGCTTACTTGACACTGTGGTTTTGACAAATTGCTTTCACTCACACTTATCACAGTGTTACTTTGCTGCTATGATATTGATCTACAGTTCATACAGACACACATGCAATCAGGGCTATTGTGTCAAGGAGACTTGCAACACTCAAGAGGATTGATAGATGGGATAAATGGCATACAAACACAGTATGCTCTAAGTGTGGGCTCTTTGCTTGTCCAGCATAGACACTGGTACAAGGGGATGTAAATAGTTGCTTCTTGCACAAAGAACATTCCATTGAAACATTACTCATGAAGGTATTCTGTATCAATATTGCTACCCAGTTGCCATCTGACGTCACCCTATGTTTATCTGACATCAGCATGACTTCTGGGATGCAAATTTGCTTACCACTGACATCAAGTTTTAATGCCTGCGGGTAAGGCACAGTCTGGTTTACCAACTGTGACTAATAGACAGAATACAATAAAATAATGAAACAGTGAACTTCAATATTGACACTATGCAGTGACTTTGACCTCTTATCAAAATGAAGTTTTCAAAGACAAGTGCAGAATCGGCAGAAAACATGTAAATCGACAACAAACTGATCCAACGCTGGACCAGCAGGGATGTAAACATGAAGTTCCTCCAATTAAAATGTTTCCCACAACCTAGGAGCTGCAAAATCATTCCAATCTTCCATCTTCACATTGCGCAAACAAACTGTAGCCGTATCAACAGGTACAGCTTCAGGTAGAAATTCTACTTTTTATATCTTGCCACAGCAACCGTTCTTGATAGAAATTAAGATTTGATAAAAATAACAAGTCCCAACATGTCTGCATGTGTTTGTGTATAATTGATTATTCATTAGTGGCTGATTGGTGTCGATTAACCTTCCTTGTATGCCCCCAGCTATACTGATCAAATGCTATGCTGAATATCAAATTATCGATGTAGAATGAGCTTATAAGGTTATTATGAAGTCTTCTTCAAACAAGCATAATTTTCTCAATTCTGCTGCTCCACTGCTATACATGTATACTGTGATTATAATTGCTATTGAATATTTTGCTTTTATTCCCAAGGTACTGATTAGTATGAACCTGTGATGCAGTCGAGGCTGGAAGATCCGAGACCAAGGCAAGGCCAAGATTTTGGCATCCGAGACCAAGGCAAGGCTGAGACCATCAAAATATGGCCAAGGGGCCAGCCTGGAGGATGAAGCCGGTCCCGAGGCCTCCAACACTGGCCCAAAGACACCCGAGACCGAAACAAGGTCAAGGATTTGGCATCCGAGACCTAGCCAAGTCAGAGGCCATCAAAATATGTCCCTGAGGAGGGTCTGTCCTTGAGGCCTTGAGACCTCCAACACTGATGAAGACAACCTTCCATGGATACATTCATTAACTGTAAAACCAAAACTCACTTTGGATCTACCAACTAAATTCTTCTACCAACACTTGTAGTATATCTCTGAGCCCCAATTGATTAATTGAAAGACCTTAATCAGTTGTAGCAAGGATAAACTATCGTTAAAATATTCTAAAAGTGATATAAAATACAGGTGTGCAAAGCTAAAGCCATTGTTGATTCTGGCACCTGATGGACTAGAATTTAATTGAGGAGGAAGCGGCAATATACATAATGGATGAGCTTGGTCGAAGAACATTCATATCAACTGATTGATGTTTAAAAAAATTAATCCATAACTGCATTCTGATTGTGATATATGCGACATATTGTATTTTTAGTTAAGAGATGAAATAACATTAGCATATTGTGAATTCAGTTTACAAAATTGCAAATGTATCTGATTTATTCAAAAGAAAGCCACACCTCAAGTATTGATTTCCAAGAACCGACCAAGAATACATTTGTCTTGAATAAACCTACTGAGTCAGCAAGCATACGTATTGTTATATCATAATGTCTGCTCCTCGACAGCAGCATAAAATTGCCTTTGAGGAGGTCCAGAAGCTTGTTAATTTTTTCAATATTGATACAAATATGAGCTACAAATAAAAGAATCGCAACCTCAATCTGTCTGAAAGAGGTTCAGATATGGATGTATATTCCATATTTGTGGTGAGGCGTTTTCCACAGAATTAAGATCTGTAAATAAACTAGTAACCCTGCACCAGCTCCATTTACCTGTCAGCAGCCTGAACTGGAGCATTGATAAGTATAGGTTATTCGTGGTGATTTGGTTTCAGATGCAGATTACTGTCATACAAATAGTTTTAATTCAAAAATGTTAAGTTTTATTTCCAAAATATTTAGTGTGTATACAAATTGTATGTCGTTGAGGAATAGCTGAAAATAAGACTCATGTTTTTGATTTCTTTGACATATTTTAAACAACTTGCAAAAATTGTCCTGATATATCTGGAAAGTCTCCATCCATGGTATAGACTGACTTCCCTTTTACTCTCTTGAGACCTCTGTCACATTCTGAAAGGGCTCTCGAAATCAAATCGTTCAGGAATTTAATAAGCTGAATCGAATCACCGTCGATATTCATTAAACGGAACAAAAGAGGAACTGCACAAACTCCCAGAATTGCCTGGAATACTTAACAGTGCACTCAATGGCAATGTCTTCTCGAGCATCACCAGCAGTAGCATTGCCTTCCTATTTGTCTCGAGCCAAAATGCATCTGCAATGATAGTACTGTATGACATTTTAGAAATTCAGGACAAGGAGATCTGAAGACCGCTCCCTTCCAACATCTCCTCTTTCATGAATGTAGGGTCTCTGAAGGTTTCTCCAATCTAATTACAAGAGTTCAACACAATGTCGTGTTAGCCGTAACCAAATCTTACAGAAAAATGCAATAAACTGGACAAGAGAAGAATTGAACAAACTCCCAGGAGTGGCCGGAATACTCAACAGAGCACTCCACAGCATTTATTGCTTGCTGGACTCTCTGGCTTTGACAAATTGCTTTCACTCACGCTTAAAAGTGTTATTTCATTGCTGTCATATTGATATACAGTTTTGCAGAGACACACATGCAATCACGCATCACCACCAACCAGCTATCTCTTTGTTACCTCTGTCTTGTAGCAGTCCAACAGCATTGTATTTGTAGCCGTTATAATTTTGATGACACGTGACAGACAATTTTGAAAAGTCATTCCATGTCAATTCAACAAATGGCTCCCACTCGACCCCCTCAGATTTGTCTGAAAAAATTCTCAAATAAACCTATAATAGTTTAAAGGATGTGTGCCAAATTTTAGCTCATTATCTTGAATAGTTTTTCTTAAAAAATATATTAAAGGAGACAAGGTTGAGGCTGTTTTTGCACTAATTTTAGGAGTGTCAAATGAAAACCATTTTTCTAATATAAATATCTTGAGATTCGGGAAGATACAGTCTTTATTTTAACCAGAAATCATATCTATGCTCATTGAAGTGGATTAAAGCTATTTTTAGGAATATCCTACATCTGACATTATTTTTAAAGGCATTCAAAAAGGCCGACCCATTTGGCGCAAAATTTTGTGGAAGCATTTTCTGATCATCTGTTCTCCTAAACTATGGTACATAGAAATCTTGGGTTTGTAATGTACTATAGAACTGTAAGGGAGAATGGTCATCAGAGGTCACCTCAATCCCATAGTTCCCTAGAAAAATGACCTCAAATCTGGACGAAAATGCAATTATCTTGATTTTCAAAGCTCAATTGCCAAAATATGACACCAGTCACCTATGTCAAACCAGTGTCATTTTCAAGGCTTATAGATACCCACTATTGCCATTGATTTCTTTGTGGCGTTCTTATTCGTTTAGGTTGTGTGAATTTTGTATCATTACTATGATTTTAATACTTTTTTGTTTCATTTTGAATACTTCTTTTCTTGTGAAGGTGTCAGTAGAAATGCATCCTACCCCAAATATGACCTCCAATCTATATTTAGATAAATCTCTAATTTTTTTAAAAATCAACTTCACTTATAGGCTGAATTCAAACGAGAATATCATGTATTTTTATCTAGATATGAAAGATCTCTTTTGGCTCAAATAAGACTTGGTATCCTTCCACTCAAAATTGAAACTGGTAGATTTATAAATATAGCTCTTGAAAATAGAATTTGTACTCTGTGTAATTTAGATACCATTGAAGATGAAGTTCATTTTGTTACCAGATGCCCATTATATGACACTCCTAGAGAACAACTATTTCTAGTTGTAAAGCAACTCCTGTCAAACTTTGAAAGTCTAGATGATGCTGATCAATTGGTATTCTTTTTAAGTAATGCTCCAAAACCACTTTCTAAATTTCTTAAATGTGCTTGGAACTTGAGGCAAAGTGAACTCTATAAACTGTAGCGATTATTACAAGCTGTAAACTTATCTGCCTATTTCTTAAAAAAAAAGTGACTGATAAACCCGTATGGGTTGGGCACGCAATTGTATACTTTGTTGTACCTGTAATTATGTTTTGAGAGCTATATCACTATAATAAAGAACATATACATACATATAGGCTGATTCGGTAGGCCTGTCCCGTTGATGCAACAGTAATGTTTTAAAAGAAAGATGACCCACTCTTAAACATAGTAAAAATAACATGCAGGCACTTTTAGAGGTGCTGGAGAGCTATCTATCTAGTAGGAATTTGTGGGGCTGCATACTGTTCCACGATCTACCAACCTATCTGTCTGTCTATCTATAGCTATATATCTAATTAAACATATACCTGTCTGTCTTTTTGTCTATTTATATGGATATACACTATCACACTAGATCTGCTTATATGTTTTCATAAATGTTTAATTGGTTATCTATATAAATATGTCTATCTATCTATCTATCTATCTATCTATCTATCTATCTTTCTATCTTTCTACCTATCTACCTATCTACCTATCTACCTATCTACCTATCTACCTATCTACCTATCTATACGTATGTTCCTTTCTTCCTTCGTTCCTTTCTTCCTCCTACATAATTATGGTGTTTTTAAGAGTTCCTTTTAATAAGATATTTAATGAATTTACAGACTCTCCCTCTGGTTGGACTGGGTTGCTGCTGTTGGCTGCTGCTATAACTGCAGCAGGACATTTAAATTTTACAGAAAACACATATTATATTTGACTTGAGTGCATAAAAAATTTTTTGTCATTGAATGACATGGATGTGCACCGAAAGTTGTTTGAAGCAAGTTGTATTGCAGTCGGCACTGTGTGCTAAGTTTTGATGTGATGTGACTTCAAAAGTAGGGGAGACCAGGGCATGTTGGTCCCCCTTTCTTATTTTTGGCTCGAGCTTCGGCGAGAGACGTTTGGTTTGACCAAAGTCAAGCGATTTTGTCAAAAGACAAGGCTGCTTATTGGTTCAGTCAACCACGGAGACAGCCGATGGTTAGCCGATGTGCTAAGCTTTCTGATTGGTTAGGAATGGGGGTGTGGCCAAGCTGCTTGCAGCGCCTCCTGGCGAGCGAATTGGGGTTTGGCATCACCAGCATTGTCATTTACTAACCCACGTATCGTTTTGCTATGTCATGTCGATGTTAAGGTGTAATAAAGCATTTATTGTCATCCAATTCTGTACATCGGTTTTCCATGCTTACCTGCCAACCGGCAACTGCCACTGCGTCATGTGTTCAAGTGCCAGGATGTTGACCCGCCTGATCTGACCTGACCTGACCTGATTACCTGCAATAGCCCTCTGGTGGACAATGTGTAAACTATAGATTTCAGAGTCAATGCAGAATTACCCATTATTAGAAAAGAGGTATTGGAAGTTAAAAGCACAGAGGCCTGGAAGAATGTAGACAGTAGGTACAAAAGCGTGGCCTGTCTGTGTATTTATTTATCAATTCATCTATGATTCTCTATTTATATGTGCGCAGGGGCCGGGGCCTTGGCTGAGGCCATGGCCAGTCAAACCTGCCCCAATCAAACTCAAATTCTCAAAAACCCATTTTTGCCTTATCTATTATCTATTATACAAATGTCATGTAAAATAGGCGATCATTCAGTCCCTCGGGGACAGCATTGAGCGATCCATTCAATCTCCAGACCAATTCTAGTTGCCAAGGTCAGCATTTTAATATCTATGATTTACCCATAACAACTCGGACGAGCTCTTCTCCTTTAGGTGAAGAACTTGTTTGCCTCTCAATCGAAAACTTTTTCTAAATATCAAGAAAAATCGATTTATTGGCTGACTTTTTAACATTTACTCTACCTTTATGCCAAACCAAGTTGATCTGCCTTGTATAGCCGGGGCACATTGGATCGCCATGTGGGGCATGTTGGACCATGGAATAAAACACACTTGTGTGTTATTGCAGAATGATTATATCCGAATACTTTTTTGATTTGCCCGGATAATAATTATATCAAGTCTCATTTCAGCCTGTTGGGCTTAATTGATAAGACTTGTTTGACTAGATCCCTCATACTTATGGAAGGGTGACATTAGCAATTGAGACTTGCAAAAATCACTTTTTGTGGTGAAAATCAGGAAACCAGAAATGCCACTCACATGTACTTTTCCTTCAATTATCATGTATCTTTTCGCCTAAAAGAATACTACAAAAGGTCAATTCATTGGAGATTTGGATAACATGTTCCCTAAAAAAGATATTGTGGATGTTCCAACGTGCCCCGGTCTCTCTTACTAACTGTTTTAATGCCCTTCTAGTACATCTAACAAACATAATCAGCTAATATTAATATATTATTGATATTATGTCACCAAGAGTGAGTCTTCTTAAAAATCTCCATATTTCAGTGTTATAAAAATACCTGATGACGACATTGTAAAATTTTTAATTAGTTTATAAATTCGCCTGGATATCAAAAAAATTAATGAATGAGACAAATTAATTAGTTATTTTATTTAAATATAGATTCAAGGTCATATTTGGGGGTAGGATGCATTTCTACTGACACCTGACAGCTGTCAATGCATTAGTCACGCCTCATTTAGACTATGGCAACGGGTTGCTCTATGGTTCATCCAAACAAGTGATAAATAAACTCCAGGTGGCTCAAAACTCTGCTGTACGTCTAATTGAGGGACTGAAAAGACAAGACAAAGTTAGTCATTTTAGGAAAGAGTTACATTGGCTTCCAATCCCTGCAAGGATCCAATTCAAACTTATGACATCCACATGGAAAGTTGTGAATAATCAAGCACCTCAATATCTCAAAAGTCTTTTTCGACTCAAACCTGAAAATAATGTGAACCTCCGCAGCAATGGCAAATTGCTCTTAGAGGTACCTGCCATACAAAATCAAAACAAGTTTGAAGATAGAGCCTTCTCCTATTCAGCGCCAACACTTTGGAATGGCCTGCCAGAAAATGTACGCAAATCAAAAACACTGGATAACTTCAAGAAGCGATTGAAAACATATCTTTTCGAAAAATACTACAGAAATATTGGCTAATCTGACCAAGCGCTAATGAGCAGTTTACTGGAATTGGCGCTATATAAGTTCTTAATATTATTATTATTATTACCTTCACAAGAAAAGAAGTATTCAAAATGAAAAAAAAAGTATTAAAATCTTAGTTATGATAAAAAATTCACACAACCTAAATGAATAAGAACGCCACAAAGAAATCAATGGCAATAGTGGGTATCTATATAGCCTTGAAAATGACACTGGTTTGACATAGGTGACTGGTGTCATATTTTGGCAATTGAGCTTTGAAAATCAAGATAATTGCATTTTCGTCCAGATTTGAGGTCATTTTTCTAGGGAACTATGGGATAGAGGTGACCTCTGATGACCATTCTCTCTTACAGTACTGTAGTACATTGCGAACCCAAGATTTGATGTTTCTATGTACTATAGTTTAGGAGAACGGATGATTAGAAAATGCTGTCACAAAAATTTGCGCCAAATTGGTCGGCCATTTTGAATGCCTTTAAAAATAATGTCAGATATAGGATATTCCTAAAAATAGCTGAAATCCACTTTTATGGCCCTAGATAAGATGTCGGGTTAAAATAAAGATTGTAACTTTCTTGAATCTCAAGATATTCACATTTGAAAAGTGGTTTTCATTTGACGCTCCTAAAATTAGTGCAAAAACAGCCTCAACCTTGTCACCTTTAATATTTTTTCTAAGAAAAACAATTTGAGATAATGAGCTAAAATTTGGCACCCATCCTTTAAACTATTATAGGTTTATTTTAGAATTTTTTCAGACAAATCTGAGGGGGTCAAGTGGGAAGTTTTTTGGAAATTTGTTGAATTGACATGGAATGACCCAACTTTCTTTTTTGACGTGAATGCTTCTGGAAAAAATTCCCAATCATCGAAGTGGGGTACTTATATAGAGAAATAAACTATGAATAATTTATATATTGAAAAAAATGCTTACAAAATACCTTTCAGAAATTGCCGAAAATTCAGCAGAAAAAATTACCCAACATTTTACTTACTCTGTCACAAACATTGCTTATGATTTGGAAAACCTTCATGGGTAACACCTCAGTATAGAATGGCGTTTGATCAAGAAGCAAGTATTGACATCCCCTTGTACCAGTGTCTATACTGGACAAGTAAAGCTCCCACACATGGAATGCTTTTGTGATATCTATCTCATCTTTCAGTCTCAGTCTCACGAAGGGCATTGGTCACATGATACAATAGCGGGCATTATAGTGCACACACTATAGAGGGCAAATAACTAACCCTACTTGACTAAGACCAAACAGTTAGGCCCAAATTTTCATCTCTAGTTTGAACTTGGTTTGTGGATAAACTAGGTTTAAACCCAGTTTAAGATATTAAAACCGAAGTTTTTCTTTTCTCGAAATTTTCATGTCTGGTTTTAAAAATCGACCAGGTTTTTCTGTGGTTTTAGCAGAAACCTGCTCAGGGGTGGTTTAACTCCTGGTTTTGGAAGCGTTCAGTGTGGATTTTGCGTCTGCAAAGTCAGATTTTCATTTCACTGATCTGGTTAAGGATATCAGTTGTGCTCTGAATTTTTTTTTTTCCAAAAATATTTTATCCAAAGTTTTTTTCCAAGTTCCCCAACCCCCAACATTTTTCTTCAAAAATTTTCAATATGTTTCCCCCCAAAAATGTTTCTTTTCCAAATTTTGTTTCAACATTTCTTTTTTCCATAACTCCCCCATGTGGACATTTTTGTCAAATTCTTCTTTTATTTTCCAAAACTTTTTCCCAATAATACTTTTTATACCTTTTTTCTTTTCATGTTTCTTTTGCAACTTTTTATTAGGATAATAGTAATACAAGTATTTGTAGCTCATTACAATGTATTGTCTTTAAAATGTATCTTTTGGGTCCATGCAGGTGTTGCCGTCCTCATGCTTTGGCATTTACATAATCATTCATTCTATTACTAATTATCAATTGTAACTGTTGTATCCTCCTTTTTTCTTCTTTTTTTCTTCCCTCTCTATTCACATTCCCCCTTTTGTCTTCTCTTTCTTTCTTCATTTTTAAAATCTGGTTTCTTTTGTTATTTCAATTCGTCTTCTTTCTTTTACCTCCTGCATCTTTTTGCTTTGTCATTTGCACTCGTACTCATTTTCTACCTCTTCTCTTTTCTTCACTTTTGGTTATCTCCTTCTTTCATGGCCTATTTCATCTCTTTCCTCCTTCTTTTCATCATTTATTCTCTTTATTCCTTTTTCTTTCTCATATTTCTTATACTTCTTCTCCTTTTTTACTTAATTATGGCTGTATTATATGTATGTTTTCCTTCATCTTTTTTTTTCTTTATCACCTTGCTTGTTATTTCCTGTTCTTCTAGATCTTTCTTCTTCTTGAGTTATCTTTCTTATATTTTGTTCCTTTTTCTTCCTCCTCGTTTTTTTTAATTTATGCTCTGACTTTCTTCTTAATTTCCGAGTGCTTTTCCTTCTTCTTTCTTCTTAGTTTTTCGTCTCATCTTTTCTCTTTGAAATGAGTCTAATTAACTTCATGTGCTTTTCTTCAAAATTTCTTCTGACCATACTTCCAGGATTTTGCTTTAATTTCCTTTCAATTTTTTCTTTTTCGCCTTCTAACATTCCTCCTTGTATTGCTTTTTGTTTCTCCCTCTTTATTTACTACTTTTCTTTTGTTCCTTACTTATCTTTATAAATTTTGCGTCTTCTTGTTTCATAGAACTTGGTGAAAACTGAGTTTAAACTCAGTCTCCATAAACCTGGTCTAGCCAAGGTTTGTCAAAGATGAAAATTCGGTTTTTAAACTGGGTCTAAACCCAAGTTAAACTTGGTTTATCGAAACTGGGTTTAACTGGGTAAAACCCTGGGTTAAACCAAGTTTAAACCTAACATGAAAATTTGGGCCTTATTGTTTCAACTTAAGAGGCAGCAAGACAAATGTAGATTGTGTTTGTAAGAAGACAGACAGAAGACAGAAAAAAAACAGATAGAAGCCTGCATGGTAATGGTTAAGAGAAAGCGCTCTGAGTTTGCAGATAGACAACTAGCTTTGGGTTTATCTCAAAACACTTGACTGATCTTAAGTCATAGTGTAAATGTGAACAATTTTTAGTTTAGGATTACTCCTCTGTTCAAATTAATATTTTGCAAACCAGAATTTTATTTTCAGGAGAACTCTTGTCTTCTTGCTTTTGGTCCATATATGCACTGGATCTATTAGAATAAACATCTTATATATTCATGAAAGAAGCTGTTCTCTGGAAATATATTTCAATATATATGATATATATTCTTTCATTTCTTCTTTCGTGAGCAACTTTAAATTTGTTATTCGATTTACTAGTGAGTATTTTCTATTTTACTTTTATTCCACTGCTCTGCTTTACAGCCATATAATTTTTAGTGAAAATATGTTCTAATGTGAAAGGCTTCAGAAACATCGACAATATGAAACGTATAGATTCAATTTCCTCTAGATGATTAGTTTTTTTCAAAAGGCCGTTCCAAGAATGACATCTCATGAAAGATTGAGAATACTACATTGAGCCTTTGGTATCAAATTTCCTTTGGAATATAATTCCACATCTCATTTGAGATAGAAAATCCAGCAATTCTCAAATAGCAAGTGATATTGTCGAATACTACATTCCTTACTACATTCCTTATTTTTTTGGCCAATTTTCTTTTGAAAACAATAATTTTCATCTTAGGTTTTGCTATGGTTATATACTGATTCGTTTCAACTTGGCTACGCTAAGATCCTTAATAACATCCAAAAAGATGATTAAAGATTTAAAAAATCATATTCCTTTTGCTAATATTATATCCTGATTTATTTTAACTTAGCTATGCTAAGATCTGTAATAACACCCAACAAGATGATTAAAAACATCAAAAAGAAATGTGCCTTAACACAGCTAGGATAAATGTACAATGGAAACTCAAAAATATCATATTATAGATGAGAAATCCCAGTTGGTATCAGATGCAGACTTCAAAATAATTTGCGTTATCACACAGCTTGATTTCCTAAACATGAAGTGTAAAATAGCTAAAGCCCTTATGATGGAGCCCTATGCTCCCAACTTGAGAGAAAGGGGTTCCATTGTGGGAGTTCAGTGAAGCTACATTATCAAAGAGTTGTTTTTTTTTGCTGTTGGGACCCTTTTAAAATTTGAATACTGAACCTTTTAGGGTTCCTTATCTATACCAGCTTATAGAACCCTTTAAGGTTCCACATAAAAACCATTTTGTTAAGAGTGTATAGCTTAACAGAAAACTCAAGATTGCTTAATCTCGTTAAAAAAACTTAAACAGGTACAAAATTGTCCTGATAGATATAATTATAAGGCATGTATCCTTCCCTTGCACAGTCACTGTCAGTATACATGAGTAGTAACATATGCAGTCCGGAAATTATCATCCAGTATGACAAAAATTCAATTCAAATCTTCACCTCTTCCCTTTTCCCTCAGGCCATCTCACAAAAGGCTCACAAAAGGCTTCTCTAAACCAAATTCCCCTTAACCAAATCATTCAAGAATTTAAGAAGCTTGAACCAAATCCTACTAAAAAATCCATAGCTTTTCTAGTTGCCAGAAGTCCGAATACATCTTGTATGAAACTTTATTGGTATGACCTTTCAGAAATTCAGAACATGGAGATCTGAAGGAAGTTCACCTTCTATATCCAATCCTCCCTTCTTCATTCTCGCACCTCTCCTCTCTTTTATGTTGTCTCCCTGGTGGCTTCTCCAAATTTCAACACAATGTCGTGTTAGCTGTAACCAAATCTTACAGAAAAATGCAATAAACAGGACAAAAGAAGAATTGAACAAACTCCCGTGAGTGCCCGGAATACTCAACAGAGCACTCCACTGCATTTATTGCTTACTTGGCTCTGTGGCTTTCACATATATTGCTTCCACTCAGGCTTACAATGTCACTTCCCTGCTGTCATGTTATTCTAAAGTTGGCACTCACACATTTTAATCAAAGTTATTGTTTGATGTGACCTATGCTTGCCCGATGCTATAGTTTAAGATGGAAATTATGTTTTTCGTTCTCACCAACCAAACCATTCCTGGAAAAATATTTTAGACCTGATTAAAGCAACAAGTCCCAACATGCTCGTATTTGTGTATATTTGGTTTTTCATTAGCAGAGCTCTAATTGGTGTTGATTAGCCTTCCATGTATGGCCTGCAGCTGATCAAATGTCGTGGTAAATATCAATATTAAATGTACTTGCAAGGTTCTCCTTGCATTTGCTTCCAGAGACAGTAGTAGTATCGGTAAATGCTTTGAGTGCATTTCCTCCATCATTCTCTTATATTTGTAAGTTTTTTAATTAATTAATTTGTCTCATTATCTTTTAATTGCTCTGGTTTATTTACATCTATGTTTGGATTTAATTTAATTTTCTCTGCTGCGAAAACCTTCAGTCACCACAACAATATTGAATGTATGGATCAAATTTCTTCAAGTTTCAAGTTTTATTAGCTTCTAGACGATGTCCTTTTTGTTCTCAAAGGTTCATCCAATAGTGACATACTCATCAACAACGAGAAGAAGGACTTGACACATCAAGTTTCAATTTGTCTTTTTAATTCAAAATTTTATTTAGAGTTGGACGGTAGTTCAGCGAATGTAAGTTTATATAACTTCGTGAATTTCTACATTTTGTTAATTTGAATTTTTCCGACACAATTTTTCTTTTACACTTTTCTGTGCTAAGGTAATAAAAATGAAATCTTACAATCTTGACAATTACAAATGAAAAAGACATAGCCTATCCTGGCAGCTGGTAAAATATGGCAATTGTCATGATATTTGATTTTTGTAATTCAATTCCACAAAGGCAGACAAGTTGTATAAGTGACAGAGAAAACGTAATAAAAACTGGCTGAACAATTTTGTCATCTGAATTGTTTGCGACATCTGAAAATGATTATCATATGCACCTTTAGACAACGATAAATTGTTTATAGTTGATATAGTTGAGTTTATTCTTTTACATGTTTCATACATTGCAGATTGAAGCATATTTTTGTTTCAAAACTGTTGGTGATGTGTGACCAGTTTGAGTTGTTACAAATTTATGGTTTATGAGATTATGTGTTCACTTATTTGTACAGCTCTAAGCCTTTAATATAATTTGTCTTGTAGTGAAGATTAAATTTTTTTTGTGAGTTAATTGGACTGTAACCTTAAACTTGCATAGAAGATTAAGGAAAATCCCATACTATGAACTTCATGATTGTTTTATGTGGTGCTCTGTCTGTATGTATTTAAGTTTCAATAATCATTTTCATATGAGGATGTTTTATATTATTCTTCTTTTTTTTTCAATGCGCTGCCATTATTTTGCACATAACTATATATATATGTGTACATAGTACTGATAGACTGCTACATACACATTTGAGATTATAGTGCATTTCAGTGCTCAGTGGAGGACTATAACCCTACTTGACACAAAACCAAACGGTTAGTGTTCAAGTTTAGGAGAGAGCAAAACAAGCTAAGTGGGTGTCCGTAGATAGACAGACAGATAGATATGGGCAGTGAAAGAGAAAGAAAGATAGGTGGTCGATACAGATTCAGAGAAGCTGATTCAAAGTTAGAAAATCTGTGAGTAAACAGCACTGGTTTATTAGTAGTACTGGGTACCAACAGGAGGAAAAGCAGTTCAAATTCTAGGTCTGGAACTTTCAACAATCAACACTCAGGTAAATGAATATGAGGTTTGGCAGCATAGCAAGTTCTGTACCAACCAGTCAATAAGTTTTTTGAGACATGCAAATTTCCTCAATTTTTAGCGGAGGACTTTTCCAAAACTTCAAATTACTGTTCACAAAGACACAGGTTAACAATATCATTGCAAATCAGAAAATTAAAATTGCTTGTCAGGAGACCTCTGTCTTATTGCTTTGTGTTCGTACACCCCCCCCCCCATATAAATGAACTTTCAAATAAAAAAAACTTTCAATCATCAATGTTCTTTCATTTCTCTTTCCCTAAGTAAAGGTCTCTATGACAATTCTGTGAATTGTCATTTAGACTCAAATTCAACTGTTCTGCTTTCATACCATCTATTAAATTAAATTCCCACAACTGCAAAAACCTTCAGAAACCTCAACAATATGAAATGTATAGATTCAATTTCCTCAAGATGATTAGTTTTTTTCAAAAGGCCATTCCAGACTGACATCTCATGAAAGATTGAGAATACTTCATTGCGCCTTTGGTATCAAATTTCCTTTGGAATTTAATTCCACATCTCTTTTGAGATAGAAAATCCAGCAAATCTCAAATAACAAGTGATATTGTCCAATAATACATTCCTTATTTTGTTTGTCATATTGCTTTTGAAACCAATAATTTTCAACTTAACTTTTGCTATTATAATATCCTGATCTATTTTAACTTAACCACGCTAAAATCTGTAATAACTTCCTACAAGATGATTAAGAATATAAAAAGAAAATGTGATTCAACACAGGATAAATGTATAATGGAAACTGACAAAAGTCGTATCACATATGAAAAATCCCAGTTGGTATCAGATGCAGATTTCCATCAAGACAAAGTTTTGTTATCACATAGTTTGATTTCCTCAATGCACGTGTAGTGTAAAATTACTAGGCTGCAGATACACTCTTAATGCAAAAGGTTCTTGATGGTATAAAGAACCCTCAAAAAAGGGTTCTAAATTTTGTCGGAGCCCCGTGCTCCCAACTTGAGAGAAAGGGGTTCCACAGTGAAGCTGGATTATCTAAGAATTGTTGTTTTTTTAAATGTTGGATCCTTTTTAAAATTTGAATAATGAACCTTTAAGGGTTCCTTATCTATATCGGGTTATAGAAGCCTTAAAGGTTCCACATGACACTTTTTTGTTATGAGTGTATAGCTTAACAGAAAACTCAAGATTGCTTGATCTTGTTAAAAAAACTTTAACCGGTAAAAAAATGTCCTGATAGATATATAAGGCAGGTCTTTTCCCTTGTAGAGTCACCTACGTGACTAGTGACACGCAGTCCGGAAATTGTTATCCAATGTGGCGCAAATTCAATTCAACTCTTCATCTCTTCCATTTTCCCCTTGAAGGCCCTCTCGCAAAAGCCTTCTCAAAACCAAATACCAAATTCCCCTTAACCAAATCTTTCAAGAAATTAAGAAGCTTGAACCAAATCCTACTAAAAAATCCATAGCTTTTCTATTTGCCAGAAGTCTGAATACATCTTGTATGAAACTTTGCTTGTATGACCTTTCAGAAATTCAGAACATGGAGATCTGAAGGAAGTTCACCTTCTATATCCAATCCTCGATCCCTCCTTCGTATTCTCAACTCTCTTTTATGTCGTGTCCCTGATGGTTTCTCCAAAATTTTATCACAAGAGTTCAACACAATGTCGTGTCAGCCGTAACCAAATCCTACAGAAAAATGCAATAAACTGAACTAAAGAAGAATTGAACAAACTCCCGTGAGTACCCAGAATGTTGGGTCTCTGTAGATTTCTCCAAATCTAATCACAAGAGTTCAATACAATGTTGTGTTAGCCGTAACCAAATCTTACAGAAAAATGCAATAAGCTGGACAAAAGAAGAATCGAACAAACTCCGAGGAGTACCCAGAATACTCAACAGAGCACTCCAGTGCATTTATTGCTTACTTGGCTCTGTGGCATTGACATATTCTTGCACTCACACTCACTATGTTATTTCACTGCTGTCCTGTAATTCTTAAGTTGGCACTCACTCACATTTAATTAAGGTTATTGTTTGATGTGACCTTTGCTTGACCGAAGGCATAGTTTAAGATGGAAATTCTGTTTTTTCGTTCTCACCAACCAAACCATTCTTTGAAAAATATTTTAGACCTGATTAAAGCAACAAGTCCCAACATGTTTGTATTTGTGTATAATTGATTTTTCATTAGCAGAGCTCTAATGGGTGTTGATTAGCCTTCCATGTATGGCCTGCAGCTGATCAAATGTCGCGGTAAATATCAATAGGCCTATTACTGCAATTTCAAGAAGTATGAGTTTCTGCAATAGGACAGTAAAACGTATCAAATGTACTAGATGTGATTGGTTGAGACACTGAAATACGTGGCATAAAACTAATTTGAATATCATAAAACGTATATCAAGCCCAGAAGACGTGCTTGGTGGTGGCTTATCTCATCAATAAACCTAACTCTGCTGCTCAGTGAAGCAGAATTATTAAATTTTTCACAGCTTCCAACATTCAACATACAGATTTGAAGGACGTTTTATTGCTCATACACCAATCAGATGAGCTTAAAATGCTACGTAGATGGCATGAAAACTTGTCCAGAGCAACTCATACTAATTAAATTGCAGTAAATGTACTTGCAAGGTTCTCCATGCATTTGTTTCCAGAGATAGTAGGAGTGAAGACAACTTCTCTGAGTACTTTTTCTCAACCATTCTCTAACATTTGTAAGATTTTAAAATTTGTCTCCTCGTTGCTTAATTTCTCCGTTTCAATCACTTCTTTGTTTAGTTGAAATTTAAATTTCTTCTGCTGGGAAAACATTCAGTCATCTCAACAATATCAAACGTAGGGATCCAACTTCAGAAGATGGCTAGTTTTCTTTCAAAGGTTCGTCCAAGAGCGAAATACTAATCAGTACTATGAAGTAAAGAAGGACATGTCACATCAAGTTTAATATTTTCTTTAATTCCGCATTGTAGATGGATGGCGGTTCAGCCAATCTTAATTTACAAAATTTTGTGAAATGCTTCTTTTACTTATTTGATTTTCTGCCACAATTTTTCTTTTACACTTTTCTGTGCAAAGGTAATGAAAAAAGAAATCTTACAAGACAATAACAACTGATAAAGGCATAGCCTATCCTGGCAGACGGTTTCTGGTGAATGTGGCAATTGTCATGATATTTGAATTTTGTAAATCAATTCCACAAAGGCAGACAAGTTGTATAAGTGACCGAGAAAAAGTAAAAAACATGAGCAATTTTGTCAGCCGATTTGTCTGTGACATCTGAAGATGATTATCCTATGCACCTTTAGACAACAAATGAGAATATGTGTTCACTTTTTTGTGGAGCTTTTTATTTGTCTTGTACTGAAGATTAGATATTTTCATGAGTATTTTAACAGTAGTCTCAAACTTGCACAAAAGAGCAGGGAAAGTCCTATACAATGAATTCCATGATTTTTTTATATGATGCTTTGCCAAATTATTAAAAATCTTTGCTGATATTTGGTTTTTAGTAGAAAAATCAATGTTCCATACGTATTTGAGTTTCAATAAGCATTTTTACACGAGGATTTTTTATATTATTCTTTTTTTCAATGCAATGCCATTATCTTGCATGTACCTGTAACTACATACTGTTAGACCGCTAGATACAAATGTAGCTGTTTGGAGGTTATGGTGCATTTCAGTGCACCCACTCAGTGGAGTGCTAAAAACTAACCCTACTTGACACAAACCCAACAGTTACTGTTTCAGAGTGTTCAGCTTTAGGAGTGAGCAAAACAAACCAAGTGGGTGTCTGTAGATAGACAGACAGATAGATACGGGCAGTGAAAGAGAAAGAAAGACAGGTGGTAGATACAGATTCAGAGAAGCTGCTTCAAAGTTAGAAGACACAAGAGACTTTGAGTTTATCTCCTAACCCTCAACTGGCAAAATCTGTGAGTAAACACCAGTGGTTTATTGGCAGGTAGTTACAACCGGAGGAAAAGCAGTTCAAATTCTAGATCTTGATCCTAAAGCACTCAGGAAAATGAATAAGAGGTTTGGCTGCAAGTTCTGTATCAAGCAGGAAATGCATTTCATAAGACATGAACATTTCTTCAATGTTGACCAGAGGATTTATAAAAACTGAAAATTACTGTTTACAAAGAAACTTTGATTGACAATATTTAAGCAAGCCAGAAAATTTGTTTTTCAGGAGACGTCTGTCTTCTTGGTTTGTGTCCATATACCCTCCATATAAATGAACTTTCAAATAAAAAAGCTGTTTTCTGGTTAAAACAAAAAACACAATAAGTTAAATACACATGTACACAAGATATTTCAATCATTGATGTTCTCTCATTTATCTTTCTCTGAGCAAAGGTCTCTATGACATATGTGTGAATAGTCATTTTGACTCTTATTCAACTGTTCTGCTTTCATACCATATACCTACTAAATTAAATTCCCACAACTACAAAAACCTTCAGAACCCTCAACAACATGAAACGTATAGATTCAATTTCCTCGAGATGATTAGTTTTTTTCAAAAGGCCACTCCAAGAAGGACATCTCATGAAAGATTCAGAATACTACATTGCGAATTCTGTATCAAATTTCCTTTGGTATTTAATTCCACATTTCATTTGAGAGAGAAAATCGGGGCAATCTGAAATAACAGAGGATTTTGTTAACACTACATTCCTTCTTTTGATGGCAAAACTTGATTTTCATCAAGACCTTTTTTCTTTTGATACCATTGCAGTAGACGAACATCAAGTGCTTACAGAATTGGACTAATGTTCCTTGTGAGGTCAGAGCCCTATCCATGCCATGTTAAACTATATGACGTGTAAGCAGTCAGTGAGTCATAGTCTATACTTGCAATGTTATCATGGCAAGCCATTTGATGTGTCACTCCACTCTCCAATGAGGTCACTAGCTGCCTAATGACAAATTGACACCTCATTTTAATGTATTTGATAGGACTTGTTGTGAAGTCATTGAGGCCCAATTGCAGCAGAATGTAAGTACTCGTCGTTCAACTACTGTAAACTTCGCTATGCCAAGCTCATTGAATTAAAACCGTGCAAGAATATTAAAAATACCTAAAAATAAATGTGGTTTAAGGAAAGGTTAAGAAATATTGTTGAAACCATAACATTTATCATATCCTCTATGAGAAGTCCTAACTGATATCTAATGCAGATTTCGATCATACGTAATGTTTCACCATGCTAACGGTATTAGTTCCTAAATGTTTTTCATAAAAATTCTATATTGCATGGAAATAGATAAAAGTAGACTCAAGCGTGCTTGACCTCTTTACAGCCAGTTTCATAATTGTAGACACTGAGCCTAATGGGAATTCCTTTCTAAGAAATTTCATTCTATAACGGAGTGGGATGTCAAGTATTTTACGTCACTTTTCCTTGTAGAATACATGTCCCAGAAAAAAAACACATTTAAGCTCAGTGTCTAACATTGTGAAAACGGCTTCAACAAAGTTTAAAAGTGCAAAATAAATGTCCTTATTGTCCTGAGATATTTTGTGGTTCCCAATCCCTTATATTGACTTTACAAGTCAGCCACTCATTGAAGGGAAATTTGCAGTCCAAAAAATGTCACCAATTTGACGAAAACTCAATTTGGCTATTCACCACTTCCCTTTTTTCCTTCTGAGGGCCCTCTCACATTTCTAAAAGGGCTCTCCAAGTAAATGGACCTGAAACTAAATCATTCAAGAATTTAATAAGCTATAACCAAATCCTCCTCGAAATTCAATATAAGGAACAAAAGAGGAACTGCACAAACTCCCAGAAGTGCCTGGAATACTTAACAGTGCACTCCATGGCAATAATTGTTTTCTTGAATGTCACTCAACAGTTTGATTGCTTTTCTATTTGTCACGAGTCAAAATGCATCTTGAATGACACACTCTAAAAAAATTCAGACAAAATTGGTTTTTTAGATTCAAAATGGTTTTTTGAAAAACCAAATTTCAATGCAAAAAACCAACATGGATTTTTTTAACCAATTATGTCCCGACATTTTTTAGAGTGCAGTATGACATCTTAGATATTCAGGACATGGAGAACAGGAGATCTGAAGGAAAATTTACCTTCTAACCTGGCCTCTCTTTCATAATATTAAATGTGTCCCGAATTGTGACAAAATTTAATCACAAGATTTCAATTTTCATGTTAGCTTTAACCAAATCCTACAGAAAAATAAAAATAAACGGAACAAACTAAGGTTGGAACAAACTCCCCAGTGTAGCCATAATTCTCAACAGAGTGCTCTGCTCTGTTTATTGCTGACTGGACTCCATGGCTTGACAAATTGTTTTCATTTACAGCGTAATTACATGGCTATCATGATATTCTGATATATAAGACAGTTTCAATCCCTAGTATAGACTGACCTTATAAGTCAACAACGTATCTTGCAGCACCTAAATTATTGTTACCCACTACGACAAAAATTTCGTTAAACTCTTCACCTCTTCTGTTTTCTGCACATTAAACAACTTGCAACAGAACCGTTCAAGAATTTAATTACACTGTAACCAAATCCTCCTCAGAATTCAATAAACTTATCAGAAGAAGTAACAATCAACCCAGGAGTGCCACTGATACTCAGAAATACAGGACATGGAGAATGGTTCTATAATGCGCCTCTTTGCCTCTCCTGCACTCAACTTTGTGTGGCTGGGAGTTTGTCCACATTTTAAGAGCTCAACGCAATGTCATGTTAGCTGTAACCAAATCCTACAGAAAAATGCAATAAACCGGACAAAAGAAGAGTGGAACAAACTCCTGGAAGTGCCAAGAACACTCAGCCAGAGCACTCCAGTGCATTTATTGCTTACTTTGACAAAAAGCCTTCACTCACGCTTACAGTGCCGTTTCTCCGTTATCATATCGATATACAGACATACATGTAATCAAGGCTAAATATTGTATCAAAAATAACTTTTTCCAAGATAAGATTTAGGCCTACTGCTGTACTCCCTGGTATAGATAAAGCTTTGTGTCTTGCATGTTGCAACTAATAAGGGTAGATGAATGTCATACTTTCACAACATTTTGTGGGATATTTACACATCCAGCATGATATATTGCTAGCTACAAGATGAAAATGTGTCCTTCTTATACAAATCACATTCAGCTAAAGGTCTTCCTTATCATCATTTCTTGAGGAACTGTCTGAATTTGCTGCTGTGACTAAAATGGATATAGAGCTACGGTAAAATTATGAAAAAGCCAACTTAAATCTTAACCTGACACAGTGATCTTTACCAAAATAAGAATTTCACCAATCAGGGAGAAATTGACTAAACTTGTAAATGGATGCCAACATAATCCAGAATTAGATCACTAGGGACGTTTACTCTTAAAGGTTCCGGACCTGCAGGAGTGACAAATTCATTCCAATCATCCATCCTGACAATAATAATATTACGGTATGCAGTTTGCAAAAAAGCAGTAACCTTATCAACAGGTAACGCTTCAGGTAGAAGTTCTACTATTTTTTATCTGGCTATGAAAACCAAGCAGTTCTTGACAAAAATTGAGACTTCAGATAAAAACGACAAGTCCCAACATGTCAATACTTGTGTTTGTGTATAATCGATTATTCATTAGCGGCTGATTGGTGTCGATTAGCCTTCCTTGTATGGCATGCAGATACGCTGATCACATTTTGCTCAAAATATCAATATAAAATTTACTTACAAGGTTTTTTGCATTAGTTTCTAGAAATATTAGTGATAGCAATTGCTTTCAGTGCTTAGGCTTGCTTGGCTAACTTAATTAGACGCTGATATTAAATACCTTCAAACATACATTTTTGCTAGTTAGATCCAAAGCAGAGTGCATTTTAGAAATCACAGAGAAACATTTACTGGACCACCACATATCATCCTCCATTATGTTAGCCAAGAAATATTTTACTCTCCAAAGATACTGAAACGTGTGAAGAAAGTCCACTTACTCTTACAGCTTTATTTTGGATCAACCAATGAAATTCTGCAGAATTTCATTGCTCCTGCATGCCAACAGTTCGTAGTTTATCTCTCAATTGATTTATTAATAGACCTTAATCAGCCATAGCAAGGATAAATTATTGATAAAAGATTCCAAGGGTGATGTAAGATACAGGTGTGCAAAGCTAAAGCCATTGTTGATTCAGGCACCTGCAATTTGAGTTGTCTTGATATTCAAGGGGGGAGGTGTAAATCATGGAATTGAATCAAGGAGGCAGAGAATTTTGACTGACAGAACAATCTTAAAGGATTAAACCATTATCCATAGTGCCGGTATGCATGGCATCTATAGATCAGCTAAAGATCCATCAGATAAAAATATGATTTTAGCTCCTGAAATGCTTGCGAAAAGGGAAGTTTCAACTGTTTCACTGACTGCTAATTTTAAAAGGAGTTGAGCTTATCTGCTGATTTGAACCAAATTATTATGAGTCCCTGAAAACAATTGTCTCCAAGTGATACAAATCAGGAAATGACTTGGAAACCAATTTTGTCCACTGCATGGGAGACCATTTGGTCTCCCAGTTAAAAATGCACTACGAGGAGTCATTAACAACAAAAGTGGACGTGTTTGAAAAACAAATTAAACAATAAATGGTTGTCAAAAAGACCCATCCCCCTCTCTATCTTCTTGCCAAGTAACATTATTTGCCCGGCCTATTTGTAGACAAGCGATGAAATTACATGAGCACACTGTACATTCAGTTTACTCAATTTCAAAGTATCTGATTTACTCAACATAAAGCCACGCCTCAGGAATATCATTGATTTCCAAGAATGCGATCTTCCTGAATAAATTGCCTGAGTCAGCATGTTGTTGTGTCATAATGTCTGAATTGGTGTAAGGAGCTTGAAATATTATGTCTTTACATCCTGCATGATTGTATAGTCATTGCTGTTATAAACGGACAAGGATCTCGTTCATTCATCTCCGGTCGAGCACATAAAATGAGGGTCATGGCTCTCCTGCCCCACCAAATTGAGCCCATAGGCTTACCAAAACTGTATTACATATTTATGGAGATGTACTGCACCACTTTTTCACTTCCAATCCGATACGGATTCAATATTTTGTGGCCTATACCGATACCAATTCAATACCGATACCATTGGTTAAATAATTATGGAGGACTGTCTTCAATCCAATACAGATACTGCTTTTTGGGTGCCAACACCACCGATAACCATATGGGAATCAGCATCAAACCACCAGGTTTTATAACACAGGTACCACTGTAATGACTGTAATCTCGGACTTATCTTAATGGCCAGTCATATTTAAAAAATCATTGTCAGGAGGCTGCTGACTTGTAAATCTATATATTATTTACCCGAGGCATAATATGATATTTCACCCCCCCCCACTTTATTGTCTGACAATAAAATGTGTTAGGCCTGTTGTAAGACTGACTTGTCATACGTGAGTGCCTTCCTCCTGCACCAAGTAGTATTCTTAGTGCATTTTGCACCCCCAAGAGAGACCACTTCATGACCAAGAAGGGGAGGTCTTTCCACCTATGGACCACTGTACTGTACTGTAGAGACCCGAGAAACTCTTCCAGCCCTTTAATCCATGCATTTCAGTTCTTTTATATTAGAGCTTATTGGCCAACGCAAGCCTTGTTGCTATCTCGCTCCATTTAAACATTGGCATTTTCCATAATATCAGCATGGATTCATAAATATGCTAACTTTGCAAAACACAAGATAGGACGAAGATGTCATATTGGAAATAGCATGTATGAATATCTGTTTTAAAGGTTGGCCTTTGGGTGTAAAATGTATGATATTACAATTTATTCTGTTCAAAATAACTGATATGTAGAACTTTTGAAATCCTCATTGCAGCCCCATTAAGAATGGCTTAAATTGGAAATTATTTTTTGTAAAAAAAAATTTCTTGTTACTGTTTACAAAGAGACATTGGTTAACAATATCATTGAAAACCAGGATATTTGTTTTTCAGGAGACCTCCGTCTTCTTGCTTTATGTTCATGCACACTCAATATAAATGAACTTTAAATTAAATACGCTGTTTTCTGGTTAAAACAAAATAAAAATAATTATTATCACATGTGCATCAGATATTTCCATCATTGATATTCTTTCATTTCTCTTTCTCTAGGCAGAGGTATCTATCACAGTTGTGAGAATTTTCATTTTGACTCATATTCAACTGTTCTGCTTTCATACGTACCATCTATCAAATTTAATTTCCTCCACTCAAAAACCTTCAGAAACCTCAATAATATGAAACGTATGGATTCAATTTCCTCGAGATGATTAGTTTTTTTCAAAAGGCCGTTTCAAGAATGACATCTCATGAAAGACTGAGAATACTACATTGTGAGTTGGGTGTCAAATTTCCTTTGGTATCTAATTCCACATTTCATTTGAGAGAGAAAATCGAGGCAATTTTGTTAACACTAAGTTCCGTCTTTTAATGGCAAAATCTGTTTTGCAACCAATGATTTTCATTCAGAATTTTGTTCTCTACATGTAGCTACCATAATTATTTTTTAAGCTATGCTATGCAAGATCATTGAAATAAAACCGTGTAAGAATATTAAAAATATCCGGAAATAAATGTGAGTTAACGAAAGGTAAAAATATGTTGAAACAGTAAAATATATCATGAGAAGCCCTAATTGGTATTAAATGCAGTTTTCAATTATACGTACTACTGTGCCTCACCTACAGTATTAGTTTCTAAATGTTTTGTGTAAAAATTCTATGTTCCATGGAAAAAGCTGAAAAGCAGTCTCAAGCGTGCCAGATCCCTTTACAGCCTAATAAAGAGGGATGTCAAGTTTTTTACGTCACTTTTCCCTGTAGAATGTCTCAGGAAAAAAAACATATTCAAGCCGAGTGTCTACCATGTATTGACTTTACAAGTCACCTACTCATCGACGAGTAATTTGCAGTCCCTAAAATGTCAACCAATTTGACGAAAATTCAATTCAGCTCTTCACCGCTTCCCGTTTTCCTTCATAGGGCCCTCTCACATTTCTAAAAGGGCTCTCCAAATAAATGGACCTGAAACCAAATCATTCAAAAATTTTAATAAGCTGTAGCCAAATCCTCCTTGAATTCAATATAAGGAACAAAAGAGGAACTGCACAAACTCCCAGAAGTGCCTGGAATACTTAACAGTGCACTCCATGGGAATAATTGCCTTCTTGAACGTCACAAGAAGTTTCTTTTCTTTTCTATTTCTGACGAGTCAAAATGCATCTTGGATGACAGTATGACATTTTAGAAATTCATGACATGGAGATCTGAAGGGAGTTCATGCACAGTGCTCCTGAAGAAACATTGGGGTTAAAAAAAATGAACCGAAAACGGGACCTATACCACCTGAAACTATACGATCATACAAACATTTTAAGACAAAAACGAAAAAAATCTGTTGGGAATTTTTTGAGAAATTCAAGTTTTAAAAAATCTTGTTTATCTCAACACTTGAATACATGTAAAATGGCTTACAATACAATAAATGCTTGAAAACAATGAAACCTGTTAGTTTAGCTCCCTTAAGAATTTAAAACATGTTACAACAACGAAATGAAAATATTTAGCGACTTTATTGAAATAAATGCGACACTTTGTTTATCACACACTGAAAATTCAAAAATGCTAAAATAACCCATTTATTTTATTTTTTTCACTCTTTATTGTTAAGAAGTTTGAAGCCTTGCTTGACATGTATATT
The DNA here is from genome assembly GCA_026936325.1 of Platynereis dumerilii. Lineage (NCBI taxonomy): Eukaryota > Metazoa > Annelida > Polychaeta > Phyllodocida > Nereididae > Platynereis > Platynereis dumerilii. Next base: position 10,000,685 of record JAPTHN010000012.1, on the reverse strand, counting down.
GAAAGCTTTAAATGTGAAAAGTAGGCCTAAAAATTATGTTTGGTCAAGGGGTCTGCAGCAGATTGTCAACTTTCAAACATTATTGTGCAGGTAGCAGTGATCACAAATGCACAAATGTTCCTGACTCAGTAAAGGAGAATGGTGCCGCTTTCTTTCTCCCTTATCAAAATGGTTATTATTAAATATATATAGCACAATGAGCTGTCACAGCTCTTTCCAAATCCAAATGACTGACTTAAAAACACAGGTTCACATCTAGTTTCTCACTGTGAAAGATAAAATTAGCAGGTAAACCTCTGAGGGAAATTAATTTATCCAGTTACTGATCTTGAGTAACTCTCGAGCCTTGATATGCAGTGCAGAATATGTTACCCAAAAAAACTTAGGCCCTATTACAGCTGTTGCATTCTGTGCATGCAAGCAGGTTTTGGAACCTTCCTAAATCTGTTCTATTCAAAGAGATTCTCAGATTAAGAAATCCATTTTAGGTGCTGGATATATATTCAAACAACCACCATAGTTTTCACTACAGTTAGGCATGTACAAGGTACCTGAAAAAGTGTAGCAAACATCATATACAATTTCCGCACACAGCCGAGAACAGCCATGCCTATTTTCATAGCCTATATATAATGTCTAAGGAATTGAGGATATTCCTTTCGATATTAAATAGTACTTGAATTTGAACCATATTTACCCTAATTTAGGTCTCCAATGCATATGCAGAAAAAAATATCAGCTGATTTCAAAAACCAATGTTAGAATGTTAAATTGTGACGTGTTTACTTTAGCCTGAGATATCACTCTAGATATTTCTGTCAAATACTTCAGCCTGCATCACCTTTGCTCTATTTGAACTACTGTATATAGATAGTATCATATAAACTAAATGGGCCAATGAGAAACCTGTCTGAAATAATAATAATCGGTGCTGTGAGAAGATACCTACTTGTCATGTTTATATCTGTTTAAACATGCTTTCATTTTTTAAAAGCTGTATGAGACTATTCATATCCAGTTTAAGGATAACAAGTTGGTTTAATAACCCCCAAAGACTGAAAATATTGCGAATTTGGTTATTTTCAGTATTTTTTCATTTATACGTTGTGTGATAAACAATGTGTCACATTTACTTTTAAAAAGTCGCTAAATATTTTCGTTTCATTGTTTTAACTCTATTGAAATTCATTAGAGAACTAAGCTAACAGGTTTAATCACGTTTTCAAACTTGTTTATTGAATTATAAGCCATTTTACATGTATTCAAGTGATGAGATAAACATGATTTTCAAAAACTTGAATTTCTCAAAAAATTCCCAACAGATTTTTTTCGTTTTTGTCTTAAAACGTTCCTATTATCGTGTAGTTGCAGGTGGTATAGGTCCCGTTTTCGGTTCATTTTTTTAACCCCAATGTTTCTTCAGGAGCGCTGTTTTCACCTTCAGAACTGTCCTATCTTTCATGTTGTGTCCCCAGTTGTGCAAAAATTTTATCTTAGGATTTTAACACAATGTCATGTTAGCTTTGACTAAATGCAACACAAAAATAACAGAACAAAAGTAGAATGGAGCAAACTCCCCTGTGTAGCCATAATTGTCAAAAGGGGGCGCTCTACTATGTTTATTGCTTTCTGGACTCTATGGGCTGCTTTCACCAACATGGTATTAAGAGAAGAGCCAGGTCTTAGCTAAGACCTGTTCTGGCTAAGCCAATCAGTCAAGCAGAGCAGTATCACGGAATTTCAGTTTAGAGGAAGTTTACACATGTTGTGCCAACAGGTCCGCTGTTACAAACAAAATGTCTCAATTTCCCGAACAAGGACAAAGATATGGCTACACAGAAAAGGGGGGGGTTCTTGGAAATTTTTAAAATAGATAATTGCCTACCCAGTCCAGTAGCGTAACTTGGGGGTCGCAAGCGGCCGGGGGGGGCATGCGATTCTCTGGGGGCACACCCACTATACTAACTGTATATTTTAGCCGGAGTTGGAAAGTTCATATGGGGGGGCACCTGGGGGGCACAGGTCCAATATGGGGGGGGGCGCATGCTGAACCAATTATTTTCATCATAAGTCCAGCCGTCCCCCCTCACTAGTTAGCCCCAAAGGTACACCACTTTAACAGTTTGAGATCACTAATCTGTAAGTTGTCTAACAATATTTGTCAACCACTGGACCTTGACAAGTCTATCAACTAAAACTCAGTTGGTGAAAGGGACTTAGTTACACCAGGTTTAAAGAAGTTAAGACCAGGCCTAACTGTTAAAACTATGTTGGTGAAATCGGCCCTATGGCTTCGACAGATTGCATTCATTTACAGTGTTATTTCATGGCTAACATGACATGCTGATATATACAACATTTTCAATATCTCGTATAGACTGACCTCACAAATCCATTACACTACTTGTAACAGAACCATTCAAGAATTTAATGACAATGTAACCATCCTCCTCAGAATCCAATAAACTTATCAGAAGAACTAACGAACAACTCCCAGGAGTGCAACGGATACTCAGAAATACAGGACGTGGTTATCAGGATATATATAAATCACCTCCTTGCCTATCCTCCATTCAATTTTGTGTGGCTGGGTGTTTCTCCAAATTTTATCACAAGAGTTAAACACAATGTCATGTTAGCTGTAACCAAATCCTACACAAAAATGCAATAAACAGGACACAAGAAGAGTGGAACAAACTCCTGGAAGTGCCCAGAACACTCAACCAGAGCACTCCACTGCATTTATTGCTTACTTGACTCTCTGATTGATAAAATGCTTTCATTCACGCTTACATTGCTATTTCTCCATTACCGTAATCTACAGTTCGTCCAGACAGACATGCAGTCAAGGCTAAATATTTTTCATGACCTTAACTCGGTCAAAATAGCTCTTTCCAAGCTAACTTTTACTTTACTGTTGTACTCACTGGCATTGATAAAGATTTGTATCTTGCATGATGCAACTAATAAGGGTTGACGAATGGTATATAAAACTACCAAAATATCTCGAACCTCCATCCCATCGTCATAATACCCGCTACAGGTCCAACCATACTATAACGATTCCCGACTCCACTGCCAGCTATCATCTAAATTCCTTTTTTCCAAGAACAGTAAGAGAATGGAACAATTTACCATCATCCATTGTAACATCTCCAACTCTCGATAGCTTTAAAAATAAATTATCAAAATTCAATACAATATAACCACCTTATAGCACTCTGTTTTTATCCAGCACTGTGCATACACTGCACTCTCTACCCTGCCTTTATTCTACTATTTGTCTATCTCTATTTTCTTAGCAGACTTGTCGCCTTGATATAATAGTCAACCAGTTGACTGCATCAAGTATCTGGCAGAAGCAGTTATATGTCATACATACGCCCCATTTGTGGGATATTTACACATCCAGCATGATTGTTTGTTGTTTGTCTGTTTTTGTTTTACGCCTCAGCAGCACCTTAGTGGGCTATATCGAGGCAGGCGATCGCCGTATGATGATGAGATGAGAAGACTGTGAGTCTGGCACATACCCTAGTAATTCAGGGATGCCCAGGGTCTTTCAGTTGCCCCAGCATAGAACACTGGATACAACCCGCCTCCATTTAATGTCCATTGGGCTTGGACTAAATTGAGGTATGGGGTGGGATTCGAACCCACACCCTCAGAGCCAGTGGTTGTGCAAACAAGCACTCTTAACCATGTGGCCACGGAGGAAATCTCTACCATATAGATACTCGTAGCTACATGGGGGTGTAGGCCTAAATTTTTGCTTCTTATACAAACGACATTCAGCTGAAGGTCTTCCTAATCATCATTATATGTACGTGAGAACTGTCTGAATTAGCTGCTGTGACTAAAATGGAAATACTGAAAAATGATGAGAAAGCCAATTTAAATGTTAGCCTGGCACAGTGATCTTTACCACCAATCAAAATAAGAATTTCAACAATCAGGGCAAAATTGACTAAAAACATATAAATGGATTCCGAAATTATTCAGAACTGGATCAACAGGGATGTTACTCAAAAAGGTTCTGCCGTTCTAGATCTCCAGTAGTGACAAATTCATTCCAATCATCCATCCTTACAATATGCAGTTGGCAAATAAGCAGTAGCCTTATCAACTATTAAAGCTTCAGGTAGAAGTTCTACTTTTTTTATCTTGCTATGACGACCAAATAGTTCTTGATAAAAATGTTGAGATTTGAAACAAAAGCGACAAGTCCCAACATGTCTGTACTTGTGTGTTTGTGTATAATCGATTATTCATTAGCCACTGATTGGTGTCGATTAGCCTTCCTAGTCTGGCACGCAGATACACTGATCAAGTTTTGCGCAAAATATCAATATAAAATTCACTTACAAGGTTCTTTGCATTTGTTTCTAGGGATATTATATTCTGCTTTGGCTTGCTTAGCTAAGTTTAAGAGAGACACTGATATTAAATGGCTTCAAACATGCATTTTTGTTAGTTAGATGGAAAGCAGAGTGGATTTTGGAAATCCAGGAGAAACATTTACTGGACCACTAAATATCTTTGCCATTACAAAGTCTTCTATCATTCTCCATTACGTCAGCAAAAAAAACAACAAATTTACGCTACAAAGATACTGAAACATATGAAGAAAGTTCACTTATTCACATCATTAATTGAAAGCCAACAATATTTTGGATCAACCAATCACATTCTGCAGAATTTTATTGCTCCTGCATGCCAACAGTTTGTAGTTTATCTCGCAATTGGTTTATTAATAGACCTTAATCAGTTGTAGCAAGGATAGACTATTGATAAAAGATCCCAAAGGTGATGTAAGACACAGGTGTGCAAAGATATTTAAAGCCATTGTTGATTCAGGCACCTGCAATTTGAGTTGTCTTGTGAAGGCACAGCCATTAGATATTCAGGTGGAAAGGGGGAGATGTCAATCATAGAATTGACTAGAGGAGGCAGAACATTTTGAATGACGGAACAATCTAAAAGGTTTAAGTCATTATTTGTAATGTTGTTATGCATGACATTTATAGATCAGCTAAAGATCCATCAGATAAAAATATGATTTTAGCTCCTGATATGCTTGCAAAAAGGAGCTTGAACTGTTTCGCTGACCGCTAATTAAGGGGTTGGGCTGATCTCCTGATTTCAACCAAATTATTTTGAGTCCTTCAAAGTTATTAGGTGAGGTGCCTGAATCAACAATGGCTTTAGCTTTGCACACCTGTATCTTACATCACCTTTGGAATCTTTTATCGATAGTTTATAAGAAAGACCCATCCCCCTCCCTTCTAGCTAAGAAATAAAATCTTCCCAGCCTATTTACAGATAAGCGATGAAATTAGATGAGCCCATCATACATTCAGTTTACTCAATGTCAAAGTATCTGATTTACTCAAAATAAAGCCACGCCTCAGGAATATCATTGATTTCAAAAAATGTGATCTTCCTGAATAAATTGCCTGAGTCAGCATGTTGTTGCGTTGTAATGTCTGAATGGTGTAAAGAGATATCTGTGCATCCTGCATGATTGTATAATTATTGCTGCAATAAACGGACAAGGATCTTGTTCCTAAATCTCCGGTCGAGCACATAAAATGAGGGTCATGGCTCTCCTGCCCTACCAAATTGAGCCCATGCGCTTACCAAAACTGTATTACATATTTATGGGGATGCACTGATACCTCTTTTTCACTTCCGATCCGCTACCGATACAGTATTTTGTGGCTGATACCGATACCAATATGATACAGATACCATTGGTTAAATATGGAGGACTGTCTTTGATTTGATACAGAGACTGCTTTTTGGGTGCAGAACATCCCTAACACATTTTGTTGTCAGACAATAAAATGGGGGGGGGGGGTAAAATATCATATTATGCCCCAGTAAACAATCAATAAATTTTGCCTGTCAGCAACCTGGCAATGATTTTTGTGTAATACGACTGGCAATTAAGATAAGTCAACGTTTAAAACCCTTACAGCGGGACCTGCATTATGAAACCCCTTGTTGTAAGACTGACTTGTCTCAGTAAGTGCCTTTCTCTTGCACAAGTAGTATTTTTAGTGCATTTTGCACCCCCAAGAGAGACCACTGAAGGGAGGTCTCGTAACGCATGGACCATTGTACTGTAGAGACCCAAGAATCTCTCCCAGGTCTTCACAGCGAAACACTTTGATATAGAATTAGAGTGGACTGTGGGCACTGTGAAAATGGCACTTCATGACACATGATAGCCAATGAAGTGTCATCTTCTCTAATTTCAACATGGGAAACATAGAGGCTGTATGACTAGTCATGATCAACAGATAGCCATTTGACTTCTCATAACAAATTTTAGAGTGAAAATCAGATGCATAATCCTTTCGTTTGGCCGTCACCAACAAGTGGGATAAGTCTCCTTCAATCAAATTAACATTTAAAGTATTGGGTTTGATCATGACAAATCATCAGCTGCATGATGACACAAAAAGTGCCATTTTCACAGTGCCATAGTCCACTCTACAATATATCAACTGTGCTGCTTAAGAAATTAATGCATGTAATCAGCCAACCTCTAACTATTATCTTAAACCAAATGATAAACTCAGGTATTTTCCCGTCAGACTTAAAAACAGCAAGAATAATTCCAGTATATAAGAAAGATGATCCTCTGATACTAAATAACTATAGGCCTATATCATTACTAAATAGCTTTTCGAAAGTGTTTGAAAAGGTGATAGCCCTGCAAGTTCATAATTATTTTAAAACCAATGACCTATACTATGATAATCAATATGGCTTTCGTGAACATCACTCTACACAACATGCAGCAACAGAACTAATTGATAGAGTAGTCAGCGACATGGATACAGGGAAAATTCCACTTAACATCTTTATTGACTTGTCAAAAGCATTTGACACAATTGATCACGATATACTCCTTTACAAAATGCATTATTATGGCCTGAGAGAAAACTCATACAACCTACTGAAAAGCTATCTGAAAGACCGACATCAGTATGTTGACATAAATGATCATAAATCCGACACAGTATTAATTTCAACTGGAGTCCCTCAGGGCTCTATTTTAGGCCCACTATTGTTCATAATCTACATCAATGACCTTCATGTGTGTTCTAATATATTGAGAGCTATCAGCTATGCTGATGACACAACCTTATATATATCATTGACAACAAGCAATCTTGGAGAGGTTAACAACCAAATCAATAACGAGCTTTCCAAATTTAGTAAATGGCTTGATCTAAACAAACTATCATTGAACGTCTCGAAAACTAAATATATGTTGTACTATCCATCCAACAAGAAGGTTGTTCACCCTCAAATAGAAATTAATGACCAAGCGATCGATTGTGTTCAGGAGTTTGATTTTCTAGGGATTTTACTTGACTCAAAACTGAAATGGCATTCTCACTTAAGTAAAATATCTAAAAAAATTTCAAAAGCAATAGGAATTATTGGAAGAGTTAAAAATTTCTTACCTACCGATACCTTACGAATTCTATATTTTGCTCTCGTCAATTCTCATTTAGACTATGGCATATTAAATTGGGGTCACAGTGCAAACCGCCTAATGACCTCACAAAAGAAAGTAATAAGAATTATTTCAAAGAGTAAGTACAATGCCCATAGCGAACCACTTTTCAAAAAGCTCAATATTCTAAAAATTTCTGATATTTATAAATTAAAATTGCTAAAGTTCTATTATAAACTGCATAATGACTCGCTCCCAAAATACTTCTCCAACTCAAATTTGCTCATCTCTCAACATACCACTCATTCGCATGACACTAGGGGTGAAAATTTTCTAAAACCTAGAATTTATCATACTTTTGCTGAAAAGAGTGTGCGTTACCAACTGCCAAGTCTCCTGAACAGCCTTCCCATGCATGTGATTAACAAAGTTTATACCCATAGTGAATATGGATATAGCTCCTATCTAAAGAAATACTTAACAAACCAATACAGCAATACATGTTCAATAAGAAACTGCTATATATGCCGATCATAAACACAAGCTCCCACGCTCCTATACCCCACATTCCCCCACCCCCACCCCTCCCAACTATTCTATTCAAAATTACCAGTGTCTGACAACAGAATGCTCAACTTAACTCTTAACTATTTACTACAAAAGTCCATCTGTCTCAGTTTTGCTCATAAAATGTTATATATCTAAAATGTGTTAACAGGGGTTGCTTACGATAGCGCTTATTGTGTAGGCAAAGTAAGCATCGCCTGTGCCAATTTGTATTTCAAAATGATGTTTAATCTACATGTTGTACTGATCTTCATATTTGGCTAAATAAAAACTGTTTGTCTGTCTGTCTGTCTGTCTGTCTGTCTAATTCTATATCAAAGTGTTTCGCTGTAATCCATGCGTTTCAGTTCTGTTGGAGCTTGTTGGCCAATGCAAGCCTTGTTGGTATCTTGCTCCAATTAAACATTGGCATTTTCAGTAATATCAACGTGGATTCATGAATATGCGAAACACAAGATAGGACGAGGGTGTCATATGGAAAAAGCATGTATGAATGTCTGTTGTCCTGCTGCATCACAAGTGTCATTTCAACATCAAATTTTATATTATTGATTTCATCAAAATATATTCCTGAATATTCGTGGAGTGTTCAGAATTATACTATTACTAGGCCTACTATTAACTTTAACTTTCATCATTCCCAAAACTTTTCTAATTGATTTTTTGAAGTTCAGTTAATTTTCAGTAGGCCAACATTACTCTACCCTTCATAAAGATTCTAAATAGGTAATTTCAAAGTTTGCATAATATGACTGTTCTAAAATTGTATAAATTAATCAACAATTTTAAACCTTCTTCACTGACCAGAATTTAAGTAATGGACCTCAGTTCTTGTGATCTCTAGGTACAGAGCCTTGCTGGATACAACAATGTGAAAAACATATTTTAAAGCAATCTGACCAAATCTAAAAATATCTACATTTCCAGTTAAATCAGTCTAAATCATTCTAGGATAAAGACCTTTTCAAAACTAGCAATGTAGATATATCTACATCTATGCACTTTTCACCATCGGTGTTATTCAATTGAACAATTCTGCAATGGACATCTACTCAGAAATCCTATAGGACACCAGCCATCAACAAAATGAGTTTCTTGAGTTCAAGCCATAAACCTCACTTTTTGTAATCTCTAGGCAAAGACCTTGCAAAAAACAATAATATGCAAAAAACATCTTATGAATTTACCTTTTTAAAAATAGCAAGCTACACATACTTCTCTTTTCACCATTTATGCCGTTTGATTTTAAAAACAACTGTGCAATGGACTCTTCAGCAATCATATGGTGAACAAGTCGCTACTGGGACATCCCATTGGCAAATGCAACAATGTGACAATATAGCAACTATATACCAAATAAACCAACATCGTAGTGTTGTCAACAAGAAGAATGTAATGGCAGTATGATATACTGTAATATATTTTCTCACTCACCTCAACACAATGAAAGGAATATCCAAATGTTATGGCACACTGTATGGTATCTATAAATGGTCCATGGCCTTATATCCACACTGCTTGAGTCTCCAAGCAACATTGAAGCTCTGGTTGAAACAGGCTTCTGTAGGAGCAGTAGCAGCAGCAGCACAAGCAGCAGTTGAAGCAACAGCAGTGGCATCAGCAGCTCCATTGGTGGCTGTGGTAAGCAGAATGAAAATATCTGTCATGGATAGTAGTGCTTGCGATGACCAATAACACAGTGTCTAAGTCACTTAGACATCATGTCATATGCTTCTTCTATTATTTGTTTTAACTTATGATTTTAGCATAATAAACAATAATCTGATTGTTTGTTTGCTGTTATAAACAATGTTATTCCTTATAAAAAAAATATTGGCAGTTAGATACCAGTTTTTCCAATGGCATAAGTATTGTGGTGATGTCTGCAGAGTGTTAAACAGTGTTGAGATTTACCAGGGTCTACATGTAGTTTACAGGCAACACTGTTGCATTGTAAATCAATTGGTTGTTGGTATGGTTGCGAAAAGACTGTTCTACACATACATTCCAAGGTTCACAGTCATTGTCCTTGCAAAATTAATAATGTACCCTGTTATTTTGTCATCATACTCATGATACTGCTTTTGTAACAACAACAAGCTCAGCAAATGTTATTTTTAGATACAATACAGGGTGGTCAAAAAAAAACTTTACACTTATGAATAATTTTTTGGATGACGCTCATTGTAACAATTGCTTATTTTTCAATGCAAAAACAACTTGTATAGCAAAGAATAACTCTTCTAGAGACAATTTATTCATTTGGAGGTCCTTTGGACTGATGACTTTTCTGCAGTGGGCCTAAATGATGCAGAGGCGTCAAAAATGTAACTTCGTGTCCGTTTTTCCCATACAAAACGTAATGGATGCCTTTATTGGGCAACTAAGGTCTGTGGTGTCTTGCAGGGATCTTCCTCAAAGTTTGCCCGTCCAGAATAATCACATAGATTGAGATCTTGTGATAACAGGGGCCATATTGTCCCGGTGAGAAACTTGACGGAGCGAACCTTGATCCGGTTCTGGCCTTTCCAAGGGAGTGTGGCTGATGCCCCGTCTTGGTTGAATATCAAATTATCTGTGGCACTGTATGTCTTATCTTATCCAGGGCTTTAGATGCTCTTTCAAGATGTTAATATGTACTTTTCATGTGATTTCAACACCCTGATCATCCACCTTCAGATGGCTTTGTTTTAAAATCTTATAATAGCCATAGTGAAGTCTGAACTTGCTCTAGCACCTTCTGGTTTGTGCTGAATTGTGTCTCTGTCTTCTCAATTTCATTTTATGTTGTATTTATTTTGTCCTGTGAAGCTTAGTAGCTTCAAAATTGCTGATGGACAATGAACAACCTAAAGTAGTAAAAACGCAGGAGCACTCACGGCTTCCATTTTGTCTGCTATCAAAAAAGTAATGAACCGTTTTGATTATTAACCAATTTTCCAAAGATCTAACATACTTGGCTAAGTTGGCTTATATACACAATAAGTACCCAGGCACTGACTCAATCATGGCAGCCTGGAAAATGAAATATCAACTGTAAAGTTTTTTTTTGACCACCCTGTAATAAGCTGCGCAAATAGGCTTAGTTGCATCCAAGAAAAGACTGGCTTCTATCACCATATCACGTAGCATTCCGTTACTGCCATCACGAAGCATTGTATTTTTCTATCACTGTATATGTATACAGAAGAACCTTCAGTTGCACATGTTTTGACCCATTTGCAAGAATTTCAACAATCAAGTCGGGTAATTTAAAAGTTGTCTGATGATATACATGTACGCCATCCTGTCTTAATCCTAAGTTGTCTTGTATTTCATTCATTCTTTACGCAAATGGTTCTTGACGGTATAAATCCAAAACCCACAACCAAAAGCAGGTTCTACATTTTGCTAAGGGTTCAACTGAATTTAAAAGGTTAAATACTGTTGTGAAGGCCCCATGATTGAACCCTATGCTCCCAACTTGAGAGAAAGGGAGTTCCATTGTGGGAGTTCAGTGCAGCTTGATTATCTAAGAGTTGTTTCTGTTTGCTGTTGAAACATTTTTAAAAGTAGAATAATGAACCTTTTAGGGGTCCTTATCTATACCAGCTTATAGAACCCTTAAAGGTTCCGTATAAAACCAATGTGTTAAGAGTGCCCCATCAATCTTGCCCACAAGTGTGCAGACATTATAGTAACATCTAAAGGCATTACTGTACTTGACCTGTCTCTGTCAACAATGGATTGACACCAAACAAATCAATTTCCATTACTTTCCAAATGGGTTTTGTTACCTAAGTTGAGTGGAACGATATTGCTTTTACCTCCGCCATGATGGTTTCCATTGATTTGCTATCTATACAATTGAATGCAAAGCTTTAGAGACAGAGTTATATATATGATGATATGTATGTATGACCGATACTTTGACATGCTTAAGGACCGCATCACATGGAACTTTAAAGTTGTTTTAGCATTATAAAAGACATGGCGGTAATTATGTAGATGGACAAGCAGGAAAGACTGCTGGACATGTAGCTTTTTGACAAAATCAGCAAATTCCGAAGTCCAAACTTGGTGTGTATACATCATGGATGGCTGTAATACGGGCAAACACAACTATTTTCTCAAGGGTGGTTTTGAAAACACAGGTGAGAACTATTTCTTAACAATTCTTCTGTATTATACACTCTAAAAAATTTCAGACAAAACTGTTTTCTTAGATTCAAAACGGTTTTTTGAAAAACCAAATTTCAATGCAAAAAACCAACATGGATTTTTTTAAAAATTAACATAGCTGCATACCTGTAGCGTTCTCATCAACGAAACTCTCAGGAAAAGTTGGCCATGTATCCTATTTTATTTTCCTACCGAAAATTTAGAAGGCAGGTTAAAATGTTCCGAGAAAACTTAAAAAACCATTTTGCCCCGCCGATCCGTTTTGCCCCTCGTTCCCCTACCACCAAATCTAATTCCCGGGCATGGCCATAAGGTATACCACCAAATCTAATTCCCAGCCTTGGCCGTAAGGTATACCACCAAACCTCATGCCCGGCCATGGCCATAAGGTAAACCACCAAATCTAATTCCTGGGCATGGCCATACGGTATACCACCAAATCTAATGCCCAGCCATGGCCGTAAGGTATACCACCAAATCTCATGCCCGGCCATGGCCACACGGTAAACCACCAAATCTCATGCCCAGGTATGGCCATATGGTATACCACCAAATCTCATGGCCGGGCATGGCCATACGGTATACCACCAAATCTCGTAATACTATATTCTTTACCATATCTCAGTCAGCAGCTGGGTGGCAGAGTGGTTGAGACGCTCACCTCCGCCGCTGAAGGTCTTCGTCTGCATGGCTTCGACTACCGGTTGGGGAACCTTAATTTTCAGTATACCTTCATGAGCAGAATCCAAACTGTGTGTCATTCAGGTGAGCCATTAAATTGGTGGCCCTTGTGTCAGTGTTGGTGTTGGGCAAGTAAAAAATCCCTTACATGTTGAGGACTCCCGCTCTCTCTCCTATCGCATCAATCAACCCTCGTGAGCACCAAGAACTGGGCTTCAAGGTCTGTACTTACCATATCTATCTATCTTTCTTTTTTTAGCAAGTTGGTTATGTTTCACCTTTATAATTGTTCTGGCGAATCAACGGCATACCACAGCACTTGTACCGATTTCTTTTTAAAGACTGAACGACAGTGAGCATTCAATATTGGAGATGATCATCGATCACATGATTGTCTTATTGTCCAATCAGAAGCCAGCAATCGATCACATGGTCTGGGCAGTTTGTGCTTTGTCAGACAGAAGGAAAACCAGAGGCCAAACCAGAGACTATCTGTCTTAGGGTACTTCCGGCGTAATTGCTGTTGTAGCTTGGCTTTGTTGGCCTCTCTTTGACTGTGCTGCAGGCTCATACCTAATGAAAAACAAGACAATTGGATTAAACCAGGACAGCAATAGCACCATGAAATTGAGTTATATAACTAAATTTTCGAGGGTGTTTTACGAAAAGGTCTCTACCAAAACATGTTCTAGAGTACACGTGTCACAGTACTATGTGATATACTGTGGTTATAATGTAGTCTATAATTTAGACATTTTTAAACAGTCAAAATATAATTTCTTGCTCCATTGAGGTTCTGTGTCCATGAAATTTTCAGATGAGGCTTCTCAGCAATATCCCATTTAGGGGGCAGCCATTTAATGATCAGGTGGGTTTGGAATTTTCCTTGGTGGGAAAAGTCCCTGAATATTCATTCCCAAATCAAGCAACACCTTCTTAAGAAATACCTCCACGAGAAATTATTCATTTCAAGACTGCCCAGAAAGAATTTATTTATTTCCCCAAAACCGAGCAAGAAATTATTTATTTCAAAAACACTCCAAGCTCCCCCTTAAGATTAAATGGTAGCCCCCTTATGGTGGCTCCCTTATGGAAGTCAATTAAAATGTACATGTAATTAATTGGTGGTGCTTGCTTGGTGTCTGTGCATGGTATTTACAACATTCTCACGGTCTAAATATTTTTCAAAACACAATAATTGGTACTGTCTAATATAAATACATTGCAATGCTGTTGTTGCTGTACAGTTGAAAGATTACCTCTGGGTGGCCTAGTTCTGAATGACATTTCCACGAAACATCACCCTAGAATGGACTATTTAGGTCACTTAGTGGAGAGAGGAACTCCTAGTTGGGTACTTTACTCTTAACGCTTTGTGCACAACCAAGATTATCTCTGAAGCGCATGCATTTGTTTATCCCAATAGGTTGTTTGGAACTGATGCAAGTAACACCCAGAGTGACTATTGGTCAGTGTTGGATGCCTTGGGGTCTATATTCTTATGGTCTCGCCTTGGTTCGGTCTCAGATGCCAAATCCTTGGTATTGCCACAGCCTAGGGTGTTTTTGGGCCAGTGTTTGATGGCCTTAGTCTCGAAGGCTCTTGCCTCAGTCAATGTCTCGGCCTCGGATGTCCCGGCCTCGACTACATCACAGCTATTGGTTGATTACTAGAGAAGCCTACCATGCATCATGTGTTAAAGCACATTCTATCATCAGTAGATAAGGGAAATACAATGTAAGTATTTGACCGCTGACAAATTTTCCATTTCGAGGCACACAGAACATCAGCAACATTACAGAATTAAAACTTAGGATTCATAGCATCATGTTTCAGATATGATTAGATCATAGACAAAATTGGGCATACATGAGGTGATGCTTCTAAAGCTAAAAATGTTTTAGAATTCAAATAAAAAGATAATCCCTCAAAGGTTGTAAAAAGCCATCTGCAATTTATCCCATTCTTAGACTATAATATCTTTCGAATGCCTCATGAAATTCTTCACAGAAATGATGGGCTGGAGGAAAAACAATATGGAAACTCATCCCATCAGAACCATAAACAAACACAGATTGATAAATGGCATGAATTACAATCGGCAATATCTAAGAATGGATTATTCTGGTCATCTTGAAAAGAAAATTGGAAAAAAAATCCTGATTAAATACAGTTGAAAAGCAGTTAGTTCTGCCATCTGAAGCAAGGATTTGGTCCGCCCAAACCACTTCTAAGCAATGATAAGATATTCAATTTATTCATCAAGTCAAACATTAATTGTTTTCAAAATGAATTCACCATTCAAGGAAATACTGTTTTCTCTAATATTATTTTCAATATCACATTTTTGATGATAACAAATGCCAAGCGGCAACTGCACGTTCTTATTTGGTTGATGATCTACATAATTTTTTGTTTGACTGTGTCAAGAAGATAAAATAAAGGATCATCTGTCACATGTGTCACATGAAATTGTATTATAAGCCTAAACGCCTCTGCAATTGTGCCCCTTTGTAAACCCTCAGGCTCATGACCAGTCACCAATGAGGGCTCTTCCATAAATATCGATCCAGTCCGAATCTGCCGACCAATTCAGTGTGTGGCCACTAGAATCAGAAGCAGAGAAAGTCACTGATGTTATGCCATACTGTCACTGATATATGTGCTCAGTTTTGCCCAAGTGAATTGTATAATGCACAAGTCATAGCCAAACCTCTATTTGTTTTTAACACAGTGGCATCGCATTTGACCATAACGGCAAAAGGTCAGTTGCGTCCTGTTTTTCAGTCTTCTTGTTCTTTTTCATTTATCTTAAGTTTATTTACAATTTTACAGTATGAATCCACCTATGTTCAAATATAAAGGGGGAACAGGAGTGTTAAAATCATCTCAAGATACATCGTAAGACGAAATTAACAATACAAATAATTTATCAGAGCTACAGTCACTTCCAAGTTCCCTGTATCATTTTAATTTATACTTGGGTGAGTTAGTCACTTTGATTGAAATAAATCACTATCCAACCGATTGGGTTTCAACATTGCAGGAATTGTATTTGTGTTTATACATTCTCTACCAGCACCAAACGACAGTTTTGGAAAGCTGAACCGGCAAGCTTCGATATAAATGAATCACTCCAAAGAAATTAAAGAAAGTTTACCAGAATTCAAGAAAGACACATAACCCATGGGCATAAGACATTACGTGCTATTAAGAATTTAGAAAAGTATAAGTTTGGCAATATGAGACTACCTATATTAAACATTTTTAAAAATATGATTCTTAACACCATCTCAAGGAACATCATAAATAAAAATCAACATAATAACTAATCTATCAGAACTACAGTTGCTTTCCACTTCTCTGTATCGATCATTAAGAATAATAATGTTTTGATGATTTGGTCAATTTGATTGAAATAAATCACTGTCCAACTTATAGGCTTTCAACAATGGTAGAAATTGTATTAATTGTTTTGTATGCTCTAGCAGCACAGAATGACAGTTTTGGAAAACTGAACTGGCTAAATGTGATTTGAATAAAGAAGTTGCCTTGGAAGATGGCCAATGTCAGACATGGGTAGAACATGTAGTACAGTGGATTTAACTTCAGAGTCTGAGGCCGGTGGTTTTTGGGTGCAGTTGAACTTTGATTTTAAAGTATAGTTGGGAGTCAAAAATTCATTTGGTGACTCCTGACTCATAAAAAATAATTAACAGACTTTACAAAATCACGCTTACCACAATGTGAAAAGTATCCCAAATCGTACACAGGACATCCCGGTATTCATGTACAAAATCCTATGGAAACAACATTTACCTTGACTATGCACTGCATAAGATACTTGAGTTTTTTTTTTGAGGCACAAAAGCATTTGTAATAATGGCGTAATCTATTTGGTTAAATCAGGCCAAAAGTTGAAATATGAACTGCTACATGTAACATGTACCAACCTAACATATAACAATACCTCGGGTTTGAAAGCTAATAATTATATATGCAAGTTAGAATTATTTTCATTTACAAAAGACAAAAATTGTTGGTGGAAGTGAACGATTGCCTTCCGAGAAAAGAACAAAGGTTTCCATCACTGCCCTATCTTGCAGCACGTTCCCTTACAAGGCAAGTAAACATTCAATGACATTTCAAGTTATCCAACCATACAATATCCAGTAAATACATGTAATTACAATTGTGTACTGCACAGGTGATTAATTGCCAGTCATCTTATCAGTCATGCTTGTTTGTACCACTCAACAGTGAAAATTAGCATTATGTACACCGTTGTACATGAAGTCATGTCCAATGGTTTGGTGTTTCATTTATTGACACTGGAGCACTGCAGCATAAGATGTGACATCACAATGGTGTCACCATGGTGACGTCTTTCAACCTCTCTTTCACATCGTCAGTAACAGTAACTGTTGTTTCTTTTTTGTGGTAAAGATTTCGTATAAAGGGGTACAAATGATGGTTACTGATTCCTTGAAAATTATTTTTTTTGTAAAAGTGAAGTCTCAGAAAATAATAAGAAAATTTCCTGATTAAATTTTTTTTTAACACAAATTTGGCTCATAATTTTCATAGCTTTCTTGTGATAATAGGGCCTATGGGGGGTTTCATGGTACAAAACAATTGTATAGTGGGTAAATTGTGGGACATGAAATATGTACACCCTCGAATGTCATGTACAACTCGGCCTTACGGCCTCGTTGTACATTGACATTCTTGGGTGTACATATCTTCATGTCCCACATTTACCCATTAGACAACTGTAATTTGTATTTCACAGCCTTACAGGCCCAATTTCACTAGCAATCAGAAATTTGAGACTAGTTGAATTCACACTTTTGGACCAGTCCAAAGGTAAAGCCTATGTATGCAATGTTATTATATTTCAAGACACATGTCTAAATTCCACTGGTGTGACAGACATGATTAACAGTTTGAGATCTCTCAATGCAACTAAATGGATGGTTGAGTGTGTAATTGTTGCCTGCTAGTTGTTTCAATTACTGTCTTTGTAGAAAACAAAAAACAATAAACAATCATTGAAATAACGTTGGAAAAAAGCTGTTAAAGGATTTGAAAACTTCAGAATTTTATAGCACTTGTTGGCAGGGTAAATGAAAATGAGCCCTGCAATGGGAGGATGGCCAAAACTAGGCAAAATTGAGACTTGCTCTGAGTGGGTCTCTGCAGGTGATGGATGGGAGGGTTGGTCAGATGACGGGTGGTGGCATGCTAGGCCGCCAATCGCTGGGTCCAGGGTTTGAATCAAACTCTTACCGAGTCACATGGGCCAAAATTAGATAGATAGATGGATGGATGGATGATTGGGGCTTTACGTCCTGTATTTATGCACTTGCTAGGCTAATTAGGACAGGAGGAGGACACGGCATGCAATGAGGTGAAGGATGATTGAAACAGCCGTCCAACATGGGCCCAGGTGACCCGGCAAGAGCTGGATTCGAACCCTGGACCAAGCAATTGGCAGTCCAGCACGCTGCCACTAGACCAACCATTCCCCCAGATAGATAGATAGATAGATAGATAGATGGATAGATATGGTAAGTGCAGCCCTGAGAGCCCAGTTCTGGGCGCTCACAAGCAGGGGCGGACTGGCCTATGTGGCAGAGTGGCAACTGCCACGGGCCCATCCACTCAGAGGGGCCCAATTCAAGGTGTAAAAAAAATAAAAATTCAAAAACCCAAAAAGCTAAATTATTTCATCCAGTTTACGATTTTGTGATGTAACCAAATTAACTGAGTAGGACAAGACCCTCTCACAAATTTAACAAATTGTATAGGGCATGATAATTTCTTTTTTCACAATTGAAAATAACGCCACGGCAAGGACGTATGGGCCCATTGTCTTATTTTGCCACGGGCCCGAAATGCCGCCAGTCCGCCCCTGCTCACAAGGGTTGATTGATGAGATGAGAGAGAGAGAGCGGGAGTCCTCAGAATGTTACACATTTGCCCCATGTGAGGGATCTTTTACTTGCCCAGCACAGACACTGATACACGGGGCCACCAATTTTACATCTCATCCGAATGACATCCAGCTGGGGTTTTTGCTCATGAAGATACACTGAAAATTTTTGGTTCCCTACCCGGGGTTCAAACACATGCAGGCAAAGACCTTCAGCGGAGCAGGCGGGAACCCTAACCACTACACCCCCCAGGATGTAAAGCCCCAATCATCCATCCATGCATTACAAGCTGCAACAGGCAGTCTTATTGACCTTTGTTCTAATTTTAAACTGTTTAGAACACAGACTAAACAAACATTGACTTAGTACTTTTGAACTTAAGAAGAATCAAAGGTGTGGGATTAACAAACATTCTCTGAGACAGTTTGATAAGAATGCCAAACAACAGCGAGCAGTCCAATTCTAAGGAAATTGGGACTTATCTAATAATTTGTTGGTGAAATAGCTTAAAATGTCAATGAAACACTTGACTTGCCACCAGTCTCAAATAGATGAGTCTGTAAACGTTTTAAAAAAATTTTCATAATTTTTGCAAGATTTTGTCAAATTAAATATTATTCTCATCTTTAGGAAGAACCATAGCTTATACGGCAACATTAAAATTCAACCTTTTTTGCAAATTCATCAAAACCGAAAAACAATTTTTAATCAAAAATCACCAAAAAAATTAATTGAAAATGGGTATACACTGCATGAAAAATATAGAGGGATTGAGCCTTTATGTCCTGTGTTTTTGTGGTTGGTAGGCTTATTAGGACAGGAAGATGACACGGCAATGAGGTGAAGGATGATTGCAAACAGCCGTCCTACATAGGCCCAGGTGATCGACCGGGCAAGAGCTGGATTCTAAGTCAGGACCCAGCTATTGGCAGCCCAGAATACTACCACTAGACCTTCCCCTATGACAAATATGGAACCTACCTATATAAAATATCTATTTAAATTGTATGTACATGTACATGAAATTCTATCATCCTGCCCTATTTGTCTACAGAGTGAAAACAAACAATACAGGACCTAAAACATGTAGCATCCCTCAAACCATTGCAGAATGCTTCCTTTATTTGTAACATGGTTGAACTGAAAATGAACATTATGAATTTAAATATTTATCAGACTCAAGCTAATAAATATCAGTTAATCAGTATATGTTTTTACTAGTTTTTTTTTCTAACAATTGTTGTATCATATGTATTACCAAATTGATTTGAATTTGCCTGTGTCAATGCTAAAAGTGTGTGATAAATTTAATTCGTACCTTAGATCAATTCCACTGAGACAGCCCTTGGTAATATCACTTCCAAGTGTTGAAAATATCATGTGTGCTCATTTTGCAGGCAATATGCATTTTGCAGACAATATGCAGTCTAAGTCTATATTGACAGTTTTCAATCAACTGCTTGTCACAGGTATGAGGACATTACATCATGCTTGTGACCAACAACCCAAGAAAACTGAGATAACATAATTTAATCCAGTATAATATTATTTGAGCCAACAATGAAAAGTAAAATCCTCATTATTACATCTTCAGTTAATGGTCAAAAATAATCATGATGGAACTTACCTAGCTGTAGAACCATATTTACAACAGAAAAAATGTCAGGTAAGAATTTCTGATTCATTCTAAACCATGTGAAAAAAGCCAGTTATAAAAATCCAGTAAATAATCAAGGAAAACTGTATATCGCTCTTATTTCCATGGCAGTGGCCAACCAAGAATATTAATTACTAATTCTTGAAGAAATATGTACCATTACAATGAAAAGGGTGTTTGCTAAACTACTACTAGTGATAGGTCAGGTCAGCAATTTTTTCTTCATTTTGTAAGACCACAAGTCATCATTATTTTTTCTTCTCAGGCTTTACTATAAGTTGGTTTGGGGTGTTGTTGATTTTTGGAGGCATCGTCTCATTATATCATCAATGCAGTTTTGTGTGTAGTGTGGTGAATAAGAGAATTAATAGTACAGAGTAATTCAGGTGGGCTGATTTCCTGGGAGGGGGGTCACCTGGGGGGATACCGGCAAACATTTTACTTTTTGCTACTTGTATCACCATGTTGAGGCCTGAGGGTCACCTCGGATGGGGGGTGCTCTTGAAACATTTTTTATTTTTTGCAAGTTATATGACTTGGCACACTTCTGGGGAAAATCCGCCCCCTGAGATTGGACATTCATATGGTGATGTTGGCTCAAAGGTGTTGAATTAAAGCATGTAAGTTTCCAGATATGTTCAAACTTCAGATGTATATATTCCATCATTCCCTGAAATACAATGTTCATTTTTCATAAAGGGACTGAGCAAGGAATATATGTGAAAAGGGGGGCGGATTTCCCCCACTTTACCCTACATGTAGATGACTACAGCACTTCATTGAGAAACTGCTCTGCCATGTCTTTTTTTCTGACTACATCATAATTAAATCAAGGTTTTATCACATGATGTAACAGGAAACTTCCTCACTATGTGGTCTTCTCTGAGTTACAAAAAGTGAAATAACTTTTTTTTTTTTCACTTATCACATATTTCCCACTTCAGCAGATTCTCTGGGTGATATTTCTCTGTAAAAAAATCTATACACAATTGCGACTTCTCCTCAATGGAAACAATTGATTTTGACTTCAAATTAAAGCTCTTTTTCTAAGGAATATAACTGTGCCATCCAGAAATCACGTACTGCAGAAGTGCATGATGTTTTGAAGATATTGGGGGCAGACGATGCACCCTAACCTGGGGATCATCTTGGGGTGGGGGGAGTGGGGCACCCTGAGCAACTTTGGACATTTTGCACTGGTGAGCCTAAAGTTTTGACGGTGAAAAGCTGGGTACTGTATGTACACATAGCAAGACCTTTGGCTACAATATTCGGTTTTGTTGCATTACATTCTTGATTTTTAAATAGTCAAATCTTGTCTTTAAAAAATATGCAAGCAGCTCATTGTGCCCAGACCCTGGGATAAGTGGGGCACCATGAGCCACCATAAACTATGCTACATTTATCAAAATGCTGCCATATTTGCTTTACATAGGGAGAAAACCTCTTCATATCTATAAAATGTGCCTATTATGTTTATCAATTGTGAATTCTAAGACCATTGGTAAAGGAGGAAAACTTCACCCACGAGTGCCATTGTCCAGTACAAGAATTATGTTCAACATCATTTTTTCGTGATTCTTTGTGCCAGCAAGTTAAATGACACTTTTAATGGATATTAATTATCTGATCCAACTACATGTTTGAGTCACCTTAATAAATTGTAATATAATATATTGATATAAAAATTCAAGGAAAATAAATTTGACAATGCCTATCAACTCAAAATTATTAGATTATTATAATAGATTAATACACACAGTCACACACCACCATTTGGGCTGTTGACATATTATCCCTCTCATTCTCCTACCAGGAGAAAAGTTGCAACACTCAATATTTTACTTTCACTGGTCAAAATAATTTTTCAGTTCTTCGTCATACATTAAAAAGAGAGATTATGGCTCCTATTTTGGTTTTTGCTAGTTATAGAACTAGGCTAGGTAGACCTGTTCAAAAAAGACTTTTTATTTTATTTTAATGCAGGATGCAGTGATTCCCATTCTCCAAGCTGTAGAATGACCAAATGTGACATTTTTTTCAATTTTGGACTTTGGGAATGCCTGCCTCGTGAGCCATGAAATTTTAATGTATAATTTCATCAAAAAACGCCAAAAATATCAGAGGGGGGTGTTATATTTTGCCTCATATCTTTGTCAGAGTTTAATATAGAACAACATGGATGGTATCATATGAAAGCTGATTAAAATATCTTTCAAATGAGACCAATAACTTGGTATTTGAGGCACCTTCAGTTCTCTTCAAAGCAGAAATGTGTAACTTTTAGGGAAAATGTTGATGTCGAGTGGTGTATTTTGCCTCATATGCTCATCCAAATTGATTATATAGCAGCCTGAGTAGTATCATTTGAATGCCTGTAAAGTTGTCATTAAATGGACACCATTTAAAAATTATTTGGATACTTCTTGATGTCTCTAGTGCAGAAATTACTCCATTTCAAGAAATTCGCTGTCTGATCGAATTCATGGCAAGACTGCTTTTACCAGAAAATTAACAAAATCTTTTGTCTTATTAAACTACTTCATTGATATTGTTGATTGGAACATTTAAATACTTTTACCCTGTCCTTATAATTACTTTCTACCTGAAGATTTAAACATTGTTGGATTTTAGCTGAATGCAAACAAATATTATCTATGACTTTAGTAGTGTTATTTTGCAACAGCCGGTACACGTGTTACCTGTGTTACCTTGGCACATCCTTGAAGCAAATATACTACATATTTTAGGAAATTCAGTTACACTTGCCTTGAGATTGTGAGCAGCAGTATGCAATAGTTGCCAATTCTAGTAATAGTAAAATGAGTAACTAAGTGTCCTTCTTGATGTTCTTGTGCCACTAAATGAATAATGACTTTAATCATTTTGATGTTGTTCAAAGATTAACACAATATTGACAATAGCAGGGCTACACAGTAAAATATAAATCACTCATGTCTTAAACTACCTAATACACTAATACTATGACAAACATGAGGGCCTTATATCACAAATATAAATTGAAACAGCAATTGCAGAGTAACATGGTTCCATAGACTGTGTCCATAATGACTTGTTAAGGGTAGCTGAGAGCTACTTTTGAATATGGGTTTTTGAAACTGTCCACTTTCCTACCATTATAAGCCCCCACTAGAAAATGAGTCACCATACAAAACTGTTCTTGATATGTTGCTTTCTGGTAAATTCTTATAATTAATTGTGTTACTTATGTTTGGTAATACTGGGGTATTGTTTGAGCAAAGCCACTCTGCCACACATGTTGTACATGTTCTTTGTAAGTTTATGCCGGCTGAGGTATCATTCAATAAACTTCAAGGTGCTTCGGCTCAGACAACGAGTATCATCACAATGCAACAAAATCCAGAACTCTCCAAGAATTAACAATGATTTAAAAGGCGCACTTTTGGGGAATTGTTTATTTCAGGGTTTCACTATGTCTG
Organism: Platynereis dumerilii; assembly: GCA_026936325.1. Lineage (NCBI taxonomy): Eukaryota > Metazoa > Annelida > Polychaeta > Phyllodocida > Nereididae > Platynereis > Platynereis dumerilii. The sequence continues at coordinate 9,976,748 of JAPTHN010000012.1, read as the reverse complement.
TAATTTCATTGTCTACTCCTGTTTGTTTTCATTTACTGAACAGTTTTGCTGGGATTGCAAAATTAAGCTGATCAAATGAAAACTGTTTGTTGATTACTTGTTTCTACATTTTGTGAGACCAACTGTAGAAACTGTGCACATGTTTTTTTTTTCAGTCAACCAAATTTTCAACTGCTCAAACCTCCTTCAAGCAACTTCACAGCCTCATTTTGGCTGCCTGTGCAAGAGCTTGTTTTGTCACACTCTATCACAATTAGGCATAAACAGTTTAAGTTAGACTACTTATTAAAATATTCTTAATTTCCTGCAGCGGCCAAATTTTTTAATACATGGTCTGAAAACAGCCTATAATTTGATATAAGGTGTAATCTGCTTCTACCACTAACATGATCAACTTACTGATCTATCTTCAGCTGCACACAATTATAATTTTTGTACAAGGTTCCTGGCTCAAGTGATCTCAACAGATCTATGTACAAAATTGTACATTAATTTGTATGTGTATGTAAATATTTTTTTAACGTTGTTTCTCATAAAAAAAATACATGCACTTCAGCATGACAAATACCTTAACTAATGAATGTGAATAATTTCTGTTCATTATTGTACAAGTTTACTTTATATTTTCAAAATTGAACTTTTCTGAAATATTACATGCTGTATAGTGTAATGTGATCCTTCAGAAGTTCATAAAAAAGAAGAATATATTGTTTGGAGACCACTAAGGCACCAATTAATTTTAAAATGTGGCATCAGTTTAAAGAAAACTTTACAGTCATTCAAATTATACCACTCAGGCTGCTATATAATCAATTTGGATGAGCATATGAGGCAAAATACACCACTCGACATCAACATTTTCCCTAAAAGTTACACATTTCTGCTTTGAAGAGAACTGAAGGTGCCTCAAATACCAAGTTATTGGTCTTATTTGAAAAATATTTTAATCAGCTTTCATATGATACCATCCATGTTGTTCTCTATTTAAATCTTACAAAGATATGAGGCAAAATATAACACCCCCCTCTGATATTTTTGGCGTTTTTGACGAAATTATACATTAAAACTTCATGGCTCACGAGGCAGGCATTCCCAAAGTCCAAAATTGAAAAAAATGTCATATTTGGTCATTCTACAGCTTGGAGAATGGGAATCACTGCATCCTGCATTAAAATAAAATAAAAAGTCAGGTCAGGTTAAATTGCTATTGGGGGTCACCTCAATTCTATTCATAAAAAGAATTTTTTGGTGTGTAATCAAACTTTGAATAACAGACTGAGCAAAGTTTATGTGCATATGATCGTAGCATTGCATGACAGGTAATAAATTTAGCATATAAAACAGTGTATTCGCATTGACCAAGACGAAAAATGGTCAAATGCATATTGTTTTTCCTTTTTACTCAATTCCTCTTCTACGTATTGAATTTAATGGAAAACTTCTAAAGCAAGTTTTAGATTATTGGACCTTGAAATGGAAAGACCGTTATTTCAGAGTCTATGTTGAACAAATATGAGACTCGAAGGCAGGTGATTTGTGGTAACTGTCTGTCAGTCTATAAATTATTCATTAAACAAACTTTTTTGTCTGTTAGAAGCACAGAAATTTGATTAATTCTCTTTGAATTAATTTATTTCAATCACTACTCTGAGTTCTCAATTGCCATGTGTGATAAAGGTACCAGAAAGTTAAACAAATAGACTAAACATATAAATTTTCAACTTCTGTTTTGCAGTGGCATGAATGAGGTTGGCCATCTTCCAAGGCAATTTCTTGGTATTGCCCTGATTAATATTTGATTGTGACTAATGTCATAGTTCTTGAATCCTGGTATTCTTTGGAGTGATTTATTTAAATCACAGTTTGCTAGTTCAATTTCCCAAATTGTAGTTTAGTGATGGTAGAGAATGTATAATAACCAAAACAATTCCTGCCATTGTTGAAACCCAATCAGCTGGACAGTGATTTATTTCAATCAAATTGACCAAGTCATCCAAGTAAAATTCCAAATGATACAGGGAATTTGGAAGTGATTGTAGTTCAGATAAATTATTCATAACTCTAATTTTGTTTACGATGTACCTTTCGATGATTTCAAGAATGATGTTCCCCTGTGTATTTTAACATAGGTGGACTTATACCCCTAGTTAATTTTTTTCTTAACTCTTAATAGAGTGTAATGTTTTCTGCCTAAGAGTTATTTGATTATATGCCTTAGTCTTAAGACACATGGTCAGTATTCCAATCTTTAAACTTCAAATCCAGCGTTTTGAGAGAGAGTTTATTTTGAATTTTGTGTGAAAAGGAGTGATTTATATATATCAAAGTAACCAAGTGACATGAAAAAATGGCATATCCAGTAGCAATGCAAAATAGATGACGACCGACTAGCCAGATTCACTTACCATACAGTCACACACTTGTAAAATTGTAAATAAACTTAAAAGAATGAAAAAGAATAAGAAGACTGAAAAACATGGGGCATTTGACTGGTTTGCCAAATGGTCAAAAGCGAAGCCACTGTGTTTTTTGAGTTATGTCTCAGCCTGCAGCTATGGCAGCATTCTGCAGGTATGACCATGCAGACCATGTCGGTGAGCTTTTTCTTTGTGCACATGGCATGTCAACATCAGACTCACAAATCTGACATGATGGCCAATTCAAATACTAAAGTCAGAACAGCAATTTACCCCGTATGGTTTACAGCTAATTGACTGCATTTCTGTATGGCAACATGATTCCTTGAAGGTGAATTCATTTAGGAAACAATTAATTTTTGACTTGATGAATATCATTTTTCACTACTTTGAGCGGTTTGAACAGACCAACACAAAATCTTGTGTCAGATGTCAAACTGAAAAGCTGCAAAAGCATATAATTTAATAATTTTTTTCTCATTTTCTTTCTTGATGATTTGTTTTCCTTAGTTTGTTTACATTCCCAGATATTTCTGAGTGTGATTCCTGCCGTTTATCAATGCATGTTTACTACGTGCTCCTAAGTTGGATAGACCAAATAAATAATTTTGCCTCGGATAGCTGGCCTAAGCAGGCCACAACTGCATTTTTATAATAAGCAGTTTTTTCCAATTTCCTTTTTTGATGATTTGTATTTGATTTTTTTGTTTACATTCCTTGAGATTGCCAATTGTAATTCATGCCATTTATCAGTGTGTGTTTCCCTTAGAGTTTTGATGGGATCAGTTTCCGTACTATTTTCCCATCAGTCTTTCATTTCTGTGAAGAAATTCATGAGGGAATCAAAAGAAATATCATTCATGAATTGATATTGCAGATGGCTTTAATCCAGCCTTGGAGGGATAACTTTTTATTGGTTTTTCAAAGCATTTCGAGACCTATTCATCTTAGATGAATTTCACAATAAAAACTAGCATCACCATATGCCTATGTTTGTCTATAGATGCTCTAACCATATCTCTTAAACATAATCCTATGAATATTGAAATAGAAATGTAATTCTGTAAAAATCACTAATTTTGTACTTCAAAATTAAAGGTTTGCTATTTCCCACACTCTTTCTCATACCAAGCAAATATAATCGAGATAATCTCGCTTGTGCACTAAGAGTAAAGAGTAAAGTACCCAAGAAGGAATTCCAAGCAGCACCGGGTGCACTGAGTGACCCAAACAGTCCCATCTAGGGCAATGATTCAAGGAAGTGCCATTCAGAAATAGGCCACCCAGAGAAATGCATGCATGTCTATCTATAGTCAATAAAGGTTGGCCATGAATTGAACTCTGACTGAAATTGAACCCAAAACCAAAACAAAATGCCACCACAACAGGCTAAGGCATACTTCAAAACATATACAAGGTCAGCTGTGACATGCACATTATACATGGACAGAAGTGAGCACAAAATTATATCAGTGACAATATGGCATAACATCAGTGATTGTGCTTCTGATCCCAGCAGTAAAATATTGATGATTTGTTAGCTGATCTTGATTTAAATAATAGTTTTGGAAATCTTTTTCGATGACTAGTCATGGGAGTGAGGGTTGTAGATTGACGAAGTGCAGAGGGTACTTGGGCTAGAGCACAATTGCATATGACAATGCGTGATAGACTTTATCTCTTATTAACCTTCTTCATATCGTCACAGCCAAACAAAAAATATCTGGATTATCAACCAAGTGTAAATTATGTAGTTTCTTCACCACCAGGCATCAGTAAAATCATCACAAATGAGACAATTACACTTGTAATACTTTAAAGGCAAATTCATTGTGATAATTAATGTTTGACTCAACGATATTTATGCAATATACTGTGTATATAATTGAGGGAATACAAAATAGTTGGTTTGATACCAACAGTCCAACACTTCAAACTAAAAAAGTAAGCACGTTGTCAGTGTAATAATGCAAAGGTGTCTGACTGGAAAGTGAAGATTGTTTGGGCCTTTAACAACAAGGCTAAGACACGTTCTCACATTACATCAATACAGATGGATAGACGAATAATTAATAATTTGTGTAAGTGCATCCCTCTAAAGACCTTTCGGGATGATCACAGTGGATACCTAATGAGACTTACTCAGGAACACCCTTCAGGAGAGGCACCAATGCCCTTTCTGAAAAAAGAATCATTCATAATTAGATAATGTAACTCAATTGCAAGGTGCTATTGCTGTCCGCTCTTAATCCAATTGTCTTGTTTTTCACTAGCCATGTGCCACAGGCATAGTCAAAGAGAGTGCAACAAAGCCAAGCAATTAACACAATTATACCATTCGACACCTCTGTCAGCCAATCACATTACAGTATTTCAGGGGAATAATTCCCATATTCTTTGTTGTCCAGTTATCCTCTCATGTTTGACTGTTTGAGTGTTTGTCTCATGGTATAAGCCAGTTATGCACCATGGGATCAGGAATATTTGTTTATCACACCTGGGCCTAAAGGTCTCGGATGACTAATCACATATTCCCTCTCCCGTGATGAATCGCCTTTACTTACATCTGAAGTACCCTAAGACAGATAGTCTCGGTTTGGCTCTAGTTATCTGTCTGTCTGACATAGCACAAGCAGCCCAAGCCATGTGATTGAGTGCTGGCAACGAGGCAGTCACGTGATTGATGACAAACACCATCATTGAATGATCACCATTGTTTACTCTTCAAATAAAATGGTATAAGTGTTGCTGCGCTCTGTTGACTAGCCGGACAATTATAACATCCTACACTATCAAAAGAATCTTTGGCTGTATCTTTTGTTGGGATTAAAATTGTAACAAATATCAGTGCTCTCTCAAACTCAATTATTTGTCTATCTATCTGTCTATATGTAGTTAGGAGATGGTCACAGGCAGTGACAACCATGAAAAATTAACATGTTGAATATTATGTACATGTAACTTTTTACCAATGGAATATGTATGCATTTTTAATTGGGGGTGCACCTACCTTTTAGGTAGTGGTATGCAAATACTCGGATGTACCCCTGTCAAAACCGCTACTTGCTTGTTTTATGCAAAACACGTTGTTTGTATGATATAATCAGTTTTGAAGAAAATATATCTAATCTAATATAATCACTTGCCTGGCCTATTCAAAACACTGCCTCTTAGAACATATTAATTTTGTCTTATTTTATACACACTGTAGAATTGAACTTACAGTCTTACACGTAGCTTAATTCATGTTAAATGGGTTGGTCAAGTATACATTATACTATATTCCGTTTCTAATTCTAAAGCTTTGCTTTCAATTATGCAGACAGCCAATCAATGCCAATCATTGTTCAGGAGGCAAATGCAATATCATTCCACTCAACTGAGGTAACAAAACTCATTTGGAAAATAATGGAAATTGATTTGCTTTGGGGACATTGTAATATTCTATTGTGGACACAGACAGGTCAATAGCAGGTCAAAGGCGACATTGCCTATGTGATATGATTTATTTGCAAAGTTGTGGTTAAAATGAAAAGCAGAACAAATAATAGCTGCAGATACCCATCCAAAATATTTGTTTAAATCAGGCCAATTTCTTCGGTTAAACAGCAAAAATAAGTCTATCAATTTCACAGGAAATTTGTACTGATAAATATCAAAAAGAAGCATAGCTTTTGTCTGATTTTAAACAAAGAGCTTACAGGGGCACCATCAAATGTTACTTTTGCCTAATTTAAATAAACCTTTTTCAGAGTTTGTTTAATGACCTTTGACTTCTTTGCACTTTGCATCTGTCTCATGTTAGCTACATGCTGGTGTCATGTTGTCATGCCATGCAGGTGTTAATAAGCCCTACCAACATGGTAATACTATATAATACAAGTATGTGGTGCATGAGAACATACACTGCCCCAGTGCCCCTACTTTGCGCAACAGGCATAAAAATAACTTCTGAACATACACATGCATAATGATATTGGCAGTAAAAAATTAAATTAGAAAAAAAGTAAGAAATTATTGAGAGCGCAACTCTTCCTAAGGGCGGATTTTGCAAAAAGTGCTCTTAAAGGGTACCTTAAACTTTCCAACTCTTTTGTTATCTCTCTGTTGCTTCCTGAAGCAAGTAAATCTATTACGAAGTACATCTGTGAAGTAATGAAAACATATCAATAAAATATTCCTCAAATATGTACCTTTTTCCTCTCAAAAAAGATATTTTTTATGCCTCATGAGGACAATTTTTGACGACCAAACTTACTGGTGATCAGACGTGCTTACTTTGGCATTCTATGGAATCTGCTAAAACCAATTCAGGAAAATGTAATGATACATGATTGATAAAAGACATCTTGAAAATTATTTTGGAACCATTTTTAATTGTGTTGGTCATTATAAAACTTGAAAAAAAATGAAAAATTAAAAAAAGACTGTTAATGTAACTCGATTCCGTCAGAGGACATTGAGGTTACATTAGCAACTTTTGCATGGGAATTTTTCTGTGTTCTCCCTACTTATGCCAATTTCAACCATGAAATTATAATATTTTATTGAAAAATGTGTCTTATTTGCCTATACATCACCAAAAACATAAACAACTGGGTGTGGCACCTGTTTTATTATTGCTAATGTAACTGCAATTTCGCATCTGTCCACTTCATAATGTTATGTACATTAGCAAAATGTGTATATAAAAATTACGTTACAAACACATAATTAGATCTCAAATTTTTTCTGAACTAAAAGTCAGGTCTCCCAAGAGCAGGCCAGGTGTGGTACCCTGCTGGTGACTTCATCTTCATCAGTGGGATCAGCATAAAAAAATTCTGTCCTCAATCGTTCATCGTTGTTACATTAGTACAGATTGGGAATAAGAATAAGAAACACTCTTAATAACAACCATATTTTATAGATGCACCAGCCTCTCCTCTATAGCAAGACTTGGTAACACAATGGCATGTCTTCAGGGACCCCTTCCAAATTGATCAAATCAGAATAATTTGTCCCGAGACACTGAGACTGGCATGACAGCTCCAGGTTGTCAATACTGTGCCATGTTATGTTCCAAGGAAACACCAACAACCCAGACCGAGTTTCTGAAAATTGTTATAGAAAGGCACTGCACACTACCAACTTCAGTATTGTGTGTATGTTTCAAAGGAGATACATGTTGACATGTAGAATAGTAGATATGTTGATATATTGACAAATAGTTGAAGGTTAGATAATTGGATATGAAGAGTTTGATTAATTTGTAGATGAAAGATAAAACTTATTGAGTTATGAATATATTGAAAAGGGTTCTGTGCAGGGCCATCAGTTTCATTTTAAATTAGTGGGTCAAACTGGAATGTTGATTCGGGGAACCCTCAAAATTTCCCCCACCATGTTCTGGTCAAAAAGTGGTGAGGAAAATGCCCTACCAGCCCCAACTACATTGATGCCACTGACTCTGTGTCATAATTCCCAAAATTAAACATTACATTTTTCCAAGGGAGAAATTACTGATTCAATACATGTTTTTTTTTTTCACTTCCTATTTTTTCCTTTGTCAGCTTTGTTCATGTTATGTTTTTAATACCAGTAAGTTGTTATCAGCCTATTTGCCTCCTGCGCCAGATCTTAGGCGTCTTTAATCCTACCTACAATTCTTAGCAGCATCTGTCTGGAAGAAAGAAAGCAAACTTTAAAAGTGGTGGATGAGGTCGAATTTAAAAGCTATGTGTTTAGAGTAGACTGACAATCAAAAACAGGGAAGTGAGAAAAAGCAGATAAGCTGTACAATTCTTAGTGAGCTTGAAAAATAGACTATATTTTTCGATTTAATTATTTAAAAACACGTTTCACACAAATTGCAGAAGCATTTTACAGATACAAAATCTTCACCTCAGTAGCAAGATTGCAACACAATGCCATGACATGGCATTTAGGTCGGCCATCTAAGGCGAAGTCTTGGTCCGTCCAAACCACTTCTAAGCATTGATATGATATTCATCAAGTCAAACATTAATTGTTTTCAAAATGAATTCACTGTTTGAGGACTAACTGTTTTCTCTAATGGTATTGTCAATATCAAATTTTTGATGATAACCAATGACTAGGGGCAACTGAATGTTCTTACTTGGTTGATGATCTACATAATTTTTGTTTGGCTGTATCAGGATGATAAAATAAGAGATAAAGTCTGTCACATGTGTCACACGAAATTGTGCTATAACACTCCCCATGTGATACTCAATATGGCTTCCGTCCTGGTAGAGGAACTGGCTTCGTCACCTGCCTCGTAAATGACATGATTGCCTGCCTCCTTTAATGCTGCTGGCTCTCCAGTCTACTTGTGCACCCTCGACGCTGAAAAATGTTTCGATACCATTTGGCACAATGGTCTTTTCTTTAAGTTGTGGGATAAAGTTACTGCACAGCGATGGCTCCTTTTAAAGAACATGTACAAGTCAATGCAAGCCACAGTCAGATGGGAAGGCAGCTGCAGCAACATCTTCAACATCTCCAGGGGTATGAACCAGGGCAGCCTTCTCTCCCCAACGTCATTCAATATTTTTATTGACGACCTTCTCATCGATCTTAAAAACACAGATACTGGTATTAGGATAGATGATCTCCATATGAATTCCTGCACATACGCAGACGACGTAACTATCTTCAGCTCTACCATCCCTGGTCTTCAACAGCTTATGAATGTCAGTTCATCGTATGCCAGTAGGTGGCGCTTCAAATTCAGCACCAAAAAGACCAAGTGCATCATCTTTGGAAAACAGCTGACAAGAGAGACACCTGTGTTTCATCTAAATAATCATCCCATCAACATTACAGATGAAGTGGACATTCTGGGTGTGACATTTCGGTCAGACAACAAAAATAGTCCTCATTTGGAGAGGAGAATCTCAGCTTGTCGCAGAGCAATATATGGCCTCTCCTCTGTTGGTATGTCTTATCCAGGCCTGGATACAAAAGCGAAAGTGCACATTTGGAAGACTATAGGAGTGCCTACACTCATGTATGGCATGGACAGTCTGTGCCTTTCATCTAAAGACTGCAGCAATTTATCATCACTTGCAACGAACACCATCAAGTGCACCCTAGGCATTCGTAAAAGATCCCATCATTCGAAGGTACTGGAGGCACTTGGGATTCCAACGATAAAGACAGAAGTGCAACATGCGACATCAAGCCTGTTCCATAGGATCTTCAACGTGGATTCCCCAATCAGAGATCTCCAGACCCGACTTCTTGCCAGGTTTCTGCACTCCGGTTCATGTGTCAGTGGCACACTCCTTTTTCATCTAGTCAACTGTGGCATTAGTCCTATTAAAGTTTTCTGTGATAAACCTATAAGACCCAACCTAACTGTAAAAGCAGATGGCGTGGTTGATTCCCTCAGGTACCTACTATTGCATGAAAATTACATTAAACCATGGTCACATGAGTATGTGTTAACAAGATTTTTAACTAAAGCATTCTGAGCTGTTTTACTGGTTTTATTTATTTATATTTCTTTGTGTTTTATTGGTCTTATAATGTATATATTGTTATGTTCAATATAAAATTGTTATTTCCCCAATTATGGGGGTTAGATAAATAAATAAATAAAAATAACCCTAAACGCCCCTGCAATTCTGCCCTTTTGTAAACCTTCAGTCTTATCACCAGTCATCGATAATGTATATCTCATCCCACAATAGTCCATCCTTTTATTAAATTATCTCTGATATGCTTGTCCTATCATTAAACGTAAGGGGTGGTATAAACAAAAAAGATAAACCATACAAGATAATCAACTTTCTGAAAGATATAGACTTTGATATTGTACTTCTACAAGAAGTTAGTAGTATTAAGCCTAGAAGTGAGAAATTACTAACAGAAGAGCTAAATATAAATCTGTACCATGACAAAGCTGCGAAATTAAAACAAAGCATCAGTGTCGCAGCCCTTGTCAAAAAGGACAGTAAAATCGTGATAAAAAATGTAAGGTACCCAAAAGACATTGGGCAAGGGAGATTACAACATGTAGAATGTAGTTATAACAATGATAAATACAACATCTTGAATATATATGCTTCAACCTATGCAGCAAATAAGAAACCACAATGGGCTAAATTAAGTAAATATATCAAAAACCTAGATAACAGGATAATAATAGGAGACTTTAACTCAACAATAGAAAGGAATGAGAAAATGGGAAGCATAGATAAAAGTTATGTGGATAAACTCTTAATTAATTTAATAGAAAGTAACCGACTAATAGATCTAGCCAACCACATAGACAATAAATTACACACCTTTATAGGCAATAAATCAACCACCCTCATAGACAGAATTATAATGGACGAGCATATCATGAGAAATTTCATTAAATACACTAATATAATATGCCCTCCTTCTGATCATAACTTAATAGGAATTAATCTGTATGAAAATAAAAACTCACAGCCTAGGAGATTAAAGAGAAAGCGTATATGGAAATTAAATATATCTTTATTTAAAGATCAAAATACAAGAGATGAAATTACTAAATTTTGGGACGATTGGCGGGAAGGAATGGATAATTTTGAAAGCACTCTCCTATGGTATTCAAAGGGAAAGGAGTTGTTAAAAAATATCTATAAAATTGGAATACAAAAAGCAAAGGAAAGACATAAAGTAGAGAATGAACTACGAAATAACATGAACTTAGAATTTAGAAAATTAAATCCAAATGTAAAAGAAATAAATAGGCTAAAAAGTGAATTAAACAAAATAGTAGAATATAAGATAGAAGGCCTAAAAGTACGATCTCGGGAATTAACTATGCCAAATGAAGAACGAGGATCAAGAAATTTCTTTAATATAGAAGCTAAGAAAAACAAATCTATACAGATAGAAGAAATATTAAAAACCAATGGAGAAGTTGCAAAAACACAGGACGAAATAACCAATGAAATATTCAGTTTTTACCAGCAGCTATATAAAAAGGAAGAACCAAGTCAAACAGCAATAAATAGATTAATAGAAGAATATGAACATATAGAAGAAATTAATCAAGATGAACTAGATAAACTAAATAGACCTTTCAGTATGGATGAAATAGAGAAAGCTCTTAACAGAATGAATAACAATAAAACCCCAGGCCCAGATGGACTCCCCAACGAGTACTATACTACAATGTGGGATGAGATTAAATATGATATCACAAGTTTTATACAAGGAATGGACCTATATCATACATTGCCAAGTTATACAACTACTGGGATTACTAAACTTTTATACAAAAAGGGAGACCCTAAACTTCTCAAAAATTGGCGCCCGATAAGTTTACTTAATGTTGATTTGAAATTGTATACATCGTTAATTGCTAATAGACTATCAGAAGTACTAAGAAAAATTATTTCGTCAAGTCAGACCTGCTCGGTCAAAGGCAGATACATGTACGAAAATTCCTTAACAATAGAACAAATCTTACAGGTGCATGAATACATACCAAATGAAAGAGCAAGATTAAATAATAGCACTATTCTTTCTTTGGATATGGAAAAAGCCTTTGACCGAGTGGACAGACAATATCTATTTAAAATTTTAGATAAAATGGAACTAGGAAACAAAATAACAGAAAGAATAAAATCACTATATAGAAATTTGAATCAACTTGTAGAGACTCCCTCAGGTTATACAAAAGAAGTTAATTTAGAACGAGGCATAAGACAAGGGTGCGCTCTAAGCATGAGCCTTTTTACTATATCCCTTGAACCCTTACTACAGAAAATTAATAGAACAATAAAGGGAATAAAATTATTTGGTAGGACTAAAATAACATCTATGGCATATGCCGACGACACAGTAATTTTTTTAAAGGATAAGGAAGATAGAGAAATGTTAGAAAAGATCATACATGTATATGAAAGAGCAAGTGGTGCCAAAATAAATAAAGAAAAATCCCAAGAACTAATACTGGATGACAACATAAATAATGATAATAAGGAAATAGAGGTGTTAGGAGTTAGTTACAGCCAGTCAAACAAGAAAAGAATTGAAAATAATTGGAAGAGATGTATTGACAAAATCAGAGCCAGATTAGCAGGTATGAAACATAGAAATGTGAGTCTGATGGGCAAGGTCACCCTGATCAATGCCTATGTGATAAGCATAATTTTGTACATTGCAAGAGTTATGACGCCAATGAAAAAGCATGTTAAACAAATTAACCAAATTATAAATGATTTCATTAAGACCGAAAAACCATTAGGATACATGCACGCTCAGCTATGTAGAAATAAAAAAGAGGGAGGCTTCAGCCTACCCCATGTAGAAACAAAAATTGTAGCATGCCAACTAATGTGGCTACATTATAATAAAGATCTCAACAACATACATCATAATATTCTATCAATAAAAAATAAGGACAGATTTAAATGGGACAATATACAAATGAAAGAAATATACGATGATTTAATGAAAAACCATATTCAATATTACGAGATAGAAAGAGTGTTAAGAAATACCTTTAATTGGAAAGAAATATGGCTGGAGTTGTATAAATTCCCAATGAATAATAAGGTAAAGATACAAGTGCACAGAGTGTTAAGTGACCAACTAAAAGCCCATTCGATTAAAAACAAAAGTGGAAATTGTGGTCTATGCGACCTGCCTTTTCCCCAGTCAAGGGACCATCCCTGCCGGGTATAAGACACAAAAATCATGTGTGACATGCCGACACCTGCAACAGCTAAAAACTCCTCCCCTAGCGATGCCACTCGCCTAAACTATCCACCCATCCTTATTGCTCTATCCTGTCCTTCTGATAACAGCAAATAACAGTGAAACAGCTCCCTTATTTACGTTTTCTGCCTCTACTGTTTTACCCCACCAGGATTGCATGGATCTCCATTGTAGTTCACAGACTGCTCACGCCAGAGGCTGGCGCCACAGTCTCTCTTCCCGCCAAAACCATCCACACACTCCAGTGTCACCTGCTTTCCATGCCTGCACACGGGCTCACCCACTTCTACTCATCATATCTTCGTCATCTTACCGTCATTTTAAAGCTCTTTCCAAGCCCTAAACGTATGAACATGTCTCAACTATTATCCAACCTCCTACACGCTACCTCTCAAGTCTAATCTGCATTATAGCACAATCCAATCACCGATGCATTTTTCACTTTTGCCAGTTTCATGTTCAAAAACCATCTCACAGCAGAGGACTCAGTGCACACGAGTGCTGTGTAGGATTTGGCAATGTGCCAAAATATCATTAACTCTTTTTCATCACCAATACTACCTGAAATCCATTCACATCTTTTCCTTGCTCACGTATTTCTCTACCATTGCAATCAAAGCACATGCTTTCAGACAAACTGCACATTTTCGTCATTTCTCTCAATATTTCCACTGCCTCTTCATTTTAACATATAGTGGGGGGTCGGGAGGGGGGGCACTCCATTCCCCCTGAAAATGTCCCTCAATGGGTATGTCTAGTGTGCTAATAAATTGCCAAGGAGCAACTAAACTAATTGAATACATAAGCGCTAAATATGATTTTGAGATAGAAACTGAAATCTTCTTTAATCAATATAGAAATCATAAAGAGAAAGAACTGAGCTATCTATATATATACACCATCCTGGAATCAAGAATTTGTCAGGTTGATAAATGGGGAAGTTTTGATTTGGTAAATATGATAAGACTATATGAGTACAATAAGGAACTATATGGCCTTAAACATAGGCCTATATAATCATGCCATACCTGTATATTATCTGCATTAATTGACTGGCAGGGTGACCACGGGCATAATTGCACTCCACATACATGTATATATCACTGCAAAAATACAAAAAGGGCCCCGGTACTAAAGTTAGTTAATGTAAATACACTTACTCATATAAATGCAATGTACATCCATTCATCCTTCATTCGTTCATTTCATTTCATGAACTATTTATTGAGTATGCTATATGTTTGTAACTGTTTATACTTAATTTGTTTGTATAATAGATCAATCAGAAACAGCTGATCATTGGATCAGGACACCGACCTGAGGATGTTATGAAAACAATGCCACAATATTACTGATCTTTAAAAACTATAGGACCAACGAAACCATATTAGTTAATGGAAAGGACTAATAAATTAAATTATATACCATTAAGTCCACAACAGGTCATAAAAAGATTGAACATCAAATACTGCAAGTCTGTCTATATTCCCAGACAAACAGCTTATTTGAGCATAACATTAGTGCATACAATGTGTGTTTCCCTTGTATAAATGGCAGTATTAAACCAAACTTATATAACATGCATCTCAGCTCTAGAAAATACAGAGATGTTGCACTTGAATCTTTCATATGCACGCTCTGTTGTGACTATTGAACTAGAACCTGATGGTTGCGATGATGACTCTATTGAGAAAATAATATCAAAGTTGAAAAGCCATCTTTCGTTTCTTAGAGTACATAGGCCTATATGATACGCCATGAACACACAAACTGTCTGCCTTAACAAGAATCACAAGATTCAATAATAACAGCTTTAACATGCTCGGATAGAAAAAATGGCATAATTTTAGTAATATTTGAACATATGGCAAACTATCATCTGAACTCTCATTCATACATACCATCTATGACAATCACACACACATACTGTACATTACAAACACTTAGTAAGATAGAAATAGTTTTAATTTTATGCACTGTACCGGGGTCCTAACTATGATGACATGCTCTAGTATTACCAGGGGTGTAAGGAAGTATACATAGGGAGGGCTGAGTGACCTCCCGGAGTAGAACCCGAAAAACCGGATAATGGGAACCTAGCGTCTGAGTATAAAAAAAAAAAAAAAAAAAAAAAAAAAAAAACCAGTCACCGATAAGGGCTATTCCAAAAACATCGATCCAGTCCAAATCTGCTGACCAATTCAGTATTTGGCCATTGGAATCAGAAGCAGAGAAAGTCACTGATGTTTTGCCATACTATCATTGACACTATTTTGTGCTCAGTTCTGCCCAAGTGTACTGCATGAAGTGCAAGTCATAGCCAGCCTTGTACCGGTATATGTTTTTGAGTTACGTCTCAGCCTGCTGTGGTAGCATCTGTTCTCTGCATATATTACCATGTTGGTAACATTTTTCAGCATGCACATGGCATGTCTACATCAGACTCACAAATGTGACATGACGGCCGATTCAAATACAAAAGTTCAATAAAGTCAGAACAGCAATTTACACCCCATGGTTTATAGCTAATTGACAGCAGTTTGTATGGCAACAGTGCATGATTCCTTGAATTGAAAGGTGAATTCACTGAGGAGATAATTTATTTTTGAATTGATGAATATCATTTCAATGTACATTAAGTGGTTTGAATAGGCCAAATAACATCTTGCATCAGATGTCAGACTGAAAAGCTGCAAAACAATATTTATTAGATCAATTCTCTTTCTTGATGATTTGTCTTCCTTTTTTTGTTTGCATTCCCAGATATTTGTGATTGTGATTCATGCCATTTATCAATGTGTGTTTACCTTTTAGTTTTGATGAGATGAGCTTCCATACTGTTTCCAATTAGTCTTTCATTTCAGTGAACTTAGTGAATAAATTCATGAGGTAATCAAAAGAATATGTATTTGACGGATATGATATTGCAGATGGCTTTAAACCAACTTTGGAGGGATTTACTTCTATTGGTATTCCAACGTTTTGAGCTATGAGATGAATTTCAAAATGAAAACAAGCATCACCATATCTAAAGCATAATCTACTGAATATAAAAAATAGAAATGTAATTCTGTAATGCTGTTAATTTTTGCACTTCAAAATGGAAAGTTTGCTGCTATGGTTAAATACAATTTCCCATACTCTTTCGCATACTGGGCAAAATATCCTATACCAAACTCTCATGGCAGGCAGATCGATCTTGTAATCAACTGATAGTCAGTGTGGACGTTTCCTGTCAGCAGTTCAGGCTAACCTATTGGGATAAACAAATTCATGAGCTTCAGAGATAGTCTTGTTTGTGCACAAAGCGTTAAGAGTAAAGTACCCAAGAAGGAATTCCAAAATTGATTTCACGCTGCACTGAATGCACTGTGTGACCTAAGTACACTTAGTCCATTCTGTGATAATATTTCAAGGAATTAGATACCCAAATTGACCACCCAGGGAAATACATAGCATGTCTGTATGAACTAGGCCTATGTATACAGTTTATATTATTGAGAGAATCCAAAATAGTTGGTTTGATACCAACACTCCAAACTAAGAATTAAACACAGTGTCAACTGGTTAATAATGCAATGGAGTCTGACTGGAAAGTGAACTCATAACCACAAGTGAGAAAGCCAAGATTTTTTGGGCCTTTAACAAAATAATTATGTAGGTGCATCCCTCTAAAGACTGTTCAGGATGCTCGAGATTGAAACTTGATGAGACTTACTCAGGAACACATTTCAGCAGAGGCCCCAGTGCCCTTTCTGTAAAAAAAACCTTGATAATTAAATCATTTAATCCAATTGCCAGGTGCTCTTGCTGTCGGCTTTTAATCCGATTGTCTTGTTTTTCATTAGCCATGTGCCACAGGCATAGTTAAAGAGAGTGCAAGAAAGCCAAGCAATCACCACAATTACAACTGAAGTACCCTAAGACAGATAGTCTATACTTTTGCCTCTAGTTATCCGTCTGTCTGACATCGCACAAACAGCCCAAACCATGTGATCGAGTGCCGGGTTTGGTTGGACAATGAGGCAGTCATGTGATTGATGACAAACACCAATGTTGAATGATCACCATTGTTCTCTTCTTTTTTTTTAAATGGTATAAGCGTTGCTGCACTCTGTTGACTTGCCAAGAAATTAAAACAGCATAGGGTGCACTATCAAAAGCATCTTTGGCTGTTTGAGAAAATTTTAAAAGTTGTACGGTAGAAACATTATAAAACAACGTCAGGGATAGACATCAGCTGCATGCGACATTGTGGCAATGTTTCACAATGTCGTGAAAAGAAAACCACAACATTACGTCTTTGACTCTTGATACTGTATAGACTCTAACAAATCTGAGAATAACATGCCTTCATTAATTGATAACAGGCAGTGATGCACAGTGTCCTGCAATGTGAATCTTCAAGACAAACCTTGAGTAGTATATGTGACGGACTGCATGTCCTGATTGTCATCCATAATAAATAAAGAGCAAATGGACCCTAAATTGACCATTAATAAAGAAGCAGACCATCCCGGAAACCACAGCAGCAGATCCGCAGATGGCAAATTTATATTGATGGGCGTCAAATGGCGGCTGATCTAAAGAATGTACAGTGTATAGTTGCAGTGCAGGCGTATCTGTATCATCATAATCCATGATTCCATATATGCATTGATAATATTGTTCGAAATATATTTACCTTTCTGTGTATTGAAATTTAACTATAAATCTTTTTTTCTGCTTCTCTCTTTCACTTGTGTATCTATCTATCTCTTCTTCGTCTGCATCAATGATACAATATCAAAACTGGTGATCATGATGAATGTTGGAATATTTATACATCCATGTGGGCAATTTGACCTATTTTGATGTCAGTGGACGTCAGTGTGACGTCACATACGTTATCCTGACATCAGATGAGGTTGGAATGCCCACTGGCATGGTGACCATGTATATAATGTTGAGCAGACGTCAAATATACCCAGTGGGAGGAGGATGAAAGGATCAACATCATTGCCATACTTTCATCCAGGAATCTGGGGGAGGGTTGGTCTAGTGGTAGGGTGCTGGGCTGCCAATCGCTGGGTAAAGGGTTCGAATCTAGCTCTTACCGGGTCACCAGGGCCTATGTTGGATGACTGTTTCAATCATCCTTTGCCTCATTGTTGTGTCCTCCTACTGTCCTAATTAGCCTACCAAGTGCATAAACTCAGGACAGGACTTAAAGCCCAATCATCAATCCATCTGTCATCCAGGAATCTGCAGTGTGCTTAAAATGGCTGCAGATGTTTGATTCAGTCTATCAGTTTAGTTGTGTCTCTTTATATTTCCATATTTGTATCTGTTGGTTATACAATATGACATTCCTTTCCATAGTCACACATGGACAAAATCATGTCTTGTGACAATATATCTGACTGACATAAAATAGACTCATATCTAGCCTTACAATTAACAGTTCCTCAGAAGCAATCTGCAGTCCGCTATAGACGATTTACTGACACGACTTGAATAGCCTTCAGAAAAGCTCTAAAGAGATCTCCAGCCATTGTAGATGATAGACTGTCAAGAAGGATGCAGAACTTCAACAGAATATAGTCATCAGAAATTGTTGTCACAACCTTCTGCGAGTGAAGTGCAACTTAAATCATTTTTGAAATGACAAACCTTTAGACCATTTGCCATTTATTGCTGCATATAATTTACAAAATTTTTGTTCGAGTATAGAATACAGACCATCTGATTCAACAATTTTTAACTAGAAATGCAAAAATTCAACACATTGAAACATTTAACATGTGCCACTAACTTCCAGTTTAATAGATAAATAATAGTTTCATGACTGTTGTGTAATATTAATTCATGATCGACGAAAGAATGGCAAAAATTTAATGTATCAATAATAATAAAAGTATAGGTGACAAAATTAATATAAAGAAGGTATACATGCATTTTTGATATTTATAACTCTTGGGCTGAGATAGCTTGAGATATATCGAAACGCATACTTACATGTATTGAAATTCAAGATGTTTCGAAATATTTGTTGAAATATTTGTATTTTTTTTCTATTTTAAGAAGAAAGCATCTCTTTCTATCAAATTACCTTTACAATTATGCTGAATCAGCAATTTGCAGCTTGACTTCTTAGAAATCAATGACGATTTTTTAGGTGGGGTTTCTTGCCAATCTAAAATAACTTCAACAAGGTTAAAAAAAACTATATTGGCAACGAAGTTGAAAAATATATTGGCAACTGATATGCTAGTCATGTCATGAACTCGATAAATAAAAACATGTAAAATACATCATTTCATAGGAGTCATTGCAATCATAAATCTTATGGTTGGCAGTGGCCATGTTGGCAAAAGTACTGATCAAAAGTGCCTCAAATGGCATGCTGATTTTCCTGTGTCCATCCTTGGATGAGCCGTTTCTGCATAATTATATTATCAGCATCTGTGCTCAGTGTGCAAGCAGAAAATCTGTTATATTTGGAAAAACAACAGAGAAAAGTAGTCTGATTCAGGTATGGTCCAGGTTCGATCCAGGGTGATATTGTCAAGTCTATATCAAGAATGACTGGATGAGGTGGTCCGGTGAAAGGGTTGTCTCACATGCTTAAACATCTACCAAGGACTGCATGTAAAATAATTCTGCCACTGTTATGAATGATACAAAAGGAATTCCTTTGAAGGTGTCAAGAAATTGTAGCACTTGCTAATCACATGTCAGTCACATGACTTGCAGTCAGTTATTTGATTTGTTAGGTCATGTGACCTCCTTCCCACCAATAGGAATAGACTAGTCTCAGGCAACATGGCATGGCTGAAGCTACTGTCAGGAGCTCATTCAGATCCGGTGAAAGGCACAGGGTAGAACCGGGAGAATTGATCAAAGAGAAACAGCTGAGTAATGTGCCATATTTTCCACGAAAGACGGAATGATGGATTACAGGAATCTACAGAAATTTGACAGTCCAGTCTGTAGCATATGCTGGAGTTTCCAAAGACAAATATATGTGATGAGTACAATGCAGATAACGAGACAGAGAGGTAGAGGCCGGACACATATTTAGATATAGAAATGGCCAGGTAGACAGACATCTAGACAACTAGATAGACTTAAGTGCACGTGACAGACGAACCAAATATCAAAAAGATAGGTAATTTCACAAAATCTTAGAGGTACATTTATATAAGTTCTACAGCATAACATAATTGATCAGAACCAATTTAATAAATTCATTCATTTCAATTACGTAATTGTAGATGGGAGCAGGATATCCTTTTTTTTAGTAAACCAAGTAAACCATATGTGTATCAAGTTTTATGTTGTCATGTCTCTGAAATTACTGCTCTTTGGAAAGAATAAGTAGTGACTGACTGAGTTAATTTTTTTTACAATGCCATGTTTGCTTGCATTTCTCTTTCATCTTTTCTATTCTTTTCCTTTTTCTGCTTTGGTAGGATAAATCCTTCTGTTACAAAGGGAATTGTTACACGTGCAGGCATAAACCACGCAAGTTACTTGGTCAATCATCTGTTCTTATGTTTTAACTACAATGTTACAAACAAACAGAGCATTGTCCCATCAGTAAATTTTCAATCAAAAGGAGATAGCTGTTTTCCCTGAGATGTAATCTTACCAATGCATAAGTTATGTTTAAAAAGTACACGTTCAGAATGCCGAGTTTCTAAATCTCAAACATCATTGGCTTTTCATGGGATTTGTAATTTTGTGCAGAAATGAGAATCTTGCTATATGATGCATACTTTCATGATTGACAGTTATTGCTGGGTGTTTCTTGTGCCCGCACATAATAATCCTTTTCTATTTCAGCTTGTGTATACGTAAAAGAAAACATATGGAGACACTGAAATATCGCCGACTGAAATCGTTTTTGGGAAATTGTGTTTTAATTCCATAATTGTCATATTCAATCTCCATTAAGTTAATTCAGAGCACGAATCTGTGAAACAGCGGCATCGCGCCAGATTTACCAATAGTGCTGATGATACCAGTATTTTCATGCTTCAAGTCCCAAGAGAGGTATTTCATTGTAATGTTATGTTTCTTTGAATCCGAAATTGTCCCAAATTAGTAATAAAAATGCTTTTGTTTAGGTTTTCAAAACATTTTAAGTTCAGAACTCCAGACAATATTAAGATTACTAGATTAGATACTTTTGAATATGAAGAAAATAAAAACTGGTCCATGAAAACAAAGAAATCAAGACATATACCCAAAAATATAACCCCGAAAAAAAAAAAACAGAACACCATCATGAAATTATATAGACTATAACTGAAAAGTTAATAGAGGAAAGAAAGAATGTGGCAATGAGAGACAGAAAGTCTGGCAGAGATGACATGATCAAGAATTAACTACACATCCACAAAAACAAACATCGTGTAGCATATGAGAACTATGGTGGGGAACAACAACATTTGGAGCATTACATTTATTCAGGAATGCCCCCTCACTCTACAGTCAGTGCACAAAAGAGCCGCAACACAATAAAATAGCCACAACTACCGAAGTACAGGTTGAGTGCTATGCTTCTAAAAAGCCACAATAATTGCTGTCTTCCTTGTGCAAAGTCAGTGAAAGCTGAGTTATAAAATTGACATTGTCATACTGATTGAGATATTTTTTGCAGAGTTTCGAGTCAGTATCTGAAAACTAGAACTCTTTACAAACAAGAACCCAAAAAGTTAACTCTACATGACATTGTGCTATGGTATACTGTAACTACATGTATTCATATCAGTGCACGCGAAAGCAAATTGACCTTTGTCAGACATTTTGTCTGACGAGGAAACTGGTCTGGTCAGACAATTTTCACTTTTGTCAGACAACCAGTCATTCAAAATGCGAAATATATATTTTGAGAACGCACATTTGCACAATATTTAGCAGGTCGTTATTCAGTTACTAAATATAAGCATATGTAACATGTATATATTTCAAATGGCTCAAAATACCCCAAACTAAACATCTATATAATTGTCAATTATGGGCCTACTCCTCCCTTTCTTTGGCAAAAAGTTCAGTGATTCACTGTGAACTGCTCTCTCTAACTTCAAAGTTTAAAAGTTCTTAGGAGTAATCTGGAAATATTCCAGCTATCTATCTTTGATTTGTGAATACCCAGAAGTTCCAAGAACCAGTTCTTGTCAATCTTGCTGAAGACAATGTCACATGAGACTTAAAAAGGAGGAGTCTATTTGTTGATTGTAATTACATGTAGCCTGGCATTGAATTTTGATATCGACATTATAACAAACTGCAAAGACACTGATGAAGCTAAGGCAGTTTTTCAAATTATGAAAATATATGATTGACTTTCTCAAATTTTTTGATATTCATACATTTGCGATGTGTTTGGTGCATTGTGCAGACTTTTATTATTTTACCATGTGTCAATCTTTGGGCCAATAAATACCACTACTAGCATTGGTCATTAAAAATTGCTTTTGTCACACTTATGTTTTGGCTCAGATCAACAATTGCAAATGACTGAGATGATGTAAATACCCATTTTAGTGTTGTGAATTTTAATTGCCATGGTTTTAAAAGTTCTTATGCAAGTATTCTTAAAATTATGAAAGACACTGATTGTATGTTTATTTGTGAAACCTGGGTCAAACCTAATGAACTTGTACACTTGTCTAGGATGTTGCAAGATGATGAAGGCTACTGGTGTAATTTGAAATCCAGCATTGATCCAGAAGAGACACTGACTGGTCGGCCATTCGGCGGAGTTGGCTTCATATGTAGGAGGAAGCCCGGAATCACCTATGTATCGATGCCTTGTGACAGTGACCGAATCATGGCGGTTCAGCTGGTTGTGGACAATAAGGTGTGTCTCACTGTGATTGGTGTATATCTCCCTTATTATGATGGATCAACGAGCAGGACGGAGTTATACTCAGAGACACTCGAAGATGTTCAGTGCTTAATGGACACAAATGACCCCTCACCTGTGCTCCTGCTTGGAGATATGAACACATCCATGCCTTTTGGTAAACATTTAAATAGACACTGGTATAAATCACGTCCGTTCAGCAAACATAGTTACCTTTTATACAATTTTGTGTGCCATAATGATTTTTACAATTGCAATTTTGACTTTAATCAAGATGTTGGTTATACATATTACAAAAATGATGTGACTTCATACATTGATCATGTGTTTTTCTCTAAATTCGCTTGTGATAAAATAACTAATTGTAAAATATTGTGTCTGCCTGATTTAGTTAGCGATCATCTTCCTATTAGAACTGATGTTGTACTTGATGTGAGTGTGGGTACAAGGGACTGCAGCAGGCTGCAGACTACGGCTACTAAGTTCCCCAGGATTGATTGGACGGACAACAGTCAGTGCCTGTCCTTTTCTCAGCGTATGGCAGAGGCAGCCAAGGTGCTGCCACCTGTTGACATTGACAACATCCATGACCAGGAGACTGCCAGACTTCAGGTGGACAAAATATGTGGCAGCTTGAAGGATGTAATTCACGGAGCAACCCGGATGGTCACCGATTCCAAGCATAGCTCCTACCAAGGGAAACACCGAAAGAAGCATTGGTGGAATGGAGATTGTTTATTCTACAGAGATAAACAGAGGTTTTGGTTCTCACTCTGGAAGGCAGCAGGTAGACCACGTATGGGGCATATCTACTCTTGCTACAAACTTGCCAAGAAGTCCTTCCATAGTTCTTGCAGACATGCCATCAATGGCTCTATAGGACAAACCTTCAAGCAGTTAGACTACTTCAGTGGACACAGAAACATGAATAAGTTCTGGAACCTGGTGAGGAGAAACAAGTGCACCTCAGGATCCACTGTGAATGACATCAGTATGGACTCTCTCCACAGTTATTACAGCTCTAAATTTAGTTACGACAACAGTGATGTCACAGATACAGTTTGCACCGCAGATTTGCAAGTTCAACATCAGTATGAAAGTGTGAAACATCAAGTAAATAAAGACTTTGTGATGTCAGAGTGCATGCTCCAGTCATACATCAAGCGACTCAGGATGGGCTGTGCAACTGGTGTGGATGGCATATCAGCTGAGCATCTGAAGTGGGCCAAAAACACAGAGGTTATTCCTACTGTATGTCATCTGCTTACCCTGTGTGTCCGTTTTGGCATTGTTGGAGATTCCTTCACTAAAGGACTGTTAATACCCCTCCTAAAGAAGCCCAATCTGGATCCATCTGTGGCGAAAAACTACCGGCCGATTGTCATCTCCACAACTTTCTCGAAACTCCTGGAGATTCACGTACTCCAAGTCTGTGGCGAACATGAGTTCCATGACCTGCAATTTGGATTTGTCAGCAATAGGAGCACATCTATGGCTGCTGCCTTAACAAGTGATGTCCTGGACTTTTGTGTCAGCAATGGCTCAGCAGTTTATGTGTGTGCTCTCGATGCAGAAGGAGCCTTTGACGGCATTCCGCACAGCATCATGTTCTCCAAAGCGATTGGTATTGTCCCTACACTGTATTGGAGAATCCTGATCTACTGGTATAGCCGACTGACTGTGACGATCAAGTGGGGCAACAACATCAGCCATCATATTGACATCAGAAAGGGCACCAGGCAAGGAGGCTTGTCATCACCTTTCATTTTTAATCTCCTGTATCAAGACATGGTGAAGGATCTCGCAGACATGAGTTGTGGAATTCGTATTGGGTCAGCCACCTATAACATTTGCTGCTATGCAGATGATATCCTTCTTTGTAGTCTAACCATGTCTGGTCTGCAGAGACTGATAGATAATGCCAACAAGTACATTATCCAACACGGTCTGAGTTTTAACCCTGCGAAAACCACCTGTACCACATTTGGGAAGAGCCCACTGTCTAAACGAGAATGGTACCTGGAGAACATCCAGCTGGATGAATCTGAAGAAGTCAAGCATCTAGGCGTGATCCTGTGCAATAATAACAGAAGTCACACAGAAGCCCGGATCCGTTCTGCACGAAGAGCCTTTTACTCCCTGCAGGGAGCAGGAATCTGTGTTGGTGGCTGCAGTCCTAGTACCATATCACATATAATGTCAGTTGCAGTTAGGCCTGTTCTATTATATGGTATGGAGTGTATTTATCAGGATAAAACTGCTTTTAAAACTATCGAATCTGCTCAGGCTAAATTTTTAAAATCAGCATTAGGACTTAAAAGATCATGTAAAAATTCTCCACTTTTACAAGCGTTAGGTATTGATCGTATATCTGTGTCTGTTGAGATCAAGAAGTTGTCTCTGTTAAGGTCTATGTTGTTGTCCACATCACGTTGTAGTTTATTTTATCAACATTTACTGTCATGTGCCCTTAGCGGCAATCTTTCAAGTCACAGAAATCTAGTCAGTGATGTTCTTAAAACTTGCAAAAAATACAAAATTTCATTAGCACAATATCTATGTGATGATAATTACCAGCAAAAATGTAAAAATGTTATAAAAAGTAGACCCCCATGTGGTATCGCAGATAGCATAAAATACTTACTTCAAACCTCTTTTAACGTTACAAATGTTAACAATTTATTAAGTTCATTTTAAACTTGAAACCTGTTCAGTATTTTACCCGATTTTAGACTGTGCTATTTTCACTTGTTATACATGTTTTATGTACTCTCCTTTTGGAGGCAAAATAAAAATCTATCTATCTATCTAATCTATCTATCTATCTATAATAAGGTAAATTGGTGTCAATATAAAGGAAGCTAAAACAAACAGAATTGCAATCCACTAAACTTCAGATTGGCTCACTTGAAAAGACTGCAAATTGCTATTGCACTGGCATTAAAGGCTTGCAAACTGTCCATTTGAGCCTTTGCATCTACAGCAGTCTCCTTTTTTGTCTGACCTGGGCCAGAAACAGGTCGGCCAATCGTAAAATGATTTACCAAAATCGATGGGCAAAAGCCGATTGTCCGACGGTTTTTGCGCGCACTGATTCATATGTACATTACTCATTGGCATCACTCTATGAGTTTACCAGTGCTGACTATGGCACAAGACAATTAAAGATACAGTGTAACACTGATACCAGAAAAGTATGGAAAAGCCAAAGACAATGTATTATGCAAGACCCCCAGCAATATCATACAGTCTGTGATCCAGAACTCAAATAACTTCCAAGTTCTAGATCATGATGTAGCCAAGGGCTATAGGAGCTATCATTTCTCCCAGTAAGCCTTTCATTTGACTGGTCTGTTGACCCTGTGCTTGCTGAGGTCGTAATCCGCAATGAGCTGGAATTTCCGTTTCACCCCAACAGGAAGTTGCCTCGTTCATTTCCTGTGGCCACCTGGTGACCAGACTACCAATTTGACTGGCCCCTTGACAGGGAGACTATTTGTTTGACTGGTCATTTGTCTCCCACTTGACAGCTCACTTAATCTTGCCCTCCAGGGGTTTTTTTCCAGGATGAAATAAGTTTCGATCCATTCTTTCTCTCTGTTTATGATCAACTCTTTTGGAGGATGTGCTGACAAATTGAGTTACAACAAAATGACTAACTAGATGAATTACTCTTCCTGTGTTTATAGCCTATTGCAGTGTGGTAAACAAATTACAAGTGAGTCAATTTCATATGTCATATTTATCATTCCCTAGCTAATTCATGATGGGTAAAGGGACATGAAACTCCTAAATGTTCAAGCAAAAGTTCCAAGAACAAAATATGCTTAAGAATTTCTGGATAAGGTCCCCTCTCAACTATGGATAGACAATGGCTAGATTTCGAACGTCATCAATCACCAGAAGAATTATGTAGCCTAAGTGAACTGCATTAGGCCACGGAGAATTTTAGAGTTCTCCTTGGCCTAATGGTTTAAGCTGCTTGACTGCGCTACCAGTTTGGCTCTGAGGTCCTGGGTTCGACTCCCACTCCTGGAACTCAATTTGGTCCGAGCCCATGGGACATAAAATTGAGGAGGGTTGTATCCAGTGCTCTGTGCTGGAGCAACTGAAAGACCCTGGGCATCCCTGAATTAATAGGGTATGTGCCAGACTCCCAGTCTTCTCATCAATCATCATCATACGGCGGTCACCAACACGGGAGAATGCTGCGGTATGGGAACCTTGGGCAATGTTCCTCTAGTCTCTGCCCATGGGCGCCGTTCTATGGCTGCCCTGAGCTGTATCATTGTGGAAGGCTCACCACGAATTTCGTGTCTGCATGACTCAGAGTATTTACAATTACAATTACAATTACAATATCTTCAAATATTTTTAACTCTCTGAATAAGATAGAAGATGGTCCTGATTAGCTTTCTTTGCGCTGCTCACTGTAGTGCTCAGTGATTGAAACGGATAATCTAACGTGGTGGTTTCTTCTGACCTGGAATGTGTCACTTTAGTGCTTTATTGAACCATTCGTGTAATAGTTGTTGACTTTCCTATCAATGCCTTTTTATAGAAAATACAACACAGGTCAAGGAAATGGACCAAAGTGATATATATTTGAACCTAAGACCCAACGACTGGAATGTAGAGAGTTACCAGCTGGGCTAACCCCCCTCCCCATGTTCAGTAAAGAGACCTGAAAATTTCACCAGAAAGTTCCAACAGAAAACTTGCTTCAGCTGCCCTCTCAACAGTATATAACTGGATTTACAATCTCATCGATCACCATGCAAACTATGTAGCCTAAGTGAACTACATATCTACAAATTTTTGCAACTCTCTATGAATAAAAGGGAAGGTGGACCCAATTAACTTTGCCTGCACTGCTCAGTAATTGAAATGGATCAGTCGAACAGGAGGATTTCTCAGGCTGACCTTGAATATATATGTATCACTGAAGTGCTTTATTGATCTGTGTGTGTTAGTTGGGGACTTTCCAATCAACATCTATTTGTATAATAACATATATATTGTGATTGGTTTCAAATAAACATGGTATCCATGAAGATTAATTAAACCTGCAAAATAATTCATGCAAGGTTCACTCCAGTATTCAGGATTTCCAATTAGCTGCTACTGAGCTGTATGTGAATTATTCTTCATAATTTGTGTTTAAAACAGAATTTAGTAAAGAAGAAACAAATAATTATTTTTATTTATCAACATACATGATGTACAAAGACTTTTTTTCAGCATTATGTTTTCTAGAACTGTATGATTTGTCGTATTATACCAGACATACAAGTGACAAAAATTTGCTTAAGACTGAAATCAGGCTATTCAGAGTTTCCTTATATCCATGGCAACAGTCCTGTCTATATCATCTATTGTGGGCTAGAAATCTTTTTTAGTTTTTCTGAAGGCTATTCAAGTTGTGTCAGTAAATCATCTATAGCTGACTGCAGATTGCAAGCTGTAAGGCGGATCTATATATCCCCTGGATATATTTCCCATCTATTTTAGGATATAGTACGCAGTAACATAGTCACCACCACAGCTACACGTGGTATGTGACTATATGCACAAAGCACGATTCAGAGAATAGCTCCACATCTGGCATCTATGCATCTGAAAAATTAGGATCTACTCTTTGATGAACATACACAGAACTACGAGGAAGATACAAGAATAAAAATATAGCATTGGAAAGCCAGTCTCCATGAATTGGTCATGCAAATGAGCAAAAGCAGCATGCAAATGATCAAGATATGGCAGAGTGAACTTGAAACAATATAGTTTTCTTTCAAACTGTTGGAATCTTTAAGAGTTATAGATTGGAGATTCAAAACCAATTGACATAACCGGCCTGGAGACTGGCCTCGAAGCCACATTCCATTGGCCTCGGCCTTGGATGTCCGGGCCTCAACTACACTACTGCAAATGGGATGGCAAAGGAAAATAATTAAAACCACTGATCTCAGAATTAGTATGGAAAAGCCCAAGAAAACACCATGTTTCAGTATGCAAATTGCATTTTAAAAAGCGTTGCTGCAATTACAGGAATTATTGCAACCAGACATACACACATAATAATACACAATTACTAAATGGTCTTGGAATACCTTCAGTTGTAGATGTTATTAGTAAGAATACATATAGCTTTTATAATAGAGCTCTCAGTGTAAAATCGCCTGTACAGGAATTACAGACTAGATTCCTATCACATTATTTACTAAATGGTGAAATTATTAAGCACACATTGTTAGATAAACTTATTTCACATGATCACAATCCAATAGAGTGTCTGTATAAATATAAGAAGGTTAAATTTCAATTTCAAAACAATGGTATATCAGATTCAATTAGGTACTTAGATAAGATAAGATAAGATAAGATATTACTTTATTGTATCATCAATAAACATATGTACATGATGAAACTCAATTTGGCATAAATAGACAAGCACACCAAGCAGTGCAAATAAATAAATATGATATGACAAGAATAAATTATAATACTGAAGTAGATATATATACAAAGGATCACAGACTAGATTTATGGTTGTATAGTTTGATGGCATGATTTACAAATGTATTAGCATATCTGGTTGTGCGATGTTTTGGCACACAGAGTCTTTTACCAGATCTCAAGAAATTAAATTTACCATGGAGTGGGTGCTTTTCATCTTTTAGTATTTTTGTCAACATTTTCAAACAAGATTCATCATATATTCCATTTAAATTTCTTGTTTCTACACCCATTTTCCTAGCTGCTCTGATTATCTTTACAAGCTTATTACGATCTTTGTTGTGTGATGATCCATACCAAGTTACAATAGCAAAATTCATTACAGACTCAACAATTGACTTATAGAATAATGACAAGATGTTCCTATCTAGATGGATATTATAGAGAATTCTTAGATGGTGCAGTCTCTTTATACATTTGACATAGACATGATGTAAATTGTCTTTAAAGTTCAGTTTATCGTCAATGACAACACCCAAATATTTATAATTACTGACAAACTGTACAGTTTCATTTGATACAACAAGTGGATCACATTCGTCTTTGTCACGTCGGAAATCTAAAATCATTTCCTTAGTTTTCTTCACATTTAAATTTAAGAAATTCATATCACACCAGGTAAAAAAGCATCAACCTCATTTCTGTACATACATTCATCATTGTTAACAATATTTCACTGCATGACAACTATGTAAAACCCTGGGCACCAGAATATGTGCTTTTAAACTTACTAACCCATGCATTTTAATGGTCACAATAGCTTACATTTATATATATTATCTTTTATCATTATGTTTTTAGCTCACTGCTGTTTTACATGTACCTTTTTACCATGTTATCGCTGTACTGACTGTGATATATATGCTTTTCCCCATCTTTGGGGGCTCAATAAAGAAAAAAATAATTATTTTTCAAGTTGAAGATTATCAACACAATATTCGACTAAGATCATCCATTTGGCATCCATCAGTATTAATCAAGTCATCCTAAATCAGCTGCAGTGATGTCCTGGATGGTCTGCTTCTTTATAAATGGTCAATTTAGAGTCCATTTGTTCTTCTTTTATTATAAATTGAATCATGGATATACAGTTTATAACATACTTCTCAAGGTTTATGGTGTAGATCTAGAACATTGTATGTTATTCTAAAATTCAAATTAAAAGGTCTGTTGTGTTCCTTATACAGAGTAGGTTGGGGCAAGAAGCCCAGGTTAGGTGAGAGGCCCCCCAAGGGTTATATCTAAACTTACATTTTTGGTTTGTTTTCTTATTGATAGGATTGAAGCTAGAGGATTTTTAGGTGATGTCAAAAATTTTCAGGGCAAACAGCACCAAACCATAGTAGAAATTAAAGAAACAAAAGAATAAGCCTGGTTTTTGTAACTTTAAGTAATTCTTTGAAAGGGGTTGTCAGAAATAACTTTGGAAATATTTAAAAGTATAATGGATGTCCGCATTGCTTCACTTTATGACCATCATATAAATACGATTTGGATAATGTTTTTTGCATTTTAGTTCAAAAGATAGAGGTCAAATTAACATATGTGTGTTTGGGGCGAGAGGCCCTACAATGGTATGAGGCATGAGGCCCCCTTCACTGGAGCCTCGAAGCTGCTTCAGGAACCACTAAATAAAGTGTACTCTACCTTGAATCTTGATAGAATAGCTAATTAAAATAGAAAATAAAATGGCCGAAATTGAAAAAGGGCAAAAAATATTAAAAATAAAAGTATGAACAGAAAAATTCAGAAATTCAGAAAAAGTAAATAGAATGCCTTAAAAAAGAACCCCAAGAAATAACTATCAAACTGAATGCGCTCACAAAAAAAATTGCCACAGGATTATGATAGGGGGGCTTCTTGCCCGATGGGTGGGGTAAGAAGGCAATTTTTTACAAAAATGGCTGTTACTCCTTTATTAAAATTGGTAGACATATGTTTCACTAGCTATAAGTAGAGTCAAGTGATCCCTTCCTGAAAGCATAAGCATTCAAATAATCTACCATAAAAAGTAGGTCAAAGCAAACCTCGAAGTTAAAAGGGGCTGCATGCCCCGCGCTACTCTACATGTAGCTGTCTTAACATGTGAATTATGTGTTGTTGTAGTTTTGATATCAAAAGAACAAAAATATATATATTAGCAAAATCTGCCTGGACACTGAAAGATATGATCTATAGACATCATACCGAGCTTGGTAAAACAATCAATGTGGCATCCAAATGAAAATACTAATCGTTGAGTTCTGTGCAATTGCCAGTACATTTACGCTGAAGTGATTGAGCTCAGGCTATTTAGCAATTCAAAACCATTATTTAGTAACTTAATTTAATGATATAATTACGTTATTGAACTATGATCAATAAATATTCTTCCAGTTAATTGTTAAAACAAATGCATTGGATTTTTCTCAGACTTTAAACCGCAGCTCAACATTACCATGCAATGTCTCTCTTGAGATTTCAAACATGGAAATACTGGCATCATTTGCAAAATTGGTAACTTTGGAAATGTCCTGGAAATACCGTTTCACAGTTCCTTACACCAAATTAACTTCATGGAGATTGATTATGACAGTTACCTGACAAAAGAACCGTTAGCAAGTCATTGGGGAATCTTAAGAAGCAAAATATTTCAACTCTCTGATATTTCATATTCTGAAAACATTTCCATTCTAAAATTTAGATACTGTTGTCCATAGAATCATGAGTTCCTCTCTCTATATGTGAAAGCTCAGTACATTTTCTTATTAGGGCTGCAGAAGCATGTCCAGTGCTATTCCGTCTAAATAGAGATTGACCTGACCGATCTCATTCAGGCTTAACATACATTAACAACTCTAATTTAACTTGAAGCAAAAACTTCTGGTAGCAGGAAATGTGGGGAAAATATCTAATTATGAATACATATATATCTTCTTGATATGTACCACGTATCAATCAGAAGACTGCTAGATCAGTGAGAAATTATGCAAGCACTGCCTGATGTGCTGGGACATTCTTTTTGTGTAGGCTACGGTGAGCGGATTTCACTGCCTCCGAGAGACTACTTCATGATCACATGAGAAGTCTTATAATGTGGAAAATAATCCGTCTTTACTTGCAATAATTGGATTGGAATCCCTATGTACTTGAAAATCTTCTGATTGCATTGCTTCTAACGCTAGCCAAACACCAATTCCAAAATCTATAACACAAATAGAGAAACCGAAGCTGAATAATTTAGGCAAAGACAATACAAGATCGCACTTTGAAAATGGTGAATCTGTTTTCCTTGCTATCAATAATTCAGAGATAAAATATTTGAGGTCCTTTTAGTTCAGAAAGTTCAGTAAAAAGACAGACCTAGACAGATTCAGTTTGTCACTCTAAATTCCACCAGGCAGCAAAAGTCAGTCTTTTGGAAGTTTTGGTTTATCAAACATGCCTCTTATACCCTTTAGTGCACATAAATTGACTACTCTACCAATCTCTGGAAGTGTGTGTGTTTTTCTCTGAACTTACCAATAACATGTTTGACCATGATCTGTTACTAAAATATTCATAAACCTGTACAATCTTAATGAAGATCAGTTTTTAGAATAGGCCAATGTCTGATTCTCAGTTATCGGCACTTTCAAAACATTTCTAAGGGGTATACTGCTCTGACCACATATAGTCCAAAATAAATAAGAAGCATAATGCAAACATGGTCCGGGAAGTCAAAATAGTCCCAGTGCATAAGACTCAAGACTCAAGACTCAAGACTCAAGACATTTATTCCTTCCTGGAACATACAGGTTGTTACAGTAAAGAGGGAGGACATCTCTAAGACAAGATTTTTGTCGCTAGCGAGATGCCCCCCCTAAAAAAAAAAAAAGACTAGTTGTCATCCCAGAGAGGCCCATGAGGTTTAGATGTAAAGAGCTTAATATGTACTTTGTTATATATATATATCTAAGCAATGTGCATAAAGGCTATGACAGTTTGGCATAGAGCAGGGCACGGAGTCCTGGACAGCGAAAGACTGAGAATAAATCAGATTTTCTTTGGTATTGACAACTAAATTTAGCAATTCTGAGGCACGTCTTCTATCAGTAAGACACATGGACCACAATATAACATATAATACAAGCATAGCCTTTATTATGTTAAATGGAACACAGTCAAGACAGAATATTTGATCACAGGTCACTGATTTCAGACAGAGAGGACCATGAGCACACACACGAACATTTTGAAAGATGCTTCATTATCCTTCAGAATGTTTTTTTTTTTCAAATATTTCTCACATGGGCAGGAGGCATTCTTGAAAGCTTTGTTTGTGACACACATTAATCTGACCATCTATAGATTAGACTATCAGTCTCACTGCCAAATGTTTTTGGAAACTGGAAAATTCTTTAATACTAAATTTACTGGTGAAATGACTTCAAATACTTGTGGAAAGGCATTTCTTCTTTCACGGTAAGCTTGATTAATTGAAATATTTAAACCAATTCTCAAAAATGTATTCAATTTATCCCTTTTCTCACTTAAATATCCTTCTTCTTTCATGGTTTCATTCAGTGTGCTTTAATCTGCAGTCCATGATGACTGTCCATCATTTGATTATTTATGCCTGTTGTTTATGCTTTATTCCAAGGATTGCTATGCACATTATTTGTTCAATCTTGGCCAAATACATTAAGATATGGGAATTAATTGACTCTCTATCACATATTGAAAATGGCTATTTATGCAAATATTCCCCTGACTTTACCCCTCATTGGCATATTCCTTGACCTTGCAGGAACTCTACACGGCATTGGAAAATGAAGTTCAGAATGTCTTCTTTCCAAAGGTACCCAATTCAAGTGGTGCGTTCATGATGCGAACTAACTCAAAAGCTAAGGCACTTTCTGAGGGTACAGATTTATGAGGCAACTGATTTTCACTCTGAGACAATTACTTAGCAAGGAGTCTTGGTTGCTATGACGACTCTCATTATGACAGAAATACAGGGGTATTGATGGTGTGCCCCTCGAAGGCTAAATCTTGCTGCTCGCCAGGGTTGATTGATGAGATGGCAGGATGAGAGAGAGAGGTAAGTCCACAGCTTGTTGACCCAAATTGTTGGCTCTTCCTCTGAGATACAGTTGGCAGAAGTCAGGCAGAGACTCCTTGCTTATGGAATACAAACAGCAAGTATTGAAAGGATTAAGCAATGCTATACTTCAAAGAGATTTATAATCCTATATTGATCCTGGATAGTCTTCTGTTTATCCCCCTATTTGTCCATCAAATTAACTTACTTTATTGCTTTTATTTCCTTTAGTCATGCCTGTTGCTGAAAATAATGGTGCAGAAGGTCTTGTTTTCAGACAGACGTTTACAAAATGTGAGTTAATGTTGCGATGAATGGGTTTCTGTGACTTGATATCTTTGCCATAAAATTTGATAAAAGTAATGTTTGAAGTGGGTGTGGCTTGACAAATGAGTCGGTGATAAGGCCAGATATAATTGATCTTTAGCTTCTCGGATCTTCTCGAGGCACTTTCTAGGGTCAGTTTGAGGAATGAAAAAAAAAGGTGAAATCTCCATTTTTTATAATGTCAATTTGATAAAAATTGTGGGTATGCTCAATTTTCCTTTTTCCGTTGGCAGAAAATCTGTTGGGTCGGTCGATCCGAGAAGTTAAAAAGTACAAAGTCTGGCCTAAAGGATGGGTGTAAAATCTGAGTACATGTGAGCATAATAATGTGCTTCCCAGCACTTGCATGCTTTTGCTATTGTGCAGCCAACATCTATCGATAAATTTTAAGTGATTTATTTTCAGTTTAATCCCAATCCAAAAGATCTTACTTACAGAGGCATTGTATTCTGAAAACAGTACCTAAAACCTTCATCCTCCGGTGAAATCAGAAGCCTGGTGGTTTTGCTCTCTGATTCCTTCTAATTTTCTTCACAGTGCTATAACATGAGCTAAATCAATCAAAACAGGTTATTACGCCCATGTTCAGCTTTAACACACTATCTGGCATTTCGCAAAAATAAAAAGATGTCCTAAGGAAAGATTGGAGTTATATTAAGCATATTATAACAACCAAATTACTCAGCTGTCAATCTAAGCTCAGTATGCGAAGATGCATTCCCTCAAAGATGAAAACAAACAGTTTTTCATGCTGTGAAAAAATCTTGCTTTGTTTACAAATCAAGCAATGCAGGGCTCTCCGAAAGTAATTTTCGGTTTCACAATCAATTAAAATCACTTAATTATGGAAAACATGTAATTCTGTTGATTGGAAGTGTATATTACACTTAAAATCGATCAATTTATAATTTTAATTGCAAGTTGAATTTTATATGGAATGAGGTGATCTTATAACTTTAACCACTTTAAGATAACCTGTTAAGCATTGGCACAATCCGGCAAAGATGGTGTAGGGGAGAGCGGGGCACAGTGAGACACTTTTTTTATTTTCAAGTGTTCCAAAGTGTTGGAAGTAACAAGTTGAATGAGATCAGGTCCACATTATAGATAATGACATTGGGTATATTGCCTAGTAGTTTCAGGTTCCTACTTTTTACAAGTTTGGAGAAATTTGAGTTACATCCATGCTCGTTAAGTGTCTCACTGTGCCCCGCCCACGGAGCACAGTGAGACAGCAGGCGGGGCCGCGGGGCACAGTGAGACAGGGCATCTGCTGCCATAACCGCCAATCCTCAGGACCTGTGGAATTGTTCTATCAATTGCTGCTACAGAAACTACTGTACTTTTATAGAAGTAGCTGGCTAGGTGATTTTGTAGGTCCTTTCTTGAGCATGTTTCGAAACTTCATCGCACAGGACACATGAAAGACTTATATAACCTGCCGCACCTGTTACATACTAATCAAAATTCTTTTCTGATGCTTCTCTTCGGATATTACTCACTAAAATTATTAGTTTATAGCAAGCATTTTGGTTTTAATAGTGAATTGTAAGCTGTGCCTTACATTCAGGTCGTTTCGAGTGTATTTTATGATGTCTCACTGTGCCCCGCCTCCAACTGTCTCACTGTACCCCACACAGCTCTCTTTATAAAATTGATTTGCATTATACCATTTTTCTTTGGAATTATAACAAAAAGTCGTTTAGCAAAATTATTTACTTTTACTAGCTAAAAACCAAAATATTGAAATTCCACTCTCGATATGCTGTGTAGGCATTCCGGATATAGGTCAGACTCTCACTTACTTTTTATACTATACAAAAGAGGGCTGATCTGTAAACAGTACCAGCTAGACTCCATGGGCTTTGTCTCACTGTGCCTGCAGTCTCACTGTGCCCCACTCTCACCTACATGTCAATTGTCAAATCCTGCTTAGTAGCCACAAGGTGTAGTTAGGAGATGGTCACAGCCAGTGATGATGACATGTATGACAACAATGAAAATTTGATATATTATAACTTTTACCAATGGAATATCCATTTTACCTTAATTGGGGGTGCACCCACCTTTTAGGTAATGGTATGCAAATACTAGGGTGGGATGTATCCCCATCAAAACCGCTACTCGCTTGTTTTATGTTTAAAAAATAGTTTTTTGTATGTTGCATCGGTTTTGAAGAAAGTAAATCTAATCTAATCTAATTCTGTTGTAATAGCCTAAAATCTTAGTTGATGGAACTTTTTTGCTACATTTATCATATTGTCGGAATGTAAGAAAGTGTCAGGTCACTTTACTGATAACTAGCTGTTTAAATGAAACAAAATGAGCATTTAACTGTGATTACCGGATAATAAATCATTTTCAAAATTTGTGTTTTCCTGTGATTAAACTGTTTTGTGACTTTTTACATATTCTATGATTTATTGCGAAAGGAACCTGATAACTTACAGCCATTTTCATAGTTGTAGAAATTCATTATGAATGTGATGTTACTGGTCACGACATGTGTTCTACAGGGAAAAGTGACACCAAACAACTTATGAGACCAATTTAATCAGGGAAAAGTGACACCAAACAACTTATGAGACCAATTTAATCTGCGCAGCAGAACAATTTGTCTCGGAAAAAATAACAAATCACATTCAGGCTCAATATCTATCTGTATGAAATTAGCAATAATGGAAATCATGACAAGTTAACTTGCATATAAGGGTCAAAATTTGGTAAAGCTGAAATTCTTGTCTCCAGTGTCTTAGAGCAATTCACATGGACATGAATGTACATGCAAGGTTCGTAGTGGTCATTTGTTTTAGAGCAACATGTCAGCAAAAAATGTGGCACAGAAAATGTGTGGCAGACAACTTCTATCCCTTCCAAAAATTGAATGAAAGTGCCCTACCCCCCTGAAAATGGCCTGTCTCCACTAACATTTTCCTTCACAAATCACCTCAAATAATTTAACTTGTCACCTTAATCCACCTCATTTGCATCTCAAATTGAACCTTGACCAACACCCTTTCAAATTTTAAAACCAGTGGCTTGACTGATATTGTTACCCAACAACAGGGGGCTCTTGTGTCTTTGTCTCCAATCCCATGTCATTAACGTCACACCCAGTGATTTTTCTCATAAAAAATCAACCGACAAACATTTTTTATACAGCTTCAATTTTGATGATCTTTAGGAACCCTAGCAGCTGACTGAATCAGCTGCAAGTCCATAAACTGCACCGAATATAGATAATTACACTATTTATACCAAAATGTCAGTTGTCCTACCTTGATTTGTCATTAACAAACGCTCTCCTGGCTAATTTTGGCAATGTATATCTGGACAAAAATCACCGTGGAACTTGCTTTGGTGTACACAAGTCTTAATGTAAGCCAAGATTGGCATCATATAATGTATTCACTGGTTCAAGGAAATATTAGTTTAAAATTGTCATTAACGTCACATGTCATTAACGAACATGGTTTTAGTAAACCTCTGTGTGATTGTAATGGCGGTTTTGGCGCTATCACTCTAAAATCCCAATGGAAGTGACACTAGTCATTGGCAAATGTGACATCACATGCAATTTGGAAGTCCTGATTAATTTGCACAGTGGCAGCAGTATGCAACTTCAGTAAGCTTCCTGGGTGCAGCATACATATAAAAACAATACAATTTCTTAAATTTTTCGAATAATTTTTGCACTTAATATATATTACTAATTTACATGCACAAGTAAGAGGCTCAGGAGTAATTTACCAGCCATTAGTGTCACAAGGGTCATATTTTGTCATTAACGTCACGATTCACGGGTCAAAAATAGCTAATTTTGGGGCGTTTATTGCTTGATTTGAAGTTTAATAAGTGTTACACAGGATCATTTTTCGCAGGAATCATTTGGCATGTGTACAATTGAGTAACTAAATAGAGTTTGGTGTGCTGAAATCAAGTAGTGTGAAAGAAAAACTTAATGGAAGTGTAGAAAAAATGAAAAATGTAATTCTTTGCCATTTATTTTGATTGTGGTTGCTGTCAGGCAGATAGCAGTACTCTTTTTATTATATGATTGTTCTGTCTGTACCTCATACTACCTCAGCATTACTGCAGGTGGTATGATTGTGTCAATTTTGAGAAATATAGGGGGTTTTTACAGCGTGATGTTAATGACGCCTAAAAGCAGTACCCTGGTATTTACCTCCACTGCACATAAAAACTGTGCTTCCTGACCCTTGGACATCAAAGTACAATGAAAAGTGATTGTTCTACCTAGCAAAATAAATCGAAATGAGCTCCTTTAAACCTGATTTCAAATCAACTTTTTGCCTGACTGAAATTTCACCGTTTTCAAATTTTGACCCATAAATAAGTTTTGTGCCCAGATCCTTCATTCGAGGACTCTTTGAATCTTGTTAAAGAGCAGTTGGATATTTTCAAACATAAATATACCTGATACTCAAGTTCGCATTGAGATATATGATATTATTGATGAGGTGCTTGCACACAGAAGAATACATGGAATAATGATGAAACACTTTATGATAAACTTTAATATCACACTTTTAATTTATCTTATTACTTATGCAAGTATATTTGACTGCTTCAATGTACCTAATAGTTGGCATAACTACATAACCAACAGTGTTTCTTCCAATATGCATAAGAACACCAAATTTACTTTAACAGATTTCCTACAGAATATGATAAATACATACAATGCAGTGAGGGACAGTTGTTACCAAAAAAGTTGCAATAATTGTGAAGGAATCTTGAAAGGGCTGTGTGGATCAGTGGATATCACAGCTGACGGAATTATGGATTGTGCATGGAAGTTACAAGTCCCTGAAAGTTTATGTATTAATATGACTGTCCACAGCTTCCCTAGTGGAGATCCTTTTACTGAAGATTACTTTACTTTATCAGTGATAGACAAAACTACAACTGAAAGGCACAATGGTATTCATTTTCATATCAACCAGCTGTCTAGCAGTGTAATAACTAATTACTCACAGAGCTTGGTTCAACTCAAAATACTCAAATTCTTCATGGTGACAAATCTGAAATTTGATTTCCAGGCCACTGAGTGTAATGCAATTGTCAGCTACAATACAATAACTACACTGAATCAATATAGCTTGTATAATAATCGTGAGGCGAAGGTCATTCTGTATTTTAACAAATCAGTGAATGAAGATATAAGTTTAGCTGTACACACATTTATTGAGAATGTAACAGTCAGTTTCAACACAATTGCAAAGCGTGAAACTGTGTTACCCGATTTGATCAAACATTTTACACTAATGCCATTTGTCTTCAGGGCTTATTCAGGAATAACCGAATACCACATTTTACTGAGGACCGCCATTGGAACTTGTTTACATGTGATGACTTTTACTTGCTCCAAATGGCTTTTCTTTTATGATGGGCCCAACCGAACATCACCAAAAATAGATGTCTCCTGCGGAGAGAATGAATTAGGAAGTTTAACAGCGAGCACTTTTCAGTTGTATATTGTTTATGAAGTTAAATCTGGGTTGGATACACAAGAATATTTCAATATTTCATTTACAGGAATACAATCATTCAAATATAGACCCTTTTTTCATGACGAAAGTAATGACACTTCAGTTACTTGGGATTTAAGAAACACCTCTAAACTGGTTTATGATTTACTAGTTATTCATTCACAGTCATACAGATGGATGAACTACCAAATTCAGCCGGAATATTATGGAGATATTCCTCAGGGATATATTTGTCAGTTCCATGGTTTAGTGATAACAGAATATTTTACTGTTGAAGAAACAGCTTTCAGAGTTGGACCATTGTGTTCCAAACCACAGATGATGCTTTATGCTAACAAGCCCTTCAGCACCTTGCGTGCTAAAATATTTGTTGCAATTTACAGCTATGGCACAGGTGTTTCAAAAGGCACACTGCTTTTTCTAAAAGAGGCTGGTCAAAGATGTCATATAATAACCAATCCATGCAGCATATGCTCAGCACCAACTTGGAGCTTGTTAAAGTATCAAAGTGATCTTGCCAGGACAATGCGATTGACATGTACAGAAGAAGGTAATGCAGTGTTTCAAATTGGCTTGCAATGTATTGCTGTGCAACTTGTGTCTAACACAATTTCAAACAATAATCAGACATGCAAACTGCAATTGATATCACTTGCATCGGTCAACTTGAAATTCTCTGTTTCATTAAGATTTGAAGAAAGATCTCAAGCTGCTTGCGCAGTCAAAGCTGCACATATCAACCCTTCAAAGCAAGTTGTGGTTGAGTCACTAGGAGGCATGAAGATAAAGGAATATCGGAGTGAGGAGTTTGAATCAAGGCACCAAAAATTTCAAATTGATTACAACTGCCTTGTTAACCATATTGTTACCATTTCTGTTGAAGTACCGGATGTGAAAGCCAGGGATTGTGTGACAGTTGATCTTCCGCCTGTGGGGACCTTGCCAGATAAGCCTAAATTTGATGGGCCTTGTTTCATGTTCTCTCTTAAAGTTATTAATGGCCTATTTGCATTTGATGTGTCCTTTCTTAGTCAATGGAAAAGTATGAAGGAATATGCAAATGAGTTTACGGTGGCAATGTACTTAGAGAAACCTCAAAATGAGATATCCACATCATTTGGACCTCTACTGGAATGCACAATTTTTGACAAAATATATAATTCTGACATTGTTTACTCCTATGGGTTTACACAGAAACAAATGCCTTTCGTTTGGCGGAGTAACGGCCAGTTTCTGTCCATAGTGGTTAATGCATCTGCTAAAAATGAAGATGCACTCTCCATGTGGATTATTGTTAATGCAAAATTTGAAGCCAGGTCTTTGCACAGCTATCTGTTCTCACCACATGAATTACAAGTAAGTGTAGATTGTCACAGTGGTGGATTGTACAATCCTGGCATAATGAAATGCCTTGACATCCACACTAACTTTACTGGCTCCTGGCTGGAATCAGAAGAGGTTTGCAAGAGGCATGGGGCTCATCTTTGGAGAGTGGACAACAGTGATGAATGGGCACATGTGATGCGCTCAGGCATATACGATTGGTTCATGGGATTAGCAAAAGTCGACTATGATGGACGAATTAATGCTGTGACACTTCTGCGATCATCTTCAGTGATGTATCTGGTAGGTGTGTTTTTTCTATTTTCTATTTCAATTTCAATATGTTGCATGACAATCTCAACAACTTTTCAAAACAACATACAAGTATTTCACAATATACAAAATTATGAAAAGTGTTATAAATATGTACAGATATTAAAATGTGCCCTGTATGTAAAAGTATTGTAAACACATTTCAAGTTTTCTCTCTTATTCTATTGCTGGTTTTGTGTGTATTCTGTCATATAAGCATGAATTTTTTTTGTTGAGTTTCTCGGCCGAGACGCAGAAACTATTGCATTTACATGTACATCAATAAAGGTTGGTGCATATATGGCTTATTTGGTCTAGTTGTGCCTTATTTTAAAATCTATCTATTGTTGTTTTATTTTCAGTCACAACCGAGAAATATGGGATTCAGCAGGTTGCATATGCGACACAGAATGGCAGAAGTGGCCTTGAATGCATCACACAGGTACGAAGGAAAATATTCACAAAGGACCAATGAAGAAGAGCATCAATATCTGCTCTCAGCATTACGTCAAAATAACCTAAAAAATGACTTAGATTCATGTTTGGTGGCAATACCGTCCACGGGTACTTGGACTTACATTGATTGCAATAAGCAATTTGTAAATGTGACCTTTTTTTGTCAATACAACTCCTATAAAATACCTCACAAAGAAATTGTAGACTGCAAAGATATTAATGAGGAATACTACTGTGACACTGGATGGACATGGGGCCACAAAAATTGTTTAAGAGTAGAGTACATTAATAACAAAAGGCAAATTACCAAAAATGATATAGAATCAGCCTGCCAAAAAGTTGGTGGTTTTGGTACATTCTGGGAAGATTACAAAAATCAAATGCCAGAATCATTTCTGAGACTTGTCATGTCATACCACGGTTCTAGGTACATAATTCATCTTAGATATAAATCAATTGTAGATGTGTTCACATCTTCTAAAAGCATCTCAGAGATAAGTAAAGCGTTTGTCAGCACAAGACGGACCCTGCCGATTGATGTGGGCGCAGACACACAGGCTGGAGTAGTGTGCATGAAGGAACCTTTGCCAATGAAACAATATTGTGACGAAGGCTTCAAACCTTGTGGTAATGGTGAATGTATTCCAGAGACCTACTTCTGCGATTCAAAGTCACATTGTATTGACGGCAGTGATGAAATGAACTGCACAAACTCATGCTTAGATGGTCTGGGTAAAAATCTCTACTTTCCATGTGATGATGGATCATGTATCCCAGTTTCAAGACTTTGTGATCTCATTGAAGACTGTGAACAAGGTGAAGATGAAGATGAATGCCCAGACCGGTCACAATATAACAAAGTGTGGAGTCCTTTAATGATTAAAAAGCAAGAGCAGTCATGTATCAGAACTGACTCTAATGCCCTAAATGCAATGCTCTACCAACAATGCAATGAAACTTGCGCAGAAAGTATGTATACAAGTGAATATTTCAATTACACAAACATTGATTACAAAAAATATATTTGTCCTTTTGGTTCAACAATATGTCATCCAAAAACATATGATTGTGTGCATGACAAAGACTTTTATGGTCAAACAATGCCATGCGCAGAAGCATGGCAGTTTCAAAATTGTGAGACTAACTGGGAATGCTACAATTTGTTTTGCAAAGACAAGTATCCATGTCAGAGTCAAGAGTGGTGCATCCCATATAGGCTGGTTTGCAATGGAATTCCTGAATGTCCACTGGGAGATGATGAATTAAATTGCACATCATGGACATGTAGTAGAATGCTTCGTTGTACCAAAGAACATATGTGTGTGCACCCTTCAGAGATATGTGATGGGGTGTTGCATTGCCCTTTGTCAGGTGATGATGAAGCAGTGTGTGAAAGAAAGTGTCCTGACCAGTGCTCATGCTTAGGACGAGCAATTTATTGCATCAACCCAGTAAGTTTAGAGCACAATGAGTCATCCATAGCTGTCATTAGACTGACACCAAGTCATTCAATAGCATCTGTTAACTTACAAAATGCTTGGTTTGTTGATATTTCACACTCAAATATATCAGATATGACACAACTAAAAAACCTCAAAGTACCAAAATTGGTCAAGCTGCACATCAATGATAACCCCTTGACAAGTTTTTCTTCACGTCTTGGGAATTTTGAGGAATTAAAATACTTAAATTTAGACAAAACCACGATAACGAGTATCACTAAAGATTCATTTTCAGACTTAATTAAATTGACACATTTATCACTGAAGAATGCACAATTATATCACATTGGTGTCTGTTCTTTTTGTGGAGTGTCAAAATTGAAATATATTGACCTTACAAATACAAGATTAATGGATGCCAAATCAGAACTGCATCTTGGTATAGACAAGCTTGAAGAATTACATTTCAGCAGCGCAAGGCTTCGGAGTATTTCGATGGATTTTCTCAAGGTCAAGTTGTCTCAGTTCTCAACAAATAATGTGCATTTTTGCTGTTTAGAAAGAGAAGTTATAATTGAATATTGCGCACTGATTACAAAGGCAAAGCTACATGAT
Organism: Platynereis dumerilii; assembly: GCA_026936325.1. Taxonomy (NCBI): domain Eukaryota; kingdom Metazoa; phylum Annelida; class Polychaeta; order Phyllodocida; family Nereididae; genus Platynereis; species Platynereis dumerilii. The sequence goes on along the minus strand of JAPTHN010000012.1, from coordinate 9,932,202 downwards.
TTGTGTCCCTTTGATTATCCTAGAAAAGCATGGATAACTCTCCCATTCTTGTTTGTGATCGTTCTGATGAACTTCCTAGCCATGGAACATTCATATCATTCAATGATAATCTCATACTTCAACCTGATTTTTAACAATAGTTTATCAGGGCTACTCATCGCATCTATTCTGATAAGTTTCCACTTTCAACAAGAACAAACTACGAGCTCTGAAATGTTGGTGATTGGCATTAATGAGCATATGAAGTGCAAAATGATTGCGAATGGCTTGTTTGCACTTACATTATATTATCCATTTCTATCTATGCTCTATTATTTTGAAACTTACAGGACCATATGGTCCTTGAAATCAAATAAAAAGTGCAATAAACAGTACCTTCTCTTGATTGCATCAGTAATGGCCAGTGTCATTGGTTTAACGCACAAAATAGGCAATAGAAAAGTGCCTGGCCCATTGTGCATGATGAAACTAAATTTGATGGAAAAGGTGTCAGTTTTAGCTGCACATGGCCTGATATGTACAGCAATGACTGTGGTCAATGTTACACTTATCAAACATATGAGAGATACTCGTAAGGCTTCACATAGGAAGCAGACAAAAACAGATCGACACACTACAGCTCGATTTATATTCTTCAATCTTGTCATGGTCCTTTCATTTGGGCTCCATGTGATCCAAAGAACTGTTGACATTAATGATAATATTACTACTGTGGCCATCTTGATATTCCAATTGACAATGGCTCCCTTTTCTTTCCCTGTCATATTTGTTTTGTCCACTAGACAATACAGGTGCAAAGTGCAAAGGATGTGCTACCACAGTTGTGTGGTGTGCAAATAACAACAATTACGGACAATATTTTTTCCCGCTTTTGTATGGGGTTATATGTGTGCTATCATTCTGTTTGACTTGAAACAGAAGTTACCTTGTGCTTCTGAAGAGTGTTATCGTTTTGTTTTATTTGAGAAATATAGTTAACCTTTGCACTTCTAAAGAGTGCTAACTTCTTGTTTGGTTTGAAATATAACTTAATTTGTATTCTTAAAGAGTGCTATTTCCTTGTTTGGTTTCAGAGGTGCGGAACGCTTCGAAAAGTGGGGGGGGGCACTGGGTTCAGGGCACCTTGTCTACGGCAATTTCAAGGAGAAAAGGAGGCATTTTATGAATTTTTTCCCAAAGGTGGGGGGTACGTGCCCCCAGTGCACCCCCAGCTCCGCCGCCCCTGTTTGATTTAAATATAACTAAACCTTGCCCTTCTAAAGAATGCTAAATTGTTTGCATCATACAACACACACATTTTTGAGAAGCAATCAAGGAGTTGAAAAAGCTGTCACTATCATCAAAATTAACATCACAGTAACAGTTTTATGATGTACATGAACTTTTTTGTAGCATGTTGACATAACATCAACATAATACAGATAGGGGTGCTATAAAGTAGAGTCATCAAGTACCCTTACACTAGCAGGAACAAATCCATTTCTCAACCTGGTATAGTTTTACATCTTAATGATCTACATCTTATACCATGCCACAGCACTTGGTAATACATGCTTAATGGGTGATCACAGTCTTGCTGCTCATGAAAGGAGTCATACATTCACTCCACATGTGGGATATTTTATTTTGTAGTTGGGACAGGATGGTGTGGCAATATTATCTAAGGCCAATTTGTCTAATTTGTCCTGCATTACATCGCTTACATTGCAGAATCTTTTATAAATGTTAAGCGGCCCATTAACTAATATAAGGCAACCATATCACTTTTGGTCCAATAGATTTGTCACTCGGTGCAAAAACATTCATTCAGTCATGTAGCATTCAGCATAACGCCACTCGTCACCATGATCATAATAATATTTTACAGTCAAGCATTGTGAAGTGATTACTTCATTGCTCTGGTGTCCTCAATGTGGGAATTATGAATTAAATAATTTGATGTCAGGTTGATGTCACCTGATGCCATAGACTTCATCCTGATGTCAACTTGACGTCAAATGAAGTCAGATGCCCACCGGCCTGTAAGTGATGTCCTTACCTGACGAACTCACATGATTGGCCTACAGGAGTACACATTCTTTACGCTGCATTTGATAAACTGCTGAAAGCTGTCCATTCAATAAATTGAGGGTTTTTTTTTAAGAATCCCATCTGGGAATGGTCTGTCACTGTGTTAAAATTTGAACAACTTCTGATTACTGAGTTACTTTTGCTACCCAAACATTCATTATCAAATCTATAACACAAATAGAAAAACAGAAGCTGAATAATTTAGGCAAAGACAATCCGAGATTTTTCAGAAAAATGACAGATCTAGATAAAGTGAACCAAATAAAAAACGCAAAACTATTTCCAGGGCTTTATTTTTCTGTATATGATTCACTTGGGCTCCTGAGTTTGTGCATATGTATAATCAGGTGTCAAAGGACTCTGTTCCATAAAATCGCTCAATTCTGACCTCTGTTTGCACATTGGCGGCCTAGTTCATCACATATGGGTATGGCCAATGGACTGGGGTGTCAGGCACCCCATACAGCAAATCTAATGATTCCATTTGAAAGCTTGAAGAAAATGATGCAAAAGGCCACACAATTCACTTTAATCGGTGCCAGTTTAATTGTGAAAATTTATTTTTTTGCGAGGTCATGTCTGAGTTTGTCACACACAATGTTATTCCAATGAAACAATGCAACAATGGAAACAGGTCCTCGAACGGCCTGTACAAATGCAAAAGAGTGAAAAAGGCTTAGGGTTTATCAAAAAGACCTCAAACAGCCTGTACAGCAGCCTCGGACAAACAGCAGTGCCATGTGTGCCTTCCTCATGCTTTTCTTACAGGGTAAGACATGTGTAGTGAGAACAGCACAAGAATGGCACAGAAAATACTGATTTTACCTCTGCAACTGTCACACAAATTGTGTGAGGTCTTTCTGATGGACCCTGAGCCGTTTCCATTCCGCATGTATTGAATAAGCTGTTTAACTACTTCTTTCCAAAGTTGCATTTTTGCACTGGAATAGCATTGTGTGTGACAAACTCTGACGTGACTTCTCAAAAAACTCAATTTTTAGCAAGTTAGGTTGAGCCAACTGAGGTTAATTGTGTGGCCTTTTGCATCATTTTCTCCAAAATTTAACATCAAATCATTAGATTTGCTCCATGAAGTGTGTAACATCTCTGTCCACTGGTCATAACCCAATGTGATAAACTTGGCCACAGACATGCAAAAAATTGACACACTGGAGTTATTTTATGCAACTGATTCTTTTGACACCTGATTACACATATATGCATACACTCACCTGACAATCTGAAGCTTATACAGAAAAATACAGGCCTGGAAATAGTTTTGCGTTTTTAATTTGGTTCAGTTTAGATTCAGATTGTCATTATAAATTCTACAGTCAGCATAAGGTAACCTATTTTGAAAGTGTAAATTTCTTGGACATGCCTCTTACCACTTATTGCAGGTAAAGGTATTGAAATATTTCTGTGAAAACCTTGTTTTGTGTCAATGCAATACTACAGACGATGTTGCCCCTTACTACCTTACACTGAAAAACAAATGTCTGTGTGAAACAGACAAAATGACCGATAGCTGGTGTCAGTCCCAAATTTTGTGTATACTGCAGTCCATCATTTGATTAAGCTTGTTGAATCTGCATTATTCCAAATTAACGCTGAAATTAGAGCTGGCTAATAAAATTATCAGCATTTATTTTGCTTCAACAGTAGGATTGCTTGTGGATTTTATCAAAATAATCAAATTGAAAATGTAAGTGATAGCAACGTTCCTTGATCACAGCATACTTTTTGTTTTTCTTCATTGGATAATTACAAATATTACCATTTATTGCGATGCAAAATTGTTCTCGGGCACTACACCTAATTCTTTGAAAATTATAAATATGGCATATCGGTTTTTACACTTCATTGCTGTTAAAAAAACCAAGGGTGCCGGAACAGGGGGGGGGGGCATTTGCCCCTCCTGCCTTTGGCCAGGAGGGACAAGGGGGGCAAGGTTGCCCTTTTTATATCAAGGCCTTATTTTACATTAAATTTGAGCAAGCATTTATGAGTATATACAGTGGCACCCCGACGAGAGACCGCACCCCCAAGAGAGACTGCTTCATGACCGCAGAAGGGGCGGTCTTATAACGCTGGGACCACTGTATTTAAATTATTATGGTCCCTATATTGATTTTTTGTCGCGATAATTAGATTTGCCCCTTTTCGAGCGACCGCCCCTGCCGCCCTCGTTTCCTTCCGGCACCCCTGACAAAAACAATATATGAAAGTGATCTAACCGAGTACATCCATAGTCTCATCAACTCAAGGTAAGTCCACAACTTGTTACTTTTTTTATACCATGTTGGCCCAAATTGTTGGCTCCTCTGAGAGAGTTTGCAAAAGTCAGGCAGGGACTCCAAGCTCCTCATAGAATCCGAACAGCAAGGGTAAAGCAATGCTATACTTCAAAGAGATTTTTAATCCTATGTTTATCTGGATAGTCCTCTGTTTATCCCCCTATTTGTCTATCAGATTAACTTTCTTCATTGCTTTTATTTATTGCTGCCTTTACTCAAATACTCATGCCCTTTGCTGAAGGTCTGTGCTTCCTGGGGTCTGGTTTTCAGGCAGAAATTTATAACAAATCAAATGTCCACATTCTGGCTCAGTGACGAGTTTTTGACATTAAATTTTAATTGATTTCTTTGCCATTTGATTGCAACAATTTTCGAAATGAATTATAAACTTGACAAAGAACTTGACCACAAAGGCTGGTCGTGAGTTCTTGAAAAATTCAACATACAATATAATGTTAACACATACAATACAATCCAAAATAAAGTAAGTACATTGTCTGTCAGAAGTCCTTTGTTTACCAATTTTGCCATCCTTTTTTCTCTCCACCCCAAATCTCCTTATAACTACCTTTGACTCCTTACCACAACCTTATCCCATATTAAGAACTCTATCAAGTCAACTGGCAATGTAATTGCAATCAGCAAAGGGGCACAGTATCAAAGAAATCAAACACTATAGGTGTAATGGAGTTTGAATTGGTGTCTCAATGTGAATTTAATGTAATTTTAAAAGTTATTTGAAAGTATGTAAAGGTAGGAAGTGATTCGGAGGGAGCCCGAAGGTGTGAAAGGGTAAATAAAAGTAGTGGCTGATTTTTCTTTCCTGGTGGGGCAGTCATATTTATTTGGGGCTGTGCAGTATTAGTACAATATACTTCCCAGCACTTTCATACCTTTTCACTCCCGTAGCCAATATCTATCAAAATCTAGTAAGTTATTCATTTTCAGATTGAACAAGGTCAGGAGGATAACACAGCGACACGTGAAGGTTGATGGAAACTGCTGTCCAACATAGGTTCTGATGACCTGTCAAGAGCTGCAGGAATCATACCCAGAACCCGGCAATTGGATGTCCAGGGTGATACTCACTGAGGTAACTCCCTCCCTGGCGTTGTGAAATGGCCGGTTGTGCATTATCTTGATATCTGTGCAAACCAGAATATACTATAGTGGTTGGCTTAGAGTTCATCCTAATAAAATAATTTCTTGCTTATTGTTGGTGAAATGAATAAGCACTTCCTAAAACACCCTCGAAATAAATAATTTCTTGTGGGGGTTTCTCAACACAATGTTGTTTAATTTAGAAATAAATCTTTGGACATGGTGTGCTCGAAATGAATAGGCTAATTTCCCTCCAGGATAACTGCAAGCCTGACCTGAAAATCTAATGGTCACCCCTTAACTGACAATATTCCATGTTAGAACCCTAAAAATCTGTGCATAAGCATGAACATGTAGATTAGTATGATGTGGATAGTATCATGTTGCTCTCCAAACAAAGTTCATTCAGCTGCAACAAATCAAATCCATTTTGCAGGCCTGTTATCTTTGATTGCTGTGAAATCAGGAGCCTTGTGATTTTGCGTGACATCTGCTTCTTTTTCATTTTCTTTATCACATTTTTTTTATTTCTTCCGTTCTGATTTTGTCTGGTCTCTCCCTTTCTGTAGTTTTTCTACTTTTTCCAACACACAAAAGAGATAAATCAGAAGGCTGAACAAAATCAGAGGGGTATTGATTTCCAAGGCAGCTGATTGCAGCTCTAAGCTCTAAGTTAAATACTCTCCCCAAGTCTGAGTTGCTATGAAGAGACTTGAGCCTGATATCTTTGCCTATAGAGGTGATTTGCTGGAGAAGCTTGGAGATGCCCAAATGTTTGTGCCGATAATGCAATGACGGTGTAATTGGTGTATAGGAAAACCATAATTCAACATATTAAGTTACAGTTGATGAAAGAAAAGTGATTTTCCCTTGAATGTTGTCCAGGCCCCTCTTTTCACCTGAATTCATAAACAAAATCAGAAGCAGATGAGTAATGATTTCCTAGGCACCTGATAATAGCTCCACTGATGATAAGCTCCCAGTTAAACGCTTTCGCTAAACAAGTCTGAGTGTCTTTGAAGAGACTTGAGCCTGATATCTTTGTCTACAGATGTGTTTTGCTAGACCATCTTGGAGATACCCAAATGCTTGTGTTATTAATTAAATGATTGTGGATGGAAAGAAAAATTCAACATCCCATAATTTTAATAAAAAGATTAATGATTATTACTCTGAATGTTGTCAACTCCCCCTTTTCAAATAAAGTTTGATCATGAGCTCCTTACATGTGTAAATTGTCCACAAGCTCAAGCCAAATAGATTCTTGGCTTTATTCTCACTCATCAATGAATTCTCATGCTTCTCTGTGATAAATCGACCTGAGACGAATAAATATAGAATTGACCATTCATTTCAATGCATGAAAACCATAATCTTAGAAGAAACAGCCAATTTTTGTTGACATAAGCACCCTCATTTAGGGTGGTCCCTCAAACAACCATAACAAATTTCAAGGCAGTGCTTTCTCTTTCACAACAGCAAAACTCTGGAACAGGATACCAAGAAGTCTTCGGGTCACTAAGTCTCTGGAATGCTTCAAGAACAACTAAAAAGAACTACTTTTTAAAAGTATTCTACAAATAATCCCAACAAACAGAACTGACAGAAGCAATTCTAAGCAGTTTACTTTATAGATAACTATTATTATCATTACCACTGTGCAGGTGGAAAAAAAATTAAAAGAACTAATTTAGCATTTTGTCAATATAATGCAAATAAATGAACATCTAAATGCAAATTAATTAGAACTTAATTTCAATTGGCAAATGTGATTATGCAATGACACTTATGAACAATTGGTCTAAATAAAAAGCATTCCTGTGACGTCTTTGCGAATACATGAATTGGATGAGACATTTTGGGAAGGTCACTTGAAACTAATTATGGAAGTTATGCAATTATCTTGACATTACAATTCCAAATATTAATGGGGTGCTTTATTTACTATTAGAACTTGAACACTTTGAGAAATGCAATGTATTTAAGTGAAAGGAAGGTTTCCACGGAAAAGAAGGATTTTAAGAAGCATTATATATTAAGACAGGTTGCAAAAAAGAGAAGCATTCTCTAGCAGCAGGGTAATATGATACAATCCTAGAATACCCAGATAACTCAATATAATATCTACCCCATTGTGAAATACACCAAAATTGAGCTTGTAGGGGTGATACAGACCCTGAGTAGTAGTTGGTTGTTGTGGCTGTTTTATTGCATCAGTGCTGCTCCTTGCACTTACTGCAAAGTGGGAGGACATCCTGTAAACAATTGCAATAACTCGATGTGTTTTCTACTCATCTCTCTTTTTACCTGTCTAGATCTGTGTTTCTATCTCAAAATAGTTACAATGGATCTTCAGGAGCGATGTCCCAGTTGGATTTCATTTGGATGAGTGTCTGTGATGGGACATCGTGTTCTGTACTTGGTGATGATTCTAATTTTGCAGTGTCGAAGTGCAAAATATCCCAGAACACCATGCGTGAGAAAGTATGTTTTCTTTCTCACTTATGTCTTATCTGGTTACCACTACAAAATAGCTTACACAAGCAACTTCTATATGTTTCATAGCCGTGAATGGCAGTCAGGGTGATACATCAAGGTATGTTTTTGCTTAGTTGCACCTGCAAGGACATACTGTTACATACAAGGACAGGTTAGCAACAGATTTTGTAGTGATTTATCATATGAAGTATAGATTACAACCAAGAGTGTTACTGCTGCACTGAATAACAGTGTAAAACATTTGGTACACTAGTGACATGATATGTCATAATTTAAATTTTGTCTATTTTCTTAGTAATATATTTTCTGTATGCTTTGCTAGTTGTAGAAGGTTTGACGCATCCATTTAATATTAAGTAAAACATTTTCTGTTATAATCTAGAATTGATGTGTCATATCGCAGCCAAATATTCATTTTACCTAATATGCCATGTAACTACTAAGTTTTGCTTTATCCCCTACTAATCTTGCTGAGGAACTCCTGGAAAACCCTCGAAACTTTGCCAGTTGGTATGGTTCATTCTGTCAAGAGTAGATCCCTCCATATAGTTGGCCAATTCAAAAGTCACCCTGTCCTATCATCTTGGCGACCAGTGATACTTCCTCTGCTATCATTACAGCCCAAACCACGTCCAGTGCGAGATCTCATAGGAAATGACAAGCTTTGGCAAGAAATAGTGAGATTGCTCTGGTATTAAGGGATAACATAACGAGACCAGCAAACCAGGCAGCAAACCAGGCAGGTCATACCAAGAACATCTAATGTACATTGCTCCAGTATATGCTGTTCTGCAATTAATAAAAAGAGAGTAAGACCAATGGCGCAAACTAAGTAAAAATATACTGGGTTGGGATATCATTCAGTGAAGAAGAGAATGAGGTTGATTGGCATGATGATTTGTGGAGGAATATTGGAAACAAACAGTTTTTAACCTTTGGATGAATATTATGGAAATATTTGGCTACAATTTTGGCAACATACCAATAGTCCAACACTATTTTTTAATTTAGGGCAGGCCACACAGTGCGAAGAGTTGTTCAAAGAAATTGGAGTTAGATGACACTGTCATTGAATATTCGAGACACACCCTGTAAAAAAAAGAAACACTGTTCTCCAAAATGGGCCGACATAAATTATTGAGACAATGGGGGTAATTTTAAAATATCAAACAACTAAAAGGTTAGATTCCTCCTTCTTGTAACAAAAATTGATTTTTTAAAAAAGTCAGTTTGATCAGTTAAAAGATATTCCTTGGAAACACTCTGAACAATAACCGCATTTCATTGATGCACAAGCCTTTCCTCAATAGCAAGATTTGGTAACGCAATGGCCTGTCTTTGGGGGCCTCAGCTGAATTGACCAAAAGAGAATAATTTGTCCCAAGCCACTAAGACTGACGTGACAGCTACGCATTGTCAATACAGTAACTGTGTCATGCTATGCAATGTTATGCCTCAAGCAAAGGCCCATAATATGATTGACCGAGTTTCACACAATTTGTTCCAGTATAGCTTCCTTCTATTAACTTGAGCATGTTTCAATGCAGCTGGATAGTCATAGATAGGACAAAGTTGAAGTTTCCAACTTAACAATTTCAATATGTATGGGAACAATTCAGTGATTCTGGGCATGCGCAGTGATGATTTATTCTTAGAATGTCTCCTGCAATGCTTACTTTTCATATTTATTCCTTTAAAATCAGTATGATTGCATCTGATTATTTGCCCATGCACCAGATGGTAGGAGTCTAAATATACCTTTCCCCATTTCTTCGGAGAATCGGTCTCAAGGCAACTAAAACAAACATGCTTTAAAAGTGGAGGGGGAGCCAAAATTTGCAAGTTGAGTCAGCCCAGTTTTTAGTGCAATGGGTAGCCAATTGCTGAATCAAAGGTTTGATTCCCGCTCTAACTGGGACGCATGGAATCCGTCTTCATCTAATTGCTGTGTGCTCCTCCTGTCCAAGTAAGCCTACAAAGTACATAAATACACTATTTGTATCTCCCTGAAAACAGTGAAGTTTCTAATGAAATCTTGGCCTGCCTCTTTCATTCTTTGAATGTTGTTTCAGGACTTCGTAAGACGTCAGGTTGGAAAACCTAAGTGGTCATGCTCATTTGCTGTGAATCATTTATTCACAGTTAATTAAAATGTCAGTATATTCTTCATTTCTATGAAGAAAGCAGTGCCTTAAGACTGACTTTTCTGAATATTGACAGAACATCTGAGATCAACAACCAAAATTAAATGGTCACTTCCCAGAACATTCTTTAATTAGGTCAACAGTCTCAGGCTATATATAGATGTAAACACTGGAGCACATGTATGTCTATTTATAGTTGTAAACACTGAAGCACATGTATCAGTCAGCTGTGTGATTCTTGCACTCTGGCTGAGCTGCTGAGTGCAACACAGCCTAAACAACAAAAGAAAGAATTCTGAAATGTTTTTGTAACAATTTGTCAGAGAAGTAAAGTATTGTAGTTAGTGGACATGAATGAACATCATGACATAGAAGTGAGCCCAAAACATGAAACATCAACTGATATCCAAGGAATTTCCCAAGTCTTAAGGGAACTAGGTCAACCTTATCAAATCAATAATCTCTCTAAAGATAGTGGTCATTCATAGGACAGCTACAGGCTGTCAATACCCAGACAAAGTAATTGTTCATGATAGCCCATGGAAAGGCCAATAATATGATTGGCCAAGATAGTAGGACATAACTGTTTTACAGGCCCTCCCTAGAATTAGGCAAAAAATGGTACATGACATGTAAAAAATTCAAAATTTTCCAGGATTTTCCTAGGTTCACATGCCTATGGAACAGTCTCTGCCCCCCCCCTTCGCATTCAGTCCAGCCTATAGCCCTGTTGGAATGATTGTTCCTGTCCTATCAGTAGACAAAAGATAAATAGTTAGGATCAGACACTCGGGTCTGATTGTCAGATGAATAACAAGTTATATACATATATACATATTTTCATGTGCTGTCATCAAAGTTAAAACACACTGGCATTTGAATTGTTACACACAAAAGGCGAGATATTCTGGAACAATGAACACCATGCATGAGAAAGTATTTCTTCAGTAAAACCAATGTCTTATCCGTGCACTTACAAGTTTTCTGCACTGAGGTTTATAATACATACAAGATAGCCTACACCAGAAGCATATATGCATATATGTTTTCATATCTTTCAATAGCAGTCAGGTTGATACATCAAGGTATGTTTTTGCTTAGTTGCGCATACAAGGACATACTACAGCATGCAAGGACAGGTTCACAACAGTTTTTGTTGATGAAGTGTTTATCATAGTTTCGATTATAAACAACAGTGTCAAAATTCCCACAAAAATGACACCAAAACATCACAAAAGCTTGATAGAAAAATTACAAAATAGCGAAGCTACCTGTTAGTATGTATATTTCTACTGTGTGACCTGTAGATGCCGAGCAATTAGGCCAAACACGAGTTTGTATGTTGTGAGACAAACTGTACATGATAAATCATAATTTTTAATTTTTGTACTCTCCCGGTAATATAGTTTCTGCATATTTTGCTTTGTGCCGAAGTTTTGATGCAGCCACTTACTATTGAGTAAGACATTTCCTGATTCTAACAAGGAATGGATGCATAATATCAAAGCAAAATTTTTATATTACCTAATGTGTCAAGTTACAAACAGGTTTTGCTCCTCTGACAATCTCACTGAGAAACTCCTGGACTACTGTGGAAAGTCTCCCAGTTGCTATCGTTCATTCTGTCAAGAGTAGATCCCTCAGTAAAGTTGGCCAATTCAAAAGTCACCCTGTCCAATCATCTTGGTGAACAGTGATACTTCCTCTCCTATCATTATGGCCCAAACCACGTCCAGTACGAGATCTCGCAGGAAATGACAAGCTTTGGCAGAAATAACGAGATTGCTCTGGAATTAAGGGATCACATCAAGAGACCGGCAAACCAGGAAAGAACAGGTCTTACCAAGACTGCACATTGCTCCAGTAAATGCGGCACAACACTATTTTGTTAAGGCAGGTCACACAGTGCAAGGAGCTGTTCAGAGAAATTGGAGTCAGATGACAAGGTTATTGAATATTCAAGACATCCTTTGGGCCTGCATACAAAAAACACTGTTCTATAAAGTGGGCTGGCATTTATATATAAACTTCTAAAATCATACTAGAGTGATTTTCATGGAGGCAATGCAGTGAGTGTACAACATTCAACATCTAAAACAGATTACTCCTTCTTTCAGCAAAAATTTACTTTAAAAAAATTCAGTTTGATCAGTTAAAAGATATTCTTTGGAAACACTATTAATAATAACCACATTTCATTGATGCACAAGCCTCTCTTCAATAGCAAGATTTGGTAACACAATGACATGTCTTCTGGGACCTCTGCCAAATGGATCAAATCAGAATTATTTGTCCCAAGCTACTAAGACTGATGTGACAGCTAGACATTGTCAATACTGTGTCAGTGTGTCACGCTATGCAATGCTATGCATCACGGAAAGACCCATAACATGATTGACCAAGTTTCAGACAATTTGTTCCAGTATAGCCTCCTACTATTAACTTGAGCATGTAGCAATGCAGCTGGACAATCATACATAGGACAAAACTGAAATACCCCAGTAACAATTCTTTCAGTTCTCTATAGGAAAAATCTGGTGACTCCGTGCAAACATAGTAATTATTTATTCTTTTAATGTCTCCTACATAGGTTTCTTTCCTTCAACAGCTTGAAACTACAGTGTGTCAGGTGCGTTTTAAAGCGATTTATTTATTAAAGTGAACACCTCCTGAGAAATTGTGTTAAAAAACTATACTCTAGCAGTATTTAATGCTTGACCAGGCATTGCAGACCTATACAGTGTGAAAGTGGAAACATTTTTTTCTTATCTTTTATTGACCAATTAGGTTTTTTGTGCTTCTCATTTAGGTTGACTGCCAGTCTCAACACGCAGCTTTAACATTGAAGCCCATCCCCTTTTGGATTTAAAGTAAGCTTAGATGCCTTCAAGAGATGGCCAAGAAAGATTCGGAAAGGCTTTAGTTAAATGTGTAGCATCTGCTGTTTGAGGCCGAAAATTGCAGAGCATCTGTCATAACTGACAGGAAAACAACATTGTGGAAGCAGCCTAACCAACAAAAGAGAGCAATTATGAAATGTTTTTGCAACAATTTGTCAGAAAAGTAAAGCATTGGAGTCAGTGGATGTAATCGCCAATTATGGGAGTACAAGTGAATGCTCAATCTAGCTGAAGTTAGTAGGCCAACATGACACAGAAGTGCACGCAGAAAAATCTAAGTGGCATTATTCCGTAGCTTCATAGATTTTTCGTCGCTCTGAATCTCAGAAGTCAAATAAATAATGGGTCAGAAGATTATGTGCTGATCAATATTTATGGAGAAGATATTTTAGCTAATGGGCAACCAGACAAGAAATAATCTGAGCTGTGGTCATTGGATGAAGGGTCACAATGAGCAGATTCAGAAGTGCAGATGGGTTGTGGGGTAAACTTTTTAGGTAAAAGAACTTTTACATGCAACGAACGTAATAGATTTTACTTCTTATATTAAATTTTTAGCATCTCGGCACAACCAAACATGAAATATCAACTGATATCCAAGGAATTTCCCATGTCTTCAGGGAACTAGGTGTATCTGATCAAATCAATAATCCCTCTGAGAAATGTGGAATATAGTGGACACTCAAAAGACAGCTACAGGCTGTCAACACAATTGCTCATGACAGCCCAGTTATTAGGACATAACTGTCTATGAAATAATTGTTCCTGTCCGGTCAGTGAATAAAAAGATCGATACTCAGCTACTCGGGTCTGATTGTCTGATGAATAACAGGTTACGTACATGTATACATATTTCCATATGCTGTAAAAACACACTGGCGTTTGTATTGTTACACACAAAGTGAGAGATATGCCAGAATAATGAACACAATGCATGAGAAAGTATTTCTCCTATTCTCACCAATGTCTTATCTGGGTCATTCTCAAATTTCGGGACAATTTGCGTCACTCTAGCTCCCTGACATTAATATGAATGCGATAAATATCTGAAGCGTCACTCTGCATCTGTTATTCATATTTCTACTTAGAACCACTGCATTTGGAGCAAAAAGTCATTCATTAGACTTTTTTTAATGCATTATGTCCAGAAATCCGTGCAAAATCAATGGTTTTTCCCTGTCACTGGACCTGACATGACAAAATCAAGCGTTCATTTTCCTCCTAATATACCATTATTTTCAAAGTTTCTTTGCACAATTCATGGGAATATAGACTTCAATTTATATTTAGTTCATATTCAATTTTTTTGGGTATAATTTCATTGATTAAATTGATACCATAGTTGTGTCACTAATTTATGTCAATTTTTTTGTCCCCTCCGTTACTTGCCATAGCTCTGTTCGTTATTGTTTTTTATGAGCTATTTTCACTGAATATCATCAGACGCATGTGCGCCATAGTACCATTGCCTTGCAGACTTCATAAAACATGTATTCAATAAATTATGACATAATGTTCATAAAAAATGTTTTTGGTCCCACTAAAATGTCCCCTCCGTTTCCTTCATTTCTAAGATTACCAATAATAATTTTACAGAGCGATTTCATGTATATGTTGCTGAGGGTGGCAGGTTTTAATATTCTGCAATTATTTTGTCCAATCTCCAAAATAAAAAGCAGTAATGAGCGAAAAGCAAAAAATTGTTCCCCTCCGTTACCGTCCACTCCGTTACCAGATCATGAGCAAGAAATCGACATTTGGACCAAAAAATCTACTGATACGAGATGAAGTACTTCTGAAAATAATAGTTACATCAATCTTTTATCATTTTTCCTTTTGTTGCTGTTCCTACTGTTGGTTTTTTACATCAAAATTCCCCTCCGTTACCACATTGTCCCCTCCGTAACAGGACAATTTTCCTATACCAATTGCCCGAAATTTGAGAATGGCCCATCTGCGCATTTACAAGTTTTCTTCTGGTTTCTAATACATACAAGATAGCATTTACCAGCAGCTTATATGTTCAGAGCCTTCAATGGCAGTCAGGGTGATACGTCAAGGTAAGTTTTTGCACACACAAGGACATATTACAACATGCAAGGACAGGTTTACAACAGTTCTTGTGTTATGTGGTGATTCATCACAGTTTCGATCAAAAACCAACAGTGTCAAAATTCCCACAAAAACGACACCAAAACATGACAAAAACTTACAAAATAGCGAAGCTACTCATGAGTATATATATTTCTACTGTGTGACCAATAGATGCCGAGAAATCAGGCCAAACACCATTTCGCATGTTGTGAGACAAACTGCATATATGATAAATCATAATTTTGAATTTTCCTACTCTCTTACCAATATAGTTTCGGCATATTTGCTTGTTTAAAAGGGTTGATGTGTCCACCTACTATTTTGTAAGATATTTTCTGATTCTAACCCAGAGTGGATGCAACATGTCAGAGCAAAATTTTTATATTACCTTATGTGTCATGTTACAAACAGGTTTTGCTCCTCTGACAATCTCGCTGAGAAACACCCAGACTACTCTAGAAAATTTGCCATTTGCTATGCTTCATTCTGTCAAGAGTAGATCCCTCAGTATAGTTGGCCAATTCAAAAGTCAACCCATCCAATCATCTTGGCGACCAGTGATACTTCCTCTGCTATCATTATGGCCTAGACCACATCCAGTGCGAGATCTCGTAGGAAATGACAAGCTTCGGTAAGAAGTAGTGAGATTGCTCTGAAATTAAGGTATAACATCACGAGACCAACACACCAGAAAAGAACAGGTCATACCAATATTGCTCCAACACATGCTGTTCTGCAATAATTGCATTGAACTGGACCAACCGCACAGATGAAAGCAAATATACACTCTAAAAAATTCCAGACAAAATTGGTTTTTTAGATTCAAAATGGTTTTTTGAAAAACCAAATTTCAATGCAAAAAACCAAAATGGATTTTTTTAAAAATCCATTTTGGTTTTGCATTGAAATTTGGTTTTTCAAAAAACCATTTTGAATCTAAAAAACCAATTTTGTCCCGACATTTTTTAGAGTGTATAGTGAGTTAAATGAGGTTGGTTTGGCATGATGGTTTTCTGAGCAAAATTTAAGAAAACAAACGGTTCTTGACATAGTGATGTAGAAAGAAATACGCCAACACTGTAAGGTCACTGTTCTCTAGCATTGGCAGGCAGATATTTAAAGTTTACAAGAATGACTTATTATGGAGACGGTTCTGTACGTTTGCAACATTGCTCTTGAAGGAAAGATCCCTACTTTTTTTAACAAAAATTAAAAAATAATATCAGTTTAATTATTTATTATATATTCTTTGGAAACGCTCTTAATAATAACCACATTTTATACAGTATATGCATACGCCTCTACTCAATAACAAGATTTGGTAACACAACGGCATGTCTTCAGCGGCCTCTACCAAATTGATTAGATCAGAATAATTTTTCCCAAGTTACTAAGGCTGACGTGGCAGCTACACAATTGTCAATACTGTGTCATGCTATGCATCAAGGAAAGACACATAACCTGATTGACCTAGTTTCTGATAATTTGTTCCAGTGCAGCTTCTTCAGCTGACTTGAGTATACTGCAATCAGCTAGACACTCTTGGATAGGACAGAACTGAAGTTTCAAACAAATTAGAATATTCTTTCAGTTGTCTACAGGGGAAAATTGTTTTTCCTATGCATGTGTAACTAATGAATTATTCTCTGAATGTCCCCTACATTGCTTTCTTTTCACTTTTCTTCCTTCAGAATCAGTATGAGCTAGGAATCTGAATAAACCTTTCCCCATTCCTCTGGAGAATCGGTCTCGCAGCAACTAAAACAAACTTCAGAAGTGGAGGGCGAGCCTAAATTTGAAAGCACGTGTTGTGAATAGGAATTGACCTAGTAGAACTAGCAAACAAGCAGATGTTCAATACAACATCAGAAATTTCAGATTTTTTTCTATGTTTCTCCCCATCTTTAAGCCTTGAAGGGGTGTGGTGAGTCAGCTCAGTTCTTAGTGCACTTGGTAGTCGATTGCTGAGTCAAAGGTTCGATTCCTGTTCCGGCTAGGACACCAAGAAATTTGATGGACAGCAGTTTCAACCCTCCGTCATCTAATTAATGTGTGCTCCTCCTGTCCAAGTAAGCATACACAGTACATAAATACATGAGGCAAAGACCCATTCAACCATAATTAAAAAACAAATATGTTTAACAATACTGGAAGTGCTACTCATATCGGCTCTTGGGTTCATTTGTGTCAAGTTTATTATGTAAACTATTGGCAGAATGTGCCCTGCTGAGTGTGACATTTAACTATTGACAGAACAAAGCACTGACAGAACATGACAGACTGAGATTGTTGAGCAACTTATTGACTGAACATGTTCAACCAGTGCACCCATCTGCTCAGTCAGTGATGACTGAGGACAAACTGTGACGCAAATATTGATCTTTCTGGGTCAAGGGGATTACCCTTGAGGCCATTGCTTCTTAAAATAACCCCCAGCAGACATGCCAAGCAGTGTGCAGAAGGAGTTAATATCTTCATTATTGATATTAAATTGGTGACCAGTGAAAATGGTGCATCAAATTAAGGTGGGAAAAAATGCACATTTCACTGATTGGCACTGTTATATGATGGCAGTGGAATCACTGGAATACCAAGTAAAATTGTCAATGTATGTGCATGTCAAGTTTCTAATTGTGACTGACACTCTCTAACCAGTCACCACAAACCGACCCTCTCAGCCATCATATCCTGCCACAGAAATCTCCAACTACAACCTGCATCAAAGTTTCTGTCAGTATCACCAACATTTCTTTATCATATACTGAAAATTCTTTTGCTTCGTAGACTTATGAAAAAGTTATGTCGACGTGAGGTTGGAAAACCTAATTGGTAGGGCTCATTTGCTGGGAATCATTTTTTCACAGTCAGTGACAATGTCAGTACATTCTTAAGTCATTTGTATGAAGAAAGCAGTGCCGGAACATTGACTTTTCCGAATCTTGACAGAACATCTGAGAGATCAACAACCAAAATTAAATGGTTTCGGTTTCAATCTAATCACTCTACAGTTCTGCAATGTAAACAGTTAATCCATTTCCAAAAGGACGGCCCAAAAGTATAATGGTAAAATCAATGATTTTTCAAGGTGGACACTTAGAAAAAGTAAAATAAGAAATCAGTATTCTAGAAAATGTAAGTGTTCTGGAAGATTAGCACAAGACTTCATGGAACAATTAAAGTCCTCGTTGACAGCAGCTTGAAACCGCAGCATGTCGGGTGCATCAAGCAATTTCTTTATTAAAGTGAAAACTTCCTGAGAAATTGTGTTCAAAAACTTCACTTTAATAGTGCTTATTTAATGCTTAGCCAGGCATTGCAGACCTACACAGTGTGAAAGGGGAAACTTTTTTCTTGCCTTCTATTGACCGGTTAGGTTTTTGCGCTTGCCATTGAGGTTGATTGCCAGTCTCAACACGCAGCTTTAACTTCGAAGCCCATCCCCTTCTGCATTTAAAGTAAGCTAAAGAGATGGCCAAGTAAAGATTCCGGAAGGTTTTAGTTAAATGTGTAGCATCTGCTGTTTGAGGCCGAAAATTGCAGAGCATCTGTCATAACTGACAGGAAAACAACATTGTGGAAGCAGCCTAACCAACAAAAGAAAGGAATTATGAAATGTTTTTGCAACAATTTGTCAGAAAAGTAAAGCATTGGAGTCAGTGGACGACTGGACGTAATCGCCAATTATGGGAGTACAAGTGAATGCTCAATCTAACTTGAGTTAGTAGGCCAACATGACACAGAAGTGCACCCAGAAAAATCTCAGTGGCATTATTCCGTAGCTTCATAGATTTTTCGTCGCTCTGAATCTCAGAAGTCAAATAAATAATGGGTCAGAAGATTATGTGCTGATCAATATTTATGGAGAAGATATTTTAGCTAATGGGCAACCAGACAAGAAATAATCTGAGCTGTGGTCATTGGATGAAGGGTCATAATGAGCAGATTCAGAAGTGCAGATGGGTTGTGGGGTAAACTTTTTAGGTAAAAGCACTTTTACACACAACAAACATAATAGATTTTACTTCTTATATACATTTTTAGCATCTCGGCACAACCAAAACATGAAATATCAACTGATTTCCAAGGAAATTCCCATGTCTTCTGGGAACTAGGTGAACCTGATCAAATCAATAATCCTCTGAAGATAGTGGACACTCACATGAAAGCTACAGGCTGTCAAAGCAATTGGTCATGATAGCCCATGGAAAGACCAATAATAGGATTCGCCCAGATAGTATGACATAACTGTTTTACAGGCCTGTAACCTGTAGGGGGGGTGGGGGGGTAGGGGGGCACCAACCCCTCGCCCTAGAATTAGGCAAGAATGGTACATTACATGTAAAAATTATTAATTTTCCAGGATTTTCCTGGATTCACATGCCTGAAGAACAATCTCTACACCCACTAGGATTCAGTCCAGCCTATGGCCCTGTTGGAATAAATGTTCCTGTCCTGTCAGTAGACAAAAGATAGATACTCTGGATTAGATACTCCGGTCTGATTTTCCGATGAATAACAAGTTAATATGTACATGTATACATAATTTCCATATTCTGTCATCAAAGTCAAAACACACTAGCTTTTGTAATGTTACAAACTGAGAGTAAGATATGCCGGAGCAATGAACACAAAGCATGAGAAAGTATTTTTTAGACAATGTCTTATCTGAGCACTTACAAGTTTTCTGCACTGAGGTTTCTAATACATACAAGATAGCATACACCAGCAGCTTATATGTTTCAGAGCCTTCAATGGCAGTCAGGGTGATACATCAAGGTATGTTTTGCTTAGTTGCACATACATGGGCATTTACTGTGACATACAAGGACAGTTTTTGTGTTATGTGGTGATTTATCTTAATTTCGACTATAACCAACAGTGTTGCACTAAGTATTAGTGTACATATTTGGTACATCAATAATGAATCATAATTTAGAATTTTTCTTTTCTCCTTGTTATATAGTTTCTGAATATTTTGCTTGTTGCTGAAGGTTTGATGTGTCCACCTTCTATTGAGTGAGACATTTTCTGATTCGAACCTAGAAAGGATGTGTCATAACAGAGCAAAATTTTTATATTACATAATGTGCCAGGTTAAAAACAGGTTTTGCTCCCTCTAACAATCTCACTAAGAAACTCCTGGACTACTCGAAAAATTTTGCCAGCTGCTCTAGTTCGTTCTGTCAGAGTAGATCCCTTAATAAGGTTGGCCAATTCAAAAGTCACCAGTCCAATCATCTTGGCGACCAGAGATACTTCCTCTGCTATCATTATGGCCCAAACCACGTCCAGTGCGAGATATCGTAGGAAATGACAAGCTTTGGCAGCTTTGGCAAGAAATAGTGAGATTGCTCTGGTATTAAGGGATCACATCACGAGACCGGCTAACCAGGAAAGAACAGGTCATACCAAGAGCATTCACTGTACATTGCTTCAATACATGCTGTTTTGCAATAACGGCATTGAATTGGACCAACCGCACAAATAAAAGTAAATAGTGAGTTTCAATGCCAAGTAGTGAGGAGAGAAGGTTGGTTTGGCATGATGGTTTTCTGAAAATATTTAGAAAAAAAAAGCGTGCTTAACATAGTGATGTAGATAAAATGCACCACCACCAGTCCCCTGCACTGGCCGGAAGATATTTAAAGGTACCAAAGCTTACCAAAATGACCTATATTGTAGTAGTTCTGTAAGTTAATTTGTAACATTGCTCAGGAAGGAAAGATCCCTGATTTTTGTAACCAAAGTTAATGAATTATATCAGTATAATCATTTATAAGATATTCTTGGGAAACACTCTTAATAATAACTACACTTCATAGATGCACAAGCCTCTCCTCTATAGCGAGATTTGATAACACAATGGCATGTCTTCTTGGACCTCAGCCGAATTGATCAAATCGGATTAATTTGTCCCAAGCTACTAAGACTGACGTGACTGCTACAGTGTGCTACACATTGTCAATACTGTGTCATGCTATGCATCAAGGAAAGTCCCATAACATGATTGACCGAGTTTCAGCATAGCAAAATTGGTGATACTGTGTATGCGCAATAATGATTTACTATTTGAATTCCCCCTACATTGCTTCCTTTTCACCTGTATTCCTTCAGAATCCCTATGATCTTAACTGATTACTCGCTTATGCACCAGATGCTAGGAGTCTCAATAAACCTTTTCCCCCATTTCTCTGGACAATCTGTCTCACGGCAACAAAAACAAACTTTAAAAGTGGGGAGTGAGCCTAAATTAGAAAGCACGTGTTGAGAATAGCAATCGTCGCAGTGGGACTAGCAAACAGGCAGATGTTCGACACAACAAAAGAAATTAAAGAATTTTTTTCAATGTTCTTCTTAGTCTTTAAGGGGGTTGGGTGAGTTAGCCCAGATCTTAGTGCACTTGGTAACTGATTACTGAGGTCCCGCTCTGGCAAGGACACCTGGACTTACGTTGAACAGCAGTATCAATCCTCCTTCATTTAATTTCTGTGTGTTCCTCCTGTCCAACTAAGCGCACAGAGTACATAAATATATTATACAATTCCCATGTCAACCATAATTAAGAAATAATTACACTATGCTTAACGTAATTGTTGGAAGTTTATGAGGCATTTGATGTAGAGAGAACTATTCTAACCATAATTTTCTAACTAAAGTACAATTTTTTTTTTTTTTTGAAAGGTATAGCTGATTTTCTACAATGTATATCATGCATCTTTTCTGGAAACCACAAGCTTAGCAAATGTGCACCAGCATAACCTGACTATGACAAGCTATTAACAACATATCCCCTCTGACATGCTGTTCATACCGGCTCTGTGGTTCATTTGTGGAGTAAAATCTTGCTGTTAAGGTTTCGCATTGAAACACCATCCTGAGCAAGCATCTTACAGAAAACTCAAACCTCGGCGTCCATCCAAATTCGCACACATATGTATATAATTAATATTTTTTGTACAGTCCGTTTTCATTCTTGAAGGCTTGAGTGATTAAGGTTCTCAACTGCTCCGCAGAAGGCCCTTACTTGCATAAGTTCGAACCCCGGTTGAATTTGAACCCTGACTGAGGAAACCAACATTTTCAGTGACCTTCATGTGCAAAATCCCTACTGGATGTCATTTGGATGAGATGTTAATTTGGTGGCCCATGGTATCAGCATTGGTACTGGGCAAGTAAAAGTTCCCTTACACAGCGCAAATGTTCCACATGTTGAGGACTCTCTCCCATCTCATCAATCCACCCTTATATTATGAGCACCCAGAACTGGGCTTAGAGGGCAGTACTTACCACATTATCTATCTCTCAAAAACGTCATTGCTTTAGAATTAGCTTGTTGTGAAGTAGCACACCTTCATTGTCTTGTCCTTGTTGGGTTATATTGTCATGTTATCCCTGACATGATAACACCGTAAGTTGAAGTAATGTCATATTTTCCTTTGGAGTCTAGTTGCTGCCAAGGATATATGGCTATGGAAATTGTTATCGCTATTTGAGCAGCTGCTTGAGTGGTAAAGTATATCTTCCCGAACACAATGAGGTTTCTAATGAAATCTCGGCCAGCTTTTCATACTATTGAGACATCATTTAAGGACTTTGTGGACTCACTTAAGATGTGAGGACGGAAAACTTGAGTGGTCTAGTTCATTTGCAGGTAATCAATAAAACTGTTTTTCCATCTCTGCGAGGAGACCTATAAGACCAATAGCAAATTTGGAATTTTCTAAGATATTGGACGGAAAGCCTTGACCCGCTAAAAAACGTTTTCCAGCTAACGTAAATATTCATGGACCATAGTGTCAGGTTCAACGGTTTGTACAGATGAGTAGTCAAAGTTAATAATGTTCCTTTCAAAAATTCTCAGAACAACATAAGTATCAAAGAAATATATTATCACATAACAACTTTGGGCTATAATAACCGACATTAGTTTAAAACTATCTCCTCATGCATATAGTATTTCCACTGTCTATAGAATGTGAATTTATTTCTTTATTTAAGCATTTCACCAACCTTTCCTGTCTGAAACTGGAAACTTTTATCTTGCCTTTTATTGACCAATTAGGTTTTTTGTGCTTCCCATTGGCATTTGAGTTGATCGCCAGTCTCGACACGTGCTTCTCAAATTGAAGCTCTCCACACTCCTGCACTTAAAGTTAGCTTAGTTCCCTTCAAGAGATTGTTCAGAAAGATTCTGGATGGTGTTAGCTAAACGTGTAGCATCTGATGTCAGCGGCAAAAAATCATTAAGCATCTGAACAGAACTGAAAGGAAAACAACCTCGTGGATGAATGTTCTGTCAATACTTTGTTCTGTCAATGACACACTCAATGGAGCACATTAAGCAAATAGTTTACATTATAAATTTGACAGAACTGAAACTGGAAAAATAAGGAGCTCATCGGTACACTTCGGAGAGGATATGTTGTTAATAGCTCATAAACTGAACCAAATAAAGAACGAAAAACTATTTATAGGGCTTTATTTTTATGTATAAGTTTCAGATGGGCTTTTGAGTTTGTGTATATGTATAATCAGTTGCCAAAGAACCCAGTTGCTTAAAATCACTAAATTGTGACTAGTTCTTGTGTGTCTGTTGCTCCGTTTGTCACATTGGGGTATTGCCACTGGAAGGGGGTATAGGGCACCCCATAGGGCAAATCTAATGATTTCATATGAAAGCTTGAAGAAAATGATAAAAAAGGCCACACAATTCACTTCAATAAGTGCCAGCTAACTTGTTAAAAATTTTAGGTTTTCAGGAAGTCAGACCAGAGTTTGTCACACACAATGATATTCCAATGCAGCAATGCAGCAATGGAAACAAGTCCTCAAACTGCCTGTACAATAGCTGTGGCATCAAAAAGTCGTACGGTTTATCAGAAAGAACTAACACAATCTCTATAACTGCTTTACATGTGAGAATTGGCATTGTGTGTGCCGGTGTGTACTCCTTGTGCTATTCCCACAACCTGACATCAGCCCCCGCAATAAAAGTCACAAGGAGGGTACACTTGGTACTGCTGCTTGTCCTATGGCTGCTATACGGGGTGTGTAAAGTGTTTTTGATGGACCCTAAGCTTTTTACCACTCTTAGGCTGTTTTAGGACCTGTTTCCACAGCTGCATTGTTTCACTGGAATATCATTGTGTGTGACAAACTCTGACAAGAATTCTCAAAAAAAAAAATTCAGCATGTTAAGTGATTACAACTGAAGTGAATTGTATGGCCTTTTTCATCATTTTCTTCAAGCTTTCACATGAAATCATTAGATTTGCTCTGTGGGATGCCTAATGCCCCAGTCCACTTGCAATACCCCTATGTGATAAACTTGGCCACAGACATGCAAATAACGATCACACTTGAATGATTTTTTGTCACTGAGTTCTTTGATACCTCATTACACACAAGCATACAATAAATAACCCATTTGAAGCAAATATAGAAAAATAAAG
This sequence comes from Platynereis dumerilii, assembly GCA_026936325.1. Lineage (NCBI taxonomy): Eukaryota > Metazoa > Annelida > Polychaeta > Phyllodocida > Nereididae > Platynereis > Platynereis dumerilii. Next base: position 9,907,645 of record JAPTHN010000012.1, on the reverse strand, counting down.
CCCTGGGAATAGTTTTGCGTTTTTTATTTGGCTCAGTTTATATCTATTTGATGGGTGCACTGTTTGAACATTTTCTGTAAATAAGTTGCTTACAGTAGAGAAAAAACGAGTGTTTACAGAATTGGACTGAAATGTTCTTTGCAGTGTCATAGCCCTATCCATGCCATGTTAAACTCTATGACGTGTAAGCAGCCAGTGAGTCACATCCTATACTTCTGATGTTATTAATCAGAGTCACTGACCAAGTCATACCACTCATCAATGAGGTCACACATTGCCTTATGACAAATTAGCACTTCATATCAATGTATTTGATAGGAGCTTTAGTGAGGTCACTGATTGCCACCAGCAGCTGAATGTAAGTACTCGTCATTCGTCTACTGTAACAAACTCGGCCTGCCATGTTCCTCCAATACTATGTTCTGTCAATAGTTAAATGACTCATTCAACAGGACGCATTCTCTCCACGGTTTGCATTAAAAACTTGACCCAGTTGAAACATGGCTGAGTCAGGCTGACACAATTGCATAGATATAACGCAAATATCTCATGACAAATTCTTTTCACCTTTTATCTACCTCTTTTATACTAACAGTCGCAACTGTATTTTTTTTTGTTCAGTCTTAAAGTTACCCAGAATGATAGGTGGGATTCGACCAAAAGTTTCTCTAATTTTTACATTATCCTGTGTATCCAGCTCATGTTGTTAAGTGTGCAAAATTTCTTTGGTGTACGACCTTTTTTTCCTAGTGAATTTACTCAATAAGTGCACCAAATGACCCCTAGATTTATTTCGGGTACGCACGGAAAAAAATCACCAGTTTGCTTGCTTTCTACTTTGTGACGTCATCACCATTGTTTGAATTAGTTAACTCATAGCTATATATTTTCAACAATGGTCATTGTGACGTCATCAACAGTGATGTGCTGGAGGTTGGGGGCACCAACATGAAAAAGTGAATGAATTAACTGAATAATTAGTGTAATCAAACTTAGATTCAAAGAGACACTTGCTCAAATTTGTCAAGAATATTATTTATCATAAGTTTATATTATACTATGTATGAAACAACCAATAGTAAACGAAGAGTTGTATCATTCAGGGCAACTCTAATGACCATTGTATTTTGATATTGTGAAACGTTCATTATTTTCACTAATACCAGTACATGACTTCTCAAAATCACACACACAATTTTCCATACTATGTATCACTAAGCCAATATTTCACTGCAGGCTGACTCTAGTGTTCACGCTGACTTCCTTTGTCCCTGCAACTTTTACGAAAGATTGTCATTACTCTTTGGCTTTTTGCTATGCTTGTTGTATCTATCAAGCCTAGTAAAACCAAGACCAATACCACATCAGGACAATGTCAATGCACTTTGCTTCATGAAGATATATACATGTAGGAACCTGAGTGCCAGTTCAACAACAAACTAATTCTAACCAAAATGACTGCAAAAGAAACCTCCGACAAAAATGTCCTCAATTTAGTCCTAACAGAACTTCAAAATCCTGCTCGGGCTTTTAGGCTGATGGTCTGGGTGATATAAGGCAGGACTAAACTTTCAAGACCTCGGAAAAAAGTTTAAAATTTCCCTTTGGTGCCATTGTATGGACTCAAGGCTTTTTGTCACTCCCCTGTGGTTGATTGCCAGTCTCAACACGTAGCTTTCAAATTTAAGCTCGCCCTCCAAATTTAAAGTTTGTTTTAGTTGCCTCCTGACAGATGCTCTTGAGAATTGTAGAAAGCATTTCTTAGGCACCTAGCATCTGCTGCAAGGGGCAAATTGGCAGATAGCATATTCCTGACAAAGAAAAACGTAAATAAAGTGAAATAAACGATTGAATGAACATGTGCTGAATGTGTAATTTCTCCTCTCAAGTACAAAAAGGACTTTCTTAGACGCCTAGTATCTGGTGTGAGGCAAATGGTGGGACAGTATATTAATGATCATAAAAAAATGGGAAGCAAAGAGCCAACAGAAGCAATGGTAAATAAACAGAATAGATAGTTTTTCATGCACTATAAATCAGCAATTTATTTTATTAAGTGGTTTGTACTGAAGAAAAAGTGAACACTAAGAGATTTCTTTTTTGGAAGTCGAGATGGAAGCTTGTAATTTGTTACAATTGTGAATATCAACACGTGTTTTTCCATCTTGTTTAGTCTGTATTTCCATGTTTCATTCTCTGTTTCAGTCAGTCCAATCTGTTAATGTTTATATCCACCTCTATCTATCTCTCAACCTTTTATATTCACATAATGCCACATATGGTAGATCTATTTAGTGCGCCAGCTAAGAATCTCCTCTATAATTATAATGTCAGGGAAACTGAGTAGAGCAATTCTATAGAACATTTTTCGAAAACTCGGTTAATCGTGTAACGGGTAGTTCAGTGGCATAGAGCTTGGCATTCCTTGACAAAGTATTGACAGTCTCTGTGACCTGGGACAAATTATTCTGATTTGATCAATTCAGTGGAGAGCCTTGAGACATGCATTTGATCAATGACATTGCCGTCTGTGAGAAAGCTATAAAACCTCATCGTTGAGGAGATGATTTTCTTAGACTTTTCTTCTATAGTCACATGCATGGTTAAAATCCATAGTGTTCTCACTGTAAGACATTTATAAAGACAGTTAGGAATTTATTTGAATAGGAAATATTACAATGGATAATTTTTATAGCAATTTTAATTTTGAATTGATCACTGATTTACAGTGCACCCCATAATATGTTCTATGACTAAAGTAGAATGAGGGGAGTGTACAAAGATAATATTGTGGTCACACTTTGTGAATGTTTAAAAATCAAACTTTTAATAAAAGAGGCAAAAAGTAGTCTCAGCTTAGAAATTTCTGCTCATTTCAATTATGTATGATATTATTCATCGAACCAGTGCATTCGTATAGATTTATGCTGAGCTGAAGCCTTCGTACAAATGTTGCAATTTTGTTGAAAACTGTTATTATTATAGCTGCATAGTCCTTGTCAGAGCCAAGATGATGATTTGCACACACAAGGTGCCTCAGCTAGGCATGAATTCCACACTTTCCTGGTTGTTTCACTCCAAATTTAGAACTTTGGCTACTATGTATCTAGTTTCATGAATGTTGATGCAGTACTAAATTGGATTGGTTAACTCAGGCCGAGGTTTCAACTGACCTTGTGTTACATCTACAATTCTACATTGATAATTGGATAAGCCAACAGAATGCACACCCCATTTGTTATTTACAAAATTGCAATAAAGTTAGTCTTTTTGCTCTTACGAAGAAACATAAGTGAAGGTTTTATTTCCTAAGTTTCTGCCCACCAAATTATCAATAATCCAACTTGAAATTGATATGTTCAATTTTGATCTACTCATATCACTGGGAAAAAAGCAATAGTAACTCCTAGCTTGCTACGTCTTGCAACTTGCCTTAGTTTCATGTGATCCTTCAATTCTTGTCTCGCTATCTCCTACCAAAGATTGTCATTTCCTGCTAGATCTGATGCTGGACGCGGTTTGACCATAACAATAGAAGAGAATTGATGCATCACAGATTGCCATGGACGAGGAGATTTGGTAGGGCGACTTTTGAATTGGGCAATCATTTATTGCTGAGTCAGACAGTACGGCAATACGAAAAATTAGTTTCTTTCCAACACAGGAAACGTGAGTGTAGTGGCGGTAATCTAAGCAATGCATCACATAATGTCAAACATCACAATTCCTAAGTTGCATTCTACACTTCATATAAAATTACAAGTGAAAAGATGACAAATTGTTTTAAGCAAAAACCTTTGACTCGTTAGCAAATGGATAGATTCAACAAACAAACAAAATGTGCCAAAGGATAGATCAACATTTTTACCTAGATAATATACTTTTAAACTTTCTTAATATTACAAATTGTGTAATATTTCTATTTGTTTCTATGTATCCAAATTTATCTAGCCATGTGCAACTACAGTGGTCCCTGCGTTATAAGACCCCCTGTTGTAAGACTGCCTTGCCTTATGTGACCGCCTTCCTCCCGCACTAAGTAGTATTTTTAGTGCATGTTGCACTCCGACGAGAGATGGCACCCTCACGAGAGACCGCTTCATGACAGTAGAAGGGGCAGTCTTATAACGCAGGGACCACTGTAAATGGACAGTAATAATCCCAAAATGGATATCATGGCAACTGCTCGAATATTATTGGTTTTTTCTGTGAGCATTTGGTGGCTATTGCTTTGACTGGCTATTGTCGATAGTATTGACAACCTGTTGCTATTGTGTGTGTCCAACTGTTCATGTACTATCTTTGGGAGAGATATTTATTTCATTATGTTGCCCTGGTTCCGTGAAGACATAGGATATTCCTTTGATACCAAGAGCTTGCAAAGTGTGATGTTAGATGCAACAGCAGAAATTCTTAGAATCATGGGTGTGATATTGCCATAGGAATATATTTCTACTCCTTTACCACCCCATTTTGTCCCGTGACCTAAGCTCAATTTTTTTAATTGGTCAGCACTTCAGGATATGAGAATGACCATTCACCAAAAGGGTCCTCCAATAAATTACTATGAAGGCCAATTCTGGTATCCTCTGTGGAGTGACACACATGCTCACTCTGTGTTTTTCTGGTTTCTGTTGTGTCTAGTTTGTTTGTAAACTGTGGCTGAATGTGCTCTCGTGAGCATGTCATGTAACTATTGACCAAATAAAGCAGTGCCAGGAATTGATAGGCCGAGTTTTTTAAGCAACTTGTTGACAGAACATGTTCAAACATTTCGCCCATTTGCTCAGTCAGTGATGGCAGAGGACAAATTGTGACCCAAATATTGATCTTTCTGGGTCAAGGGGATTGACCTAAAGGCAATTGCTTCCTAAAATAAACCAGCAAAATTGTCCCAAGTGACGTGTAGAAAGAGCTGTTAATGAAATCACTTAAAGCCTGTCACTTTGATTCCGAAAATGAGTGTACTGTTGCACTGTGAAAATGGCACTTCGTGTGTCATCATACTGATGATTTGTCATACCCAATACTTTCAATGTTAATTTGATTTAAGGAGACTTATCCCTCTCGTTGGTGACAGCCGAACAAAAGGATCATGCATATGATTTTCAATCCAAAATCAGTTATGACAAGTCAAATGGCTTCTCTTGATCATGACTAATCAAACAGCCTCTATGTATAACATGTTGAAAGTAGAGAAGTTACATTCATCAGCTATCATGAGTCATTGAGTTACGAGATGCAATTTCTCCCTAAAACAACATGTGACGTCTCTAATGAAATCTTGGCCAGTTTCTCTGACTCTCGAGATGTTATTTCAAGACTTAGTTGAGATGAGAGCGGAATGATATATTTGCCAAGAATCAATGAAACTGTGATTCCATATCCAGTAGGAGGAAAGGCTGCATCCAATACTAAGATAATTTGAAGTTTTCATATTTAAACAGCCATGACATACTAAAGAAAAAATCAGTGTTCAGGAGCAGGTTAAAGTAGTCAATAACAATTGTGGACCATACAAAGACTTCCTATATTTGCATGAGTTCATACATGTAAGTGGAAATCATTGTTGTTTGGACCGAGAAGTCGGTTCTAGCTTGTACCTACTGTCTCGAAACTGCATGAAAAACTAAAGATAAATATCAATAAAACATAATGATCATATGCTGATATTGGGTTACCACGTGTGTCATCACTAAACACTCCTAAACAATTGCTTCGTTATGACCACTCTCTAAAGAAACTTGTTACAATGTTATGTAATTCCTGTATTAAAGTTAACGGTGCCTGATTCAAATTTTTTGAAAACTTTTAACAGTGTTTGATGCTTGGCCACTGGCCAGGCTTTGCAGACCCACACAGTGTGAAAGGGGAAACTTTTCTTGCCTTTTATTGACCGATTAGGTTTTTGTTCATCCCATTGGGAGTGATTGCCAGTCTGAACACGCAGCTTTCAAGTTGAAGCTTACCACCCTCCTGCACTTAAAGTTAGCTTAGTTGCCTTCAAGACCTTGTTCAGAAAGATCTAGAAGGTTTTAGTTAAATGTGTGGCATCTGCTATGGGAGGCAACAATTCTTAAAGCATCTGATAAAGACTGAAACAAAAGACTGGATGGATGAATTGATAATTGGGCCTTTACATTCACTTCAGTGGGCCAATTTGGATAGTGGGAGGACAGAGCAATAATGGATGATTGTAAAGTTCTTTGTCCCAACATACAGGTTAAGATCCAGAAATTGTTGGTGTTTTTGATTCGGACTGATATGCAATTGTTGGTGCCCCCAGTCTGCAGGTTAAGAATAACCAAGCCAAAAGTGAAACGAAACCTACCCAGTGCAGTGACCAGAATCACTGAGCCTTTCCACATTAGTTACTTCCACTACCAACTTGTCATCTATTCAGGTGGCATTTCATATATTGCAGGATAGACATAATCTGAAATCTCTTCAGCCAATTTTCTGGACATTCTACCTCTTAATTTTCTAGGCACCATCGGTTTGGGTTATTTTTAGAGCAATTGCCTCAAAGGTAATCCTCTTGACCCAGACAGGTCAATATTTTTGTCACAGTTTGTCCTCAACCATCACCCACTAAGTTGCTTTATAACCTCTGTCTACCATGTTTCATAAATCTTCCTCCTGTCAATAGTTACATGACATGTGCACACAACAGAACACATTCACCCCATACTTTACAGTTTACATAATGAACTTGACACAACTGAATAAGGAGCGTGAATGAGTGGTACTTCAGAGGGGATACAGTGTACCTGTAGGCCTATCTGTTGCATTTGGGATGGACTCAGGAGCCTTTTGTCTTATTTAATAGACAGCTATCTTCATAGGTTCGAGGGAACATTTACTCCAAGGTATTTTTAGAAGCAATTGCCTCAAGGGTAATACCCTTGACCCAGAAAGATCAATATTTGGGTCACAGTTTGTTCTCAGCTAGCACTGACTGAGCAGATGGGTGCATTGTTTGAACATGTTCTGCCAATAACTACACGTAACTCACACAAACTCAGCCTGTCATGTTCTTTCAATACTTTGTTCTGTCAATAGTAATATGAACCTTCTATATAACACATTCTCTCAGAGTTTACACAACATACTTGACCCAATGGACACACAGCAATATGCTGGCAAAGATATGGGGTAAATTTCATACTGCAAATAATCCTTGGACTGAAGAAAGATATTTGATATTCTGGATTGTTCTTATTTCTTGAATACAGATGTATACACGTCTACTCGAAACCATAAAACTTCCATGGTTACTTCCATGTTCATGCTTAACTACTTTTGCAAAAGATTGTCATCACTTGGGTTTTTGCTGTGCTTGTGGTACTAATAAAACATACATGGTGATATAGAAAGCTGGGAGCAAGCTTTATTGTCATAGGATAATGACAACTCACATCATTTTCTGGAAGCATATATATGGACCAGGCTTTTCCTAACCAAAGCATTCACCGATTCATTTTCGACTACCAGCATTACCGTATTTCATCAAAAAGATATCCTCTATTTTGCCCTGACGGAGCTTCAAAATACTGCATGGGCTTTTCTGACGATGGTTCTAGGATATACAAGGCAGCACTAAACTTTCAAGACCTCGAGAAAAAACTTTTTGAATTTCCCTTTGCAGTCATTGTACAGACCCTCAGCTTTTTGTCACTCCCCTGTGGTTGATTGCCAGTCTCAACACGTAGCGTTCAAATTTAAGCTTGCCCTCAACATTTAAAGTTTGCTTTGGTGGCCTCCAGACAGAAGCTTCAGACGCTTAGCACTAGGTGCAGGAGGCAAACAGGTAGATAGCATCTTAGTGATATGTAAAAGAAAACACAAGGATGAAAAAGCTAACAAAGGAAAGAGGAAATAAAGAGAGATAAAGAATTGAAAGAACATGAGCTGAAAAGCACTTCAGCAAAGCCTTCAGTGAATAAGTCAGACACACAAACAAAGCTGACCAATGAACAGACATTCAAGCAAGTTATGCAAATGAGGCTGATTTCGCTGTTACGCACTCTCCCGTAAGGGTAACTAGTGATATTCTTATATGAGTAGATAGGTCTCTCTGAGACCTTTAAAATGATGTCTCATACGTCTCTGAGGAGTGAATAGTTGCTTTGCAAATTGCCGGTAAAGTTTTGAAGTTGAGAGAAATGCTGCACGCTGATTGGCTGAGACGCTCGTGACGTAAATCTATCATAATGCAAGGTTCCTGGAAGATTCGTCTAGGGTAGATTCTCTGGGTGCTGAAAAGTAATTTATTCTGTCAAATACTGAAAGAGATGTGATTTTCTTTCTGGAAGTTGAAGCAGGGAATCATCATTCATGAGATAAGCAATTATCAATATCAGAAAGTCTACTTTTTTAATCTATCTTCATTGTTTCCATATATTTATGCTTATATCCATCTAGGTGTAATTGTGCATCTAGCAAACTTTCAAACAGTTTCATTTCAGAACTGTGAAAATACATAATTCAATGGAATTTTCGGAACTGTGATAGCACCTTTCAACAATACACAATTTCTCCATTTGTAACAGTGTGAAACAGAAGCAACAATTTCAAACTGTGAGCCAAAACCTGGTCAGTTAATTAAGTATTCATGAATTAGCAAAGGTTATGGGCCATTTTGTCATGGTATGACTTGGGATGATGCATGGCATAGAGCTTGGCATTTATTTGTCAAAGTATTGACATTCTATGGTTGTCATTCCAGTCTGTTTGACCTAGGACAATTTATTCTGATTTGATCAATTCAGTAGAGGGTCCTGAGACATACATTCATAACAAAACAGGTTAATGTGGTCTAATTCATAAATTGGATAGGTCACAGTGTTGTACAATTGAGGATACAATGTGTTGTATTCACTGATAGAGTGAATAACAAGTTTGATTGTCATAGCTATTTGTAGTTGTTTCTATGTAATCAGTCACTACAAATAGCTATGACAATCAAACTTGTTATTCACTCTATCAGTGAATACAACACATTGTATCCTAATCACAGTACAATGTGGAGATTGTCAGTTTTCATATTAACATGCATATGATGTGTTTGTTTCTAACAGTTTCACAGTTTTGAAGCTGACATGCTTCCTGGAAATCATTATAAACATACATTCATCAATTGTCATTTGAATCAGATGGACTAAAGTCATTTCATGTCAACCTTTTATATATGATGTAACCTCACAAATGTCTGTAAGTACAATTTATTTATTATCTTACTTTATATTAATAAACTAAATTATCTTACTTTTGTACAAATATATATTTCATGCTATATGTTATTATTAGGTTAAATGTACATACAAATCATGTATTTATTTTGGTTATTTCTTCTTTCTTGTAGATTCACCAGTGATAAAACATTGATGTGAATAAATGTGAGCTAATGTCAAACCTACTGAGTCGTCATCATTGCATCATATATAACACAATGGGCCTTGGCCCTTGGGTTTAGTGGCTGATAAGTTGACAAATTGGTATGTAGACTGTGATACGTATTCTGGCATTGACAGTTATGGCATAAGAAAACAGGTTGACAAGTCAAGTTCATAAATTGGACTTGTTAACCCAGAATTCAGGATTGCATTGACCTTCTGTCATATCAACATCTAGTTGATAAAATGTATTTTTCGGTAAACATTGTATTGTTCATGCATCTTGAAGAAAGTTGACAAGAAGATCTATTTTCACAGTTTCAGATCAATTTGGTGAATTTGAAGCACCTTGTCAATTCCTGAATATTTAGTAATTCAGAGCATCTACCTTCAATTTCCCTCTTTTAATACCTTTCTCTTTGTTTATTTTCTACATTTTTTATTTCTTTTATTTTCCACAGATCAGTATTCAGTGAGATATTATCAGACTATTTGCATCCTCCACGGCTTCGCCAGATGTTAAGCGTCTGTCTACAACCTTTCGCAATAATCACCGATTCTCAGGAGCGTCTGTCAGGAGGTAACTGAAACTAACTTTAAATGCGGAGGGTGGGGTTGAATTTGAAAGCTACGTGTCAAGACTGGCAATCCGCCCTTTGGGGACTGACAAAAAGCAAAAAAGCAGATGGTCTGTTTCATGGCACCAAAAGAAATTAGAGTGTGTTTAAAATTTGAGTTGATTTTTGTTGGCTGTAAAAATAGAGGGGTTAAACCTCCTAGTGTCCAAAGGGAAAACCTAGTAAGTCACATATGGGAGCTTCTGAGAAAATTGACTTTTAAGTTCCAGTCCTTGCAGTAAGAGATGGACTTACTGGGATTTGCCAGTGTCATTCAGGTGTAACTGGCCACTTCATGAAAATCTAAACTTAATAAATATATAGAAACATGTCTCAGAAGTCTTATTTTGAACTTAACTCATTTTGGCCCAAATGTGACTTACTAGGTTTTCCCTTTGGACGCTAGCCTCTTTATTCATCAATCAGGCTTGATTCAGACTAAAAAAAAACAACATACACCACTATCAGTCCGATAATTCTTGATTTACAATCATGTCCTTGAATTACGTATTCTGGTTTGGGTTGTCCTTGGATGAGGCTCCACTTACAATGCCTTTTTTGTTCTGGTGACTGTTTTGCTTAACTTGCAATTTTCTATACACAAATTGATAGATGTTTAATGCAGGTATTAGTCACCAAGGACAAAGACTAAGCTTCATGCTTCTTACATGGACTAATTGGAGACAATGCCACACAATTATTTCACATTTTCCCCATGTGTAGGATGATCCTAAAGCTACTTGCCCAGCATAGATGCTGTCAGTGGCTTAACATCTCATCTAAAACCTCATGCAGCCAGGATGTTTTTATTTAATAGATGAAGATGTACCAATTGATGAAAACCTACCCCCATAGGGACGCCACAGTATTTGTGTTCTTTAAATCCAATTGTCTTGCTGTTTCCATTTGAGCCTTGGGCATTGTAAATGTAAAAGAGAGCTAGTGCACATGGGTCAAACAATTCCAAGAATTTTACTTGAAGAGCGGAAAGACAGATTGTTTTCCACTATTGTTGTCTGTCTTTGACAAGAAACACTAACTCCAAATACCATGTGATTGAGTGCTGGCTTCTGATTGGACAATGAGCAAGTCATGTGATTGATGATAATCGCCAATATTAGACATTTGGCACTAATGTTGTCACTTGCTCTATTTCGTTGTCTGGACAGTATGTCAGCATAAATATATTGTATAATGACGGTGTCAAAACTAATTTGGATACAGAAATTGATTCTGTGAAGTGTCATAGTAATTATGGTCCTCGGTCAAGTTTGAGTCGACAATGCTGATTCGCTGTTTAGATACTCTGAGTCCATATACTTCTGTGGAAACAAGACATGAGACCTGGCAGATAATGCCGCAGATTGACTAGCCATTGCCGACTATGACTTTTCCGCACTCTCTGCATGTCTCACATGCCTGCTTTCTGTCAAGACCTTAAAGAATGTCTGATATTGGGAAAAGAAAATTGTGTCAAAACAGCAAGAAAAATGTAAAACTCTCAAGGAATTAACCAGTCAATACTTGTGAACATGTCTGACAAATACTACTCATTCTTGTTCAGACTTATTAAGTTGAAAGGAAAACAGTTCAAGTAAGTCCTTGGAATTCAAATCAATGCCGCAAGTGGTTCTACTACAAAGCGATATTTTGGAATTCATAGGTGTATCCTATAAGAGCAGGTTGTCACTAATTGCACTGGGCCAGAGATGACCTGGAGCCATAAGCCCAACTTAATTGTAGTGTTAAATGTGATGAATGAGTACTTTCATTCAGCTGCTAGTGGACATCAATGATCCCACAACGAGCCCCAATTTTTAAATGCATAGCTGTTCTTACATTCAGGATTTTCTTTCTATTTACTTTTGTCTATACAGTTATATTTCGTATGCCAGCCTTGAAATAAAAGTAGAAGTCACAAGTAGATTTTACTAAGCGGACACTGGTCTGACATGGAATTAAGTAGCAGGCTCTGTATGATAAATTTACAGATACAACACACTGAACTTCAGCAATTTATTCTGCCAGATGATTCTAAGAAGTTGAATATTATAAGGTTCAAGAGATTCCCGACTAAATTGCTCTTTAGAGAAAGCAAGACTCTATAGCAACTGGTCAAACTGACTGCCAAGTGATTTTCTTCTGAACTATATCCACAGACTTCAGAAGTGAAATATTGAATGGGTCAGCAGATTAAGACTGTAGTTGGGTCATATATCACAATTCCGTGACCGTTGAGAGCGAAGTTAGGTTTCATGATGGAATTGTCATCTATAAAGGCTTATCTAAAAATTGAGCAGAGGTGACCCTCCCAAAAGTGCGGGCTAACTCCGTGAGAGGCCTAAATCCAAAATGGTCGCCACTGACACCTTCGGAAATTAAATTTTCAATGGTTTGAGCAACAGTGATGTGCAATACATCAATTTTGGGGTTTGTTTGGTCAAGGAATTCATATTTGGAGTATTTTGGTGATTTGACCTATCTTTGACTGAAAAATCCAAGATGGCGGCCTGTTTTCGCTAAAAATTTGACTTATTCAATGTTTCTCATATTCCTTCATTGTAGGCACTTCTGAACATGTTGAACTATGCGATTGTTTGGTGCTTGACTATGTTTATGTCATTGAACTTTTGATCATATTTTGAGTCATTTTGATTGACAGAAGGTTGATAATGACAGGTTAATGAGGGCATGGTTTTGGACAAACTTAGTAAAATAAGTACTTTTCAATGATTTGGGCTACAATGATGTTCAATATAGCAATTCTGGGGTCTTATGGGCCAAGGAATTCATATCTGGGGTAAGTCTGATGATAAGTATGTTTGTAACTGAAAAAATCACAAAGTGTTTCCTAATAATGTATGGAGGAGTGTTTTTCTTCAACTTAATGATGTGTAATCTTAAAAGTATTCCTCAACGGACTGATGTAGGAAAGATTATAATCTAATGAATTCAGTATCATTCTAAAAGTCATCTGAGAATCCAACTCAATGGTATGAGTCAATTAGTTTAGTTGTTATGGAGAAATGGCTGTAAATCTTACTTTGAAGAATTTTTCATAATTATGCAGTTCCTCACTTCTCGGTTTGATTGTTGACCAAATGACATCGTCATAATGCAATTGAACCATTAATTAAACAAGCTTCAGTTTCAGCTACTGCGCTACTGGTATTTCATCAACAAGGGGTAATTCTAAAACAATGTATGAGCATGAGTAAAATAAGTCTTCCTCCTGGATGTTATTACAAAACATGGTTGCAGGAGAAGTATTGGCAACAAATGACTCAAAAAATATTGAGTCAAGATTTTATCTAAATATTATGTTGTGGCATATACATGTAACTATGGACATCATCTCATCATGGTTACAGCCTCAAATATCATGAATAAGTACTTATCTGAATATTAATTTATATAAATGAGAGATTGTCTTGATTAAATTCTTCATCTGAAACAATCTCTCTTCAATTATATTCTCTTGTACTGATGTTGCAATGAGGTTTTTAAAGACATAGTGGAATTTAAATTACACTGGATTGTGTTGCTGGAGTTTGTGGAAGGGACACTTAATCATGGAATATATGGAAGGATTATTATATCTGTGCATAGAAAACACACAAAATTGACAAAAAGTGGGCGAATGCTGCCAATTTCACATTAATTCAGGTTCATTGAATGTACACTATAATTAATATCATGCCAAATGATATTATGGCAGCAGAAACAACTGAACTTTTTAAAAGATAATGAAAGACATTCTAATTAATTCAATTTTAAGGTCATACATCTCCCTGATTTTAACTACTTACATGATTTATCAATCTTATTTCTTTTATGTACAGCGCTTCTGATATGATATTCAATTACTTTTCCTAACCAAAGCAATGACCTATTCATTTTCAACAACCAGTTTTACCAAATGCATAGTGAACTTTTAACAAAAATATCTATCGTTCTGAATTTAGCCCTAACAGAGCTTCAAAATACTGCATTGGCTTTTAGCCTGATGGTCTGGGTGATATAAGGCAGGACTAAACTTTCAAGACCTCAAGAAAAAAGTGTTTGAATTTCCTTTTGGTGCCATTGTATAGATTCTCAGCTTTTTGTCACTCCCCTGTGGTAGATTGCCAGTCTTAACTCGTAGCCAAGAAGCCGCATCAGCTGCATTCTCATTCGAATTCCATCAGTTGAATGCCAAATATTGACTCCCAGCTGACAGCTTTGCCAGCTGGGAAAATCCTAGCTGACAGTCTGCTAGCCAGCTGGGCACCTGCTTCATAACAGCTATTTGGTTTAACAGATCATGGGCTTTCATTGTGATGGTCTAGGTGATACAAGGCAGCACTAAACTTTCAAGACCTCAAGAAAAAAATGTTTGAATTTCCCTTTGGTGTCATTGTACAGACTCTCAGCTTTTTGTCACTCCCCTGTGGTAGATTGCCAGTCTTAACACGTAGCTTTTAAATTTAAGCTCGCCTTCCACATTTAAAGTTTGTTTTAGTTGCCTCCTGACAGATGCTCTTGAGAATTTCTTCAGACCATCAGCATCTGGTGCGTGAGGACAGTAGTCTGATAGCATCTTAATGATATTCAAAAGAAAACACAAGGATGACAAAAGCTGGCGAAAGAAAAGGTTAATAAGAGGAAATGAAGGATTGAAAGAATATGTGCTGAATCAGTAATTTCGTCTCTCAAATACCGAAAGAAATGTGATTTCCTTTCTGGAAGTTGAAGCAGGGAATCATCATTCATGAGATTAGTAATTATATGTCAATATCAATATCTGAAAGTGTATACTTTTTTAATCTGTCTTGTATGTTTCTGTCTCAGACTATCAGTTTATATTTACGCTTATATCTATCTATGTGTATCTCTATCTACATTTTACAAGTATATATTCAAACAATACAGAGCAATTACAGAACATTTCTCGTAAAGCTGATTAATAATGCTATATTTCATTCCGTGTCATAGAGCTTGCCACTTCTTTGACAGAGTAATGACAATCTATTGCTGCCATGCCAGTAAGTGTGACCGAGGACAAATTATTCTGATTTGACAAATTCAGCAGAGGGCCCTGAGACATGAATTCATAACAAAACAGGTTAATGTAGTCACATTCATAATTGGGTGGGTCAACTTGCTATAAAATTGAGGATACAATGGACCTTGGGTTTAGTGGCGGATAAGTTGACAAATTGACAGGGAGACTCTGATACATATTGTAGCAATGCGCCGAGATGGCATAAGAAACAGGTTAACAAGTCAAGTTCATAAATTGGACTTGTTTTCAGGATTTCACAAATTGACCTTCTGTCATATCAAAATCGACTAGTTGATAAATCACCCAATGTATTTTTCAGCAAAATTGTATTTTGTATTCGATAATCTTGCAGGTCTTATTGCTCTTTGCAGAGAAAAAAAACTGAAGGCTTCTGCAAGTCCAATTGGCATCCTACTTGCTAAGGGAGGGGGGGGGGCCATATTTCATCGGTTGAATGGCAAAAATTGACTCCCATCTGAGAACTTTGCCGCTGGGAAAACTGGAAAGGATATACCTAGGATACACCAAGCCAATTCCAATTTTTATTCCACTTCACTCGTTGGTGTCAAATTCAGTACAGCCAAAAAAATAAGACGACATTCTGTAAAATCCGCATTCTGTGTTCTACAAGCATCAACCCCATAAAGTTGTGCATTAGAAATTCACATCACGTTTCCTTTTACAGCACAAAAATAAATACAGCCTTGTTCAGACACTATTTTCAATGGACAACATAGGTCAGGGCTGCGCATTGCATAATCTCATCATCTGGTCCTGACTGGGAATATTCAACTGTAAGCATTTTCAAGACAAGGGATCTTTCATTGTCAATATGTATTTAAGATAGGAAATTAATTTTTATGCAGATGATTTACACGTTGGAAGTAACTGTATCTGACAATTTTATAAGCACAATAAACAGTTTATGTATTGATTACGTTTCAGGAAGTATTCTACAATATCAACCACTTCATATTTAATGGAGCACTGGATGGCAGATTCAGTCCCATGTACCGTACAACCAAAAATAAAGTAAGACTGCCCAAGCAGGAAGGAAGAATCAGCCACTACTTTACCCTTTCACACCTTTGGGCTCACCTCAAATCACTTCCAACTTTTTTCTACTTTAACTACCTCTTAAAATTACATTAGATTTACATTTAGCCAACACCAATTCAAACTCCACATGTTTGATTTATTTTCCATATTGATTCACTAGCTTATTGCAATAACATTGCCAGCTGTCTTAATAAATTTCTTAATATGAGATAAAGTTGTGACGAGGAGTCAAAGCTAGTTGAAAGGAGATTCGGGCAGAGAGGAGAAAATAGGGCAAACTAGGTAAACCATACAAATTATTGAATAACAATTTTCTTTTTTTATCCAATGCATCCATTTTACTGAGAAGGTAAAGCTGGGACGCATGGGAGGTTTTACTGACATCCTGAAAGCAACTGTAAATAATCTCCTGGCTTGATTCCGACAAAAGAAAAAATATGCCACTGATTATTCTTTCTTTACAACCATGTCCTCGAATTAGGAATTAGTCACCAAGGATAAAGACTAAGCTCCCTACTTCCTACAACAGTTACTTGCTGCGCACAAAGGTCTGACGGATTAACGGGAGGATTGGGTACGGAATTACTTAATATTTACCTCATGTGCAGGATGATCCTTAAGTTACTTGTCCAGCATAGATGCTGTAGGTGCACTCTAAAGTCTAAACACAGGGTGGTCAAGGTGACAACTTCAGAGTGGTAATTCCTGGTGCCTAAACCGACAACTCCTTGAGTCAAAATTACTAAAAGGTTGTCAATGTGACAAATATTGGATTAGTAAGCTGTACCACTCTGGCAATCAAAGCTACCAGATGGTGATAAAATTGACACTTACATAGTCAACATAGCCATTATGATTATGATAGAATAGTTAAAATGATTTTCCAGGAAGTCAGTGCCTAATTTTTGCAACCATTACTACCCTAAAGTAGTCATAAACTAGTCACAGTGACAACCAAATGTTTAGAGTGTGACTTAAGATCTCATCTTAAACATCATGCAACCATGATGTTTTTATTTCATTGATTGAGACCTACCATGTGGCATTGGATAGAAATATTTTACAGGTGGGCTTAGTTAGCATCATTTGAAATAGACTTTTTAAAAGTTTCCTTTTATTATCATTTTAATATAAGAGATTGTCTTGCTGTTTCCATTAGCTTTAGCCTGGGGCGTATTACAAGAGAACAAGTGCACTTGGGTCAAACAATTCCAATAATTATACTTGAAGAGCGGAAAGACAGATTGTATTCCACTATTGTTGTCTGTCTTTGTCTTTGACAACACAAACTCCAAATACCATGTGATTGAGTGCTGGCTTCTGGCTTCTGATTGGACAATGAGCAAGTCATGTGATTGATGATAATCGCCCATATTGAACATTTGGCTCCAATGTATGTTGTTACTTGCTCAATTTCTTTGTTAGTATGTCAGCAAAAATATATTGCATGTGAGCCGCACCATCCAATAAACCCATGGGTGTCAAAACTAATTTGGATACAGATGGAAATTGATTCTGTGAAGTGTCATAGTAATTATGGTCCTCGGTCAAGTTTGGGTTGACCATGCTGATTCGCTGTTTAGATACTCTGGGTTCGTATACTTCTGTGGAAACAAGACATGAGACCTGGCTGATAATACCGCAGATTGACTAGCCATTGCCGACTGCATGTGACTTTTCCACACTCTCAGTCTCACATGCATGCTTTCTTTCAAGATCTCAAAGAATGTCTGATATTGGGAAAAGAAAATTGTGTCAGAACAGCATGAAAAATGTAAAACTCTCAAGGAATTTACCAGTCAATACTTGGGAACATGTCTGGCAAACACTACTCATTCTTGTTCAGACTGATTAGGTTCAAACATAAAAGGAAAACAGATGAAGGAAGCCCTTTGAATTCAGTGTGTGTGTGTTTGGGTTTAATGGCTCTACAGCACCTTAGCGGGCTATATCGAGGCTGGCTTGGTTGTATTTTTAAATTTTATAGCATGTCTTTGTCAGGTGAAGGAACGCAATAATGTTTTCTTGTTTATGAATAAGAAGTTGCAGTGGATTTGTTGGGAGCAGTGTGTTTCTTTGTACTTGGAAGCTTCTACAATCCATTAGAATGTGTCTTATAGTGACTGCCCTTGGAGTTCAGATCAATGCTGCAAGTTGTTCAATGATCCCACAACGAGCCCCAATTTTTAAATGCATAGCAGCTGTTGCTACATTTAGAATTTTCTCTCTATTTAGTTCTGTCTATACAGTTAAGTAGTACTGTACATTCGTATTCCAGCCTTGTTATATAAGTAAGAATACAAGTATATTTTACTAATTGGACACTGGTCTGACTGGAATTTTTAAAAGCATAGCAGGCTCTACATGATCAGTTTACAGATACTACACACTGAACTTCAGCAATTTATTCTGCCAGATGATTCTAAGAAGTTGAATATTATATGGTTCAAGAGATTCCCAACTGAATGGCTCATTAGAGAAGCTTTATGGCAACTGGTCAAACTGACGGCCAAGTGATGCAATTTTCTTCTGAAGTATATCTGCAGACTTCAGAAGTGAAATATCTAATGGGTCAGCAGATTCAGACTGGAGCAGTATTTATGGGAAAGATATTTTTAGCAAATGGTCAACCCGAAGACGTGAAGCACTGACCAGAATGAAAACCGAGTGTAGGTCATGCGACTAAAGGGCCTAAGAGGGGCAGAAATGCTTAAGGGCCACAGGGAATCCTCTTCGGTAATTACACTTTGGCATATGACCAATGTGGCAGATTTTATCTATTTTTCTCATCTTATTCAAGCAAGACCACAAAAATATGGTTTATCTAATGAATCTTACAATTCTTTAGAGCAAAATCTAATATGCCATAAGTTGTCATTGTTGTTTAATGTAGATGATAAGATGTACTACATGTTATGGTTAAATTGTTAAATTGATTGGTCAGCCAGTATAAAAAATACTGATGATAAATATTTTTACTTGAGTTAAAAAAACACCAAATTCAGTCAACTTATTTTTGTTGGCAAATCTGCCAAATGGATTTTGACCGAAAAACATACTTTTTCCTTATCAATGAATCGCTTATTGCTCAGTATTGCCGTCATCGTTTTTGCTGCACTTCTTTTGTCATCTTAGCAATCAGTCAATTGTCGAAGGAATTTTCCCTGTCTTTGGAGAACCAGGCCGACCTGATCAAATCAATAATCTCTCCCCAGACAGTGGACATTCACGGGCTCATGAGATAGCTACAGGGCAGTACAGGCTGTCAACATTCAGTCAAAGCAATAGTCACTGATAGCCCATGGTAAGACCAATAACTCGTTTGGCCCAATGGCCCAGTTTCCAAAACATCACTATTGCATATTCCCAGTCACACACAGACGATTTTTTGACACAGGGTCCATCAGCAATGAATACCACTCTTGCCTTGTTGTTCCAGAGGTGAAATGCAGACTTCAGCTATTTTACATATATTAAAGTAGTAAAATGCTTTTGTTGCCCTATGTTTTTCCCTTGCCAGTGAGTATGTATGTTTTTTGAGTCAATAGAAAAGCAACATGTTATCAGTGATCAAGCAGTATAAGATGCATTTATTTTTATATTGTCTCAGATACGCTTGTTTCAATAGAACTTTATGTAAACCATTGAGCGAAAAGGTCATACTGAATGTGTCATGTAACTTTTAACAGAAGTATTGGAGAAACAAGACAGGTGCCGTTTGTCAAGCACCTTATTGATAGGCATGTTCAAACAATCAACCTATCTGATCAGTCAGTGATGGCTAAGGACAAACCGTGACCAAAATATTGATCTTTCTGGGTCAAGGGGATTACCCTTAAGGCATATGCTTCTAAAAATAACTCAGAGCAAGTATGCCTGGAAACTTATGCAGGGAGCAGTCCATCCAAATACAAGAGATACTGAAAATACACCTTCATATCATCATGTCTGACCTCGCATAGACAGTCACATTATACATAGATAGATAAATAGATGAAAAGATAGATGGATGGATAAATAATTAAATAGGCACAGTCCAGTTCCAGGCACTCACGAGGGCTGATTGCTTGAACCCTTCATGGTAAGTCATCCATCCATCAGAGACTCCGGGAGTAAGCACAAAGCACAAAGAATACTGCGCAGAAGAAAGAAAAAATCTCATCATTTGATGATATGGCATAACTTTAGCCACATTCCCTGCTCCGATTGCCAGAAGTCAAATATTGAATGGGTCAGCAGATTTAGACTCGATCGATATTTATGGAAAAGACCTTTTGGCAACTGTGCAACCTGACAGGGTGAAGCGCTGACCAGAATGATAACTGAGCGTAGGTCATTGGACTAAAGGGTCTTAAAGGGGGCAGAAGTGCAGAGGGGCCTCACAGAATTCCTTTATGGTAATAACACTGTTGCATGTGCACTGTGGAAGATTTTATCACTTTTTCTTATCTTTCCATCACATCCAGACCAGAAAGGGTCTGCGTTATCAAAGTGGATCATTGTACTGAAAAATGTTCTTTCTTAATCTCTATGATATCAACTGTCATCTTGCTCAGATTTAGAAGCTTGGATGGTGATATCAGTTGCTTGGCTTTTAGTTTTGTTTGATTAGCACCTGTTTGCCTAAATTGCCATCCTAGCCAGCCCCCTGCTCAGTTGTTTTATCAAGAGGACCATAAAATAAATCTTTTGGCTGTATTTAATTTTGGCATTAATTGCGGTATTAAGAGCCCATGCCGCAAAAAAAAGCATGATGCACTTATATAGTATGATTCACTGATTGAAAATTATGGTATGGTTCACTGACTATTGCTGGCCAACCTGATCAAACAAATAATCTTCTTTATGATAATCAAGTACTTCTTTCAAAAATATCACTTTACTTAAATGTCAGTTCCACAATGAAAAAAAATTATAAATGCAAACTTCTAACAATTTTCAAAGAAGCATGCAGACTGTCAATACCCATTAAACAACCCATATATAAAGTTCACGACACAAATTTGTCCTGTGTGTCTATGTTTTCAGTTACTCAGTTCACTGCAGCACTGTAACAATGCCAAAACAGAAATGGCTGGGAAACTGGGCCAATCATGTTATTGGTCATTACATGGGCTATCACTAGCAATTGCTTTGACTGGATATTGACAGTATGTAGCCAAAGCCTTCTAGTCTGAATAAGAGAGAAAATAAGGGAAGAAATCTTCCACAGTGGCCACACGCAACAGTGTCATTAACCCTAAAAGTTTCTTCTATGACCCCACTGCACTTCTACCCCTTCAAGACCCTTTTAGCCCAATGACTTAGTTTCATTCTGGTCAGTGCTTTGCCCTGTCAGGTTGACCATTCGCCAAAAAGGTCTTTTTGATTAATATCGATCCAGTCCAAATCTGCTGACCCATTGAATATTTGACTTCTGGGAATCCGAGCAGAGAAAATCTCAGAAGTTATGCCATATTATCATATGATGAGAGTTTTCTTCTTGCTTCTGCACAGTATTCTTTGCACTGCTTGCCAACTGCTGTAGTTCTGGTGGATGGACTACTCACTGAGAAGTATGTAAACATTGGATCATATGAAAATATATTCTCGTTGTCTACTGCACTTTGTTTGGACTTATTTGATTTGACAACTCCCTCTATAGGTTTCTAGGCACATTTGCTCTGGGTAATTTTCAATGGATCATATTTAAAAGATGTATTCTTGGTATCTGTTGCATTTCTGATGAACTCTTTTGGCTTATTTGATTGACAGCTCCCTCCATAAGTTTCCAGGCACATTGGCTCTGGGTTATTTTTAGAAGCAATTGCCCAAAGGGTAATCCCCTTGACCCAGAAAGATCAATATTTGGGTCAGAGTTTGTCTTCAGCCTTGACTGAGCTGATGGACGAACGATAACGATGTACTTCATTTAGACCATATGGAAACTCTTGTGGTACAAGCTGTTTGAATATGCTCTGTCAATAAGTTGCTTGACAATCTCAGTTTGTTATGTCTTGACAATCTCAGTTTGTTATGTTCTTCCAATACCTTATTCGGTCAATAACACATTCAGCATGACATTTTCACTCTATAGTTTACAAGTAAAAACATGCCTTTACCTAAGAAAGACTTCACATGAGATTTACTTTAAAACAGTATTTATAAGAATAAAATGTGTCTTTTACTGCTTTTCTTTTGGTTAAAAGAGTCAGAGAGGCCGGACAAGATTTAACTGGAAACTTCATTGTCTTCCAACAGATACAGGCATACCTGTCACTCTCAGCCAGCTGCTCAAACAGAGATAACCATTGTGACTAGACTTGAGAGATAAAGCATGAAAACATCACAGTTTTCTGTGAAGATGTGATTATTCAAGCACATTTAATTTATGCTATACTTCACCAAGAAAGACAGTTTTCTATTGTCTTTTGCTGTGGTATAACCAACAGATTTGTTAGTTATACCACAGTTGGGGATTAAGTTAGTACTTTTTCTGCAAACAACACACCTAAAGATGACAACAAAGCAATGCAATTCAGTTACAAATCCTTCAGGAGTCATATACGGAATATAAGTCGCTTATACAACTATAACTAAAATTTCAGGGGTTATTTAAATAACCACCTGAAATGTTAGTTATACACCTCAAACTCGTTGTATAACCTATACTAAAACTGTGCAACATGACTACATTTTTCACTGCTGTATTGCTGTACCCAACACCAGTAAACACACACAACTTTCCTACCCTCCAAAATCTCCACAAGATCTTGAAATAACATCTGAAGAGTTAGAGAGGCAAGACAAAATTTAACTGGAAACTTCATTGTCTTCATAATAAGGTATAATTTTAAACTATTTCACTCGACAAATGTACTCACAAGGGAGCTTTCATGCTCTTTCCAGAGGACTTCATCAGCCTCAGGTGAAGGGAAGGATGGAACCAGGGTTGCGAAAAAATCCGAATTAAATTACAAAAAAAATTTAAAAATTGGATTTATTTGATTTAAATCGGAGTTTATTTTATTTAAATAAAATTTAAATCAAGCAGTCGTATTTTTTCAAATATAAAGCTTTTCAAAGAAATTTAAGTCATAATAAATGATAAACTGTTCTTAGTTAGGCCTTCTCTGATGGGAAAAAATTTTTTCACTCCCCAAAAGTCATGTAATCAAGTTGAAATTCAAAGTTGTAGATCGTTCATATTTTTTACTTTTCCCAGCTGCAACAAATTCCTTCAGAATATGAATTTAACGTCAATTCAAGTGTGGAATTTTGTCAACTTCTTGGAGCTACTATTGCTAGGAATAATTAATGAAATAGGAAATGTTTTACTTGGCTTCCAAAAGAGACTTAACAGGGTTTAATCCTATTCCGAAGTCACAATATTTGAATACTTGGAAGCCACTGTCCATAGAATGTCATACTTTGGAGCAACGGAATGATTGAAATGACTAACGATGACCACAGAACCAGTATTTTATAATTACTATTGTTTGTTATTGTTGTTTTCTTGTTTAATGAGTGCTACTTTTGGCATGAGATCAGGAATTTGTCACATGAAAGAGGATTCACAAAGACCTGAGAAATTCCTTTGACAACCGGCATTATCATTGACTGTGATAGTAAAAAAAATACTAAAGAGATTGTGTCAGTGTACACTACCAAAGAGAAAATTTAAGCAATATATCAAATGGAAAAGAGCACATCAAGGTGGCAATTTGGCAAACATCTGCTTACCAGACAAAATTAGATGCCTAGCAATCGATATCATAGTGAAAACTTCAGGTATAAGAATGAAATAACATAAGAATACTCTATCATGTAGATATCACCATCCAATCTTCAGAATCAAAACAATGATGACAGCTGATGCCATACAGAGATTGAGAAAGTATAATGATTCATTTTGATAACGCAGACCCTTCTGGTCTGTATGTGCAAGGAAGATAAGAAAAAGTGATAAAATCTTCCACACTGGTCACATGCAACAGTGCTATTACCCAAAAGGAATTCCCTGTGACCCCTCAGCACTTCTACCCCTTATAGAACCTTTAGTCCAATGACCCATGTTCGGTTCCATTCTGGTCAGTGCTTCACCCTGTCAGGTTGACCATTTGCCAAAAAGGTCTTATTCCATAAATATTGATCCGGTCCAAATCTGCTGACCCATTCAATATTTGACTTCTGGGAATCAGAGCAGGCGAAATCTCTGAAGTTATGTCACATTATCACATGATGAGATTTTTTTTCTTGCTTCTGCGCAGTATTCTTTAAGCTGCATGCTAACTTCTGGAGTCCTGATTGATGAAACAACTTACCATGAAGAGTGTAAACAATCCTTGCGAGTGCCTAAAACAGGACTATACTTATATATTTATTTGTCTATCTGTCTGTCTTTTCATCTGTTTATCTATCAATGTGTAAAGTGACTTTCTATGAAGATCATACACAATGATATGAAGATGTATTCTCAGTATCTGTTGCTTTTCGGATGGACTGAAGAAAATGTTTGTGTTATTTGATTGACAGCTCCCTCCATAAGTTCCAAGGCACATTCACCCTTGGTTATTTTTAGAAGCAATTGCCTGAAGGGTAATCCCCTTGACCCAGAAGGATCAATATTTGGGTCACAGTTTGTCCTCACTGACTGAGCAGATGGGTGCACTGTTTGAACATATTCTGTCAATAAGTTGCGCGACATGTGAACAAGGCGGGTCATGTTCTTCGGTACTTCTTCCAATACTTTGCTCTGTCAATAGTTACATGGCACATTCAGCATGACACTTTCACTCAGTGCTGAAACATGCTTAATTGCCCATCTCAGACAATGTAATCGTAGATGCATCTTGTACTGCTTGATCACAGATGACATTTTGCTTTTCTACGATTCAAAGCACAAACACAGCCTACTTGCACTCCACTTTGTTGATGTTTCTGGCAAGGCAAGTGAGAAAAAAAACATGGGGCAACAAAAACATTTTAGTACCTCATAGAAAAGCAGTAGTTTGCATTTCACAACATGAACAACAAGGCAAGAGTGGTATTCAATGCTGACAGACCCTGTGTCAACATATCATGCGTCTGACTTGGAATATGCAACAGTGGCTTGTTCCTTGCCATTCTTTTACTTTTCTGGTTTTAACATTCACTCTTATAGTGCAAGCATTGCCAACCAAAGTATATTTGGCTCAGAAGCTCCAGACAACAACATATAAGCATGAAAAAACTCGCTTCTTGATTTGAGATAAACTAGGCCATTTACACGCGCAAACTCACTTTCGGTGCAACAATTACAACATTAGGCAAATGAGTTGCGAACCTGTCCTTGTATGTTGTAACGTGTCCTTGCAGCAAATACAGTTCTGACTTTCCCTCACTGATCAATTTACATAGTATAAGAAACCAGCAGATTGTACAATATCCAATGACAAAGGTAAATGCTAGCTATCTAAAATTAAAATCAATATACTTTTTATTTTAACTACCTGTAACTTTTCATTTTCCTTTCTACATTGTATCTATTTTTCTGTATTCTTACTCGCTAGAAGTGGAATGGGAATCTGACAAAGCATAAAATTACATCACAGTTTGTAGCTAATTGCATATTTTGCAATGCTAGAGAAAAAGGGATGCGAGCTGTGACACCCTATTAAATGAGACATTCGCTGTTCAACAGCGCAGAAAAGAACTTGAGATTCTATGTAAATATGATGGGGATTGTAATGAAGTCAGTTGTTATCTGGTATCGGTCATAACAAAGAGTGATGTCTTAGAAACTGGGCCAACCATGTTATTGGTCTTTCCATGGGCTATCAGTGGCTATTGCTTTGACTGGGTATTGACAGCCTGTAGCTGTCTCGTGAGCTCATGAATGTCTGCTATCTTGGGAGAGATTATTGATTTGATCAGGTCGACCTGATTCTCGGAAGACAGGGAGAATTCCTTCGACAATTGGCTGTTTGCTAGGATAACAATAGAAATGCAGCAAAAAATATGATGGCAATACTGAGCAATATGCGCTTCATTGTTAAGAAAATAATAAAGCCATTTGCCAGATTTGTAAACAAAAATCAGCGATACCATTATGTTCTTTTAAATTGGTAATTATCTGATCATAAGTAAAAAAAATTTTCATAAATATTTTTGCTGCAAGGTGTCCAATCGATTTAACAATTTTACATCTTATTATCCACATCAATCAAGGATGACGACTGATGGCATGTTAGATTTGGTCCTAAAGGTCCATTGAGTGAATCATACTTTTGTGGTCTTGCCAGAATAAGATGAGAAAAAGAGATAAAAAGTATCACATTCATTTGGTCACATGCAACAGTGCTGTCACCTGGAAGGCTTTCCTTTGGCCCCTCTGCACTTCTGCCCCTCTTAGACCCTTTAGTCACATGACCTTCCAGCTGTCATTCTGGTCAGTGCTTCACTCTGTCCGACTGACCATTTACCCAAATTTTTTTTCCAGAAATACTGATCTGGTCGGAATCCGCTGACCCATTCAGTATTTAATTTCTGAAGTCAGCAGATCTACTTCATACGAAAATTGCATGATTTAGCAGTCAGTTTCACCAGTCGCCATAAACTCTTTTCCTCCAATCAATCCAGTAGGGAATCTTTTAACCCATTCAATATCCAAGTTCTGAGAATCATACTGCATGGCAGAAGAAGTGTCTTAAAGCTAGTAACTCCACACATTTAATAGACTGCCTAAGGATAGATTTTTTTTTTTAATTATTTCTTATAAGACATACACTCACCAGCAAAAGAAACGCAACACTTAATTTCGGCTTATGATTTCGCCAAGAAATTCTTTTGGACAAAGCAAATTTTACTTCATTAATCCTTAGATCAACCAGTGTCTTTGTGCCAAAAATCATCCAGCTACGACCATTTCCTGTCTGTCTGTTGACTTGTTCATCACATTTCCGTTTTTGTAATAAAATATGACCTTACCTTCAACTTACACCAAAAATAAAGGTGCCATTTTAAATAATGGCCAAAGAGTCGATAGAAGCCGAAAAATTAGCACTGAAACACTATTAGTAGAGGAGCCAGCTCCCAAAATTTGGTGTTGAGTCCAACCCGAGAGGTGAACAGACAATCTGCACACCGTCGGAACCGAAAAATTCTCTATTTTCAGAAAATGCCTGTTGCAATGAAATCTTTATGTTCAATTTTTTGCAAATTGGTTTCCATGGCAACCAAGTCTGGTAAAAAAGCATTCAATATATAAAATTTTAAAATGTCCACACACTAAGGTTTGCGATACTTTTGACTTGATTTAAAAAGTGAATTACATTCAATATCAAAAACCCTTTTAAATGTTCATGTGATATTGGTTATTCCATATAAGGTCATATGCAAATTAGGCGCCATTTATGGAAAATTGTGTTATTTTGTAGACCATTTACTTTATTTATGTGATGCTGCTGACCTACATTTGTTTTTCAGTTCAACTTAAGATGTCATATCATAGGCCCGAGAATGGGGATTTCTAAAAAACTAAAATCATATATCTGGTTACCATGGCAACCAGAACGCAGGCATTTGAACGGCCTTCATTCAAAAAAATTAAGGATCTCAGTGTTATTTGTGCTTGTCCGCATGGGCTTATCTTGACCTTATTTACACATTTATTGATTACTAGAGGACCCCCATGCTTCTTGGAATAAAGAGATAGGCCTACAAATGAGTAGCAGTGTGCAGTATTGTGGTTTATCATTGTGGCGCTGACATGCGTTGGCCTCCAGTGTAAAAGATGATTGGAAAGGCGTTGCCGTCTGGCGAGTGGAGGATTCCAAGAACTACTGTAGGTGAAGAACTCATAGATGTTAAGTACTGTGAAGGTAAAAATCCGTAAAGGAAGAGTAAAGAGGAAGATTGATGTATGAGATGGCCTGATCCAAGGATAATTGAGGATTCCTATGCAGAAAGAAAAAGCAGGGAAAAAGTGTAATTTCTAATATGGATTAGGATGTATAGAATTAGGCGGTCTATAGGGGAAAGTAGAAAGGATTGAAATTGTGTAGTTTTGTTAAGTTGGTTTTAGTGTTTATTTGATGCCTCCCTCTTCTGAGCCCAGGGAGAACAACCAACTACTACCATGACAGGCACGTGAATAGAGCTGTGTGGATAGCATACATGTGTGGATGGGGTGTTAGAAGTAACAGATAGTTCTGTAAAGATAAAAATCTGTAGAGCTTTTGAAAAGATGAAGATTGATGTATAGCATGGCCAGATTCATCAAGAATTGGCGATTTGTATACAAAAAGAAAATCTGAGCAAACAACAAAAATATAAGATAGGATGCATTTGGAGTTTGATTTGAGTGCCACATTTTACATATATTTTTGCATAATTAATTATATTCAGATATGCCCAAATAAGGAATTATAGGCATTTTTCAACCATTTTTCAGCATATTTGACCTCACAATCTGGGGACTGGGAAATAACAACTTTAGGTGGTCAAACCTGTTATGGAGCAATTGATGCAAAAGCTGGTTTAAATAAATTTTTAGTATTTTGGCTTTTTTTGTCATGGTGGTTGCCATGGTTACTGAAATATGAGCATTTGCAAAGGATATCAGAAACTGCATTACCTATGGTCATTATATCCGGAAATGCTGATTTGGTAATGTGCATAATGCATGTTTAATATGATAGCTTGGGTTCCCTTTCAAAAATTGTTCCAAAATACAGAATAATTAAATTTTACCCCAATTCAATGGGCAGTACAGTTAGTTATAAAAAATCAGTTAATCACCAGATTCACTCAGTTCCAGTTGGTGTCTTGAACACTTTGGCAAGATTTTCCTCCAGCATCAATTTTTTATTCAGATAGTTGAAATTTAAAAATTAACTGGTTGCCATGACAACATAATGCACACTAAACATGACGTTTGAAGGACACTACTTGAATATTAAACAACAGAATGCTGCAATCTCGCGTCATTTAACAGATACACATTAACATTAAAAGCCTATGATGCAGAAGTAGGGGGAACGGGGACACAGTGAATCAGCAATGTTTATTTCCTTCATATCTCAATAAGTTTTTTATCCACATTTTCGATGTTAGGCTTAAATGAAAGTTTAATGTGCCCCCTATACACCAATGGTATTAAAGTTTTTAGTGAATTTAGTGAATTTAGTGAAATACTGAACGCAGGTGTTTCCACCTCTATGCTCAGATCAGATTGTCACATTTTTACACAAGAGCTTCAGCATTTTCTGCTGTAATCCAAAATCGTTTTAAAAAAGAGCTTCAGCATTTTCTGCTGTAATCCAAAATCGTTTTAAAAAAATTTGATACACTGTGGCAACATACTGGAACACGGTGAATCAGCACCCGGGGCAGAGTGAATCAACGTTATAAATATACCAATCTAGTGCAGAGACAATAAATAAAACAAACCAGATAGTGTCTCTGAGCAAAGTTTAATTTTGCCAGTAACATTTCCTGAGGTTTAACAGCCATTAACCGACATAAAACTCCAAAACAAAACAGCATTATCAGTAAGATTGTTAACACATAAAATAAATCAAATATGAAATTTAGAGACAGGACTCGAATTTTGGGTGAGGGGGGGGGGGGTATCTATGGAATTTGGGGGAAAGATACAAACATAAAATTTGGATGGAAAATTTAAATACAACATTTAGTAGGACATAGGATATCTTGCTTGTCCCTTGGTTTTGGCTGTGTTTCTGAACCTTCGGGTATAATTATCCGATTCTGGCTTCAATATCGAGGAGATGGCACCAAAGTCATTATAATGACCTAATATTATAGATTTCTTTGTTCATTGTTTAGAAATGTAGTTTCTTCAAAATAATCCCTTGTCTTGTCGCCTGATACAGAATTTTTTCCTGGCTGATGTCATCATTAGAAGCAATGCCAACTAAATGAGTTTTAGAGAGTACTTCAGAAAAAACTATGAACAAGAGATAGAAATATGAAATTTAACGAATAACTAACCATCAAGCAGTGAAGTATCGTAAAATGGGGTAAAGTTGGCAAGCCGGGGGAAAGTTGGCCACCAATTTTAACCCACTTAATGGCAGAAATGCCAACTTTTCTCACTGACACAGCTTTCTTTGGGAAATTTGCCACCTGTGTCAGTGAGGAAAGTTTGAATTTCTGCCATGAAGTGGGTTGAAATAGGTGCCCAAATTTCCCAAGGCTTGCCAACTTTATCCCGTTCTAGAGTACACAACATTGTACCGTGTCTACAGTGACAATATCGGGAAATACAACGTGGAAATCTGTAAATGTCTATCATGACTCCCAGTATTTGGCTTGAGAAGAAACTCAAACTGCTCTCATGAGACAGAAGAATGGCAAAACAACCTATTTTGAACTTTGGTCTCATGAAGCAGGAACACAATGTGTGATTATATTTACATATATTTGTGAGTGCCCATGGTCCAATGGGTTTGATGCCGGACTCACGTGCATGCACAAGGTTGTGGGTTCAAACCTGCCTGGGTCATGGAGGAATTTATCAGTGATGGTGCCGTGTGAGGCTGCCTGCTGTATGTCCCCCATGGTTGTGAGACTGATCAAGAATGATCAGTGAGCCTGTCAGCCGTAGGAGCCTATCTCTGTTCGTGACTGACAAGTGGCAGCATTATGCTGTCAGTTCCTGCAAAATGGAATTGGGTGAACATTTACCTATGATTTTTACAGGAAGGGTCACAAGATCAGGCTGCACAACAGCTGTCCGTGTTACTATGTGAGACTACTTAAAAAAAAAAAAAGACTGCTGGTGAAGATCCAGTATTCTGCTTTGAATGGAAATCAGCAGACAAAAGAAACAGGTTTGTAACTCTAGCTTGGGCTTTTGTTAAGATAGGGATGATTTTACACATCAGAAGTTTGATGGTATTCAATCTGCTTCAACCAATTATGCATGTTAAAGTGTTGTCAGATAAGTTTCCAAAAAGTATGCTCTCTCTTCTTCACAGGGCTATGTAAAACTGTGGTTTTTACTTTGCGATACCAAAATTACCAATTTGTATAATATATTCATTTACTTATGGAGATAGAATAACTAAGACAACAGAAAAGTTAAACATTTTGTAAAGGCTGTGTAAGACACGACAGAATGTCTGGTCCATTTCACAAGTGGCGCCATCTTTACTGTGTTGTTTGTGGGTTGCAATGTATACATCCACCATGATAAAAAAAATACTTCCAAATTAATTTGGTATTCACAAGCTTTCTGCTTAACATCGAAGTCAACCAAAGCCAGACTAAACATTAACAGAGTTTTTGGAAATAGACTAGACCGTAACCAAATGATAGGATTGTCCTGGTTTCTTCCAGACAAAGTTGTGCAAGTTCCTCACACTCATTTTCTGTTGACCGCTCACTGGAGCTCACAACTTTTGCGCTCTAGGTGACAGCAAATAGCGGTCAAATTGTAGACAGCATAGGAGCTGTGTAAAGTTGGCTGAGCATGCAGTTGCAATTATCAGCATGAAAGCAGACTATAAACTCCCACCTTTATCTTTACATATCCCTACATAGGCATATGCAGAAACTTATTTCATTCAAAATTTAAATTCTCATTTGATTATCTACAAAATGATCTATCATAGTCATAATTATATTGACATATAATGGGTACAGTGGTCCCTGCGTTATGAGACCGCCCCTTCTGCAAGAGCCAAGCGGTCTCTCGTGGGGGTGTGGTCTCTGCTCGGGGTACACCTCGCATCGCGTTATATATGCGCCTGGGGAAATAGTTACTTTATACCAATTCTAGTAAATCATGATTAGATTGAAAATACAACTTCATCATTGTGTGTAACCATTCATTGCACCTTTCCTTATTCTGTACGTGGATGTATCATGTATGTAAATGGCCCTATATTAACTGCCATTCAGCTTAAGTCCAATTTTACTAACAAAATTTAGTGCAATGTAATGCTGTTGAATTGGTCACAGAATATACAGATTGAGCCTGATTATTGCTTCACTTGAAGTAACGAAATCAGACACATTTGATAATTTATGACTCACAAAACTAAGTGAAAATTTGTCATAAAGTTTGCACAATATGCTTGCTAATCTTTCTTATCAACTAATAAAACTCAGCTGCTTACTGAATACATTTTTCGTTGCTTTATACTTCAACATGAGATATTGGTGACGTTTGATTGCTCAAAGACCAATCAGGTAAGCTTGAAATGCTTGAAAAGTGAGAAAAAAAAAGAGCCATAACAACTCATAGTAATTGAATCTGCTGTAAATTAATTTGCTAATTCGCGCCAACTCCATGCATGCTTCTTTCTTTGATATCCAAAGTGCTTCAATTGTGAATTGCAATCAATTGGGTGTCAGCAATTAAGTGAAGCTCTTGATAATGAACTCATGGCATTGAAGCAGCAATTGGAAGCGGCAATTGACTCAATTGGAGCAGTAATTGACCAGATTGTAGCAACAATTCACTAGAATCAATTGTCATCAATCAATCATAATCATTGCTTCCTTCCAAGCACAAACTGCGCAAAACGTCGTGGCTTCATTGCCGAATTTTGGTCATTAATGGTCGTTTCTTAATCGCATATTAGGATGAATTTGACCAATTATGACCAAATTAGCGGTCGTTGGTCGCGTTAGACGAGTTGGTCGCATATTAGGGTGATATTTATGAAGAAAAACTTTAATGCAGAGGGTCTATGGTCGTATAAAGGGGTGTGGTCGCTATTAAGAGGTAGTTCATTGCAGGGACCACTTGTTATGATTATAAGTAGAACAAACAAGATGCTGCCATTTAGCTATTTATATTTTAACTGTCTTGTGGTAACCAGGTGACGTCATGTCTGGTTGTTATGGGCAACCTCTGACATTGCTGCCCTCTATTGAACAAAACCATTATCACAACATCTTCCCTTATCCAGAAATACAATGAAATTCAAAAACTTATTCAATAAAATTATGATACAAATATGACAATCATCATTCAAAATAAATATTAGGTATTTGAAGTATTGAACAGTATGGCTATACATGATGTTACATTCCAATTAATCTGAGTTACATAGTTTCAATTAATCTGACAGGTCTTCTTGTTATTCTGGCAGAACGTCGCAGCGGTTCGCCTTGTTCAGCATCACCCTCATTGACCTGCACCATTTCCTCATTATCTTCATCTTCATCTGAGTCTTCAATATCATCCATTTCCTTCACTTTCAACGGAGGTTTAGTAGATTTATCGAGCAATAGATGTTTGCGGTTCCTGCGGTATATACTGCCATCCTCAGATTGAATACGATACGATCTGGGAGCTACCAACTGAAGTACTCTTCCTTTTTCAGCCCAATTTTTCTGGTCCGGGGTCCGGATACGGACAACATCTCCTGGGCGGAGCTCGGGCAGCGGTCTTGCGTTAGCATTATGATATCTGGCTTGTTGTCTTTGTGACTTTATTTTCCATTCTATTGAGGAACCTGCAGATTCCACTGCAATGAAGGGCAAATTGTTCCGGATTAAACGACCCATGAGTAACTCACTAGGCGATTTACCACATTCCAGCGGAGAGCTGCGGAAAATCATTAGAGCCATGAAAGGATCTTCCCGACTATCCCAGGCCTTCTTGAGCAAAGTCTTCACAACCTTCACACCAGATTCGGCCATACCATTAGACTTCGGAAATCGTGGACTCGAAGTGATGTGCTTGAAATCCCAAGCTTTGGTGAAGGCAGAGAATTCCTGGCTGACATAGCATGAGCCATTGTCACTCATCAAAATGTTAGGAATGCCATGCCTGGCAAAAATACCTTTTAATGCTTGTACAACATGTTTGCTGGAAGCTGCAGAAATCTCAGCTACTTCTGGATAGTTTGAGTAGTAGTCCACAGCAATGAGAAATAATCGTTGACCTAATTGCATTAAATCTGTTGCTACTTTGTCCCATGGAGCTTTACAATCTTCAACAGGATGGGACAACAATCGTTCAGAAGGTTGCATTGGACGATGAGTCAGGCAAACATCACATGTATCAACCATGTTCTCGATATCCTGGTTCATGTTGGGCCAGAATAATACTTGCCGTGCTCTACGTTTGCATTTCTCTCTTCCAAGATGTCCAACATGAATCTTTTTCAGCATGGAAGAACGCAGTTATCGTGGAATAACAATGCGGTTGCCCTTGAAAATCACACCTTCTTGTATCACGAGCGCATCACGGTGATTCCAATATGGTCGGACAACTGATGGACAATGGCCTCTGACAGCGGGCCAACCTTTCAAGATGGTTTCCCTAAGCTGTTGGAGATCGCTATCCAGCTCAGTTGCCTTCTGTATCTCGACAAGACGACCTTTTTCCACCTGGAGTGAAGCAATAACACTTGCTACGACGGCTTCCATTTCCTCCTCTGTTTCGCTGACAGGACACTCACCACCGTTTGGAATACATCTGGACAGTGTATCAGCAACATACATTTTGTTACCAGGTGTAAATGTCAGCACAAAGTCGTATTTCTGAAGACGTAGGCGGAATCTCTGAAGCCTTGCTGGACAATCATTGAGAGCTTTTTTGAAAATTGTCACTAAAGGCTTATGATCAGTTTCGACCTGGAATTTGCTTCCATAAACATACTGATCAAACCTTTCACACGCATATGTCATGGCCAACGCTTCTTTCTCAATTTGTGCATAACGGGTTTCAGCATCTGTCATTGACCGGGAAGCATATGCCACTACTCTCCAGGTATCACCATGCAACTGCATCAACACTGCTCCGAGGCCTGATTGCGAAGCATCACTTGATATCTTGACAGGTCGTTTTGGATCGAAGAACTGCAGAACAGGTGCTGAGACAATTATCTTCTTTAATTCCTGCCAAGCTTGTTCCTGGGCAGGGGACCACATCCATTCGATTCTTTTGTCACGCAACTGATTCAAAGGGGACGCCTTGGTGGACATGTCAGGGATAAAACGTGCCAAATAATTGACCATTCCAAGGAATCTCTCAACTGCTTTCACATCTTTTGGCCGCTCCATGGCCTGAATGGCCTTGACCTTTTCAGGGTCCGGTCTCACTCCTGAACTTGTTATTAACTCGCCAATAAACACAAGTTTCTCAACCCCAAACTGACATTTGTTGAGGCCAAGAGTTAGACCTGTGTCTTTGCATCTTTGTAACACCTCTCGGAGTGTCTTCTCATGACTCACTAAGTCAGCACTAGCAACAACAATATCGTCCATGGTAGTGTGAACATCGGGCATATTTTCAAAGATAGATTTCACTATTCTGTCAAAAACTTCTGGAGCCGACTTGATACCAAAAGGCAAACGCTTGAAGCGATATCGACCGAAGGGAGTTGCAATAGTGCATAGCAATGATGAGGAGTAGTCAAGTTTAACCTGCCAAAAACCATGTCTAGCATCCAATTTACTGAATATTCTCTTTCCAGCAAATTTGGCCATTAACTCCTCGCGAGTAATTTGGGGAAAATGTTCTCTTTTGACAGCTTTGTTCAAATTTCTTGGATCGATGCACAGCCGGAGTTCACCATTCTTCTTCGTTGCAACTACCATACCACTAACCCAATCAGTGGGCTCAGTCACTTTAGCAATAACTTCAAGTTGCTCCATGCGGTCCAGCTCAGCTTTCACACGATTGTGTAAAGCAAAAGGTATACGTCTGCAGGGCTCAATAACTGAGTCAACAGTAGGGTCAAGTCTTACTTTATAAGCGCCAGGAAGACACCCAAGACCTTCAAAAACCTCGTTGAATTCAGTCAGAAGACGTTGCCGCAAGCCATGAGGTTCACTTGGCGCTGCAGATTCCATGGCGAAAGCTCGTGTCACAAGGCCAAGTCTGGCACAGTCAACTCCACCAAGCAAGGGCAGGACTTTAGCAGTTGTGACATACCACATTGTAGAATAAGTCTTCCCTGAAACGGTGACATCAAGCGAAGATTGACCAAGAAGGGGAATATGACTTCCACCATACGCTGTTAATCGGACTTTGGAGTGTTCCTGAAGAGGTGACTTGGCAACTATTTTATAGTCATGTTCGCTCATTACATTGACGTCGGCAGCAGTGTCCAGTTTCACTGTTAAAGGTGTGTCTTTGAAATACAAGGTAACCTTCCATGTGTCCATAGTACAGGCATTGTCGGTTGAAACTGCAGCCACAAAGAAGGTAGCAGGATCAGGATCATCCACATCCTGAGATTCATCACAGTTAACAAGGCGGACTGTACGGGATCGCCTCGGGCACATCCTAGAAAAATGATTCGCACCATTGCATCGATGACATGTTTTGCCAAAAGCAGGGCATCTACCGGGGTTGTGCTGATATCCACAATA
This sequence comes from Platynereis dumerilii, assembly GCA_026936325.1. NCBI lineage: Eukaryota > Metazoa > Annelida > Polychaeta > Phyllodocida > Nereididae > Platynereis > Platynereis dumerilii. Next base: position 9,871,208 of record JAPTHN010000012.1, on the reverse strand, counting down.
CGAACAGTTGCGTCTGTCTTGACCGTTAGTGGACTTAGGAGTGCCTGCATTGTCACGTCGTTTTGGAGAGTTGTTTCGCAGGCGCAGACTGTGGACATTGAGAGGATCAGATTCCTTTAGCTCTCTTGCTTGCTTGGAAGCAGCCTCGGCTACTCGACATATCTGTATAATCTTATCGAGTGTCACGTCGTTCTTTTCACGAAAGAGCCGTTCCCTGAGCGACTCACTGTGAATGCCACACATGAGTCTGAACTTCACCATTTTGTCTGAGATCGGCTCAAATGGGCATTTCTTCGCCAGTGCCTTCACTTCAACAATGTAACCATCAGTAGATTGGTCGGGGCTCTGTCTGCAGTTAAAAAATCGCTGCACGTGCATGGCGTCACTGTCTCTATCAGCGCAGTAAAGCTTGTATTTTTCTATGACTACTTCAAGTTTCCACTCATCTCCTTCAGAATTCCAGGAAAAGGCATGGTACAACTCTGCAGCATCCTCACCAACGACATGTAGAAACAGGGAAGTTTTGTACTGGTCATCCACCGATTGGCCATGAGTCTTCAAGGAATAGTAAACCTGCCAGGCCTGGTAAAATCGACGCCAATTCTCGCTCAAATTTCCTTCCAGGCTCAGGGGTCTAGGCTTCTCAATTGTATCCATCACAGAAACTTGACAATCACAATAACAGCAGGATATTTAACCTGACACCATGTTATGATTATAAGTAGAACAAACAAGATGCTGCCATTTAGCTATTTATATTTTAACTGTCTTGTGGTAACCAGGTGACGTCATGTCTGGTTGTTATGGGCAACCTCTGACATTGCTGCCCTCTATTGAACAAAACCATTATCACAACACCACTGTACTTTTGCATCATAGGCCTTTAATGTAAAAACTTTAAGTGCAGCTGTTCAATGACACGAGACTGGAGTGGCAGCATTCTTTTGTTTAATAAATCAACTAGTGTCCTAAATCATGTTTAGGGTGCATTATGTTGCCATGCCAACCAGGTTAATTTCTTAAATTTCTACCAACTGATATTTTAAAAAAGTGTACGATGACAATATAGCAAAGATGTTCAAGACACCAACTGGAATCCAATGAATCTGGTGATTTATTGTGATATTTTTAGATTAACAGTTATCTCCTTATATGTTTGTGACACCTATAGTACCCATTGAATTGGAAAATTTAATTATTGTGCATTTTGGAATCATTTTTGAAAGAGGGCCAAAACTGTCATCTTCAACATGTATTATACACATTACCAAATCAAATATTCTGGATAAACAAACTGAGGTGATGAAATTTGTGATATCTTCTGTAAATGCTTATATTTCAGTAACCATGGCAACCACCATGATAGAAAAAAGCCAAAATACTAAAAATATATTTCAACCAGCTTATTGCATAAATTGTTTCATAACAGGTTTGACCACCTAAAGTTGTTATTTCCCTGTCCCGAGATTGTGAGGTCAAATATGCTGAAAAATGGTTGAAAAATGCCTATAATTCCTTATTTGGGCATATCTAAATATAATTAATTATGCAAAAATATATATAAAATGTGGCACTCGAATCAACTCCAAATACATGATCAATAAATGTGTAAATAAGGTCAAGATAAGCCCATACGGACAAGCACAAATAACATTGAGATCCTAAATATTTTTGAATGAAGGCTGTTCAAATGCCTGCATTCTGGTTGCCATGGTAACCAGCTATATGATTTTAGTTTTTTAGAAATCCCCATTCTCGGGACTATGGTATGACATCTTAAGTTGAACTGAACAACCAATTTAGGTCAGCAGCATCACATAAATAAAGTAAATGGTCCACAAAATAAAATAATTTTCCATAAATGGTGCCTAATATGCATACGACCTAATATGGAATAACCACATGACCATTTTAAAGGGTTTTTGATATTGAATGTAATTCACTTTTTAAATCAAGTCAAAAGTATCGCAAGCCTTAGTGTATGGACATTTTAAAATTTATATATTGAATGCTTTTTTACCCGACTTGGTTGCCATGGAAACCAATTTGCAAAAAATTGAGCGTAAAGATTTCATTGCAACAGGCATTTTCCAAAAATAGAGAATTTTCCGGTTCCGACGGTGTGCAGATTGTCTGTTCACCTCTCGGGTTAGACTCACTCCTGAAATAAAGCACTTTTTGGGAGTTGGCTCCTCGACTATATTTTTGAATTTTACAGGACAATTTGAAAATAGGAGTTATACACATTTCAAAATGTCGCAGACAAAATCTCTATGGTTTGGGCCCTTAGAATTGCGCTTTTTTGATAAAATGTTCAGACAATGTCACTATATATTCGGTTCATTTGCCATTATTTGAGAGAACAAAGAACCAAGTATGAGATGAATGAACTTTTGGGACACATAGTATCTGTCTTCCAACTGACAAGATAGCTATTAGCTATAATAGCTGAATAATGCTGTCTTGGAAACTGGGCCACTCATGTTATTGGTCTGCCCATGGCATGGGCTATCAATGGCTATTGCTTTGACTCGGTATTGACAGCCTGTAGCCATCTCATGAGTGTCAACCATCTTGGGGGAGATTATTGATTTGATCAGGTTGGCCTAGTTCCCTGAAGACACGGGGAATACCTTATTACCTTAGACATCCGGCTGTTTCATCGACAGAGATGGCAGAATGAGCAAAAGAAATTCAAGAAAAAAATATTATGGAAATACTGAGCAATAAATGATTCACTGCAGAGAAATGTTTACATTCTTTGTAAAAGCACCATTGACAGATTTTGCAGACATAAAGGTTTAGCTGATTATACATTGTAGTGTCAGATCTACTTGAAGTAACATACAAATCACCCTGTATCATAGCCATCTATGCATGGTAAATAAATGTTGCCATTCAATCCTATCATAGACTTCAGAAAGAGGTGACAACAGTTCCTAATGCCAGGTTAGATTTAACTCTAAGATAATTCTAGATCCACTTGATAATGATTACCAAAATTTTACTGGATTGGGATAAGAAAGAACAGCCACAAAATCTGCCACATCGCCATTGGTCACATGCAACAGTGTCATTACCCCATGGCCCCAAGAGGTTTCTCCATGAGTCCGCTTCTGCTCTGTCAAGGCCCTTTAGTCACACAACCTACGCTCGGTTTTCATTCTGGTCAGTGCTTCGTCCTGCCAGGTTGACCATTCGCCAAAAAGGTCATTTCTATAAATATCAATCCTGTCTGAATCTGCTGACCCATTCAATATTTCACTTCTGAAGTCTACAGATCTCTTCATAAGGAAATTGCATCATTCGGTAGTCAGTTTGACCAGTTGCCATAGAGTCTTTTCCCTCTATGACTATTGATCTAGTCTGTGGAATCTCTTGACCCATTCAATATTTCATTTCTCAGAACCATAAAAGCAGACTTAAAGTCTAAAGTGCAGTGTGGTATCTGTATGCCTATCATTCAGGGTCATGCTTCTCCCAGTTAGATTAGTCTCTGGTCGGTAAAATCTACTTCTACTTTTAACAGCAGCTAGTATAAATAAAATTTAACTGTCTAGACAAAACTAAATAAACGGAACAATTTGAATGTGAAAACTGTCTATATGTATATATACTGGGACAGCTCTTTTCCTGAAATGCTTACTGTTGAATGTTCCTGGTCAGGGGCAGATGAAGAGACCAGTACACACTACAACTCCTGATTCCTGAACTATGCTATCAGAAATACTCCCAACAAGCCTGCGTGTCGCTTATTGTGGCAACAGTGGCTTTAAAAGGAGCGTGACATTGATCTTTAAAGCACAATTTTTATTTTGCTGTTGCTGCAACTGGCCTGATACATATGGCAAAACATAATTTGACTTTCAACATTCTAAAATTTTTCTTGTAACTAGAACCACTTGCGGCATGGATAAGAATTCCAAGGACTTCCTAGATCTATTTTCCTTTGAACCTAATTACACAGATAATTTGAATGTTATGTTAACCTAATTATCATATTTTAAACTAGCAAGTCTGCTACTACAATCTGTTGTTGGTGAAACTATCAACTGCCCTTAGACTGAGATTGACACATTTTCTCAACAATAAATCACTTATTATTGAATATTGCTTTGTTCGCTGCATTTCTTGATCCATCTCAGGACATAACACAACCTTATACCATACCTATCAGCCATCAGCCAATCAGAAGCCTGTATTTGGCTGGTATATCATATATTCTTTGTTGTTCACTTATACGCCCATGGGAGTATATAGGATATATAAGCCTCATTGTTTAACAAAGCTCGTAACACAAACAGAAAAACTATACCAAACAGTGAATTACTAACAAAAGTTAAACAAAAGCATTATAAAAACCGAATGCCTGCAACAAATTTGTAAATCCTTTAATTGACCTCATTTTAGATTTTAATTTCCATAACACAACTAAGGGGTGAACCATATTAGATTTCAGAGAGGGGGAGGAAGCTTGGAAGTCTGTTTTTTTAAGTAAATAATTCCCTGTCTTGTTTGGTAAGATAAATTAATTCCTTTTGAGTAGTCTCGAAATTAGTGGTGGAGGTATTTCTTAACATGGTTTCTTTTGATTTAGAAACAAATATTTGAGGAAGTCATACATTCCAAATAAATAAACCCGATCACTGCTGCAATAACCATGAAATAAATAATATGCTGTCTATTAAATCTTCAACCCCCCCCCCTTAATCTGATGGTTGCCACCTAACAATGTCAAATGTGTATAGGCTTCTGCCTTTTTAACAATTTTTTGGCTTGACTTTTTCTTTTGCCTACATTTTCCCCCTAATATAAATACTTTCCAATTCCCCTCCCCCTAAGTTTTCACTAAATTTATTAGTTACAATCTTTTTTTTTTCATTCACTGTTTTTTTAGCTTTCCGTCCCATCCCCTTTTTTTTTCACACACATTTTCCCTCTACATGTTTTTCCACTTTTTCTCAGAATTTTTCTTTTCAATTTTTTTCATTCACAGTTTTTTTAGCTTTCCGTCCCATCCCTAATTTTTTTTTTCACAAACATTTTCCCCCTACATGTCTTGCCACTTTTTCTCGGAATTTTTCTTTTCACCTTTTTTCAATTTTTTCTACAAAAATTTTTCCTGACTTTTTTCCACATTTTCCTTGGGGGGAGGGTTGGTCTAGTGGTAGCGTGCTGGGCTGCCAATCGCTGGGTCCAGGGTTCGAATCCAGCTCTTGCCGGGTCACCTGGGCCTATGTTGGACGGCTGTTTCAATCCATCTTCGCCTCATTGCCGTGTCCTCCCCCTGTCCTAATTAGCCTACCAAGTGCATAAATACAGGACGTAAAGCCCCAATCATCCATCCAATCCACATTTTCCTTTTTTTTTACTTTCTCTTATTCAAAGAATTTCATTTCATATCATATAAATGTCAACCGTGATTCCTCTCAGATGCTTTCATGTAATTAAAAATTAATCCCACATGACAGGTTGTTTGTAGCTGTTTTTCTTTTTGTCTCAAATCCTTCTTGTTTTATTTTCTTTTTTAAATCTCTTTGTTTTGTTTCGTTTTGGGTATAAGTTAGTTATATCCCTTGTTTTCGTGAATATGTGATAATCCTCGGCTGACGCCTCGGATATATCACATATTCCCTCAAACGTGGGATATAACTAGCACTTATGTCAAAGGAATTCCCCATGTCTTCTGGGAACAAGACCAAGCTGATCAAATCAATAATCTCCCCCTAGATAGTGACAACCACGAGATGGCTACAGGCTGTCAATACCCAGTCATAGCAAAAGCCACTTATAGCCCATGGAGAGACCAATAACATGATTAGACCAATTCCAAGACAGTATTATTCGGGTATTATTTCTGTCTTGTTACTAATGTTAGTTGGAAGACAGACAATTAGTACTGACTTATGCTGGAGATAGATAGATGTATATATAGATATTTAGATTGATAGAAAGACTTGTTGATCAAATGTTAGAAAGATTGGTAGATGCAATGTAGACAGGAATATGAAAAATATCAATAAATATAGATAGAACAAAAATAATTCTTGCTGTAGTAGCTGGAAACCTGCTCACATTTACTATAATTGTTTCATGTTACTGTCTCTGCATGTTGACACTATACTGTGACTATTGCCAAGTTTGAGATGGCAGGAGCAACATCAGGGTTCTAGTACACCCCTCCCTGTCAGTTAATCTCTTTAATTAATAACAACTAAAGAACTTTTTTGGGGGGTTCTACCAATTTTATCTTTGTCCCTGGATGCTGTATTATCGGTTGGTTTCTGATTCTGTGTAAATTTAGGTATCAGTGAAGGGAAGTATCTTTAATCATAGATCTTGCTATCTTTTCTGGTTACTTGCGGCTGCAAGGACACATTACAACATACAAGGACACCAGGACGTTCACAACACATTTGCCTAATGTTGGTGATTCTTCATCAGTGTGAGTTTGTGTGTAAATGGTCTAGTTTATCCCCAATTAAAACATAAACCTTTAAAACAGAAGGGCAGTTCTGGACTTCTGACACCATGAATTTGTCTTGTATATAGGTTGGAAGTGCCTTGTACATGTAAGTATGACACTAACAATACCACGTTCCAAAAGAAAAAAAATTAAAACTTATTTCTGTTTGACCTCCCAGCACTTCTGGCTTTTTAAGACCATTTATGGCTAGTTCTCACGACGGCGATTTGAGAGCGACGCATCAAGAGAAGTCATTTCTTGGAAGGTTGTGGCGTAGAACGTTGGTTTTGGCACATTACGTAATCAATTAGTGTCATGTGCGACGCTTAAAGTTAGTAGCCGCGGTGAGTCTTGAGGTGTCCGCGGCGCTTCTTAAGCTTTCTTCGCCGCGTTACGCCTCTCTTTCCTCAGCGCAGTTCCAAACAGACGCGTCGCACTTTGTTTTGGAATTCGGCGAGGCTGCTTTTACTTCGCCCAATGTTGTTTCCTCTTACGCCGCTGATGGTTGTGAGGCAGCTACGTCTGAAATTGGCGACCTGCGACGCATCAGGAAACCTTCGGCGTACACCCGAGGTAAGATGCGTCGCTGAAAATGACAGCCTCGCCGAAGACTGTAAGGATGCAACGCCGCATTTAGGGACTTGTTACTGCGTAACTTGATGGTTCATCGTCGCACATGCATTCATAAAGCGCCGAGGACATTACAGGCGCGTCGATGCTGACCTTCTTCGTCGTCCTTGCCTTAAGCAGCGACGAAGGTCTCTTAAGCATCGACGAACGTCTGTTGTTGCAGCGCTGCGGCAAAGTGTGTTTCGCTGCTGCAGGAGTCACTTTTGGTCATTATAAAAAGGGACACAGAGGACCTCCTTGCTTCATTTGCTGATTGCCCTTCAATGAGAACACAACGACTGCCTACTGAACATATGCATGATGAATGAAGAAGAAATTATTGTTGTGGCTGGTGCTGCTGCTGTTGCTATCGGAGCTGTCTATTTGAGACAGAGGAGGAGGAGGGCCAGGAGACAGAAAAGGTGGTGGATTCGCAACTGGTTGCTGCAGAGGGAACAACATGGTCACTTCCATCAACTGCTGCCTGAACTGCAAGTGCGTGACGTGTCCGGCTACTACAACTACACTAGAATGCCCCCTGCCATCTTTGCTGAAATCCTGGAAGCTGTTGGACCACTCATCGCTAAGCAAGACACCAACATGAGGAGGGCTTTGGAACCTGGTCTGAAGTTGGCTATCACCCTGCGGTACATGGCAACAGGAAACAGCTACAAGTCCCTAGCTTATGCTTTCCGTGTGGCACCCAACACCATCTGCAACTTCATCCCTGAGGTCTGCCTTGCCATCGTTCATGCCTTCGAAAGACAGCTGGCACTACCCACACAGCCTGAAAGATGGAAGGAGATAGCCAAGGCTTTTGAGAGGAAATGGAACTTGCCCAACTGCATTGGAGCTCTGGATGGCAAGCACGTCGCAATCCGATGTCCCAAGGCTGCAGGCTCCTTGTTCTACAACTACAAGGGATTTCACTCCATTGTCCTGATGGCCCTCGTTGATGCCAACTACAAGTTCATCTATGTGCAGGCTGGCTGTCAAGGAAGTGCATCTGATGGCGGCGTCTTCAGGGACACAGTACTTCGACAACTCCTGGACGAGGAAGATCTAGGCCTACCACCTCCAGAACCTCTACCTGGCACAGAAGACAATCCTTTCCCATATTACATCGTGGGTGACGAGGCATTTCCCCTGAAGACATGGCTGCTCAAACCAGTGCCAAGAAAGAACCTTGACATTCCTTCCAGAGTCTACAATTACAGGATTTCAAGAGCCAGGAGAGTGGTGGAGAATGCCTTCGGTCTGCTGTCAAACAGGTTCAGATGCTTCCTGACCACCATGCCCCAACGACCTACAAGAGTGACATACATCACAATGGCTGCTTGTGTTCTACACAACATTCTGCGAGACAGAGTAGGCGTCCACCATGCCCGTGACAATGAAGTGATGGACAGAGAAGATCCACAGACACATGACGTCACTGAAGGAGTTTGGAGGGGAGACCGTCAATTAGGAGACCTAGGAGAACCACTTCGACACGGAAATGCCTCCAGAGATGCCAAGGCTGCTCGAGACTACCTACGTGACTGGGTCAACAGTCCGGCAGGAAGTGTCCCTTGGCAGTTGGAGAAAATCTGAAGAAGATGCATTCAAAACAACAAACCCCAGGTCCTTTTAAGGGCCACCAAATCCTCCCAATTGAGCTGGCCATGTACACATCCTATGTTGACAAAACAAGCCCAAAAATCAATCAATCAATCAATCCCTCCATCCATCTATCTATCTATCTATCTATCTATCTATCTATCTATCTATCTATCTATCTATCTATCTATCCAAGTCCAATCCCTGCAAAGTGACGACAACTGCTTTTCTTTTGCTGCAGTGTATATATGTAACGAGCATTGTGTTCCATCTATCAAGCTATCTATCTATCTATCTATCTAGCTATCTATCTAGCTATCTATCAAGCTATCTATCTATCTATCCAAGTCCAATCCCTGCAAAGTGACGACAACTGCTTTTCTTTTGCTGCAGTGTATATATGTAACGAGCATTGTGTTCCATCTATCAAGCTATCTATCTAGCTATCTATCTAGCTATCTATCTTTCTATCTATCTAGCTAGCTATCTAGCTATCTACCTGCCACTTGAGCTAGACAAGTGAAATTACAAAGTGATGCACTTGTACTAGTGCAACCAACCAACACAATTTTTAAAAGCAAAGCACTTGTACTAGTGCATTACATTTTAATTAAGAAATTCATGCACTTGTACTAGTGCAATAAAAATATGTTTATACCAAAGAATGCAGCACTTGTACTAGTGCTGCACTTGGTATGTTTTGGGGCAAAGAAAGGGGGAACTAGCACCTTGCTTTTATGAAGGTGATTACTTTTAATGAAGGCCAGGACCGGACTTTTGTTTTGGGGGACTTTTTTTTTAGGGGACTTTTTTTTTGGGGATTGTCAAGGTTTTTTTTGCTCTTTTTTGGCTCTTTTCGGTCAACACAAGCTCTTTTTTTTTTGTCAACATAAGATGTGTACGTGGCCTGCCCTTTTGGGAGGATTTGGTGGCCCTTAAAAGGGCCAAGGTTTTTTGTTGTCTTTGCTGCATCTGGTCTTCTACTTTCGTGGAGAAAGGAGACCTGAAGTCCAACTGGGCGAAGGGGAAGGCTGGTGCTGGTGATGGGCGGCCGGTTGACCAAAGCTGGGTCCAGGGGGGTAGCCGTACTTCTCGGGGCTGTCCTGTGCATCCATCATCAGTGTCATGGTGGAGTGGCTGGGCTGCATCGGGGTGTAGCTGGGAGTCTGCCTGGAGGATCCTCCTTCCCTGGGCTGGTGCTGCTGGTAGTGATGGCTGCTGCTGGAAGCCTGGGGATGGTGCTGGTGGTGTGATGGCACATACGTCGAAGAAGGAGGAGGATGAGGAGGAGGTGGCATCTGCAGGCGCTGAGGAGGATGAGGAGGCTGGAAGGTGTGCTCCTGATGCTGTCTTGACTGGCGGGTGACCTCATCATCCCAGTAGAGGGCGGCCTCTGCAATGGTCCTGACCATCTGCCTCCTGATTTCAGGGCTGGCGTGCACTCCCACGTGGTAGAGGTCCTGGCACTTCATCCTCCAGTACTCCTGGTCGGGTGTCAACTCCTGGTGGTCGGGGCACATCTTGCAGCCAGAGCCTTTCAGGATTTTCTTGGCGGAGGACATGGCTTGCATGCTGCCTGCGATGACGTGCATGGCGGAGTGCATGGCTTCATCTCCTGGGGCCTTCCTCTTGGTTCCCTTGGCAGCGGCTCCAGGCTTTGGTGCTCCAGGGAAGACTTGGGACTGCTGGCTGTCAGGTCTGTCCTGTGCTGGCTGTTCAGGTGGCAGGTCCGGCATGTCATAGGAAGCTGGCAGGGAATCCTCAGGGTTGTAGCTTTCATCATCGGAGTCTGAGGCTGGCCGGTTGGCAGACAGTTGAGAGATGGCGGACAGCTCCTTCCCTGGCTTGTGGACGATGGAGTCCTTCAGGAACCGACAGTTGTTCAGGATGTACTGGTCCCTCTCTGTGAGCGTCTCCTTCCTGGCGGCTCCTGAAGCTTCAGGCCTGACGAGTCTGGAGAAGTGAGTGCGCACTGTCTTCCTCCAGTTGAAGATGTCCTGGGAGGTGTACTTGGGGCCCAGCTCCTTTGCTTTTTCTGAGTCCAGCAGCAGCTTCTCGTTCCCCTTGTAGCCTCTGGTCCCCTTCATGTACAGCACAGGATGCTCCTTGTACCAGTTGATGAGGTCATCTTCTTGTTCAGCTGTGATGCCCAGGTTGTTGCGGATGTTTGGCTTGGGGGCCTTCCCTTTGCCCTTCTTGCCCTTGGACTTGGCTTCAGCAGCTGCAGGGGTGTCATCAGCAGAGTCTTCTTCTTCCTCCTCGAAGGTGTCCTCATGGATGGCCACTCTGTCTAGAGCAAGAACAGGCTGGCTCTCTGCTGTTTTCTTGGGAGTCTGCTTCTTCGGAGTCTGCTTCTTTGGAGTCTGCTTCTTTGGAGTCTGCTTCTTTGGAGTCTGCTTCTTTGGAGTAGACCTGGCAGTAGGCTCTGGAAGACCCGTGGAAGACTTGGCAGCAGGCTTGTCAGCAGGCTTGGCAGCAGGCTTGGCAGCAGGCTTGGCAGCAGGCTTGGCAGCAGGCTTGGCAGGCTTGTCAGCAGGCTTGGCAGCAGGCTTGGCAGGCTTGTCAGCAGGCTTGTCTCCTTCCTCTTCAAAGAGTTCAACTGAAGAATCTTCTTCTGTTGTGTTGTCTTCTGGCCGGCCCTCGAAGATGGTCTCGCTGACGACAGTGGCTTTGGTGGTTGAAGTGGTGGTCTTCGTCTGGCTGCCAGCTGTAGTGGAGGTGTAGAGCCCAGGTAGAGAGAGGTCTGCCATGGCTGTAGTAAAGAAGGCAGTCACTGCAGCATCTGAAGGTTCATGGAGAGGAGTTGCAGCTGGAGTTGTAGCTGGAGTTGTCACTGGAGTGCTCCCAGGAGTGTGGAGTGTTGACCTGGTGCTGAGCTTGGTTGGTGCCCTGGTGACGACGGTGCCCTTTCTCCTCTTTGGTCCCATGTTGTAGCAACAATTTGAAGTACAATTGTAGCAACAAAAGTAGCAGCAAATGTAGCAGTTGATAATAGTGTCGTGGATTCTAGGTGTGTTCTGGTCGAAGGTCTGAGTGGGTATGGTGCTCTAAACTGGCCTCCTCTATATATATGCAGGGTGCGGACCGCCTCTTTCCCCCTCCTTCGCCCCCCCTGCTTCGCTGCTGCTGCCCCAGCCGCTGCGCAAAAAGAGGGTGACACGCAGACAAAGGGTTGATGCTAAAAATAGAACAACGCATGCACTCAGGCGCCACTCTGTCTGCTGCATTGGGGGTCCAAAAGACGCGGCGCGCACCCTCTCACGTGCGTCGAACATGTGTCTTTCTGCGACGCGTGTCTCAAACATGTGACATGAAGCAAGAGCTTTCTGCTACACTGCTGTTTCTGCGTCGAAGCTCTTCTTTGTGCGTCGCAACTTTAAAAATCTGCGGCGCGCACTGATTTCTTTTTACGCTTCTTCTTGCTTCACCACTTCTTTCCTCGCAAAGATTCAACCGGTTGAATCTTTTTTTCCTGCATCGTCAAATTTCTAGGAATTGCGTAGAAAGACCTCTTAAAGCGACGCATGCTGTTCCTGTTGCGCCGTAAAGCCAAAATTGACGGCGAACATGCTCAAATCTTTGCCCTTTCCTGGAAATATAAGAAACGCCGTCACTTAAACCCTCTGATACGTCTCCGTGAGAACTAGCCATTAGTCACCTGACCTATGCTCGGTTTTCATTCTGGTCACTGCTTCACCCTGTCTGGTTGACCATTCGCCAAAAAGGTCATTTCTATAAATATCGATCCAGTTCAAATCTGCTGACCCTTTCAATATTTCACTTCTAAAGTCCACAGATCTCTTCACAAGAAAATTGCATCATTCGGTAGTCAGTTTGACCAGTTGCCAGAAAGTCTTTTCCTCTATAAATATTGAACCAGTCTGCAGGATCTCTTGACCCATTCAAAGTTGAGTTCTCAGAACCATAGAAGGGGAATTAAACTTTAAAGCACAGTGTGTGGTGTCTGTTAGACTATCGTTCGGGTGATGCTGTTTCCAGTTATGAACCTGACTCCAGCCTTTAAAATCTATTTTAGAGTTTCCTTTGAAAAGTAGCAGATATAAAAATGGTAGCTCTACTGACAAAACAAAATAAAAAGACAATTTTTAATGTAAGAACTATCCATGTATATATGTACATATAGACACTGGGAGAGCCCTTATCCAGAAAGGCTTACTGTTGAATATTCTCAGTCATGCAGGAACCAATGATGAGATCAGTGCACACTACAACTCCTGAACTACATTATCTGAAATGCTCCCAACAAGCCTGTAAGTAGCTTGTTGTACCTATAATATCATTTTGGTAAATGCCCTATGATGATGAGATGAGAGGACTGGGAGTCTGGAACATACCCAATTAATTCAGGGATCCCCAGGGTCTTTCAGTTGCCCCTGTATAGAATACTGGATACAACCCACCTCCATTTAATGTCCCATGCGCTCGGACTGAAGTGATTTCCCACCATGACATTTGAACCTACATCCTCAAAGCCAGTGGAAAGCGTTCTAGACCATTAGGCCACGGGAGAACTTGTATGATATTATGGTTTCAAAATATTCTAAACAGTGAATCAGCAATGTTGATACCAAACGTGACCAAGTGACTAAATTACTATGACATCTTCAGAATCAATTTCTATTAGTTGCCAAATCGGTTTTGACACCTAGATATATTGTACGCCAAAAGCCCAAAACTGATAGATAAACATGATAAGCCTTCGCTTCTTTACTTTTCATATTCTTAACTTTTCATCCTCTTAACTTTTCGAATTTCATATTCTTTAATGGCCCTTTTGGGTTTATTTGCAAGTTTGATGTCGCTTTTTGAATGATTTAAATTTAAAAAAAACAAAAACAATAATAACTAGGATTTTCCTTGTGATAACAGATGGCATGTTTTAATAACATTACATAATGGTGTGAAAGCATATGTATACAAATGATCAAAGATCTGTAACTATGCTGTTTTGTTGATGTTAGGTATGGTTGATTACCCGTTACTGTTCTTTATTTATCATTTGATATATATATGTATATATATATATATATATATATATTTTTTTTTTTTTTTTTTTTTTTTTTTTCACACACTGAATCTTAAAACTCTCCCAAATGACCTCCTTGGTTTAACAGTAAGTATGATGACAATGATATATCACTATGTTTATACATAATGTTTGGTAATTTGATATGGTTAAATAACAATTGGTTGACCATTGTTTGATACCTGTGTGATCTCCTCTGACTATGAATGAAAACTACCAATTCAATGATTGTCAAACTTAATGATGATTTATTGACATATGCTTACTGCTTGATATATTGATTTGTTAACTCACATGTGATGATGTATGCCAGGGTAATATATTTGCTTAATGGTTTATTACTTGTTAATAATGGGTTTAATATATTAATAACAGGTTCGTCAAAAGTTTTTTATAGTCTGATGCTATTGACCACTAAAGGTGTTATAGCTAAATAGCTATATACATATTTCATTTACTTTTTTCGTGTCTAATACCTCTGACTTGGTCATCAATGCATGATATATTACATGAAAGTTGAAGTCTTGGTTACAATTTGGTTATTAACTGTTTGGTGTGTGTATAGTTGGATATTGGAAAGGAGTGGTTGATCTACTATTAGTGCTTATTCTTATTCAAACAAATTGAGGGTAGCTGTTTTCGCTACAATTTGGTGTTTTTGTTTATGTAAATGACTCTATCTTGTATTACTAAAAAAATGTAAGATTTAAATCCGAGTTCATCTCCACACTTAACTGTATACTATTCCTTAATGTGAATCCTGAAATTTTTATCAGTTATGACAATAATACATACTTGTTTACTGCACTGTATATATATCACCTCTAGTTTTGTACTTACCTGTTTTTCCCTCCAGCAATCATCCCAATCCATTATTGAAGCCCATGTGTGTCCCTCATCCCTTATCAAACATGCATTTTGGATTATAGATATTCAGGATGAATTATATCCTAAATCCTGTGTCTGTTTACAGACATCCTTTCAGTTTCGTACATGTAAAACATCTAATCTCAGATCTGTTTCTGATATCTGTATTTATGATCGATGACTTCATTATTAGATATAATCAATTTTAATGAATTATGTGATAGTGAAGAATCACCTAATATTTTTTGCCCCTCTGCCTACTATGATTTTGATAGTGCCTCTGACCTACTGAGTGGAAAATTAGATACTTTTTCGATTTTAAGTCTGAACATTCAGTCTCTTAATGCTAAATTTAATGAACTAAAGGTATATCTTGAATCATATTCAGAAAATAATTTTCGCTATAGTGCTATATGTGTTCAAGAAACCTGGTTGAGAAATGACCATGATACTTGCCTACTTCAAATTGAAGGATATAACCTAATTACTAGCAAAGACCCATGTAGCGTACACGGTGGTGTTGCAGTCTATCTGAAAAACTCTTTTAAATATAATACCTTACAGTACCAAGGAAATGGAGTAAATTGGGATGGTTTATTTGTGGAAGTAACAATAGATACCTCAATAAGTTCAAAGAAATTGATCATAGGAAATATTTATCGGCCCCCTCGAAATTCTTATCAAGATTATCAAGTATTTATTACTGAAATTGATAAACTTCTAACAGACTTTAATCAATTGACCACGGATATAGTTATTGCTGGTGACTTTAATTTAAATCTCTTGAAAATAAATGATAATGTCCAAATTAATAATTTTTTTGAACTTATTCTATCTAATGGATTCATTCCAAAAATTACAGCTCCCACGCGAATTTCAAGTACTAGTGCCACTCTTATTGATAACTTTATAGTAAAACTATCAAATCAGTTCTCTAAAACAACAGCTGGTATCTTGGAACATTATCTTTCTGATCATTATCCATATTTTATATGCTTAGACTTTCTTAGATTTGAAAAGGTTTGCACTAAACGTATTAAGACTTTTGTAAATACTCCGGCTGCATATGAAAAATTTAAAAATGAAATATTGCAATCCTGTTCACTTGAAAATTTTAACATGAATTATGAAGAAGATCCGAACATCAACTACTGCATTCTTAGTCAAAAGTTAACATCAGCTCTTGCAAAACATCTTCCATACAAAATGGTTCGATTTAACAAATACAGACATCGTAAGTCAAAATGGATTACTGCTGGCATCATCCGTTCTATAAAATTTAGAGATCAATTGTATAAGCAATTTCGATCAACCGCCATATCCGACCATAACTATGAAACATTAAAGATAAATCTTGGTACATATAATCGAATACTAAAGAAGACCATACGATTAGCTAAAAAATCATACTATACCAGCTGCTTTGAAAAATATAAAGATGATATAAAGAAGACCTGGGTGACAATAAAGGGATTGTTAAACAAAAATTCTGAAAAAGAGGAATTCCCGAGATACTTTTTGATAAATGATATTCCAGTTTTAGATCAGAATAAGATAGCAGAAGAATTTAATAGATACTTTGTAAATATAGGCCCTTCCTTGGCAGAAAACATTGAACAACCTGTAGGAAAATCATACAATGACTATATGAAAAATTCTCCTAACAATGACACCAATCTTCAATTTCATCATGTTAAAAAAGAAGATATTCAGAAAATTATTAAAGAACTTAAACCAAAAACAAGCTGTGGTATAGATGGATTATCAAACAAGCTGATTAAATTAATAGGAGATGAAATAGCTGATGCTCTGACTTTGATAGTTAACCAAATGATAAATAATGGCTGCTTCCCTGATAAATTGAAAATCGCTAAAATTACCCCCATCTACAAAAAGAATGAAAGCTACCTTTTTGAAAATTATAGGCCAATATCAATATTGCCAAGTATATCCAAAATTTTTGAAAGAGTTATCTTCAATCAGCTACACAATCATTTTGAAACTCAAAATTTATATTACAATAGTCAATATGGTTTTCGACAAAAACACTCAACTGAATTAGCATTGCTTGAACTAATAGATAGAATAACCCTGGAAATGGACAAAGGCAATACTCCACTCAATATATATATAGACTTGTCAAAAGCCTTTGACACAATCGACCACAATATCCTACTAGATAAGCTCTATCACTATGGAATAAGGAACAAAGCTCTAAAATTATTCAAAAGTTACCTTGAAGATAGGCATCAATACGTAGAATTTCAAAGTTTACTCTCTAGTCATATGAAAATTACTACAGGTGTCCCACAAGGATCTATATTAGGGCCACTCCTATTTATTATTTGCATAAATGATTTAAGTAACTGCAGTAATATCTTTTATCCTATCATTTATGCAGATGACACTACCTTGATGGCAACTTTAGGTATGTTCAATCATTCTTCTGAAACAATAAATGCAGAACTAGTGAATGTTATAGATTGGTTTAAATTAAATAAATTATCCTTAAACTGTAGCAAAACAAAAGCCATGGTATTTCATCCGCCCCAAAAAAGAATTACTCAACCAACTTTGAAAATAAATGATGAAGTTATTAAATATGAAGATAATTTTGACTTCTTGGGAATTATGGTAAACAAAGGTCTCAACTGGAATTCACATGTATCGAAAATCTCAAAGAAAATTTCTAGGACAATAGGGGTAATGTGTAAACTAAAACATGTAGTCCCTCAAAATATACTACTGACAATATACAATTCACTGATTACCCCATATCTAAATTATGGATTATTAGCATGGGGTTCAAAAGTCAATAAACTGTTTAAATTACAGAAAAAAGCTGTCAGGATCATTACAAATTCGGCCTATAATTCTCATACTGACCCCCTTTTCAAGAAATTGAATTTATTAAAAGTGATGGATATTGGTTTGCTGCAAGAATATAAGTTCTGTTATAAATACCAAAATGGGACTTTACCTTCATACTTTTTGAATGAACTTTTTAATGTTCAACATAGTGTTCATTCCTATAACACCAGAGGTGCCAACAATTTTCAATTTCCAGTTATAAGACATTCATTTGCCAAGCAAGCTATACGTTATAGAATTCCACTAATTTATAATAACTGTCCAAATTCTATTAAGGAAAAAATTCTCACTCATAGTTACCATGGGTATGCAAGATACATTAAATTAGTTTTTATCAGAGATAACTATAATGCGACATGTAGTAATCGCCAGTGTTACATTTGTAACAGACAGCTAACAGAGTAATAGCTTTATTATCGACATTTCTTTTAACAGAGTAATACCTTTGTTCTCGAAATTTCCTTTTTTTTTTTATAACATCAGGTTGTTAGCTACCATTTTAATAGGATGAAACTCACAACGGCTTCCAATTCAGTCTAACATTCCCATCATTCATTTTCATCTTCATCTATCATAGGGTGCTTCCTGGTAGCGACACTCCAGTCTTCAGGAAGCTCCTTCACATGATCATCATCCAAACTTCGCCTCATTAAAAAAGTAAAATTAATTTTTTTTTCCTATTCTTCTAGTTTTTTTTGTTTTGTTTTTTTTCCCAGGGTACTTATTATTATTATTTTTTTGTGTTTCCCTTTATACTGCTTTCTTACATTGTTTGTTTTGTTATGTAATTATTCTTTGTTTTGTTATTATTCATTTGATCATGTGTAAATAAACAAGTTCTGAGTTCTGAGTTCTGAGTTCTGTACCGATTACTATTTCTGTTCACACACTTAACAAACAACTACACAGAGCAAGTATCAGCACAAGAACCAAAATTGTTCAATAATGGCGATTGTCATCAATCACATGGCAGGCTCATTGTCCAACCAGAAGCCAGCACTCAATAATACGGTATTGGAAGTTTGTGTTCTTGTCAAAGACAGATGAAGAGTGGAAAACAATCCGTCTTTTTGCTCTTCAAGTATAATTCTTAGAATTGCTTGGCCCAAGTGCACTAGCTCTCTTTTACCATACTCAAGGCTCATAGTTGATGAAGAAAACAAGACAATTGGATTTTTTAAAAAGAACACAAAAAGGACAGCTGCAAAGGCATGCACTCGCAATATACCTATACTATACATGTAGATCTATCAGTCTGTCTATTCATTTATCTATTTCACACATTGTCGTATGTCAACTGTGTAGCAGGATATCTCTACTGCCTGTTGGAAGTAGGAAGCTTACTCTTTGTCCATGGTCACTAATTCCTGCATTAAGCATCCATCAATTTGTGTTAAGAAAATGGCAAGCTAAGCAAAACAGTCAGTCACCAAACAAAAAGGCATTGTAAGTTGAGCCTCTTCTAAGGCCAACCCAAACCATAATATACATCGTTCAAGGTATATGTATCTTTTTACAGTCTGAATCAAGCTAGCTATACTTTAAGAAAATCATTTCCCGTCATGGGCTGTCCGCCTCAATAGAATAAGTTTGAATGTAATGCGACTCTACATATCTCATCAGTAATTAATGTCGTAGAATACTTCCTGAATTACACGCAACACAAAACTGTTTATTGAGAAAATGTTTTTACTTCTGTGCTTATAATAATGTCAGATGCAGTTACCCTTATGTAATCCAGCTGCAAATATACATGTAGCAAATGTCTATATATAGAACCTCGGAGAGCCCTTGTCTTGAAAATGCTTACTGTTGAATATTCCCAGTCAGGTCCAGATGATGAGATCAGTAGGCCCTATACAGCCCCAAACTATGTTGTCTGCTGTGAGCAGTGTCTGAACAAGCCTGTATCTTATTTTCGTGTTGTCAAAGAAACGTGCAGTGAATTTATAATGCACAGTTTTATGTTGTTGTTGTTTACAGAATGAAAATATTGGATAATATTGCCCTTATTTTATTGGCTCTACAGAATTTGACATCCAATATGTGAAGTGGCATCCAAATTGGGATTGGCCTGGCTTTCGCTTTAAAGGATTTCACTGATACAAACCTTTGCAACATTCATGAAATCGATAACACAACAGTCTATATCTGTCAGAAGGCATTTGAATTGATTTGAAAGAATAAATATTATATTTTACAACATATATCATCCACACAAGATTTTAAAATGCGGTCATTCCTGTCCGTCAGAATTATTTCAACTTTTAAATTAAATTATTTTCAATAACAAACCATCTGAGGTAGTATGCTAGCAATACACTAACATTTATCTTTTTATAAGCTGAAGGAGCTCAAACAAGAGGGAACCATCTATTATTATAGCAAAACAAACACTGAGTCTAACCTGACCACTTGAGAGTTCTTTCAATTTTGTCAATTATAATTTACAAAATTTTGCCTGGAACTAGAACACGAGAATCAACCTCACTGGAAAATTTCCTTGAAAAATTCACCATTTTCTTACAACAAAATTTCTTTAGATCCTGATACTACATAAGTTTACTTTATGTTAGACAAAGATTTTGTGAAAGTCACAGCAAGCATTTTCTGTAACAAAAGCACAGAATTACATAGCTTCAAAATACTGCTGACCAAAACTTGACTAAAGACCAACAATTACAATGACAATTACAATAATCAATTTCCATCAATTTCCAAATTAGTTTTACCACCTAGATTCATTGGATACCAAAGCTGATCGATAAACACGTTGTACAAATTATTTCTGCTCACACACTTTCCAAACAACTATATAGAGCAAGTAACAACGTGGGAAACAAACGTCCAATATTGGCGATTATCATCAATCACATGACTGGCTCATTGTCCAATCAGAAGCCAGCACTCAATCACATGCAATTGGGAGTTTGTGTTTCTTGTCACAGAGAGACAACACACTCTAAAAAATGTCGGGACAAAATTGGTTTTTTAGATTCAAAATGGTTTTTTGAAAAACCAAATTTCAATGCAAAACCAACATGGATTTTTAAAAAAAATCCATGTTGGTTTTTTGCATTGAAATTTGGTTTTTCAAAAAACCATTTTGAATCTAAAAAACCAATTTTGTCTTAATTTTTTTAGAGTGAGTGGAAAACAATCTGTATCTTTGCTCTTCAAGTATAATTCTTGGAATTGCTTGACCCAAGTGCACTGGTTTTCTTTCACATTTACAATGCCCATGGCTCAAAGCTAAGGAACAAAGACAAGACAATTGGATTTAAAGATGACAAAGAGGATGACAGCATGTGGAAATCACTAAAAAAAAACGTTATCTGAAAGTTTCACTGTTATATAATTAGTCATAACAGGGCAAATACACTGTATATTTCTGATGAACCATTACGAAAACCTTCTTGCAAAATATATCCAGTGTCTATTTTCTGGCTACACTCTAAAAAATTTCGGGACAAAATTGGTTTTTTTAGATTCAAAATTGTTTTTTGAAAAACCAAATTTCAATGCAAAACCAACATGGATTTAAAAAAAAAATTTTTAGAGTGTATTCTATCCTTCAACAACAACATCTTGGCTGCACGAGGTTTAGATGAAGTGTTTATCCACTGACTAGTAAAGGATCATCAAATGAGGCGGATGTCTCTCTCATTATTCAATAGAGCCTTTTGAGCAGTTTGCTAAATTCTGCAATCTCAATATACCTATACTCTAGATCTATCAGGCCGTCTATTCATTTATCTATCCCACTCATCGTAGCATATCAATTGTGTAGCAAGAGTGCCCCAACTGCCTTTAGGAAGTAGGAAGCTTAGTCTTTGTCCTTGGTCACTAATACCTGAATTAAACATCCATCAATTTGTGTTCAGAAAATTGCAAACTTGGCAAAACAGTCAGTCACCAAAAACGAAAAGGCATTGTAAGTGGAGCCTGTTCACTGTAAAATTTGAAATTCTGAGTCAGCTCAAATGATTGAGTGAGATGGTTGCACAATTTGTTTGAGCTAACATAGCTTGATGTTGTGAGTTATGAAAATCTTTTCGTTGTTATAACTTACAACAACAAGCTATGATAGCTCAAAGAAATTGTGCAACCATCTCACTCAATCATTTAAGTTAACTCAAAATTCAAAATTTACAGTGTTCCAGGGACAACCCAAACCAGAATATACATCGTTCAGGGAAACAATTGTAAAGAAAAAATGATCAGCTTGACTGTGCATGTTACATGTGTCTTTTTACAGTCTGAATCCAGCTAGGACAGCCCTTATCTTGAAAAAGCTTCAACTGTTGAATATTCCCAGTCAGGAACAGATGATGAGATCAGTACATATCCCTAACCTGTGTTGTCTGTTGCAAGTAGTGTCTGAACAAGCCTGCATCTTATTTTTGAGTTGTGAGTTGTGACAGGAACGTGCATGGAATTTGTAATGCAAAACTTTATGGGGTTGATGCTTGCAGAACACAGAATGCTGATATTACAGAATGTTGCCTTATTTTGTTGGCTGTACTGAATTTGACACCAACGAATGAAGTGGAAGAAGAATTCGGATTGGCTTGACATATACCTATATACTTTCTCTGACACGAACCTGGGCCACATTCATGAAATATACAACAGCACTGCCCATGTCTATAAGTAGGTATTTTCAATTTGTTTTAAGGAACATATATTTCCTTTCCACTAAGATATCATCCATGCAAAGTTTCAAAATGTTATTCATTCAATCGTCCCTAGGCTATCAGTCATAAATTACAATTACAATAACATTTCTTCCAACATCAATTAGTGTAAATTTAGCTGTGGACTAGAACTAAGAGATTGATTAGAATTCCAAGGTCTTCCTTGGCCTGTTTTTCTCTGGACTTAATTAGTCTCAACAAGAATGAACGTTCAAACATATTGATTGGCAAATTCCTTGAGAAATTCACTTTTTCGTGTTGTTTTGACACTATTTCATTCCAGAATTTTTCAACATTCTCTCAGGCCCAGAGAAAGAGGCCAAAAGTTAATGTAAGCTAAGAATGTGGAACACTCTAAAATATTTCAGACAAAATTGTTTTTTTAGATTCAAAATGGTTTTTTGAAAAATCAAATTTCAATGCAAAACCAACATGGATTTTTAAAATGGTTTTTTGAAAAATCGAATTTCAATGCAAAACCAACATGGATTTAAAAAAAAAAATCCATGTTGGTTTTTTGCATTGAAATTTGGTTTTTCAAAAAACCATTTTGAATCGAAAAAACCAATTTTGTCCCAACATTTTTAGAGTGAAGGCATGTGGAGTTGACCAATAAGTCTCAGATGGAATTAACTATTCCACTGCTTCGGCTCCTTTTTCTAAAAAGTAGAAGAGCTCTGTGATATGGTGGTCCACATAAACAGGGGAAACGATACAATCACTACATGACATACATCGTGTACATGTCTTCACACCACTTTCAATAATGAATTTTTATTGACCCATACTTGACCCTTGAGTGTTGACAGGTGTTTTAGTCATGACAATTTTACACTGTAAATTTTGAATTTTGAGTTAGCATAATTGATTGAGTGAGATGGTTGCACAATTCCTTTGAGCCAAGATAGCTTGTGTTTGCAAGTTATAACAACATAAAGATTATCATAACTCAAAACAGCAAGCTATCATGGCTCAAACAAATTGTGCAACCATCTCACACAATCATTTGAGCTAACTCAAAATTTCAAATTTTACAGTGTACATTAAATTTTGACCTAATGCGTATTGTATGATGCACCATTTGGGCATATTTTCATGAATATTTGGTAAGTGCTTCCTCCATGATGATTGAGCCCAGACTGTGATGAGTGTGATCTTTTCTGAAGTGAAGTTTGAATCTTCTGCAGGCTTCCTGTAACTAACATCCGGACACTCACTAGTCATGTCCGCCATTGGCAACTGCTGCTTTTAGTTTTATATATATGCTGAAATAGTTTTAGAGCCACCAGTAGCATAGATACATAAGATACAGACAAAAGGTAATGACCTTACTTGGCTTGACCGCAGGGGTGTAGTTTCTAAAATTTTGAAGGGGGGATGATTTCAGCGAAAGCAAAATTCACCCGAGGCCCAACAGGCTGAAAGTCGCACGGTGAAGGGATTTCGGGAGCCCATGCAGGAGCCAATATATTCTAGATTATTACTAACTAATAATTTTCAACACTAAGTAGGTATAATTTGAAATTCTAAGGGGGGGGCAGGATAATCATATGACCATCCCCCCAAGCCCACCTAAGAGGGGGATGCATCCCCCCATCCCCCCAGGATCTACGCCACTGCTTTACTGTAAAAAAACTTAAACCTTAGGCCTATAAGCAGCTAATATTTCTTTCTTCACAATCATGTCCTTGTACGATGTATACTCAAGCTTTAGTTGGCCTTGTAAGAAGCTCAACTCAGTGACGAGACACACATTTAGTATTTTGCTGAGCTTGGAGTTTTGTACACATAAATTGATGGAGGTTTAATGCAGGAATTAGCCTCCAAGGACAAAGAGTAAGCATTTGAAACCCTGCAGGCAGCAGGGTTGGGCACGAGTACATGCAAATGTACTTGAGTACGAGTACGAGTACTTGCCACATCTACGAGTACGAGTACGAGTACGAGTACAGCCTTTTCTGAATGTACTCGAGTACGAGTACGAGTACTTTCAAATGTACTCGAGTACGAGTACGAGTACATTTTATGCAGTTTCAAACGTTATTTGTGCAATATAATATTTAAAGAAATAAAAGTATCATTATAAGATAAAGTAATTGAGCACCAATAAAGCATACCTATGAAGGCTACTAAATGTGCTTTTCTTTCTAATCAGAAGTGAACTATCAGAAGTGAACTATCGAATCCAGCTCTAGCGGGGTCACCTGGCCAAGTCAGCATAACATCTGTGACTTGTTATCCTCTAACGTCGCAGTAGGTCAAATTGCCAACAGGGGGGTGTTGGACGGCAGTTTCAATCATCCTTCGCCTCATTGCTGTGTCATCCTCCTGTCCTAATTAGCTCAACTAGTACATAAATATAGGACGTAATGCCCAGATCACCCATCCTTTTAAGCTATTTGGATAGGACAGGAAAGTTAATACAATACAAAAAGATGTTTTTTAAATTCAATGAAGTATTTAACAAAAATTTTGCGTCAGCCCTTGACAGAAGCCGTTTTGCAATGACTTTTCCAATTTGAGAATTAAACATTTAAGTTGAGAATTCCTTGACCAGCTGCCAGACTGATGTCCTGCTGATTAGTATCGTACACTGTAAATTCTGAAATAGCTCAAATGATTGAGTGAGATGGTTGCAAAATTTGTTTGAGCCATGACAGCTTGCTGTTTTTGAGTTATGATAATCTTTATGTTGTTATAACTTACAAACAACAAGCTATCTTGGCTCAAAGGAATTGTGCAACCATCTCACTCAATCAATTAAGCTAACTGAAAATTCAAAATTTACAGTGTATGGATATACATTGACCATGTTGACAGAACAAACAATTTGGTCAGGCAATAACTAAAATTAGACCAGTGGAAGGAGAGATTATTGCTTTTTTCCTCTCTAGCTGTCTGTTTGGCTGTCTTTGGCAAGACACACAAACTACCAGGGCCATGTGATCGTGTGCTGATTGGATAATGAACTAGAGCTAACTAGTCATGTGATTGATGATTATCTCCAATATTTGAAATTCTCTCTCATAATTGCTGTTACGTAATTGCTTCCTGGAGTTGTATAGACGGTGTGTTCAAGGTCCATTGGAATCATTGCAAAAACCTAATCAACTATGCTCTCACTCAAGCTTGGAACTAAATGGGAAACTGCTGGAAATTGATTTCTAATAACAATGTGTAATCTAATTATGACAATGTACATAAAAATTACTTTATGATCGATAGACCTAACTATTCAATGGATCAAAGATCAGTAGTTTTCTGGGAACAAAAGCCTTGAACTGATGCAATGAACACTCTAAAAAAAATTTTTTTTAAATCCATTTTGGTTTTGCATTGAAATTTGGTTTTTCAAAAAACCATTTTGAATCTAAAAAACCAATTTTGTCTGAATTTTTTTAGAGTGAACAAGACTGACTGACCATATATATGACAACCTGCAGCAAAAATGCAGAAAATTTATATTTATAGAAACTGGGAAAGCCCCTATCCTTAAAATGCATGGGCTACTGTTGAATATTTGTAGTCAGGCACGGATGATGAGATCAGTACAGATCTGCTCCTGAACTATGCAGTCTGTATTTATGGACCAATCCGACATGTAGCTTATTGCAGCCTACATGTGGTGTCGTTTAGAGAATGTGAGGTGAAATTCCAATGCAGTTTTATGGGGTTGCAGGTTCCTCAAAATGTTGCCTTTATTTTGTTGGCAGCACAGAATTTGACATCAATAAGTGAAGTGGCATAAAAATTGGGCTTGCCTTGGCTTTTGCTTTGAAGGAATTTGCTGACACGAACCTTGGCAATATTATGAAATAGATAACAGTACACAAAGCACAGTCTATATGTCTGCCAGTGGGAATTTGATTCATTCACTGGTATGAATATTTTCCCATATAAGGAGTCATCCACATGAGGTTTCTAAATGTTATTGTTCTATCATTCCTGCAGTCGATTTAAAATCAGCCGTGAAATCAAAGATTTCTTATAACAATGCGTAGTCTAATCATGACAATATGCCACCATTTAACCTGAAACAGCTTTCCTATGACTCAATGCCAGGAGCAGCAACCCTTACCAAACAAGAAGAACTCTAAATTCAGGATATCCAGCAGTTCAGTGGAATGAAATTCCCTGACTTTTCTGTGACTCTTCCCTAAATAAAATATTAAATTCCAAGACTATATTTCCGCGACATCTCAAGGCTGATTCAAGCAGTTCAGTATAATCAAAATATTAACATCTGTGTCTGGGATCGTTGGATACCACTTGTTACATTTTACTGAAAGTGCCGTTCATTCAGTGTCCTATTATTATATGGAGCAATTTCATTGAACAAGATCATCAGTTTTTAGCTTGGGATTGTTACCCTCTGTTTTTTTTCTTTGCCTTCAATTTGTTATACACTGAGAAGTCGTGCAATGCAATTTGGATGTATCGCGTTATTCCAGAATTTGTAAATTCCCTGACTTTTCCCTGACTTCCAACATTTTTTCATTTTTCCCTGGCAAAAACCAAAATTCCCAGACATTTCCCTGACCTGGAAGAAATTTCCCTTTACCCTAAGTTTTCCCTGAAATTATAACCCAAATGACAACATAAAAGTTCAATAAGTGTAAAGTTTTCTGTGGACTAGAACCAAGCGATTGATTAGAATTCCAACTTCCAAGGTCTTTCTGGGTCTATTTACTTTGAACCTCATTAGTCTCAACAAGAATGATTAGTGTTAATTAGACATGCTCAAACATATTGATTGGGAAATTCCTTGAGAAATTCACTTTTTCACGTTGTTGTGATACCATTTCCTTCATTCTCTTAGTCCTAAAAGAAGTGGATAATAATCATGTAAAATGAAGAATGAGGAAGACATGTGCAGTGGACCAATCAGACTCACATGGAATTATTCCATAGCTTTGGCTCCTTTTTCAGAAGAGTAGAGGCTGTGATATTATATATGGTGGTCCACATAAACAGCAGAAACGATACAATTACTACGTGGCGTACATGTCTCCACACAAATATCAACAATGAATGTTCATTGACACATATTTGACCCATGAGGGTTGACAGGTGTTGGTCAAGCAATATAACAATGCAACCAAATAAAATCAATTTCCATCAGTTTCCAAATTAGTTCCCCTGAGTGAGAGTGGAGTTGAATTACATTGTACAAATGATCTATCCACACAGTTTCTAAACAACTCTGGGAAACAATTAACTAACAACAATTGCAAGATAGAATTGAAATATTGGAGATTATCATCAGTCACACGACTAGCTCATTGTCCAATCAGAAGTGAGCACTCAATCACATGACCCTGGTAGTTTGTGTATTTCAATAACAGCCAGACAGACAGTTTTAAAGAGAGGGAAAAACAGCAATATTGCTTCCAGCTCTATTTTTAGTAATTACCTCACCAAATTGCTTGTTCTCAGTGGCGTCCCTATGGGGGCACAGCCCCCCCCCATATTGCCATGATATTGGACCTGTGCCCCCCAGGTACCCCCCATATGAACTTTCCAACTCTGGCTAAAATATACAATTAGTATAGTGGGTGCCCCCAGAGAATCGCGTGCCCCCCAGGTGCCCCCCCCCCCGCTCGAGACCCCCCAGTTATGCCACTGCAAGTTGTTCTGTTAGTATATCTGTATAATACTCCAGACTTAGACATCAGTCTTGCAGTTGGTCAAGGAATTCTCAACTGCCTGTAGAATTTCAAATGCTCAGTCTTTGTCCTTAGAGCCTAATTCCTGCATTAAACCTCCATCAATTTGTGTTTAGAAAAAACTGCAAGCTCAGCAAAATAGTGAGTGAAAGCAAAGAAAAACTGAATGTGTGTCTTGTCACTGAGTTGAGCTCCTTACAAGGCCAACCCAAACCAGAGTACATTGCACAAGGACATGACTGAAAAGGAAGAACGCTCAGCTAAATACAATGTAATAATTTATGTGTATTTACCGTCAAGCCAAGTGAAATGATTTTTTCCAGGTGCTTCCAGGTGCTGTCACTGACAACCAGGATGTCAGCATATTAAGTCTGCAGTTGATTCAAACGTCACGTCACAAGAAGATCACACTGACCAAAGACTGGTCTCACTGCATGGAAAGAACAATGACCAAATAATTTCTGTTGAACTGAATTTAAATTTCCTATCCAAGTTTGATTCAAAGAAACCAGATATTTAACGGGTCAGCATTTTCATGAGGAGATCGATATTTTTAAAAGAAGAAGAAAAGTTTTATAGTAGCTAGGGGAGACCAGGGCTGGTTGTCACAGGGGCAAGTTGTCACACTTTTTATGTCACTAAACTATGGAGTCACACAGTTCAACCAATCATTGTTTACTGCTTTTATGACCCACTGGAGTCTTTTTGAAAAATCTTGACATCTGGAAGGGAGTCTGGTAGGCACACGGTCTGTTAAAAATTTCCTGTCACAAAAAGTAATTTTTTACCTTCATTTTGCATGTTATCCTACTGTTTATCAAATAGTTGATGAAAAAGAAACAGTTCATACACTTACCATATAAACATTTCTTTAAATAATGATAGGAAGAAATATTGAAAAATATGATAGGATTAGCCTTGGTCACCCGTTTTTGGAATTTTCATCAATCGGGGCAGATTGTCACAAAAAGGCGGGGCAGGTTGTCACACTTTTTGGAGCTGGTTGTTACCTATTCGGACCAGGCTTTTAAACAAAAAAAAAACTAACAAAATATAAAATTGTGCTTTATACATGCTATTGATGACTCAAGATGAATGCAGATATCGCATTATGTTTAGATAAATTGATTTCAAATTTATATATATAAAATTGGCAAAAAAATCGTAAAAATCCTCCTCCAGATAAGAATGCATTCCTGCTGATTTGTAAGCCTTCATTTGAAGCACCCTTGTACACAGTAACGTGTTTGTTAAGGTCTTCACTGGGCAAGTAAAGGATTCCTCATATGTCCAAAATTACTTTTCTTGGTCAAGATCTGCCCTACAGAGTTCCACTTTCTGCATCCGAGCTCTTAACCAAAAGTGTGACAACCTGCCCCGAGAGTGTGACAACCTGCCCCGAAAATGTGACAACCTGCCCTGAATTCTGAATTTTAAAAAATGTACAATAGGACATCAAGATTTCGAATGATATAGGTATATATATTCACCAGATAGCTTTAAGTCACTCCCCTTTTGCCATTCATATAGAATGGCAGCGCTCCTGTATGATTTATAGAAATAGTAGCATGTTTAAGTTTTACACACTGTGACAAACTGCCCCTGTGACAACCAGCCCCGGTCTCCCCTACATGGTCAAAGTGACACTCTCATGGTTGTGGATCTGAAGCAGATCTGTAGAAGAAAAGAAATATTGAAAGAGTCAGTGTACTTGCATCAAATTGATTACAGACTCACTAAATCTCGATAAAACAACTAACATCACATGCAGTTGCTACTCACATGACAACCAGCAGCACAAAACGCAGCAGTTGTCTAAATATAGAAACTGGGAGAGCCCTTATCTTGAAAATGCTTCCTGTTGAATATTCCAAGTCAGGAACCAATGATGAGATCAGTATACACTACAGCCCCGAACCACACTGTCTGTATTTTCTGAACAAGCCAGTATGTAGCTTATTGCAGCTTACATGTGGTGCTGTGAAGGGAACGTGAGGTGAATTTCTAACGCACAGTTTTATGGGGTTGTTGCTTGCGGAATGCAAATATTACGGAATGTTGCCTTTATCTTGCTGGCAGTACAGAATGCGACATAAACTTTTTAAAGTAGCCATCAAAGTAGGGAATCCTTTGAATGACCATAACCGATACCAGTTTTGTAGTCTATGCCAGGACACCCGAGACCGAGGCATGAGTTCGAAACTGAGGCATTGACCCTCCGCTACCAAGACTGAAGAACAAGCTTTCAAAACCAAGACCGAGACCGGAACAAAGTTACTTTTCACTACCAAATTATTTTATGTTGCATTTATAAGCCATCATATCACTTGCAATAAAGCTAGAACAAGTCAGACCTGCAAATGGAAATTGATTTCGTTAGGTGTCACTGTAATATTGCTTGGTCAACACCTGTCAACACAGACGCATGGGTCAAGTATGGGTCAAGTTTTGTTTATTGTTGAGAATGTTAAGAACACATCTGGTTATTCTGTAATTTCTTGTGCAATTGTAACACAGTCGCGCATTTAGAGCTCTTTGCAGGTCAGCGATCCACTGCAAAAATAATTTTTTTTTTTTCAATTCGCAAACAGGCTTTGCCACATCACTGGCAGTTTTCCGTTGGTCTCCTTATCTTCTTACAGTATGTATTTGATGAAGTCACTTAAGTCATTCAATTAGTTTGTTTATAGTCATGTATATTGCTAGGTATTATAAGCACTGAATCAACTGATTATCCATAACTGACACCAAGAAAACATTCTTAAGCCTGTGACATCACACGACCAAGTTGAAAGTTAATTTTGAAACTGTTTGGACCGCAAATCTGCAAACAGCTGTAAGTAAGTGAAACAGGGGATGTCTTGCAATTGGGTCAATGTTTAATATCCTCAACCAAGCTGCACAGCACTGTAATAACTTCCATACATGTATCCTTCAGAGAATTAGAGAATATTTAGTCCATGTCTTCTCTGCATGCTCCCTCTCACTTATCACCTTCTTCCCGGCCACAAACAATGCCCAATACTGCTGAAAGTTTTATTCATTTCTTCAAAAAACATTAAAAATCCCTTTTTCAAGGAATCTTTCAATCAATACTTTGGACATATCTGGCAAACATTTATCCTTCTTGTTGAAACTAAGCAGGTTTCAAAGAAAGTGGACCAAGAAATACCTTGAAATTCAATCAATTCCAAGACAATAATATTTTTGAGTATTTATACCAATTTAAATTGGACAAAATGTTACTGTGGTTAATTAGGTTGAGTTCAGAGATCTAAGCATTCTCTTATGAATTGAATTTTTTTCACTCAGTGTAGTTCTATATTTACAATTCCCTTCATTCTCATCCATGTAATGTACAAAGTGCTACATCAATTCTCCAGCTGGTAAAGGAAAGTCTCAACTGCCTGTTGAAAGCTTAGCCTTTGTCCTTGGAGCCTAATTCCTGCATTAAAAGTTCATCAATCTACATTTAGAAAACTGCAAGCTCAGCAAAATACCCAGTGAAAGAAAGGTAATTTGTGTCCTGTCACTAAGTTCTAGGACATGATTCTAAACATAGCCTTTTGCTGATAAATGAAGGCTCCTAAACTATGTGTATTTTTTTTTTTCAATTGTATGTGTACAGCCAAGTCAAGAGTAAATTTTCAGTACTTTCCAGGAGATTTGTGATTCATGGCTGATCATATTTGTCTTATTACTTCGCAGATGGATCTATTAATTTGAATAAGTAGGAGGGTTAGCTCAGTACTAGTGTGCTGGGTTGCCATTTGCAGAGCAGAGCTCAGTATACATCCAATCTTTTCTTGTGCAATTGCTGCGTCAATGTAGCACCGCTGATATCGGGTGAAGATTTTTTTAAATTGATGGGATCGTCTTGGAAATTTAATATCCTACATTTGAGCTAAGTTTGGCCTCTGTACGACCATTCTTTCTATGTGAAAAAATGCGTCCGAAGCACTCGAAGTCAATGTCCGAACTTTTTTTGACATGTTCTTTTTCCTGTCATTTCTCTAAAAATCGGCCTCATAAAAATATCTCAATTTCAAGTCAAGTCAAGTTAACTTTATTAAATCCGCATGGGATAACTTCGCATTCACTCCAGGTACAAATATACAAAAATAGAAAAATGGCACATGGCAAACAAGAGTTCAATATCATATCTCCACGGTGGTGTTTATCATTAAAGAGTCTCATGGCCCTTACCACGAAGCTTGATTTGTGTCGATTTGTATTTGATGGTGGATAAAGCATACAACCACTTCGTTGACTTCTTGACTTCATGAAAATTTCAAATAGTGGATGAGTAGTGTCTCTCATGATTCTTTCAAGTTTTTTGGCTGTCAGTCTACTCACTGACTCCTCAAAGGAAACAAGTTTGATGCCAATTACTCGACTGGCCTGTTTGATGCACAATGTTATTCTCAAGTATTCAATATACTCTCTAATGGTAAAATCTACATGTTTCAATTTTTTTAGATTTTTCAAAGCCATAAATCACCCAAAAATCATGCCCCAAAGATTATGTTATTTCACCCTAGAAAATATGGCGATGACCCAGACCTGTGTGTTCCAGACCTATTAAATGTGTGCCTATGTTGGACAGCAGTTTCAATCATCCTTTGCCCCATGGCTGTGCCCTCTTCTTGTCCTAATTAGCCTGCAAAGGGCGCAAAAACAGTGCGTAAAGCCCCAATCATCCTTTCATAAATTTATTTAAATAAACGTTTATTTTCCCAACTCTATATCCTAGCAATTTCCAGAATTACGTGCGTCCCCCGTTGCCTAATCGTTATAGCAGTTGATTTTGAATCGAATGGCCTGAGAGGACGTGGGTTCGAATCCCACTCCTGGAACTTCACTGAAAAATAAATCATGCACAGATACCAGATAAGACACCAGCACCAGAATGAAGCCTATACCAAGACAGAAATCTGAGAAACCAGAAAAGAAACAGAAAAGAAGCAGTTCCAAAAATAGATTTGTATCAACACAGAGCACCAAGTTCTAAAAATAGAAACCTGCACACCAGTGACACCAAAGGAGATTGATTGAACTACACTGAAAACTAAACTGAGTCCGAGCCCATGAGACGTTAAATGGAGATGGGTTATATCCAGTGTTCTATGCTGGGGCAACTGAAAGACCCTGGACATCAAGTTATCATCCAATGTGCAGCTCCTCTGATCTGCAGATCAGAGTGATGCTACCCGGCAACCCGGGGTATCCCAGCACACAGCAAAAGGAAAAAAGAAGAAAAGAAGCGCCATTTGAAAATGCAGAGGACTCACTCACTGACTCTGGCCCATGCATATAAGCATATTAGACCAATCACAAAATGTTTCATCCATGTCAAGTCAAGGAGCATCTTAAAAACAGATTGATACATGTCCTTCCTGTATAAGCAACAGAAGCAAAAAGAACAGTGTATTGTTGCGACTGCAGAAAATGTCTCAGCTGGTCTTACTGCACTGAACTTGTCTCAAATGCAAGCAACTAGGGCACATACTGCAACTTTTTGCAGGTCACAGCAAAAAATGTTATTCAGTAAACTTAACCAAACTCAACCAAACGAAAAAATAGTGATTATCATTGTTGTAATGATTTTGACTAACTAAAAGGCAAATACTTGTGCTTCTATGAAGTGTACTGGCAATTCGTGTGCCCTGCAGGCCTACCCCTTAGGCCTACTACAAGCTAATAGGTGGCACCACAGGCTGGACCATTGTTCATAGAATCACTGTTACACCCTAGTGGCATTGGCAGATGTCGTGCAGTTATCTTTGGCCATTCTACACCCAAAAAAAACCAAACTATTTGATGAAAACCGTAGAAACTAAAGGGTTACAACGCCCATTCAAAAATATACTTAAAGCAGTATTTTAAAAAAGCTTACATCCAACTTTACTGGAATAACCAAATTTCACCAAATATAAAATAAGACCAAGTATTTCTACAGTTCTGGTAAAACATCCCTCCCGGACAATTTCCTTTGAGGAACGTTGGTCTAAGGAAGCATTAAACCTCCCATTCACATCGGACCCAACGTTCAGAAACTACGTATTTTGTCGACAACTGGTTACGAGATTACTACGTACGTATACATCGTAATTAGTGCGTATTTCTCCAACCTCCCTTCACTACGTACCCCCCACGTTGACGAAATGGTCGTTATACGAGCCAGAATTTACTGTCATGACTTTTTTTGTTACGTCTTGGCATAGCCACTTTATGACTGAACAAACCCATCTGATGACATCTACCAACTTTGAAATATGACACTTTGATAGCGGAAGTGCTCCTCTTGGTGCTCTGGCCACATTCACAGCTTGGTCATTTTTACTTTGCATGCTATTGGTAAATCAACTTGGAGATGGTGGGCAAAATCATCAAAATATTGTGGTGTCCATCAAATAACAATGGTCATATAGAACAGACATGTTGTTGTTCAGCAATGAATCAGACCATAATGTATTCCTAAGATGTTTGAAAATATGCTTATATACTTAGTTTCATGAACTGAAGGACAAACAACATTAAATGTGGGTAAAAGTTGCCCACCCACTTTGGTGTCCACAATTGTTACATCTGACAACATTGAAGTGCAAAGGTGAATTTGATAGCCATCACTAAAATATGAATCCCCGGCTTAACCTTATTGGTCCCTTTGTAACCAAAATGATTTCAAGCTGTTTCTGAGTGAGATTTATCAAGAATCTGTTGCCTTTAATTTCCGAATGTCAGTTTGTTACGTCTTGGACACTTAAGCTCAATGAATAAATGTCTTGTTAATTTTTCCACAGTGGTTCATTAGCATAAATGTATGTATCCATGGCACATTTACATATTTTGGCACCATTTCAACCAATCATGCATGGTTTCACTTTCATTGAAATCTTGGGGGAGGGTCTTTATTCATGCAAAGTCAGTTTTTTGCTGATGTTACGTCTTGGCAATAATTGCTTTAGACATGGACCTGTCTCTCCCATTGGATGCCAATCTCCAAATTATGTGCAGGACTTGTTGAACTCAGTTTTAAGAATAATTTGCATTTTTAAATTCTGCATGATTCACAAGGAAAATGCCAAAAGGAGAAGATTTGGAAAAGATGTAACATGGACACAATTGTGTCCATGTTACATCTTAGTCCATTGGTGTCCCATGTTACGTCTTCTACAATTAAGGTTTGGCAGGCTTTATGTAGACTGCCATGGCATTGTGGAATTGACACAATTGTCAAACTTGAAGTATTTTAATTTAGGCAAGTCTCATTCAGATCGTGAACTGCATTTGCACTGCAAATTTCAAACAAACAAAACATCCATTGTCACATTGTCGGTGTCTCTGTTACGTCCTGGACACATTCTAAAATGGCTGTGGTGTCCACTGTTACATCTTTTACTGATTCGTCGAAAACTGAGTTTCTGGCATAGATACTCACCTAGTTATCTTGAAATGTTTAGAATACTATTATTGACTAAATAGCAGTAATTATTTCATAGATAATAAGTATTATATCTTCATAATTGTCTAAAAACAAGTTATGGTCTAAGATGTAACTTGGGACACCATATGGAACAATTTTTGGCTAAGACGTAACAAAAAATCATGACAGTAAATTCTGGCTCATACGCCTCTGGGGCGTCAGGCGTAGCAGGCCAGCCCAGCGCGCTGTGTCTTGCGCATGCGCAAACATCCGACAAGAAGGATGCAATGGCGAGCGAGTGATGTGTATTCCGTCGTATTTCGGCCCAGAACAGCAGTAATTTCACAGAAATACATATTTTAACCAACCAGAAATGTTAGCAGGAGTATTCTGGATAATCTGACACCATCGGACGGACTGTGGAAGTTGTGTATGCTTCAAAATCACCCGGTCTAGCCGGCGATGTGGAACATGTGGATTCAGTGCTAGCGCTTGTCATTTTGATTTCAACAGACAATATCTCGTGAAATACGGCTTGAAATCACTGGTTTGAAGGTGGATTTCATGTATAATATCTAGGGGAGATGGTGTTGAAGCGTTTCAGTGGATTACTCGTGTTCTGGACCCATTGCTTGTGTGCACGATGTACAATGAATTTGCGTTGTCAACCCGCAAGCAGGGAGGCGACGGCCAGGGGCGGAGCGCTCGGATTCACCGGGGGGCCGCCGCATTGCTTCAGGCGGACCCAGCCACCCGGCCTGCCCTGCCCCATCAGAAAAATTAATTAAATTTAATTAAATAAAGCCCTTGAATATTGGCCCTCATTATGGTTGAATAAAGAATGCTCTCATATGATTTTACTGCAGGAATTTTTTTTTAGGGGGGGGGGGATTTCAAGATTTTTTTTTTTGGTCTTGAGGGGATGGGTGATTAGTCAATTGATTGTTGGAGATCTGCAAAGAGAAAACATAAATTAAAACTGTGAAGAGAAGAGAAAAGCAGAGAGAGATAGAGAGAGCAGAGCCAAGCAGCAAGCATGCACTGAAGGTGGCTCCAAAATTAGCAGACTTTTCTTCCTTGTTTTACCAAGCAGTCTGCAGTCCATTTAAGGACTAAAATAAATTTATAAGAATATTCACTTACCTTGTAAGGGATTAATGCTGCAACTCTGAAGAGTTGGAAAAATCCCAATCCAAATTGGCCTGCTGGATAGGTGGCATTCAGGTGCAAGTAGGCTCAGTTCAACTCCGGTCTTGACTGATTCTCTCTTGCTCGTTTGTGGTTGAGCAGTACTTCAGATTTTTTTTTTTTGCCTATCTAATCTTTCATATTTTAAGAGATATTTATTTGGTATTTTTTGTTACTGGTGTCGCTACTATTTCTTTATGGCTTCATCCAATTATCACCAGCAAGCATCCTGTTGGAGGTTTTATATGCTCGAAGTTACCAGATAGTGTGGAATAGGTATGGGAATAGATGGCGCTACAAGGTTCTCTGAGACTTAGGATCCCAGGTTCTGCAACTTTGTGCAAACCTTCAACCAACCTTTAGCAGATACGTATGATCAGACGTTTGCCCTGAACATTACTTTCAAACGTTGTCCATACATATCAAAAACACGTTGGAGAAACCTTGGAACTTACGTATTGCCAAATGTGAGACCATACCTTTGATAAACCTATGAATCAAAGGTATGGTCAAACGTAATGTGTAAGGTTGTAAAAACCTCTCAAATGAATGTTCGACAAACCTATGAATCAAAGGTATTGTCAAACGTAATAGTCAAATGTTCTTCAAACCTCTGAACCAAAGGTATGACCTACGTAATAGTCTGAGGTTTTAAAAACCTCTCAAATGAATGTTCGACAAACCTATGAATCAAAGGTATGGTCATACGTAAAAGTCAAACGTTCTTCAAACCTCTCAACCAAAGGTATGATTTACGTATGACTGACACGTTTAGCCAAACGTTACAACCAAACGTTCTTCCAACCTCTCAACCAAAGGTATGACTTACGTGTGACTCGAACGTTCGGCCAAACTATAAAACAAACTATCTGCCAACCTCTTACTAAGGTTGCGACCTACGTTTGGTTTTCCATCTGAGTGCAACGTTTTGAAATTACCTTTGTCCTACCTTTGTCATACGTTGTTTGGCCCAACGTTTGATTCTAACCTAAATAATTACGTAGTGAAAGGTTTGATTTACGTTGCTGCTCAGGAGGGATAACATATACGCAGATTTTACAAGACCAACTGATGTCATTCAGATCTCAGAAAGAGGACATTTTCCAAACAAGAACTAATGCAAATTTAGGATGATAATATTATTCCAAGATCTATGAGCTCATAAAACCAACACAAAAACATTGATGCGATGCCTTAGAACTGGTTTAAATGACAGGACTTTCAATCTAAAAACATGACAAACACTAAACCAAACTTACCAGACAACTTAATTATTTCAAATAACCAATTTTGATGAAAATCACAAGTCTTTACAAAAAAGACCCTTTAATAACTTTTTTTTAATCTATAGAACAATTATCTAAATAAATATTTAAGGCCAAGACAAGTTTGAAACTTAACAGAAACATTCATATTTATTCCTTCTATAATAGTTCAATATCAATTTCAGTTATCAACAAGATAAATATAAATAAATGAGTATTGCAACAGATCATAACAAATATATCAACATGAAGTAAACATCACAATAATAAATAAAGTATTCTTAGCATGCAAGGAAATAATTAAAGGAAAATTAGCCGACGTAGAATAGAGTGTTGGAAGCTATCGGAAGCTCTTCACCTGGAATTATAATAATTAGGATCATTAGTTGCAAATGTGTGGGGGAGATGGTCTATTTAAGGACACAATGCATTAAATTAGTCTGCCTCATCGTTTTTTTTTCTGTCTCCCATGCTTATGTTTCATTGACATCCTTGAATCAACAAGAATCCGAGGATACAAACACTGGGTTTAATAATCTTTGCATGATTATTTTATTAGTAAGATTTTAAAGGCGGGATATGTTTATTTCTCAATGACCTGCTTATAAAACTCATTTTACACAAACCTTTTTTTTTTTAATTTAATTTTGTACAGACAAATCATAAGCAAATATTTGCAAAGTACTCAATGAACTTCCAATTTTGCTTTTATTGTAGGTACTGATAGAAATAGGAATGCTTTGTCAGGTTTGCAGATATACCACTAAATTTTGTGAACAGATATACTACTTACATTCAGTGGCGTCACTAGAGGGGCTGAGTCCCGAAAAATTGAGCATTCAGCCCACCCAAAAAAATCGTTGGGGAAGATACGTGCTTCGAACCTTCGAACCTCTGACAACGCTTCTAAACTTTGGTGCTACAGCCCTCGCAAACTTGCATTTCTAGAGATGTCACTGCCTTACATTATTTGTGCACAGAAATTGCACCTATATTGCAAGCCAGAATTTGAATGATTTCAGCTAATATTTAGTTATGCTGATATGGGCCTAGATGTTCTCACAACTTTTATTAAAACATTAAGGTCACAATGGACAATTTGTGGCGGCCATTTGGGACACTCTCTTGGATTTCTCCAAATTTTCTTGATCCAAACTCAGAAACAAACGCCAACACACAGCCCATCACTGAATACCAAGCTTACAGTAGACAAATCAAGAAATGTAGCCATTTTGTTAAAGCCATCTTGGATTCCTCAGGGGTCATAGATCCATATCCTCACATAAATGTCTACACATGTACCGAATTTCAAACCTCTAGTTGATATACTTAGCCCACAGTGGGCAACTCTAGAATGATGGCCATTTTGTGGCAGACATCTTGGCAGCCATCTTGAATTTCTCCAAATATTGATTCACACCATCAAACAAATTTCTACACCAAATTTCAATACTCTTAAGCGAAAAATTTAATTTGCCATGGGCAAAACAAGAATAGGAGCCATTTATTGGCGGCCATTTTGGCAGCCATCTTGAATTTCTCAAAATGCTTCCGATTCAAACCCACAAAAGAATCCCTATACTAAATTTCATAACTCTAAGTGAAATACTAAGCTCACACTTAACAAGTGGAAATTTGCTGCCAAAAGAGTCTGAAAGAGGAAAAAGACATGTTTTGGAATATTGCTAAATTCTGAATAACCCCAGCACATACAGCACCAAATTACAAAATGAATTTCAGAAACAAGTATACAAAGGTCCCCAGTTGGTTATTAAGCCTCTAAAACCTCCAAATTTGCCTCCACAAAACTTCACAGAAAAGCACTTCAACCCATTCTCTCTCTATTACACTGGGGGAACCCAGTGTAAAAAAAGCTTGATGTGGAAAAAGGTGAAGATACTTTTCTTTCTGGTAACGTTTTAACGTGGTTAATTAAAAATGGAATCTTCAGTTTTCTTTTTCGGTCTTTGTAAAATCTATAAATGACTATTTTTTTATTATACTGACTTGTAAAAGGAAACAGTCTGCAGCCTGCAACATGAATTCGTCCTCTGTCATAGTTTTCTTGTTGTCACCCGTCTGCAGCAGTGCCTAAAGTGTAAAATTGAACAAGAAATACATAATTGAAATTGCATCAAAGTTTTTTCATACGACTGACAGACTGCAAAATCAAATATACCAGGACCTTAGACTTATCGTGTGTAAAATAATATAAAGGTAATGTTACAGTCTGTCTCATTTCTATAATGGGCGTTCGTCATCAAATTTCATGACAAAAACAGCATCAAAACATCACAAAAATATCATAAATATATTACAAATTGGCTCTTCTACCAGTGAATATGTCTATTTTTACTGTGTGATCTGTAGATGAGAAGAAATCAGACTAAACACCAGTTCGCATGTTGTGAGACAAACTGTAATCTTGGCGTTTAACTTGCAACTTACCTGAGTCATTGTATCATGCAAAACTGAAGGTGACAGCATGTAGCCTGCATCCAAAACTCTGAACAAAAAAAGGGAAAAAAAAAGAACCAATATCAATTGGCTGAATCGTAAACACAAATTACAATCAACATTTTATAGATATATGGCCTTATTAAGTTTAATATACATTCCACACCTCTGTCAGCCAATTACATGCCAGTATTACAGGGAAATAATTCCTATATTCTTTGTTGTCCAGTTATCCTCTCATGTTTGAGTGTTTGTCTCATGGTATAAGCCAGTTATTCACCATGGGATCAGGAATATGTGTTTATCACACCTCGGGCTAAAGCCCTCGGGTGATAAATCACATATTCCCTCTCCCGTGGTGAATAACCCATACTAATTCCAAACCTATAAACCAGATAACAACTGAACAACACCCTGAACATTTGCTTTGGGGGTTTGAACCATTGAGGAGCCATTAAAACGAAAATGCCAACAATTGGAAATCTAAATATCCCTCAAATTGTTGAATTGTGTGTGTTATAGATTCTGTTTTGCAATGTGTATAAGTATAATATAATTCTATTGACTTACGATGGAGACTGGTCAGCGTCATTCCCAACAGATTTGCTCAATTGCCTAATCACAGCTTCTCCCAAAGGTCGTTCAACTTTGCCAGTCGATGTGGAGTCCAAGCATGAGAATAGATCTGACGTTTGTTTCAGGAAATCTGAAATTAGAACAGGGAAATGGTCATGTTTTGTATAATTATTGTCAAAAATTTCAGCTGTCTGTCTAGTGAATAGTAAATAGGATTCCCAAAAAAATTTAAAAGTTGAAATTCCATGGCTTTGCACAATCTTCCATGGTCAAATTTTTAATTTTCCATTACCAAATCTTTACTTATTAGTCATTACGGTCAAGATGCAGTCGAAGCAGATTCATGAAAATACACCAATATCCATTAAGTCTACCATAAGCAATAAGTGCCATAATCATGAAAATGCATGAAATTTTAGCACAAATTAAGGTCGAAATTTTCGCACAAATTAAGGTAGAATTTTTAGCACTTGTAAAGAAAGATCAAATTTGAATTTTCCATGAGTTTTGACTTTTTTTGTTTATCCATAACTTTTCAGTGATTATCCATGTCCACAATTATTTCTATAACTTACCATGACTGTGGGAACCCAGAGTAAAGTACAAACCCATATTTAGGCCAGACAGAATTAATCTTTAACTTCCCAGGCCTACTGACACAACAAATTTTCTGCCAA
Source organism: Platynereis dumerilii (assembly GCA_026936325.1). Classification (NCBI taxonomy): domain Eukaryota; kingdom Metazoa; phylum Annelida; class Polychaeta; order Phyllodocida; family Nereididae; genus Platynereis; species Platynereis dumerilii. The sequence goes on along the minus strand of JAPTHN010000012.1, from coordinate 9,829,797 downwards.
TGCAAAAAAGTAAGCTTACGCACAAATCTATTTAATTGATTGACATAATGAAAAACAGAGATAATACTGCCATTTCTTTTACAAGTTAAATTGAATTAATCCTGGAAAAAGAGTTTTGAGAAGATCTAAGAACCAAAAAATTAATTTCTTCTGGCCTTACAAGTTACAACCTGTCTTTTTGTTCCTACCTTGCATCACTAAACATGTGAAGACCCCAGACTTGTAAATGGCGTATGTCACAACTTCATTGTCTCTCACGTGAATTTTCTTCAGTAACTTTTCTGTAATTGCTCCTGGGAAATTTCTGATAAAAATATAACAACACCATATTAAATGCGCCATCAACATGGACAAATACATCATGAGAAACAGTCACCAAAATCATTGAGTTGAAACAGGATTTTCTTCTTTTAATAGAGCTGTGTCATTTTCTGGTTACCGACAACCAGGAACATGAGGCAGTCAAGACTCAAGAACAACTCGATTTAGACTTTTACCACAGGCACACTCCTGTATTAGTCAATTGATAGTTTGATACTCAGTATAAATATCGTGCTATTTCAAACATACTGTACAGTTAGTCCAGGAGACTGCCTGTGCTTTTACCCTAGAAGTCAATTACCTTTAGAAAGACTCGATAAATTTAATAAGATCAATTATAAGTGTGAAATTTAAATAAGATAAGAATAACACTCACATGCAAAGCATAGTTATGAGTTCCATATAACTTGATCCATTGACTCCTTTTTGATTTTTTGGAACTGAAAAAATCAAAGGAAGTTCATAAATTTCTTAATCACTAATCTAAAATGCACACCTTAGATCCTAGAAGACCTAGAGCCATTTAGTAATTAAACAAAACTTCATGGCTTGGGCACGTTATATTAATCATAAAGTTGTCATAAAATACATATATACACTCAAGAAAAAATTACTTATCAATTGACAAATAACTTTCCGCAATAAAATAAAAGGAATATATATCTGATGTCTATAGCAATATGAATATGTCAAATTAATTATTAACTTCAGGAGACACCAATAATATAAAGTTACAATTAGAATTATACGCACACTCAAAAGGCTACTCTATCATTCAATAATGCTTATAAGTTATAACTCACTTCATGTAAGACAGAGTTCCAGAACATATATAATATATACACAAATTACGCATTCAATGATAATCATTAATAATCTATAGTATGTACACCAGTGCATAAGCAATCATAAATAGTACTTGATTTATGATTCTATTATTGTTTTGCAATCAAAAAAGTAATTTGATAGCAAAAAGGATGTATCACTCATCACACGCCAAAATAATAATAAATGAACAAATCAGAATAAATATTTTCCAACAGAATTGTCGAAAAATATTTAGGTGACAGAGAACATGATCTCATTTGTTCGTAGTCAAGATCTCTCTTCAATAGAACTGCCAACAAAATGTAATATAAACTGAAAAGAATCATGTGAGTATAAACAATTAAAATTAAATAATCATGTTTCCCAGAATATACAAGAAAGTAAATGTTATCATAATAAACAATGTCATGATAAACAAATGCAGGAAAGATAATGCTACTGATTTTCAGGATTGACTCAATTTCGATGGATCTTCATTTTAGAAATTTTCTTGTTCAGATTTAGCTTGTATGAGAAAAAATATATGTTAGGCCAGACCTAATTGATCTTAGTTTCTCTGATCTTCTCGAGGCATATTTTTCGAGGGGGGTCGGTTGGTAGGACAAAAAAAAGATGCAACCTCAATTTTTCATCAATTTTTCATTATGTCAAACTCAATTTTTTTTCCAAGGCAGAAAATCTGTTGGTTGGTAGATTTGAGAAGACAAAATAAATTAAGTATGGCCTTAAGAAATGCAGCAAACGATAATGCTATTGACTTTCAGGGTTGGTTGATCTAATGATCTTTGTTTCACAAAATTTTGATTAAGAGTAATGTTCTTAAGAGTATCTGATTTACATTAGCCAACCCTGACCAGCAGACGGTGATCACAATCAACAGAAGTGACAATTGAAACGAAGCATAAAATTGAAACAAAATTCTTTTTCACTCCAAAAATTCTAAAAGAACACAATTTTTAAAAATGGTACGTTTGTGAGTTCCACGTCCTGCAAAAAAATATTAATTGACACATTTAAATAAGCAAATTATTGAAGTTAAATTAATAGACTGAAAAGGATTACTGGAAACAAAGCAGTTTCTTCATTTTGTCATAGAAAAATTTTAAAAATTGCCGTCTAACAAAAAATACAACTTGAATTTACTTCTTACAACAAGATTCACAACATCTGTGCGTCTGCATTTTGGCTGAAGATTCCCTCCCTTTTTTTTCAAGGTAATTATTGAAAATATTACTTTTTTGGTTTGACCACATTTGTATTTAGTAGTTTTCAAAATTTTTTTTTTTTTGAGGGAAGCACTATTCCAAATGCAGGGATCTCCAATGATAAGGCATTTAATTCTTGTCAAGTTGACGAAAACATTTTCATTCAAACCAAAAAGTAATATTCTCAATATCTTTCACAATTTACCATATATGCAGGTAGGTATATCATGCGTCTGTAAGCTTTGTTATTTGTCTTTATATACAATTTAAGATCATCATATATCAAAACATAATTATTTCAGTGTTTGAAATCAGAAAGTAATCATAAATCAAGATGAAAATCATATGGAGTTTTGCATAATATCAAGGTTTATTGACTTCAGAAATATATAGCTGGGGTCATACCACCCCATATTGGAGGTAAACAACCAGATTATTATAAAAAAAAAAAAATTCAAGCACTGAAATATATGCATTATAACAGTGCTTTTCCTAGGGCCAAAATGCAATTAGCCACAAAGGCCGATTTTCTGTGAAATCATGAATGTGTGGCTAATTTGCATTAAAATATATGCAATTTCCATTAGCCACATAGAGGATGCATTAGCCAATGCTAATGTGGCTAATGGCTAGGAAAAGCACTGATTATAATAGAATACTTGTACACAACATTTACTGTTCAGAGGTATAGTTGATGGTTCTTATGACTTACTTAAAAGAGAGAGTAGTAGATTAACATATAAATCTCAATATGAAGCAAAAGAAATCAGCAAAAAGAACCTTTTTTCAGAAAACATTTCTTTCTGTAAAATCATTGGAAAGGAACCAATAATGTTCTAATACCATTTAATATCCACATTCACAGCTTTTTGTCATAAGAAGAAATTACACACATTTTCGACAAAGAAAATATATTTTATTATTTAAAATCAACTCTGACTTATAAGAAGGATATCTATGACATTAGCTCAACAACTACCATTAATTTAAAGTAATATAAATGGGTTAAATTCGTTCTCAATGCCAAATTGACAATGTATGTGATCTAAAATTTTGTATAATATATTTAACTAGTAATTAAAGTAAAGCATAAACATTTATTAAGGTAATTGAATGAGTCATACATACCTCGGTGTTGGCTAAGGATGTCATAAGATATTCGTAAGTTATTCTTAAACGCAGGTCTGGAGTAGTGTGTGAGTGTTAATTGTTGATGACACTTAGTGACTTTGTTCATCTTGTCTCCAACTGTATCGAAGCTGAAACAAAATTTCCTAAAATGAAGATGGACGGATGGATAATTGGAGTTTATCGTCCTGTACTTAAGCACTTTGTAAGCTAATTAGGACAGGTGGAGGATACGGTAATGAGGCAAATATGATTGAAACAGCCATCCAACATAGGCCAAGGTGATCTGGAAAGAGATGGATTCGAACTCTGGACCCAGCCATTGGCAGCCTAGCACGATACCACTAGACCAACCCTCCCCCCCACTCCTAAAATGAGGAATTGGTTCCAACAAACTGTATGTTGAAAATTAGATAAGGTTAATGTCGTGCACTTCTGCAAAAGAGATATTTTTACAGGCTATTTCTGCCATCCACTGGCTTAACTTGCTGATTCTGAACTTAGAAAACATGTATCTAGTGATCTGTTTATTGTCACAATTAATGATAGAGGATGCAAATGGGTCCCTCTGTACTTTGGGCCTTTTTACTTTTGAATGCTCTGTCCCTTGGCCATTTTACTTTTGAATTCCCTGTCCCTTATCCATTTTACTTTTGAATGCTCTGTCCTTTGGCCATTTTACTTTTGAATGCTCTGTCCCTTGGCCATTTTACTTTTGAATGCTCTGTCCCTTGGCCATTTTACCTTGATTCCCTGTCCCTTGGCCATTTTACTTTTGAATTCCCTGTCCCTTATCCATTTTACTTTTGAATTCTCTGTCCCTTAGCCATTTTACTTTTGAATTCCCTGTCCCTTATCCATTTTACTTTTGAATGCTCTGTTTCTTGGTCATTTTACTTTTGAATTCCCTGTCCCTTATCCATTTTACTTTTGAATGCTCTGTGCCTTGGCCATTTTACTTTTGAATGCTCTGTCCCTTGGCCATTCTACCTTGATTCCCTGTCCCTTGGCCATTTTACTTTTGAATTCCCTGTGCCTTGGCCATTTTACTTTTGAATTCCCTGTCCCTTATCCATTTTACTTTTGAATGCTCTGTCCCTTGGCCATTTTACTTTTGAATGCTCTGTCCCTTGGCCATTTTACTTTTGAATGCTCTGTGCCTTGGCCATTTTATTTTTGAATGCTCTGTCCCTTGGCCATTCTACCTTGATTCCCTGTCCCTTGGCCATTTTACTTTTGAATTCCCTGTGCCTTGGCCATTTTACTTTTGAATTCCCTGTCCCTTATCCATTTTACTTTTGAATGCTCTGTCCCTTGGCCATTTTACTTTTGAATTCCCTGTCCCTTATCCATTTTACTTTTGAATGCTCTGTCCCTTAGCCATTTTACTTTTGAATTCCCTGTCCCTTATCCATTTTACTTTTGAATGCTCTGTTTCTTGGTCATTTTACTTTTGAATTCCCTGTCCCTTGGGAGGCCATTTTACTTTTAGACGGGACAGAGCCACCAGCTCACCGAGCGAAGCGAGGTGTCTCTTCCCTTAAGGCTAACATGTGAGTGGAGTGATCCAGATGGTTCAATCAAAAATTTTGATTCAGATATCCCATAATATGATCCTGGCATTTGCTTCTCTTCACGTGTGACTACAACGTGACTACCTTCTTCTTCTTCTTCCGACTTCCGTTTGACATTCCGCCTGTTTATGAGGCGAACCCAAAATTTGACCAAAAAAAATTTTTCCCAAAAAAAAAATTTTCGAAAGAGACAAAAATTTCGAAAAAAAGAAAATTTTCGGGGGAAAACAAAAAAAATCTTAATAAAAATGTCTCTAACAAAACAAAAAAATCCCCCCCCCCCCACAAAAAAAATGTTTTAAAGAAAAAAAAATTCCCAAAAAAATTGAATATTGTTAACCAAACAAGTATTTACATGTCCCGTCTTATATGCTGTGGCATTATCATATTAAATTCCCTGTCCCTTGGAGGACATTTTACTTATGAATGACTTGTCCCTTAGCCATTTTACTTTTTAATTTCCTTCTCGTTGAATATTTTACTTTTAAATGTTCTCTCCCTAGACCATTTCAATTTTGAATGCACTGTCCCTTGACCATTTTAGGTTTGAATGCATTGTCCCTTGGCCATTTTACTTTTGAATACACAGTCCCTTGACCATTTTAATTTTGAATGCCCTGTCCCTTGACCATTTTACTTTTGAATTCCCTGTCCCTTGACCATTATAATTTTAAAAGCGCTCTACTTTAGCCATTTTACCACCCATCGAGAGCCTCATTGACATTGTATGAGTCTCTCATTTATTCATTGTGTTCATGAAACACCAATTAACTACTCACAAGTCAGCCAAAAACGAAATGGGGTCCTTTGGTCGATTTTCTATAACTTTCGTCAAGACATCTCGGATCTGGTTGCTGACACCTGTACGCTCTGAAGTATAGGAATATCAGTTAGTTGATTAATTAATAATTAATAATCATAAAATTTAAAAAGCGTTGGCAATACCACCAGATATATATACCATATAGTATTCATAGCTACATATGTTCCTAAATTAAATAAATGAAATATTGGCATTGTTCTAGGGGGCTGCGCACGTACACCTCGATCGTAGCTTGTGACGTTGCATAAATACAAATAACGTCACCAACTACGATCGAGGTGTGCATGGGGCTGCTGGGGGGGGGGGGGGGGTCGTGTGCATGGGGCTGCGGGGGGGGGGGGGGGGGTCCACGTCCGCAACCTTCAAATTTTTTTTTTTTTCAGTGGTGTAATTTAAGGTGGGGGGTCATGGTTGCAGACCCCCCCCCCAGTGCTAAATCAACATGAGACAGATAGTAACAGCAGACCGGCCAATTCGCTAAGCCTATGAAATATAAAATATTGAAGTCTCCAGCTGGCAGCATTGAAATTGGAACGTCCAACAAAATGCATAGAAATATCCAGCAAGTCGGAATGAAATACTTATAGGTCTAATGGCATACAGATCTATTATTATTATACATGTATGCATGGAGAGATGATTATTACACACTTCTTTGCCTATTTTCGCCCATACAATATCTCTCACGCAACAATAAATGCGACCAAAATAAACTGTTTTAATGGACCATATTGTAGAATCATTACCCAGAAACTGCTTGTCACTCTCAGTGACGGGATCTGAAGCTCCTCTCCTCCTGTCAGACATGATAATGTCAAATTTCTGATTCTGACAGCTCTTTGTTTTCCCTGGAGATGCGCAGGACTAAAGCACTTGCAGCAAAACCTTTGCGTGAGAGACTAAACAACACAACCTGCAGCCTGCTATCGACAGTATCGTCCAGGGGCGTAGCGCTTTAAGTTGGAAGGGGGCACCTGCCAGCTGCTGCCAGGAGAGTCTGAGGAGACACACGTTGCGTGAAGTGAATTGTGTTAATTTATGGTAGCGCTATATGACTTTGAGGTCAATCATTTTTTTCTTTTTTTTGGGGGGGGGGGAGCTGAAAAAAATATTGCTTAAGCCCAAATTTAGGCAAATTAATATCACCAAAAAAATTCTCAATTTTTTTTTTTTTTTTTTTTGGGTGGGGGGGGGTTGCATAGCCTATGCCTATGTTGAAAATTAAAATATCTCCTATATTAAAATGATAGCGTACGGGATTTATCTCAAGTTTTACTCAATGCCTAATCTTATAATTCGCCCTGTGTCTTCCTAAGCATACTAAGGCAGAACTCTCCCCTTTTCAGGTCCATCCAAGTCTTCTAAATATCGTTATTCATATGGAATACATTTTTTGCGCAGCAGACAATAACCAACCATCAGCTGCACAAAAATGCCACGCCCCTTTTTAGGGACAACATAAAAAGCAGGCTGGCAGAAGCGGGTGATCAGTAGCAGATATCTAATTTTTTATCAACAAAAGTTTAAAATCGTTGCCCACTGCAATGGGAAACATTACTGAGAATAACTATAACAAAAGTATCCATCTCTCTATTATTTCATTCTCTCACTCAATTTCGGCCCGAAATCTATCTATCTATCTACTTATCTATCTCTCTATCTATTCTATCTGCGTCTATCTATTTTATTATTTTCTATTTTGTTCCTTCCAATCTACGGGCGACTTACTATATATATATATGATGCTTGGCGTATAGGAGATCAGTACATCTTTTTTGGGGGGAGGGGGCCATACACTCTGCATATCAGTGGCGTCCTAACTTTCTTACTTTGGCTAAAATATACAGTTATTATTGTGGGTGCCCCCCCCCAGAGAATCATGTGCCCCCCCAGGTGCCCCCCCCCCCCCCGCTCGAGACCCCCTAGTTGCTGCATATGGAGTCAGTCGAATATAAGTTGAAAAAGTCAGTTGAATTATTTTCTTCAACTGACCAGTGGTGTATTTAGTGGGGGAGTGAGCTACCGCAGGCCCAAAATTAACGTGGAAGAAGCCACAGGCCCCTCAATCTCTTCCCTGCAAGCCCGCCCCTTCCAATGCTCTTCATACATACATGTATAAACAGTGGGTGAGGGATGGGAGACTGCTGTATGAGGGGAAGAGATTGAGGGGCCTGTGGAAGAAGCGATAATAAAAGCCATGGAGGGCCCCATATTCACCCCAATTAATGCCCCCCAGGCAATATGCTAGACAGTGGCGTAGCTACATCCTGACCAAGAAAGAAATGATTACATTGTCATCAAACGTTGCATTTTGCCAATGGCGCGCCTCTGTCGCGACAGCGATAATAGCTCCCCCGACAAAAATGTTCAATTTCCATCGCTGACTTGAATATTTTGCCCCCCCCCCCTGGAAAATTTTCTAGCTACGCCACTGATGCTAGACCCAGGAGTCGAATCAGTTGAAAAAGTTGAATTTCATTTTCACTCAGTCAGTCACAATTTTAAGGATCAACTAGTCACTAGTGTTTTTTTTTTTTTATTGCCGTTTTACACCCGTTGTCTTACAAATTTATGTCTAAAAAAAATTTTTTTTTTTTAATCGTTATTTCGAAAATGAAAATCCGATTGTTTGTAAATCTCGCAGGGAACTTCCTGTCAAAAATTGATACCCCCCCCTTGAGTTTCATGCGGATTTTTTTGGTACCCCACCCTTAGGTTTAATTCGCACGTATTTTTAGTACCCCCCTCCTCGAAATACAAGCAATACACGCATAATTATTATTATACTGTTATACAAGGCCACGCGTATTGGCGTCATTTCGTGGACTTTTGCGCATAAAAAAGTCCTAATAAAATGAGAACATGCGTGTTTATTAACATTTTTTCTTTGTTAAAATTTCTTACCCCCTTTGGAAGTGTTGTCAAAAATTAATACCCCCCTTGAAACATGTGTGAAAAGTTAGTACCCCCTCAGCCAAAACTCCCACCCCCCGTCATAAATTCTGAATGGTCTGGGGTGCGCACGCGCCCTTAGTATTGTGGGTGCCCCCCCCCCCCATGAGAACTGTGTGCGACCCCCCCCCCCCCCAATGCTCCCCTCCCTAGCTGCTTGAGACCATTGAGCCCCTGAGACAAAGCACGCATAACTTTGCTCAGGACTCGGGAGGAGGGGTGGACCCAGAAAATTCTTGGTGGAGGGTCTGTCTTGTTATCGCGTTGCGGAGCTCCGCGGAGCGCATGCCCCATGACCTATAGAGTGTCTACAGGCCTATAATTATGCGCTAATTAGCATGCTGCATGCAGTACAAATAGAAAAAAAAGTATCTGGGATGCATCCCCCGCAACCCAGTCCGTCCCTGCCTGGAGTCATCAAGATCCCCCCCCCATCCAGCTTGACGAAATCCGCCCCTGGGAAAAATGGAAATCAAACTAGTGTCTCCCCCTTTCGTAAATAAATTTCCGCCAGATGGCAGCAGGAGGCAGTAGCGGAAGTGAAGATTCTGTGCAACATGGCTGACAGTTAGGATTGGTAAACAAAAACACCGGCGGAATATTACGATTTTGCAAGCTATGGTGCTCTAAAAAGCTTTATTGGAGGGTGCTTTAATTGTTTGAAGGATGGACAGGGGTCGGACCAAAGGAAATATGACCCCGGAGTCGTCTGTCTCGCCCAGCAAAGTCAAACTGAGAGAAGGTAAGGACTAAGGTTGGAAATTTTGACAATCTAAATTCAGAGTTCTGTCAAAACTTGTGGCGTTGGTTTGTCCCGGTGATGTCACTAAACCTGTTCTTTGCAAGTTTGCATGACCCAATTGATACCACGCAGTGCTACATTATGCCAAAACAATAGCTGCATGATGTGTGGGGAAAAAAACAATTAATTTCCTTATTTAAACAATGAACTGTCAACACTATATAAACAACAGAATTACACTGGTGACTGGGTGTCAACATTCACAGTGACATTTCAGTTTGTGACACCTGTCAATTTTTAGCATATTTGCATATTTGCTTGGGATGTTTGATTTGATCTGGATGTCAATTCTATTCTTTTTTTTTTGCACTAAGTTTTACTGGTGCATAGTGTAAATTAATATTTTATTGCCTTCATTTAGTACATGCTTGCCTGGATTGCATGTGAACTCATGTATTGACTATTGTTGATGATACACAAACAGTGTATTGCAAATTAATACCAGGACCTGGATAGCAGTGACTGGATGTTCAAAACAATCTGTATCTATGATTCACCTATTTAACATTAAAAGTTCCATGACTCATGCAAGTGCATCACTGACTGCTACTAACAATTAACAGGTGACTATTGTTTAGGCTATAGTTGCTACTTGGTTGCACTGGTATCACACAGGGCTCTGTATTGCCAGCATCACTACTTTTGATTATAATCGTACTGTATGCAATTAAAAGTTCTGTAAATATGTGATCACTCGATCAAACTCCGGGGAGGCATCATTTATCAAACCTTACTAATAAAAAGATATAAATCATCTACTAATCTTGATTAAATTTTAGTTGTGACAAACAATGGCGAATTACTTTTTTGCCAATGATAGCCCATCAAGAATTTATGAATATGGCAAATAAATGAACTTCATGGAAGATTTTATATCCACAGAATATGACTCACATTTTTGACTCGCGAATGTGAGTCATAAAAGTACTTCACCTAATTTCATCACTTCATTTTTATGATGGAAATAATTTAGTGATGCTATTCAACATTGTTCAATCATGCATCATATGGACCCATTTATTGGCTTAATCGTATTAATGGTAGGATCCTGGCAACCATTTTGATTAGGCCCATCACCATTATGTTTATGGTAAGTATGATTTGATGTAGTACTTTACCTTAAGTACCGAATTATTGGAAAATTAAAAATTTTACATGAAGTTCAAGGCTGCATGATCCTTGATAATCATTTCGATCTTTTGGATCATTTAAATTTATGTATCACCTACATGGTCTATCAAAGATTACCACGCTGAGGTTTTTCTGCTAAGTTACATCTACAATGTCTATGGTAATAAATAGGCTTATAATAGACCCTCATCTGGGGTTGGTCTAGTGGTAGCAATGAATCCAGGTAGCATGCTAGGCTGCCAATCGCTGGGTCCAGGGTTTGAATCCAGCTCTTGCCGGGTCATCGGGCCTATATCAGTATATTGGACGGCTGTTTGAAGCATTCTTCACCTCATTGCTGTGTGCTCCTCCTGTCCTAACTGGCGTACTAAGTGGATAAACATATTTATAAATATAGGACGTAAAGCTCCAATCATCTATCTATCCCATAGACCCTCATCTGCCATATTTTCTGCCTATACAGAATATAAATTGACATAGTTACATATGAATAGATGAAAAATTTATATGAAATCATACAAAATAAACCACCATGATGTAAAAAATTCTAAATTCACTAAACGCTAAACAAAATAACAAAAATGTTTTTAGAAGATAACCTTACAGTTGATAACTGGTAATTGCTTTATTTGATGTGAATGAAACATTTTCTAACTTCGCTTTCATAAAAAGTCATAGTTATGCAGTAAAAGATAAATCTAAAAGTTCAACTTATCCACATGACAACTTATCATTTCATACGAATAAATTTACATAAAATCATACAAAATAAAGACTAAATTAAAGCAGCATGATCCAAAACATTCTAAATTCCCTAAACAAACAAACAAGACAGCAGTAAAAGCAGCCGAGAGTGACAGGATATTTACTCCGAATCGGTGACCCCTATAATTTAGAGAGTGCACATTCAGAGCAAGAATATAAAGCAAGAATTTCTGCCCACATATTTCATATGTATTTATACGTTTATTGTGACTCTGACTCTCTTTGTGAGCAATTTGGCAGTTCAAAAACCCTGCCAGACAGGTTACTGTAGCTGTAGATAATTGATGGTGGTTAAACTTGGGAGTTTTTGTGTATTGTCTGTTTTTTCTGATATCTGAATAATCAATGAGTGGACTTGAACTGTTGAATGTAAAACTTTGAAAACATTGTTCATGTTATTAATGGTTATTGTATATGGAGGAGGGTTGGTCTAGTGGCAGCTGCCAATCGCTGGATCCAGGGTTCGAATCCAGCTCTTACCGGGTAACCTAGGCCTACGTTGGATGCCTGTTTCAGTCATCCCTCGCCTCATTGCTGTGTCCTTCTCCTGGCCTGAGTATCCTGCCAAGTGCATAAATACAGAATGTAAAGCCCCAATCATCCATCAATTCATCCAGAATCATTGATATCGAAAAGTAATATGCCTTGCATAAATTAACTCGTAACTTCTCCTAATTAAAAATTGGCTTGGAAAAATCCAAATATTTATACATGTATCATGTGTATACAATGTCTTACATAATCAGTTGATAAGATATTGGCAAAAGGTTCGATAACATAAGTACAAATTCAATGCAATTAAAAAAAAAAAACTAATAACACTTAAGGATCTCAACTTTTGCGTGGGCCAAAACAATTTATGTCTTACAAATTATTTGATGTACATGATTTAACAGCTCCTAATTGTGCTAATTGATGTTTAAATACAGGGGATAAAAAATCTTCCTCCGCTACAGTCCAGGCCTCCAACATCAAATTACTACCAGTACATACAGAAACAAAAAAATTTGCCAGTCTATTTATAATGATGAAAATTTGATGTGACCCGAGGGAATACACAGAATTGAGTGAATTGAATATGCCTCCGGGTGAAACGTTACTCTCATTTGTCTAATTTAAAATGAATGAACTTGAAACTATGAAGTTAATTTCTTCCATCAAGTAGCATCAATACAAGTCATATCATGCATATGTGTAGTGTGAGTCACGTTGAATAGAGTATAATTCTGAAACAAGTTTTCTTACTCTTTAGGCATGTTTAACATTATTTTATTGTGTCTCAGCTGCTCAGGTTGTTTCTGACTATGCTGATAATGCACTGATGTAAAACATGTGAAAGATCCTGTCTTTGTGGTAATTTTTTTCCCCTCCTCTTTCTCTCCTTCCTCGCTTTCTTCTCTCCTTCCTTGCTTCCTGCCTTTCTTGCTTCCTTCTTTCCTTTCTTCTTTCCTTGCTTCTTCTTCTTTCCTTGCTTCCCACCTTCCTTCTTTCCTTACTTTCTTCCTTCTGCTTGTGTCATTCTTGAATGTCCTTCCGCACTGCCTTCCTTCCTTCTTCCCTTGCCCATTTGCTCATGTTCCTTCCTTCTTTGCTTCCTTCTTTCTTTCCTAGGTTGGTTTCCATGCATGTGTATTCCTTTCCTTTTATCTTCCTAACTTCTGCCTTCCTTCATCATGTTCATTCCTTCCTTCCTTCCTTGTTTTCCCTTCTTTCCTCCTCATTATCTGTAAATATCTATCTGCTGATCAGTTCGATCAGTAAATGCTAATTGTATTAGCTGATTAGAGAATCATAACAGTCACAAATAAAGTTGCAGAATTATATATTTTAAATCCATAACCTCTCACTTTTACACTGTTTTTGAAACGAATCAATGAACTCATAAAATATTATTACCTTAACACATAGTCGTCATAATTATGTGTTTAAATTAATAATCACATCAACTGATCAACAATCAATGCATTTGCACCTGCTTCTCTGCTTATTCATGCTATCGATACCTCTAAACCCTGCTACTACAGAACTCTTAAAAACACATAAAAGAGTCAGTCGAACATAGACCGTTTTCCTGCCTTTGTTTTGCATGATTAACATGATTAATGGCAACTTAGGCGTTTTTGTGCTTTTTGGGGCTAAACACCACAGAAAATGGGTCTTTACATGAAATGGTTGAAGGCCTGAAGGGGGGGGGGGGGGTTATGGGGTGGATAAACACTTATTTGCCCTCCCAGGCGAATACACTTGGCCCAATACAGTGTGGCATGGTTCAGAAGAACTTATATCAATGGTCATGATGATAGGCACACATATTTAGAACATGTATTGTGACCGCTGTAATCCCTGTAATGATGATACATTTCTGATTCGCATCAAATATGGATTCTGTGCACATGTTGCAGGTCCTTACAACTGGAAAGGTCCGTAACATGGAATTGTTATTGACCTGCAAAAATCCTTAGTCGTGTTAATTCTATGGGAGTTTTGTACAAGTTGAAAATATTGTGTATCGATTCCTTGAAATTAGTTTTTTTATTTTCCCCAATTATTTTTACTAATTGTTGTCATTAAATGCTAACTCTGTCAATAATTAGGTGTTGTTTATATTCCTAACAATCGTTGAAATAGAATAAAGATGCACGCATTCATTTCTTAAAATCAATTAAAATACTTTTAAAACTGTTGATTTGTCACAAATTTCCTTTAGCTGTTTAGCAAGCATTGCTTTAAAAACACTTTTTTCGAAATCCTTCTGCTTTAGGTTTTTAGATATAGAATTTTTTTTATAAACTTTGGAATTTTCAGCAAGTATTTTTATAATGACGATAGTCTAATTAATTCGATTGGTCGATGTATATTTAGCTAGAATCCATTTTGAATGATTTCTAAGAATATAAGACATTACCCCTGCATTGCACATGTTGCATGGCAGAGCTTCCACTGTATATAAATTCATGTTGTGTTCTTAACTTCTTAGCACAACAAACACTGACTTAAGACCCCTTCACATTTGGTCCCAATAATTCCGAATCAACAGGTTTCCATGGCAACTGCTGGGCCTACTGTTCTATGTGATCTGTCTTCTTGTGATCTTTACTGTTCTTAAGAAACAGTCAAAAGGTTTTTGTGCTAAAAAAATGTTTTGTGAGAGAAGCTCTCAAAGGGATCAGTGTTTTTAAATAATTAAGAATTATTTAATAACAAATTATTTTTACCGATCCTTGTTAATTTTAGTGCTCAGTGGCGGGTCTAGGGGGGGACCACTGAGATGGAAATAAAATTTTGAAGAAAATATGGAGCAATGCAGGCCTGCGAATACCGCAACGGCGGCTACGCATGCCTGCGTGTGCCAAAACGACGACCTCCCCCCCCCCTAATTATTCTGTCTGGATCCGCCACTGGTGCTCACGTTCAGTTTTGTGATATGAGAACACAGTGACTCTTTTGAAATACAACACCGACTTTGATTTGCTATATGGGTCCCGGGTTCGATTCCTACTCGGGCCGCGTCCCCTTGACTTATGTTGGACAGCATTTTCAGTCATCCTCTCATGTCATTGCTGTGTCCTCCTGTTGTCCTAAGTAACCATCAAAGTGCATAAATGCAGGACGTAAAGCCTCAATCATCCATCCATCCATCTGACTTGTGACTCAATCAAATTTATTCTAAAGGCCTAATTTGACTCCCGACTCCAACTCCATCAAATTTTGCTCCTCTCTGACTCACAACTCCTCCGGAATCCTATGAAATTTGATTCTTGAATCACAATAAAATAACTAAAGACCCCTTCATAAATCTCCTGTTTCTTTTATTAAATTACTATGATATATACATGATCATTCTGTTACTCTGGCGCTGTCTGATGCGTAAAAAATTCATAGTAGATTTTCAGATTCCTGACTCCAAACTTGTTATAAATAACATGTATAATCGATAATGCAACTTCCGACTCCTCCCAAAGTCCCCTGACTCCAGACTCCTACTCTGGCTTCCGACTCTGACTCCAGCAGTCCAGAGCGTTGATTGCCGCGGGGAGGGAAAATTAACAAACTTCTATTGGATTGATAATTTGTAAATAAATATTCAAAAAATCTGTTATAATTAGGCAAACAATATTGGACTTACTGAATTGTGTTTGATAATTAATAGGGCATCCTTTGTCATGTTTAACTGAAACAATTATAGAAGTCAAAAATATATATCAAAATTTTCAGGAAACTTTTGACAAATTAAGAATGGAAATGGGAAGCTGCATTTCGGTTAATCTAATTAACATGATTAATGATTCTAGGTTAGAAAATTGCGATTTAATTATTTAACAATTTTTCATTGTATTAATTTTTGGTAATTACATTTGTGACAATGTTCTGATTAGTTCACTTCACATGCCATAGCTGATTTGTCTGGGTTAGATTCTCCGAGTGGATTAGTTTGTGGAAATATGAGTTTTTCTGTAGCATAGTGGTTAGCATGTGTGCCCTCAGTGCATTTGGTGTGGGTTCGAATCCTGTTCCGACATGTCCAGAAGTTTTCACTTATTTACGAAATTTCTATAGTGATATTCAATATGGTGTGTGCTGGTGAGCTGATTTATCTTGAACGGCTGCTATACAAATAATGCTATCATTTGATTATTTTACATCAACAAATACATTTTAGCCCTTTTTAGGTACACCACATACACCTCTGTAGTGGTTTAAGAATACAGCCAGTAGTACCCAGTACCATGCGCAATAGACCAATGTATATACTTGCTGTGCGAAGTGCATGACTATGAAAAATCTGATAAAAATGAAGAATGTGGGATAAGACGTACTTTGTATATTTAGAAGATGCTGCATCTACATTCTTGGGAGGATAAGCAAAATGATGAAATAGTATGATGCTACTTAAGTCATGTAAATACATAGGACCTACTTTGTGCCCTTGGTTGGCATGTTACAGATGCTTATGGGACATGTATGTTACCATTGGTCCTGTGTTAAGTCTCTGTGTGTAGAGAGGGGGAGGCTTGGTCTAGTGGTAGCATGCTAGGCTGCCAATCGCTGGGTCCAGGGTTCGAATCCAGCTCTTGCTGGGTCACCTGGGCCTGTGTTTGATGGCTGTTTCAATCAACCTTCCGCTCATTGCCGTTTCCCCCTGTCGGAATTAGCCTACCAAGTGCATAAATACAGGACATAAAGCCCCACTCATCCATCCATCCATCTGAAGTTTCCTACCCATTTCTCACCCCTGTTTCTGAAGTGCCAGACCTCCAGGCTATTCTACTTCAACATTTGCACAGAGGCTCTGAAAAATTGTATACCGTACCCAGGGAGATATATGCAATAAGCAGTACACAGCACTGCACACTGCATATGCCAAAATTAATCAGCAGAGAAAGCTATTTCAATACAAAATACAAGAGCAACTTATCATAGTGAGAGAGTCTGGGAAAGTATCATATCATGCATATAGAAACTATAGACTTCCTGCAAAGTGCCTGGGAGGGATTGGCTCAGGTGGTAACACACTGTCTGTGTTGCCAATTCTAGAGTCCTGTGTTTAAATCCAGTTCTTGTTGTGCCACTCGGGAGTTAAAATTTGGACAGCAGCTGAGCAGTAAAACTGTTCCAGTCATCCTTCCTATCATTATGTACTCCTGTCCTAATTAGCCTGCCCGATACATAAATATAGAGTGTGAATCCCCGCCCAAATCATCTATTTTTTATGATTTTCGGTAACAAATCCAGAATCAGAACAATTGAAGCTCTTTTTGGACAGACATTTTGGTACTGGTCAGATATAAAACTTTTGACACAGATCTGTCATCTCAAATTATTGTACAGTCTATATGTACTCTCTTAGTGATGCATTCTCCTTGAGACATCCCAAAATCACACTCAGTGGATTTAGTTCATGGTCAAATACTCTTGTCTCATGCTCGTAGACTTATAAATACACCCATAGTACTGGTCTCCTCTGTATCTAGTGTCTGATGGGTTTATAATGTTTTTGCTGGGTATTATTAGTGACACAGTGACATGGGAATGAATACTATTCTACACAACTACATAATCCCTATTTTTCATGGCCCTATTTTCTTTGGCTTAGCTTAGATATTTTTCTATTTGGTTCTGACATGAATGTATTACATTACTTACTGAAGTTACCAGTGGGAATTTACTGATTTATTTTAGCAGATTAAGTTTTCTGACATCATCAGATCATGGATTTATAGATGTGTTGCCAATTGTCATGATTATTATTTTGACAGATCAATTGGATAATAAAGTGGATAATTGCTGTCTTCAGTAACTTTTGAGATGGATTGTCTTATTATTGGTGATTTTATGTTATTAATAATTATATAATTTATAACCCTCAGTTATAATAATGATTTGTGTGCGATGTTTCCAGCATTCAAAAGGTATATAAATTTTGAAATTAATGATTGATTGTTGATGTACGTACATGATGTATGGAGATTGACAGATAGGCCTAATTTCTATGAGTAAAAATTGAAGAAACATATAATACAGTCATCCCTGCTAAAAGTGACCGCTAAATATTGTGACAAACAGAGCACCTAGACCACTGAGACTGTAGATTAACATGATTAACAATAGTATTTTGAAGTGTGCCGCAATGTGGGCTCACAATTGCTCAAACACCTCTGAGCCTCCCACCTCCCCCCCCCCTAGACTCCTGTCTGGATCCGCCACTGATAGCATTGAGGTGTATCTCCCAACCTTATAATTAGCATGATTAGCCCTCATGAGTGGCAAGAACTTGCCTAGAGGGTTGCATTCTTCATACTTACCAACTTTATTTAATTGTTTTCATTTTCTTAATTTGCAGGAAAGGACAAGTCAATCAGTCGGATCAAGAAACTCAAACGGAGAATTTCTGCCAGTTTTAGTCGATTAGGTGAGTAAGATAATATTATAAAGCTGTTAAATCTTAGGAATCAAATTAATTGCTCATTAAGAAGGGGCATAATTGTGCCCTGTTAGGGCCCCTGTACCCAAAATTTCTGCGAAGTCAGACCATGGTGGCATCACTAAACATGCTAAAACACTTGTAAGCAGTTTTTGGAAATTTTGTTCTATATATAAGCCAAATTTCATTGAAATTTATTCTCCAGGCAATGACATGCCTCAATTCCTACTTTTTCCAGCCATGCCCAAACTCTCCATATAAAAATAGATCTGGCATTTAACATTGATTAATCATTTTATCTTTGTTGTGATGATAAAGTTAATTTATGTTTTCATTTCTCATCACAATGTTCATGATTCTTTCATAGATTGTATTTCTTCCTGAATCTATTTCCCTGAGTTTCAAAACTTTACCATTGCTTAAAAACTGTTTCTAGAATTACAAAATTCAGAGAAAATTGCATAAACAATGATAAACAATTACTCTGCAGCACGGCAATTGCTATGAATTTTCATCATTTTGTTCATGGTGTAAATAGAACTGCAGGATATAAGCAAACACAATTGGATGTTTTTATATATGATTACTTTCTGTACAAATATAAATACTTCCGAAGTCAGATGGAAACTGACATGTTATTATCATGATTATCTTTTGTTTGACAGCGTTGAAATTGGTCATGAATTGAATATTATATCAATGTCACTCAGCTGCTCAGAGTCAGCAGTGAGTTTGAAGTTATATAAACTTCATTCATTGTTCACTCTTGTTCATAAAATATTTTGAAATGCATTATTAGAATGTCATATTAAAATGTCTCAATGCTACTGAATCTGAAGCTATTTCAATGAGGAACGTTATTGTACACTCAGTGGCGTCCCTATGGGGGGCACGGGGGGCACGTGCCCTCCCATATTGGACCTGTGCCCCCCCAGGTGCCCCCCATATGAACTTTCCAACTCTGACTAAAATATACAATTAGTATAGGGGGTGCCCCCCCAGGGAATCGCGTGCCCCCCCAGGTACCCCCTCCCCCATTCAAGACCGCCCAGTTACGCCACTGTGTACACTGGATGTATTATACTTTAATTTAACGGTACTTATGTTAACGGTCAAATCTACCTGCTATTGTATCACTGTGTATCTAGTTAAAACCTTTTTGCATGAAGTTATCATAAATTAACTCCAAACTCTTAAGTAAAATGACCTTTGTTTTCAAACAAAACAAGATGTCAATAGAACTTTAGCAGTTTAGTCAACTGTTTGAAAAATGTTTTGTTGGATCAACCACACATTTGACAAAAAATTATGTTAATCGGATTAAAAGGTGATTAGCCCAGTTGTTACAGAAAAATAAATCTTTTGTTTGAAAACATTTTTGTTTTTTATAAAACATGTAAAAGGGTAATCTTTGGAGTATTTTTCCTGTCCTAATTACAAGGTAGCCTAGCACAGTGCATAAAGACAGAACAATAAGCTCCAAGCATCCGTCCGTCATTACATTTTGTTCACAGTAACACTGCAGCTTTCATCAAATTTATGGGCTAACCATTTGATTGAAAGGTATTGAAGCCCCAGTTAGCTGGTTAATGTGCACTTCATCATATTGATTATGTTGATCTGTCATTGTTCACTGTCTCGAAAGAGAGAAAAGAGCAATTGTTAAATGCCATTGAAAATGTTTACCTATGAACAATTAATATTTTAAATGCCATCGAAAAAGTTTATTTTGCTCAACTGTGAACAATTTAATTATTCAATATTCTGCGATTTTTTGTTGAAAGAGTGCCTTTTGATTTTAAGTTAATAATTTATGCACAAATGATGCTTGAAATGCATGACCTTTTGATCAAAACCAAAATAGATTTTTTTTAAATACACCCTTTCAAACAATGAAAATTTCATTATGATGGTTGTTGTACTTCTGTACTTTGCAGTGCCACTTCAAATTTTATAATTAATTGTTATGAAATCATTAAATTATTGACATTAAACATTGATATGGGTTTTGTTTAATATTTTCATAAATACAGCCTGTAGATTTAGATTTAGATCTAAGATTGAAGCTTGTTCTTCGAAAATATTTAAAAATAACTTACACTACCAAAATGATCATTACCATGATTACAAATATATTAGAAATCATGGACTTTGCCAATATGGTTGCATTCTGTATGATAAAAGTAGCTAATTCTCAACGATCTATCTGTCAACATGGTCAACAAGGTTAAAAATTGCAGTGGTTAAATGGAATATTATAACTCAAAAAATAGCTGAAATAGGTCTTGTATCACTGTGTATGAATCAAAATAAATCACAAAATCATGAATGTTTAGCTTTAACAGCTTACAAACATGCAACAAGTACAGGTATTTTAAAGAGGTTTTATATAAAAAAAGACGAGTAAGAAGTATTTTGAAGTACTTGATTTTCGCATGTCATCATGAAATTGTTTCGAGTGCATGTTTCGCAACACGTTTTAAAAAGATTCAGAATTTAGTTTTTCAGTGTATGACCCTGCTCTGCTTGGGCTATGCATTATCACAATTACTGTGATTTATATTGCCATGTGAACATTTTTTACCCAGGAAAAGTTCCTACGAGAGGGCACCATATAAATAATTAAATGTATATATATATTGTCAATTTTTTGCAGTTCATCGTTCATCTCTGCTCATGGATGACATGTTTTCTTTTTCACATTGGAGAAAATTTTTCTTCTTTAAACAAAGCATACCTAGTACCTACTTCCCTTCTTGTTCTTATATAGATCTGATGGGGGAGGGTTAGCTTACTGGTAGTTTGCTGGGCTGCCAATAACTGGGTCCAGGGTTCGAATCCAGCTGTTGCCAGGCCACACTTCAGCGAAAGCCTTCAGTGATTCTGTCAGACACACCCCCAAAACTAACCAATGACCAGGCCTTCAAGCATGTTATGCAAATGAGGCCTTCGCTGTTCACCGCGTTTCCGTAATGGTTAGAGGTGTGCTTCCTATATGGGTAGATAGATCTCTCTGAGACCTTTAAAATGATAGGTCATACGTCTCTGAGAAGAGGATAGTTGCTTCGCAAATTGCCGGTAAACTTTTGAAGTGGAGAGGAATCCTAGGCGCTGATTGGCTGAGATGCTAAGACGCAAAATCTTATGATAATGTGAGACGATGGAGGGATTCGTCTAGGGTAGATTATCTGGGTGGCCGGGCCAATGCCGGCTCACCTGAGCTGCTGAGCCTATGTTCTGATGTTGGACAGCAGTTTCAATCATCCTTTTACCTCATTGCTGTGTCCCTCTCCTTTCGTAATTAGCCTACCAAGTGCATAAATACTAGATGTAAAGCCCTAATCATCCTTCCATCAACAATGATCAATGTGTAGATCTGCCTCAGTAGGATGGCGTTAAAATTCACTAGTTGTCTGGTCTACACGTTATTATTTTTAGCCCCAGAAAATCAACATTTTCCTATCTTATCAGCAATTAGAGCTAAAATAATCAGTGGATAATTAGACAGTATTTGCTGTCCCCTACGGCCCTGGCAGCTAGCTGGTTTTGTATAAATATTTGAAATTATCTGATTAGCCGGTTTGCTGATTAGACGTGTTGTCAAGTTTGCTACTGTTTTCTTGTCGGGCCTGCATTTGCAAGTTTGGATTTCCTTATAAACTTTTTATGTTTAATTATGTTAATCCTGACTGTTTTGTCCCATATAATCGGAATAATCCAAAATTCTTGAAATTATTCAATTTAATGTATTTTTCAGAAATTTAGGAGGGTGAGCCCAGTGGTAATAGGCTGGGCTGCCAATCGCTGGGTCCTGGGTTTGAATCCAGCTCTTGGCAGGTCACCTAGCAGTCTAGGCTTATGTTTGACAGCAGTTTCAGTCATCCTTTGCCTCATTGTCCGTGTCCTCCTCCTGTCCTAATTAGCCTACCAAGTGCATAAATACAGGACACAAAGCCCCAATCATCCTTCTATCCATTAGTGTTCAACATGTTTATTTCATTAATATGTTGTCAGAATGAGAACAAAATATTTTAAAAGTATTCAAGGCCATTAAGAATTTACAATAGCCAATGCTGTTCTTTGGGATATGGATATGTAGCTTTCCAAAAATACAGTTTGATATCCAATACATACAAACACTGTTTAGATATTCTATAGAGTGTTTGCAGTCAACATGAACAGTATAAAATCAATTGACACCTCCACTGTATAGCATTCGGCAATTGCTGGCATTTTAGTTTTATGGCGCTAATTGCGTCATACATTTTGTCGTTATGGTGTCGCAATGGTGATACTAATCGTCCTGTGTAAGTTTACGATATGTGATGATCTGTGATGTGATGATCTGTCTGTTAGTGTGTGTTGTTTCTCTTTTTTCAGGGGGGGTTTTCGTTGCATTGCCATGTTGTATTGCCTTTTGTTGCAAATGCTTGAGGGGGAGGGCTAGATCAGCGGTAGTGTACTAGGCTGCCAATCCCTAGGTCCAGGGTTCGAATCCAGCTCTTGCCAGGTCTCTTGGGCCTATGTTGGACGGCTGTTTCAATCATCCTTCATCTCATTTGCCGTGTCCTCCTCCTGTCCTTATTAGCCTACCAAGTGCATGAATACAGGACGTAAAGCCCCAGTCATCCATCCATCCATTTTTGTTGCCTCTTGTCACAAATGCTTGTTTTCTAGATCTATGAAAATTGCAATGACAAATGCTCTGTTTGTGTGTTTAAGTATCAGAGTATCAGAGTATAGAAAGCAGGAAAGTAAACCCCCCTCCCCCCCCCCTGAACCATCAATTATATCAAACTTACAGATCCTTCTTTATTTTCAGCCATATCAAAAGAAGAAAATTCACAAGAAAATGATCCAGAGGTGAGAGTGATTATTTAATGTTAAGTAGTAATCATACAGTGTAAAGTCATTATCTATTTGAAATAAAATTATTGTCAGATGTAGAAACAATAGATCTATTTATCAATATTTTGTGTTTATCAGTTATATCTTACTGTTTCCTGTTTTCTTTATCATGTTTCTACTGTGTCCCAACATTGAAAAATTTGAATTTAAGTGTTAAGGAATTGAAATGATTCAAATTTTTCTTATGGCACGGTATGCTGCATAAAATTCAATTTCTACGAAGCGTTATTAGGCCTTGATAAATTCACAATTGGCAACTGCTAAGATAAAATCAATGATTGCCTTGAAATTTATTATTCACATTTAAACAATTGGGCAATTATTTAAATCGATGATTTAAATGAAGTGTTGCATTGAAAAACATTCACAAGTACCTTGAAAATTAAATTGATTGATAATACAATCGTCGGAGCAGCAGAGGAACAAAACTAGCTTAGTGGTAGCATGCTGCGCTTCTAACCTTTGCGACCTAGGTTTGATTCCTTGGCTGGGCAACCCATGTAGTACTGATGTTTTATCCCATATATCAGTGTATAAATATGGTACATAAAGCCCTGTCGCACATTCCCTCACTACTAGTCACTAGTACGTTAGCATTAGTAATATTGTATGATCTGCAGGGGCGTATCTAGAAATAACCTGGGGGGGGGGCATTACTGTCGTCATCACCTCACTCGTGAACTGTTAACTAAATGGTGGTGACGCCACTGTCAATTGTCGTGACGTCATAGCATTTTTGTGGCTATGTCACGAATGAAATGGATTGATGTGTCAGAAATTGTCAAGAAAATGCTTGTGAGATCGCTGAAAATCGGCCAAAAACATCGTTAAATGTTGCAAAAATTTGACATGAAGTTATAAACGGCAAGGACAATTATGTCAGTGAAGAAATTTTTGTTCTGGGTGGCCTGATTGTCGTGAAAACGGCAAAAACGAGTGTTCGCGATTTAATTGACGGTGTAGTGGGTGTATATGGGATGAATACGGGCCGCTCCACTGCTTTACTATCTCTTCCTTTTTAATTTCGGGGGGGGGGGCAATGGCCTAATGCCCCCCACCCCTAAATACGCCACTGATGCTCTGATTTCTCTGTCAAATTGAATCAATCTGTTATAAATCTAATGTATCTTTCAAATTCTTCTGTATTTTTTTCAGAATGGCCACACCACAAACGGCTACTTTTCCCGGGAACTCTCTCAGTCTCCGCCTGTCTTCTACAGTCTAAATGGGACCCCCGAACACCAAGCGCTACCGCCGCCCCACCCGCTACACGCCATGGGCAACAGTCTGGACAAACCTGACGCGGCCAGATATGCAGGACATATCAGTGCTGTTGGTGGGTATTACTTGTGAAGAATGTTAAATATATATTTTGAGGTTGACATTAAATTTGTATTTTATATATTACAGACATTAGAGGCCCCTATGAGCAGTGATGAGAATATGAGTAAGATGGAGGCCTTGTGTTTGTTAAATAAATTTATGATGCGTGGCATATTGAGTTGAATTTTTCCCTTGTTTTAGCCAATCCAGTCCAGCTTGGTTGAGCATTTTGGTATAACTTCTGGTCTCTTGATTATATGTAAATTTGACCAATATGTTGTTTTTCTTCTGATCAAAATATCTGATCTTGGGATATCACAATTACCTGGGAAAAGTTTTCCCAAAGCGGTAGCTACTCTATTTTTAAAAATCTGTTTATCAAAATTTTCCTTGTATTGGGCTATTGTGATCTAGATGCAGTTATTCCCTGTAGATTACAGCATACATGTACACGTTTACCTGCCACACAATAAAATCACTGAGTAAAATAAAAGGAATTAAATAATTGATCAGGTAATTTTAAAGTCCAGTTCAATGTAAATTGCCAAAACAAAGCCCTTATTTTTTGGCTGAAATGAGTTGAAACAGTTCTTCAGTCACTGTTTAGTTGTACAAAATTGCTGGGAGGGAAAAGAATATCGAGAGTCTATCAGCCTCACAACGATTATGCTTATGCAGCCTTTTCCATGTAATTGACGCCAAACCCAATCCTCTATGGATTATAGATTATTAACACATTACGATATCCTGTACAGGTAACAAAAATATTGTTTTATTGATTCATGGAACCCACATGCGAGAGCCCAGGTGTTTTGTTGTGGTCAGAAGTGGCGCCACCTGTGATGTCTATTGATTAGGGTTGGGTTGTTGTTTTGTCTCTTTGGCACTTTGTGACTTGTAAGTGGTGTTGGTCTAGTGGTAGAGTGCTGAACTGCCAATCGCTGGGTCAAGGGTTTGAATCCAGCTCTTGCCGGGTCACCTGGGCCTATGTAGGACGGCTGTTTCAATCATTCTTTGCCTCTTGTCGTGTCCTCCTGTCCTAATTAGCCTATCAAGTGCATAAATACAGGACATAAAGCCCCAATCATCCTTCCATCCATCAAGAGAGGAAGAGGCGTTTGGAGACTTCCTCGAGTGATACACTAGTTGAGTAATATTCCAAATTCTCCACCATCCTGACCCTGGGGAGGGGAGAGGGATAGCTCGGAGGTAGTGTGCTAGGCTGCCAGTCGCTGGGTCCTGGGTTCGAATCCAGCTCTTCTTGGGTCTCGTGGATCTATGCACCAATATATGATATATTGCGATGGTAAACAACAGGGGCTCCTCAACAGTGGCATAATATTGCTTTTGAGGAGGTCCTGCAGCTTGTTTTATAAAATGCTTTATATATTATTAAATGACAATTAGAAAATATGGGCTACAAATAAAAGATTTGAATCTGTTGAAAGGCTGTTTCAATCATCTTTCGCCTCATTGCCGTGTCATCCTCCTGTCCTAATCAGCCTACCAAGTGCATGAATACAGGACATAAAGCCCCAATCATCCATCCATCTATCATCCTGCGGTCTAGTAGCCTGAATAGGAGACTTTTCCCTCATAGTGCATGCAAGTGTCAAATCAATTTTTTTAAAGTCCTATTTTGAAAAACACAATTCAGTGGATCTTACCCTAAATCATCCTCACTAAACCATGTAAACTGAGTTTCTTAACCATGTTAATAGGATTAGAACCTGCGCCCTCTAGCATCTGTGGTCACTATATTATCACTGCTTAGGCCGCACATAATTGATCTTTAGCTTCTCGGATCTTCTCAAGGCATTTTTTTTAGGGTCGTTCGGCAGGACAAAAAAAAAGGTGAAATCTAAATTTTTTATAATGTCAAAAAAAATTATTTTTTTTCCCCCTGGTAGAAAATCTATTGTGTCGGCTGGTCCGCAAAGCTAAGAATCAATTATGTGTGGCCTTATGATAAGATGTATATAAACAATTATGACATCTTTTCTTTTTTCCAGAACACTTCTTGAAGAAATCTCCAGTGAAACGGCACCACTCGGCGGGTGACATGTTAGCTACAGAATTAGAGGAACAATTCACGAGACGACCCCACGCGGACAGGCACAACAGGCCCAAGTCAGAAGGGAGTTTCTACGTGGAGAAGTTCCGATCTAAACGAGCGTCTAGTTTTGGGGTGAGTGTGCTAGGGATACAATGTCATGTTAGGTCTAAATAGTTTATACCTGTATACCGTGTTAACTTAAAATTGTTAGAATTTATCTAATCACTCAAAGGGTTCCCCAGGTTGTATGAGCAGTACTTTTAACTGCATTTTCAAGATATTTTTTGCCTTTTGGGCCATCTTGATGAATTAACTTCTGGAAATTTCACTGAAGTGGTTCACGGAGTGCAGGCAGCACTATTTTCTGCATCACGAAAATCGAATTTTATATCAGACAAACTTATCTATAATGGGAAGACCTTGGTTATTATGATATGAAAGTCTGTGTTTAATGTGATACAAATTTTGATTGTATCGTGATGAAGTCAGAACATGGGTTAAGCTGAATCTTTCATACATTTTACATCAAATTGTATTATATCTTTTATTGTTTCCCTTTCAGTACAATTCACCATTTGGCAAAGCTGAAGCTTACGAGAAATTGGAACAACTGGGAGAAGGGTCTTATGCAACAGTATTCAAGGGAAAGAGCAAGTGAGTCACACATTTTCAAACAAGCAACCTTCCTAGATTATAAGGGCTATTCCATTAAAAAATCTGGGGGGGGGGGGGTTGGTCGGGCTATGATTTTGACCCCCCCCCCATGCATCTAAAACGATTTTTTTTTACCCCCCCATGCATTAACTTCGATTTTTTCACCCCCCGTACATACGTCAAAAAAAATTTTCATTATTACATTGCGTAGGCCTGAATAGAGCCGATATTCCCCTCCCCATACATCTACAGTGAATTCCGCGAGTTCCTCCCTTGCATCTACAACGTATTATCGCTCACCCGTACATACATCATACGAAAAATAAACCAGCCCGACCACCCTCCCCCCAGAGTTTTAAATGGAATAGCCCTAATGGAGGGAGGGTTGGTCTAGTGGTAGCCTGCTAGGCTGCCAATCCCTGGGTCTAGGGTTCGAATCCAGCTCTTGCCGGGTCACCTGGGCCTATGTTGGATGGCTGTTTCAATCATCCTTCATAGGCCCAGGTCTGTGCTGTGTGCTCTTGTCCTCATGATTCTACCAAATGAATGAAAACTGGACGTAGAGCCCAAATGTTCTATCTATCCATACTAAGTGGCTATGAACATTTATACTTTTTAATGTATTGTTGCCTGTCACAGGGACTATTGTACTAATGTCTTGAGTTATTCTTATTCAAAATATTCGGACTGGTGGCCATCAGTCTTTCAATCCGAAAAATTATTCAAAGATCTGTTTTGTTTTAAATTTATACGATAATCTTTTATGATGTTCACCAGAGTTTGCTTTAGTTTTTTAGTCATAATAATTATGCATTGAATAAGTAGCTAATTATTGTGTGCTCTGATAAAAAGTTTAAAAGAATGTTAAATCATGGATATAAATTTCTTTTTTTCAGTCTGAACAACAAAGTTGTCGCTCTGAAAGAAATCAGATTACAACAAGAAGAAGGGACGCCCTTTACAGCAATCAGAGAAGGTGAATATCATGTATAGGCCGTGATAGTGGAACTCTCCTTTTTCCAGCTCTCCTGTGTTGACGAGCAGAATAAAACTATTTCCCGGAACAAGCTGCCATTTTGTACCATTGCTGAGTCAGTGGAGCTGGCATTCCAGGTCCCAGGGCCACTTTTAATCCATTGAAAACATTACGGATTTGCATTGCTGAGTCTTAAATGGAATGTTTAGCATGGATTGCCACCATATTCCAGTACTGACAGGCTGAGTAGACTTTGTTATGGACCTTAGAAACCCCGGCTCCATTGTAAATTCCCAGGCTGATGTTTTCGGAAATAGTTTTATTCTGCTCGTCAACACAGGAGAGCTGGAAAAAGGAGAGTTCCACTAACGCCCGCTATTGCATGGCAACAAAGACAATATTGGGTTTTGTTGTAGCATTATAACATAAATTTTAAAACGTTTTTCCTAAACAGATTTTTAACACTTTCACTCAAACATTATCATCAATGAAAACAATACGCATGAATTACGCATGACATTTTCCAATGAAATTCCGACATTGTCAATATATATATCTATTTTATGACAAACATATGTTATTCCTTGGAACACAAGCACTGGCTGTCCAGTCTTTAATAGTGTCGTGCAACTGAGTAAGTAACTGGAGAAAGAGAAACTCCCATCTGTCTGACAAGTCCAAGGTTACACAGTTCTATAGCATCCTGAAGGAAAACCTCGGATTTAGATTAAAAACTTTTTAATTTCCTTGTTGCATTACACTTGGCACTTGGAGAGGAAACTAGGGATGGACACCGTTTGCCAAGTTCGATACGAACATACCGTTGATACGTTTTTTTGGTTCACATCGTGATCTGCAAATTCAGGCCAATCCGCAATTTAGTCAATTTCGAAAGCCTATTTTGGTCCGGACTTTAGTGGGTTGCATCCTGGGGTAAATTACCTTTGATGTTTTTCTTTCGCAATTTTTTGTATTTCTTGGCTTAATGAAGTCGTTTTTGACTTTTTTTACATTGAAATTAAGCATATGATGGGTAGAATAGGATCGAACCGAAAGTGTATTTCATCGATTTTGGTTATAAATATCAAACCAGTAGAAAGAAATGGTACAGCTGATATACCGTGAACTAGAGCCCTGCGCGGTCAGACCGCAGCCTGCGGGGCGTGAACCGGTGTCCATCCCTAGAGGAAACAACAATTTCTTGGTAATGTGGTACTACATGTAATTAGGGGAATCAAGGGATTGCATTCCATTGAGCTATGTCTGCCTGTTGTTTGATTAATACAAGTATGTCTTCCATTATTGTGAGATTGTCAATACTAACAATTTGTGCCTTTGTTCTCCGCAGCCTCCTTGTTGAAAGGATTGAAACATGCAAACATAGTGACACTCCATGACATCATTCACACCAAAGACACCTTGACGTTCGTGTTTGAGTTTGTGGTGAGTGGATACTTGAATTTTACAGACGATGCTATCTTTCGTCTTGCTGAGATGGTTCTGATCTACCAGGGTCCTATCCCTAAAAATCTGACTGGGCTATAATACATTGCCTCTGTCGCCGTTAATTCTGTTGTATTTTCTCTGTCAACAATGTTTGTGGACTCCTCAAATCTTCCCCATTAGAGACTGCCTAATATTATAAGTACTGACATAGAATATTTGAGATGATTTTACATACTTTTTTTTCGAGCATTTTTAATGGAGGTGTGTACACATCTCCATTTATGCAGTCACAGTGACAAAATGGACTGTTTTGGCGGGAAATTTGAAATTTGAGCATTTTCAGAATGTCTTTTGGGCCCTGTCTTAGCTATTTTGCTTGGAGATGTTTGGGTCAAGAGATGTCCATAACTTGATTATAGAGCATGCATCTGGCATAGGAATGAATACCAGGCATGTTGTAATTAGGAAGTGACTTCCTTGCCATCTTGCTTGGGTCCACTGGGGGCGGCTGCACACATTGTGTATTGGCCGCTGTGCCTAAACTATAGCACTTGTATTTATGATATTTGGCACATGAATGGGTCTTACAGCATATATGTGCATTTTGGTGTTCATATTTAAGCAATTGGTAGAATTTTTGTAAAATATTGAAAATTAAAAAAATAATTATTTTCGTATCCAGATCAGAACTCTGAAACGGTTATACCTGTGTTCATGAAATTCTTCCTTTTTATGCATTGAATAAACTTATATTCCTTTTGGGGGTCTAAATGCTCTTCCAAAAATAAATAACAGTAAATTCAGCAAGAATGTTATTTTTTCAATGCTCCGTGATTACATCAATTTTGGGGTTACACTGCGAAAATTTGCATTTAGATGTCTGAATTATACCTCTTTAAATGACTAAACTCATTTGGAGGGCCAATCTCAGGAAATTTTCATAAAAACCAAAAAGTTAGGGAAAAAGGAGAATTTCTGATATTTTTCTAAAATTTTTGGTTTCTCAAAAATTAATGGTAAACAATAAATTGGATAAACTTCAACAAATATTTACTTTATCATATTAGGAAGTTACTTTTGTATCCCTATGTCGATATAGTTTAGTGTAAAATTTTGCTTGAAATGGATTATTTTGAAAATTCTGAAACTTAGCACACAATATAAAACACCTGGTTCTGGCCACTCATGGAAAGTCTTATTCAGGGGATATGAAGTAAGACACTTCACCACCTCCATTTTGAACCCCTGGGTTCTTGTAAATTAACAAATCAGTTTATCCAATGATGTTGATTGATTTTATCCTTACTCAGGGTATTAGGCACGCTGTATAAAAGTCTCTTTTACCAAACTTTTCAGTCGTATCTCATGGCTTTCTTTCAATGTTATGACACTCTGACACAGCTCAGATTATTTGTGTTTTGTTTTAATAACCTTGTCTGTTACTCTATGCTTAGTTGAGCAATATAAGATGTACTGTAGCTGGTCATTCCCGCTTGGCAATTCATGGCTGGTTTCTTTGCCTGATGATGAAAATTCTTTTCCTCTTGAATTCATGCTGTTCTTTCTCGGACAAATTGGTAGAGTCATTATCTAAATGTGAATATTTTAATTTTTTTGTTTTAGAATACGGACCTTAGTCAGTATTTAGAGAAACATAGTGGAGGATTAAATCCAAGAAATGTCAAGGTGAGTTGCCTGCTGAGGGTCTACTTTATAATAGTCCGGGAAAAAAAGCTAGGTACCGTCGGTCAAACTCAATTAGAATTAGACTACAGTGTAATATGGAGATATGAAAAATGTTATAAAAATGATATCTTTCCACTGCATATTTCATGGCGATTATGAGAATGCTTATGACACACAAAGAATCTTTAGCTGATAAATTTGTCTTGATTGGTCACTGTTCCCAATACATGTATAACCAATCATTTTCTTTTTTGATTAGAATGTCATTTCTGCAAGGTGAATTCTCAAACGTTGTCAATAATAATGGATGTTTTTTTAACTAACCAATTAGAGACATGTATTATGGCTTTTGCCAACTACAAAAAACTACTATTTCAGAATCTAACTTTTTTTAATCGTTCATTGCAGTTATTTTTATTCCAACTCCTGCGAGGGTTAGCCTACTGCCACAGAAGACGAATCTTACACAGAGATTTAAAACCTCAGAATTTGCTGATCAGCGAAATAGGGGAGCTCAAGTTAGCCGATTTTGGTAAGTGATACAGATAAGTTCAGATATTTTTTGGTTCATAAGGTGTTCGAAACCGTTGTAATTTAAACTTTGTTCTATGCCAATTTGTATCTTAGTTTACGGACATGGATGCAAAAATCTAATTTGCGGACAGAAGTGCAAAAACGGACAATTTGATAGCCTGCCATAGCCTGCTTCTGTGGAGATTATCATTACTAGTATATTGAGATTGTCTGCAGAAAATAGCTCAAAATTGTACTGCTATTGAACTACCGGGTACCTTTAAGTTTTGCTTGGTGACTGTTTAGGCCACACATAATTGATTCTTAGCTTCGCGGACCCGCCGACACAGTAGATTTCCTGCCGATGGAAAAAAAAATTGAAAAAAAAAAAAAATTTTTTTTTGACATTATAAAATTATTTTTTTTTACCTTTTTTTTTTTTTGTCCTACCGACCGACCCTAGAAAAAGTGCCTTGAGAGGATCCGAGAAGCTAAAGATCAATTATGTGTGGCCTTACCGAATTGTGAGATGTCATGGATATTTCCTCTATTGAAATATTTTTCCTTGTTTGCAGGTCTTGCCAGAGCGAAGTCTGTACCTAGTCATACTTATTCACACGAAGTGGTCACGTTATGGTACCGGCCTCCAGATGTCCTTCTTGGTTCTACGGAGTATTCCACGTCTCTAGACATCTGGTGAGGATTTTGTGAACTATAAAGAGAGACTCACGATGGCTTTGATAATTCTGCTGTATCAATTGTTTCGTGTATTTCTAGATGTTTATTTCTTCAATTCTTCTTCATATTTGGAAAATATTTTACTTTGTGACATTTCAGTTACACTGTTTTTCAAGTGGCCCATTTATCTCAGTACTATCTTATTAAATGTGCTCATTTGAAGCACAGTCTCTTTATAGTGAAATTGGTTTGCCTTGTTGGTTTACAAAAAAAAAGTTCTTGAATTAATAGCAAAAAAATGTTTTCATCAATTGAAATTGTGGTTTTCAGATGTATCAGTACAATTAAATTATTATTCAAGATATTTAGAATATATATAATGATTGTTCTTTGGTTTTTTCAGGGGCGTGGGGTGCATATTCACGGAGATGGTTTCTGGTGTAGCTACGTTTCCAGGGATGAAAGATGCCATGGACCAACTGGATCGAATCTGGAGGGTGAGTAAAGGAAGGAAGCACCCTACTGGTAGCTACTACAGCAGCCTTGTGCTTGAGTGGTTAGAGGGCAGGACCTGCTCCGCTGAGGGACTTTGCCTGCATGGGTTCGAACCCTGATTGGGAAACCCTAAATTTTTTGTTGACCTTCATGAGCAAAATCCCTGCTGTAGGCCTATATTGTTAAAGTAAAATATTTCTGATGTGGGGTAAATGTGCAAGATGTTGAGGACTCCAGCTCTCTATTCCATCTCATCAATCAACCCTATTGTGCTCCAAGAACTGGGCTTTGAAGGCTGCACTTAACCAAATCCATCTATCTATATGTCTATAAAATTGTCCAAGTTCTCTAAATGACTTACATTTTCTTTAATTTTGCAGGTCTTAGGTACTCCCGTAGAAGAGACGTGGGATGGCGTCTCCTCCTACCCCAACTACGACTATCACTCTTTCAACAAGTATTCACGACAACGTCTTTCTCAAGTTATTCCTAAGTTGGCACACATACCCGAAGCCGAACACTTAGCCCAGCAGTTACTGCAGGTTGGTGGTTTGTTAGAAGTTGTAGGAGGATCATGGGTTTATCGGGGTTAGCTCAGTGTTATTGTGCTGGCCGCTGGGCTTCCAATAGCTGGGTATCGGGTTTAAATCCAGCCCTAGACTATGTTGGATAGCAGTTTCAATCATCCATCGTCTCATTGCAGTGTCCTCCTAGACAAATTAGGACAGAAGGACATGGCAATGAGGTTAAGAATGATTGAAAAAGTAGTCCAAAATAGGCCCAGGTGACCTAACAAGGGCTGGATTAGAAGAGGACAAATTTTAGACTCTTGGTGAAAAATATTTGTCTTCCATGTATTGTAATAAATAAACCTGTTTTTGTGGACTATGGAATCGGAGAGCAACAGAATTCACTGGATGACAGTCCTGAGAAAAATAGGAAAATAATGGACACCAGGTGGCTTATAAATTGTGATGTGGCCCCTAGTGTGATAATTTGGAAATCGAAGGACAGATGCTTGGTCTAAAGCCCATAGTATATTTTGTAAAAGTTCTCATTGATCTGATTGAAAAAATTGAAGTGAAAAATGGGGGTACAACATCCGAATTAACTAAAGCACAAATAAAATGAATGTGTACCCAGAGAGCCCTTTTATGAAATTTTATGACATAATCTTTAATGAATTATTTGTTCTTCAGCTTCGACCGGAAAAAAGGATCTCAGCCATAATAGCGATGAGACACAACTACTTTGAAGATCTTCCCCCTGTGATTCACACTATTCCCGATGGTAAGTGAACAATTCTAACTTAAACGGCAATTACAAATTGGGAGTTTCTAACTACTACTGTGGCATTGTTAAGCTACCAAAAATTACCGGAAACTGAGGAAAGTCTAAGAAAATTTCCGGAAATAATGAGATTACGAAATAAACTTGTCGTTATGCATTGACAGAGCTACCATTGAATTCCCAGTGAGGTCTTATTGCCCTGCTGGGAGGTTTTTAGAACAGCTTCAACTGAGCTTGATCCACGATATTCAGGCTTCTGGTGAGAGGGGATGGTTAGCTCAGTGGTAGCATGCATTGCTGGCACTGCTGTGCTGCCAATGGCTGGGTTCAGGGTTCGATTCCAGCTATTGCTGGGTCGCCTGGGTGTATCCCATGTACATAAATACAGAACATAAAGCCCCAATCATCTTTCCATCCTGGCTGCTGGTGTGACCTGTGAGTTTTCAATGCAGGGTCCCCACCGGACAGGGAAAACAGGGAAAATGGTGAAAAATAATTCCCTGCAGGGAAAAATCAGGGGAATTGGAAGTTCGACCTCAAATTCATGGAAAACACAGAAAACACAGGGAATTTGGTTTTACGTGTGTTAATGCGTGAAAAAAGCCCTCTATTTTCAGCAAAAATCCTTAAAAATTGTAGTAAACTTTTGGTTTCCGATTAATGGCGATAATGCCACGATAACACATCACTAAGCCCGAATAAGGTCAGGGAAAATGTCCGGTGAAGCAGGGAAAAATCAGGGAAAATACAGGGAATTTGCTCACCAAATTTCAGTGGGTACCCTGCAATGCACTGTCACTGTTCTTTGAGTGTGCTTGAACTGAGGTCCAGTCAGATAGCCAACTCCCTGAGCTCGTTTTAGCTTCTCATATAGACTGAGTCTGACTGATGCAACAGATTTTCTGCAAACGAAAAAATTTAAAAAGCTTTCCCGCGATTTTATTTTATTTTGACTGAGTAAAAAAATGAAACTAATTGAGATAACAGCAGACAGGCTTAAGACTGTTGAGTCTGACCTTATAGAACTAGCCTTCTTTCCCCATTAAAATTACTTCTATGTTGACCTTATCAGACTGACAGTGGAAGTTCAAGTTTAATTTTTTGCTAGTTTCATTTCAATGGGGCTGTTTATGATAGTGTTTTAAAAGCTTTAAGCGATGATAAAAAGCAAATAAACCTAAGTTTAGTTACTATTATGTGTATTTAACACCATTTGATGACATTATGTAACTTTTATGACATCATTAACTGCTCATTGACTCCTCAGCTGTACAAAGAACAGACTAGAACGATCAGGTTCATTGCTATTTTTGGCACGTGACCGTGAAGTGTCGTAAAAATGTCGTTTTCGGAGAAAGTGTTCCTGAAATAAGACACAAAAGTTGTTGTAGGAATAACAGGAATTGAGTACATATGATAAGTTTTAAGAAAGATGGCATGCTTCATTCAGCAGTATGTTAATGATCTATCTAGATTTCATTGGATCACCTGACGAGGCACAGTGCTTCAGTAGAAACATTGGGGTTAAAAAAATTTTCCCAAAACGGGACCTATGCCAACTGAAACCTCATGATCATACGAACATTTTAAGACAAAAACGATAAAAATCTGTAAGAAATTTTTTGAGAAATTCAGGTTTTAATATTTCGCTTAAGAGTTATGAAATTTGGTTTTGCTTAGGGTTATAAAATTTGGTCTGTGTCTGTGGGTATGGTTTGGGAACATCTTGGCTGTTTTAGGCACAGCATCAGCCTTAAACTGCCGTAAAGTGGTAAAAATCGTCTTTTATTTTAGGGTTCCTTATCTATACCTTCTTATGGAATACCTAAAGATTCCATATAAAACTTTTTTGTTAAGAGTGTACAGTGCCGCCTGTAAGTAAGTGAAACGCATGACATTGTGCCATTGCATCAATGCTAAACATCCTCAGCCAAACTGCTTGTGGAGGCATGAATTCTCATCAGATGAAAGGGAAACAAAGTGGGTCATAAAGGCCAATGTGTGAGGCAAGTGGGATAAAAATAGCAGCCCATTTTCTTCGCTGTAGTCGGAGTTAGGTATGGGTCAAAGTCTTTGATAAGTAAGTGAACCACCCTTCCCTATGTTTTAACATTGGGCATGCGTTTCACTTACTTATCAAAGACTTTGACCCATACCTAACTCCAACTACAGCTAAGAAAATTGGCTGCTATTTGTATCCCACATGCCTCACATATCGGCCTTTATGACCCAAAATGTTTTCCTCTCATTGGATGAGAATTCGTCCTTCCAGAAGCATTTTGGTTAAGGATGTTTAACATTGATGCAATGGCACAATATCATGCGTTTCACTTATTTACAGGCGGCACTGTATATACCTCCTTCGAACAGCATCACGTAAAGTAGAGTTATTACTATTATGAATTTACTGAGACTGATGTTTTAGCATTTTTACTATTTTTGATTTTTCAGTGGCATCGATATTCACGATCCCGGGCATTAGGTTAGCTCCAGAAATGGACGAACTTCTCCGCACTCACATACGCACGAACCCTCACATCAAAACTTCTTCACAGAAATCTCAGAAGACCCGCGTATAGCCCAGGGGAAGGGCGTTAGTCTAATTGTAGGTGAGTTGGAAATTGTAGTCTAATTGTTGGTGAGTCAGAAATTGTAGTCTTATTGTTGGTGAGTCAGAAATTGTAGTCTAATTGTTGGTGAGTCAGAAATTGTAGTCTAATTGTAGGTGAGTCAGAAATTGTAGTCTTAATTGAAGGTCAGTGAAAAATCATTATTTTTGAGTCGCGAAAATACAATGAAATCCAACATGGCCATCAAAATGGTCGAAATTCAAACTTAGATGCCTAGATAAACAAAGTGTGTTGAAAGTAGCAGTAACCAGCAGTAAGGCCGCTGTATGACAGAGTGGTTAAGGTTCCCACCTGCCCTGCTTAAGGTCTTTGAATGTTTGGGTTCGAATCAAAATTTCAGTGGACCTTCATGAGCAAAGTCCCAGCTGGACATCGTCTGGATGAGACATTAAATTAGCGACCCCTTGTATCAGTGTCTGTGCTGGGCAAGTAAAAGCTCCATCACATGGGTAAATGATAACATGCTGATGAAACCTGCTCTCTCATCAATCAACTCTTGTGAGCGCCAAGTATCAGACTTAGAAACTGCACAAGTTTACCATATCTATCTATCTATCTATCTATCGATCTATATGTCTATCTATCTATCTATCTATCTATCTATCTATCTATCTATCATCAATCAATTCTTGTGAGCGCCCAGTATTAGTCATAATATTATCATCTTCATCGTTTGTCTTCTTTTTTTTTCAGAATAGCCATAGACTCGTATGCAACACATCTTTTACCCCACATGGACTCACGTCAGTCATGTGACCCTATCATGTGACCCTGTCATGTGACCCATCGATCACACCTTCTCGACTGTGTACCATATCATCATTTCTTCTGCCGTTATGATTATTAAATGTATCTGTTCCGCTCCGCTTTCCGCATTTCCATTATCAGGAATTACGTAATTACTGGAATATTGGATAATTGTCATATAATTGCAATGTAATTTACTGGAATATTGAAGTAACATTTTAAATGCTATTGAAGTATATTGGAGAGATATTGAAATGATATTGAAGTGATATTGAAGTAATTGTATGCAATATTGCACTAACTTTGCCAGTAATCTACAAAAATATTGGGGTAATGTTGCTATAATATTTCTGTAATTGCAGTAGAATATTGCAGGATGCCCACTCCTCCTATATTTCCTATAATTCCTATATTTTTTAAGGCCTCCTATAATTTCCTATATTTTGGAAACATTCCTATAAATTCCTATATTTTTCAAGTTTTCAAGATATTTCGCGTGTATATGCACGCTTTTGTCTGCGATAAAAAGTTTAAGCGTATTTTCCCCCCATATATTTGAATTTTTTGACACGTTTTTGTCCGCGACATGAAGTTTTCGGCTTATGGTGGAAGCGATCCTGTGATTTGCCGATGGTTTCGCTGTCCAATATCTCCTATATCGTCTTATTAAAATAGGCGAAAACCTCCTGTATTTTCCTATATTTTACGACGAAAAATTCCTATATTCCTATAATATTTTGTGCGATGTTCGGTGGGCACCCTGATATTGTGGTAAAATACAAATTGTGACATTGGTAATCACTAGAATATTGCAGTAATTTTGCTGTGGTATAATGGTAAATACTAAGTACCGTGATAACTCTGTAATATACCTGAGATAACGAGACCACTGTGGTATATTACTGGACTGGACCAATTTACTGTTCATAGTATTGCTGGAATTACACAAGCAATGCATATGTCTGTATCACTGCAATATTTCTATAATTTGCTGAAGTATTGCATTGATTGCTGTAGTGTTTCTGCTATCTTGGTACTTACTGAAATATACTTGCAATATTGCTCTGATATTTCTGTAATGTGAATGTAGCAACAGAAGCATTGTGGATTATTACAGACGAAGTCGAGGAAAGATGCATTGTTGCAGTGTTGTACATTAACTTTACTGCAATTACGGGAATTGCTGAAATATTGCAGTTATATTATACTGAGATATTACTGTGATACCAATTAAATATTGTTTCAATATCACTGTGAAACTACCGCAAATTTTATATTGTCACCCACTGTAAGAGTTAAAAATGTGAAAAGTTGCTATAAAGGAAAGAATTTTACTGAAGCAAGTTTGACTGCGAAAGTGCACTGTCAAAGTCATTGTCAAAGTCCAAAGTAATTGTAAAAGTCTATGTTTCAGTGTAAATTGTGGCCCAATGTAATTCCTTTACTGTAAATTGTGCGTAAAACCATGACTGAAATTCAAGTTTTCACCTCTTTAAAAGTTATCAGCAAAACCGTCACTGTAAAATTGTGGCACTGTAAAAAATGTGGTATTGTTGCACTGTAAATTCTCTGTATTGTAAAATGTAAAGTGTAAACACAGCCAGTTTTACAGGGTGCATAAAGTATACTATAATGAATATACTTGTATATTATAAAAGATCTGATCTATGAATTTAAGCTAAATTTTGCATTTCTTCTCTATAAAATAAACGAAAAGGCAAAATTTCTATTTCTAATTAATGCTGAATTTTTGTAAATATTTTTAAGAGTATGTTTTCTATTCTTTCTACCCTCACCATTCCGTCATTAACCGGTCAACTTATAAATTGTCTCATTGAAAGGTTTAAATGATTAAATTACATGATTTTCATGTAATTCAACTAATTTTTATTGATTTATATGTAATTAAGAGTCTATTGGATATCTCGTTTGTAAATATTTCTGTATATTGGTGCTCTCCTAAACGTTTTGACACATTTCAAGGTTATATGTTAATTAGCTGCGAAATCAATTAGGCTGATTATGTTAATTAGGTCAACACAGATTTATGAATATGTTAATTAGGCTTTACTATAATGTTGTGCTCTGTTGATTGTTGTTTATTTCAAAGATTTTATTTGTTTTTAGTTTATCTGCAATTAGTTGTCCATGCTGATTTCGATCTTTTTCGCACTTTTACGCTGGCTATGTAAGTATATGTACGTTTTATAGGATTATCAAATCACAAGACATTATTACAAAAGCTTTTGGATAGACATCTCAGATAATATGTTGAAACATTTTTATGCCTGACTTTGTCGGGTATGTCCAATGTTAACTGCCACAAGAATACAAGCCTGCCCCAAATAGAGGCTCCCTGTCTAGTGTCTATTCATTCTAAACATACAATTCCATCTTTTGAGGGTCTTTGCAAAATTTGAATCTACCATAATTTCTGTTTTATTAGCAAACCAATTAATAAAAGCCCACCCCCCTCCGTATAGAACCAATTTTTAGCCTGGCTCGCCAGGCTAATTCAGGAGTAATGGTCTGAAAATATTGTCTGTCAACTCTACTGTTCAATAACTATAGGTTCAATATATCTGTTTTTGTGTTTTATTGGTTTGTTAGGGTAGCTAGATGTATGGAAATTACTTTTTTTTTTCAATTTCAAAAATTTTTTTTTCCAAGATTTGAAAAAAAAAAAAAAAATTTTTTTTTTCAAAAAGAGCAAATCGGGCAACTTTTGTTTTTCAAATTTAAACATTTTTTGTTCCAAGATTTACAATTTTTTTTCCTAAATTAAAAAAAAAAGAAAAATATTGTTTTCCTAGATTTAAAAAAAAACAATTTTTTTTGTTCCAAATTTTTTTCAATTTCGCCAATTTTTTCAAAGGAAGAAATTGGGCGACTTCAAGATTTGGAAAAATCGTACACATTCTTTTCATGGTTATTACAATAACAACACTTCACTTGCCGCAGTTCAGAACAACCTTTCTCTGCCATTTTCAAATCATAAAGTAGACTTAACTATTTCACCAGCATTGCTACATATTTTGCCGTCATCACTGCCACTTGAGCCAGGCTTTGAATCTGCGGATTCTTGTAATCAAAATTCCATCAAAATCTGACTTCGTCCGAAGTTTTTAATACACAAAAAACTATTAATCGCCCATCTCATCATTTCATCTGCCCGCCTGTCTCGTAATGCAAATAGGGTACACCATCTTGATGCACAGTTAGAAATATAAACAAATTCTCATTCTTATTATCATATATATGATTATTTTATTATGATTTATTGACAAACAACGTGATTGAAGTAGCATAATTATGAAAAATTTATCAGAAGTTTGATGTCACTTTCAACCAAACCCTCCAAGTGCTTGCATAGTAAAGATTAAAGTGTGTAGACGCCTATATTTTGAAACAATATACAATTTTATGATATTATATAAATCGCCATCTTAATTCTCTGTTATATAACATTTATTACCAGATTTCTTTTTACGAAGTTTAGTTTATCTTTTATGAAGTCTGCAGGCTTTCTATGAAACACTTGAAATTATCTTTCGCAAGAGAAATATAGGCCTACTGTAATGTAATAATGTAATAGAAGAGGTTAGTTTGATATTTTTAATACTGTTTTTATGCTAATCTCTTAGTATCGTAATTATCCCATATTTTAGTATTCTAACAAGGAACTCTTTCACCTGTACGCCCATTTATGACTTTTATTGGGTTGAGTAAAGTATTAATTTATCTGACTAGACATTACTTGGAAAGTACCATACTGAGAAAATTGAGAGTTTTCGAAGTTAAGTAGCTCTTTGAAAAAAACAATGTATTTACCTTGAGGAATTCTTGGAAGTTCCATTAATTGCCAAGTAAAATTGAAAGTTTTAAAGTTTAGTAGCTCTTTAAAAAGAAATAATGTCAACACTCAAAGAATTTATAAATCAACTCAATTTTGAGAAATGATTTTAAGTGTTTTCGTTCGAAATGAACTAAGAAATTTGTTATGTAAATTATGTCATGTATAATTAAAATACTGGGCTTTCATGTCGCCACATGTTCAATATTTAAGAATAATGACAAGTTTGTGGTTCACCTTTATGACCAAATTAATAGCCCTCCTTTCATAATTGAATTAATTGGGTTCGCAAGAGATTAGTGTAAAAAACTGTTTTAATCCCGCGTTTGATTACATTTTGTTCAATAAGTGAATATTGCTGGCAGTCATGTAATGAGTGATTGATGATTGGTTTGGCAGTTTATATTTTTTTTAGAATGTAAATTAACGAAGCATATACATAAATTAAATCAGAAATGAATTACGGCTTTGATTGGACAATTAGTCTCTGTATTGTGAAAAGTTGTTTTACAAAATAAGAGGGCTCCCTGGACAAAAAACTGTGTACCATGACTACCTATCTCCTACTATGAAACATGAAATAACATGAAATGATATGTTTTCAACCTAAATGAAATAATAGCTTTTGTGAAATAACTTTTACATCGTTCCTGATGACTTTCCCACCACTGACACCCTAACTTGAACTATGGGTTTATTGAACTTTATTTTTTACAACTTTTTAATATTTTATTTTTATCAATGCGTTGCGTAACACTTGGTCAAATCGCTCTCTTTATAAGTATTTAAATGATTATTTAGAATGACACACTATGGCTTGTATCATAATAGAATTTGTGTGTGGACATGTGTGATGGATATGTTTCCCAGTTGCATTCTACTACCTAATAGAACAAATATATGAACTTGAACCAGACATGATAATTACTATGATAGGTTTTTAATCTCTGATCTGTATCTGGGATATTTCACACTATGTAGATTTCACACAATGTAAAAACATTTAATTTTTTTTAAATTAATTTTTTGCCTCTCAAAATAGACAGATCCAGATCGACACAATTTTTTCATTCCCGGACAAAATCCCTTGAACTTTTGTATTAAATGTGTCTTCATTCCCTGATTTCCCTCTCAAATATAATATTTGCGTTTGATATTTTCACTTGTCTTACTAGCTGTCAGTAGCTGACTAGTTCTGATATGGTATTGACTACTTTTCCTTGAATTTATTGAATTATGTGACACATGCACATTTCACAATATAGTTGATGAACTTCCATCGCAGTACCATAACAAATACAAATACATTTGACAATATTTTATTTATGCAATTTCATATTAGCACCATATCATGACCACAGACCTTAGTTATACTTTTTATACTTTCATATTTTACAAATTTTTTGACAAAGTCAGTAAGTTTAGGTTTTATATTGTTTCTATAGTCTCACCAAGTCAGTTCAATTTATGTTGAAATGGAAAAGAGTGTACATTTTTATCGATATTGGTCACAATCTAGTTAGTTTTGTTTTGTATGCTGTCTACTTATTTTAGTTCTCTACTATACTCGGTTGTTTCAAGTGTCATGTGTGTTTTAGTTTTAGACACGTAATATGTCTTCGATTTATTTAATTAACTGTTATATATGTACAACCAACATATATAGACAGTTTGTGCATTGCCCATGATACATCTTAGCCAATTAATTCTTCTGATTTTTCCAAAAAGTCTCTGCTATCTTATTTTTTCAAAATCCCAATGTTAATTAAATCCTTTGAGAGTTCCTCACTAAAAAATTGTTGGCATTGAAATTTTGTTTTATCAACTGTCACACTTCAACATTTTCTATCTTCTACATCATACCTGCACCATCAGACAACAAACTAATTGTAATCTGTCACATGGACAAATTGGACATTTCAACAA
Source organism: Platynereis dumerilii (assembly GCA_026936325.1). Classification (NCBI taxonomy): domain Eukaryota; kingdom Metazoa; phylum Annelida; class Polychaeta; order Phyllodocida; family Nereididae; genus Platynereis; species Platynereis dumerilii. The sequence continues at coordinate 9,786,165 of JAPTHN010000012.1, read as the reverse complement.
ATTGCTCTTTATTTTAAATGGCCACACATGCGTAAAAAAATGCCGCATATTTGTTTTAAGTAGCTACATATCTCATTTGTTCCCTCATGGTAACCTTGTTTAAAATTCTGTTAGATTTTAACAATTTAGTTATAGTCATTTATGTATTCTGTGATATTGAAAAGAGTTTTATTTCGTAGCATTTGTTATATTGGTATAGATATACGACATTGTATTAGTTTATATTTGCAAACGCAATATAGGTTTATTGCAACTTGTTTGTTGCAGGTTTTGTAAATAGCGAAAATGTTTTTGATTTATGTACATAGTTTTAATTTAGTTTTAACAGGCACAAAGCATAGCTTTTTCACCCCTTTTGTATGAACTGTATATCTCTGTTCTTTGTTGGTATTGTCTATAATTTCATTCATAAATATGTCGCAATGGTGTGTTTCAATTGTTCGTATTTCTGTTTCAACCAATTGTAATTGTTTCACATAAATTCTAAATGATTATAGCTTGCAATTGATGAATTTGCCTTCATTTAATTGCAGGAGATTGTAAAAACTCACACACTCGCTTTAGATTGTTTCAATTTGATTAGGAAAATCAGCACGAAATATCATTGCGTTGCTCCCTACTTTGATGCAATTGCAATTGAGCCCATCATCTTATTAAAAATTTCTTCGAGTCCAATTGTCATTTGTGAAATATTACCAAAATTATCACATATGTCTCTGTCAGACTCTGTAGGGGGAATGGGGACAAGGTGAATCGCTTGCCACAGTGAATCAGTGGATTTCACAGGATGCTGTCGAGCAGTATTTCTGAAATGTCAGATTTCTAGGATTACTTTGAGGGACACCCAAATGAATCTGTAAAGAAATTTGATGAAGCATGAATTGTTTTGTAAGTATGAGGTAAAGTCTGATTTTGGGCCAAAATTTGGTTATGCACCAGTGTCTAAAAATGTCTTGAGTGCTGAACTTCCTAAAATTTAAATTTTTTTTTTGTCCGACAACGCAGTACTTCAAAGGAAATATGCTTGGGTATGTTGTGTCATCATACTGTCACTGCATACATATATTAAGTATTTAATTTTTAAAAACAAAATAGCACCGATTCACTGTGACCCCAGAATTTATTGGCAGGGTACAGTGAATCACTTGACCTTTTTCACCCAATATCTCGAAGATCTAAAGCAGCGATTTTGTTTTCACAGTATGCATGTGTTATGGAGATCTTTACCTATTATTGACACCATTTTCTTTGGGACTGAAATTGTAACTCATTGAGATATGGTAAAACTAAACTTTGCTGATTCACTGTGTCCCCGTTCCCCCTACATGCTGTACACTAATTGCAGTTGAATTTACTTGATTAGTCATGAATTGCAAAATTGCAATCAAATTGACATGGTCATCCATTGATTCATTCTCCCAATTGCAATTGGTAAGGAAAGTTTGTAAGTTACAGTTTGTCACAATTACATAAGTGGTTTCCTTGTGCGTAAAATTTCAACTGCAATCACACATTGTTAATTTTCATGCTTATTAATTGCATTTTTATTGCAAAAACTCATAAGTTTATGTATTGATGCACAATTATACGACACACAGACTTTTATGCAAGTTTCAATTGAACTCAATTATTTGTCACGACATTTGATTGCAATATATTTTGAAGTTATTGTACTGAGCAGCAGCGTTGATGATTTAAGTATGAATAAGTTATTTAAAAGCAGTTTCCTTATCGATGGCTTCATCTGTTCGGCTAAGTTTTACGACAGACAATAACAAAATATTTTGATGAAGTGAGTTTCATGTTACTAAAAATTAAAATATTGTCAAATATATGATAAATGTGCATTACAAGTATACAATCCTTTGCACACAATACAATTGTTAAATCGCACAGTTTATCACAATAATGTTGAAATATTGTATATTCAATGCAATTATTACTTATATTTTCTAGATTGCCACATATAACACACACAATAGACAACAATTATCATGACTGATATAGTTTCAATGCTATATTTTCATGATTACTATTTTTTGTTCAAAAATATATTTCACAATCAATAAACGATATGGCTAACAAATATTCAGTGAAATAGAATGGAGTATCTGATGAACAAATATTAAACACGAAATGAACATTCAATATTGTCGTAGCATTTCAATGCTATTCATTCGCAATTGCAATGTATATCAAATATATGAACATTGTCTAAAAGACGTTTTACTTGTATATTGAATATAGGAATTATAGGAATTGACTATTATAAGGCTGTACATGCTGCTTTTCTATATCCAAGTGGTCTTATCTATTCTCTAACAATTTAGCCACATTTGATTGAGGTTAGTTTCAAGATGCGCCAATTGAATTAAAATAAGTGGATTATTGGTATCCAAAAATCTGGGCTTTAAGTAATATTTTTAATGTCTATGAAAGAAAGACATTTGTTCACCAGGTGCGTATCTAAAAATTGTTGGGGAGGGCCATAACATGTGGTGGATACCTGGTGATGCGCCCCCCTGGGGAGGGTCTAAAAGTCTATCAAAAACCAGGATTCAAGCAAAAAAAATTGTCCGAATGACACAAGGACCATTTGTAATGAACAAGTTCTTTTTAAATTGCTTTAAATTTGAGTCTTGTTGGGGTTCCAATTTTCGCATTAAATCAAGATTAGACCGGCTTTTTGATGTTTTGCCGATTATTCCGCATTTGAAAATGTTCAGAACTCTATACTAACCTCATTTATTTTGATTTGGCATTTTTAAAACTAAAATCAATCGAGTGTGGCTATGACGTGATTCTATAGGACTTTCATAATCTCATGTTGCCGCCTATGCTGCGCATCAAGGCTTTTTGTATACTTGCATTTTCTAAACGCTTGTGCTTCATAGGGTTCCGCAGCTTGCTAATTGATATAAATACATGCATTGCAAATATAATTATTGTAACTACACTGTATCACTGCTAATAGTGCTTTAGAAATAAATATATATGATGACTATGTGGTTGAACCAATGTATATGTACCATGATATGTTGGAGAATGCGATAATTGATGTATTATTGCAAAAATAAAATTATGAAGTATGGACACTGGTGAGTCGCTGTTTTTTTGTTTTTTCGATTTGTTCCGAATTCATGTTTGGAAGGTCCTGCAAATGGTGGGTCTGTAATGTGGAAAAATTCTCACCACTTCAGGGGTCCTTCCAAATCCTACTGTCCCTGTAGGTCTACTTTAATATTGACACAAATGAAGTTATGATCAGGAGCTTCAATATACGAGCAGGCCCAATTTTGTGAGTCGAACTTATCGCTTATCAAAGTTCCTTCTGATGATACGGCGATCATATTTTAGCTGGCTGTCTCTGTTTCAACTGGAATGTTTCCACTTAAAAAATGGTACAAATAAATGCTCAGAATAAGTGGTTGGAGTCGAGGCCTTCTTGAATCCAAAATATTTAAGTGGACCTTCAAAAACAAAATCCCATCTGGTTGTCAGGGAGTTACACTCTTGAATGGGGCCTGCGTCCTGGATCTAGCGTCCAAAGGGAAGACCTAGTAAGTCACATTTAGGACATTCTGAGAAAATTGCCTTTTGAATTCCAGTCCTTGCAGTAAGAGATGGACTTACTGGGATTTGCCAGTGTCATTCTGGGGTAATGGGCATCTTCTTGAAAATCTAAACTTAATAAATATATAGAAACATATCTCAGAAGTCCTATTTTGACCTTAACTCAATTTGGCCCAAGATGTGACTTACTAGGTATTCCCTTTGGACGCTATAGGGATGTGTTGGGAGATTCTACATTGCTTGCGATTTTCATGATACTGGTACGTGGGAGAGGGTTAGTTCAGTGGTAGCGTGCTGGGCTGCAAACCCTGTGTTCCGGGTTCGAATCCAGCTCTTGCCGCTCACCTGGGCCTATGTTGGATGGCTGTTTCAGTCATCCTTCGCCTCATTACTGTGTTCTGCTCCTGTCCTATTTAGCCCACGAAGAGTACAAACACAGGTCTTACAGCCCCAATCATCCATCCATCATGATAATGGTTCAATTTCTCAAACAGTCACGAAGCCAGGTCTTCTTGTCACGTCTGATTGATCTCTTTTTATTATAATTACTGGTTTATAATTTTCCTCTTTCCTGGCCATGAAGGCGGGAGGGTCGGTCTGGTGGTACAGGCGGTAGAATGCTGGGCTGCCAATCGCTTGGCCCAGGGTTCAAATCCAGCTCTTGTTGGGTCACCTGGGCCTATGTTGGACGGTGGTTTAAATAATCCTCCGCCTCATTGCTGTGACCTCCTCCTGTCCTAATCAGCCTACCAAGCATAAAGACAGGACGTAAAGCCCTGATCCATCTATCCAAACCACAGCTGTGAAGACTTTCTGGCCAGCAGGACAACTTTCCTTTTTCCAGTCACAGTTCTTTCGGTTTACGCGGAGTCGTCGACACCACGCGAGCTGCTATGTGAAACATTCCTAAACCAGGACATATTAGCACAATTTATGGGGCTTAGTCAATATAGTTCATAATTTTGTCATTGTCTATGCATGAATCAATAATTCAACGGGTGCCTTTGATGAACCCTCATTGAAGCAAGGATTTATTGCAATTTTATGAAAAAAAGCCATCCGCAGTGGCTCATCAATATCTTCATCCCAATTTTGTTTGCTGCTAATTTTTTTACTCATTCAGAATACTATTATCATGATTTTTTTGCTTTTTTGTTCATTAGTATGCATTGTTTTTCAACTTGGTAAATGGTTCACTTAGTGTAACAAAGAAGTTCGATACGAGGGCTTGCATAAACATGTCAGATTTTGAGTGTGCTCTTGAAAAAGGGCGCATGTCAAAATTTGCTAATTAAGTGACCTCATTTTACGTTTTTACGGTGAGTTATTACATTTATTATATTGTCTTGTGTCTTTTGGATTTTGTTCGGATTATCTTTGCCATGAAGTGAGGCTTTTGGACACACCTCTTCAAATGTTAGCAAACTTTAATTTTGGCATATTTTCGCCAAACATGCCTTTTTTGCAAAGTAGCTCCCTGGAGCAAAAATGTGTGTTCTTAATTCATCACTTTTTTATTTCATACGTGTAGATTTATCAAGCAATGTCCGAACATCAATCTCACTCACTCACTGCAGTTTTTCTTAGACAAGCTGATGGAGCAGATTTTTTTCCAGCGAGAAAAGTGATTTTTTTTTTCCTTTTTTACATTTTCTTAATCTTTGCATGGCCCTGGTCAAAAATGTTTCTTCAGTTTTGGATAGTTGTTGACCAAAACAAAAGTCTGGGAAAGTATAAAAAATTTAAGTTGATGGAAGATTTTTTTCCTGTCCTGTAGCCCTTATTCTTCAACCAAAATTGTGTATCAAACTAAAAGTAAAGAGCTCTTTAACTTTTTTCTATGTATATGGAAAAGATACTTGGAATAAATCAGTTTTTACCAGCGGGAAATTATTTATTTCACGGTATCGTCAGCCGTAATCATTTATTTCAAGCGCTAGGAGTTCCTGAATATTATTGCTAAACGACGCATCGCGAAGAAATGGTGGTCCCCTTACATAGATGCACATTTAGAAGTTCTTGGATTAACCCAAATTGGCATGTTTTTTTTTCAGTAGAATTGAATAAAACGTTTTCAAGTAAACAAAAAGTGTTCCTCAAATAAACTTTTATCACCAAAAAAAAATTAACTTAAAGAAACTGAAATACAATCATGTATTACTGGTTCTAATGAAATAGATCTAGGATGAAACAGAAAGTTTAATTGCCAGGGTGCCCACCGAACATCGCACAAAATATTATAGGAATATAGGAATTTTTCGCCGGAAAATATATGAGGTTTTCGCCTATTTTAATAAGACGATATAGGAGATATTCAACAGCGAAACCATCGGCAAATCACAGGATCGCTTCCACCATAAGCCGAAAAATTCATGTCGCAGACAAAAACGTGTCAAAAAATATATGGGGGGAAAATACGCTTAAACTTTTTATCGAGGACAAAAGCGTGCATATACACGCGAAATATCTTGAAAACTTGAAAAATATAGGAATTTATAGGAATGTTTCCAAAATATAGGAAATTATAGGAGGCCTTAAAAAATATAGGAATTATAGGAAATATAGGAGGAGTGGGCATCCTGAATTGCTTTCGATTAAACGTACACTCTTAACAAATAGGTTTTTATATGGAACCTTTAAGGGTTCTATAAGCTGGTATAGATAAGGAACCCTGAAAGGTTCATTACTAAACTTGTAAAAGGTTCCAACAGCAAGTAAAAACAACATTTAGATAATTCAGCTGCACTGAACTCCTACAATGGAACCCCTTTCTCTCGAGTCCTATATCATAGGGCCTTCCCGCCAAGTATTGAACCTTTTCAATTTAATTGACCCTGAAAAAATTTAGAACCGCTTTTTGGCTGTGGTCTTTATATATACCATAAAGAACCTTTTGTGTTAAGAGTGTAGTCATGACAAATCATCAGAAATACTATGAAGACTCACGAAGTGCCATTTTCAAAGTGTAACAGTCCACTCTTATTTTGCATATCAAATTTACAGACAGTTAAACTTCCATCCGCCTTTACTGGGAAATCTTTACTCAGATATTCTAGCTGAGACTTACAGTAGTCCACATTTAAGTGTGTAAGTCTGAAGTGCACTTCAACATGATAGATATCTCCTCAAGGTTTAAATTTGAGTCTTGTTGCCTGCCAATTTTCTCATAAACTCATGACCTTTTTTTTTGGGGGGGGGGGGGGTTTGTCAGATTATTTCTCATTTGAAAATTTTCGAAACTCTGTAGTTACTTCATTTATTATGGTTTGGCATCTTTAAGAATAAAATCAATTAAATGTGGCTATGACGTTATTCTATAGGACTTTCATAATCTCACGCTGCCGCCTGAGCTGCGCATCAAGGCTTTTTGTATACTTGCATTTTCTAAACGCTTGTGCTTCATAGGGTTCCGCAGCTTGCTAATTGATATAAATACATGCATTGCAAATATAATTATTGTAACTACACTGTATCACTGATAATAGTGCTTTAGAAATAAATATATATGATGACTATGTGGTTGAACCAATGTATATGTACCATGATATGTTGGAGATTGCGATAATTGATGTATTATTGCAAAAATAAAATTATGAAGTATGGACACTGGTGAGTCGCTGTTTTTTTAAATCAAATTGTTCTGAATTCATGTTTGGAAGATCTGCAAATGATTTGTCTCTAATGTGGAAAAATTCTCCCAACTCTGGGGTGCCCAAACTTCCTAACCCTACTGTTGCTGTAGGCCGACTTTAATAACAACTGTTACCCAACTGAAGTTATGAATAGGGGCTTCAATATACGAGCAGGCCCAATTTTGTGAGTCGAACTTATCACTTATCTAAGTTGCTTCTGATGATACGGCGATCATATTTTAATTGGCCGTCTCTGGTTCTACTGGGATAGTTCCACTTTAAACTGATACAAAAACTACAAATAGATGCTCTGCAGCTCTGGCGGCTGAGTGGTTGGAGTCGAGACCTGCTTGAATCCAAAATATTTTCAGTGAACCTTCAAAGCAAAATCCAATCTGGATGTCAGGGAGTTACACTCTTAAATGCCTCCTGGATGTGTTGAGAGATTCTAAATTTATTTGGTCTTGTGGTACAGGCAGTGGAATACTGGGCTGCCAATCGCTTTGTCCGGTGTTCGAATCCAGCTCTTGTCAGGTCAAATGTTGGACACATCATTGCTGTGTCCTCCGGTCCTAATTAGCCTACCAAGTGCATATTAAATACAGGACATAAAGCCCCAATCCATCCATCCACCCTCAGCTGTCAAGACTTTCTGGCCAGCAGGACAACATTCCCTTTTCTAGTCACAGTTCTTTTGGTTTACGCGAAGTCGTTGACGCCATGCAAGCTGCTATGAAAAACATTCCAAAACCAGGACAGATTAGTATATGATGTATGGGGCTTAGTGAATATAGTTCATAATTGTGTAATTGTCTATGCATAAATCAATAATTGATCCGGTGCCTTTGATGAACTCATCAATGTGAGGATTTATTGCAATTTTATGAAAAAAGCCATCCTCAGTGGCTCGTCAATATCTTCATCCAAAATTTGTTTGCTGCTGATTTTTTTTACTTAATCAGAATACTATTATCATAATTTTTGCTGTTTTTGTTCATTAGTATGCATTGTTTTTTCATCGTGGTAAACGATTCATTTAGTGTCACAAAAGTCACAAAGAAGTTCGATACGAGGGCTCGCTTGCATAAACTTGTCAGATTTTGAGTGTGCTCTTGAAAAAGGGTGCATGTCAAAATTTGCTAATTAAGTGACCTCAAATTACGGTGAGTTATTACATTTATTATAATTATATTGTCTTGTGTCCTTTGGATTTTGTTAGGGTTGTCTTTGCCAGGAAGTTAGACTTTTTGACACACTTCTTCAAATGTCAGCAAAATTTGATTTTTGGCATATTTCCCCCAAACATGGCTTTTTTTTTTCATGCAAAATAGCCCCTAAAGCAAAAATGTGTTGTTTCCACACTCCTTCATAAATTTATCAAGCAATGTCTGAACATCATTTTGCAGTTAGTTTTTTTTAGAAAAGCTGATGGCGCAGATTTTTTCAAGTCGAGAAAAGTTTGTTTTTTTTCCTCAAAGTATTATTTTTGTTCCTCTTTTTTAAATTTTCTTAATTTTTTTTCTTTGTCGTCAATTCAAGGATACTTTGCATGGCCCTGGTGAAAAAGGTTTCTTCAGTTTTGGATAGTTGTTGACCAAAATAAAAGTCTGGGAAAGTGTAAAAAATGTAAGTTGTTGGAAGAGTTTTCCTGTCCTGTAGCCCTTATTCTTCAACTGATCAGAATTGTGTATCAAACTAAAAGTAAAGAGCTGTTTAACTTTTTTCTGTCTATATGGAAAAGATATGTGGAATAAATCAGTTTTAATTATTTATTTCAAGCGTCCCAAAAGTCACAGTGAAATTGGAAAATTGCCTCAAAAAAATTAATTAAATTTTCGAGATTGTATTTACACAGTGTCTTCTTTATGTATCAGCTATAGCTGTTTACAAATTGGCGGTCCAAACAATTTCAAAATAAACTTTCAATTTGGTTGTGTGATGCCACTGGCTTAAAAATGTTTTGTTTGTGTCAGTTATAAATGGTTAATCGGTTTATTCAATGCTGATCATATCTAACAACATAGGTGATAATGGACAAACTAATGAAATGACTTGAGGTAGTTCACCAAATAAGAAGATTATGAGACCAACACAAAACTGTCAATGACGTGGCAAAGCCAGTTTGCAAATTGAAAATAAGAAAACTAATTTTTCCAGTTTAACGCCAATCAAAGAGCTAGTCTCCTCAAATCAAATTGACATTGAAAGTATTGAGTATGATCATGACAAATCAGCATGATGACTCACGCAGTGCCTTTTTCATAGTAGAACAGGCCTTTTTTTTTTTTTACAGTCTGTCACTTTGATAGAAAAAGTGAGTTCACTGTGAAAAATTCACTTCGTGACTCATGATAGCTGATAAAGTATCATCTTCTCTACTTTCAACATGGGAAACATAGAGGCTGTTTGATTAGTCATGATCAAGAGAAGGCCATTTGACTTGTCACAACTGATTTTAGAGTGAAAATCAGATGCAAAATCCTTTCGTTTGCCTGTCACCAATTTGACTAGTCCCCTTAAATCAAATTAAAATTGAAAGTAGGCCTATCGGGTATGATCATGACAAATCATCAGTATGAACTATGAAGACTCATGAAGTGCCAATTTCACAGCGCAACGGTCCACTCTTTATCTACATATATATCAAATTTACAGACAGTAAAACTTCCATCCGCCTTCACTGAGAAATCTTCGTCCCTTTTCTGTTTACTTTTAACTTCGTGGAATTTCAATCAAAATAGAAAATACGGCCGTACTCAAATATTCTTAGACCTACAGTAGTCCACATTTAAGTGTGTAATTCTGAAGTGCACTTCAACATGATAGGTATCTCCTCAGGGCTGTTAAGTCTTTAGATCTTTATGATCACATGTGAAGTGTGTGATCTGTACAGGTTTTATTTATGGTATGCTGTTTTGTTTTAAATTAAAAGCAATTTTTTTCCCCTAGAAGCGGATAATTTCCACTGTTTAGAATTTGCAGAATGCTCTCAGACCATCAAACGTCGAATGTCAAAATATACGGAAGCATGCCAAAAAGATTTCCCTATAACTTTTGTTTAAACCGAAAACCTTTTTTTTTTCAAACGAGGAACTGATTTGTTTCATCCAAGAACTTTGTCGTTTTTAAAAACCAACAATTGTTTTGGTTGTATAATATGAGGTTATACCATGGGTGGAGGCAGTATATCCCTGGTATAGTCACCCAAGATCCAGTATATCCCGAGACCCGAAGGGTCTCGGGATATACGGGGTCGAGGGTGACTATACCAGGGATATACTGCCGCAACCCATGGTATAACCTTTTTATCCCATGTCTTTTTTTTTAATACTTATATTTTATATCACACTTTTTCCCTCCTGTATTGGCCCCAGTAAAAACACAGTATCGGGGAGAAAATGTGCCTAGACATGGGATAACATATATATATCCGTTATCAAAGAAATCATTTGAATCAAAAATCTTTTTTGTTTAAAAAATCCAGAAAGTATACAGCATCGACAGTTAGGGTGGCCCTTAAAAGCATAGTAAAAAATAAAAGTTTAAAATATTAATGGGCCACCCTCTAAAATGATGCCTATTATGGAAAAAATGATGCATGCAAATTTTCAGGCAAATCAGGCAAATCAGGCAAATCAGTTAATATTTAGAGGTGGCCCATCGCCCCTGAAGTTTTTATGTTTCTAGCTTATTTTTCCATGTATATATTTTTCATTATTTGGCATGTTCACGAATTCGTGGAGGTGTAAAAACGAGCATGTACGAATTTGTGGACATGAAAAAACGAGCATAGGTGCTGTGTACATGTAATAACTAACACTCGTGAAAGTGCTTTATTATTCATTCGTGTATCTGCTAACAATAACATTCGTGGAAGTGCTGTATCATTAGGGTTTAGTGTTGAAATTAGGTTTAGAGTTAGTTTTAGCCAAGTTTAAGGTTGCAATGTTCGTTTTTGCACCTACACAAATTCGTGAATTGCATTATTTCACACTTAAACGAATGCCAAATTCGTGTATATGTTCGTTTTTGCAGGTATACAAATTCGTGTACATGCCAAATAGTGAAAAATATATACCTCAGAAAACATTTGTCAACTCGCGGTTATGTAGTATTTAGCCAATTCAAGTGATACAACAATACAAATGGAATGGTTGAACTGGTCTTAATTAGAGCTTCATTTTGAGTACCAACTTGGATAGTCTGTGATGATTTTACATTCTGAATGTTCAACAGCAAATTTGCTGAAAACCTCACGCTCACTTGATTTTTCTTTAAAATCAGATGATTTGTTCTTTGGCCAGATGATAATTAACGGAGTGTTATTGCAAGAGAGCAAATGCAAGGATTTTTAGCCTTAGATTAAAATAATTTAATTATATAATGATTAGGTCTTTATATCCTACATTTATGTAGCTGGTTGGCTAATTATATTAGGACAAGATAAGTACGAACAGCATGATTGAAACTGCTGTAACAATTAAAATGGGTTAAATGCCAATTTTAGATCAAACCCAGTGTTTGGAAGCCCAGGGCAATCCTAACTGAGCTAACAACACTCCCCCGTGCATTTTTTGGGATTTATATCAAAGTCACTCTTTGAAATATTTCCTGCAACGAAGTCATTGTTAATTAATTTGCCTTTTTGTATAATATGTGAATAATTCCATGTCAGAATATCTTGCAAATATTTGGCAGACCTGACAAAACCTGCATACCACTCACTGGTCTAGCAGTTTTTATGGTACAACTTGACAAGGGACTTTTCCAGTCAGGAGTAATGAACAACCAGAATCAAATCAGTACCAAATTTGTGAAAAAAACAAACAATAAGATATGCCATAAATCTGACACAGAATCAACCCTCCTGGACCCATGGGACAACAATCACCAACTGTCCTGTTGGAAAATCATAAAATATTGATAAAAGAATATGGGAAAATCGGATCTTGCTGTGATTTTTTTGTCAAAACCAACACATTGACAATTTACGCATTGACTCCTTATGTACATTTTTCAAAATCATAACGGCCTTCGTGAAATTATTCCTACCCCAGAACACGAAAGTTTTTTTTATTATTTTCCTTAAAAATTGATCAGACCAAGCAGCTGCCCTCATTGATAATCCATATTATAAGGTCTGGTTCAGAATTATTGCCTCCAGATTGAATTCGGAGACATCATATATCAAAACAAACAATTTTGAAAAGAATCCAAGACGTATCGCCATCGGGGATCATGAAGAATTGTCATAGACCATCCAAGTTGGTATTCAAAATGAAGCTCTCATTCAGCCCTGTTCATAAAATCTAATTATATTGTTGTATGATTTAAAATGGCTTAATTATACAATACCGCGGATCGCCGAACATACGAAATCATAACTGAAATGCAAGAATTTCAAGGCTCGTGGGCCACCTCTAAATGTTAACCGATTTGAATGAGATTTTGCACAAGCAGTTTTTACTATAAAAGGTATCATTTCAGGGGGTGGCCCATATTAATTTTCAAACTTTTTTTTTAAGGGCCACCCTAAGTCTGCTTCGTTTACTTTCACTGGTAATATGCTTCCATACACAAATGTGCCAGGCAGTGCCTTGATAATTTTTTTGTTGATTTTAAAATCAAGTTGGCTTTTGTTTGTCAGTTTTATGGTAGGCCTATTATAAATGCCTGTCAGAGTGTTTTGAGATAACATCAAGTTCAAGTTCAAATTCTTTATTATATTAGAAAATAAGGTGGGGTACCATTACATTTAATCGAAGGGAGCCTTTTTAAAAAATACATGTATGTACACTATTTCTTGCCCAGTTTTGGCTTTGGTTTACAGATGATTTCATATTTGTAGACTTTTCTCAAATAACAACATTTTTAGCAAAATTTCTGGTCTGACATCAGAAAATCTTGCCAGGTGATTGGTCAAATTGCCCATTGCATGTCACTTTTTTTCAAACAAGTGATGTTTGCTGGAAAAAATGATGTCATAAGTTTGACCAATTATACAGCAAAGGCCAACTTGGTATTATGGCAGTTATTCACAAACGTCAAACCACAATCCACATGAACTCTTTCACTTCTTCATGAACAGTTGTATTTCACACTCCTGAGTACAACTGTTGATTGTTTCAACTGATATTAAATCAGTTTCAAGCTAACTTTGAATGGCTTCACATCTATTTACACTAAATTATCATGCATTTACCAAAAGCATTGTCTATGACATCAGTAAGGGACTATTGAGAATTTATGACATGGTTGAGGGGGAGATGGGAGTTTTACCCGAGTGGGTGCTACATGCTTCAAGTGGGACAGGATAATTTTTACCTTTTGTCCAGAATCTATGTGCCTTAAAGGCTAAATAGAACTTATTACTTGAGAGGAATTGGAGTTTTACCCGATGGAGCACCAATTTTTCACACATTTTTCAAGGGGGTACTTATTACTCACAACATGCTTAAGGGGGGTATGAAATTTTAATAAAAGAAAAGGGGACATACTAAAAATCCACATTGAATGTATGAGAGGTACAAATACACATGAAACCAGAGGGGGTGTAGATTTTTGATAGAAAGTTCCAACAAAAGTCCAGAGAATCATAAATTCTGAATGGTCCCTCGGGACAAGATGGTAGCCCAGTGATGTAATCAACAATCATAAGAAAATCCCAGTGGGAATCAGATCAAGGATCCCGCGATTGGTAGCCCATTGTCCTCCAACCTGAGCTGAGCCCCTCTTCTGAGAAAATGTTACATTCACAATAATACATGTATATTTTCTGTATAAACAGTCATTGCAACTGATCCTCATCGTCTGAATGCACAACATTGGACTTGCAGAATGTATGTACTGAAAATGTGTGAAACACAAACTGAATTCACAATTGAAACAGCTAAAGTCAGTCCCTGTTAGGAGATCAATTGCTTAAAATGCCATGGTCACCCATGTAAAACGCTATGTCACTTTTCAGGAGAGAGTGGTGTCATACCTTCTCTCGACCAATGAAAATTGCAAGAAAAATTATGTTTTTTCTACCTCAAATGTCTACAAATATGAAATCGTTCCATAAAATCTTGAAATGAATTATTCCAGTGGTGATTTTTTTAACAGGGCAATGTTTGATATTGAAATTTGGGATGCTGCTAACCTGCATGAGATATTTCCTTCTGACGGTTTTGGGTTTTAAATAAGAAAAATTAATGAAGACAAAAGCCGATAGATTTAATATTTCAAAACAAAAAATTAAAACCTTACAGAAAACACAAATTACTAACAAGCGATTCTTTTTACAAGAGTTTTTTAAAAATCAAATAGCATCATGTAATGGAAAGATACAAAATATATAAAATCCGATAAGCACAATTATTAAAAATCTGTCATCGAGGATATCTACAGGCATAGGCCTGCCAGAATGCGGATTTTTTGGGAGGGCAAGCAACATTTACATGAATAATCAATTTCATAATCCAGATTTGATAATATGATTTAAAATAATATACATTAGGATCCATTGTTAATTTGATCATCTGCCCGAATTCTTATAGCAACCTTGCCTGAATAGGAATATTGTTCGCCTTATTTTGGGGAGGGAGAGAGGGTGACTGCCTTCCCTAAGGGGCCGACCAGACGATAGTTGGGGGGGGGGGGGCTATGGATTTTACCCCCGGGACAATTCTTTGTTTGTTCGCGACACGTCGAAAAACAATTTTTTTCGCATTCATATGGGCAAAAAACTTTTTCATTTGCAGTTTAAACATTACTGTGCCCTAACTACAGGTGGAAACAAACTTTTTTTTTTCATCTGCTGAACAAACTTTTTTTCTGTGTCAAGTGGAAACAATTTTTTTTTCACCAAAAGTCCTTAGACCTCCCCCAAAGATTATCTGGTCGGTGCCTAATCCCCCTGGTCTAGTATGCCAATGGATGAGGAGGCTAAATTTTTTTTAATCAGAATTTTTTTCTGCCTAATCTGTGAGTGTTTTTATTTGATTCTGAACTTCTGCGAAATAACACACTTCCAATTAAATGCTGCATATCATACAATGAAGGTAAATTTCAGTGAAATATTGCTATAAATAAAACTTTATGATCTTTCCACACCTGAAAGGCATGAAAGATAATACAGTTTTATATTATAGGTTCACCGCAGATACTTTTACTTTATGAACTATCCTAATTTCTGTCATAAATTTTGAATAGGATATATCTGACCTGTATTCGAAGACTAAGAAGCCATAATTACTGTACTATCAAATTTATAGGCTTTTAACTGCCTTTGCATTCAAAAATGGCTATTTCATATCAGCGTACCGCTGTCTGTAATTTTTAAATAACTTATTAAAAAAAGGTAAGCTTTTAATGACGTTGATAAGAAAAAAAAAGACCAAAAAACCATAGTGCTGTTACAGCTAATTTAAAAGTTTGATTCAGATTTAAGGAGCGGACCAGATGAAAGCTGGGGAGCGCTGCAGAATTTTCCTCTGGGTCAACTTTTTTGAGCGCCAAGCAACGACAAACTATTTTTTCGCTTGTGAATTAAGAAGCTACTCCCTTTTTATTGCAATTTTAATATGGTATCGTACCGTAGCTACAGATGGAAACAATCTTCTTTTTTTTTTTTTTTTTCGGAACAAACTTTTTTGATCAGCGTCAAGTGGCTAATAATATTTTTTAAACCAAAAGTCCATTACCTTTCCCCTTCGACGATCATGTGGTCGGCCCCTAAGTTTACCTGCATAAAAAAAAGGTTAACAAGGATGAATTAAAATCTTTGAGACGATAAGAAGGATGTATACCTACGCGAAGGTCAATGTCAGTTTTAAGAAACCCTTTTGATGATATGCATCAACCTAATAAAGCCATAAAGATATTTTAACTGCTTTTATCTCCACAATTTCCAGGCTTGACATTTAGCCTATATAAATAAATTAACTTTTCATTGTCTTCTCATTTATTATGGAGAATTGCGGTTCTTAAGGCGGCAGTTCGATCGCGATTTCTGTCTTAGTCGTCTCTTGGATTTCTGTGTCCGAAGAGTTTTACAGGTAAATGGATAAACATTTTCTGCATGAATAATAATGAATAATTAAGTTTTGAGGAATCAAGACTTCAATTTTCAAATTTTTGTGGAGGCTAATGCTTAAGAAGGGGTCTTGTTCTTAACTTTTCTTTATCTCCTACAGATAGTTTTGCAGTAGAGAATTTTGCGTAGACCTATCTTGCCTTTCAAGACATTAATGTTGTTGGAAAGTACTACAACAGAAAAAAATTTAGCAAAATCATACTCAAAAGAAGTGAGTGAAGAGACTCTAAAAAATTTCAGACAAAATTGTTTTTTAGATTCAAAATTGTTTTTTGAAAAACCAAATTTCAATGCAAAAAACCAACATGGATTTTTTTAAAAATCCACGTTGGTTTTACATTGAAATTTGATTTTTCAAAAAACCATTTTGAATCTAAAAAACCAATTTTGTCTGAAATATTTTAGAGAGTAAGAAGATTTGCCTTCGCCGACAATGATTGGATTTTCTTGCATTGAAGTTGAGAATGAGTGCAAGGAGGCAAAATAAAACTTACATGAAAAGTTGTCGACACCAAAATGCAAACCTGAAATATATTTATGACTGGTGTTGGTTCTTTCTGAATGATAATATCTTTTGAAAATTGCTTTTAAATTATCTGTAATCATAGTTGGGATACTGCAAAATAGAAAATAATATAGTATTATTTATTACCTGTGAGTAATGACTCCTTGCTTCCTTTCAGACATCCAAACATAAAACACCTTGGAGAAACTTCTGGTTTTTGCTTACGTTTACTTAGGGGAAACTTTTAGAAACACGAAACATGGATAACCCTCGGTTGCACTGGGCCGATTGGCTGGTGTTTGTTATAATGTTGTGTATATCACTCGGAATCGGCGTTTACTACGCTTTGACCGGAGGGCGACAGAAAACCACTGGAGAATACTTAATGGGCAACAGAAAGATGAACTTGATTCCAGTGACTTTGTCGTTAATGGTTTCTTATATCTCAACTCTGACCTTACTCGGCTATCCTGCAGAGATGTACGCGTTCGGGTCACAGTATTGGATGTCTGCCTTCGGAAAGGGCGCAGGAGCTTTAATTGCGTGTTATTTATTTGTACCTGTTCTCTATCCGTTGAAGTTGGTCAGTGTCAATGAGGTGAGGTTTTTTTGGTATTTTTCCTTGTGAAAAATCAGTGGCTAATAGCATAGGGACATCCAAGCTTTTAGATACTTAATATTACAGATATACATGTACAGATAAAATATACATGTTATATATACTTATATGATTATTGACCATGCCTTAGAAGCACCGATGGTTAATAGGGGGTCTCGCGCTCCGTTACAAAGATGCCTGAAGGTATAAGCAGAGGAAAGATTCTCATCTGATGAGATGAAACCATATATAGGCCCTAGTGTCATAAAGTATGACATTTGACACATGTGGAATGTAAATGGCTGCCAAGTTTCTTCGCTCTGCAATTGATAGTTGGGAGAGGGGTATGGCTTTTTTCCCCGGGACAAGCTGTTTATTTTGTTCTCTGAAGTGTCAACATGAACAATTTTTTGCACACACACGCAAAACAAAATTCTTTTCGGAATTTTAACATTACTGTGCCCTAGTTACAGATGGAAACAAACTTTTTTTTATGCGAGCATTGTCCCCCCCCCCCAAAGATTATTTGGTCGGCGGCCCCTTAGAACTTAACATGAACATATTGGTCAAAATCTAGGATTTCACTAGCTTAAATCAGAGACTATACATTATCATGTAAATTTATGTCCAATACAAAAATTCACATTCAGTTCCAGTGTCTACAATTGGGCAATTATGAAATCATCTGCAAGAGAATTTGGATGCTTCTTTTTTGTATCGAAGTCTCAACCTATAAAAAAAAAACTTAAGTATTCTTAACAGTACATCGATTCAATAAGATTTTTATTTGCGTGTAAAACGTCATCAAAGGTTGTGTAAATCATTTTCAATGCAAAACTTGCCATAAAAACCTTAATAAATGTCCGATTTTCAAAATTTGAAAACCTGCGTATATTAAATAAACCCTCTCGCATTCAATGCACTCATTCATTTTGCTCTATTTGCAATATTAAGCTCGCAAAATGCGTTTCAGCGCATAACGGCGTGAGGATGCACATTTCTAAAACCAGTGAGAACAACAAACTTTCTTCTTATATTTGCAAATCCAGGATTATTTTTGGAGGGGAGATATTTGCTAATATATTTTTTAAAGAAATGGATTTACTTTTTTTAGGTTGCAGAAATAACTGAAGTTTACTCTCATTTCACAAACCCTTATAGTTGTGTCAGATTTTCATAAAACAAAGGGAGGGGTCTTGGATTTTTTTTCTGTGGCCAACTATTCATAGAAATGCCTACTGTGAGATTTCAAAACTTTTTATTACATGCCTTATGCCCTAAAGGTTCATGGTAAGATCGATACAGTACCCTTTTTTAAGGGTACTTTTCTTGTTATATATCTACATCTATAGCCAGATGATCAAACTAAGGATATTATTGAGTTATGTATAATCCTTGCCAACTTTGCTTCCAGTACCTATACATGAGATTTGACTCCAAGCTGGTCAAGTATTTTGGCTGTACAATAGTCATTGCAGAGTCTGTAAGTATACTATTAACATAATTATAAGTTTTTCTGCTATTTGTAGAAAATAATTTGCCAAAGAAAAGAATTTTAATGAAAAACTTATCAGAAGGATTAGCAAAACAACATTCAACATGTACACTCACCAGCAAAAGAAACGCAATACTTGATTTTGGCTTATAATTCTGCAAAGAAATTTTTTTTGGCAAAACAAATTATATGGTGTTGTACCTCAGATCAACTAGTGTCTTTGTGCCAAAAATCATTCAACTGTGACATTTCCTGTCTGCCTTTTGACTTGTTTATCACATTTCAGTTTTTGTATAAAAATGTGACCTTCTCAACAAGTTACACCAAAAATAAAGGCGCCATTTTAAATAATGCCCAAAGAGACGATAAAAGCCGAAAAATTAGCGCAGCAACTGTATTTTTGAAGTTTACAGGACAATTTGAAATTTGGAGTTTTGCACACCTCAAAATGCAGCAGACAAAATTTCCATAGTTCGGGCCCTTAGAATTGAGCTTTGTAAATAAAATTTTCAGACAATTTTGCTATGTTGTCTAAGAATTGCCAAATTTAAAAAAAAAGTAAAATTCACAGTTTAAAACAATTTTTTTCGTCGTCAAAGGCAATATTCTTAAAATCACATTAACATGACTCGAATGCAATTTTGAAATAAAAAAACAATATGGATCAAAGAGTGACATGTTCCAGATTATTGAGTCTGGACAGAATGACACTTCAGTTCTGAAATGAGAAACTTTACTTGGAACTATGGACCTGAGACTTTTTTACTGGCACATACCTGTTTAGTCTGTGCCTGGACTCAATAATCTGGAACATCCTGCGCTTTGATCCATGTTGTTTTTTTTATTTTAAAATTGTGTATAATTCATGTTAATGTGATTTTAAGAATATTGCCTTTGTCGTAGCAAAAAATTGTGTTAAACTGTGAATTTTGTTCTGAAAAAAATTGTGGCAATTCTTAGACAACATAGAGAAATTGTCTGAAAATTTTATGAAAACAGCCCAATTCTAAGGGCCCGAACCATGGAGATTTTGAGGTGTGCAAAACTCCAGATTTCAAATTGTCCTGTAAAATTCAAAAATAGAGTTGCTGTGCTAATTTGGCACAAAGACACTAGTTGATCTAAGGTACAACACCATACAATTTGTTTTGCCCAAAAAAATTTCTTGGCAAAATTATAAGCCAAAATCAAGTGTTGCGTTTCTTTTGTTGGTGAGTGTATATATGCTCAAGAGCATGGACACCACCTGGATGTTACATGATGATCGATAGATCATAAATAAATGAATTTATATATATATATGTCGATAATATATGTTCAAATGGTACAAACCAAATATTTTATTTTTACAATTTTGCACCCTTAAACAATGACAAGTTGTCTTATTTCTGAGGTCCATCTTTTATGACAGTAGTGCTTTCTCTGACAGTTTTCTAATTATCACTGTTACAAGTTCAATTTTTGTGACGGCAATAAAACTACTTGAAATTTAAATTAATTTGCTCAACTGCCTAAAAAGTATACGCTCTTCAGTCAGTTAAGAGGACTCTACACTTTTATGATGTTTATCTATTGACAAAGACAAGAGATGATCATAGTCATCATGTCTTGAAAGTGTATCCTGACTGGTTCAAGAGGGAACTATATACTGCAGGATCATTTTATGGGAAATGTTTTTATGTGTTTTTCACAGCAACACATTTTTTGTTAACCTTATTTGTCTTCTCGTATGAGGATTTATGAAATAATTTCTTTAAAAAAAAATATCTGCAATAAATACATTTTCACAAAATGATAATAAAAATACATGTTTAAAGCCACAGCTTTACTGGTAAAACAAGAAACATCTATAACACATCTGTAGAGTGTTTAATTATATCAAGTTGAAAGAAGTTTTGGACAATAAAATAAAATTATCAATGATTTGTTTTTGAAAGTTTGCAGCACCCTATATACAACAGTATCCATTTTTGCTGCTTAATCTACATCATCGATTTTTTGTGATTTTTATTACCAAACCATTGCAAATTAATTTCGTCATGTTTGAAAATCAAATTTTCTTAATTAATGCTTTTTTTTTTTAGATATTCTACACTGCCAATGTTTATTATGGACCATCCACAGCTATTGAAGCAGGTTTGTTAATTACTTAGTTATTGTACACAACAGTTTGCATGGGCCTGCTTGGTTACTGCACTTCTAGTTTAAAAAATAAGCTGCATATGGAAATCCCAGCAAACATCTCGAGGCTGCAACAAAATTAAATTTGTCTCTCCTGATGATTTTATTGATGATTATTGTGAGTTTTCATATGTCATTAAGACATGTATATTTGACTGAGAGAGGGTTTTCCCGCCAATTTGAGAGAAATGGGTCATGTCAATATATTTAAGGGGAACCAGGGTACTTTGGGACGTGGGGCACTAAGGGACGTTGGGTTTTTCTTGGTTCCTGGCAAGGTTTATGATATGGTAGAGTCATCATATCTTGTAATTTCACATCCTGATGTTTCTATCGTTTTATTGACAAATTACAGCCACATGCAGAAGTATGGTGAGGAAAACTTTTTTTTCCTACTACTAAAGTAAATTTAGAGGGGTTCAATTCCAACCATTCTGTGGACAAACCATGAATAATGAGACTTTCTCAATGGTTGTATGAATTTGATACATCATAACAAACAGTTATGAATTGCTATCCTGATAAATACACTCACTGGTGCCTGAGAAATTAGCATTTTGCCGTAAAAGTCATATCGGGGCTCATTGAGACAGTGAACACGTGGCACATTGGGAAGCACTTTATATGGGAGAATGTAACTGTCCAAGTCAACTGAAAGAACTGGGACAGCACACAATAGGTATTCAGGCCACAGTGAACAGAGGCATAGTGGATTACCATGCTGTGTGAACAAATTTATCGCAAAGCACTGTGTGTTACTTACATAGATGATCGCACCCAGGACAGTTTATGTTAAATCTGTTTAAAGGTGTAATAGCACTGTATACAATCTTATACACTACATTTCAGTTCGGGAAAGTGCAGAATTCGGGAGCACTCCCGAATTCGGGACAAAGGTGCTCCCAAATTCGGGAACTGCTCCCAAATTCGGGAACAAAAGTGTTCCCAAATTCGGGAGTTTCATTTTCAAAGGACCCTCGGACGTTGGGTATAACGATCGGATGGGTTTTTATTGGCCAAAATGGTTGTTTGCAAGGTAATTAAGAATTCTACCCTGTGAAAAAAAATTCTGTGCTGTGGTTTTCTTTACAGAGCAAATCAAACTTTGAAAGTTTACTGATTATGTCATAAAATCAAGATTCCATTGACTTATTAATCCAATTTTGTCAGACTATGAATTTATTTGACTTAAAATTGATTTATATGCCATAATTAACGGATAGTATGTTAGTGAAGGGCTGCTTCTCTCGAAAGTATGATATTTATCTGTCTTATCTTACCTCACATTACCTTATCTACCTATCCAGTATCTACCTATCTATCTATCTATCTGTCTATCCGTCTATCTGCCTATCTTTCTATCTATCTATCTATCTATCTGTCTATCTATCTATCTATCTATCTATCTATCTATCTATCGATCTATCTAGCTGACTATCTGTCTATCTATCGATAGATATATGTCTGTCTCTATCAATCTCCCTCTATATCCATAAGTCTCAATATCTATCTGTCTCTGTATCTCTCTGTCTCTATGCTATCTATCTATATATCTATCCATCTCTAAAATGAATCTGTATCTATCTATCTCTGTATCTATCTATCTATCTATCTACACAGTTCTTTACTGCTATGAGAGATGATTGAACTGTCCTGCTTGTCTTGTCGTCTCCTGTCCTATCCTCTCCATAGATATACATCACTCAATGGTGGATCCAGGAGGGGGGGGGGATCTGGAGGACCCCCAAGATGAAAAAAGTATTTTTGAAGATAATGTTCCAATGGGAGCCCGCGAATGCCAATAAATCGTCAGCCCCCCCCCTCACTACCCTGTCTGGATCCGCAACTGTCATGGAAAGATAAAAAGAGACAGAGCATAAAGTTATGCACACTCAAGAGTGTTACATGATAAGCCATTTATAAAACATGTGTTTAACCCAAAACGCCAATTTTGTACATTAATTTTCTCTTTATTGAGGAGAGGCCTCTCTCAGAGCTGCAATATTTGGCAGGATTTACTTATACATGCATCCTTGACCACTTTCGATCCAAGCCCAAACAAAAAGGGACACTCACTGGAACTTTTAGTGTCAACTTGACTAAAATCCATTTACTTTCAATAGCTCATAGCCGTACTCCCAGTTGCAGAGAAAATAACAAAATACACCAAAAATAGACAGAAATCATTCGCTATACTACAGTAGGAGTTGACATCTCTTGTGAGAGTTCAGAAAAATCCATAAAGAAAGAATATGAGACAGCTGGTTTTCACATTTGTTTGTCACAAAATTTTCAAAACTTTTGCATCATAAGCATTGGAAATTATCCTGTTTGTGGTCTAATTTTGAGCTGAAATCTTGCTGGACATCTGTTTTGACAATTTGGATCAATGATAAAATGATAACATCGGCACGCTCCTCGCCTATCCCTTTTTCAATTTTGCAAATTCCAAATTTGATGTGATGTCACAAAAGCGCATGTCTGGCTCTTAGAAATATCAATCGAGACTCTTCAAATGATCACCATCTTTAGTTGAGAAGCTAATAAGCAAATTTGCCAAGTTACATCAAGATAAATCTAGTGCTTCTAAAGTTCTGATACTTTGAAAATGTGCGCGTTTTTAATATTGCAGAGTTAAGATTATTTGTAGCAATTACTCTTCAGTCTCATTGAGTTTGCTTGAGTGAGTTTGTGTTTTACGCCCCATCAGCACTGGTGTGGACTATTTAGAGGTAACTGGTCATGCTGATGGTGTTGAAAAAGCATTGTATTGCTTCTGATGTCACAAATACTTTGGAGATCATGCAGATCAAATCTTTTAAAGAGATTCAATATAATTACCTAGGCCTACAGAGAGATAGACAGGTCAATAGCCAGGTCAATAGCCAGGTCAGTGGCCAGGTCAGTGGCCGGTCAATAGATAAATGCACGGATAATAGGTCTATACTTGTATAGATGGATATGTAATTCTCTAGTGTAGGAACTCTCTCTGCTGAAACAAAATTAACAGTTTTTACTCTTCATACAGATATATGCTCCTGAATTCGGGAACAGTTTCCAAATTCAGGAACACTGTTCCCGAATTCGGGAACGCTCCTGAATTCTGCACTTTCCCGAACTGATATATGTAATATCTATTGCGTGTGGACCCTCTGGTGATAAATCACATATTCCCTCTCCCATGGTGAATAACCTATATAGTGCAGTAGCTTAGCATATAATTGTTCACTTTTATGGTAATAGTACCAAATTTTGCGTATAGGTACTTTTTCGTATGCTCTTTCAGGAACAATGGAGTACCAGAAGATATCTGGCCCGGAACGGCCGCCATCTTGGATTTAAAAATTTTGCTATTTTCCCTTTGTCTCAACCATTTCTGAAGATAGAGAGATGATATTTGGCCAAAACATGTATTTAAAGGTATATTTCGATATCACATTCACTTTGTGTAAATACTTTGGCCATATGGCGGCCATGTTGGATTTAAAGATGGCCGCCACCATTTTTGCTATTTTCTCTTTATCTCGACCATTTCTGTAGATAGAATGAAGAAATTTGGTCAAAACATGTATTCTAAGATATATTTTGATATCATAATCACTTTATTTTAATTATTCCACCATATAGTGGCGGCCATCTTGGATTTTAAAATGGCCACCGCTGTTTTGTTAAATGTTCTCTCTATCGCAACTTTTTTCATAGATATAGAGATGATATTTGGCTGAGTCTTGTATTTTATGATATATTTTGATATCATGATCAATTTTTATCAATAATTTTGCCATAATGGTGGCCATGTTGGATTTAAAGATGGCCGCCACCATTTTTGTTATTTTCGCTTTATCCCGACTGTTTCTGCAGATAGAAAGATGATAATTGGTCAAAACATGTATTTTTAGATATATTTTGGTATCATAATCACTTTGTGTTAACATTTCTGCCATAGTAGTGGCCATCTTGGATTTTAAAATGGCTGCCAACACTTTTGCTATTCTAGTTTTCCTTAACTTGACCATTTCTGGAGATAGAGAGTTTGTACTTGGCTAAAACATGTATTTTAAGTTATATTTTGATATCACAATAATTTTGTAGTAGTAATTGAACTCAAAGATGACAACAACCATTTCAAATAGTTTATAATGCAGACTAGTATTCTCAGATAAATTATCATAGACATATGATGGCAGAGATGACCTACTCCGTTCTATTGCTCAGATAATTATGGTTTCAGAATTCTAAATGCTTTAACATCAGTTCTTCAGGATACAGATGGAAGGAGACTTTCTATTGATGTTGATTCCCTTGACTGGATTGTTCCCTGAAAGTTTGTTTGCATTATTCCAGATAGTCACCCAGGGATTCCACCTCTCTGCAACAAAGTAATCTTTAGGGAAGGTCATATAGTACTTCAAATATTGTCAGATATATTTTAAGTGATGGAGTTTGACTAATCACATGAGCAATCTAACAAGTTTGTGAAAAATTATGGAGATGCCACGGACTTCTTGACGATAGATCAGCATTTCAAAATGGACAGCCAGAGGTCTGGAAGTCTTAAGGTCAATTTATGAATCTGAGGAGCTGTCCGTGTGCTTAAGATCTGGTCACACTCACTATGAGGAGTCTGTTTATTTGAGACTCTCTTTGTCCCGGATCTCTTTGATTGCTGTGTTCAAAGACATGGGTAATTCATGCCAGTTGTAAGATCATCTACGGACTCTGGTGATAGACATTATGGGTAATACATTTTTAAAATACTGCAGAAAAGGATACAGCATTTTAGTGAAGTCATGAGGAAAACATAAACTAATTGTCCTGCTTAATTAATCCTCTTGCAGAAAAACTGCAAAATCATCCTTGCCACTGGATGCATCCAAGAGAGACCAGATATTTTCTTGTCTTTTTACTGCAAGTGAGTCTGGCAAAGATGATCTGCGCATGTTATTTTCAGAGAACCCATGCGAATCAACAGCTCTTTTGTCAGGAGGTGTATTAAAACCATGGCAATATAAAGGAAAATTAAGACTGACCAAAAAGTCAGACCTAATTTCGTGTTCCTGACAGCTTTAAAGGAATAAACCATGCAGGGATGTTGGTAAAAAAGACATAACGCTGATTCCTAGAAATTTAACAATTCAAGCAACAATGAAGAGCTATATCTGTTTGTGTCTGAGAACTAATGAATATTTATGTGGGTGCACACTGCACAACAGTAATATGTCACTACGACAAAGGACTGATTGCAAAAGACCTTGAAGTAGGTGACCAGTCTTGATTGTTTAACCATAAACTGATAAACACAAGTGGAGGCAGATTCATGCTTGATGCTGCCCATGTACATGATGCAGAAAGGCAGGATCACCAGATGACAGTACTCTGTGTGTGCCTTGGATCCTGATGAAGTTGTGTTGTCAGTTGCCTTTTTCACAAGCTACTAGTGAGAGAGATTGGAGGTTGCATTTGATGGTGTAGTCGATCAGCGAAGTAAGAGCCACATCACTCCTGACACTCATGTTCTTTTACAGCTTCAGATGTGATAAAACATCAGTTTTGCAGGGTAGAGAAATTACTGCATAAGAAACTTAGTTTGTGTGTAGAGATAAACCATCAGTTGTTCATCATCTTCATCTCGTGGCGTGCGTGTCCTGGGTCACCGGGTTAGCTCAACGCAACTTCAGTCAAGGAGCAGCACTGATTGTATTGGTGGGTGTAACTATTGTTAGGCTGTGAGTCTGGTACACACTCCTATTAATTCAGGGATGTCCAAGATTTTTTTAGTTGCTCCAACACAGAATGTTGGATACAACCCTCCTCCATTTTTGGTAAGGTCCCATGGGCTCAGACCAAGTTTTTGGTTTCTAGGTTTTGGTTACTGTCTTGGTCAAGTTGAGTTCCAGGAGTGGGAGTCGAACCCACGTCCTCTCAGACCATTTGATTCAAAATTAACTGCTGTAACGATTCGGCTATAACGATTGTTACTATATTTGGTTATTATGTAAGGTACAAACTCAATGTACATGTATGAGGTTTTCTGGCATATTGAGTGTTTTGCTGTTCTACTGCTCGAAGACATGAGCACTCAAAACCAGTTGGTAACGAGGCCAAGCAAAGGCTTTTTGCCCATGGTTCTTACAAAGAATACGCTGGCAGTGCACTGTGTTTCCATTTGTATTCTTCAGGTGCTATATTACGTAACTGGATTGGCAATTAAAACTTGTCTAAGTGCAGCCTGGAAATTGGCATTTTAAGATATTGAATGAGGACAACATGCGCCAGCCTGGCACATGTTGTCCTCTTTCAATATCTTAAAATGCCAATTTCCAGGCTGCACTTAGACAAGTTTTAATTGCCAATCCAGTTACGTAATATAGCACCTGAAGAATACAAATGGAAACACAGTGCACAAGGCTGGGCTGCACATTGGACAGATCTGGCCGAAGCTGCGAAGGCAATATGGCCTGATATACATTATTCGGTGGCCTCAAGAAGCTTGTTGAAAATCTTTGCAAATGTTTCAAAGTTAGTCTCAAGTGTGCATCACAGCGTTCCTGCTTGGGTAGCTATGCTGTACGGAAAACCGACCTTCTAGTACAGTTTCTGCCTATATCTTTAGGCAGTCATTCTTTTTTTTTTAAAGCCACATTAACAAACACATGATGTGCATCATGCATTGATGATGCACTTTTTTCAGGGCTGAAATTGTCACTGAATCTACAGAATTTGCTTTCATTGAAGATGTGAATTACACCATATTATATATCACTCTAACTACTATTATTTTTATATAACATGGCTGCCTTTGCATGGCCTAATCAATTAATTATTGAGATTAGAAAAATCATAATTTATAAGGCACAAATGACTTTATTCATAGATGAGCCTTAATGAATAGAAACATGGATACTAATGTAAAACGCACTGATTTGTACAATTTAACAATGAGACATGTTTTGGCCAAGTATAAACAAGCTAAGGAAAACTAGAATAGCAAAAGTGGTGGCAGCCATTCTAAAATCCAAGATGACCACTACCATGGCAGAGCACAGGGAGTATATAAGACTGGTGGGTGTCAGAATGATTGTGTGGCCTGTGTGGCAGAGGTATTAACACAAAGTGATTATGATATCAAAATATATCTAAAAATACATGTTTTGACCTAATATCATCTTTCTATCTGCAGAAACGGTTGGGATAAAGCGAAAATGACAAAAATAGTGGCGGCCATCTTTAAGTCCAATATGGCCACCATTATGGCAAAATCATAGGCACAAAGTGATCATGATATCAAAATATATCATAAAATACATGACCTGGCCAATTATCATCTCTATATCTCTAAAAATAGTTGAGATAAAGAGAAAATTTAGCAAAACAGCGATGGCCATTTTAAAATCCAAGATGGCCGCCACTATGGTGGAATAATTAAAATAAAGTGATTATAATATCAAAATATGTCTTAAAATACATGTTTCGACCAAATTTCATCATTCTATCTACAGAAATGGTCGAGATAAAGAGAAAATAGCAAAAATGGTGGCGGCCATCTTTAAATCCAACATGGCCACCATATGGCCAAAGTATTTACACAAAGTGAATATGATATCGAAATATACCTTTAAATACATGTTTTGGCCAAATATCATCTCTCTATCTTCAGAAATGGTTGATATAAAGGGAAAATAGCAAAATTTTGGTGGCCATTTTTTAATCCAAGATGGCGGTCGTTCCGGGCCAGATATCTTCTGGTACTCCATTGTTCCTAAAAGAGCATATTCAAAAGTACCCATATGCAAAATTTGGTGCTTTTACCATAAAAGTGAACAATCAGTTGGTTTTTTGGGGCTAAGCTACTGCACTAATACATAGCTATCATATTGGGTCATAGAGTCTCTCTTTGAATTATGACATTCTCATATCTTTTCTTTAACAGTTTCAGGTTTTCCAGCATGGGCAACAATCCTAATCGGAAGTGTGATATCTATTTTGTACACCACAATAGTAAGTGTCAGTTGTAGTTTGAAGACTTATTGGGGAAACAATTAGCATTGGAATTTGTGACATAAATTATAGGATTGTTTCTAGATGATTGTTGGACTTTAATCATTAAGGTTGTTTTATTGATTGAACAAAGGCATTTGACATTGTTGATAATTTTATTTTTCTGGATACTTTATTCATAAATATTATTTTAAATGTTATATCCTGCTACAAAAACCAAACTTAAAAAAATAAATATTAGAATTTTTTTTGTGCTCCTCCTGTCTCAATCAACCCATCAAGTACAAAAATACAGGGTGTAAAGTACCAATCATCCATCAAACCATCTTTGTTTTAATATTTCAGGGTGGAATAAAAGCTGTGATTTGGGCAGATGCTTTTCAGAGTTTTGTGATGCTCGCGGGCCTTTTGGCAGTTATGATTGTGGTAAGTATCTCTCTTTAATTGAAGAATATCACACTTCGTCTTTTGCATGTACATTGTACAACACCGCAGAGTAGGTACTCTGATTGAGGTGGTATAAAGGTTTACAAAAAAAAGTAAATAATTAACTAAATGAAAGATAAAAGTTATGAAAGATATGCCGGCGGCAAGAGCGGTTGGACGAAAAAAGGGCAAATCAAATTTGTGCCACAGAATTTATGTGGAGTGTCAATAATAATTTTGAATATATGCTCAGTAATTTATGCATAAAATTAGTAAAATAAGGCCTAATAATGTTTTTTTTTAGATGAAAAGGGCACAACTTGCCCCGCCCCCCCCCAAACTTGCAAACTCTTGATTACGCCACTCTTTAAAAGAAACTCAATTTCAGACTGTAACAAACCGCAGAAAAACACAAGCGCCAAAAAACGCATCATCATTAAACGACAAAATTTTCTCAAAGTTCTAATTGTTTGATAATCATCAAATCGGGCACAGACCTCTAATATATTGTCTTAAAAGATTATACCAGTGAATATATTGTCTTAAAAGATTATACCAGTGAATTTTATGAAAAATGATTCACTTTTGGCTGCACATTGCTGCTATTAGTATGTTCTGTTTTGAACTTCAGTTGCAATTCAACGGAAAACGTGCTAATGGAAATGTTGGTTTTGTGGCATATTGGATGAGATTAATCTTATGAAGTTTTGACATAACAGGCACAGGGCTTCAAAAAAGCTGCCTAATGAACATTTTAAAATAAATGTTAAGGAGAAAGCTGATTTTGAATGCAAAAATCAAAATTTAGGAATTACCAACTGGAAATGAAGTATGTGAACCCAAAGTATTGAGAATCAAATTTTCTATGTGTGGCACATTGTGTGCTCAAGATAGAAACATACACATAGAAACTCAATGCTTATCAAAACTCAAAAAAATTGAATAAAACATCTTTTTGAAGATTTTGACAAATTTAAACGCTCCTGCAGGGGGCAGGGCACCATTGACACTAAATTTATTAATCTGATCATCTTTAATTGTGCTTGAGTCAAATTACTTTATCCCATCAAACAAATGAAATGGTAAACTTTCCTAACTTATCAAAGGATAACATCGAAAGAAGAGCAAAGTTATTGAAATTAATGATCAATATATCTTGACATTTTTTGACTTGCATTTTCAACATAAGTCACTACGATTTAATTTGACACAAGTATAGCACTTGGAGATATTATAATTGTCATAAATATACTTGACGGCAACTACCAGGCTTGTGCAAACTTTCATTTTGATACTTTAATTGGAAGTGCCATTTTAAGCCATTTTGCAATGTTGCATTTTAATGATGCCAGTGTATTTGGGGCCCTCTAAAATTAATTTGCGGAATTCAGTCAGGGGGCCCCCTGAAATAATTTCATTCCGTTTACTGAGAGGGGGGCCCTCTGAAGAAAACTTTTGTGTCAGCGAGGCAGGAGGCCTCTGAAACAAATTTCTCGAATCCATTGGGGGGCCCTCTGAAATAGATTTCCGAAGATAGTTGAGGGCCCTCTGAGAGGGCCCCTCTTTAATGAATTTCTCCAGTCAGTCAAGGGCCTCAGAAATAAAGTTATAGAGTCAGTTGGGGGGCCCTCTGAAGTTGAGTCCATGACGCTGTGGTACGTTTCTATTTATCGCTAATTTTTAGTCCAAAACGTGTTTTAGCTACCTCTATCTTGGGCCCCCTCTGGCCAATTATTTGGGGGGGGGGTGTCACACCCCCCCCCCCCCACACCCCCCATGGGTACGGCCCTGAATGTGCTTGGTATTTTTTACATATCCCTACATCTTTATTGTGTATCAATTTTAAAAGCCCTCTCAATGGAAAGAAGTCAGTGGTTCTATTTATGTTTCTGCTCCCCTTTTCAGGGTATTATAGCACTTGGCGGAGTGTCGCCAGTTTTCGCATTGGCAAGGGATTGGGATCGCCTGGAATTTTTCGAGTGAGTTATTGTATTTCTTCACTTGTAGATCAAGACAAGTCACTCCGATCTTTGATATTCTTTCCCTAAACATTACTAATGCTATTACAGCCTGTCACTTTGAGACCGAAAAAGAGTGTACTGTTGCACTGTGAAAATGGCACTTCATGTGTCATCATACTGATGATTTGTCATGATCATACCCAATACTTTCAATGTTAATTTAAGTTAAGGAGACTTATCCCTCTTGTTGGTGACATCCAAATGAAAGGATTACGCATCTGATTTTCAATCCAAAATCAGTTATGACAAGTCAAATGGCCTTCTCTTGATCATGACTAATCAAACAGCCTCTATGTTTCCCATGTTGAAAGTAGAGAAGATGACACTTCATCAGCTATCATGAGTCACGAAGTACATTTTTTTCACAGAGAACTGGTCCTCATTTTTTCTTTATCAAAGTGAAAGACTGTAATGCTGCAACACAAGAGTTACATATCTTTACAATAACATTATTCAGAATAAGCTTGTGCTCATGGCTCGGCATTGAAGGCTTTGCTTATTAAGGCATATTTCTAAAATATTCAAAATAAATGTTCAAATACATACATGTATACAGGTTATCATCCCTCGTTGATCAATTATCATAGATAGTGTGTGTTTTCCAGTATGGATCCTGATCCATTCAAGAGACTGACATTCTGGGGTGCCACCATAGCAACAACATTCCATTTCATCGGTCGCTATGGTTACTTCCAAGCCGGAGTGCAGAGATATTCGTCATTGCCCAGCATTACTGATGCCAGACGGTAAAAATACTAAATAATATATAATAGATAGTTGTGTTAAAAAAATTCTTATATTTATTCATATTATGTTATCTGAATATTAATTTACAAATGACTTAATTGAACTAATGCCGGGATCATAATCACTTCATGATAGATCAGAGTATGTCATAGGTTCTGTTTTTCTTTTATTCTAATACTTGAATTTGTCATTTTATCCCAGTAGTCATTCCTGAGCCTCTTTCATTTTTTTCCAGATGTTTGATTGGTACTATTCCCGGCACGATAATACTCGTTTCACTGTCCTGTTTCTGTGGTCTGATTGTTTTCGCTTACTACACTCAAATTGGCTGTGATCCACTCAAAACTGGACAGATATCCAACCCTAACCAGGTAATAGATTAATATATATAGGAATACTGTATTATAGCAGACAAATATTCAATTTTGAATAAATCAAGGGTGCGAATGAAGAAGAAACTATATTGAACAGAAATTATTTGATGCGACACTGTTTTGTTTTGTCCTCCACTGAAAAAAACAGTTGCATCATGTCATGAAATGTAACAAAGAAAAATATGAAATAATTTTATGGTATTATATTTTTGCAGTCAAACTATGACAATTTCTTGTAGTTTTAGTAGTCGATGGCACAAATGTATACAGTCATAGATTTAGAATGTCTGCATAATTTACATTTATTACAGATTCTACCATATTTTGTTGTTGACCGAGTGAACATTCCAATTTTGTCCGGGTTGTTTCTGTCGAGTCTTTCTGCTGCTTCCTTGAGGTAAATATATTTTGCAATTGTATTTAAAATACCTCCACTCCAAAAGCAGAGGTCTCATTGGCCGAGAGCAGGTCACATTTCAGTAAATATTTTATTATGTTGTCCTCCAAAGTTCACACAAAATAAAAATCCTAAAAAAGGGTCGGGTATGGGAGGGAGCATGCCGCATTAGTTAAAAATTACATTTTATAATATTTTTTAAATGGGAGCAATAGAAGGACTATTGCCTGCAATGGCCTACAAAACAAAAAACTGATCTGACGTGGTAATATTACGATGTTTTAGGCTGTTTATTCGTTAAGATAAAACAAATATTGACTGAATATATCTGGCAGTAATAAAATCTATTTCCCTCTCATATGTAAAAGGACAACTATGTCCCTTGGCTTCATGAAATAGTTTACACTTACACATCTTTGAGGCAAATAGATTTGACTATTGCCCTCCGAATCAGTCAATATTTGTGTTATAATATCCGGATTCTCCACCATATCGTATTACACAAATATTAAATAATCACAAGGGCATTAGATTAGATTAGTTATATTATATTATCTAATTCTTCCTAGGGTATATTACTGACTGTTTCCCTAAGCTGTTGTCCTCGGGAAACGATATTACAACTATTGCCCATTGGAGGAAATAAAATTCAATTAGAGCCCCAGGGATCAGTTGATTTTTGTTTTCATTAAATCCAATGGATTCATTGAATGTGACTGGAATTAACTCTGTACTGAACAATCCGCACATAACAATGAGGAACGCATATATATTTCTGACATATTGAAGTAACTTCATTATATAATTTCTTGTGAATTCAATTCAAACTTTTAACAATAATAGGTATAAGTAAAGGTATAACTAATCTTTAACTGAACCATTGTCTCATTAATTCAATATGTCAGCAGAGGTGGGGTGACATGACAATTTTCACTAACAATGCAATCTCCAGCATGTCGTAAGTGCCTAAATGTCCGTCTGAGTTAAGATGATTTGTTTATTTTCCCACCAGTTCAGCGTCTTCTTCCCTGAGTGCTTCCGCCACCAATTTATGGCAAGATGTTCTGTGTGAATTTTTCACGGATGCCCCAGAGAGCAAGAAGGCATTCATCATCAAGTGTGTTGGTGAGTGTTTGATACAATCGATATAAGATTTTCCTTGATGTTGTCTCGTTCGAAGGCATGATATCATAGACGTTACTGGGAGGCAGGTAGAGGTGTAGGGGGGTAGGGAAAAAATTTGGTTTACACCTAAAAAGTGGGCAACGACACTCAAATTTTTAGCAGATGATCAAAAATATTTTTTTGGAACTCAACAATTTTCAAGATATGCCTTTGAAATAATATGAAATCTCAATCATCAAATTCAAGCAAGTATTGCTTGCAATCCCAAAATGTCCACTTGGGGTACTAGCACGGGCATTATAATTTCTTACAAAAAGCTCACATGCTAAACGTATCCTGTATACAATACTTACAAGGTTGGCAACTCCCTCAAGATTCCTGGTTTGAGAATTCCTGCTGTAATGCTGTCTCAAGCAAGAGCATGAATTCTCAAACCAGGAGTTGCCAACCTTGTATATAAATTCAATAAGTGCAGTGACAAGCTTTTTACTCAAAATGATTGTAATGCCTGTGGGTACTAGTGAGTATATTATGCATGCCATAGAACTTGTTGCTAATATCAAGGTAGAAATATCACAATGTTTTGATGAAAAATCACCAAAAACCTTCTTCCTTCAGTATTTATTTTTTTTAGGGGCATAACGGTGGAGGTAGTGATCTTGGTTGGGCTTGCTGACTTCTAGCTCTCTCCGTAGTAACAATAATAGTAATAATTGTAAGCTAATGGTGTTATAAAAGTGAAATAAAATGTATGTATGTGTGTATGTATATACTTTTATTATAGTACCAGAGGAAGCAATATATTCTTATCGAGCTGGCACCAGATGCAAAATTAGTTACAATGCATTAAAAACCGTTATGTCAGAAATAGGGATATAGGCCTAAAAAAAAAATTAAGGTAAAATAACAGTTGACCTTTAAGATATTAAATGGAAAATAAACATTGGGGATATTAGTGCAAATGAAATCATTAGTCAGCATTAAAATGTAAAATGTACAATAACAATTAGTTATTAAAAATTTTAATTCAAAATAATTCTGAGTTATGTCGTGTTAATGTGTTTTCAGTGGTAGCCATTGGCGTCCTGTCCACCCTGCTGGCGTTTGCAGTGACCACCCTTGGAGGCACCATTTACCAGATCATCATTACGTTCTCCTCAGGATTCAATGGACCAGCTGCTGCCCTCTTCTACATGGGCATGTTCCTGCCTTGGATCAACTGGAAGGTAAGATAGATATAGGTACAAAATACTACTATAAGGATGGCACTTAAAGATAGAAGTGAGGTTTTGATCCACCTAAAGTTGTATCAGGACATTTACTGTTACGTTGGCAAGTAGTACTGGTTGCATGGAGATAGAAGAAGTAGGGTGACCTACAGTAGAACCCAAAATAAAGTAAGAACATTTTCTGTCAGAAGTCCTCTGTTTACCTATTTTGCCCTCTTTTCTCCTCTTCACCCCAAATCTCCCTACAACTCCCTTTGACTCCTTTCAACAACCTTAGCCCATACTAAAAACTCTATTTAGACAGCTACTAGAGCCCTGCGCGGGACTGATTTTTCTGTCCCGCCCCGTCCCGTCCCACAAATACCAGTCCCGCTCCCGTCCCGCCCCGCAGCTCTTATCTTGGCGGGACCCGCTTCCCGTCCCGCTCTTTCCATTATCTGTCCCGTCCCGCTCCCACAGGCATATGTTTGCGGGACTCCCGTCCCGTCCCGCAGCCTAAGTCAGTCCCGCACTCGGTCCCGCACTTATTGACAATGAAGTTTTATATAAGGCCTCACATAATTGATTCTAGATAGATAGATAGATAGATAGATAGATAGATAGATAGATGGCAAGTGCAGCCCTCTAAGGCCAGTTCTGGGTTGATTGATGAGATGAGAGAAGGAGAGTTGGAGTCCTCAACATGTTACACATTTTCCCCATGTGAGGGATCTTTTACTTGCCCAGCACAGACACTGATACATATATTTTAACTATTTCAGAAATGAATCCATTAATTTTATATATTTTTCACTGATTCACAGAAGTAAAATCACTATGGAAAATGAAAACAACAAATTGCAGCTATCATATTGTGAGTTTAAGCATTGAGTATTAAGCCGAATTGTAAGTGAAATTGATAACAGAATAAATATAGAAACATGTTGTATTGTAAAGATACTGGACTTGCTGGAGACTTGAGTGTAAAGACATTAGATGAAGCAATTATCATTCATCTCAACCCGGAACTTGTGTTCCGTCATTAGGGACTTTCTGTGTGTGTAACAGGGAATCCCACTGATTCACTGTTACCATATATAAGCCGGTCTTCCAGCAGGACAGTCAGTTTGATACAGTTTGACAGTTAGATTCAGTTGGATTCAGTCCCACGTTGTGTTGACTACATGTATGTTATGTTGCTCCTTGGAAATATGGATGAACCTTTTTGTATCAACTTTTGGATTAATAAACAACACTTTATTTAACCTCTCACAAGCGAGTGCTGAGTGTCATTTCCCCATATAACATTTGGTGGAGAATCTAAACACGATGTTTTGGTTGGACTATGCACATTCTTTCGACTTGTTTGAAAATGATGGATTATTTTTCTGAAAATATGAAAAGAAGACAACCAAGGAGAACTTTTATGGAGTATGTTCGACCATTGTAACTATTATTGAAATGAAAAGGAAATCAACAACACAATGAACATTTGCATGCTTCTGCAGAATCCCATGTGCTGCACTGTTCACCAGCCTGCTGCTGCCTGCTCCTGCTGAAGGATGTCGATGAGTCAAGTAATCAATACTACATGCAGTGAAGAGAGGAATCATCAGAAGACTTAGACTCTCCATGTTCCTGCAGTGACTTTTAAATATGGAAAAAGTTATGTATCCTCCCGTGTTCTTCTCTGGGCATCATAATGAAGATCCGGTGCTGTTCCTTGAAAACCTTACAGCTTATGCGGCCCTGCAGAAACTACAAAGCCCAAAGGAACTGCTTCCATTGGCCCTCCAAGACAGTGCCAGAATTTGGTTTCTCAATTTGTTGCCAAACATAAAGAATGACTTTGAAAAATTCAGAACATTATTTGTGAAGAGATATGGGCCTCCAAAACTTCTCACTTTTATGACTGTGAGTGAAATTTTCAAGATGCAACAGTGCCAAGAGGAACCCGTACGGGACTACATCTCCCGAGTGCAGTATAAATGCACTCAAGCACGACTGGACGAAGACATCGCTGTAAATGCCTTGCTTAATGGCCTACGTTCGGACATTAGGAGTCAAGTTCTACAGGATATGCCAAAAACCATTAACGAAGTAGAGGAACTTGCTGTAAAAGCTGAACTCATTCTACCCAAGAACGTAAATCTCTTGTCATGTGCAATTGACAAGCTTCGATCGGAAGTAAGAAGATACGCTAACCAGCCTAGTCATGCTGCCAGCCGTGAGCAGACTCGTTACTCGCAGAAGATTTGGAAATCGGTGCCACCTCGCGAACATAAGCGCTCCCCAATGAAGAACAATCGCTGCTTCAGATGTCAAAGATTTGGACATTTCAAGAAAGTATGTACTTCTAAAATTTCTATGGTTAAATAGGATCAGTCACCTTCCTGTGGGAAAGCCCAGTTTAAATCCAAGCCCACAGTTAGGTTGACAAAAGCTAACTATTTAGAGAAAAGAAAATTGAATGGCTCAAAGTCGTGTGCAAATATTTCTACCTGTACCAAATTAGATACCAATAGAATTGTTGGTTTTGTAAAAGGTCAAAGAGTGAGCTTTCTTGTAGATACAGGTGCTTCAATCAGCTGTGTATCAGTCGAATTTCTTGCAAAACTTAGATTACTCTCGAATATTGTATACAAGGTTAAGAATGAACAGAAATTCAGAAATGTCAATGGTGAAGTGCTTGATGTTATTGGACAAATAGACTTGCCAGTTAAAATACAAGGTCTTATTCTGTATCACACATTCATAGTATTTCCAAACCTTTTCACACCAGTCATATTGGGTATGGACTTTCTTACAGCAAATCATGCAGAAATTAATCTCAAAGACAAATCCCTTACCTTAAAAGATGGCATGGCTTGCATAGCTATGATTACCCAAACTGATAAGAATTTGACAGCCAGAACAAACAGTCAGGTTGTTGTGCCAGCAAAAAGCCAATGCATAATTCCTTTGCAGCTCAAAAAGTGTGAACCTAGAACCAACTTCATGTTACAACCAGTTGACAAATTAGCTCATAAATACAATATTCTCGGATCTAAATGTGTCATAAATTCAAAGAAAGACTTTATTGTTCCATATCTGTTGATTAATCCCACACAAGAGGCAGTGAAAATCCCTGCTAACACAGTTGTTGCATCACTATGTCCAGTCAGTCAGCTGATTCCATATGACTCACTTGCTGCAGCCCCTGCAGCGCATATGGCAGAAAACCCTAGAAGCCCTTCTCCAGCCAAGGTTGCTGAGACCTTAGGTATTGATTTTTCAGCTTCAGAGCTAACAAGTCAGCAAAAAGAGCAGTTATTGCATTTAATTGGCACACATCGAGATGCTTTTGCAGTTAACAGTAGTGAATTATGTAACAAATCATGTAATATCCACTTTCACCGCATTGAAACAAACAATGCAAGACCAATTACTCAGAGATTTTACAGACAAACACCGAAAGATAGAGAGGAAACCCGCAGACAAATACAGCAGATGCTTAAAGATGATATCATTGAACCTTCAGTGAGCCCATGGTGTTCACCCGTTGTGCTTATTAAGAAGCGTGATGGCAGTTATAGATTTGCATGTGACTACAGAAAATTGAACAAAGTTACAGAACCCATGATTTTCCCATTGCCACGAATTGATGATATGATTGACTCAATTGGAGAAAGTAAAGCAACTATATTTTCAAGTTTAGACTTGAGGTCAGGGTTTCATCAGTTGAAACTAGATCCTGAAACAGCTCACAAAACAGCTTTCATCACACCTGAAGGCATCTACCAATACAAGAGGCTACCATTTGGTCTCAAGAATGCTCCAATGAGTTTTCAGATGGTTATGTCACAAGTTTTCCGATCAATGACTTACAAAAACGTTTTGGTATACCTAGATGATTTGTTATTGTATTCAAAGGATTTTGACACTCATTTAAAAGATTTAGATGAAGTTTTCACCAGACTACGAAATGCAAACTTGAAATTGTCTCCTCAGAAATGTACTTTTGCAGCCAAAAGCATCAAATACTTAGGTCATGTGATCAGTAAACATGGCATCACCGTCAATCCAGAGAAAACAAAAGCCTTGTTGACATATCCGCAACCGAAAAACATGAAAGATGTTCGTAGTTTCTTAGGCTCATGTAATTATTTCAGAAGATTTATCAAAAATTATGCAGCCAGAGCGGCCCCATTGAATACCTTGTTGAAACAAGACACAAAATTTGAGTGGACTCAAAATTGTCAAAAAGCTTTTGATGATTTGAAGACAGCCCTGACATCTCCGCCTGTATTGGCTTATCCAGATTTCAATAAAAAGTTTTCCTTGTCAACTGATAGCTCAGGATTTGCTATAGGCTATGTATTGGAACAGCCAGATGAACATGGCAAAATGAAACCAATTGCATATGGTGGTCGTGCCCTTCGAGCACATGAAATGAAATACCCAATTACTCAATTGGAGTGTTTAGCTGTTGTTGAGGCAATCAAATGTTATCATCACTTCCTTGCTCATGGTCATTTTGATGTCTACACTGACCATGCTGCTTTGAAATGGCTTCAGAATACAAAATTATCGACAGGTAGACTTGCACGTTGGTCTCTACTATTGCAAGGATATTCATTTGATATATTTCATAGACCAGGCAAACTAAATCAAGTGGCAGATGCATTGTCCCGCAGAGAATACAAACCTGAAGATGAAACAGTGCCAGACAAACCAGAATTTACAGTGGCTAGCATGGTGTCCCATTCCGAAAGTGAATGTAATGTACAAGCCGTGTTTGAGTATAGTCACAATGATGATATAAGTGCAGATTTACCAGTAGGTGCTGTGAGTGAAGCACAAAATGCTCATGATTTCAGTGACAAAGTTATTTCAGCAGTAGGAGATGATTTAGAAATGGCACAAAGAACTTCACGAGATTTCAAAGATATTATTCAGTATCTAGAGAAAAGAGAACTCCCTGCAGATAAAAAGACTGCAAACAGAGTGATTGCAGAGTCTCAATATTATGTTATTGTCGACAATATCCTCTATCACCTCTATTATCATGGTTCGAGAGGTGTTCCAAAAGGAGAAAGGCTAGTAAGACAACTAGCGGTGCCCGAGAGCTATAGAGTACAAGCTCTGGAAGCATATCATGACGCTCTCGCAGGAGGAGGTCATGCAGGTATTGAGAAAACATACCACAATTTACGATTGAAGTATTATTGGCCAAAAATGTACAAAGATGTATATGAACATGTGCACACATGTCCAGAATGCCAGTCAGCCAAAAGAGATTACAAAGCCAAGCCAGCTCCATTACATCCATTACCAATAGCTGATATATTTAAAAGATGGCATATTGATATTTTAGGCCCGTTACCAGAAACTGCAGACAAGGAAAAGTATGTCCTTGTGCTAGTTGATAGCTTTACAAAGTGGGTTGAGGCATATTCCTTGAAAAACCAAACTAGTGCTGAGATTAAAAAGTGTCTTTTTGATACTTTTGCAAGGTTTGGTGCACCAGAGTGCATTGTTTCTGACCGTGGTGCAAACTTTCTGTCCAAGATAGTTGCTGCCCTGTGCGAGCTATTCCAAGTGAAAAGAGTACACACCAGTGCATACCATCCTCAAACTAACTCCTCAGTTGAAAGAATGAATGCAGTGATTGCTCAAGGCATTCGTACATATCTTGATAAGCATCAAGAAAAGTGGTCCACTTACTTACCTGGTGTCCTTATGGCGCATAGAGCAGCCCCAGCAACACAATCTACAAAATTTAGTCCATATTTCATGGTATTTGGAAGAGAAATGACATTACCTTTAGATGTTGTATTAAAACCAAAAGAATCTTTAGGCAAAACTGTACAAGAACATCTCAAAGAGATAATAAATAATTTGGAAGAAGCTAGAGAAATTGCCAAAGCAAACATGGAAAAAGCTCAAACTCGCTACAAACATTACTATGACAGGAA
Source organism: Platynereis dumerilii (assembly GCA_026936325.1). Lineage (NCBI taxonomy): Eukaryota > Metazoa > Annelida > Polychaeta > Phyllodocida > Nereididae > Platynereis > Platynereis dumerilii. Next base: position 9,744,849 of record JAPTHN010000012.1, on the reverse strand, counting down.
TGTTAAAATTCCAACCTATGCCCCAGGTGATCAGGTATTAGTTCACAATCCTCATGTTCCAAAGGGAAAGGTTTCTAAACTTTGGAAGAAGTGGACAGGTCCTTATTATGTCACACAAGTAGGACCCAATCATACATTCAAACTACGCCTCTGTGCTGACAACAAACCCTTAAAAGCTTTAGTGCATGCCAATAGGCTGAAACCCTACTTTGGTAGAGAGTCATTGGATGATATTAATGATGATGCTCAGTCTTTAACTCAGGAAGACACTCCCGTAGCATCCCAAATCCAGCCTGCAACACAAGCTGCACAACCTGATAGGTTGCCACCAGCACAACAGTCCCAGGATAGCCAGACTCAACAAAAACAGACAGATAAATGGCATGAAGTTGACAAAATTATTGCATGTAAAAGAAAAGGCAAAGACATGTGGTATAGAATCAAATGGGTTAATACACCTGGAACAGAATGGATAAATGGCCAAGACTTAAATGATATAGCAAAGCAGGAGTTTCATAAGACGAGAACTGCCAGTGGTAAACAGAGAAAAAGACCACTGAAGAGACACAAGTTCTTTAAGTGAATTTGATTTTCAGTGACAATCCTAGAGAGAATATGCAATTTGCTGATAGGATGAGATCTTTGTCCCACTTGCACTTGTAGCTTGATTTCTGCTTAAATAAATTGTCTCTAAATTGCGCGCATTTTTCATATTTTGGCATTGAAGCAGAACCAATCACATTGCAACACCACCGGCGCCGTGGTAATACGAAGTCCATTATGTCCTATCTTTAAAGCAAAAAGTTGAAAGCACTCTCTTAGGTAGGACGATGTCACATACGAAGCACTGATACATAGATGATGTACTATAAAGAAGTTAGAGGAATGGAACAAAAGAGGTTTCTGCATATATATATAAAGCATGAGAAAACGCTGAAATGATATATAAAGCATGAGAATAATGCTAAAACGATGTAACACAGTGAAAATGGTTCACTTTCTCAAGAGGAATAATAAAATTCCACAGTTAGTATACCAGTCCAAGATTGGATTGTAAGGTTTGGAACTGCTAGCTAGGTGTGAATTGATGTATAAAACGAAACGTGTTGCACTGATGCATAGATGACAAGGATACAAATACTTGTGGTCACCAGAGTAGAGTGACACAGATGTCATGAGATTATGAGATACTTATAAAAGAGTAATACTTTTAAAATACTGGGCTGAACAGTTTCTTGCAAAGATGCTTCTGCAAGCATAAGGCTAAGTTATGTAAACTGAAATTGCCGACATTGGAAAGACGAAGTTAATCCATGTTAAGACGTCGAAATACTGTAAATATGATTGTATACCATGGTATTGAATATTGAATATTGATGTATTTATTATTGAGTGTTTGAAGACATTGTACTACGATTATTGATGACATGTAAAGTGCTATGAATACATGAAATGGTGTAATGTTTCTTGTGTACTGATGTGTCTCTCACGATTGCAGTTTAATATGAAAATATGTCGCAAACGTAAATTGCTATTAATTCATGACATGTTGTGATGGTTGTACGATACCATTGATATAGATACGTACTGTATATGTAACTTACATTTTAACTTTAACATTTTAACTTTCAATGTGTCTACTTTGTATTGTGCTTGATGTTGTGATAATGATGGTAGATTAAAATGGTAGATTACTCTAAAATTTTATCTGTATGTAGCATATTTGTCTTTATACAAAATCTCTTAACAAAAAAAAAAAATCAGAGGTATGTTCACATTTTTCTTTGCTATAGTTTCGAGGACGAAACTTCTTTAACCAGGAGGGATATTATCATATTGTGAGTTTAAGCATTGAGTATTAAGCCGAATTGTAAGTGAAATTGATAACAGAATAAATATAGAAACATGTTGTATTGTAAAGATACTGGACTTGCTGGAGACTTGAGTGTAAAGACATTAGATGAAGCAATTATCATTCATCTCAACCCGGAACTTGTGTTCCGTCATTAGGGACTTTCTGTGTGTGTAACAGGGAATCCCACTGATTCACTGTTACCATATATAAGCCGGTCTTCCAGCAGGACAGTCAGTTTGATACAGTTTGACAGTTAGATTCAGTTGGATTCAGTCCCACGTTGTGTTGACTACATGTATGTTATGTTGCTCCTTGGAAATATGGATGAACCTTTTTGTATCAACTTTTGGATTAATAAACAACACTTTATTTAACCTCTCACAAGCGAGTGCTGAGTGTCATTTCCCCATATAACACAGCTACTATGAACTCAATTCAGGCTTATAGGCCTATCATGTATGTGCAATCAAGGTAAATCCAAAATTAATGATGCTATTCAAGATGAGCAATGGTGTCTATTCTCAATTTCACTTTGCAAATTTTTCCATTATCATTAAACTGACTTAGAGTGACCGACCAATTGCCAGTGATATTGTCTAATGATGTGAAATAGCACAATATTTTCATGGCATAACCCTGATTCATTTTGAATGCCATTATTAAACTGCTATTCAAACACTGACCATTGTCTTAATTGCTATTCAAACAAAGGCAATGCATGTCTATTGTGAGCAATGCTGCATTGCAATAGGGGTAGCTATTGTATGAACATCTATCAGATATTATAACTTTTAGATAAAGTTTATTTTAGCTTTTTTAAATTTTTCTTCTTTGTTTAATTCCTTGTGTTTCTAACAAGCAAATAATGAAATGATAAATTGATATGACCTCTGATGATCAAAATGTATCAGTCATATATATGACTAATTTATGTAGTAATATATGCATATCACAAAACATTTATCTAATTTAGTTAATACATAATTAGGCCTATATCTATAGAATAATTGGATGTGTATAGGTTTATTTGTATTTGAATCTAACCCAGCTAGAGTACCAGTATATCTCAAGCCAACCAAAATTTTACAATTAAATTGCAGTATATATGCAGTGAATCTGGGGAATCCCCAAACCAGGAGCATTCCCATATTCAAAGGGGTAACAGACTTTGACCAAAATGCATTCATTGTCTAAACAATAGAACTACTCTTTATATTACCTGTTTCTTCATCAAGTAATCAAATTATTTCATTATTTATAACTATATTTCAGTTTTTATCACAGCACCTGATTATAAAAGTCTGGTCTATTTTAAAATGGCTTATGTCAGATTTCTAGTTAGGTCTAGTAGCAATAGTGGTAAATCATATATTTCAATACAAGATTGTCAAAATCTTAACAATATTGCTTTTCATGAAACTGCTTAAATTTACAATCCCGCACAGTCCCGCATACCAGTCCCGCCCCGCCCCGCCCCGCCCCGCTCCCGCAAACTGAACCAGTGCGGGATCCCGCTCCCGTCCCGCAGTGGCCATTTGCTGTCCCGCCCCGTCCCGTCCCGCAAGAATTTTGTTTGCGGTATCCCGCGGGATCCCGCGGGATGCGGGATCCCGCGTCCCGCGCGGGACGGGACATCCCGCGCAGGGCTCTAACAGCTACCCATGTAACTGCAATTAGCAGAGGTGCAAAATATCAAGTAAATGAAACACAATGGGGGTGATTGAGTTCAAATTGGTGTTGTAAATATGATTTTAATGCAATTTCAAAGAGTTCCTCCGTGGCCTAATGGTTAAGAGTGCTTGTTTGCACAACCACTGGCTCTGAGGGCGTGGGGTCGAATCCCACCCCGGAGCTCAATTTAGTCCGAGCCCATGGGACATTAAATGGAGGCGGGTTGTATCTAGTGTTCTATGCTGGGGCAACTGAAAGACCCTGGGCATCCCTAAATTAATAGGGTATGTACCAGACTCACAGTCTTCTCATCTCATCATCATACGGCGATCGCCTGCCTCGATATAGCCCATTAAGGTGCTGCAGAGGCGTAAAACACAAACAAACAAACAAACAAACAATGCAATTTCAAAAGGTAGTTTCAAGTAGGTAAAAGTAGGAAGTGATTCAGAGGTAGTCAAAAGGCGTGAAAGGGTAAAGTAGTGGCTGCTTCTTCCTTCCTGCTGGGGAAATCGTACTTTATTTCGGGTTGTACTGTACTGTCACCCTCTTCTATATGGGCATGTTCCTGCCTTGGATCAATTGGAAGGTAAGATAGATATAACAAAATTAATTCTACTTTGAGGTTGATAGGAAGAACTATATATACGCACATGCCGGTAGGAAGTGAGAGGGCCTTGATTCATCCCAGCTAACCAGCTTTTTCATCGAGAATCAGAAGATGTAGGAATTAACACATAGGCCTACTACTATTGGATGGTAGGTCGATTCAGATACAAACGAGAAAGTCAAAGGCAGCAGCCCTCCCCTAAATTGGCATGTTTCTGCCTTGAATCAACCAGAAGGTAGTTTGTAATCAAATTATTCACGAGAGAGAATTACTCCCATCTCTTTGATCAACATTTGGGTATATTGTTTTAATTACGGTAATTGTGTAGTTTTGATGTGACAATTTGCAATCACCGTTAATGTGTATGGAAACCGAATTATCGTTATGCTATTTTGTAATATTACTTTTCAAGTATACAATATGAATTGTGTGATGAAATGAGCTTCTTGGGGTTACAGGGAGTGAATTTCCCAGAGGAAAGAAAAGTACATTTAAAGCGCTCGAATTATTTAAATTACGCTTCATTTATACTCACTATATGCAAATTCATATGCTCCAAATACGCTCCCCTGTAAAAAAGTATACAAATTTTTGCAGTATGAGAACCAGCATGGGAAAAAATTTTGTATTTTCGACATGTAAGTTATGCACAACCTACACTGTAGCCCTATTTGTTTTCAGGGTGCTTGCTCTGGTACCTTAATTGGCTGTGCATTTGGGATGTGGATCTCTCTGGGGTCATACATCTCCAAGAAAAACTGGATCATGTTGCCAACCACCGAAGAGAATTGCACATTTCCAGATACTGCCTTCCAGAATGAGACTATGAGCTTTATTGGTAATGGTCTCACAAATTACACAATGGAAGCTGTAGTGTCAACTGCTTCAGTATTACTCTCAACGACCAAAAAACCAGCTGGAGTTCACAGAGCAACTGAATTGTAAGGAAATTTTGCTTTCATATTAAATGTCCAATGTAAGAATCTGCAAATTCCTGATGCTTATTTATATACAATAAAACATCCTCACATTTTCAGTGACTGGTCACGAGTTGACACACAAGACTCTGTATTAATGATAATGATTATTAGAGACAAAACACTGCCTTTTCAAGATGCCGGTAATATTTCACATATATTCCAAACAGAAAATAGTCTTTTTGCTACAACTGTAAAGGACTTATATGCTAATCTAGAACTGTGGTCAATCTACAACTGAAAATATAAAATGGTTTGCCAAACAAATGGCTGTGGGAAAACACATGTTTTTTTTTTTTTTTTTTCAGGGTTGGCATCAACAAGTTGTTTTCAATCTCATTTGTCTGGATGAGAGATTTCGTCACGATCATCACCATGGTGGTCGCAGTCATTGTCAGCCTCATCACTGGTAAGTAACATGGGTTATAGTGCATAAAGATGGCGCCAGCCATTAGTTATGGCTGTCTTTACCTTATCCCAGTCTGGTGAAAATGAGAACTGCATGCTGCTGCCACATGGCGCCAAAGTTGATTTTATAATTATGCTACAGCATTGCTGTCCCAAGAAATAGTTCCAATTTCATTGCACATTCACAAAATTTCTATTCAACATTTATGTATACCAGAAGTCAGACTCGGCAATCACATTCTCTAAGGAAGTAGACAAGGCCATCAGCACACTCAGAAACAGCCCCGGTTTCTTCCAGACAAAATTGTGTGAGTTCCCCACACTGAAATGATGTGGACCGCTCGCAGGAGCTTGCGGAATAGCACACTAGTCACTAGGTGGCAACACATGACAGCTTATTATGTTCTGATCTGCCAAGGCTGGTAAAAGAAGTGGCAATGTAACAGCGGTCCACTTGTAGACAGCCTTTATCCTGTTTCAATTCCATAGCTGGAGCACTGGCCTCATCCAGTTCATTCATATTTCAGGCTTCACAAAACCAAGTGATGTTGATCCTCGCACACTGCATCCTTTCGTAAGAAGAGCTCTAAAACTTCATGAACCAGAGGAAATAAAAGAAAAAGAGGTATTTATCAATTTTTTAATGAGCTCGAAGTAAGCATAAATAGGTCAGGACAAGGAATAATTGTGTGTTGAGATGCATAGTAAAGAAATAGGCATTTATTTTATCTCCTCAAAATTTCACATACAGGTATATATGTTGTACTAACAATTAAAAATTTTACGGCAAGAGAAATAAATCTTTCAAAATGAAATTATTGCATCTATTTGATACATTTATTCAAAGCTGCTGTTAAACAGAAAAAAAAATTACATTCAATATGAATGACATTATTACATTAATTGTGTATTTTGTTTTCAGTTAGTTCCTTTGAACGGTGATTCAGAACTGATCTTGAAAGTCATGGAGCCTGGTTCGAATGAAGAAAAAATGCCATTAGGCACTGCCTAGGAAATTGAAAATTAGTTTTTACATATCGTGATTTTGACATATATTGTAGTTTTTATTATTACACTATGAAGTGAACTATGCTCCCAAAAAACTGGCTTGAAGTGCTGACCTGATATGCACTTTATTAATGCTGAGGTTTGTAATCTTTAAATTATGTAAAGTTTTATTTATAATATTTTTAATCGTGCTGGACAATGCCTTTTTATTTACCAAATCTTATATTATTTAGCAAATTTTAGACGTTGTCATCGCAGTTTATCCTATTTTTAAATAGATACAAGTTATTCATCACTACTTCAGCAAATGTATAGGCTACACGGTTTTCATACTTTTCGTGGAGGGCATTTCATAATTAGTGTAATGTAATACTTTTATGTGTTGAAGATATCTAATTTGTACATTTTTAGAATATTTGTTATTGCAAAATCTGCACTGTAAATTCTGAAATTCTGAGTTAGCTCAAATGATTGAGTGAGACGGTTGCACAATTTGTTTGAGCCGTGATAGCTTGCTGTTTTGAGTCATGATAATCTTTATGCTGTTATAAATTGCAAACAACAAGCTATCTTTGCTCAAAGGAATTGTGCAACCATCTCACTCAATCAATTAAGCTAACTCAAAATTCTTAATTTACAGTGTGCATCGTTCATCTTGTACATATATATTTGTTTTTGTTACTGCATTTTTTATGTATACATTATTGAAATTTTTTATTATCGATTTATGTAAATAGTACGTAAACATGAATATTTATCTAATATCGTATTCATTGTTGGCCCAGTAATATGACATTAAACCCCAAATTAAATCTTATTACGAACAACAACTTTTTTTTGTTTCTCTTTATTTGGTTATTACAGCGAAACACTTTGATATAGAATTAGAGTGGACTGTGGCACTGTGAAAATGGCACTTTGTGTGTCATCATGCTGATGATTTGTCGTGATTAAACCCAATACTTTCAATGTTAATTTGATTCATGTGTAGGTAAGGTGGCACTGTTGTTGCACTTCCTGTTTGATCATAACAATGTCTTGTGAAAAGCACATGTTTGAAAAAAAAGTCAAATTACTATGAATGTAACTGTTGTCAGCAACATAACACCATGCAGAACTGTCTATGTAATCATTGTTGGTTATATCTATGCTAAAGTACACATTCAGACTTCTTTGATACTGAATTAAATGGCTTCAAAGTTGCCAGGTAAGTTGGCAAAAGTTTTCTGTGTTGACATGGTTTTAGGAGAATTTTGATCTCTTACCTTGCATATTGACGTCTACAGGGCAATACGTTTATTTTGCCCTCTCCAGGTATATCCCTTGCAATGAAGGTTTAGTAAATAGATAATTCCATGTTGATAAATAGACCTGAAAATGTCTCAATTGAGATATCTTTGGCAATAAGTCCATGGCTCAGCTCTGATATCTTCTGCTTTGACAGTGTTCATGAGGCTCTTTCAAGAAACAGGTGACAAGATTTTAATCTTGTTGTATTGTTTTGCACTGATTGCTGGCTATAATCCCCTGTCTTGAGCCTCAGGTCAATAGACTCTGAACTTGACACCCATTTAAATGTGATTAAAACTGGATTCTCATTCAAAGGGTTGTGTGACCATGTTGATTGAAGGAGGCTTATCCCATTCGTTGGTGGCCAAACAAAAGGATTATGCATCTGATTTCACTCTTAAATGTGTTATGAGAAGTCCAATGACTTTCTCTTGATCATGACTGTTCAAACAGCCTCTATGTTTCCCATGTTGAAAGTAGAGAAGATGACACTTCAGCGGCTATCATGAGTCATGAAGTGCCATTGCCACAGTCCACTCTAATTCTATATCAAAGTGTTTCGCTGTAAAGCAGTTGTCATAGTAATGTGATTTTACAGATGATTTCATATTTGTAGATTCTGATCAAATAACAAAAAATTTTGCAAATTTTTGGTCTGACATCTGAAAATCCTGCCAGGTCATTGGTCAAGCTGCCAACAGTGTTTCACTTTTCTCAGTTTGCTTGAAGCAAGTGATGTATTCTGGAAAATGATGTCATAATTTTGACCCGAAGGCCAACTTGGCATCATGCCTTGACCAAAAGCATTGTCTGTGATAACAGTAAGGGACTATTCATAATTTATGACAGGGTTTGGGGCGTGGAAGTTTTACCTGAGTGGATACTATCTTTTCATGCCTATTTCAAAGGGGCAAAACAACTGATACACACCTTGCTTATCTGTGACATTGTACATGCAGAGGGATATGAAATTTTAACAAAAGAAAAATGTCAAGGCTGGATTAAACAAGTATGAACCCCAGTCCCTTTGTTGCTTAACATCGCTGGCTGCGAAGAGACAGGCAGAATTCATCATCATGCATGAGTAAATTAGTTATTTCATTTTCTAAAACGCCCAACTTTTGGGCTTCTGTTTCTAGTATTAATATTAACAGTATTTTAATATGAATTATACCATATGACTATAGAGGCTTTACAGCAAAACACTTTGATACTGAAAAAGAGAGTACTGTTGCACTGTGAAAATGGGACTTCGTGTGTCATCATACTGATGATTTGTCATGATCAAACCCAATACTTTCAATGTTAATTTGATTGAAGGAGACTTATCCCTCTTGTTGGTGACAGCCAAACAAAAGGATCATGCATCTGATTTTCAATCCAAAATCAGTTATGACAAGTCAACTGGCCTTCTCTTGATCATGACTAATCAAACTGCCTCTATGTTTCCCATGTTGAAAGTATAGAAGATGACACTTCATCAGCTATCATGAATCACGAAGTGCATTTTTCTCAGTGAACTGGTCCTCATTTTTTCTTTATCAAAGTGCATCACTGTAATGTAGTTGTTCCACCATAGGCAGTTGCCTGTCAGTCGCTGCATGTGAATTCTGGCAGAGTTCACTGCTTGTGGCAGCTCACAGATGTTGCTTCTTATGCATGTACTGAGAGTACAACCTCTTAATAAATTTGAAGTACCTACAGTAGTTAATTGTCTTGCAGAGGTATTCATCAGTGTAGAATTTCAGCTGCCAGTGTAACTTTTCCTTGATTGTTTTGACAGACTTGTTTCAAACATAACATAATATATGGAACATATTGTTTTATTATTATCTTAGGGAGCAAAGATATTATGACTGGGGAGGGGAGGGGGTTTCCCAGGGGTTACCAACTTTTCACGTGTTTCAAGGGGGGGGGGGTACTAATTTTTGTTGGTTGGACAGTTACTGTAGTTTAACTTAAACATGACCACCACATGCATAACAGTCTCAAATCTTCTATAAGCCTATTGGCATTCGGCAAATAATAATAAAATAGGAGCATTACAGTGAGGCATTATTAATGTTACAGTAAAGTAGAAATAAGCAAAATTAAGACATTTTAAAGAAGGTTGAAAATTATATAAAAAGATACCAAAAAAACTATATGAAGGCTTTCTTTTCTGCATACCATCAATTCATTAGGCCACTGACCCCTGTCACATAAAATATTCCACAAGTATTACAATTTTCTTATATCATTAAAATTTATATAACTAGAAAATATTCAATAATATGAATACAAATATTCACAAAAACAGATAGACTTAAATAGATAAATTTACTTAAAAACTACAATACATACAACATGAAATAAAACAGAATTGTTAAAAAATAAGTACAACACATAAAACAATAACTATCAATTACATTTGGCAAAATTATGAAAATATTAAAACAACCTGATCATTAGTGCTTACCCATATTTCTTTCAACCGTGCAACATTCCATGTATACTTTATTCACTATTTGGCATGTACACAAATTTGTGCAGATGTAAAAATAAGCATTCACGAGTTTACGGACGAGTAAAAAGAGCATAACTGCTCGACTATACGTAAAATCGGAAACTCGTTTATGTTCTTCATTTGTCACTCGTCTACTGTAACTGCCAATGTTACTGACATTTGTGGAAGTGCTACCGTAAAACGGGGGAAAGTTGGCTGGTTTTTAGTGAATCAGAGTTCACTGCTACTTTACTATGCAATAAATGCTGGAAACTATTGTTGGAAAATCAGGTCACCTGTCCATACTACCTGTGCATGTATCAAACAACTTGATTTTTTATCTCTAGAAAATTACACAGGACCTCATGTAAGTGGCCAACTTTACCAAAGAAATGGGTAAAGTTGGCCACCCAGTGGGTAAAGTTGGCATGTCTGCCATTCAGTGGGGAAAAGTTGGCAAGTCAATTTGCGGTTCTAACAAAGTATTTACTATTTATTTTGTAATGGAAATGGACCATGTTAATTATCTTTCGAGAGTACTTAAAATTGGACATACAGGAAACAACAGTGAACAGTACAAGTGAAAGAAAAAATAGCCCATTATTAGCATTTATTTTCTGAGATCTTGCCTGCTGTCTTGTTTACATTGCCACTAGACTTTGAAGGACCTTCAGCAGAGATGCTTTTGCCTGGTGGAACATTAACTCTTTTTGCTCTCTTTTTGGGTGGCTCACCATCATCCCCATACCTCATCTCTCGTAACCTGTCAAGAACCACCTATGACACAGCGTCTGATTTTCTAGTTTTTCACCTTTTGGTTATCTGCGTAGGACTGGTGAGCTATCCAGAGGGTGCATGCCAATTTCCCATAACCACTAACAATATTCTCACTGAAACGGTTTCCCATTTTTGGTAGGTATTTATTTTGACTCATCTCATGTTCCACAACAGCTTCAAGTGCTTTCTTCAGATTTTTTTCTGAATACTCGCGGAATGCAATTTTTTTTATACAATTGTGTGGCATTTTGCTTAAATAGTATTAAAGAAAAATAATGAACAAAGTAAACCAATCGATAGCCTGCTCTTACATTCTACATGGGCACTTAATAGGAAATATTATATTTAGGCATGGAAAATATTTGGGTACATGTTGTTATATAATGTGATTATCATTATGTAGACTAATAAGTATTGAATTTTGTTTTCTGATGCAGCACCTCTCCAATGAACAATGTCCTCCGAATATAGGCCAAAGTCTCTTATGAATGATTCCTCTCTTCTCTTCTGACTCCAAATGCTTGTGGTTCAGCTGACCACCTCGTGCTTTTTTAGTAATCATGTTGTTTGTACGTTGGTGTATGAAAATATTGAGTGAATAATTAATGTATTACACTTGCTGTAAATAGGATTAATCATCTTTGAACCATCAATGCAATGCGAAATCCTACAAAACTGTTAGGAAATTATCGGGTGACAGGCTAGTGATACATGGGGTAAAGTTGGCATGACCTGCCAACTTTCCCCGAAAACTATGCCAACTTTTCCCCAACTGAGGAATTTGACAACTGTAAAAAATGTGTGAGCCAAGCCCATCATCCAAATGGGGAAAATAGTAGTTGACTGCATTTGAAACTCAATGTTGAGTGGTTTTTAAAAATGAGGTATAGCTAAGTAGTAGCTACACTGCAAAGTTTCGGCATATACAATTTTGTCGATTTTTTAGGTGTTCAGATATGAAGGGCTTATTTATTGCAAATTTGATTCAATACTATAATTACTGCCCTGGATGACTGTCAACATATCTATGGACGATAAGAACTTGAAATATTGTCATTGTATGCCACCAACGATAAAGAAGCCAGACTTTTCTAAAAAATCAATCACGTTGCCAACTTTCCCCCGGGAGCCAACTTTCCCCCGTTTTACGGTAGATAATTAGGGTTTAGGGTTAGTATTTGGGTTAGAGTTGGTTTTAATCAAGTTTGTCCTTGTAATGTTCATAATTACACATACACAAATTCGTGAAAAGCGATATTTGACATGTACACAAAATTAATATCCCAGTCGTGCAGGATTGTAGGTGTTTGTAATAACAGGTCTACAAATTCCTCGACATGCAAAATATTGAAAAATATACACCTCAACATTCTGAAATATCTATTTATCTATTTACCTAAATAAGACAAGACTGTATCTTGAAATACGCTCACTAAAAATTGTTTATTTCATGGCTGCCTTTAAAGAATCGATTTATTTCCACTAAAACAGGGCAAGAAATGATTTATCCAAATTGTCAATTTCCTAGGCAGTGTCTAATGGCGTTTTCACTTCTTTCGAACCCTTTAAAGCCATTTTATTTTCGTTTGAACAGTGTGTAGGCATTTTTTCTTCATTCGAACAGTCTAAAAGCTTTTCTTCTTCATTCGAGCCAGGCTCTCTGACTTTCAAGCTTAATTCACCATTCTGTGGAATAAGCTGAAACAAACATATATGACATTATAATAACAACTCAGTTTCACTAAATTAAGTGTAAAATTTACTTTCACATAAGTGATTTCTGAAATACCCATGTTACTAGCACAACACTATAGGATCCTTGCATATTTTGTTTTAACTTGTGCCTTTTTAACTGTGCAACAGTCCACTCTTTATGCATATAAAATTTCCTGGCTGTAAAGAATGAATAAATACCTCTTCCTCCTTTCTGGCTTCTAATTTGTCTGGTTCCTGAAGTTTTAAGGCTCTTCTCACATAAGGATGAAGGGTGCGAGGATCAACGTCACTTGGTTTTGTGAAGCCTAAAATGTAGATCAGTTTAAAATGATTTAACTTATTATTGGCTGCAGAGACTTGAACAACACAGCGTTGAAAGGTGCCATATACATGCACAATAGGCAATTGCAGTGAGCTGCCACAGGCAGTGAACTGTGCCAGATTTCACATGGAGCATCTGCATGACAGGCAACTGCCTCTGTGGTGGAACAACTGCCCTGAAAGTTGAAACTGACACATTAAGGCGCTCTTTGTCACATGCTTTAATTCACTCTACACTTCACGTTCATTAGTATCAATGCCGGAAACAGAGGCCCAGAGTTGGGAGTTTCAAAACATGAACGAACTGAATTTACTCATGCATGACCATGAATTCTGCTAGTCTCTTCACAGCTGGCATTATTCAGCAACAAAGGGACTGGCGTCAGTCTGCAGTGGCGTATTCCAGGGGGGGCATTCGGTCTTATACGACCACCAAGGCCAATACTCGCTCCTGATTGGCTGAGAACGCTACGGATATATCCTGTATCTGTCAAGCTGCTTGGCCTGTACAGATATTTTCTGTATCCTGCAGTGATGACGTCACAATCACTCATGAATTATCTGACGTTGTCATGCAAACAATGGGCAGTGATTGTTTGTCATGATGTCACAATGGTATGGGCTGCTGGTGACGTCACAACAATCTGCTGCTCCTAGCTTACAGAATTTGAAGTTATCAGACTAAAATTTAATAAAGACCACTCATAAAATCATTGCAGGCATAAATAAAACCCCATAGCAGTGTGGTTCACAGCTATGAACATGATTTGTGTCAGGCCTGCTTCTGAATTAACACTCATCATACCAGTACCTACCTGACACTCTTGATGTTCATACCTTTGTACCTTGTTATGGGGGTTTCATTATACATGTGGTCGGATAAATTCGTAATTTGTTGTTTGCTTTTGGCAGATACAGGATTTACCTTCCCTCAGATAGCTGTATCCGGGCTCAGCTTCGCTTCGCCCAGATACAGCTATCTTCGGGAAGGTAAATTCTGTATCCGCCAAGCAAACAACAAATAACTAATAATGCCCCCCCCTCGGTCAAAAATTAATATGGAAAGACAGGAAAAGCCGAAGAGCGCACCGTATTCACCCCATGTAATTCCCCCCCCTCAGGCCATTTCCAGATATGCCCGTGTCAGTCTGCATATACAGTGTACATTGTCTTGCAGTAAAGATAAGACTATACTTTTATGTATACCATAACGGTGAGTATAACCCCACACAGCGTTCCTGAAGAAACATTGGGGTTAAAAAAATGAACCGAAAACGGGACCTATACCGCCTGCAACTGCACGATCATACGAACATTTTAAGACAAAAACGAAAAAAATCCGTCGGGAATTTTTTGAGAAATTCAAGATCTTGTTTATCTCATCACTTGAATACATGTAAAATGGCCTATAATTCAATAAACATGCTTGAAAACGTGATGAAACCTGTTAGCTTAGCTCTCTAAGGAATTTCAATCAAGTTAAAACAATGAAACAAAAACATTTAGTGACTTTTTAAAAGTAAATGTGACACATTGTTTATCACACACTGTATAAATGCAAAAATGCTGAAAATAACCAAATTCTCCATATTTTCAGTCTTTGGGTGTTATTAAACAAATTTGCTACGGTATCCTTCAGGGGTGCCGGAAGGAATCGCGGGCAGCAGGGGCAGTCAAACGAAAAAGGGCAAATCACATTCGCGCCAATTTTGCGTGACAAATTTCAACAGAGAGTCTATGATAATTTAAATATACACTCACTAATTTTGCCTAAAATTAGCAAAATAGGGCCTAATAATGTTGTTTTCTTTAAGATCTAAAGGGCTCTCCTTGTCCCCCCTGCCCCCCATGGACAAGGGCAGGAGGGGCAATTGCCCCCCCTGCCCCCCCTGTTCCGGCACCCCTGGTATCCTTTATTTTGGATATAAAAAGCTTCAGAGAGCTTTTAAAAAGTGAAAACGTGTCTAAAACAGATATAAACATGAAAGGTAAGGATCTTCTCACAGCATCGATCATTATTATTTCAGATGGGTTTCTCATTGGCCCATTTAGTTTTTATGATACTATCTGTATATACAATAGTTCAAATAGAGCAAAGGTGATGCAGACTGAAGTATTTGACAGCAATATCTAGAGTGATATCTGAGCCTAAAGTAAACAAGTCACATTTAATTTCCTAATATATGTTTGTGAAAGCAGCTGACATTTTTCTTCTGCATCTGCATTGGAGGCCTAAATTAGGATAAATATAGTTCGATATTAAGTACTATTTAATATTGAACGGAATATCCTCAAATCGTTAGAGATAATATAGGCTATGAAACTGGGCATGGCTGTTCTCGGCTGTGTGCGGAAATTGAGCTTGATGTTTGCTACACTTTTTCAGGTACCTTGCACAATGCACATGCCTTACTGTAATGAAACTAAGTGACTATGGTGGTTGTTTGAATATATGTCCTGCACCTTGAATGGTCTTCTTGATCTGAGCATCTCTTTTAACAGAACAGATTTAGGGAGCTACCAATGCATGCTTGCATGCACAGAATCGTAGAATGCAACATCTGTAATAGGTCTTAAGTTTTTTGGGCAACATATTCTGCACTGTATATCAAGGCTCGAGAGTTACTAGAGATCTGTTACTGGATAAATTAATTCCCTCAGAGGTTTACCTGCTAATTTTCTCTTTCACAATGAGCAAATGGGTGTGAACCAGTTTTTTAAGTCAGTCATTTGGAATTGGAAAGAGATGTAACAGCTCACTGTGCAATATAATTTATAATACCCATTTTGATAAGGGAGAAAGAAAGTGGTACAATTCTCCTTTAAACTGAGTCTGGAAACTTTGTGTATTTGTGGTCAATGCTACTAGCATAATAATGTTTGACAGTTGACAATCAGCTGCAGTCCGCTTGACCAAACATACTTTTTAGACCCACTTTCCACATTTAAAGCTTTCCATACACATGCCAAGCAAAGTTTGAAACTTCTTAACAATAAAGAGTGAAAAAGAGCGAAAAAAATTAAGAAATGTGTTACTTTTAGCGTTTTCGAATTTTCAAAGTGTGTGATAAATAATGTTTCACATTTATTTCAATAAAGTCAAGAAATTAGTTTGTTTCATTGTTGTAACATGTTTGAAATTCTCAAGGGAGCTAAACTTACAAGTTTCATTGCGTTTTCAAGCTTGTTTATTGTATTTTAAGCCATTTTACATGTATTCAGGTGATGAGATAAACAAGATTTTTAAAAATTTGAAAAAATTAAGAAATGTGTTACTTTTAGCGTTTTCGAATTTTCAAAGTGTGTGATAAATAATGTTTCACATTTATTTCAATAAAGTCAAGAAATTAGTTTGTTTCATTGTTGTAACATGTTTGAAATTCTCAAGGGAGCTAAACTTACAAGTTTCATTGCGTTTTCAAGCTTGTTTATTGTATTTTAAGCCATTTTACATGTATTCAGGTGATGAGATAAACAAGATTTTTAAAAATTTGAATTTCTCAACAAATTCCCAACAGATTTTTTTCGTTTTTGTCTTAAAATGTTCGTATGATAGTGTAGTTTCATGCGGTATAGGTCCCGTTTTCGGTTCATTTCTTTAACCCCAATGTTTCTTCAGGAGCGCTGTGCCCATGTTACTTTTACTTACCAGTAACAAGGCTGACAATGACTGCGATCAACATGGTGATGATCGTCACCAAATCTTTCATCCAGACAAATGAGATTGAAAACAACTTGTTGATGCCAACTCTGAAAAGGGAAAAAATATATTTCAGGAGTTGAATTTTTAAATATGGTATCACCGTTCTATTGAGGGGGAATGGACAGTATGGAGGTGAAAAGAGATTGATTTGAATGCACGCTTAACATGTATATGTATGAATAAACATTTGAAATTGACAGGCAAGTCAGATTCAGATTCAGATTCAGATTTTATTATTTCTAGCTCAGATAACATAATTGAGTATTTGCACAGTATAAGAATGACAAAATGAGCTACAGGGACCCCTCTAAGGCAGGAAGTGCCACTATCGAGGAGCCCCTGTAGTCTGTATATTGATCTTTGCAGATTGGCGGTCTATTGGAAAAAAATAAATTTTTTTTAATTTGTAAACTGGATTTGCCATGTCAATTGCCTGTTGTTTCTTAATCTTCTTATTTGGTGCATAACTTAAATAAGTTTATGAGTTTTTTTCTTGACACACCTGCAATGTATGAAGCAAAAAATGATCTGATTAAATGACAACTGACACAAACAAACCATAAAAACATTTCTAAGCCTGCGACATAATCTATAGACATAACAAGACCAAGTTGAATGATAATTTTGAAACTGGGACACTTTTATGCAAAGGGCTCAAAGCAAAATTGTCTTACAGTTCAGTTGCTCTCTGAACTCCCGCAGGTCTTTTGGTCGTTGAAAGTAATACTGATGCGGTCGACACTACTGCTTCCATTGTATAATTTGTGACACGATTACCAATGAAGCTCATAGTCTCATTCTGAAAAGCAGTATCCGGAAATGTGCAGTTTTCGTCAGTTGTTGGTAGCAAGATCCAGTTTTTCTTGGAGATGTATGACCCAAGAGAGATCCACGTCCCAAATGCACAGCCAATTACTGTTCCTGTACAAGCACCCTGAAGGACATAAGACTCTAAATTAAAAAGATATTTGCATTGTCAATGGGGAAATCTGTAGGCACATATCTGGGCCATTCTCAAATTTCGGGACAACGGGTATAGGAAAATTGTCCTGTAACGGAGGGGACAATGTGGTAACGGAGGGGAATTTTGATGTAAAAAACCAACTGTAGGAACAGCAACAATAGGAAAAATGATAAAAGATTGATGTAACTATTATTTTCAGAAGTACTTCATCTCGTATCAGTAGATTTTTTGGTCCAAATTTCGATTTCTTGCTCATGATCTGGTAACGGAGTGGACAGTAACGGAGGGGAACAATTTTTTGCTTTTCGCTCATTACTGCTTTTTATTTTGGAGATTAGACAAAGTAATTGCAGGATATTAAAACCTGCCACCCTCAGCAACATATACATGAAATCGTTCTGTAAAATTATCATTGGTAAGCTTGGAAATGAAGGAAACGGAGGGGACATTTTAGTGCTACCAAAAACATTTTTTATGGACATTATGTCATAATTTATTGAATACATGTTTTATGAAGTCTGCAAGGCAGTGGTACTATGGTGTACATGCGTCTGATGATATTCAGTGAAAATAGCTCATAAAAAACAATAACGAACAGAGCCATGGCAAGTAACGGAGGAGACAAAAAAATTGACATAAATTAGTGACACGACTATTGTATCAATTTAATCAATGAAATTATACCCAAAAAAAATTGAATATGAACTAAATATAAATTCAAGTCTATATTCCCATGAATCGTGCAAAGAAACTTTGAAAATAATATTATTAGGAGGACAATGAACACTTGATTTTGTCATGTCAGGTCCAGTGACAGGGAAAAACCATTGATTTTGCACGGATTTCTGGACATAATGCATTAAAAAAAGGTCTAATGAATGACATTTTGCTCCAAATGCAGTGGTTCTAAGTAGAAATATGAATAACAGATGCAGAGTGATGCTTCAGATATTTATCGCATTCATATTAATGTCAGGGAGCTAGAGTGACGCAAATTGTCCCGAAATTTGAGAATGACCCATCTGTGTCTTGCTATAACAGATAAAGGAAGAAAAGATGCTGTAGGCAACTAAGTTTTAATTGCTTGTCACCAATTTCCAGTTTATCACAGTATAAATCTTTTGATGTCATCCAAGTCCTTGATTTAGATGTACCTTCTTTAAGCAGTTTTAATTTTATGAACAACCAGAAATAGTTAGTGTACCAAGAAAAAAAGTTTCAGTGCTCAAAATTGTACTTTTCAATGTTCCAAATTATTTTTTAAATTCTTGGTCAGACACAGAAACCAAAGAATTTGGTTGCTACATTATCCAAGTCTACCCACATAAAGGAGTATAATATGGTCTGCCTATTGAGCGATTCTATCACATTGTCTGTTGTGTACAATCTTACACAAAAGGATCTTGATGGTATATATATGAAGCACACACAGCCGAAATAAGTTTCTATATTTTGTTAAGGGTTCAACTGAATTTAAAAGGTTCAATACTGGTGGGAAATCTCTCTGATGGAACCCCTATACACTCAACTTGAGAGAAAGGGGTTCCATTGTGGGAATTCAGTGTAGTTGGATTATCTAATTTTTTTTTTTTCTTGAAACCTTTTTAAAAGTTGAATAATGAACCTTTTGGGGTTCCTTATGTAATCCTACTTATAGAACCCTTAAAGGTTCAATATGAAACCTTCTTATCAAGAGTGTAGGGCCATGGTTCGCAGTACCCAATGGCTCATGGCGCCCCAATATCCCTTATGTGTACCTATATCCATCTTACCTTCCAGTTAATCCAAGGCAGGAACACGCCCATATAGAACAGGGCAGCAGCAGGTCCGTTGAACCCTGAGTTGAACGTAAGGATGACCTGGTAAAGAGTGCCACCCAGGGCAGTCACTCCAAAGGCTAGTATGGTAGAAAGGACGCCCATGGCTACCACTGAAACAAGACAAATTCTCAACTGAAATGTGTCGTAAGTGTAACTATGAAGGCTGAGATAGGAGAAGGTCAGAAGTCTTTGGCGAGTGACAGTCCTCAGGTCCTGCCATAGCACTGTGCATACCCCTTCCCTCTTTCTACAAGACAATAGGATGAAATAAACCCAGACTGATACATGAATCAGCATACATGCAAAAGGTTCATTATGGTGTATATATATAAAAAATCCTTAGCCAAAAATATTTGTTAAGGGTTCAACTGAATTGAATAGGATCAATACTGATGGGAAGGCCCTATGATGGAACCCTATGCCCTCAACTTGAGAGAAAAGAGTTCTATTGTGGGAGTTCATTGCAGCTGGATTATCTTAATGATGTTTCTGTTTGCTGTTGGATCATTGTTAAAAGTTTATTAATGAACCTCCTGGAGTTCCATATCTATACCAGCTCAGGCCCGTAGCCAGGGGGGGTGCGACGGGTGCGAACGCACCCCCCCACGGACGAAAATGGTCCCAAAAGGTCCACTATTTAGGTCCAAAACTGTCCCAGAATCAAGAGGATGCACCTGACTTCATGTCAAGTAATTCAAATTGCAATTCAGTGTGTTTGATTTGCCCAGGTGGTCATAGACTTCACAGCCTTTCTGAATTGCAATTCACACCTATGGATGAATTCCCCCACTCCTAATTGCAATTTATCCCTTTTGGTCAATGCAGGATAATGTGTTTGACTAAATTACAATTAATAAGCAGACATAGATACAGGTGAAGTGTAGGCCAACATAATTTAGACCCCAAAGTTGTAACTCTGACCTGCTTGGCAAGAACTTCAACTGACTAGTCTGCTAATTTGTTGAACTCTTGACTTCTCTTGACTTCAACAAACTTCAGCTTACTTTGTGCAATTTCACAGGGCCTTTCTGTCAAATACATTTAACTTTAGGAAATTTCAAAATTTTCGCTCACAAATTACTGTGTTGTACCAGAATGTGTCAATTTTTAGGGTGTTTTTAATGTTGTATGGACTTTACAAAAGTCCAATAAGAGTTAGAAATTCATCTTGTGCACTTTATGCTGTTTGGAATGATACCAACACCATTTCTGTGAGGCAGAAATTGGTTAGTTATGCAACAATGACTAGACTTTAGCCGACTCAAGTCTAACTTAACTGGACTGAACATTTTAAAACTTGCTGTTTGGGAACCTAACTATGACATCACTAGTCGACTTTATAGAGTCGACTTCGGGGTCTACCTACATTATGTGGGACCACCTACTTTACATTCCTATTTCTCATACCAGCATACTGTATACAGGGTAATATCTGAGAGGTGAATTATTAGACAAATACATCATGTACATGGGTCAGGCCAGGGTCTCAGCATGAGGCTAGATTGAGGTTTTGAATAAAGTGCAAAAATTATGTTTTGACCACTGGTCCAATTTAAGGCAATGGAATTAAAATTGGATCGCCTGTTTCCTGATATTAGACCTGTGATCCAATATTGCATGGGGCTTCTGGTAGAGAGGAGGTTGAACAAGAGGGAAGAGGCAGAGAGTGAAAGCTTACAGGGATTCAAGTCCAATGTTAAGATATGCAGTTCCATGCAGTGTCTTTAAAATTGTCGAGATGTCACCTGCATGTAGGGTTTATACTGCTCCCAAATGACGGATTGTCTGTTGGCTTGGGATTAAATGACTGAACAAAGAAAGTGCTTGTTACACACTATTCGGCACTTAAATTGTATACTGGACTTAAACTCAGAGAGGGAGGCAAGAGCCATTAAAGGAGGCAAGAGCCATTACAGTCTGTCACTTTGATATAGAAAAGTGTGGAATGTTGCAGTGTGAAAATGGCACTTCGTGCATCATCATGCTGATGATTTGTCATGATCATACCCAATCCTTTCCATGTTAATTTGATGTTAGGAGACTTATCCTCTTGTTGATGACAACCAAACATAATGATTATGCATCTGATTTTCACTCTAAAATCAGTTATAACAAGTCAAATGGCCTTCTCTTGATCGTGACCAATCAAACAGCCTCTATGTTTCCCATGTTGAAAGTAGAGAAGATGACACTTCATCGGCTGCCATGAGTCACAAACTGCATTTTTCACAGTGAACTGGTCCTAATTTTTCAATATCAAAGTGACAGACTGTAAAGAAGGCAAGAGTTACATTGTACATGTTTTTAGTAAGGAGACAAGAGCTGGAAAGAGTCAGAATGGGAGAAAACAGGGACAGATGAGGCAGAGAGGGGAGAAAGCATAGAGAAAAGAGGCAGAAAGACCGCAGGGAAGGCAAAAGCAACCCAAGAAGCCGAGAACCACACTGTAGGAAGGAGACCAGAGCTGGGGAGGAGTCAGAATGGGTGACAGCTGAGAGGAAGGAGGAGAGGGAGAAAGCATAGAGGGAAGAGGCAGAGAGAGGAAACAAGAGCAATCCAAAAAGAGATATGTATACACCATAGAAAAGAGAATCGGGGAGGAGTCAGAATTGGAGATAAAAAAAGAGGGAGGAAACTGAGAAGTAGGTGGCAGAGACTCAGAGATGGACTAAGCAGAGTAGGAGGAGGCAGAGAAGGAGAAACATTAAAGTGAAGAGGCAGTGCGAGTAGAGAGTAGAGAGAAGAAACGCAATCCAAGACACCAATATAATAGCTATACTGTAAAAAAAAAGACACAAGTTGGGGCAGGAGTCAGAGAATGGGAGAAAGCAGAGAGGGAGGAGGCAGAGATGGATGAAGCATAGTGGAAAGAGGCAGATTAATAAGGCAGAAGAGATTTAGGAGGTTAGAGCAATCCAAGGAGCAAAGAACTACGTGTATACATTGTCGGAAGGATACAAGAGCTGGAGCATGGCAGAAAACGCTGAAAAGCTAGTGCAGAGAGGGAAGAGGTGACATGGCACCTGGAGGAGGCAGAAGCTAGAGAGTAGACAATTAAGAAAGGGAGAATGAAGAGTGGAATATGTTATAAGCTGGCTACAGACATAGGGAGGAAGTATACAACAGAAGGAGCTATCAGGAGGAGGCAAGAGCTGGAGAGAAGGAGGCATAGAGACAGAACATGCTGGTCCCGGATCATGTCTTGCATTTTATGGTGGAATTAGTACCCCACATTGTTCAGGATTCTTCTCCAACCATCTGGGTGCCATTGGCTTGCTACTTTTGGGTGTTCCAAGACCCATTGCCTCAATGTACCTCCTTCTCAATTTATAACTTATCAGTAAAGGCCTTCATAATGTTAGGATATATTTTAATGATTCTGCACATTTTATTTCTGAATCCATGCATAACAGTAGACCTCATTTTGTGGCTCGAAAATAATAAATCCCATTGAGGGATTTTTTTGTGTGAATTAGTGCAAATGAAGTTTGGCCCAAGGATAAAATTGATCAACTTTACCATGATCAGAAAGGCTCAGAATGCACCATTGTCATTACTTTCTCTAAAATTTTCAGACCCCCCTAGTTCGACTTCGCACCTTCGGTGCTCGCGAATAAGAGTCCACTTTCCTCCTAAAAGCACCCCCCCATAAAAATTCCTGGCTACAGGCCTGCAGCTTATAGAACCCTTAAAGGTTCCATATAGAACCTTTTTTGTTATGAGTGCATATTGCATAATACTTACCAATACACTTGATGATGAATGCTTTCTTGCTCTCTGGCGCATCTTTGTAAAATTCACACAGAACATCTTGCCATAAATTGGTGGCGGAAGCACTCAGGGAAGAAGACGCTGAACTGGTGTGAAAATAAATTAACAAATCATATTATATGATACCAACTTAATAGAAGGAGTGTAAGAGCATGGAAGTGCAAGAAGTGCTTGATGGGACATGCAATTACGAGCATCTGATTGGAAAATATAGGCCTATTGGGTTGTATTGTAAGGGGCCGACCATGTGATCTTTGGGGGGGGGGGGAGGCAATGGCTTTCTGGTGAAAAAAAAAAAAGTTGGTTTCCCTATTGACACTGAAAAAACAATATTGATCAGCACATGAAGAAAAAAATTGTTTCCACCTGAAACTGTGTATCCTAGGCCTAATGTTAAAATTGCGCGTTCACATGTGAAAATAATTGTTCAAGAGCGAAAAAAAAAGTTTGTCTCAGTGGTAAAAGCCATAGCCCCCCATTGGCCCCCAACTATCGTCTGGTCGGTCCCTAAGTAAGAGTCGAGACAAAGGAATATCAGAAGGGGTTTGCGGGGACAGTTGGCAGCCGCGATCCCCAGAACTTCGAGAAAAGGCCCAAATTCGGGCAAAGAGACTAAAAATTCGGGCAGATGATCAAATAAATATTATTGGAAATCGGTGGTTTCCAAGCAATTTGTGAAATTCGGACAAATGTTAACCTCCCTCCCCCCCCCCCGAAAAAGAAAAAATGCTGATATGTGTGGTTTACCTCAAGGACGATGCAGAGAGACTGGCCAGGAACAACCCTGTCAAGACTGGAATGTTCACTCGATCAACAACAAAATAAGGCAGCACCTGAAATAAAACAATAAAGAAATATAGTGCAAAATCCCAGATTCTTTGTTTTCATATTTTAGTAGCAGAATCACTATAATAATGCAAAACAACACCTTTAGCTTTAGTTTAGCTTTAGAGTTTCTGGAAGCAAGCTCTTTTGCCTCTATTTCCAGATCGTCCAGTGTTTTTTGACAATACATAACAAAAACAAAACTCTTCTATTGAAAGAGTGTTATCAACTGTTAACTAACAATATCAAATGTACCTGATTAGGGTTCGATATCTGTCCAGTTTTGAGCGGATCACAGCCGATTTGAGTGTAGTAAGCGAAAACAATAAGGCCGCACAAACAGGACAATGAAACGAGAAGTATGGTGCCAGGTATAGTGCCTAACACACACCTGTAAAATTAAAGAGAGTAAGGGATGGCTATTAGAATACACAATAAGTATATAGCAAAAATTATTTCAAATATTACAGTACCACAATTCGCACTCTGATGATATATTATAGTGATCGCACTCCAGTTACCGGTCATAAGGAAATGTCAACAGATGTTATAGCAAAAATACTGATAATAGTAATTTGTCATGAGTGTTCTTGCCTATATCTTATTATCAAGTACACCTATTCTCACCGTCTTGCGTCAGTAATGTTCGGCAATGAAGAATATCTCTGCACTGAAGCTTGAAAATAACCAAAGCGACCAATGAAATATGTTGTTGTTGCTATGGTGGCGCCCCAGAATGTCAGTCTCTTGAAAGGATCTGGATCCATACTGAAACATATTGTTGACTTGCTATTTTAGAAATTAGTAAAGCACTTGAGGGAAGACTTAAATGAAAGAGTCAGACGTGCCCAAGCTAATCGCACAAACTTTTTAAAACTTATGTCACGGTTGTGAGGCTGCAATGATTATGACGGAGGTACAGAGGAAGAACGTCGTTGTTATATGTGCCAAACAACACATGCTAGCCCATTTCTTCCATCGCATTACAATGACATATCCTGCTTTGAACTTTTAAGGCAAGAAATAGTAATAGTCCAGCAGAAATGTGGCCTGACCCAGAAGTCTCCGATATAGTTTTTTTAACTTTGGATTATTGTTGTATGACCTCAAGGCTAAAATCTCTTGGGTGATGTGATTCTCTCATCCTTGAGCAATTTGCATAATCCAAGATGGCGTCCCAAGATGGCCGCCAAAACCAAAATGCCCATATCTCGGCCCCTAATTACAGTGGAGGGACAAATGAAACACCATTTTTGGGGTTTTCTGGGTCATGGAATTCAACTATGTCCATTAGAAAATGATTGGATGATTTGTAGTCATATATAACAGGAAATATGGATATATTTAAGTAAAATCGCAAATTTTCAGCATCATAGCATGCTGTGACTTCGGGAAATACATTTTCAGAGTGGATAAAAGCATGAAACCTCCTAAAGAGATGCCTATGTGGCTAATGCATGAGTAAAGAAGGTGGAATATCCAAAATAAAATTATTCATGTAGGTGACAAATTATAGATTTAGTCCAAAATGGCAGCCTAACCTGATATTATTGGTGTATTTGCACAAATTTTCCAAAAACAAGGATCTTTCTGTCAAGTCTGGGTTTTCAATGTAGGCAAATTCATTAAGCAGACATCACACAAACATATCCATTGGACAAAAAGCACATAGTTTTGACAAAACATGCAACATCTAATAAATAAAACTACATTATTCAGTTACATAATAAAATTGAGTGCAGAACATTGGCCTTCCTTCGCGTAAGCCTGTTAGACCAACGAGAGACTGTTATAAATACCATTATATCAGTAGTGAATGTTATTTCTACCTATATCCAAAATTGAATTTTCAAATATCTAGTGTGTTTGGTGCATGTTACAGATGAACATTAATTTTTTTTGAGGGTGTTTATAGTTTTATAATTATCATGATTATAGTAAAGTGGCACAGAATTGAGGAGATCCTGAAAGAGAGTGGATGGCTGGATTGATGGAGGAGTCCCACAGAAGGTGGTGGGCCCTAGACAAGGAAGTTGTTGAGGTAGCAGGGGGCAAAGACATTCGCAAGGAGGAATCGATATGGAGGGAGGAGGCATATATATACAGTACTTTGATATGCAGAATAGAAAGATGGTGGCAGAGAACGAGCAGAGGAATAGGAAAGAGTGGGAAAACATTGAGAAGAATTGGTAAAGAAGTCAAGAAGGAAACATATATGGAAGAAGAAGCCACAGAGGATAGATTGATGGAGTAACATGTAGTGGGGGGCAAGGCTGGGAAGCGGGACACAACTGACTCAGGAGGAAGGGTGTTATAAATCTTCAAGACGAAGGAGGCAGTAAGCCAGAAGGGGGCTGGGGGTAAAGTGAGGAAGTATAAAGACATGTGAATGGAGGAGACATGTGAGAGAGGGGCGTGCAGGGAGTGAGAGATTGGCAAGAAGGTGAGGAAATGTAGGCAGGGAGTGTAGAAATATAGTAAAAGGAAGACAGAGCGGATACTGGGAGAAAAGAAGTCTATTTGGAGGCAAGGAGGGATGAAACTATGATATGAAGGGGGAGGGGTAGCGATTGATGAACCTGAAAGGAGCATATTAAAATGGCATGGGAGAAGGATACACGGAGGATGGCGTGGATGGGCAGTGGGCACTTAGGGTAGGCAGGACGAAACCATCTATAGAGGAGAATATCGTGAAAGGAAGAGGATAAACATGGATACTTAGTAGAGAATAAAGGGTAGGGGTATGCATGGAGAGTGCAGGTCAAGAAGAGATTACACATACAATGTGATGTGTAATTCCCTCTTCTCTCCTTCCTCCACTCTGTTATTTTCCAGTAGTAGTAGTCCAGTGTCATTTCCTGTATGGCTGCTCTACTACTCTTCCTTTGTCTCTCCTCTCTCAATACATGTACATCCTTTTACCAACCAACAAATTTCACCCTACCTTTTCCCTTCTGTTCATTTATTTTACTCTCAACACCTCCATCCTCAAATCTCCTCCATCCAAACCGCCACCCTTGCCCTTCACAGTTTTCTTACCTGCCCATTAGGGTTGTTCAGAATCAGACTTTTTTTGATTTTCTGATGTTTACAAACTTTTTCCCATGCTTTTGACCCTGCTGAAGCCAAATATCACAACCATTTTGGTCTCAGGTGATTGGAAGCATTGCCACATTGAGCCTGAAGTTTCGGCACTCGGAAACCTAAAAAAACACCATTTTCGGGCATAATTTGCTTACATTTATGGCCATTACTTATGAACTATCCAACATATAGCAAAGATTTTGGCACCAAATGAAAGCTGAATCAATGCCCTATGTAGTCAGTTATAAATTTGATGTTATACATGTATATTTCTACTGCAACATTGAGCTTGAAGTTACACAGGCAATTCCACAAACAGTTCAATCCATCAATTCCAAAATCTGGCATGGTACTACATTGGCAAATTCAGATCATTCTTGCAAATTTTATCAAATCTTGAAAGAAAAGGTGCATCCCTAATTGTCTCCTTCCAATTTGGCGTATGATACTGGATAAGAACGGTTTTTTAAAATCCTTTACAGCTTTCAAATTTTGTCTGCATTAATAACATAAGTAGGCCTATGTCATTTGCTCTGTGCACAGACATGAGTGGGAGGGTCAGCTTAGTGGCAGTGTGCTAGGCTTTCAGTTGCTGGGTCCTCAGTTAGAATCCACCTCTTGCTGGGTGTTCTATGTAGGATGGTTGTTTCAATCATCCTTTGCCTGATTGTTATGTCCTCCTCCATTAGTAATTAGCCTACCTAGTGCATAAATACAAGATGTGAAGCCCCAGTCTCCATCACCATCCTCTGCAGACATGAACATTTTGCCATCAAACCAGGGCTATACATTTTGCCTGGGAATGGCACTAGGTCTGCTCCATTGAATGGCTTGTGGAGGTGTTTCTCTAAAAATATTTGTGTCAACTCAGAAATGTCCCAATAGTCCTCTCTAAGAAGCGGTAATATGTTCTAAAAATTTTAGTGAAGTTGAGATTTTCAAAGGCTCTTTCATCACAGCACCCAAGCTTTGAGGGCGTGGGTTCAAATCTCACCCCGGGAACTCACTTTAGTCCAAGCCCATGGGACATAAAATGGAGGCTGGTTGTATCCAGTGTTCTATGCTAGCGCAACTGAAAGACCCTGGGCATCCCTGAATTAATAGGGTATGTGCCAGACTCACAGACTTCTTATCTCATCATCATACGGCGATCGCCTGCCTCGATGTAGCCCACTAAGGCACTGCAGAGGCGTAAAACACAAACAAACCAAACAAACAAATCACAGCACCCAAACATGGTGCTTGCAACAAACTTTTATCAAATGATGTTGCTGATGCTCTGATTTAGTCAACAAATTTGCCTGAGCTTGTGTCTGCATTGTGTCCGACGATTTTCAATGGAAGAGACCCAGTGATTTACCCTTAGCCTAGGACTGCTGACATCTCAGGAGCACATCTAGGTTCTATTCCTGGATCATCCCGAAGAATTTTAACAGACCAGTAAAATGATGTTATACCTAGCAATAATCAATTAATCATGTACAGTACAGTTCAAAAGATTTGTTTTTGTTTGAAAGCTGTAAAGGATTAAAGCCTTTCTTGTCCAGTTTTACGCCAAAATGGAAGGAGACAATTGGGGCTGCGCCATTTTTCTTGAAGATATGATAAAATTTTCAACAATGATCTGAATTTGCCAATTTAGTCCCATTCATGCCAGATTTTGGAACTGACGGCTTGAAAAGTATGCCTATGTTATTGTGGACAGAAAATAAAAGAATTCTAGACGGCTCACTGCTTTGTGACAACATTTGTACAAGAGTCCCGAGTCTCACACCTCCTTACACCTGACTCTGGTTTGTTGTGGCTTACTTCCTCTACCCTTTACCAGGTCAGGTTCTGGGTTCTCAACACATTGTTATGTACCAGACAATTTGTTATCTTTTCTCGTGTGATTTTATATGTATTATTGTAATATTATATGTATTACAGCTGTATGTGGAAGTTAGATAATGCATAAATTTGCCACTGCTTCACCATAAATATGACAGAACCTACTTCAAAATGTTTAACATCACAGAAAGAGACTTTTTATCTTCAAGCAAATGACTTGAAACAAAAGCATAGTGGTTAATGTCTCCATGTATTCATGTAATCAAGTGACATGCAATCATTTTGGCCAGAAACTTAACTTTCTACCCTAATATACTACATATTCATTGTACTTATTAATGTTTGTTTCAAGATGAAATTAATAAGTTTTGAAAATAAATTGATTATTGATAAATAGTGCATGCAAAAAGCTTTAATTTGGTGCCAAAAAGTTTGACTTGTGTTAGATAGTTCAAATTTTATGGCTGAGAACGTAACAATTCCTGTTGAAAAATGAGGTGCCGAAAACTTCAAGCTCAATGTTGCAGTAGAAATATACATGTATATCATCAAATTTATAACTGACTACATAGGGCATTGATTCAGCTTTCATTTGGTGCCAAAATCTTTGCTATATGTAGGATAGTTCATAAGTAATGGCCATAAATTTAAGCAAATTATGCTCGAAAATGGCGTTTTTTTAGGTTTCCGAGTGCCGAAATTTCAGGCTCAATGTGGCAATGCTTCCAATCACCTGAGACCAAAATGGTTGTGATATTTGGCTTCAGCAGGGTCAAAAGCATGGGAAAAAGTTTGTAAACATAAGAAAATCAAAAAAAGTCTGATTCTGAACAACCCTACTGCCCATCCTTCATGCCTAATTCTCTCTTGTTACCTCATTGCCTTTACGTTTTCCTCCCTGCCTGTCACTGTAACTCTCCCATCAGTGTACATGTATCCTCCTTCTCCGCTCCCTCATCCATGAATGCCTCTTTATGCCATTCATCCTCAATGCTGACTGCCTCCCTTCCATACATAATCCTCCCTCCCACCATGCCACCTTCTTCATATACTCTAAAATGTTTGCATAAATCAGTTAAAACCATCAATGACCGGAATCTGTGCAATATCTCTGTGTAAAAGTAGACATGCACTAGTCTCATTCATTCTTTAATGAAATGGTGAATTGAAAGGAAATAACGTTTCCCCTGCCTGTTTTACATGATATACATTTTTCCTGACATACACAAATATTTTAAAGGAAGCATACTGTATGCCTCCTCCATCGCATCCCCTCCCTGCCCTCTTCCCATTTTTGGTTTCCTTCCCCCGCTCCCTCCTTTGATCTTAATCATCCTTTAAAATGACCATGCTTTCAATACCATCTCCTTCCTTGAGAGTTCTCCTTCCTAGCAAGAATATTGATACCTTAAACACTTATTTTTAAAAACTAATCAATACATATTATATCATTTATGCACTATCATTTTCTGCTTACTTGCACTATCATTTTCCCGCCAATATTCTGTTGTTAGCACCCATAAAACCATATCCACCATACTTGTAATGCAGTAAGCCTACTTACATCAAGTTTAATATTTCCTAGCCCAGGTTACCCTATTGTAACTCCCCTATGAAAGAATTGAATTCCAAGTGTGAATATTGCAAGCTTGAGCAGGAAGAACAGGATGAGAATGTCTTTTTACCCTGGTATTGAACATGAACTTGAAGAATGTTAGGGTCACAATATCTAATCAACTGAAATACCTCCAACAAAACACCAAGTGACCAAGTTGTTTTATTGACAAAAATATATGAATCTAACAAGTTGTCACTATGAACAATCAGATGCCGAAAAGTTTCGATTTTGGTCAGATATACCCAATTATCCTGTTAAATGGAGTTTAAAATCAGTCCAATCACTTTCTAAAGTATTTAGTTGTATTCCTTGATCCAGAAAACCTGAAAAATGATGTTTCATTTGTCTCTCTACTGTAATTAGGGGCAGAGATATGGCTATTTTGGTTTTGGCGGCCATCTTGGGCGGCCATCTTGGATTATGCAAATTGCTCAAGGGTGAGAGTTTCACATCACCTCAGATATAATAGCCAAGAGCCCATACAACAATAATCTAAAGTCAAAAAAACTATATCGGAGACTTTTGGGTCAGGCTAAAAATCTCCATTTTTCTGCCGGACTATAATTAATGTTGTTATAATTCATACAGTTCGAAGATTGAATTGATTTATCGTGATCGCCTTGTGAAGAATACAGATAAGACTTACTCGAAAAATTCTAGACGATCCCAATCTTTTGCCAAAGTGAAAACTGGAGACACTCCTCCCAGTGCTACTATACCCTGAAGAGAGAAGAAAAGCTTTGTTGAGGAATTACTCAATGTTAGTCAAAACAAGCCTTTTTGCTTGAAACATGTATGCAATTTTGCTTGAAACATGCATGCAATTTTGATTGAAATGTGCCGGCAATTTTACTTGAAACATGCCAGAAGTTTTGCTTGAAACATGCCAGCAAGTTTACTTGCAACATGCCAGCAATTTTGGTTGAAACATGCAGAAATTTTACTTGAAGCATGCAAGATAATTTGATTGAAGCATGCCAGCAATTTTATTTGAAAAATACCGGCAATTTTGCTTGAAACATGCTAGTAATTTTGATTGAAACATGCACCAATTTTGCGTGAAACATGCCAGAAATTTTGATTGAAATATGCACAAATTTTGATTGAAACATGCAAGCAATTCTACTTGAAACATGCTAACAATTTTACTTGAAACATGCTGGCAATTTTCTTGAAACATGCCTGAAATATCGCTTGAAACATGCAAGATATTTTGCTTGAAACATGCCAGCAATTTTACTTGAAACATGCCAGCAATTTTGCTTGAGACATGCCAGCAATTTTGCTTGAAACATGCAAGATGTTTTCATTCTACATGCATGTTTAACTTGATTGTAGGAATATTAAGAATTGCAAGTATGAATTTCAAAATCATTTACTAACCACTATTGTTACTGCCAAAAGACCTGCCAGCATCACAAAACTCTGGAAGGCGTCTGTCCAAATCACAGCCTTTATTCCGCCCTGAAAATTAATATTAAGAAAAAGGGAGCAAAACCTGAATTTACAAAATTGACTTCATCATGTTTATTCTCGACATTCAGTTTAAAAACTCGGATGCAGAGAAGAGAGCTTTCCTTCAATGACTTTTTAGGAGTATGTTATTCTTTCTACAGAACATGTTCAAATTAAATATAAATTTCATATTATTGCAAAATTTCGAGCATTTTGACACTTACTATTGTGGTGTATACAATTGATATTAAACTTCCAATCAGTATTGAAGCCCATGCTGGGAAACCAGAAACTGCAAAAAATATTTTCATGGCTCAAATAAAAATACGAATAGGGTAATGCTCTTTGAGTCGGACACTTTGAGGGTGTTACCTTGAGTCGGACACTTTTTGTTGGGCTGTATTGACCAATTGAGAGCTCCTATACCTATGTATTTGGTACCAATCTTTAGCTTAAGACCTCTTTTATCTGTTCAATAAGTTTCAGCATGATACAAACAAGTAAAGTGGGTTTTTCATGACCCTGAAAATGGGGTAAAAAATCCGTTTTTCACTTTTCTGTTTGATCAGGAATTGAGTATTTTAGTAAATTTTCTCCAGATTGAAGGGTTTTATTCAGGTCTATGGCATTGATTTGACCTCAGATTGTCATTAAAGTGGTTAATACTGAGCTCAATGTATTTTGTGCTCTAATATGGCATCTATTAATGGATTGGAAGGATCTTAAACAAATGTACTTCAATGCCTTGTAACTGTCCGACTCAAGGTTACCCCTCTCTTTTTTTAAAGTCCCAAAAATAACCCAATACACAGTTTTCCAATTATGCAAATTGTCAATTTTTTAATAGATTTCCGGAAAACGTTCAATTTGATACCCTGGTTAATATAACCTATAACCCTTTAACCTGGCCTGATATCACTTTCTAAAATGGCTTGAATCCAACTGTCCGACTCAAAGAACATTACCCTATGTAGTAATAACTTTGTCCAGCTAACCGTCCCACAAAATTCATGATATTGTGCAAGTAAAGGTTATTCACCACGGGAGAGGGAATATGTGATTTATCACCCGAGGCCTTTAGGCCGAGGTGTGATAAACACGTATTCCTGATCCCATGGTGAATAACCGGCTTATACCATGAGACAAACACTGAAACAGTCAA
The DNA here is from genome assembly GCA_026936325.1 of Platynereis dumerilii. Taxonomy (NCBI): domain Eukaryota; kingdom Metazoa; phylum Annelida; class Polychaeta; order Phyllodocida; family Nereididae; genus Platynereis; species Platynereis dumerilii. The sequence continues at coordinate 9,711,499 of JAPTHN010000012.1, read as the reverse complement.
ACATGAGAGGATAACTGGACAACAAAGAATATGGGAATTATTCCCCTGTAATACTGTAATGTGATTGGCTGACAGAGGTGTCGAATGGTATAAATAAATACACTGCTTTAGCAATCTATGGTCCAACAAGCAGTTTAGTTGAGGATGCTTAATAATATCTTTGGCTATTGCAAAATATTGTATCAAAATAAACTAACCTGCTTCAATTGCTGTGGAGGGTCCATAATAAACATTGGCAGTGAAGAATATCTCAAAAGAAATGTTAAAGTTATTGATAATGAATAATAATTTATCAACCAAGATGAAGGTTAGTTTTGCAGTTTTTGTTAGGCTTGAATTGATAAATTTACAGTCTTCATCATATTTACGTGGAATCTCAAGTTCTTTTCTATGCTGTTAAAGTGCCATGTCAGAGATGACTCTATTCTTCAGCATTGCAATACATATATGTAGAGTAATTACAAGCTGTGATGTCATCTTAAACTGGGTCAGGTTCCCCAGCTTCTAGCCAATGTGAATCCAACTAAACTGAGCATCACAGTTTCCACACAATGCCAGAGGAAACATTTCAACTGAGGTGGCAAGTCCTTGGATTTCTTATTCTTATTCTGTAATAGGTGAAATCACATTGTCTCATTACAGGCGATTTCATTACCATGTGATTCTTGTCATTCACACTTGGCTGTGAGGAATCAATGCTAAACCAGTACTTACTATGTTTGATAAATCCAATGTGTGACGTTCTGTTGTTTCTAAACCAATCAGATTAACTGAAAATGTCACGTATTTGGTGGGTCTAGAACCTAAGAATCACATACTAATGAAACCAACTGTAAATGAAATATTTTTATAATCATACTCACAGACTCAGCAATGAATATGGTACAGCCAAAATACTTGACCAGCTTGGAATCAAATCTCATGTAGAGATACTGGAAGCAAAGTTGAGTGATAATAATTAAAAGGAAAGCCTTCCTGAATTTGAGCAACTGATTTAAAGCAGGCAGAGGGTTATGACTTGAAAGTCTAAAATCCTTTCAAATTTGGGAATTTTCACTGAGAAATTGAACTTTCAAACTTTCATACATACTGTTAAAGAAAACATATAATAGCGTCACAATAGCAGGAACATTTTTTTTGAAGGGCTTCTGACCTGTTCTCTGTGTCTTTTTCTTGCCATTTACATTTGATTATTACAACGCAACCAGTTACACGATGCCGATTCTAATTACACTCTGTATAGTACAGGACTCAGTACAGATATCTTCATAATTAGCCACAGGGAAAACAAGGAAAGACTTTTTTAAAGTAACCAGTTAGATGCATCATACCCGTGCTAATTACACTCTACCATCTGATTCAGTTAAATAGATCTGCAGAATAAGCTGTAAGGGGAAAATCAAATGATTAGCCTCACCTCATTGACACTGACCAACTTCAAGGGATAGAGAACTGGCACAAATAAATAACAAGTAATAAAAGCTCCGAGGCCTTTTCCCAAGGCAGACATCCAATACTGTGACCCAAACGCATACATCTCTGCAGGATAGCCGAGTAAGGTCAGAGTTGAGATATAAGAAACCATTAACGACAAAGTCACTGGAACGAGACTCATCTTTCTGTCGCCCATTAAATATTCTCCAGTGGTTTTCTGCCGCCCTCCGGTCAAAGCGTAGTAAACGCCGATCCCGAGCGATATACACAAAGTTAAGACAAAAACAAGCCAATCCGCCCAGTGTAACTGTGGGTCGGCCATGTTTGGTTTTATCAAAAACGGCAGATTTAGAAGTTGACAAATTCAAGTTGTGTGCACTTCTCAGATTCTCTGAGTGGTTGAGCAAAACTGCAAACCCAAACTTTAATGATATTATAGTGATGAAAACAATGTTGGGACTATTATTGATTATGAAAATGCAAAGCCTCTTAACTGGAAAACCAATTTTTTTTTTTCGCAATTAAAAAAAATCTTTGTGGGTAAAACATGTTTGATTATTGAAGAAGGGCAGATTCAAAATTTGATGAGTGCAAGTTTTGTAATACTATGGACCTAAACTATGATGTCAATGCAGATGCCAACGACTGTATTCATTTGATGAAAAATTGTATTGATGTGACAAAAATGCAAAACCAGAAAACTAATCTATTAATTTTAAATTTATCATGCGTATCGCATAAACCATGCATAATACAGCATACTTGCTGTATGCAAAGTTTGTTGTTTGCTCTTCATAGGAAAAACTAGAAAAATGTAGAGAAAAAAGGCCGTAATTAGGTCACTTGGTGAGTACTTATCGGAGATACCTGAAGTGCAATGATACTCTTTAGATTAATTGCAAGCTGTCTTCTAAAATCATCTTGTTATCATCCCCAGCATATTTTGTGTCCAGATCATCTTTGTGTTTGGCAATTAAAGAACACCTGTAGACAGCACTCTAAAAAATTTCAGACAAAATTGGTTTTTTATCGTAGAAAAGTGTGTCATTATCATACAGGGGGATTTTAACATGTTAACAATCAGATTATTATTAACTGTTGGTCAAAGGATTTCACTTACTTTGCAAACAAACCAGATAATATGTCATTTGGTGGGCCCCTAAAGACAAAATTAGCCCTCCCCCCTTATCGTAGTGCCACCTCCCGATAATACCTGTCATAATACCCATATGGAGACAGACCTATTGATAATAAACAGTAATCTTATTGATTCTGCATAATCAATGTGGATATATTTCTGAGGGATTTTGAATGTGATGTTTGCCATTAATAAATTGAATGAATGCAAAAATCTGGATTTGACTTTGTGATTACGGCTATGAAGAATAATTTAAGTGGTAATCATTGAAATTTCAACTGGCAAACAGATAAAACAAGAAGAAATGGGGACCTCCTAGGCATGTATATATATAATTTTATTACATGACCACTATGCTAAAGCGATGCTCATTAGCCAAAATCGGTCACAAGACGACATCATAAAAACTCATGTTGCATGGTTCGAGTGCAATATGAGATTTTTCCGAAAATTTTTTTTTCAGATTTTTCATATTGCATGATTAGACCGAGGTCACAGTCTTCACGTTGCTGTAGGCAACGTAGACTGAGGATATTGCATTTGCTGAGCTCTCTTGAAAATCATTGGAAGCAAAAAGTGATAAAAACAAACAATCAAGCATGAACGTAAACAGAAAACTGCAATCTGCAAACAGAAAGCAACATAAGCGGTGATCTTGTTTTGTCTCCAGTCCTGAGGTGTTTTCAACACAAAGAACAGTCAAGATATTTAAAAAGTGGGAGGGAACATTTGTTTCTGGATGTCACTTTTAAAAATATCAGAATATGTGGCAGTTCTCATCAATTTATCAATCTGTCAATGTATCGATCAGGATTTACGATTGTAATGTATTTTTTGGGAATTTAATTTCTTGATCTACACTGAGCGCCATTAAAAAATGCAACATCGCAAAATGGCTCAAAAATGGTACTATCTCTAAATATATCAAGATGAAATTTTGCACACACTTAGCAGTTGCCATCAGGTGTATTCATGAAAATTTACAGATTGATTAGTCAGGAAAGTTTACAATTTTACTTGCTTGATGGGACGAAAAAAAGTAATATTTGACTGAACCATAATTTTAAAAAGATGATGAAATTAATAAAATTTTAGTGTCAATGCTGGCCTGCCCCCTACAGGAGCTTTTTGATAAAATATTCAAAAAATAAGTTTTATTCAGACTTTTAGAATTTTGTTATGATTCATTGTCTGAGTTTGTGTTTCTATCCAACCAAGAGGCCTGAAAACTTTATTCAATCTAAATGCGATCTGAATTTGTCAAATGTGGTCTCAGTCAATCACTGCTCACCAAAGTGTGTTTGGAATCAACCAATCAGATCATACATGCAATGCTTGACTGAGTATGATTGACTGCTGAATGTAATAGTCCAATGCCATATTATTTGGAAAACAATAGACATTGAAACTGAAATAGCATATTATGAACAACAAAATGATTAACAGCTATCAGTTTTGCAAAAGCCTCCCTCTCTTCAGTCTGAAACTCCTTTGATTTTTTGGTGGAAAATTGTAGAAAATAGGCCGATTTTGACACTTTAAAGTACAGGAAAGTTCTGAAAATCGCACACAATACATTTTAAACCATTTCCTATCAGCCCATACCTTTTTTTTTATGGGAATAGGCCCTAAACTATCGCGACACGTCCTGTGTCGCAAGTGTATAGTTCTCAACCTTGCTTTTGTCTCCCATCCTTCTCAGCTACACTGAGAAGGTGGGTCTTCCTATCTATTGCATGATTAGAGTGCAATATGAGTTTATATAAAAAATAAAAAAAAATTCAAATTTTTTATTTTTTTTGACTAAATTAAATGAAACATTATATTGGAAGCATGGTGGTCATGTAATAAAACAAATACGGCACTTATTATCGTACAATATGAAAATTTATTTGCACTCGTAAATTCATATTTATATCATGCCATATTTGTATAATATTGACCTTCCTCCATTTTCATTTGTGAAGGATAAGAAGACAGGCACCTGGTGGGGGATTTTTGGGGGTGACCATTGAATTTCCAGGGGTGGCCTGGAGTTTTCCTCTGTCGGAAATAATTTATTTCATGGTAATGGCGCGGCATTGGCGGGTCGACAGTAATTATCTATGCCATCAAATATTTATTCCAAAATCAACCAAAAATAATTTATTCATTCTAACACAACTGAGCAAGAAGTTATTTAATTAAACAGATGACCCCTAGGGTGGTCCAAAAACACTTTCTTCTGAATTTCTTTGATTTGAAACTTTAATTGTGATGTCATATGGACAGAAAGTATTGTGTAAGAATTTCAGCAAAATCAATTGATATTTAGAGGTGGCAAAAAGCCGTTGAAGTTTAACATGGGATTGGCCATCAGCAGACCTCAAAATCATCGGTATTTGCAAATCTTGCTATAACAGCGGATTATTTTGATCAAGTATCCTTTTTCTTAGTATGTACAGGATGCCCACTGCTTTCCTAATATTCTGTCTGGCTTATAATGCTTCATAGCAGGTAAGCATAGATTTACATAGGTTAATTATCAAGCCTTTTTCATAAAAACAGGTGAATATTTCACTTACTACAAATAATAAATAAAAGATAACCCCCAGATATTACTTTGCCATGCCAATTTTATCACGTGCTAAAAAATCAGGAAAAAATATTCAATTCTGAGACAGATCAGGGAAAATAACCAATTTTTCAGTGGCGCGAATGAGGAATTACATGATAAACTTCGAGGGCTTTGTGCCACCTCTAAACATTAACCAATTTGGTTGAAATTTTGCATGTGTTTGTTTTACTTATGTGGTCATCAATTTCCACTTTCAAATTGGGGGTTTTATGAGATTTGATTTTTCCCATTGGAATGTGGACCACCCTAATGACCCCTGGATATTAAATGGTAGCCACTTAGTGTGTTTGAGAAAAGCAAAGTCCTCTGAGACAACTCAAAACAGAAATGCCAGAATAAAGATAGAATAGATAGGACAACTCATACTGACATGTATGACATGGGCATACCTATATATTTTTGTGTTGTTCAATATTCATTCTCATGAACTTGACCTACCCTGTAAGACCTTGGAGTTCCTGCCAAGGTCAAGGTCATTCCTTGTTTACATACACCTATTGTTTGAGTGGTGGAAAAAGGTGATCCATTACATTTGACATTGTTGTATTTTCTTTTTTCTCATGCATAAAACATACACCTGATGCAGAAGGTTAGGTACAAGACACATCGACTTTGATATTGAGAACCCACCAGGGATCTATCTACATGGCCACTTGGCCAGGATAAAGATATATACACCGTATAAGACTGCATTTGTTTGAATGGTCTTATTGTCAACTGTGTCAAATGCTTTTCGATAATCCAAAACACTTTTAACCCATTTTATACTTGGAATGATAATCTGATGGTCTGGGATAATCTGCACACTCAAAATTTACTAATTATATGAGCTGCACTGTGTCATATACTTTTGGATTATCTATAGATAAAACATTTTTAACCTCATGTTACAGTTGGCTGGAGTCTTTTGAATCTTCAACTACTCAGGGATGATAACTTACAAACTTAAATAAAATCAATATGATATTGAATATTACGGAATTTTACATGTTTTGTGTCACACCACGTAAATCTTTGCTGAAGCAACCGGTTTGTGTCCCCTGAAAGTTGGAGAAATCTTCAACGTCTGTAGAATTTAATACTAGATGTAAGGAACTTTACTAAATTTGAAAAAAACCTAAGCATTATTAATTATTGCAAGACAGAGACATACACATTGATTGTTTGAAGAAGATACTGAATTTGAAGTTAAATTAAGAAAAACCGACTTCAAAGATGGCGAATGTTCAGCTTCATTGGTTGGACTGGGTCATTTTTGCCTTTATGCTTCTAATATCGCTCGGGATTGGCATTTACTACGCTTTGACTGGAGGACGGCAGAAAACCACAGGAGAATATTTAATGGGCGACAGAAAGATGAGTCTCGTTCCAGTGACTTTGTCGTTGATGGTTTCTTATATCTCCACACTGACCTTGCTGGGATATCCTGCAGAGATGTATGCATTTGGGTCACAGTATTGGATGTCCGCCTTTGGAAAAGGCCTCGGAGCTCTCATCGCTTGCTTCATGTTTGTTCCAGTGTTTTACCCTCTCAAGGTCGTCAGTGTCAATGAGGTATGGCTTTATTGTAGTACAATGCAGTGGACTACTATTTTACCCTATATCAATGGTCAATTCAGATTTGATATACCTATAGACTTTCTGACATCCAACAGCATAAGTTTTATGTGATTTTATTATTTATGTGCAGTTTTTGACCGCCCAACATAACTTAAAATCTTTTGCGCTGAAGGTATATACCGACAATCAATTCAAAAAGTTATCTATTTTGGTATTCAGAAGCTTCCAGATTACTTACATCAGCCGAAGAAGGCTGTTAAAAATTCACTTATAAAATATTTATTTTGGACAAAGATAATTACTGGATCTCTATATATATAGACAATTTGCTGTAGCAGAACAAATCATGAACCATCTGTGTGGAATGAAAATCATTCTATATTGGTCTTGTAAGCGGGACTTTTTCACTAACAATTTCATAACCTTTGTATTTTTAGTATCTTTACCTAAGATTCCAGTCCAAATTGGTCAGATACTTCAGTTGTGTTATAATCATTGCAGAATCTGTAAGTACAACACTTATCCTACAGGTGAATAATCAGTGGCGGATACAGGGGGGGCCTAGGGGGCACGGGCCCCCCCCTAGACTACTGAGATTAATAATAGTATTTTGAAGAAAATACGCTGTGACGCGTGCCCGCGAATGCCGAATCACACCCGGGACCCCCCTAGATGACCCTGCCTGGATCCGCCACTGTGAATGTGCATGCACTGTATTTGGAATTTCAAAACTATTAATTCGCATTGAAGTTTAGTCCTAACGACTAGTGCTTCGTTCACTCCGTCAATCAGTAAATATCATCCCGCCAACATGTAAGAAAAACTAGGCATTACATCAATGTTTGCTTGAATTTGGAGCTTGATATAAAATGAGCCATCATGATGTCATCAGTATTTTCAGCTGGAGTGACTAATTAAACTGCTTAATAGACCTCATGATGTCATGTTCCTGAGTCTAAATCTTATAATTTCATATTTTACTTGAATCCAGGTGTTCTACACAGCTAATGTGTACTTTGGACCTTCAACTGCAATCGAAGCAGGTAAGTCATTAGATTTCTGATGTATAGAGTAGGTCGGGGCAAGAAGCCCGGGTTAGGTGAGAGGCCCCCCAGGCTTATATCCAAACTTACATTTTTGGTGTGTTTATCTATTGATAGGATTGAAGCTAGAGGTGTTTTAGGTGATGTCACAAACTTTCAGGGAAAACAGCACCAAACCATAGTAGAAATTAAAGAAACAAAAAAATGTGCATAGTTTTTGTAACTTCGACCAATTCTTTGAAAGGGGTTGTCAGCAATAACTTTGGAAATGTTTAAAAGTATAATGGATATATGCATTTCTTCACTTTGTGACTATCTCATAAATAAGATTTGGATCATGTTTTTTGCATTTTAGTTCAAAATATAGAGGTCAAATTAAAATATGTGGGTTTGGGGCGAGAGGCCCCACATGATACGGGGCATGAGGCCCCCTTCACTGGGGGGTCGAAGCTGCTTCAGGAACCATTTAATAATGTGTACTTTATCTTAAATCTTGATAGAATAGCTAATTAAAATAGAAAAAAATTTTGCCCGAAATTGAAACAGGCCAAAAAATATTAAAAAATAAAAGTATGAACAGAAAAATTCAGAATTTCTGAAAAAGTGAATAGAATGCCTTAGAAACGATAGGATACTCTAAGAAATAACTTTCAAGCTGAATGCGCGCGCAACAAAAAAAATTGCCATAGGATTATAATAGGGGGGCTTCTTGCCCGATGGCTGGGGTAAGAAGGCCATTTTAATTTTTTTTACAAAAATGGCCGTAACTCCTTTATTAAAATTGGTAGACATTTGTTTCACTAGTTATTAGTAGAGTCAAGTGATCCCTTCCTGACAGCATAAGCATTCAAATAATCGCCCATAAAAAGTAGGTCAAATCGCATCTCGAAGTTAAGGGGGGCCGCATGCCCCGACCTACTCTATGCTGTGCTGTATAATGTAACCATTAGGGTGCATGGTCCAAATTTGTATGCGAAAAATCAAATCTTCAATAGCCTCCAATTTAAAGGTAAAACAAGTAAATGTAAAATGTCAGCCAAATCAGTTTATAGGCCTATTTGGAGAATGCAAAATAATTGGCCGTTATTGCAAGATTTTGCAAACACCGATGACTGCATGATGGGCAATCCCATGTTAAACGTCAACCTTAGATTTTAATTGAATTTCCTAAATTCTTTACACTATACCTTCTATCTACGTAAGATGAAGAACACAAGATTCAGACCAGAGAAATTTAGAAAAAAGAGTTTTCAGACCACCCTAGTAAGCACTCATGAATTGCAATGCCAAAATTTCATTGCAATATCTTTAATTATTTTCTGCATGAGCCCTATGTGAACCTGCGAAGTCTCAGCTAAAGATTTTTTTTTTTTTTGCAGTTTCTGGCTTTCCAGCATGGGGTACAATCCTCATTGGCAGTTTCATCTCAATCCTTTACACTACCATTGTGAGTAAAACATTTTACATACATGTAATCAAATGTAGACATTTCTTTGATTGTTAAAACTTAAGAAATCATGAAGACATTCACTTATAGCTCCTTGCGAATTGGCGGTCCACTGAAAAAAATCATTTTCTTAATTTCAATTTGCAAACAAGCTTTGCCACACCGCCGACAGTTTTCTGTTTGTCCCCTAATCTTCTTATTTGATGAAGTACCTTAAGTCATTTAATTAGTTTGTTTATCGTCACCTATGCTGCTGGATATGATAAGCACTTAATCAACTGAGTGACCATAACTCACAAAAACAAAACAGTTTTAAGCTAGTGACATCACACGACCAAGTTGAAAGTTAATTTTGAAACTGTTTGGACCCCTAATCCACAAACAGCTCTAATTGTCCGACAAAGTGCAGAAGACCGTTCACTCTGAATTTTGTAGTTTGCGATCAGGGGGATTTAGCTCAATTTGTACAGAGACAGCATTACGGCCTTCATTTCATTTGGTCCCAGGTTTAATTCCTGCTCTGACATGGACGCCTGGACTTATGTTCGACAGTATAGCTGTGATCATCTTTAGCCTCATCGTTTTGTCCTCCTTCTGCACAAATGAAAATAATAAATTATGTTAGACATCACCAAGATACTTGCACCATAGGAAAAACCGGTATCTAACTGACAATTTTACATGTTAGCGTCCTGCTTAGGATTAACACTGTTAACAACAGCTGACAAACAATCTGATTGTTTATTTTGCAAAAATTATAAGCTAAAATGTAAAATTTATATAATAGAAGAGGCACATGATGACTAGGTCAGTTAGACACCTCTTTGTCGGGTTCTAACATACATTTTTGTCAGTTAGATCCCAAAAAGTGCATTTTAAAACCCTCCAAATCAGTACCTAACTAATGCGTATATATTTTTTATAGACTTATTCAATATTGTCCAAATATCTATGTTTTAAAATATTTATTCTCAGGGAGGAATCAAGGCAGTGATCTGGGCTGATGCTTTCCAGAGTGTTATCATGTTGATGGGATTATTGGCCGTGATGATCGTAGTAAGTGTGCTGAACATTATCACAACTTGGATAATTTTAAGACTAAATTCATTAAAATTATATTAGAAGTTCTTCATAAAGGGCTGAAAAACCAAAGTCATTAATTACAGGAGTTATAAGTCCATCACTGTAGGCCATATAATGCATTTGCAAAGTATTTTGGAAAATACACCCTCCTCAGATTTGCACTGCTGTGTAATTCATATACACTCACCAGCAAAAGAAACGCAACACTTGATTTTGGCTTATAATTTTGCAAAGAAATTTTTTTGGGCAAAACAAATTATATGGTGTTGTACCTTAGATCAATTAGTGTCTTTGTGCCAAAAATCATTCAACTGTGACATTATCTGTCTGCCTTTTGACTTGTTTATCACATTTCAGTTTTTGTATAAAAATGTGACCTTCTCAACAAGTTACACCAAAAATAAAGGCGCCATTTTAAATAATGCCCAAAGAGACGATAAAAGCCGAAAAATTTGCACAGCAACTCTATTTTTGAATTTTACAGGACAATTTGAAATTTGGAGTTTTGCACACCTCAAAATGCCGCAGACAACATCTCCATAGTTCGGGCCCTTAGAATTGAGCTTTGTAAATAAAATTTTCAGACAATTTCTCTATGTTGTCTAAGAATTGCCACATTTAAAAAAAAAGTAAAATTCACAGTTTAAAACAATTTTTTGCGCCGACAAAGGCAATATTCTTAAAATCACATTAACATGACTCGAATGCAATTTTGAAATAAAAAAACATTGTGGATCGAAGCGTGACATGTTCCAGATTATTCAGTCCGGACAGGGACGAAATACAATCGCCAGTAAAAAAGTTGGAGGTCTCTGGTTCCAAGTAAAGTTTCTCATTTCAGAATTGAAGTGTCATTCTGAAAAGTTCCTACAGGGGGTGCTTTAGTCTAGGACTCCTATAATTCCAGCAATTTTTGCCATTATCATTTCTTTCTCTGTATGAATGTTATTAGCCAAGGAAACATTTTTTCTGCCCATTTTGGTTGGCTTACAACATGTTCTGCCAATTTCGGTTGGCTAATAACATTTTTACACAGAAAGAAATAAGAGTGGCAAAATTGCTGGAATTATTGGAGTCCTAGACTAAAGCACCCCCTGTAGGAACTTTTCAGAATGACATTTCAGTTCTGAAATGAGAAACTTTACTTGGAACTATGGACCTGAGACTTTTTTACTGGCATATACCTGTTTAGTCTGTGCCTGGACTCAAAAATCTGGAACATCCTGCGCTTTGATCCATGTTGTTTTTTTATTTTAAAATTGTGTATAATTGATGTTAATGTGATTTTAAGAATATTGCCTTTGTCGTATCAAAAAATTGTGTTAAACTGTGAATTTTGTTCTGAAAAAAATTGTGGCAATTCTTAGACAACATAGAGAAATTGTCTGAAAATTTCATGAAAACAGCCCAATTCTAAGGGCCCGAACCATGGAGATTTTGTCTGCTACATTTTGAGGTGTGCAAAACTCCAAATTTCAAATTGTCCTGTAAAATTCAAAAATAGAGTTGTTGTGCTAATTTTTCGGCTTTTATCGTCTCTTTGGGCATTATTTAAAATGGCGCCTTTACATTTGGTGTAACTTGTTGAGAAGGTCACATTTTTATACAAAAACTGAAATGTGATAAAAAAGTCAAAAGGCAGGCAGGAAATGGTCACAGCTGAATGGTTTTTGGCACAAAGACACTAGTTGATCTAAGGTACAACACCATATAATTTGTTTTGTCCTAAAAAATTTCTTTGCAAAATTATAAGCCAAAATCAACTGTTGCGTTTCTTTTGCTGGTGAGTGTATATTTTCTTTGTTAAGGGTATCATAGCGGTTGGCGGATTATCAACTGTCTTTACTTTGGCAAAAGACTGGGACAGGCTGGAATTCTTCGAGTAAGTTTCTATTTTTTAGTATTTTTAATTGCAATTTGTTTACTTCTGTATTTGAAAATTTGAGAAAGATGATTTTATTATCCTAAAACGTCATACAAACTGTATGTTACACTCTCAAAAATGTGGGGAAAAAATTGGTTTTTTAGATTCAAAATGGTTTTTTAAAAACCCATGTTGGTTTTGCATTAAAATTTGGTTTTTCAAAAAAACATTTTGAATCTAAAAAACCAATTTTGTCTGAAAATGTTTAGAGTGTACTTGAATCAATCAGCCATATATCCTTCTCACTTTATTTTCAGTATGGATCCCGATCCTTTCAAGAGACTGACATTCTGGGGCGCTACCATAGCAACAACATTCCATTTCATTGGTCGCTATGGTTACTTCCAAGCCGGAGTGCAGAGATATTCTTCATTGTCAAGCATCAGTGATGCAAGAAAGTGAGTATTTAAATATTTCAGTGGATTACCCTAAAAAAATAATATGACAGAACTGTCTGATGATAAAGACAGTAAAATCATATGCAATGGACTGATAAAAACATTTTGTTTAAAAAAAATCATGAATTATTTTTTCAATGAAAGTGTCCATGTAAACAATAGAAGTTAATTGAAATTTATTTATTTATTTAAATATATTTATACATGATGACATTTTCAGCAAAATAAGACTGTTGTAAAAATTGGTCCTGTGACAGAAAGCTAAAAACAAGTATGTACACAAGAAGTAAGAACTCTAAAAAAGTATGTACACAAGAAATAAAGTTAAATTAATCAGTCATTATGAATGGTAATAATTCAGTTATGCCTACGATATTTTTGCTGTAGTCTGTAGATAAGTCTTTTTTTTTCAGATGTCTAATTGGAACTATTCCAGGTACCATAGTTCTCACATCTCTATCCTGTCTTTGTGGTCTCATTGTTTTTGCATACTACACTCAAATCGGCTGTGATCCTCTCAAAATTGGACAGATATCTAATCCAAACCAGGTTTGTCTGTTTGTTTCTTTTTCATTCATCTGGTAGGGTCTGAGAATGTATTAAAAGAGACATGACAATTGGCTACTTGAAATAATAACATTGACATTGTGATAGTTTCTTCAACTCGAACCAGGCATTCAGGAAAATTACTTATCAAAAATCATGTTACATGTATACTACTCTGCACACAGAGTTCATACTAACATTAATTCTCTATACACAATCGTGCATAAGAGGCAACATGAGTGAGCTACCACAGTCAGTGAACTCCGCCAGAATTCACATGCAGCAACTGACAGGCAACTGCCCCCGTTGTGGAACAACTGCCCTGAAAGTTGAAACTGACACATTAAAACCTCTGTTGTCATATGGTACAATTCGTTTTGGAATATCATTAGTATTAATACCAGAAACAGACGTCCAAAGTTGGGAGTTTAAACATGAAAGAACTGAATTTACTCGTGCATGACCAGGAATTCTGTGAGTCTCTTCACAGCTAGCGCTGTTCAGCAAGAAAGGGACTGCGGTCAGTCTGATGTTTAACATACAGTAAAATATCTCTTTTCAAATAGGGGGGACGGGGACGCAGTGAATCAGTAATGTTTAGTTTTACGATATCTCAATAAGTTACAATTTCAGTCCGAAAATGAATGGCTTCAATGAGAGGTACAGATCTGCACTACACATGTACTCTGTTAAAACAAAAACACTGCTTTAGATCTTCGAGATATTGAGTGAAATAGGTCAAGCGATTCACTGTGTCCGCCAATAAATTCCCGGGGCACAGTGAATCGCTTGACCTTTTTCTTTTTAAAAATCAAATACTTAATATATGTTTACAGTGACAGTATGATGACACAACAGGCCTAAGCATATTTCCTTCGAAGAACTGCCTTGTCGAACAAAACAATTTAAATTTTAAGCAGTTCAGCACACAAGATATTTGTAGTCGCTGGTGCATAACCAAATTTTGGCTCAAAAATAGACTTTACCTCATAATGACAAAACAATTCATGCTTCATCAACTTTCTTTACAGATTCATTTAGGTGTCCCTCAAAGTAATCCTACAAATCTGACATTTCAGAAATACTGCTTATCAGCATCCTGTGAAATCCACTGATTCACTGAGGCAAGCGATTCACCTTGTCCCTGTTCCCCCTACAACTGACAAGTGATTCTGCTTCATATTTTTTGTGTATTTAGATTCTCCCCTACTTCGTAGTGGACAGAGTGAATGTCCCTGTTCTTGCTGGCCTTTTCTTGGCAAGTTTGTCCGCCGCATCTTTGAGGTAAATCAAATTTCATATTGAATTTTTACTGTTTACATAGGCCTAGATGCTTATCATATTAAGGGTGCCTTTCATAAGATCATTGCACTGAGGCTTCCAAAAGTTTAAATAAATTCAATAGATTTCTTAATTCAAATTGATTTGTACCGATAGATCAGATGTAAAATGCAACAGTAATGCAAGGCTTAGATGCATCAGTTTATAAGAAGGGAAAATCAGGGCTTTGGTGTCGGAGTCAGAGTAAGGAGTCAGAGTTGTTGAGTCGGAGGTTTTCAGGTGGACTCAGAGTTGGAGTCGAAAATTAAATTGGTGACTCCTGACTCCTAAAAATAATTTATATAATTTACAAAAACACAGTTACAAAAATTGTGAAATGTATTTCAAATTGTACACATAACTTACAAAACAAGTATTCATGCGCAGAATCCTATGAAAACTTCTGAAATTATTTTTTCTCCTCGCTAACCATGTAATATTTGTGTGCAATAATGCCGATAAGCGGAATCAGGAGTCGGAGTCGGGAGTCAAAGTCATAATTCAGGAGACCTAAGGAGTCAGAGTAGGAGTCGCTTTTCAGAAAGGAGTCGGGAGTTGGAGTCGGTTCACTTACTCCCCAACTCCAAAGCCCTAGGGAAAAGTACTCTGGTAGCTGAAGCAATGTTGTGCCAAAGCCTGTTTGTGACGCATCCGTGTACAAGTGTAACCTACAAAATTCTTGCAGACAAGTTGCATAAATGTTGTTGTAGGCCTATATAACATACATATTTGTAATGTGTCCTCTCTGAAGTCAGGCATGTGGTAATGTTTATGTGAAAATAAGTCACACAAGGTCTTTAGAAAACAGATACACGCAGAGCGGCTGTCATTAATCTTATCTAATTTCTGGTGATTTTTTTTTCAGCTCAGCGTCATCAGCCCTGAGTGCATCAGCAACTAATTTGTGGCAAGACGTCTTGTGTGAATTCTTCGAGAAGAAACATGAGGCCAAGAAAGCATTCATTATCAAATGCACTGGTAAAGTCATAACTTTTTAACACAAAATGTTTAATTTTCAACTCTCCCATTCCCCTTCAAGACACTTTTAAGGGATGATTTCAACTGTGAGAATGTGGCAACACTATGCTAGATGGTATGGGATGCCCGTTCTCCCTGGCATTTAGTAAATTTTAAATGGGACTAAATTTATCATTTCAGTGGTGGTACTTGGAATTATCTCCACTCTGCTGGCCTTTGCAGTAACAACAATTGGTGGCACCATTTACCAGATCATCATTACGTTCTCCTCCGGGTTCAATGGCCCTGCTGCTGCCCTCTTCTATATGGGCATGTTCCTGCCTTGGATTAATTGGAAGGTAAGAAAGGCATAAGTACACATAAAGATACAAGTAAGAGGGTAAGTAAACTCAACAGCAAACATAATTATAACAGCTTATAATTTTACAAAAAAATATTTTTTTTACAAAACAATTTATATGATCAACTAGCGTCTGATCGCCAAAAATCATTCAGCTGTGACCATTTCCTGTATACCTTTAGACTTGTTTATCCCATTTCAGTTTTTGCAATGAAATATGGCATTACCAACAATAAAAGACGAAAAAAGTAACACATCAACTGTATCTTTGAATTTTACAGGACAATTTGAAAATTTGATTTTTGCTGTTGAGTTTAGTACTGGTTACATGGAGACAGAAAAAGTAGAGTGACCTACTGTCACCCTATTCTATACGGGCATGTTCCTGCTTTGTTTGACTGGAAAGTAAGACGGATATAGGTTCACATACTCCTTTTAGGTTGAAGGTGCATGAAGATGGAAGCATGAGGGTTTTGAACCACGTTTGCCAGCTTTTCTTGAGGGCTGTGGGTCAAAGGATTTACAGTGTGTCGCTAGAGCTATCATAGAGACGAGTTTGGAATTTTTAGTTCAAGGTCCTTTCTTTCTCGTTAACAGAAAATAAATGTGATTTATCTAATTTTTAACTAACAGTGTTTATATCACAATCTCTGATTGGTCTACTTCCAGGGAGCTTGCACTGGCACTGTTGTTGGATGTGCGTTTGGTTTATGGATATCATTCGGATCTTATATCTCGAAAAAGAATTGGATGATGCTCCCAACAAATGATGAAAACTGCACTTTTCCACAGACTTATATGAATGACACTGCAACTGCTGCTGCAAATGGGGTTACTATTGATACTTTGATTACCACAGCATCGATTCTGGTCAACGCTACCACCAAACGGCCACCTGGTGTTTTCCGAGCTAAAGAATTGTAAGTATATATTGTGATTTCATCTGCTCTGTTTTGTTGAATTTGCAAGAAATTTGCTGCCATTTGTATTCACTTGATTGTTTTAAACCAGCTATTTGTCTTAGGTGCAACAATTACAGGATGGTTACAGAAAAAAGGACAGTCAACACAATTTGATTTGTTTACAGTTCATTTTGTGCCAAGCATCATTATTCAACAAAACTTGATTTGTATATGCACAGTATAATCAGAAGAGTCAAATTACCCAATATTTGCAACCCTTGCCATGATAACTTCCTGCAGATGAGATCAAAATGATGCGAAAACATGTTTGATTCACTCCGCCAACATTTTGCCTCATGCAGACATGATGGAGGCCTTTAACTTTACTGTGAGGGTTGGGATAACTTGCTGGATGCTGTCTCCCAATTTACCGATACTGAGTAATCCGCTGGGTCCAGGTCAGGAGACAAGGGGTGGCACTCTACCTGGCTCATCAGCTTTGTTTGAGGCACTCCTGAGTCTTCTATGTAGCATGAACAGGTGCTCCACCTTGTTGGAAGATGATTTTGCCACAAAATGAGTTTTTTGTCTGACGCCTTGGCATCACAAATTCTTTCACAATGTTGTTATAAGCATTTGCATTGATTCCGGTGCTCTGATCAATGACATTTTTGTGATTTTATTGTCATCAGATGACTCCATGTTGAAGACCAAGTATTAGGTCTCTAATTTGAATTGTTGGCAGCTGGAGCATCAGCAAAAGTACAACTACTCACAAATGATTAATTCCTTCTCTCACAAGCATCCTAAATGGTGACAAATTTCTCATCAACAATGAGGAAGACAGGACAACCGTAGTCAGCTTGAAGCAACGCAAGCACTTTCGCATATCATGCTTCCGTTTTGCCTTGAGTAGTGATCTAATTCACAAATAAACATATTTGCAATAGATCTAATATGGCTGACTATCAAATCCACTCTTATGTCATGACTTATCACTAAATTCTGAACTTATATGAGTACAAAAAAGAAGACAAGTGACTGTCCTCTTTTTCTGTAGACACCCTGTAGACACGAAAGAGGAAGGTGCAGACTTTGTTCCTTGTTTAATTAAGGGGACAGTTCCCTGAAAATTTTTGGAATGTTCAAACACATTTTTGGAGACTAAGATGTCATCTTTAATTATTGTTGACATTCAGCAATAAAAAAAATTACTCATTTCAATATCTAATTTCTACAAAATGCAGCTTCACTATTACTGCCGTAGGTCTGGAACAGTAACTGTCAAACAAATTGGGGGAATTATTATTTTTATATTTAAAAAAAATTTCTTTTTCAGAAAAGGGATCAACAAACTGTTTTCTATATCATTTGTCTGGATGAGAGATCTAGTGACCATTATTACAATAGTGATCGCACTAATTGTCAGTATATTCACTGGTAAGTTTTCCTTAAAAATCTTAACTGATTAGAAAATCATAGAATTAGAAAAGTTATGTTGTTTTTTCTTTGTGATCTGCAACTTGATTAACATCAAATATATACAAAAGATATAAAATCTTTTCTATTCTTTTCACTTGTTTTAAAATGTGTATTGATGTCATATTACACTGTTACCTAGTTAATCATAAAATCTTAAAGTTTAGAATAGAAACTAATTCAGATGCAATGTAACACAGCCAGTGTGTTATATTTATGTATTAGACATCCTGATATTAAATGTTTAGCAGTCAAAAGATTTATCAATTCTAGTAAAACATGCACTAAAACTTACTTAAACAGCCCAACCTCTGAAAAAAAATTGACTGTTTGTTCCTATATTTTGTGTGTGTACACTGTATTACCTACTTGTTCTATAAGACAGCATACTGGCTGTATGGCAAAGTTTTTTGTTTGATCCATGTATGAGAACTAGCTAAATGTAAAAAAAGAAATCCTTAATTAGGTCAATTGGTGAGTACACGGTATTTATTCATCTGTTTCCATAAAGGTTTAGAAAATCCACGAGACATCGACCCTCGTACACTACATCCTTTTACGCGGAAAATTCTCAGAATTCCAGATCCGTATGCTGCTGAAAAGAAGGTAACTGTGTTTTCAGAAAATCTTTGTATCAGTCATAAGTACAGGTTTGTTACTCACTCACAAAATGTCTTTTGACGGGAGGCTTCTTTTCTGAAATTTACTTTTTCAGAAAAGCGACTTTTGTCAAAATCTCCCATTTGCTAAATCAATGTATGTATTGGTATTCACTTGAACTGCAGGAGTGTGATGTAAAGCTTTCGATCATTCGTACAGTCTGTGAATTTGTTGTGCAAAAAAAACTTCACTGTGGGAAATGCACTTTTTGACTCATGATAGCCAGTGATGTGTCACCATCATACATTTAATATGGGAACTACAGAGGCTGCTTGATTAGTCCTGATCAAGAGGAGGCCATTTTATTTGTCATAGATGAGTTTAGACTAAAAATCATGTGCATAATCTCTTTGTTTGGCCGTCACCAACAAGCAGAGTTAGTCGCCTTAAATACAAGTAACATTGAAAGTATTGCGTATGATCATGACAAATCATCTGTATGATGACTCACAAAATGGAACTCTCACAGTACTGGAGTTCACTCTTTTTGCATATCCAATTGACAGACTGTAAGCATGTAGACTGTAGAGCTCTGTTCTCTCAAAATTTGCATCACACAGAACTACATTTATTGTGTAGTTTTTTCAAAAATTCATATAACAGATCAGTTTTCTTAGACAATAAAATACTTTTTTATACTTTTTTTTCCCCACTAAATGATTTCCTACCTGAAGCTCCACTATTGTTGTTTTTGCAGAACGAGGAACTTCCAAACGGTGCCTTTCACAATGGCGAATCACAAAATGGCAGCTTTCCAAGCAAAGGATTGTCCATTGAAGATATTCGATCTGGAGCGAACACAAATGTGAAAGAAGCTTTCATGATGGAAGATATGAAGAGGGGAGCAGGATCAACACAAGGCAGTGATAACCTCGGATATTTTTAAGGATCAAATGGGATGTAGGATAGGATAATGCTTATTTGTACTGCATAATAATGTACAATGAACTTGATGTCTGTATCACAGGGGCGGACTGGCGAAATTTTGAGCCCGTGGCAAAACAAGTTGATGGGCCCCCAAATTCCCATTTTCGGCACTACACCATTTACACCAATGTGGTAGGGCACTTTTATATATGGGGCCTTCTCATATTTGGGCCCTAACCTAAACATTCCATAATATCACTCAGATGACTTGGTCAGAAAGATACAATTTTAGCTATTTTCTTGATTTGCATCTTGTAATGTCAAATGGTACACTCTAAAAAATTTCGGGACAAAATGGGTTTTTTAAATGGAAAATAGTTTTTGAAAAACCAAACTTCCATGCAAAAACCAATGTGGGTTTTTCTAAAAACCATTTGGGATTTAAAAAAATCTGTTTTGTTGCGAATTTTTGTGTATGTGATTCATAAAGTGACCAAAAAGAAAAAAAATCGAAAAATATAATTATAGAGCGGTAAGCGAGAGCAATTTGCGCCGAAGGCGCAAATTGGGATCGCTTAGCGATCCTTTCCACATTAGTCATGTACGTACTGAAAAATCATGCAATACCGTCCCTACAATCTAAGCGTGTCATTCGCCATCTTTGTTTTGACCACGTGATCTGAATGCTCGCCCCCATTATTCTACCACGCATGCGCAGTTGCGTGAATAGTATGACTCCGTTCATGACGTGGCAAAACGACAGAGGGCGCGCCGAATTAGTAGCGCCTCTAGCGGCCGTTCACGAAATCGGCAAAACCCAAATAATCTGATCTGATTGATTGAAAATTCACACACCGTAATACAACAGCGTTGGCCTAGTAAATCTAGACCTGCTTACCGCTCTCTCTTGGCTTGGCAGATTACATATTAACATCTTGTCAGTCACAATATCATACATGGAAGTTTTATTTTCTTATGAAAGTACAAATCGTCTGATAGGCATGGATACATGTATCAATCCCTCCATTTCTCAATGATACAGTAAAATTAGCAACCAGTTTGATCATCCAGCTTTGAGTGACATTGACTATTATATGTGAGAACCTTGAACATTGAATTTTAGCAGAACATTACATCTAACCTGACCTCTGATTATAATCTTCTCATCAAAATAAAATAAAATGCTTTTATCATCAATCTATTTGTGTTGTATTTAATGTGATTCAGATTAACGATATTTTAGATTTAATTTTATCATCTTACACATTTTAGATATCAGATTTTGTGATTGTCAGAGCATGTGAGGTTGTGCTGAATACAAAGAGTAATGAATGGAATGAAACTGTTGATAATCCCGGATATCATGATTATAATCCCTATATTTTTATCTTTAGCTTAACAACTGCACATGGGTTTATCTCTAAATCTTAAATTTAGGTCATGAGGCAAGTCTTTGTTTACCCCTAGTAGCAGCCTAGAGCACTAGAGTATAGTTTATGTTTCACTTTAACCCATGACACCACAGAAGTTGGACAGGTTTACAAAGTTTTAACAAAATGAAACTTTTATTACTTTCACTATTTTGTGGCCTTGCTCTATGTGCCAATGTTGAAAGAACAAAAAGAGAAATATCACCTACACCAGCACCTGATGCCTTGAAATGGAAAAATTGCAGTAAGTATATTAATTAATTTCTCTGTTGTTATAAAGCTATTATGTCAGCTGATTTAACCATTTGAAATTTCAGAACTTCTCTATTGGTGTATTTTACTTGCATCTAACATATTCTAACACACTCTTAACAAAATGTTTTACATGGTACATTTAAGGGTTCTGTAAGCTGGTATAAGTAAGGAACCCTAAAAGGTTCATTGTTCAACTTTTCAAAAGGATCCAACAGCAAACAAAAACAGAATTTAGATAATCCAGCTGTACTGAAGCCCCACAATGAAAGTCCTTTTGCTCATGTTGAGAGCATAGGGCTCCATCATAGGGCCTTCCATTCAGTATTAAATCTTTTCAATTCAGTTGAACCCTTAACAAAATTTAGAACCTGTGGGTTCTTTATATATACTATCAAGAACCTTTTGCATTAAGAGCGCCAGTGGTGTCACTAGAAATGCCAGTTTGGTGGGGCTGAAGCCCCAAAATTTAGAAGCGTTTTCAGAGGCTGGAACAGCCGAAGCCAAAGGCTTTCCAAAATCCAAAGATTTTGGATGTCTGCGGATCTCTGCTCACCTAATAAACTGATAAACTGCAAAATAAACGACAAATTTTGAACAACATACTGTGTACATTGTCTTTTCATGGGCTCTGGTAGATTTCACGAAAAAGCTGCAAAATGACTTACCACGACTTGTCCACAAGTTACATTAGCAAATTACAGATAAGGCCAGACATAATCGATTCATAGATTCTCAAATTTTCTCAGGGTGCTTCTTCTGAATATGGCTGGCAGGACAAAAAAAAGCTGAAATCTAAATCTTTTATTGTGTCAATCCATTAAATAAAATCATGGGTAAACAATCTTTTCTGTTGGATTTGTAGGTCAGAGTAGCTAAAAATATGGCCTTGTGCGAATGTAACAACGATGAATGATGAAGGACGGAATTTTTTATGCTGATCCTACTGCAATATAAATGAAGTCACCAGCAGGGTACCACCCCTGGCCTGCTCTTTGGAGACCTGGCTTTCAGTTCAGAAAAAATTTGAGATCTAATCATGTGTTTTTTAACGTAATTTTTATGTACACATTTTGCTAATGTAACACTATGAAATGGACGGATGCAAAATTGCATTAACATTAGCAATAAAGAAACGGGTACCACACCAAGTCGTTTATGTTTTTGGTGATGTATACAGGCAAATAAGACTCGTTTTTCAATAAAATATTATAATTTCATAATTGAAATTGGCATAAGTAGAGAGAACACAGAAAAATTTCCATGTAAAAGTTGCTAATGTAACCTCAGTGTCCTGCGACTGAATCGAGTTACATTAGCAGTCTTTTTTTATTTTTCATTTTTTCATAGTTTTATAATGACCAAGACAATTAAAAATGGTTCCAAAATAATTTTCAAGATGTGTTTTATCAATCACATACCATTACATTTTCCTGAATTGGTTTTAGCAGATTCCACAGAGTGCCAAAGTTAGCATGTCTGATCACCAGAAAGTTTGGTCGTCCAAAATTGTCCTCTTGAGGCATAAAAGGATATCTTTTTAAGAGGAAAAAGCTACATATTTCAGGAATATTTTATTGATATTTATTCATTACCTCACAGATGTACTTAGTAATAGGTTTACTTGCTTCAGGAAGCAACAGAGAGATAACAAAAGGGTTGGAAAGTTTAAGGTACCTTTTAAGAGCACTTTTCGTGAAATCTGCCTTCTGGTGATTCACTCACTACCAGTATCATTTCTTTTGCCCATGATTTTTGGGGGGTAGCTGAATATTTCATTTGGGGGGCCCGGCTCAGCCCCCCTAGCCCCCCTTAGTGACGCCACTGAAGAGAACAAGAGAAGTTTTAAAAATTATATCTGTTCTTGAAGCAATATTAATGCACAATTATGTTAATTTTATATTCCAGAAGAGCCCTGTCTTGCTTGATTTTTCTAACCTTTATCGGCCCCTGTAGAAATGGTCGAAGTTGCCCTTTATATCTCGGAATTTAGATTTTACTTTTTAAAATTAACATGTATACAAGCAATCAACTCAGTAATATTTTTCCAATTTATACAACTCTTTTAGATTAAGCTGCCGCACATTTATAATTTCTACAAAATCTTTGAAGTGTCATAAAGGAAGGTACGAAACAATTTGAAGAGGGTAAAGAGCCCTAGAACTATTGACCTGATAACCTTTTTCTCTTGACCCCAATGTGTTTCTTTCCTAAAATCTATTTTACTCCTTAGATAGGAAAATCTACCAACAATGTGTGAAAATAATTATAGGTTAATGTGGAAAACAACTTAGTCAATAGGAATCGATTATCTCCATTTAAATTGCTCTATAACTTTCCTTTTGAACATCCCTGATTTTTTGTTGAAGTTTTAAAAGTGTGACAGCTTCATCTAAGAAAGAATAAGAATAAGAATAAGAATAAATTTTATTTAAACTCGATTACAATAAACAATAAACATCAGCTATGAGCTGGTTTTCGAGTGGTAAAAACATAACAAACAATATAAAAATAATTATAAATCAATTATAAAAAAATTAAAAGCATAAATTAGAGAGACATACAGAGCAGTTAAAGACATGTATATATATAAATAGACCTGACTAGCAAAAATTATCACCTTCATGACTAGTGGAATACATAATTAGCACAGTTATCACAATATTCATCAGTACACTTCCAAGCTGACAATTTTGTTCTAAACTCATGTTCGTTGGCAGAATCTTTTATATAACAAGGCATGGAGTTCCACAATTTAGCCCCAGCATAGAGCAAAGACCTGTAACCATAAGTGACAGTCTGATACTTATTGATACAGACTCTTTTACTATCCCTTAATAGATAACATGTTTCCTTTGGTTTATATAAGTCATTCAGGTAAGGTAAGTTCATGTCATTAAAGCATTTATACATAAATAAGGCAATTTTCTTTAGTCGTCCCAATACCATAGTACTCCTACTACATTTGATTAACATATCCTTCAAATCCAGTAAGTGATCTTTATCATCAAGAATAAACCTAAGACTCCTTTTTTGAATACAATCAATTAGACTTGAAGGAGTTTTCAGACAAAAATGCCACACAAGTGGACAGTAATTAAATTGAGATGTGACAAGAGCATCAATTAAAGCAGTTCTTTCATTCTTTCCTTGTATTCGATTTGACATTCTTTTGACAATATTTAGGTTACGACTAGCTTTGCCACAAATACTTTTTGTATGCTTCTTAAAGGAGAACTCAGCATCAATACAGACACCCAGCAGTTTTACATCATTAACTGCCTCAAGAGTGATATCATTAACAGTGATTGTTCTTGTTTCACAGTTCTAAAAGAGCTGTATATCAGACTTTTCCCATATGAACTTGTGCATTTGTCACCATTGGCCATTTTGATTGCCATTAAGGTGCATTAGCATGTTATATCATTTTTATGAACTCAGTACTAAGTATTTTTGGAAAAGGTCAATTTTGAAGATTTTTGTCACCCAGAGAAGTGATTTTAACATGCTGTTATTGCTGTATCATATTTCAATGGTGTGATCTCGTGTGCATTACTTGTACTATGTCTGAAACTTGATATTCACCAGATGTATTTCTCATGATGCAATATAGTTAAGATCAACAACTAAATGTGAAAAAGATTAATGTATGGTGGGTTGCAAAAGTATAGACCCCTTAATATCGTACTGGTTTTCACTTCCATCACAGATGCTTAATTGAAAGGTGTCTCAGTTTCTTTCAGGGTTAGTCTACACTCTACACCCCTTCAGTCCATTTCCTGGAAATGTCTTTGTTTTTCTGGAAAGCTAGCTCCACAATCCAAATGTTTACTGCCTACAAAATGGCACAAGTTTGCAATTTAAATTTGGGACCAGCTTACACAAGAACATGACATTGCATGCCAAAAAACAATTCTTAGAATAACACTCAATGATTAGTGATTAAGATGACAATTCCAATTAAGCTGACTTGGAATTTTGGAAGCTTGGAAATGTTTATTACCATGTAGGCATACAAAGGCCCTACATATAAACAGTTCACCAAAAATAAGTTCCAATCTGAATAAACTTGAATATCTCAAAGATTCCTTCCGCGATTTTCATGAGAGTTGGATTGAATTATAGGCCTGTATATCGCCCTAAATGTGTACATTTGTAGTTTAGTGGCATTATTCCTGGCTGAGCCAACAGCCTTCGAGTGAGCAGACCCCTGTTATAAAAATTCAGTGGCTTTTCCAAAGGATATGAACAATTTGACCAAGCGGGGAGCCAACAGCTGGGGCATACTTCATCATGATACTGGAGAAAATTAGTTTCTTAATCATTTTTAGTGGACAATTGATAAGAGGACTTCTTTTGCAATCTTTTCACAGCTGAGGTTCCTTGGGTGACATTAGAAATTTGAGTGGAGTTTGAGCACCTTTTGGAAAAACATTTTTTGGAAAGTTTTCAAAACTTCAAAATTTTTGAAAAGAGGGGTATGTGCACTCAGGTTCGGCTGGCTCAGACAACAATGAAGCGATCAAGCTACAATTACACAGGCAATATGCAGACCTACAAATATGATAACTTTAACAGAAATTGGAAAAGAGGTCTTTGAGATATTCAATTTTTCGTAAAGGGGGACTTACTTTTGTTGAACCGTTTATATATTCACAAGACTCATTTTCACTGTATTTTTTATAGTACTTTCTGCCCAGCATTTTATGATGAATATCAGTTGAAAGATAGGTCAGTAAGAGCAACCCACGTACACATGCACTTGGCTATTTGATGAACTGTCATATTTTTTTCAATCACTAGGTCAATAAGAATTGGGCAATTGCTATCAAATTTCACATTAAACCAAATAATGATAATGCTTCAAACATCTAAGAAATGAACATACAGGAGATCTGTATCAGAAATTCTATGACAAAAGCATAGGGTCAACCCCAACCCAACCCAATTTAAAACCTCAACGTTGACCCCAGTGCTTGTTTTCACATCTGATAATATTGATATCCATGCAAAATTTGGCTTCAGGGTGTAATTCAATTTTTCGTAAATTTCATTACATATTTAAAGTGGTATTCAAAAAATGTAAATGAATTTATAGAAATGATAAGGATAAAATATTCTGATCCTTTACAGATGATTTCATATTTGTAGACATTTCTCAAATAACAAAATATTTTGCAAAATTTCTGGTCTGACATCAGAAAATCCTGCCAGGTGATTGGTCAAGGTGCCCGTTGCGTGTCACTTTTTTTCAGCTTACTTCAAGCAAGTGATGTTTGCTGGAAAAATGATGTCATAATTTTGACCAATAGTATACAGCAAAGGCAAACTTGGTATTGTGGCAGTTGTTCACACAGTCAAACCGCAATCCACATGAACTCATTCACTTCTTCATGAACAGTTGTATTTCACAATCCTGTGTTGATTGTTTCAATTGTTATTAAATCAGTTTCAAGCTGACTCTGAATGACTGCACATCTATTTACACTAAATTATCATGCCTTGACCAAAAGCATAGACTATGACATCAGTAAGGGGCCATTCAGAATTTATGACTGGGTTGCGGGGGAGATGGGAGTTTTACCTGAGGGGGTGCCACATGCTTCAACTGGGACAGTACTAATTTTTACCTTTTGTCCAGAATCTATGTGCCTTGCAGGCTAAATAGAATTTATGACTTGAGGGGAATTGTAGTTTTGCCCGACGGAGTACCAACTTTTCACACATGTTTCAAGGGGGGTACTTATTACTCACAACATTCTTAAGAGGGGTATGAAATTTCAATAAAAGAAAAGGGGACATACTAAAAATCCACATGGAATGTATGAGAGGTACAAATAAGCATGAAAAGGGGGTATAAATTTGTTATAGAAAGTTCCAACAAAACTCCCCAGAATCATAAATTCTGAACGGTCCCTCAGGACAGGATTGTAGCCCAGTGATGTGGTCAACATTCATAAGAAAATCCCAGCGGGAATCAGATCAAGGACCCTGCGATTAGTAGCCCATTGTCCTGCCTCCTGAGCTGAGCCCCTCTTCTGAGAAAATGTTACATTCACAATTATACATGTTTATTTCTGTATAAACAGTCATTGCGTGGATCACCTGATCCTAATCGTCTAAATGCACAACATTGGACTTGCATAATGTATGTACTGAAAATGTGTGAAACACAAACTGAAACTCTCACTTGAAACTGCTAAAGTCAGTCCCTGTTAGGAGATCAATGGCTTAAAATGCCATGGTCACCCATGTAAAACGCTATGTCACTTTTCAGGAGAGAGTGGTGTCATACCCTCTCTCGGCCAATGAAAATTGCAAGAAAAATGATGTATTTTCTGCCTCAAATGTCTACAAATATGAAATCATCTGTAATTAACACCTCACAAAAATGTGCTGGAGGTTATTAGAGTGTCCTTTAGACATCCTGATTTGAATGAGGATGGAGAAATTGATGAGGCCCACAGATGACTGTTGAAGTATTTCAGAAATATATGAGTAAGCTAGGGTCTATTAAGTTTGATGAATATTCTATCCTGTTACAGTGTAAACTACACAATTTCTAAAATGCCCAAAAGTAACACGCATTATTTCACAAACAATGGGAGATCTAACTTGTGACCTCTATTGTAGAGCTATTGTTTAGATTAAAATGGGGATAAAAGTAAACAAGACATTTCTAAAATACCACTTAGAAAGTTTACAGTAATGCAAATCTATTCGGGGTGGATATACAACTTGGGATTTGAAGGTCGTTGATCTGGAGTCAAAATAGGATGGATGGATGATTGGGCTTTTACTTCCTGTATTTATGCACTTGGTATGCTAATTAGGAGAGGAGGGGGGCTCAGCAATAACCCAAAGATAATTGAAAAAGCCATCCAACATAGACCAAGGTGTCTCGGCAAGAGCAAATTGTAGAGGGGCGATTGCCCCCCCCCCCTTGCGCACCTGTTACGGCATTCTTGAGGCCAGTGAATTCGAAGAATCAAAGCCAATGTCAACTGCTATAACCAATAGGCCATTGAGGAACTCAAATGAGTTAGTTCTTGAGTGTTCGAAGAATGAACCAACAGAGTTGATACCAGATAAAACACATAGAAAATACCATGGTTCATTTCACGCGTTGCAATGGATGTTGTGGTTTTCTTGAGAGTAAAATATCATTTTTCTGATTTTTTGGTGTACGTGAAAATCATGACCTTTCACGCGATTTTTCAATTTTTTTTCCGATTATCGCCCATAACTTTCTATGTGTAAAAACCATGTCTTAATATTTGTATTTTTCTCTCTTTGCAGTGATGAATTCAACGATACAACTTAACAATTTGACCTTGACCCCATTACCGATTCAGATTCCGGGTCAAGTGAAGGTCAACATGAATGCGAGGTTCAAAAGATCGATTCCTAATCTGATCGCAAAAGTGAACATCAAAAGGAAGACATTCTTCGACTTCAGTATTCCCATACCCTGCATCAATAACTTGGGATCATGGTGAATATCATCATAACTTGACCACACTCTAAAAAATTTCAGACAAAATTGGTTTTTTAGATTCAAAATGGTTTTTTGAAAAACCAAATTTCAATGCAAAAAACCAACATGGATTTTTTTAAAAATCCATGTTGGTTTTGCATTGAAATTTGGTTTTTCAAAAAACCATTTTGAAACTAAAAAACCAATATTGTCCCGACATTTTTTAGAATGCAGGATACATTGTAAAAATTGTACATAATAATTTATTATTAACTTATTATCTATTATATTATTGTAACATGATGTACTTATTGTGAAGTGCATTTGAACATGCAGCTTGCGTGGTAATTAGCGCTACATGAATAGCATGATAATAATAATAATATTTATATAGCTGCACAAGGCAACTGAAAAATAATTTAAACATTTCCTGCAGGTTTAATATTTTCAATATAGTGGCATACCTGACAATAGTTCTGTGAAACTTTCGTTCAGCTGCTTCAAAGAGAAAGGTCTGCCAAAAAATTTGGTGAGAACTTTCTGAACACTCCTCGTAAAATGTTGGAGATTGCGTGCAGTTATATAAATATTTTTCCTTGTTCTTTGTTCTTCACTAAAGATGTTGCTTTTTCTTTCAACTGCACACGTAAATAGTATATATGTTGTTAGATAAATGTCTCAGTTCTACACTTACTGAGACATACTATTCTGCACTCGACTTTTATAAAACTTTTTGGTCAGATCTCCTCTAAAAAAGATGCCATTATCACAGACTGTACCTGTCCCACTCATCAAAAGTCTCCAGCGCCGGTGGAGGGACAGTCAGAAATTGGACCATGGCTCAAACAAAACTGAAATCAGTATGCCTGCCCAAGCCAAGTCCAGACTGATGGAAAGAATCTGAACTTATAAAAGGGGGTCTTGGCAGGACTAATCAAAATCACAAATCAAACATTTTGACACAAAAGTGCTCTCTTAAAATCGCTGTAAACAGACTTTTAATATGTCTAAAAACTCAAAGTAATGATTTGAAGTTGTGTATCTTGTTTGGATCCCCCATGTAGCATGATAAAATTTCATGTTTTGCTTTTAATAAATAAAGGGTGGTGACTTTATTGAAGCCTGTGTAGAGGAACAGGTATGGATGGCGCCACATGTGACACATATGAAACAAATAACTGTCATTTTTTGTCTGCTAGTATTCAAACCTATAACTGCCTCATACAAGTTGCTACAGTCTGTTTGTCAAAAAAATAATGTATAGTTGGATACCATGTATCATTATGAGGTGTCCCAGTGGACTCACTTTCTATCTCCCCCACTATGATTCTAATTCATGCTGAAATCAATCAGACTGCTCGCACAGCTCGGACAAGATTCTGAGGCAGCTTCTTCTTCTTCTCATTGGACTTCCCTCCTGTGTTGGGAGCACCCCAATTGATAGGGGACGGGGGAAGGAAGCAGTCTGGTCTCAGACTGTCATTATCATATTTCCATTCGTTTTCATACTTTTTCATATATTTTCTGTTCTAACAGAATCTGATCTATTAAAAATAGATAGATATATAGAAAGATGTAAAGATAGATAGATAGATAGGTAGATAGATACATAGATACATAGAGTTCCCCCGTGGCCTAATTGGTAAGTGCGCTTGTCAACTGGCTTTGAGGGCATGGGTTCAAATCTCACCCCGGGAACTCACTTTAGTCCGAGCCCATGGGACATTAAATGGAGGCGGGTTGTATCCAGTGTTCTATGCTGGGGCAACTGAAAGACCCTGGGCATCCCTGAATTAATAGGGTATGTGCCAGACTCCCAGTCTTCTCATCTCATCATCATACGGCGGTCGCCTGCCTCGATATAGCCCACCAAGGCGCTGCAGAGGCGTAAAGTACAAACAAACAAACAAACAAACAAACAAACATAGATACATAGATACATATAGGCCTATAGAGATAGATCTACATGGTAAGTATAGCCCTCTGAGCCCACTTTTATGTATATGTAGGGCCATTGTAGGCCTATACATTTTTGTGTTCTCAGGCATTAGCCATGAGAGCCTTCTGTTCTTATCAAGCGTTGCTGTGCACTGGGGAAGTGAAAACAACGGAAATTTGATGTTGGTTGTGGTGAAAGAAACTTTTGAATGACACAATAACAAACCAAAGTTACCACCTCAAGTGCTTACAAAACTATTTTAGATTCTCTGACTGTAATTTTAGTTCTCTCCTCTCATAATATTTTACTTAATCTTGTATAAATTCATCGTCGCTAAGCAGAAGAATCTCTGACGTGCATCAGCAAAGACAGATCCATGGGTATGCGCAGGTTTACATATATATCATACAAATACAGCATGAAATGAGTGTAACATGAAAATTTATTTGCATGAGGAAATTCATATTGAACGAGGGCGCAGCCCGAGTTCAATATGAATATACGAGTGCAAATAAATTTTCATATTGCGCGATAATAAGTGCCGTATTTGTTTTATTACGTGACCACAATGCTTCCAATATGATGTTCCATTCTGAAAAAAAATTTCGGGAAAAAAAACTTTGGAAATTTTAAAAATAAAAACTCATATTGCACTCTAACCATGCAATATGAAAACATCTGAAAAACAAATAAAATTGTAAAAAGAATTTTTTGGAATTAATCGCATATTGCACTCATCTATATCAAGCTTCAAATTAAAAACTATTGTTTTATATCAATTTAAATGCGTTTTAACGATTTATGCTTACCAAACAAATATGAACAAGTAGGAAAACGTCTATTGATTACTTCCAGTAACGTAGAGATTTGTATAAACAAATAGTTATCTATGCAATGATTGTCAGCGGAAAGTCAAACACTACACTTTCCCTGACTGTAAAATGTGGTATCGCCTGCAACGTAAATGTATTTTAAAATTCTGGCCTTCCGCTTATTTTGATGACATATATGTATCTGTGATGATATGAGAATGCAAAAAATATTTTATTACATGACCACAATGCTAGAGCGATGCTGATTGGCCAAAATCAGTCACATGACGACATCATAAAAACTCATATTGCATGGTTCGGCGCTGCATTGTGCATATTTGACAGAAGGAGTCCAAGACAAGGGAATCTATATATATACATAACGAGAATCTTTATTATTTATTTCCATTCGGTTTAACAAACTGGGAAAATCAACCATACAACCGTTACTGCATTTTTTCAGAAATTTTAAAGACGGTGAATAAATCTATTGTTGAAAAGGGAAATAGACAGAATATCATAGAAAACAGATTTCATTTTGCCTCGAAAAGGAGAACTTTACTACTCTGAATGACAAAAAACCTTTATAATATTTTTTTTGCTCCCCGACTAATCTGTAGCATTCAATATTCTGCTCTTTTCAGCACTTACAGCGATGTCTGCACTCTCATTCAGAAGCAAGACGAATTTGTTGCCCAGGCTCGACTGATGTTTACTGCCGGTGGAATGGAACCAAAGTGCCCCCTGCCTGCGAAAACTATCAACGTGGAAAATTTCATGCTGACGATCCCCCCATTAGAGTACTCTATGCTGACCTATGCCATCAGTGTAAGTGAAATTTATAAAAGAAAAGATTGATATTAAATCCTGTTCTGCAACAAGTAATACAGTGCTGTATGTAAGTAAGTGAAACGGGTGATATATCGCTATTGATAAAATGCTCTAAACATCCTTGACCAAACTGCGTGTGGAAGCATGAATTCTCATCCGATTACAGGAAAACCTATTGGGTCATAAAGGCCGATATTTGAGGTATACATGTAGGATAACAAATTAACAATGGCTGCCAATCTTCTTTGCTGTACTTGGAGTTAGGTATGGGTGGGTCAAGTCTTTGATAAGTAAGTGAACCACCCCTCCCATTTAAATAACATTGGGCTTATGTTTCACTTACTTATCAAAGACTTTGACCCATACCTGACTCCGATTGCAGCAAAGAAACTTGGTTGCTATTGTTATCCCACATGCCTCAAATATCGGCCTTTATGACCCAATATGTTTTCCTCTTATCGGATAAGAATTCATGCTTCTACAGGTAGTTTGGTCAAGGATGTTTACCATAGCAGCAATGGCAAAATATCACCCGTTTCACTGACCTACAGGCGGCACTGTAGTATCAGATAGCACTAATATCGCAATCCATTCCTAGACAAGAACCTTTTCTCACGTTCATATACATCCCCGGATTCCCCGCATCCTGTCTGCAGCACAGTAGGTTATATTCTACACCAAAATTTCCGCATTAAAATCTTTTGAACAAAAAAAGGTCAAAAAATTCTTTGTGGGGCAGTGAATTATCAGAAATAATTTCAGTGGCGTAGCTAGGGTTTTTCTCTGGGGGGGCAAATGACACTGAATTTCCCCAAAAAGCAATCGGCAACCCGGCGTACGCATGACACAGGTTTTTTTTAAACTTTACCGAACTCTCAAATAAAATGTTTTCATTAGAAAAATCAGTCTTGATTCTTTCTTGTTTGATTCCACCATGCAGTGCTTGGTCAATTTTGCTTTTGATTTCAAATTATATTCTTGTACATCATCAGCAATTTTCCAGCAATTCCACTAATCTGTATTTTAGTCTCTTCAGAAGTTTGACCAACACCTTGATTCTATGTTGTGTGTTTGGCTTTGGCCAAAATAGGCCTGTTACTCAAGCCCTCGTTTGAAAGATCAGTCTGGATGTTGAGTGATAAGTGCAGGCGATGCAGACCAGTTAAATTAAGATAGATTTAATTAACACTCAAATTTTGGCTCTCAGTCCTGTATAGCATGTACTCATACAGCATCTCCAACTTGCTCTATTTTATTACATTTTTTCAAGTTATCATAGATTTCCATTTATAGTATTATATAAAGTAAAAGTATGCCTTTCCTCCTCCTCTTCTCTTTTTCTTTCCTCTTTTTCCCTTTTGCTTCCCCGTTTCCCCTTATTTTTCCCCTTTCCCTATTTTTTTCCTATTTCCCCATTTTTACCCCCATTTCCCCATTTTTCCCCAAAAAGTTGTCTGGTGGGGCAACTTGCCCCCCCCTGCCCCCCCAGCTACGCCACTGAATGATTTGGAAACTTTGGAGAAAAAAATTGGAATAATTGCTTCTAAAAAAGTGATTAAAAAATTGTGGGAAAAGTGTTACAGGTGATTTCATTAGTACGAGATTCTTAGGTTCTAGACCCACCAACTACATGCCAGTTTTTATTAATCTGATTGGTTTAGAAACAACAGAACGTCACACATTTGATTTATCAAACGTAGTAAGTGTTGCTTTAGCATTGATTCCTCACAGCCAATTGTGAATGACAAGAATCGCATGGAAATGAAAACACCTGTAAGGAACTTGCAGTGAGATATCAATAGCACATTTCAGTCATCAACATTATTTTATATCGGTTTTATCTGACTGATTTCACATCAGCAGATTGGCCAATAATATCCAGGTGGAGAATATTTGATTTTGACGTGAGGGATGGACATTGATTCTTATTTAAACTAATATGTAATCGTCGTTGCTATGTGAATTTCCTTATTGTGCCAGTTACACGTTAATTATGAGATGACTTTCTTCTTTTGGCTTCAGGGAGAATACATCGTGGAGACGAAATTTATTGACCAGCATACCGGTGAACGTGTTGGCTGTGTCGAAATGGAAGTTGGTATTGGCGGCAAAAAAGAAACCACAACGCCTACTCCAGCACCAGAAGGTCCAACAACAACATGCAGTGGATGGTTCTTTTGTTAATTGTACAATACTCGAAAGACCTTACGCAGATTATGAATTTTTAGAATATTAAGTAATTCCCGTGAGAGTTCTGAACCAACATAGATGTTTACCATTTTTGGATTGCAATTAATGTCAGACCAAACCTACATGAAGAACAATTCAATAAACAACGATATTCTGATATACTTAAAGTAATTTCTGGTCTAGTTTTATCAATGACTAGTTTTAAGGTCCTGCTGGTGAATTTCCAAGTAACTAGTAACAAAGTTTTGGTGAAAAGAGCATTCCACAGACTTGATGATATAAATTTTGAGCTGTATTTCACCAAAAATAAAATCTCAAGATGTAGCATTATATATATTTAAAGTATGAATTTTATATTTTCATCATATATGATTTAAATACAATTGATAAATTATTATATTAGTCAATAAAAATGTTATTTCTCAAACGCTGTTGTCAATTTGATTATTCTCTCATTGACCTGTTCATTTGTCCATGTGGTTCAGCGAGGAAGTTGAAAAGAACATAAGTATGAAGCTCCTCTTGGGCCAAAATAAAAAATCAGTCTCTCACAAATTTCTTAGAGAATAGCATGCATTTCTGAGAGAATATCACACATTTCTGAGAGAATATCACACATTTCTGAGAGAATCTCAGAAATTTAAGAGAATCTCAGAAATTTCTAAGAAAATCTCAGAAATTTTTAAGGGAATCTCAGAAATTTTAAGAGAATATCAGAAATTTTTTAAGAGAATCACAAAAAAAAGGAGAGAACAGCAGAAAATTCTTCAATTAATCTAAACAAATTCTGAGATTCTCTTAAAATTTCTGTGATTCTCTCAGAAATGTGTGATATTAATCTCAGAAATGTATGCTATTCTCTTACAAATTTCTGAAAGTGTAATTTTTCATATTGGCCCCAGAGGAGTTACATACACAAGCAAGCCAGATAATCTAACATGCTAAATTGTTTTGCACATTGAAGTTTGGTATTCCCAAAAACCTACAGCATCCATGAAAATACAACTCTACGATATTTCCACAAACCCAAATAGGAATAATATGGAGGACAAGCCCTAAGCCAAACAAACTTTTTGCGTGAGATGTATTTTTTAGAGTGTATAATTGTGTCTGACCATGTACAGAACCTTTTGATAAAAATCTCACCTGGATCGTTTTGTCAGTAAGAGATTCATTGACCAACCTTTGCGCAATACATGCACACTGGTCAGTAAGTTCGTCTGTGTGATAAAAATCAGAAACAGATGACAAATTAATGTTGGTGTCAACACTGAGTAATGTTGATATAACTTTATGACAAACAGCTCATGAGTGGGTAAGCACATTTGCATAGAAACACACGAAAGCACTCGAGATATCCGGTCAGTGTACTGATGGTATAGTGCAAGGTCATGCTATGCGACAATTGCTATTGTGAATTAATGAGACTAGTAACAATGGTTATGAATTAGACCCCTACATTCATACAGAAGCTAGAAGTATGTTTAGCTAACCTGTGGTCAGCCCAGTAGCATATGAATGGGTGATTGATTGGGGCTTTATGTCACTTATTTTTGCAATGGGTAGTACTAGTGGGTAAGCTAATAAATACAGATGAACACAGCAATGAGTAGCTCAGTGGCGATCAACATGTATTTACATTATAAAGATGATATTTAAGATGGATAACTGATATAGGTGGACCTAGAAAAGGTAAGCCTGTTAGATGGGCTCTTACTTTCACTCAATTATTTTACCTTCACTCAATTATTTGCTATTAACCTGCAGGAAGCCAGCAGTTGTTTTTCTCCTGCAAACTTGTCATACATTGACAATGATAGGCAATTATACAATATTAATAATGAGCTACCAAACAATCACAGTTACACATATTTGCATAATGATGATAAAAACATGTTGATTATCCGCACAAAGTGCATGTGTGTAGTCCTTTATGCCAGTTTTTTTATTATCATAGCATATAAACATATAAATTACAATGTTTGGGAATGCTCAAGGATCCACATGATTTATCACAATGCAAAGATATATGATATTTCTAGGCTTGCTGCAAATGAGTCTGTTGTTTGCAAAGTTGTTCATTGCAGGCAGGGTTGCAAAAAAATCCGATTTAAATAAAAAAAATCAAAAAAATCGGATTTATTTGATTTAAATCGGATTTTTTTAATTTAAATCAGATTTAAATCAAGCTGTCGTGTTTTTACAAATATAATGGTTTTCAAGTAACTTGAAGTCATAATAAATGATGAACTGTCCTTAATTAGGTCTTCTGTAATGGAAAAATTTATTTCAGGGCCCAAAAGTCATGTAATCAAGTTGAAATTCAAAGTTGTAGATCGCTCATATTTTTTACTTTTTTCAGCTGCAACAAATGCCCTCAGAATATGAGTTTTATGTCAATCCAAGTGTGGAATTTTGTCAACTTTTTGGAGCTACTATTACTAGGAATGACCAATGATATAGGAAAAGTTTTACTTGGCTTCCAAAAGAGATTTAACAGGCTTTAATCCTATTCAAAGTCACACTTTTCCATAGAATATCATACTTTGGAGCAAAGGAATGATTGAAATTACTAACGATGACCACAGAATCGGTATTTTATAATTACTATTGTTTGTTATTATTGTTTTCTTGATTAATGAGTGCTACTTTGGTTATGAGATTTTAAAAGAATTTGGTGCATGACAGAGGATATATAGTGAATTGCATCTTAAACTGGATTAAAGTAAGCCAAAAACCACCCTGGCATCTGAATAATAGCTGTGATTCATCACCAATTCAACTGTGAAGGTGTCAACTGATCCATTATAGCATTCTTACGCAAACTATTTGCAATTTTCTAACATTTAGTGATTTTCAATAAAAATCATTGATTAAAATCACTGATTTTAATCATGATTTAAATCAAGTGATTTAAATCAAACGATTTAAATCATGCAACCCTGATTGCAGGTGACCATAAAAGGTGAATATACATCACTGTTATCATCTATCAGGTCATCTGCTTTGGCCAACATTTTGTGTCTGGGCAGAATGCAGCACTGAGCCTCTATTTCAGATCTTATTCGTTTCTGATCCTCAAGCAGTATCTGCGTATACAAGAGATTTATGATTTACTTTTCGATCAAAATACTCTTTTTATCAGGGCATAATACAGACTCTTTCGATATCAATAGATTTACCAGATATTTCTGAATGTTTTTTTTCCCTTTTCTAAATTTATATATATAATAATTTCACAACATTAAAATGTTTTTGTTTACTTTTTGTAGGGACCATCTCAGATCTATGTTACAAGCTCCAAATGATGAAAGACTTAACATTGAAGGTCCCTAACTAAAGGGACAAAAATACCCAGCCAAGTGCAATTTGTCATCAGTTATTGTGTACTGCAGTGGTGGAGCTTCTAAGTTTCTGGAGGGGGCCACAGGCAAGTTGGACTTGCAGAGATACTTTCCCTATAGCAAGGAGTACCCTCCTAATTGACCTCCAATATTAGGAGGGTACTCATGCCACAGAGGAGGTAGCTGAGCACAATTTACAAATCAAGTATCTGTTTCCCCCTCTTGATACACAGTAGCTACACCAGAGAGGCAGCAGCCACTCAACCATGACAGTTGGGTCAACTGGTCATGGTTGGGTGATTGGGGACCATCTCCAAAGCACACCTGGAGCATAGAGATTTCCTTCAGGAAATTGGTCAAATATAGCCTAAGTTTATGAAGATTTGGGATCATATAATAGAAGTGTACAAACACACTGTATGAAAACATTAGATATTCAACTTCTCACTACTCCTATGATGTTCAAATTTTTTGAAAAGTGTAATAATCCTAATAAGCAAGGAAGAATTAGTTTGTTGTTATAGACATTTTTTTTTATGACAAAAAATATTTATTTAACAACTATAATTAGGCATGTCCAATCATGAGGTAACATGCAGTAGGTTTGTCAAATCACAGTAGGTACATTGGAGGTATAGATGTGACTACACATACATAAGAAATCAATAGAATATTCAGAAAATAAAATATGTGTTTGAAGAAACCTCATATTTCACACAAAGGTCCCTACAATTCTTTTTTTTAAAAGAATTTCTTGTTAACAATATCTTCTTCTTTTTAGAAATTATTTATCAAAAGTTGGTAATAGTAACAATAAGTAGCAATTGTTGGTTCTGATTTCTGATTGGCAGCACAACCTGTAAAGTAATAAAGACTGATAAAATGAAAGAAAGACCAACTGTTAATTGGTTAATCACTGTCACATTTCTTGATAACATTTCGTGGCTACTGCAACCCAGTTCAATAGAAGTAATGTCAGAGAATAAAGACTAAAGAGGCAGAAAATGTACATTTTGGAGTGTGCACACTGCACACTCTCAGAAAAGAAGATTGCAGAAGGAGCTATATCCCAGCTTTAAGGTCCTTCATAGCCCCATTCAAGTGTTCACCTAATTTGGTTGCATCACATAATCATATACCCGACCGGAAAGTATTGATATTTTTGGGCTTTTTTGGGGCAGATTTATTTTTTGAAAACTTGCATGGCCCCGCTGAGTGTATGGGCCTGTGGCAGTTGCCCTCTGCCACATAGGCTAGTCCGCCCGGGGCTCCAGCAAAAGTTGCCAAAGTTATCAATTTCTCAGGAATATGTTACTGTATTCCTTATTAAATTGTTTGAGCAAGGGAGCATGTCATCTCAGTACCATAGGGTGTAATCACTGTCTAGGATGAAAAGAACCATATTCAGTGGTTTGTGAGATTTGCGACATAGGTCTGGCATTGTCATTTTGTAAGCCTTTCAAGAAAAAAGTTATTCCGCAATGATTCGGCATTGCAAGTCTGGTATTTGCTATCAAATAAGAAAATGATCATTTTTTTCATCCTATCAAAACATCACTAAGAGGAAACAGGTGCTTTAATGATGTCATTGAGATGCTTGTCCCCTCAACAAAGCTTTCATCTCACGGGGAATAAATGGAATTTAAATGACAGACGAGAAGTTTCCTCACATTAATTGACGTTTATGGAGTTTTTACTGAAGTTTCAGGAGACTTATGAATAATAATTTGAAGCAATATGATACATGTGTACTGTCTTTTCTGCCTGCATGCATTAATCGATGCCAAAATGTGGAAATACATCCTGCAGCCTTCAGGGGCACATAATACCCACCTCTTGAGTCTTTTTGAACAGTATTAATGCATTTCACTTCATATCCATATTGATTTATAGTTTGTCACGTCAAGCAGAGGACATACGTTTGGCCAGATATCTCAGCAACCACAAGCCCCACCGGAGAAATACACATACCTGTGTGGGCCTATAGCTTACCTCTTTTGTAATATGAATATCACATTTTTGTGATGTTTTGATGCAGATTTAGTCCGATATTTGCTAATTTATGAAAATGGCAGTCCAATTTTGCGAAACGTTGACATTCGTGATGCTACCAATCATACACACAATGAGCAGAGACATCACAAAAGTGCACCACAGCGTCACCCCAGACCTAGTTGTATACTCAAGTTTGTATCAACAGATCCACCAATCTCATTGCATTGATTTTTATGGACTATATAAACAACATTTGCTAAATTTCTGTCTCAATGCTTTACGGAAAAACTGTAGTGGTTGTCTCTTATACTTACTCTGCACCTACATGTATACTTCTTTGAAAAACGTCTGCTACTGCCACAAAAAATAATATTAGCATTGATTAATCGATTAAATCATTGCTCTGTGGAGAACGAATGCTTTAATTATGTCATTGAGATGCATGTCTCCTTAACTAAACTTTCATGACAGAGGATAAGTAAGATTCATATATGACAGATGAGAAATTTACCATCCATTTATTGTCTTTTATTGATCGAGTTTATACTGAAGTTTTAGGAGACATATGAATAATCATTCCAGCAATATGTCTTTTATGCCCTGTATAAATCAATGCCAAAATGGAGGTAAAAGCATCCTGATGCACATATCCAATTAACTCTTATAAATCAAATGAGAGGCAGAGATGGCAGAATAAAATTCAGAAAAGATGAGTGATCATGTTTGGCTATTTGCATGCGAACACTCACAGCACTAAGTGTCTCTTTCTTATGTACTTCAGAACAAATCATGCTGATAATTGAGTTATCATAGATAGATAGATAGATGGATAGATGTTCATTGGGAAAGGAAGTATTCTGAAAAATTAAGGAAAATTATTTAAAAATAACAAAGAGTTTTTCACATAGAAGTTTGACTTTCTCAAAAACCTAGACTATTCATTGAAAAACAGCTGTATGGTATTGCCAAAGACCTAAATCGGAATGATATGGACGACAACCATAAACCAAA
The DNA here is from genome assembly GCA_026936325.1 of Platynereis dumerilii. NCBI lineage: Eukaryota > Metazoa > Annelida > Polychaeta > Phyllodocida > Nereididae > Platynereis > Platynereis dumerilii. Next base: position 9,670,482 of record JAPTHN010000012.1, on the reverse strand, counting down.
CTTAGTGTTTGTGTGAAATTTATTTTTTAGACTGTACGTAACTTTTTGATAAAAATCCAGAGGCGGATCCAGAGGGAAGAGGTAGTGGGCCGTGGCTTCCCCTAGACCACTGAGATGTAAAATGACATTTTGGGGAAGATATGAGGCGATTCAGGTCAGCAAATGCTGAAACACATCCTCAAATGCTATTGTGTCTGGATCCGCCACTGAAATTTGACCTGTGCAGATAATTTTTTATCTAAGTCTGACCTGGATCGTTTTGTCTGTAAGAGATTCATTGACCAACCTACACAGTACAAGCACTGACAGAAAGTTCACCTGCATGATAAAAATCAGAGATAGATGGCAAATTAATGTTGGTGTCAACACTGAGTAATGTTGACATAACTTTATGACAAACAGCTCATGAGTGCATGGTCAAACACATTTGCATAGAAACACACGAAAGCACTCAAGATATCCAGTCAGTGTACGGATAGTATAGTGCAAGGCCATGCAATGAGACAATTGCTATTGTGAATAATGAGGCTAGAAACAATGGTTATGAATTAGACCCCTGCATACATCCAGAAGCTAGAAGTCTGTTGACCTTTGGTCAGCCCAGTAGCATAGGAATGGATGAATGATTGGGGCTTTACATCACTTATTTTTGCACTGGGTAGCAGTACCGTAGCACTAGTGGGTATGCTAAGAAAGACAGATGGACACAGTAATGAGGAACTCGATACCAGTGACAATCGACATGTATTTATATTATAAAGATTATATTTAAGATGGATAACTGATATGGGAACATCTAGAAAAGGGCAAGCCTGTAAAGTGGGCTCTGGCAAAAACTGAGGTAGGTGCCAAAATATAGCCCTGCATATTTTGCGGATACCATTTTACCTTCACTCAATTATTTGCTATTAATCATATTTCCTGTACTTCTGTCATGTACTGGCACTGATAAATACTTTAAACAGTTATACAATATGGATAATGAGCTATAAAACAATCACAGTTACGCACATTTGCATAAAGACGATAAAAACATGTTGATTATGCGCACAAAGTGCATGTGTGTAGTCCTTTATATAACTATTTTTATTATCATGATATTCTCGTGTAAAGTCCCTATGTTTGGCAATCCTCGCAGATCCATATGATTTACCACAACGCCAAGATATATGATGTTTCTGCGCTTACTGCAAATGAGTCTGCTGTTTGGACAGTTGTTCATTGCGGTTGTCTGCAAAAGACATATACATCATTGTTATCATATATCAGAACATCCGTTTTGGCCAACAGTCAATTTTTTGCCTGGGTAGCACAAAGCAGTGGTCGAAACAGCCTATTTCAAATAGGCCATGTTATTTGGTTGGGGGGGGGTCTCTCAGATACAAGGCCCGAAGTATCGAAGCCCTTTAGCTGGGAGTCGGCGGGCCACAAGAAGCGCCCTGAAGCCGAAAAGTTTCTGATGCTCTAAATATGAATTCTGTGCATTTTAAAGGCATATTTTACCTCAAAAATTAGTTTTCAAAACCCTATTGCTCATTGAGCACTAATATAAGGTACATAAATCACAGGGGGTTTTTGTATGCTGATTAGGCTTTTCTTGCTGCTTCATGCTTGTTTCTCCATACACATTCAGTATTTGGTGGGGTTTTTTCAGGACCCCCTCTGGGACCTTCTGAAAAATATATTTGAGGGGATCACAAGAGCATTTGATGGTTCAAAACACCCTGAACCCCCCCCCCCTTATTACGACCACTGGCACGAAGCCTATTTCGGACCTTATTAGGTCCACCGTAGGAAAGGTCTATTGTTTTCATTCGCATTTGTCCGTCTGTCTGTCTGACCGTCCGTCTGTCAGTACAAAGGTAGAAAAACTTCAAAACAGGTTCAATTGATAGTCACCAGGATTTTCTATTCACCGCACGGAAGAAGTGATGTGATTTCGGTTGAGATCCGTGAATGCGTTATGCCATAATCATCAGATACATCCTTTTACTAGAGCTGCTCTCCTTCTCATGTTTCTTCAATCATCCTTTGCCTCATTGCCGTGTCCTCCTCCTGTCCTAATTAGCCTACCAAGTGCATAAATACAGGACGTAAAGCCCCAATCATCCGTCCATCCTTCTTATGTTTCATGCATGGTGGAACCCATTTTCTAAGAGTTTCCAATCTGACACTAGGCGCATTAGTGTTGCCAGGCCTGTTGTATGATACATAGACCTTGCAAAAATGTTGAGCGGGCCTATGATACATTGTATCTAAAGAGTGCAACCATCTTTCCAACCAAAATTAACATTTTTATCAGTGTGTATCACATACTTCATCAATATCAACTAATTAACCAGATATTTCCAAACATTTTCTTTTATGAGTAATTTACAGCATTTAAATACACAGATCTGGTTACTTTTTAACAAAGAAAGATTTGTTTATTTCTTCTCACTGACATGTGAGTTAAAAAAAAAGGATTATTGCTTATAACAGAATAAAAAAATTGCAGTGCAAATTTCACTGGATAAAATTCAAGGTTGGCCAGCATTTTCTCAGCTCGCATTTTTCTGGCATGGCAAAATCTCTCGAAGTGCCATTTTCTGGCAATATCTAACAAAATGTGAATTATTAAAAGGAAAAACCAAGAATAACTGAACAAAAGACAGTATTATGAAATATCAATATAGCTTACCCCAAACTTGCAACATATATTTCCAGGAAACCTAGTCTGAGATCGTATTTACAATGTTCAGGAATCTTTTTGTGACCGTCTTTATCTCCGTATTTGCATAAATTTTCAATATCTGGGCTGCGTACAAATAACTCTAACTTCTTAATTCACTTTTGTTGGTCATTCTCATATGATATTTTATGTTAACTGGTCATCAACACAGCATCTTTGGGCCATTTTTGACACTTCATATTGACTGAGCGATGGCTGCTCATCATCAATAGAAGTGGCATTATATAAACCAGATAGTCCAATTGCTGGCCGATAGGCCAGGAATTGGGACTAGATCACTTCCATAGGATTTTCAGGTAGCTGACACATCAGCTGCCACAGATCTTAGCAGAAGGCACACCCACCCATATGACTCCACATATGTAGGCACAACCATGTCTATAAAACGAGCGGTGCAATTCTGAAGCATTAAAAAATTCTGACCTGTGATAACTGGCATATTTCTGTCCTTGTGAGCTCCTTAGACTGCTGCAAATGGCGCCGTGTTTTCATATCACTAACTGTTCAATGGACCATGTCCAGTGAATGTCCTATCAGAGGTCACCCATTTGTGTTTTGTAAACAAAGCCACGTGGTTATGATCACAAGGAGGGCCTATCTGCAACAATCCACTCGCCAGGTGGGGACACCTCCTGGGGCATGGAACTTAGAAGCTCTTAGACCGACTATTAGATTGATGTTAATTTACTGATTGAAGGAGCAGCTAATTCTGAAAGTCCCTCATTAAAGATATACCTATATATAGATATAAAATATAGATTAGCTAAATAATGTATAAATGAACAATATAATTTGGAACGAATTATACATTGGTTTTGTTTTTGGACGCCGTTGGGGTGCTATAAAGAGATCCAAATTTACTCTTTGGTATGTTTGGCACTTGTAAACATACAATGAAGAAACTTCGTTTCATACTGGAAAATATTCTATTCATATATGTCTTTCTAATGACAAAATTATGATTTAATTATTAATGTAAATTAAATTGATGCATGACCACTTGAAAGCCTTCAGAAATCTCGAGGATTTGTTGAAAAAAAAGAAAAAAAAAGCATAAAATGGCTAAGACTGAGAATGAATTGTGTCTTGTAAACCAGGCAGAGTGTAGAATAAGGATTACACAGGTATGTTGCCAGTGTGCGAGGCAGTTCTGTGGAGTTATGACTTGCAATGACAGCTATGCGTTAATTATCTGGATCCCTCCTTGCCGCAAAAAGCTATTTATAGATGTGTGCATAGCCAGGGACTGGCAGAGAGAGGGGGGGAGCCTAATTGGACACGCTCTGCTAGTTCAATGGCGTCTGTGATCGCAGAACTTGCTGAAAAAAGCATCATAGCTCAGAAAATCTGGAATTGTGAATGAGTAACTAGGCGACATGTCACAAAAACCCACCGTTCATCTTCTGCATATGTCAGAGAATGTACAGGTATGTTTTCAGCCTTCTGGGACACTTGATAAATCAGTACCAATGGTTTTAAGCCTAACTTCTTGATATAAACACACAAGAAACTGGAACTGTGTAGTGCTTCGCACCACACAGTTCCTGGAGTTAGGCATTATACAGCCTTATTTCCTGGCGCAGGACACTTTTTCCTGTGAATCATCAGCCGAGTTGGCTTTGTGCTCACTTATGCATCACATTCCGAGCATTTAACTTATAAGCTGCTTCTGTAACAGGAGAAAGATAATAAGGATATTTTGGCTTAGTCCTGGACATATTGTTCTTTGATAATGATACAACAATTAAAAAATCGTCCAATAACATTCAGTTCTGGAAAAACATGCTCCTGGAAGTTCCAACTTGCTGGAACCTAACCAGTGCCAATATTTAGTCAGCTGCGACAGTCAATGGTTTGAAAAGAAGCAACAAATCATTGTCCTGACTGTTGATTTGGACAATTATGTTTCTCTTCAGCAGTTTGTACCAAAAGATCCTAAAACCATTTGCAAACTTAACATGCTTAACAGAAAATAAGAAAAACAGAACTATAGAAAGATGGGCTTCACAAAATACGACTGGTTAAGTAGTTGGACACTAATGCACATTACAGAGGCACATTATGTTTCCATTTTCGAATCAACATCACGATTTGTGTGAATGTTTCCAAGAATTTGTGAAGTCATTTCAGATTTTGCCTGATAATTCTAGATTTTGGCAGAAAATTCCAGATTTTCCAGGATAATTCCAGATTTTGCCATCGGCATGGCTAAATCTGGAATAGGGCGACATTTTCCCAACCCTGGGATAAATATGACACAAATCTATGGCCAATCAGATTTTAGAATAGATGGGAACAATTATCAATACCAATATGTAGAAGCCATTCTGCAGCCCCAGGCGCACATTTTATCTTTTGTCTCAATGAACAGCATTACAGTGAAACACTTTGATATAGAATTAGAGTGGACTGTGGCACTGTGAAAATGGCACTTCGTGTGTCATCATGCTGATGATTTGTCATGATCAAACCCAATACTTTCAATGTTAATTTGATTGAAGGAGACTTATCCCACTTGTTGGTGACAGCCAAACGAAAGGATTATGCATCTGATTTTCACTCTGAAATCAGTTTTGACAAGTCAAATGGCCTTCTATTGATCATGACTAATCAAACAGCCTCTATCTTTCCCATGTTGAGGTAGAGAAGATGACACTTCATCAGCTATCATTAGTCAAGAAATGCATTTTTCACAGTGAACTGATCCTCATTTTGCCTATATCAAAGTGTTTCACTGTAATGTATTTCATTGCATGTGCATATTGATTTGGCGAGTGTCTCTTCTTCCTTACTCTGCACCCATGGTACCTCAATGAACAATATGTAACATGTCTGGTATTGCAATCATCTCAAAACTAATATTTATCACTGCCTTGAAATTTGATATGTAAAAATGTTGGACTGCTGCATTGTGAATATGGCACTTCTTGTGTCATCATGATGATGATTTGTCATGATCATACCCAATACTTTCATTGTTAATTTGATTTAAGGAGACTTATCCCGCTTGTTGGTGACAGCCAAATGAAAGGATAATGCGTCTGATTTCCTCTCCAAAAACGGTTATGACAGATCAAATGGTCTTCCCTTGATCATGACTAATCAAACAGCCTCTATTTTTCCCATATTGAATGTAGAGAAGATGACGCTTCATCAGCTATAATGAGTCACAAAGTGCCATTTTCGCATGTGCATTGTGCAGCAGTCAGGGTTGGGTTCAATTACTTTCATTAATTACAATTACAATTACCAATTACAGTGTGTCTCATGAGTAAATTACAAATACAATTACAATTACAGTTAAGTGAAAAACCCTCAATTAAATTACAATTACCAATTACAATGGTCAAATACAATTTAATTACAATTACAATGTTGATGTCAAGTATGACTAGTCCGCACCGACCAAGAGTCCCGCATTGGCACAAAAGGACTGTTATATAAATGTGATAAATATCAGTTTAAAAAGAAACTGGAAAATAATACTTGGATGGAAAAAGTGAGTTTAGAAATTGAAGAAATATGGGTGTTTTTCTTTTGATTTGAAATGTTATGATTGATCGTGTAACTGATTTGTAATTGGTGCTTAATTGATCAATTACAGCTCTAAATCCAGTGAATTACAATTACAATTTCAATTACATTAGACTGAAAAGTTTCAATTACAAATACAATTACAAATACACTGTAGTTGTAATTAATTACACAATTACGCAATTACAATTATAATTGAACCCAACCCTGGCAGCAGTCCACTTTTTTTGCATATCACATTTACTGGCTATAATAGAAATGACAGATAAGAAATGTCTTCCCCAATTACTGCCTTTTATTGAGTTTTTGCTGAAATTGTTGGAGACATTAGAAGCAATATATGTCTTTTACACCCTCTATAGATCAATGTCAAATTATGGAAGCAATCTTGCAGCCTTCAGGTGCACATCCCAGAGGCATTATTGCATCTTATTGCTTGTGCAATGTGCATATTGATTTAGTGGCTGTCTCTTATACTTACTTTGTGTATAAAACTCAATACAAAATGTGCGGAATTGCAGAATTTGCTGCAGAACTGCAGAATTCTGCAGTTTCCAAATTATATACTCCTCGTTTGATTTGGGAGAAATGCGTCTCAATGACATCATTGAAACAATCAGTCTCCTCTGAGAAATGATTTAATGGGATGAATAAATACTAATTTTCATATTGATGCAGTTCTGCAGGGAGCTGCAGAATTCTGCAGTTCTGTAGCAAATATTGCAGTTCTACCAGGTAGCAGTTTGTAGAATGACATTTTTGAGAGCACACTGATCGCCGAAAAAAGTGCCGTACGGCGAAAAGAAACAACGACGGACAAAGACTGACTACTGTAGTCAATAGACCCGGTTGTAGGCCCAGACAACATTTGAGTCTACACAGCACTCACTGTGAGATCACAAGAAACTCACATGGTGATGTCATGCTGGAGGGTGTCATCAAGACATCACAGTGACCTCATACCTTGTGACCTCATGCATTGCTACCTCATGCAGAGCTCTCAGAAATCTCACAAACTGAGGTCAAAATGTGGGCTCACTGTGAGGTCACAGTGATCTCACAAATGATGGTGTCATTATGAGATCTCACAAAGAGGTCACAAGTAACTCACACAGAGATGTCACAGAGAGCTCACACTGTGACCTCATACATTGCTGCCTCATGGAGAGCTCTCAGAAATCTCACATACTGAGGTCAAAATGTGGGCTCACTGTGAGCTCAAAGTGATCTCACAAATGAAGGTGTCACTAACAGATCTCACAGAGAGGTCACAAGGAGCTCACACAGTGGTACCACTAAAGGTCATATAGAGATCTCATAGAGAGCTCACATTGTGAGCTCTTTGTGACGGGAAGTGACATCACATGACCATCACAGCATTCCATCCACCATTTTGAATCAACATACAACAGGAAATTTGGGAGATGAAATAATGCCTGTTGTAAGTATGATTTTACAAAGTCTGTACTGTTGAAAATTATGTTAGCATGGATTTAAACATTTAGTGATCCTTGAAATTATGCCTCCAAAAAATTGAGAGCATTGTGTGTTTTTGTACAGCAATTTTGGCACAGTCTTTTAACTGCCATTTTGTATCAGAAGCCATTACACTAAAGAAACACACAGTTTGATGTGTAGGAACTGGTAATATTTCCCATTTTAAACTGTTTCTGTAGTATATTGACCATGTACTTCTGAATAATTAGATAATATATATCAACCACACTCATAGTATAAGATGATTCAGCCTATTGGGACATTATTCAAACTGCTGATGTATGTAGCACATACATTTATTTGTATTATCTTTTATTTTATGTTTCAGAATGATGGTTGATATTTATTTCTGAATGAAATTTGGTTGAGAATTGGCAGAGAGGCAAAAACGTCCATGGAAATTTATTTTGATACAGCAGTTTGTAAAATGACATTTTTGCGATCCTACTTAAATTGTTTCCACACAGTCCTCATTCTTGGATAGGTATTCATGGAGCTGCAGAACTGCAGAATTCTGCAGTTTCCTACAGAACTGCAGAATTTATTACAGAACTGCAGAATTCTACAGCTTCCTGCAGAATTCTGCAGTTTCCTGCAGAACTGCAGAATTTTCTGCAGTTTTATGCAGGTGCAGGAAGAAATTTAAGTTTACTGAATTAAACTTTCATGACAGGGGATTGTAAGTAAAATTCATGTGACGGATGAAAAATGTTCTCCCCACTTTTGGCATTTATGGAGCTTTTATTGAAATTTTAGGAGACATGCCTTACAATTCGAAGCAATACGTATTTCATAACTTGCACAAATCAATACAATTCTGGTGTGCATATCCAATTCTCACAAATCAAATGAGGGAGTGCTTGAAGAATAAAGTTAAGGAAATATGTGTCCCCCCCTGGCCATTCTGTGGGGATCAAATTGAAACTTTTGAACCTGTGCTGGTAAGGACCTCCAGCCTAGCAGAAGCTGTAACCAACTGAGAGTATATATATTTTGTCATGAGTCTCTCATTATTTCAACACAAGCATATTGCGAATAATGCAAAGTGCAAAAGCAAGTTTCATCCTCATGACGCATTAAACAAGGATCCGTAATTCCTCTCTACTTTTTTAGCAATTAGTCTAGCCGATGTACATGGATCACCTGCAATTTAGTGGTTTTATGACTTTGCATAGTCCAATCACAACAGAAGAGTTAACAGAGTCATGCCTAACAGTAGCTTCCAAGGGTAATTCTGGAACAATTAGGAATCCAACAACTCAACTACAGGATATACAGGCAAGGGACAAGGAGAACGTGCAATTTTGATGAGTCAGGTATTTCCTACTGTTTTTCACCAAATACGAAATTGAACAGTAGTCTTCAGAAGATTCATAATCATAACTCTCTAATCTAGGCATTCTTATATTAATATATTGGGTTTAAGATGAAATACCAATGATTGTTGTAAAGTCCGTCACCCAGCAAAAATTATAATTCCCTTTCAGTTTCATCATAACTATCATGTTCTGGAAACTCTTCATACCTGAATTAATAATACAAACATTTTTATATAGTGCACTTTCAGAGTGAAATATGGAATCTTTCTGTTAGTGCATTGTTACAGCTTGCAGGAGTCATTGTGCTTGGGTCATTGACTCATAAGTGCAAATGCATGCTTCACTACTTTCTCTAAAAGTAGCCACAACCATCAGCAAAAGCCAGATTTATGACAATACGGTGTGCATTTTGGTTATTGTATACCTTATCCTGTTTGGAATATCTCCCTCTTTCATTCTGTGATCAACAGTTCATTCTTGATGACTCCCATAACGCTGTCACCAACGACGCAAAAAATTAAGCACATTCGGTTGACTTGTCTCAATAATTCGTAATAGCAATTGTCTCATCGCATGACCTTGCACTATGCTGTCAGAGCATTGACCAAATCTCATAGGCGCACTTATATACAAGATCTCAGTTAATGCTGGAGAGTGGAGAGGCCAGCAATTATTTTCTCTACAAGGAGTCCATTGCTCTGATTAATATATCTTCATTAAATTTGATATAATTTAAGCATTTGTTAAGCAACTGATCAAAAAATAAAATTAGTCTGAGTCTGCCTCTCAGACATTTACTCCTGACTGAACAGGGTTGCTATTGTTGCCAAATGTTATTGAGAATTGTGAATGCGATTAACCAATTGACATTTGGTCGTTGTAACACTTTATCAGTTGTTATGGCTTTACAGATTGTACTTCCTGTAAACGGTAGTGATCTCCTCATAATTATCAGCAATTTCTAATGATTGTAACTGATTAACGACAAATCAATCGCTACCAAATAGATATTAGACCGTTCGCTAAATGTGCATCAGAAGTTATCTTGCCTTGTCGTGATTATTGCTGCATGATCTGAATTTACCTTGATTTATTTCAAATGAATAGCCCCAGAGCTGGAGTTGATTGTCCTCTTCTGTCCCAATCTTTGTTGTTATTCTACTCATGCACTGTGCAGTAGCTTTAGGCGTGATGTGTGACGTCTTCATCATGACATCATCATGCAAGATCAGTGAACCAAGAAACCTGCTGAATCACTCAGAGCCATTTTACTGATAGCTGATGAAAATACATACTGTTGTATATATCATTCTAACATTCAAACTAAACCTCAGCTGACATGGCCTGACTGTTGTGCACAGTAAACGTCTCCCCCAGGCACCTCACTCGCCCAAAGTATCCACCTATCCCTCTTTTTCTATCATCTCCTCCTGATGAGGGCAATCAACCTCCTGACTACTCCCTTATTCAAACTTTTCGACTACACCTCTGCCCCAAATCCAGGATTGCATGAATCTGTCATGACAAGTCATCAAAAAAGCTTACAAATTCTTTCCTCCTACTTTCAATTTTCCAACTACAGCAGTAATACTTTCTACACCTCTAAACCGCTATCAAAGGTATATTATTCTACCAAATTCACATGCTTACATGCAAGTTCATTTCTAAAATATTTACTACGAAACTAAACAAAGCTACCTACCTGCCCTCTGCTGGAAATGCACACATTCACATCTGCCATGACAAGTCACACATTCAAATCTGTGTGACAGCTCATCACATCAAACAGTCAAATCTTTTCAGTTCCCTACAGTAGTATTAGAAAGGATACCTTTCACATTTCCTACCATAGGCCTACCTTATACTCTTATTGCATCATTACCCCTTTACACATGCTGCCATTTACGTGATGTATGCTGTCAATGGGTTTTTCTAGTATAGAACAATCCAATAATTCTCCAAGCAAATTCCCACACACATCTTCATCTGGTGATTACCTTTCTGATACATGGAACTTTCTGAAAATATTAATTTCTAAGAATCATATGCCGATCATGTTGTTTATGGATCACCTAAGCTCTTCAAGCTCTTGGCTGTACTTATAAATTGTATGATTGTACATGGTATCAGTCCTAAAGATTTACTTATAGGTACTATTATTCAGTGATGGAAATGGAAAATTTTTGTTCCATCACTGCTATTATTCCAATTCCGAAGAATAAGAAGCTCTCGGTCAATAATTCAGACAATTTTAGAGGTATCTGTTTGCAGAATGTTATTTGTAAAATTATCGATTTTGTTATGTTGTCTAAGGAGTCTAGTAGGTTACAAACATCTAACCTTCAGTTTGGTTTCAAACAGAGTATATCAGCTTCAACAGCAGCAGCTGTTGTTCATGAGACTCTAGATTATTATGTAAATGGCAAAGGAGTGGTTTACGCCTTGGCTTTAGATGCCACCAAGGCATTTGACAGAGTAGAATTTTCTAAATTGTTTAGTGTGTTATTGAAGAAAAATGTAAGTCCTCTATACATTAGATCATTGCATAATATGTTTGTAAGCCAGCAGCTTTGTGTAAGTTACAATAATAACCGTTCTAAAATTTTTAATGTTACTAATGAAGTGAAGCACGGTGGGGTGTTGTCCCCTACATTATTTACGTGTTATGTAGATGAGGTGATTGAGAGACTTGTCAAAAACAAAGTAGGATGTTACATTGGAGATTGTTATACGGGCTGTGTGGCATATGCCGATGATGTTATTCTGTTAGCTCCAACTGTACAGGCATTACGAAAACAAATTTCCATAGTAGAAGAATTTGCAGTTGAGTACAGTATTAAATTTACTGGATCTAAGAGTAAACTGATGTGTGTGAGTGTGACAGCTGGAGATTGTGCTGAAGAAATTTCAATTAAAGTTGGTCATCAACCTGTTCCATGCGTAGACGATATTGATTATTTAGGTCACTTTAATATCTCTCGTGATTGAAGCGATTCTTTGACTGATTGTATAAAGAGGGACTTTGTTGGAAAATTCAATACAGTACTGTCAGATTTTTGTAATGTCAGATCAGATATAAAACAGCAGTTAGTTGAAAAATATTGGTACTCTTTTTATGGATCTCATTTTGTAATTTTAGAAGCAGAGATATGAATAAAATTAATGTTATGTGGAGAAAATCAGTACGTAGAACATGGCAGCTACCATATAGAACCCGTAGTAGATTACTTCCATTTATTGCAGATTGTAGGCCTCTTGACATGGTATTTCAGCATGCAGAGGTTTTATAAATTTTTTGTGAAAAATCTGAGATCAGATAATATTGTAATATCTTCCATCTTCCAAAATGCTCTTGTATCGAGATCTAGGCTCGGTTTGAATTATAGGCATGTTAAATCGAAATATGGAGAAGAGTTTGATGATGCTCCTTGTTTGGATAGTTTTAACGAGGAAGATGTAGCTCATGCCAATATTGTAAGAGGTGTTATTATCATGAAAGTTTCAGTGAGTCTGCCTTAACTAAAGAGGAATGTAAGGTCATTATTGAAAGTCTTTGTGTGGGATGATTAGTGTATTTTTTCTTTTTGTTACTGTTTGAGATTTTTAGTTATCTCATTTTATTGTTAATTTGATTTTACTTACTTGCTTGTTTTTACCACATTTTTTAAAATTATGTTAAATTGTATGCTGCTTTGCGGCGAATAAATGATATAAAAATAATAACCTTTTCAAAAATAGATAACCATCATCAGAAATACAATAATCAATAGCATAAACAATTTACCATTCTTTTGCTGTCTCTTTTTAAGCAGAAAATAATTCATGTCAACTTCCAATCATGAGGGTGATTACTCAAGACAGTGCAAAATTGTTTTGTATTCACTGCAGTAATATGGTCAGACAAGGATCATCACCAGAGCAGGCCTTAACTGTATTCACTCAGTCACTGAACTGCGCCTGTCATAAATGTTTGAACAAAGCTTTTTGCACATATTATCAATTAATCACCAAGTGCAAAAGCATGATTCATCCTAAATGTTGCATTAAACAAGGATCTGCAATTCTCCTCTGCGTTTTCAGCAATAACTTTTGCGGATGTACATGGAACACCTGCAACTTAGTGGTTTTATGACTTTGCATTGTCCAATCACAACAGAAGAGTAAACAGAGTCATGCCTAACAGTAGCTTCGCAGGGTAATTCTAGAATAATTAGGAATCCAATAACTCAGCTACAGGGAATAAAGGCAAGGGACAAGGAGAACGTGCAATTTTGATGAGGAAGGAATTTTCTACTGTTTTTTACCAAATAGAAAATTGAACGATAGTCTTCAGAAGATTTATAATCATAACTCTCTAATCTAGGCATTCTTATGTTAAAGATGGAATACCAATGATTGTTGTAAAGTCTATTACTCAGCGAAAATTATGAGTCCCTTTCAGTCTCATCATAATTATAATTTTCAGAAAATAAATCTTATTGGAAGTGTGACGCTCTGACTTGAATTAATAATACAAACATTTTTGATACACTCTTAACAAAAATGTTTTATATGAAACCTTTAAGGGTTCTTTAAACTGGTGTAGTATAGATAAGGAACCCTAAAAGGTTCATTATTCAACTCTTAAAAAGGTTTCAAAAGCAAACAAAAACAACACTTACATAATTCAGCTGCACTGAACTCCCACAATGGAACCTCCTTCTCTAAAGTACGAAGCATAGGGTTCAATCATAAGTGTAGGGCCTTCCCATCAGTATTGCACCTTTTGAATTCAGTTGAACCCTTAACAAAATGTAGAACCTTTTTTCGGCTCTGGGTTCTTTATGTATACCATCAAGAACCTTTTGCACTATCAGAGTGAAATATGGAATCTTTCTTGGATCATTGTTGTTCAGAAATGGAAGCAAATACATGCTTCACTACTTTCCCTAAAAGCAGCCACAACAGTAAGTAAAAACCAGATTTTACCAGGTGGGTATATGACTATACGGTGTGCATTTTGGTAATCGCAAGGAAGCCTGCCTTATCCAGTTTGGAATTTCTCGCTCTTTTATTCTGTGATGAAAAAGTCATTCTTGACGACTCCCATAATGTTGTCACAAACGACACTCACAACTAAGCACGTCCGGGTGACTTGTCTCATTAATTCATAATAGCAATTGTCTCATCGCATGACCTTGCACTATTCTGTCAGAGCAATGACCAAATCTCGAAGGTGCACCTAACACAAGATCTAAAAATAAAATTAGTCTGCGTCTGCAACACTATCAATTGCCTCTTAGACTTTGACTCCTGGTTGTAGTTGTTGCCAAGTGTTATCTAGAATTGTGACCGCGATTAACCAATTGACATTTGGTCATTGTAACACTTAATCAGTTGTTATGGTTTTACAGGTTGTGCTTCCTGTAAACGCTAGCGATCTCCTCATAATTATCAGAAATTGCTGCTGATTGCAACTGATTGCAACTGATTTATGACAAATCAATCGCTGACCAAACAGATATTTGAAACTTTGTCTGAAGTGCTTCGGAAGTTTTCTTGATTTTCGTGATTTTCTTGCTTAATCTCATTCATCTTGATTTATTTCAAATGAATAGCCGCCTCTAGAGAAGAAAGTGTTTATTCCGTTTCCGTCCCACTCTTTGTTGTTATTCTACTTGTGTAGTAGCTGTTGGAGTAATATGTGACGTCTTCAGCATGATGTCATCAAGACTTGCACTCTCAGTAGCCTTCTGGAGCGTCTTTTATGGGAAAGCTGTTGGAATATGCAGTGTCATATTATACAGAATGATCTAATACATTTTCCAAGCAAATTGTCCTGTAAAATTCAAAAATAGTGTTGCTGCGCTAATTTTTCGGCTATTATCATCTGTTTGGTCATTATTTAAAATGGCACCTTTATGTTTGGTGTAACTTGTTGGTAAGGTCATATTCTATTACAAAAACTGAAATGTGATAAACAAGTCAAAAGGCAGACAGAAAATGGTTAAAGCTAAATGATTTTTTGGCAAAAAGACATTAGTTGATCTAAGAATCAATACTATATAATTTGTTTTGTCCAAAAAAATTTCTTTGCAAAATTATAAGCCAAAATCAAATGTTGCGTTTTTTCGCTGGTGAGTGTATAATAGAGATAACAGATGAGAAATGTTCTCCGTTTATGAAAGCAAAACGTCTTTTACACCCCATATACACTGTAGTTTATAAATCAATGTCAAAAGCAAAATGTCTGGTATTACCATCAGTCCGAAAATTATCATTTTTCGATCCTACTTAATCATTGCCCATGCAGAAGATTGTTATCAGATGCATTTCCGCTAAACCAAAATGTTATGATATGGGAAAAATATAATAGAAATGAGAGATGAGAAATTTCCTCCCCATTTATTGGCTTTTATGGTGTCCTTACTGAGACTGTGTAATATGTCTTTTACACACTGTATAGATCAATGTAAAAGTAAGAAAGCAATCTTGCAGCCTTCAGGTACGCATCTCATACACATTAATGTATAGTATTGCAGGTGCATATTGAATTATAGTGGCTTTCTCTTATATTGTACTTTGTGCCTATACCTCAATGTAAATATCCGGAATTGCCATCAATATGAAAATGAGTATTTATTCGTCCCATTAAATCATTTCTCAAAGGAAAATGATTGCTTTAATGATGTCGTTGAGATGCATTTCTCTCAAACTAAAATTTCATGACAGATGATAAATAAAACTCATGTGACAGAGGGAAAATGTTCTCCGCACTTTTGGCATTTATTGAGCTTTTAATGAAATTTTAGGAGACTTGCATAACAATTTGAAGCAATACGTATTTTATACCTTGCATAAATCAATGCGAAAATAGAGGTAAAACCTTCTAATTTGCATATCCAATTCTCACAAATCAAATGAAGGAATGCTTGAAGAATAAAGAAATATGAGTGGTAATATTTGGCTATTTGCGAACTTGAGCAACGTACTTAAGACTGATGGCCAATTCTCACAGCGAGAATCGGAGAATTTTTCATGTCTGCGGGAAAATTGGCTAACTCGGCAACACAACAATTATAAAATTGATTAAAAAGGCATACAATGGCGGTAAAAGAGCTGAAAGATCATAAATTAGCGTGGCAAGACCATGATGGGGCAAGATCCTAGATCTGTGGGAAAGATCTTACCCACCTGCGAGGCTTCAAAAACCGTCGGTGAGTTCCCCCATTTCTAGGCAGCCGCCAATTTGCAAGAAATTGCTGTCGGAATGTCAAAAATCGTCGGTGGGATGTCACAAATTATCAAAATACAATCCAAATTACCAGGAAATTCTAGCCCGCCGACACCTAAAGTCCTCCGTAACGTGCCGTGAGAACTAAGCATGAGGTAGTCATGACTCCTTCCTACTTTTTCAAGCAGGCAATTTATTCTTTTAAAAACGTCATCTTCAACAACACTTTTGGATTCATTGCCCGGAAGTTGAATCAGTGGCGTAACTAAGGGGTCCCTAGCAAATAGGGGGCGGGGGGATGGTTCACAAGATTCTCTGGAGAGGAGGCAACCACTTCACTGATTGTATATCCCCCCCCCCCCCGAGAGGAACGCCACTGAGACTGTTGAACCGTTTGTTGTATACATGTAATGTGATGTTCAATCAGTGAGTATATATTGTTTTCCATGTGCTTCTCATGATATATAATTTGAGCAAGGGCACATTGCACATATTGTCATCTGATCATTAAGAAGTGCTAAAACATGATTCATTCACAGGTTGCATTAAACAAGGATCTGCAATTCCCCTCTACTTTTTCAGCAATTAGTCTGGCGGATGTACATGGGATACCTGCAATTTAGTGGTTTTATGACTTTGCATTGTTGTCCAATCACAACAGAAGAGTAAACAGAGTAATGTCAACAGTAGCTTTTCGTGGCCATTCCAGGATAATTAGGCTTCCAATAACTCAGCGCAAAGGAATAAAGACAAGGAGAACATGCTGTTTTGATGACTCAGATATTTCCTACTGTTTTTTACCAAATAGGAAATTGAACGATAGTCTTATAATCATAACTCTATGATCTACGCATTCTTATATAAATTAATATAGGGTTTAAGATGGAATACCAATGATTGTTGTAAAGTCCATTACTCAGCGAAAATTATGAGTCCCTTTCAGTTTCATCATAATTATCATTTTCTGGAAACTCTTCAGAAAATAAATCTTATCAAGTCTGATACTCTGACTTGAATTAACAGTACAAAACTTTTTGATAGACTCTTAACAAAAAGGTGTTATACGGAACCTGTTAATAACGGTTCTACAAACTGGCATAGTATAGATAAGGAACCTTAAAAGCTTCGTTTTTCAACTTTTAAAAAAGGTTATAACAGCAAACAAAAACGACACTTATAGTCATGACATTTTTTTCTGGCAGTAAGTTTTCAGCTGATAATTAAAAACGTACCTGATTCTTGTCAATAATTCTTGTTTCCACATAATCCTGACATCATGACCAAACAGTTTCATCAGTATTTGAAAGCATTAGCATGTTGTAGCACCTGTTTTGGGCCTTTCCTATTGGAATAACATTGCTGTTAAAACTGCCCTGGAAGCCATTTTCTTCCACTGTTTCTAGTGATGCAATTGTGACGTCACCACTGCTGCTATAATGTCACAGGTAATGACGTCACTAATTAAGGCTAAAAATAGACTCCAAATGAAGGAGAATAGCTGCAGTTTATCATTGTAAATGCCTGCAAGTTAAAGCTAGGGGGTTGCAAGACATCAATTTAGTCTAAATCATGCTTGGTCATGGTGTATTTACCCTATTAATCCAAAAAATTAAGCACAAACTTAATCATGGATTGCATTATCAGCTAAAAACTTACTGCCAGAATAAAATACCTTGACTTTAGATAATCCAGCTGCACTGAACTGCCACAATGGAACCCTCTTCTCTCAAGTTGGAAGCATCGGGTCCTCCTACCAAGTATTGAACCTTTTGAGTTGAACCCTTAACAAAATGTAAAACCTTTCTTCGGCTCTGGTTTCTTTATATATATACCATCAAGAACCTTTTGCGTTAACAGTGTATAGTGCACTATCAGAGTGAAATATGGAATATTTCTGTTTGTAAATTGTTAGAGCTTACAGAAATCATTGTGCTTGGGTCATTGCTGTTCAGAAATTGAGGCGAATACATGCTTCACTACTTTCCCTGAAAGTAGCTACAAACATTTGATTCAGTAAAAGCCAGCTTTTATGCAGTGGGTATATGACAATATGGTGTGGATTTTGGCAACTACAAGGATTTCTCCCTCTTTTATTCTGTTATGAACAGTTCATTCTTGATGACTCCCATAACGTTGTCACCAACAACGCTCACAATTAAGCACATCCGGGTGACTTGTCACACTAACTCATAATAGCAATTTTCTCATAGCATGACCTTGCACCACTGTTAAATCTATCAGTTCACTGACCAAATCTCAAACGTGCACTTAACAGAAGATCTCAGTTTATGCTGGAGAGGTCAGCAGTAATCTTCTCTTTGAGGAGCCAAATGCTAGCTCTAATCAATATATTTTCTTTAAATTTGATATTATTTATGTATTTGTTAAATACAACAGAGGAGGACAAAATAATAAATGTCTGAGTCTGAGATACAACCGATGGCCTCTCACACATTTACTCCCAATTAAACGTTGTTGTAATTGTTGCCAAATGTTCTTGAGAATTGTGACCGCGATTAACCAATTGACATTTGGTCATTGTAACACTTTATCAGTTGTTATGGCTTTACAGGTTGTGCTTCCTGTAAACGCTAGCGATCTCCTCAGAATTATCAGAAATTGCTACTGATTGCAACTGATTGCAACTGATTTATGACAAATCAATCGCTGACCAAACAGATATTTGAAACTTTGTCTGAAATGCTTCGGAAGTTATCTTGATTCGTTGTGATTTTCTTGCTTAATCTCAATCTATCTTGATTTATTTCAAATGAATAGCCACCTCTAGAGAAGAAAGTGTTTATTGTCCTTTTCCGTCCCACTCTTTGTTATTATTCTACTTGTGTAGTAGCTTTAGGAGTAATGTGTGACGTCTTCAGCATGACATCATCAAGACCTGCATACACTCTAAAAAATGTCGGGACAAAATTGGTTTTTTAGATTCAAAATGGTTTTTTTTAAATCTAAAAAACCGATTTTGTCTGAAATTTTTTAGAGTGTACTCAGTGACCTTCTGAAGCAGTGTTCTGTGGGAAAGCTGTTGAAATATGCGTTGTCATTTTACACAGAATGATTCAATGCATGAAATTTGGTTTTTCAAAAAACCATTTTGAATCTAAAAAACCGATTTTGTCTGAAATTTTTTAGAGTGTACTCAGTGACCTTCTGAAGCAGTGCTCTGTAGGAAAGCTGTTGAACGTTCAATCAGTGAGTATATATTGTTTACCATGTGCTTCTCATGATATAATTTGAGCCAGGGCATATTGCACATTTGTCATCTGATCATTAAGTGCAAAAGCATGATTCATCCACATGTTGCATTAAACAAGGATCCACAATTTCCCTCTACTTTTTTAGCAATTAGTCTGGCGGATGTATACATGGACCACCTGCAATTTAGTGGTTTTATGACTTTGCATTGTCCAATCACAACAGAAGAGTAAACAGAGTAATGTCCAACAGTAGCTTTTCGTGGCCATTCCAGGATAATTAGGCTTCCAATAACTCAGCGCAAGACGATGTCGATAAAGACAAGGAGAACATGTTATTTTGATGACTCCGATATTTCCTACTGTTTTTTACCTAATAGGAAATTGAACGATAGTCTTATAATCATAACTCTCTAATCTACGCATTCTTATATCAATTGATATAGGGTTTCAGATGGAATACCAATGATTGTTGTAAAGTACATTACTCAGCGAAAATTATGAGTCCCTTTCAGTTTCATCATAATTATCATTTTCTGGAAACTCTTCAGAAAATAAATCTTATCAAGTCTGATACTCTGACTTGAATTAATAATACGAAATTTTTTTGATACACTCTTAACAAAAAGGTGTTATATGGAACCTATATATTATAACGGTATAGATAAGGAACCTTAAAAGGTTCATTTTTCAACTTTTAAAAAAGGTTTCAACAGCAAACAAAAATCACACTTAGATAATCCAGCTGCACTGAACTCCCACAATGGAACCCCCTTCTCTCAAGTTGGAAGCATAGGGTTCCATCATAGGGTCCTCCTACCAAGTATTGAACCTTTTGAGTTGAACCCTTAACTAAATGTAAAACCTTTCTTCGGCTCTGGTTTCTTTATATATAAACCATCAAGAACCTTTTGCGTTAAGAGTGTATAGTGCACTATCAGAGTGAAATGTGGAATCTTTCTGTTTGTGAATTGTTAGAGCTTACAGAAATCATTGTGCTTGGGTCATTGCTGTTCAGAAATGAAGGCGAATACATGCTTCACTACTTTCCCTGAAAGTAGCCACAAACATTTGATTCAGTAAAAGCCAGCTTTTATGCAGTAGGTATATGACAATACTGAGTGGATTTTGGTAACTACAAGGAAGTCTACCTTATCCTGTTTGGAATTTCTCCCTCTTTTATTCTGTTATGAACAGTTCATTCTTGATGACTAACATAACGTTGTCACCAACGACGCTCAAAATTAAGCACATCCGGGTGACTTGTCTCAATAATTCATAATAGCAATTGTCGAATCGCATGACCTCGCACTACTGTTACCTCTATCAGTGCACTGACCAAATATCAAACGTGCACTTAACACAAGATCTCAGTTTATGCTGGACAGCTCAGCAATAATCTTCTCTTTGAGGAGCCCAATGCTGGCTGTAATTAATATATTTTCTTTAAATTTGATATTATTTATGTATTTGTTAAATACAACTGAGGAGGACAAAATAAAAAATATCTGAGTCTGAGATACAACCAATGGCCTCTCACACATTTACTCACAATTAAACGGTGTTGTAATTGTTGCCAAATGTTCTTGAGAATTGTGACCGCGATTAACCAATTGACATTTGGTCATTGTAACACTATATCAGTTGTTATGGTTTTACAGGTTGTGCTTCCTGCAAACGGTAGTGATCTCCTTATAATTATCAGAAATTGCTACTGATTGCAACTGATTTATAACAAATCAATTGCTGACCAAACAGATATTTGACACTTTGTCTGAAATGCATTGGAAGTCATCTTGATTCGTTGTGATTATCTTGCTTCATCTCAATCTATCTTGATTTATTTCAAATGAATAGCCGCCTCTAGAGAAGAAAGTGTTTATTGTCCTTTTCCGTCCCACTCTTTGTTGTTTTTCTACTTGTGTAGTAGCTTTAGGAGTAATGTGTGACGTCTTCAGCATGATGTCATCAAGACCTGCATACTCAGTGACCTTCTGAAGCAGTGTTCTGTGGGAAAGCTGTTGAAATATGCGTAGTCAATTTATACAGAATGATTCAATACATTTTCCAACAATTCCAACACACATCTCTATCTTGTGATGACCTTTCTTATTTTGAACCTTTCTGAAAAGATTAACTTCTTATAATTGAGCATTCTCCAAATTATGACCTTCTTAAAAGGCAGATTAAAACGGTCATTAGATATACGATATTAAATTGAATGAACAACTTATCATATCATTGCTGTCTCATTTTAAGCAAAACATAACTCTTACCAAGTTTATGACAGAGTAATTATTCGAGACAGTGCAAAATTGTTTCGCATTCACAGCAGTAATATGGTAAGACAAGGACCTATACCAGAGCAGGTCTAGACTGTATTTACTCAGTCACTGAACGGTGCAATCAATGAACATATTTTTCTAATGCATGTGGATCACATTTAATTAGAGCAAAAGCATGTTAAGCATCTTGTCATTTAAGTGTAAAAGCATGATTCATCCTCATGACACATTAAACAAGGATCCGCAAGTCCCCTGTACTTTTTCAGCAATTAGTTTGGCGGATGTACATGGATTATCTGCAATTTAGTGGTTTTACGACTGTGTATGGTCAATCACAACAGAACAGTAAAAAGAGTCATGCCTGGCGACAGTTTATGCAGCATTCCAATGTCTATTATTGCAATCAAATATGGGAATTGGCATTCATACATAATAGTGAACCATCCCTTACACAAAAAATTTATTTCATGGTAATGGCCTTGCTAATTATTTATTTCAAGCACTCGAAGTCGCAGAATATTCATTCCTAAATCAGACAACACCCTCTTAAGAAATACCCCTAGCAGAAATTTGTTATTTCAAGACTGCCGAAAAGAGCAAAAGATTATTTATTTAAAAAAACTGCAAGCACAGCCCAGCATATTAAATGGTCTCCCCCAGCCGAACATCCGTGACAAGGGAAATAACTGGAATACAAATGACGGACGAGAATTACCTACCATTTATTGACATTCTACTAAAATTTTAGGAGACATGAATGGAAATATGAAGAAATATGATACTGTCTTTTCTGCCTGCATGCATTTCGATGCCGAAATGTGGAAGCCATTCTGTTGTCTTCGGGGGCATATCATATCCACCTCTGGAATCTTTGTGAACAGTTTTAATGTACGTAGTTCATTTCATATCCATATCGATTTTAATGGTTGTCTCTTTTACTTACTCTGCACCTTCACAACCTGACAGCTTCGCAGGGTCGTTAGATAAAATGTTACTCACTAACTCTGCACCTATGTAACTCTTTGAAAAATTCTGCTATTGCCATAGAATATCTAAAAAAAACGGATTTATTCATTCCATTAACTCATTGCTCAGAGGAGAACGAATGTCTTAATTATGTTGTTGAGATTTCTCTTAAACCAAACTTTCATGACAGAGGATGTAAAATTCATATGACAGATGAGAAATTAACTATCCATTTATTGGCTTTTGCGGAGTTTATCCTGAAGTTTTAGGAGACATATGAATAATGATTCAAAGCAATATTTCTTTTATGCCCTCTATAAATCAATGCCAAAATGGAGGTAAAAGCATCCTAATGCACAAATTCATCAAATGAGAGAGATGTAACAAAATAAAGTCAAGGAAAGATGAGTGATCACTTTTGGCAATTTGCAAACACAGCACTGAGATGTCTCTTACCTATAGACTTTAGCACAAAACAAGCTGTTAATAGAGTTATTATAGATAGATGTATAGATGGATAAATAGATAGATAAATAAAAGACGTAGATAGGTGCAGTCGCCTAGTATTTGAGTCTATGACAGTTGATTGAGATTGGAGTGCATGATAGGAAGAGTCCTCAATACGCATTTACTCCACACAAGGAATCTGTTACATCACACACACTAAAGGGTGCCTCGTCTGCCCCCTAAAATGAAAAATTACTCATATCAATTTGCACTTTTCCGATATGACTGCATTACCAGTAAAACGATATTCTGCAAAATTTCAATAAGATTGGTTGTGGCCCCATGCAGGCACAGACCTTCAACAGAGTATGCTCAGCCGTAACCACTCCGCCACCAAGCTGTACTTTCCATGAGCATGTTTTCCATTCATCTCATTATGTGAAACTAAGCATATAATATTGTAATTTAATCGTCAAGTACAAAAGCATGATTCATCCTTTTCTTGCATTAATAAGTATCTGCAATTCCCTCTACTTTGACAAAAAGGTTTTATATGGAACCTTTAAGGGTTCTAAAAACTGGTATAGTATAGATAATTAGGAACCCTAAAAGGATCATTATTCAACTCTTAAGAAGGTTTCAACAGCAAACAAAAGCAAAACTTACATAATCCAGCTGCACTGAACTCCCACAATGGAACTCCTTGCTCCTTTCTCTAAAGTTGAAAGCATAGGGTTCTATCATAGTGTCTTCCAACCAGTATTGAACCCTTTAAATCCAGTTGAACCATTAACAAAATTTAGAACCTTTCTTTGGCTCTGGGTTATTTATATATACCAACAAGAACCATTTGCATTGAGAGTGCCGTGCACTATCAGAGTGAAATATGGAATCTTTCATAGGGTCCTCCAACCAATATTGAACCTTTTGAATTCAGGTGAACCCTCAACAAAATGTAAAACCTTTTTTTGGCTCTGGGTTCAAGAACATTTTCCGTTAAGAGTGTATAGTGCACTATCAGAGTGAAACGTGGATTCTTTCTGTTTGTGAATTGTTAGAGCTTACAGAAATCATTATGCTTGGGTCATTGCTGTTCAGAAATGGAGGCAAATACATGCTTCACTACTTTCCCTAAAAGTAGCCACAACCATTAGTAAAAACCCGATCTTTTTATATGACAAGGTGTGCATTTTGGCGATTGCAAGGAAGCCTGCCTTATCCTGTTTGGAATTTCTCCCTCTTTTATTCTGTGATGAACAGTTCATTCTTAATGACGCCCATAACATTGTCATCAAACGACGCTCACAATTAAGCACGTCCGGGTGACTTGTCACACTAACTCATAACAGCAATTTTCTCATAGCATGACCTGGCTTGCACCACTGTTAAATCTATCAGTGCACTGACCAAATCTCAAACGTGCACTTAACACAAGACCTCAGTTTATGCTGGAGAGGTCAGCAATAATCTTCTCTTTGAGGAGCCCAATGCCAGCTCTAATTAATATATTTTATTTAAATTTGATATTATTTATGTATTTGTTAAATACAACTGAGGAGGACAAAATAAAAAATGTCTGAGTCTGAGATACAACCGATGGCCTCTCACACATTTACTCCCAATTAAACGGCGTTGTAATTGTTGCCAAATGTTGAGAATTGTGACCGCGATTAACCAATTGACATTTGGTCATTGTAACACTTTATCAGTTGTTATGGTTTTACAGGTCGTGCTTCCTGTAAACGGTAGCGATCTCCTCATAATTATCAGAAATTGCTACTGATTGCAACTGATTTATGACAAATCAATCGCTGACCAAACAGATATTTGAAACTTTGTCTGAATTTTTTTTGATTCGTGTGATTACCTTGCTTAATCTCATTCACCTTGATTTATTTCAAATGAATAGCCGTCTCTAGAGAAAAAATTTTTTTTTGTCCTGCTCTGTCCCACTCTTTGTTAGGAGCAATGTGTGACGTCTTCAACGTGACATGTTGACATAACCCAATTTAAAAGAAAAGATTGCAAATAGTAGTGTCATTGCTGATGGTTCCCCGGGGTAATAATTTGCATTTCAACAATTGTATATTCCAAATGTACATGTATGTCATTGCAGTACCGATTTTCTAAAGTTATTCAGCAACAGTTCATCATTAGAATGTCTGGTATTGCAATCAAATATGGGAATTGGCATTCATAATCCTATTATCCTATTATTTCATCATTAAGAGGAAAAAAGTGCGTCAGTGATTTTGTTGAGATGCTTTTCCCCTTAAAGGGGCGACCATTTTTAGTAATCGGGCAGGGGAGGGTTGGAAAATGTTATTTGACGACAATGATATCAGTAATTATTTATTTCAAGCATGCAAAGTTCTCGAATATTCATTCTTAAATCATACAACACATGTTGAGAAATACCCCTAGCAGAAATTACTTATTTCAAGACTACATGTTCTCAAAAACAATTAGTTCACCAGAGGTGGGAAAGAAATTATTTGTTAAAAAAAAAAACAACTTCAAGCCGCGTTCCCTAGATATTAAATGGTCTCCTCAACTTGAACTTCCATGACAAGGGAAATAAATGGAATACAAATGACAGACGAGAATTACCTACCATTTATTGACATTTATTCTGCCTCTACTAAAATTTTAGGAGACATATGAGTAGAAACATGAAGAAATATGATACCGTCTTTTCTGCGTGCATGCTTTTCGATATCAAAATGTGGAAGCCATCCTGCACTCCTGCAGTCTTCGGGGGCAGATTATATCCACCTCCTGAATCTTTGTGTACAGTATTAATTAATGTATTTCATTTCATATAGCCATGTTGATTTTAGTGGTTGTCTCTACATACTGCACCTATAGACCTTCACAACCAAACAGGGTTGCAGGGTCATCAAATAAAGTGTTACTTACTCACTCTACACCTATACCTCTTGGAAAATGTCTCCTATTGCCATAAAATATAAAACTTTGTATTTATTAATCCCATTAAATCATTTCTCAGGAGAGAACGAATGCTTTGTATATGTTGTTGAGATGCATTTCTCCTATAAACTAAACTTTCATAACAGAGGATAAGTAAAATTCATATGACAGATGAGAAATTTACTATCCATTTATTGGCTTTTGTGGAGTTCATCCTGAAGTTTTAGGAGACATATGAATAATAATTCAAAGCAATAGTTCTTTCATGCCCCGTATAAATCAATGCCAAAATGGAGGTAAAAGCATCCTAATGCACAAATTCATCAAATGAGAGAGATGTAACAAAATAAAGTCAAGGAAAGATGAGTGATCACTTTTGGCAATTTGCAAACACAGCACTGAGATGTCTCTTACCTATAGACTTTAGCACAAAACAAGCTGTTAATAGAGTTATTATAGATAGATGTATAGATGGATAAATAGATAGATAAATAAAAGACATAGATAGGTGCAGTCGCCTAGTATTTGCGTCTATGACAGTTGATTGAGAATGGAGTGCATGACAGAAAGAGTCCTCAATATGTTGCACATTTACTCCACATAAGGAATCTGTTACAGCACACACACTGTAGGGTGCCTTGTTTGCCACCTAAAAATGAAAACTTAGCCTTTTCCGATATTAGCCTACTCCATTACCAGTGAAACGATATTCTGCAAAATTTCAATGAGATTGGTAGTGGCCCCATACAGGGCTGCAGCCACACACCTTCAACAGAGCATGCTCTGACCGTAACCACTCTGCCACCAAGCTGTAACTTTCCATGAGCATACATGTTTTCCATGGGCATCATTATTTGAAACCAAGCATATTGTCATTTAATCGCCAAGTACAAAAGCATGATTCATCATCATGTTTTATTAAACAAGGATCTGCAATTCTCAAAGGTGCACTTGACACAATGTCTCAGTTAATGGTCGAGGGGCCAGCAATAATTATCTCTACGAGGAGCCCATTGCTCTGATCAATAATATTATACTGTCATTAAATTTGATTTTGTGTATTTGTTAAGTAACTGATCAAAAAATGTAATAAGTCTGCGGTACGATCAATTGCCTCTCCTGACTGAACAGGGTTGTAATTGTTGCCAAATGTTATTGAGAATTGTAACGCTATTGACCAATTGACATTTGGTCATTGTAACACTTTGTCAGTTGCTAAGGCTTTACAGGTTTTGCCTCCAATAAACGGTGGTGATCTCCCCATAATTATCAGCAATAGCCTCTGATCGCAACTGATTAACAACAAATAAATCGCTGACCAAATAGAAATTAGAGCGTTTGCTAAATGTGCATCAGAAATTTTCTTGACTTGTCATGATTATTGTTGCTTGATCTGAATTTACCTTGATTTATGTCAAATGAATAGCCACCTCTGGAGAAAAAAGTTGATTGTCATTTTCTGTCCCAATCTTTGTTGTTATTCTACTCATGTACTGTGCAGTAGCTTTAGGCGTGATGTGTGACGTCTTCATCATGACATCATCATGCAAGATCAGTGTACCAAGAAACCTGCTGAATCACTCAGAGCCATTTTACTGATAGCTGATGAAAATACATACTGTTGTATATATATAGAACAATCCAATAATTCTCCAAGCAAATTCCAACACACATCTTCATCTGGTGATTACCTTTCTGATACATGGAACTTTCTGAAAATATTAATTTCTAAGAATCATATGCCGATCATGTTGTTTATGGATCACCTAAGCTCTTCAAGCTCTTGGCTGTACTTATAAATTGTATGATTGTACATGGTATCAGTCCTAAAGATTTACTTATAGGTACTATTATTCAGTGATGGAAATGGAAAATTTTTGTTCCATCACTGCTATTATTCCAATTCCGAAGAATAAGAAGCTCTCGGTCAATAATTCAGACAATTTTAGAGGTATCTGTTTGCAGAATGTTATTTGTAAAATTATCGATTTTGTTATGTTGTCTAAGGAGTCTAGTAGGTTACAAACATCTAACCTTCAGTTTGGTTTCAAACAGAGTATATCAGCTTCAACAGCAGCAGCTGTTGTACATGAGACTCTACATTATTATGTAAATGGCAAAGGAGTGGTTTACGCCTTGGCTTTAGATGCCACCAAGGCATTTGACAGAGTAGAATTTTCTAAATTGTTTAGTGTGTTATTGAAGAAGAATGTAAGTCCTCTATACATTAGATCATTGCATAATATGTATGTAAGCCAGCAGCTTTGTGTAAGTTACAATAATAACCGTTCTAAAATTTTCAATGTTACTAATGAAGTGAAGCAGGGTGGGGTGTTGTCCCCTACATTATTTACGTGTTATGTAGATGAGGTGATTGAGAGACTTGTCAAAAACAAAGTAGGATGTTACATTTGAGATTGTTATACGGGCTGTGTGGCATATGCCGATGATGTTATTCTGTTAGCTCCAACTGTACAGGCATTACGAAAACAAATTTCCATAGTAGAAGAATTTGCAGTTGAGTACAGTATTAAATTTACTGGATCTAAGAGTAAACTGATGTGTGTGACAGCTGGAGATTGTGCTGAAGAAATTTCAATTAAAGTTGGTCATCAACCTGTTCCATGCGTAGACGATATTGATTATTTAGGGCCTAATTAAAAAATAATGAAGCCAAAGTGTGACATGACCATCAAAATTTTAAAATGTATATATGTATCAAATGACCACATAATATTGTAACAAACATCTCTAAGTTCTAGAAACTCTATTTACCATTTTGCTATGGTTTGTGGAAATAACTGATAAAAGCCGAATATTACCAAATTATATATTTTTTTTATTTACATGGCCGTGAAAGAAAAGTAGACCAAATGGTAACTTATCTTCAAATTTAATCAAATTTTTTTGTTGGATGACAAAACTCATATACTCTTAAGTGTCCACGACTGTTTTCATCCAAATTCACCGAAATATTTTATGAAGAAAACAGTATTTTTCGAAATTTTGTTGCAATATTAAAGAAAAAACTTACATATTTTCTCCCCAGATGTACATATTTTCCTCTAAAATGATTTCACCTGTCCTGTATTATGCGTCTGTATGTGGGCTTCGAATCGGTACCAAATAAGTGCCCCCAAAGTGAATACGAACAGAGCAAACGATGATAGAACCGTGTTTTTTAGCCTATTTTTCAAGACAAAAAGCCATTTTTAGGTAATTGCATGATACAAAAGTAAAAAAAGTGTTCTGGTTTTGACCCGAATCGATCTTATATGCATTATCAGTCAGAACTGGATGAAGCATAAGTGTAATTACAAAATTAAAGTGAAATTTGTATTGGTTATTGCATTTTTCCAAAAATTGGCCCCAAATATTGAGGAAAGCTTCACAAAGAACAAAATTTTGAAAATTAAACATTGAAACATACTCCAACTACTGAAATATTGTGTTGAGTATCAGTACAAGTAATACTAGAATGCTTGCTTTACTCCTTACAAGGAAACCATGAAAATATGATCAATATTTTCCATAGCGTTACGCTTGCGACAAAGCCCCATTTAAGAAATCTTTGTATTTTACCACCAGAAACCAGCTGCGGACCTGGATTACTTGACTGTTTCTCAAAAGTACACAGATTTTGCAATATTAAAAGCCAAACCAGATTTAAAACGGAGCTTTTATTGCTCTGTGGCACTACAAAGTATTCTGGGCGTTACGCTTGCGACGGATTCACCTACCCTGCTATTCATCGGAAATTTTTAGTGAAATAAATTTTCCACAACCATAAGAAGCTCCAAAATGGGTAAACAGATATAAGACTAGGTCTCAGAGGTCAAAAGATTCAACTGACACATGTCAAAGGGATACTGGAGCATCCCAGATCAGTAAGCTTCAAATTTGACTCAATTTTTGGTAATCAACCTACGAGTACAAATAGCTCAATAATGTCAACACAGGCAAATAAAAGTACTCGATTTGATGGATTGTTGAAGCCTGAGGATGTAGAGATTCCAAAAAGTGTTGGGAAATTGTCTTAAAATACGTACACATTTGCAAAACTGAAAGAATTCAAGTGGACAAAAATGTTATGTCACGTTTTTTTAGTGAAAAAATGCTTGTTTTTCATTGTAAGTGGACTCTATCTCAATAACTATAAGCCGGAATGTCATGAAAATTTTAGGAAATTTGCACAAGAATGTACTTAAAGCAATGGTGTACCATTAAGTTGTCACATACAGCCATTCTCATATTTTGAGACCCCTTAAGAAAATATGCTGAGTGGCTTCATTATTTTTGAACTAGGCCTTAGGTCACTTTAATATCTCTCGTGATAGAAGCGATTCTTTGACTGATTGTATAAAGAGGGACTTTGTTGGAAAATTCAATGCAGTACTGTCAGATTTTTGTAATGTCAGATCAGATATAAAACAGCAGTTAGTTGAAAAATATTGGTACTCTTTTTATGGATCTCATTTTGTAATTTTAGAAGCAGAGATATGAATAAAATTAATGTTATGTGGAGAAAATCAGTACGTAGAACATGGCAGCTGCCATATAGAACCCGTAGTAGATTACTTCCATTTATTGCAGATTGTAGGCCTCTTGACATGGTATTTAACCAGAGGTTTTATAAATTTTTTGTGAAAAATCTGAGATCAGATAATATTGTAATATCTTCCATCTTCGAAAATGCTCTTGTATCGAGATCTAGGCTCGGTTTGAATTATAGGCATGTTAAATCGAAATATGGAGAAGAGTTTGATGATGCTCCTTGTTTGGATAGTTTTAACGAGGAAGATGTAGCTCATGCCAATATTGTAAGAGGTGTTATTATCATGAAAGTTTCAGTGAGTCTGCCTTAACTAAAGAGGAATGTAAGGTCATTATTGAAAGTCTTTGTGTGGGATGATTAGTGTATTTTTTCTTTTTGTTACTGTTTGAGATTTTTAGTTATCTCATTTTATTGTTAATTTGATTTTACTTACTTGCTTGTTTTTACCACATTTTTTAAAATTATGTTAAATTGTATGCTGCTTTGCGGCGAATAAATGATATAAAAATAATAACCTTTTCAAAAATAGATAACCATCATCAGAAATACAATAATCAATAGCATGAACAATTTACCATACTTTTGCTGTCTCTTTTTAAGCAGAAAATAATTCATGTCAACTTCCAATCATGAGGGTGATTACTCAAGACAGTGCAAAATTGTTTTGTATTCACTGCAGTAATATGGTCAGACAAGGATCATCACCAGAGCAGGCCTTAACTGTATTCACTCAGTCACTGAACTGCGCCTGTCATAAATGTTTGAACAAAGCTTTTTGCACATATTATCAATTAATCACCAAGTGCAAAAGCATGATTCATCCTAAATGTTGCATTAAACAAGGATCTGCAATTCTCCTCTGCGTTTTCAGCAATAACTTTTGCGGATGTACATGGAACACCTGCAACTTAGTGGTTTTATGACTTTGCATTGTCCAATCACAACAGAAGAGTAAACAGAGTCATGCCTAACAGTAGCTTCGCAGGGTAATTCTAGAATAATTAGGAATCCAATAACTCAGCTACAGGGAATAAAGGCAAGGGACAAGGAGAACGTGCAATTTTGATGAGTAAGGAATTTTCTACTGTTTTTTACCAAATAGAAAATTGAACGATAGTCTTCAGAAGATTTATAATCATAACTCTCTAATCTAGGCATTCTTATGTTAAAGATGGAATACCAATGATTGTTGTAAAGTCTATTACTCAGCGAAAATTATGAGTCCCTTTCAGTCTCATCATAATTATAATTTTCAGAAAATAAATCTTATTGGAAGTGTGACGCTCTGACTTGAATTAATAATACAAACATTTTTGATACACTCTTAACAAAAATGTTTTATATGAAACCTTTAAGGGTTCTTTAAACTGGTGTAGTATAGATAAGGAACCCTAAAAGGTTCATTATTCAACTCTTAAAAAAGTTTCAAAAGCAAACAAAAACAACACTTACATAATTCAGCTGCACTGAACTCCCACAATGGAACCTCCTTCTCTAAAGTACGAAGCATAGGGTTCAATCATAAGTGTAGGGCCTTCCCATCAGTATTGCACCTTTTGAATTCAGTTGAACCCTTAACAAAACGTAGAACATTTTTTCGGCTCTGGGTTCTTTATGTATACCATCAAGAACCTTTTGCATTGAGAGTGCCGTGCACTATCAGAGTGAAATATGGAATCTTTCTTGGATCATTGTTGTTCAGAAATGGAAGCAAATACATGCTTCACTACTTTCCCTAAAAGCAGCCACAACAGTAAGTAAAAACCAGATTTTACCAGAAGGGTATATGACTATACGGTGTGCATTTTGGTAATCGCAAGGAAGCCTGCCTTATCCAGTTTGGAATTTCTCGCTCTTTTATTCTGTGATGAAAAAGTCATTCTTGACGACTCCCATAATGTTGTCACAAACGACACTCACAACTAAGCACGTCCGGGTGACTTGTCTCATTAATTCATAATAGCAATTGTCTCATCGCATTACCTTGCACTTTTCTGTCAGAGCAATGACCAAATCTCGAAGGTGCACCTAACACAAGATCTAAAAATAAAATTAGTCTGCGTCTGCAACACTATCAATTGCCTCTTAGGCTTTGACTCCTGGTTGTAGTTGTTGCCAAGTGTTATCTAGAATTGTGACCGCGATTAACCAATTGACATTTGGTCATTGTAACACTTAATCAGTTGTTATGGTTTTACAGGTTGTGCTTCCTGTAAACGATATCCATCTCCTCATAATTATCAGAAATTGCTGCTGATTGCAACTGATTGCAACTGATTTATGACAAATCAATCTCTGACCAAACAGATATTTGAAACTTTGTCTGAAGTGCTTCGGAAGTTTTCTTGATTTTCGTGATTTTCTTGCTTAATCTCATTCATCTTGAT
Source organism: Platynereis dumerilii (assembly GCA_026936325.1). Classification (NCBI taxonomy): domain Eukaryota; kingdom Metazoa; phylum Annelida; class Polychaeta; order Phyllodocida; family Nereididae; genus Platynereis; species Platynereis dumerilii. The sequence goes on along the minus strand of JAPTHN010000012.1, from coordinate 9,637,408 downwards.
TTATTTCAAATGAATAGCCACCTCTAGAGAAGAAAGTGTTTATTCCGTTTCCGTCCCACTCTTTGTTGTTATTCTACTTGTGTAGTAGCTGTTGGAGTAATACGTGACGTCTTCAGCATGATGTCATCAAGACTTGCACTCTCAGTAGCCTTCTGGAGCGTCTTTTATGGGAAAGCTGTTGGAATATGCAGTGTCATATTATACAGAATGATCTAATACATTTTCCAAGCAAATTGTCCTGTAAAATTCAAAAATAGTGTTGCTGCGCTAATTTTTCGGCTATTATCATCTGTTTGGCCATTATTTAAAATGGCACCTTTATGTTTGGTGTAACTTGTTGGTAAGGTCATATTCTATTACAAAAACTGAAATGTGATAAACAAGTCAAAAGGCAGACAGAAAATGGTTAAAGCTAAATGATTTTTTGGCAAAAAGACACTAGTTGATCTAAGAATCAATACTATATAATTTGTTTTGTCCAAAAAAATTTCTTTGCAAAATTATAAGCCAAAATCAAATGTTGCGTTTTTTCGCTGGTGAGTGTATAATAGAGATAACAGATGAGAAATGTTCTCTGTTTATGAAAGCAAAACGTCTTTTACACCCCATATACACTGTAGTTTATAAATCAATGTCAAAAGCAAAATGTCTGGTATTACCATCAGTCCGAAAATTATCATTTTTCGATCCTACTTAATCATTGCCCATGCAGAAGATTGTCATCAGATGCATTTCCGCTAAACAAAAAATGTTATGATATGGGAAAAATATAATAGAAATGAGAGATGAGAAATTTCCTCCCCATTTATTGGCTTTTATGGTGTCCTTACTGAGATTGTGTAATTTGTCTTTTACACACTGTATAGATCAATGTAAAAGTATGAAAGCAATCTTGCAGCCTTCAGGTACGCATCTCATACACATTAATGTATAGTATTGCAGGTGCATATTGAATTATAGTGGCTTTCTCTTATATTGTACTTTGTGCCTATACCTCAATGTAAATATCCGGAATTGCCATCAATATGAAAATGAGTATTTATTCATCCCATTAAATCATTTCTCAAAGGAAAATGATTGCTTTAATGATGTCGTTGAGATGCATTTCTCCCAAACTAAAATTTCATGACAGATGATAAATAAAACTCATGTGACAGAGGGAAAATGTTCTCCGCACTTTTGGCCTTTATTGAGCTGTAAATGAAATTTTAGGAGGCATGCATAACAATTTGAAGCAATACGTATTTTATACCTTGCATAAATCAATGCGAAAATAGAGGTAAAACCTTCTAATTTGCATATCCAATTCTCACAAATCAAATGAAGGAATGCTTGAAGAATAAAGAAATATGAGTGGTAATATTTGGCTATTTGCAAACTTGAGCAACGTACTTAAGACTGATGGCCAATTCTCACAGCGAGAATCGGAGAATTTTTCATGTCTGCGGGAAAATTGGCTAACTCGGCGACACAAAACAATTATAAAATTGATTAAAAAGGCATACAATGGCGGTAAAAGAGCTGAAAGATCATAAATTAGCGTGGCAAGACCATGATGGGGCAAGATCCTAGATCTGTGGGAAAGATCTTACCCACCTGCGAGGCTTCAAAAACCGTCGGTGAGTTCCCCCATTTCTAGGCAGCCGCCAATTTGCAAGAAATTGCTGTCAGAATGTCAAAAATCGTCGGTGGGATGTCACAGATTATCAAAATACCATCCAAATTGCCAGGAAATCCTAGCCCGCCGACACCTAAAGTCCTCCGTAAAGTGCCGTGCGAACTAAGCATGAGGTAGTCATGACTCCTTCCTACTTTTTCAAGCAGGCAATTTATTCTTTTAAAAACGTCATCTTCAACAACACTTTTGGATTCATTGCCCGGAAGTTGAATCAGTGGCGTAACTAAGGGGTCCCTAGCAAATAGGGGGCGGGGGGATGGTTCACAAGATTCTCTGGAGAGGAGGCAACCACTTCACTGATTGTATATCCCCCTCCCCCCCGAGAGGAACGCCACTGAGACTGTTTAACCTGTTGTTGTATACATGTAATGTGATGTTCAATCAGTGAGTATATATTGTTTTCCATGTGCTTCTCATGATATATAATTTGAGCAAGGGCACATTGTACATATTGTCATCTGATCATTAAGAAGTGCTAAAACATGATTCATTCACAGGTTGCATTAAACAAGGATCTGCAATTCCCCTCTACTTTTTCAGCAATTAGTCTGGCGGATGTACATGGGATACCTGCAATTTAGTGGTTTTATGACTTTGCATTGTTGTCCAATCACAACAGAAGAGTAAACAGAGTAATGTCAACAGTAGCTTTTCGTGGCCATTCCAGGATAATTAGGCTTCCAATAACTCAGCGCAAAGGAATAAAGACAAGGAGAACATGCTGTTTTGATGACTCAGATATTTCCTACTGTTTTTTACCAAATAGGAAATTGAACGATAGTCTTATAATCATAACTCTATGATCTACGCATTCTTATATCAATTAATATAGGGTTTAAGATGGAATACCAATGATTGTTGTAAAGTCCATTACTCAGCGAAAATTATGAGTCCCTTTCAGTTTCATCATAATTATCATTTTCTGGAAACTCTTCAGAAAATAAATCTTATCAAGTCTGATACTCTGACTTGAATTAATAATACAAAATTTTTTGATACACTCTTAACAAAAGGGTGTTATATGGAACCTATTGTTCTACAAACTGGCATGGTATAGATAAGGAACCTTAAAAGGTTCATTTTTCAACTTTTAAGAAAGGTTTCAACAACAAACAAAAACGACACTTAGATAATCCAGTTGCACTGAACTCCCACAATGGAACCCCCTTCTCTCAAGTTGGAAGCATAGGGTTCCATCATAGGGTCCTCCTGCCAAGTATTGAACCTTTTGAGTTGAACCCTTAACAAAATGTAAAACCTTTCTTCGGCTCTGGTTTCTTTATATATATACCATCAAGAACCTTTCGCGTTAAGAGTGTATAGTGCACTATCAGAGTGCAATATGGAATCTTCCTGTTTGTGAATTGTTAGAGCTTACAGAAATAATTGTGCTTGGGTCATTGCTGTTCAGAAATGGAGGCGAATACATGCTTCACTACTTTCCCTGAAAGTAGCCACAAACATTTGATTCAGTAAAAGCCAGCTTTTATGCAGTGGGTATCTGAAAATACGGTGTGGATTTTGGCAACTACAAGGAAGTCTACCTTATCCAGTTTGGAATTTCTCCCTCTTTTATTCTGTGATGAACAGTTCATTCTTGATGACTCCCATAATGTTGTCACCAACAACGCTCACAATTAAGTGCATCCGGGTGACTTGTCACACTAACTCATATTAGCAATTTTCTCATAGCATGACCTTGCACCACTGTTAAATCTATAAGTGCACTGACCAAATCTGAAACGTGCACTTAACACAAGATCTCAGTTTATGCCGGAGAGGTCAGCAATAATCTTCTCTTCGAGGAGCCCAATGCTAGCTCTAATTAATTATTTTCTTTAAATTTGATACTATTTATGTATTTGTTAAATACAACTGAGGAGGACAAAATAATAAATATCTGAGTCTGAGATACAAGCTATGGCCTCTCACACATTTACTCTTGATTAAACAGTGTTGTAATTGTTGCCAAATGTTCTTGAGAATTGTGACCGCGATTAACCAATTGACATTTGGTCATTGTAACACTTTATCAGTTGTTATGGCTTTTCAGGTTGTGCTTCCTGTAAACGCTAGCGATCTCCTCAGAATTATCAGAAATTGCTACTGATTGCAACTGATTTATAACAAATCAATCGCTGACCAAACAGATATTTGACACTTTGTCTGAAATGCATTGGAAGTCATCTTGATTCGTTGTGATTATCTTGCTTAATCTCATTCATCTTGATTTATTTCAAATGAATAGCCAGCTCTAGAGAAGAAAGTGTTTATTATCCTTTTCTGTTCCACTCTTTGTTTTTCTACTTGCGTAGTAGCTTTAGGAGTAATGTGTGACGTCTTCAGCATGGCATCATCAAGACCAGTGTACCCAGTAACCTTCTGAAGCAATCTTCTATGGGAAAGCTGTTGGAATATGCGGTGTCTTCACTCTAAAAAATGTCGGGACAAAATTGGTTTTTTAGATTCAAAATGGTTTTTTGAAAAACCAAATTTCAATGCAAAACCAACATGGATTTTTAAAAAAATCCATGTTGGTTTTTTGCAGTGAAATTAGGTTTTTCAAAAAACCATTTTGAATCTAAAAAACCAATTTTGTCCCGACATTTTTTAGAGTGTTGGTCAAATACATTTTCCAAGCAAATTCCATTACACATCTCCTTCTTATGATTTCCTTTTTGAATTTGGACCTTTCTTAAAAGATTAACATCTTATAATTGATCATACTCCAAATTATGACCTTCTTAAAAGGCAGATAAACGGTCATTAGATATACGATAGTCAATTGAATGAACAAGTTATCATATTACAATACGTATAATAATAATAATAATAATAGTTGTTTGTATAGCGCCTCTACCTGTAAACTGCTCAGAAGCGCCTGTGGCAGATGGGATTAATTGTAGAACATTTTAAACAAGTGAGTTTTTAGGTTTTTCTTGAAACCCTCCAGAGTCTTTGTTGCTCGAACACTTTCTGGTAACTTATTCCAGAGTTTTGGTGCTGTGAAAGAGAAAGCTCTATCTTCAAATTTGTTCTGCCTGTTTGTAGCTGGTTCTACTAACAAGAATTTATTGTTGCTCCTCAGGTTATGCTCCTGATTGGGCTTGATTGACAAGTGCCTGAATGTACAGTGGTGCTTGGTTGTTCAATGCCTTCCAGGTTGTAGTCATCAGCTTAAATTGTATTCTTGCAGGAATAGGCAACCAGTGAAGCTGCTTTCTATGTGATCCTATGCTGTCTTGTTGTTTCAACCTCTCTATAAGACGAACTGCTGAGTTTTGGGCTACCTGAAGCTTGTTCACTAAATGCTGAGATATGCCAAATAAAAGGCCATTTCCATAGTCTAAGTGAGGTGTGACTAGAGCATTTACGGCAGTTTTGACTACATCTTTGTTCAGGGACTTTCGGAGTTTAGAAATATTTCGCAGATTAAAGTAGGCATTTCGGCACATTTTGTTGACTTGCTTCTCCATTGTCATATTTTTGTCCATTGTAACACCCAAATTCCTAACATGCTCTGCTGTTTTTATTGAGACATTTTCAATACTAATTGATGAAACTTGGAGTTTATTTAGCTGCTGTTGTGTGCCAATCAAGAGGAGTTCGGTTTTTTCGCCATTGTTACACAGTTTATTTTCATGAAGAAATTTTCGTATTTCCGTAATACATTTCTCCATTCTCTTAATTGCATTTTCTTGACCGGTGAAAGTTGGCTTAATTTGCCGCTTAAATGATAAAATTAGTTGCTCATCATCAGCATATTTCTGATCCTCAGTTTGATTTTGAGAAGTGACTTCGCTTACTGGAGCTATGTACGAATTGAATAATATTGGACCAAGTTTTGAACCTTGAGGGACACCTAATTTGAGTGGAAGGCTGTCTGATGTTTGGTCATTAATCACAACAGATTGTGACTCTCTCTGAAATGTATGACTTAAACCACTTGAGAGCTGAGTTGCACACGCATGTATTACTGTCTCTTTATAATATGGCAAGACAAGGACCTATATACACCAGAGCAGGCCTAGACTGTATTCAGCCAGACACTACACAGTTCAATCAATGAACATATTTTTGTAATGCATGTGGATCACATAATTAGAGAGTAAAAGTTTATTAAGCATTTTGGTACCAAAACATAATTCATCATCATGTTGCATTAAACTAGGATCTGCAACCCCCCTCTGCTTTTTTAGCAATTAGTCAGGCAGATGTTCATGGACTACCTGCACTCTAGTGGTTTTATGACTTTGCATTGTCAATTACAACAGAAGAGTAAACAGAGTCATGCCTGGCAGTAGCTTCCCAGGGTAATTCTAGGATAATTAGAAATCCGATAACTCATCTACGGGAATAAATTCAAGGAGAACGTGAATTCTGATGAGTAAGGTATTTCCTACTGTTTTCTTGTCAAATGAGAAGCAATATTATTTGGATGATTTCTTATCATTAAACTCAGAAACATTTATCTTGACATAGCTCACTTTGTTTTATTCTGTCAATTATGTTTCTTTCCATGACTACAGATTTTCTTGTGTAATGTCCATCAGTTCTGAATGGGGTAATAATTTTATTGTTTTCTGCACAGTCAAACTACAATACTCCTTGAAAGATATTAAGTTTTGTGGTCTGTTCAGTGAAAATATTCAGGAAGTAAATCTCACTGAAACTTTCGCTTGAATGGATAAGTTGTGACAACACAACTTTACATTTTGGATGCACCATTGGAGTGATCTTAGCACCAATACACCATCAGAATGAAATTTAGAGTATCTCTTATTTTAAATCGCAATAGTTTACACACTGAAGTCAATGTACTTCAGTCATTGCTGTTCAGAAAGGGAAGGCAAAAACATGCTTCAGTACTTTACCTGGAAGCAGCCACAACCATCAATAAAGCCAGCTTTTATGTGGTCGGTATATGACTATACGGTGTGGATTTTGGTAATTGCAAGGAATTCTACCTTATCCGGTTGGGAATTTTTCCTCTTTTATTCTGTGATGAAAAAGTTATTCTTGACGTCTTCCATAACGTTGTCACAAACGATGCTCACAACTAGGCACATCCGGGTGACTTGTCTCAATAATTCATAATTGCAATTGTCTCATCAGATGACCTTGCACTATTCTGTCAGAGCATTGACCAAATCTCAAAGGTGCACTTAACACAAGATCTCAGTTAATGCTGGAGAGGCCAGCAATTATTTTCTCATTGAACCTGTTGCTCTGATTAATATATCTTTGTTAAATTTGATAGTTTTTTGTATTTGTTATGCAAATGAGGAAAACAAAATAAAATGAGTCTTGAGTCTGAGATACTACCGATTGCCTTTCAGCCTTTTGCTCCAAATTAGACAGGGTTGTAATTGTTGCCAAATGTTATCGAGAATGACTGTGATTAACCAATCGACATTTGGTCATTGTAACACTTTATCAGTTGTTATGGCTTTACAGGATGTGCTTCCGGTAAACGGTAGCGATCTCCCCATATTATCAGCAATAGCCTCTGATTGCAACTGATTAACGACAAATCAATCGCTGTCCAAATAGATATTAGACCGTTCGCTAAATGTGCATCGGAAGTTATCTTGACTTGTCGTGATTATTGTTGCTTGATCTGAATTTACCTTGATTTATTTCAAATGAATAGCCCCAGAGCTGGAGAAAAAAGTTGATTGTCCTTTCCTGTCCCAATCATGTACTGTGCAGTATAGCTTAGGGCGTGATGCATGACGTCTTCAGCATGACATCATCAAGACAAGTGTATCTAGTACACTCTAAAAAATGTCGAGACAAAATTGGTTTTAAAAATCCATGTTGGTTTTTTGCATTGAAATTTGGTTTTTCAAAAAACCATTTTGAATCTAAAAAACCAATTTTTCCTAACATTTTTTTTAGAGTGTACTGTTGTATATTGAACAATCCAATAATTTTCCAAGCTAATTCCCACGCAGATTTCTTCATTTTTGATTACCTTTCTGATATATGGTACCTTTCAGATAAGATTAATTTCTAAGAATCACATGCCGTTTTATATTTTATTTATTATTCATTGAATAACAAATGGTACATTTGTCTGCAGACAGTTTATTATTATAACTACTCTACAGATTTTTTTTTCTTGATATAGATTTTACAATAGTGCAGAAGCCATCAAGTCCATTATCAGCAAAAACTCCCTGTCTGTTTCACTAAAATTATCATGTTCTGAAAAAAAAAAATAGAATCACCTTATTTTTAAATTATTACAAATGAAGAAGTCACTATTCTTGAGTCGTGCCTCTTCCCAAATGGCGGCAAAAGCATGCTTCAATACTTTCCTTAAAAGTAGCAATGATCATTACCAAAATCAAGGGTTTGAAATGATGGGTATTTGTTGGGTCTTTGGTATTTTACCAAGTAGTCTACCTGATCCGGTTCGGAATTTCTCCCTCTTTTATACTGCACTCTAAAAAATGTCGGGACAAAATTGGTTTTTTAGATTCAAAATGGTTTTAGATTAAAAAAACCAACATGAATTTTTTAAAAAATATCCATGTTGGTTTTGCATTGAAATTTGGTTTTTCAAAAAACCATTTTGAATCTAAAAAACCAATTTTGTCCCGACATTTTTTAGAGGTTGTGATGAAAGTTCATCCTTGATGACTCCCTTAATGTTTTGCCACTGAGGAGGCTTACAGTTACAGCTTGTCTCACAAGATGCAAACTGGTGTTTGGCCTGATTACTCCTCATCTGCAGGTCACGCAGCTGAAATACAAATACTCACGGTTAGATTAGCAAATTTGTAATATTTCTGTTACATTTTTGTGATATTTTGCTGCTGTTATTGTCAGAGTTTTGATGACCGACACTCATTAAAGAAATGAGACAGACTGTAAGCATGCATATTTGGGTGACCTGTTGCACTTATTCACAATAATCAAACATGCCTCATAGCCTGACCATGCACAATACAATCAATAAACAGACCGATGCACTAAACACAAGATCTCAGTTAATGCTGAAGAAATTGTAGCAGTGAGGTTCCCTTAGTGAGCTCTTATTCATACATTTTCTATAAATTGATAATTGTGCTAAGTATATTTGTTATGCAACTGAGCAACAATAAAGTTAGTCTGAGTTTGAGGTACAACCTATTGCAACTCATCATCCCAAGTCATACCATGACAAAATGGCCCATAACCTTTACTAATTCATGAATACTTAATTAACTGACCCAGTTTTGGCTCAGCCAATCAGGGACTGCTACATCAGTTTGTAATTGTTGCTTCTGTTTCACACAGTTACAAATGGAGAAATTGTGTATTGTTGAAAGGTGCTATCACAGTTCCGAAAATTCCATTGAATTGTGTATTTTCACAGTTCTGAAATGAAACTGTTTGATAGTTTGCTTGTTTTACACTGTTTTTCTTAGTTGCCAGTAATCCTCTAAGTGTCCATAATCGGACTAAATCTGCCTGCAAAATGCTTATGACCTAAATAAGCAGCCAATCACAGAAGAGGTTGAAAATAGCAGAAACACCTGTCCATTTTAGCAGGGCTTGCATGGGGAGGATGATTGAAACTCAAATGTTTAGTATTGTGTACTCCCAGTTGAACAGGGTTGTAATTGTCGCTAAGTGTTATCGAGAATTGTGACTACGATTAACCAATTGACATTTGTTCATTGTAATCCCTTATCAGTTGTTATGGCTTTACAGGTTGTGCGTCCGATAAGCGGTGGTTAGCTCCCAGTAATTTTCAGGAATTTCTAATAATTGTTACTGATTTATGACAAATCAATCGCTAACCAAATAGATATTAAACTGTTCGCTAAATGTGCATCAGAAGTTATCTTGATTCGCTTAGATTATCTTGCTTAATCTGAATCTATCTTGATTTATTTAAAATGAATAGCCACCTCTAGAGAAGTAAGTGTTTATTCCTTTTCCGTCCCACTCTTTGTTGTTATTCTACTTGTGTAGTAGCTTTAGGAGTAATGTGTGACGTCTACAGCATGACATCATCGAGACCAGTGAACCAGGTCCAGCAACCTGCTGAAGCAGTCTTCTGAAAGCTGGTGGAAATATCTGGGGTTGTATATTAAGATTGATGTTTTTGGATGAGATAGCAAATTTCTTCAGCAAATTTAAATTTTGGAAGGGATTCAAGAGAGAGGCATGTCCAGGGGTGCCAGAAGATATCAAATAATTTTTTTAAATATTTAAAACAGAAACCAGTGAGTAAATATTTTCAAATTATCATTGATGCTATATTAGAATTTTGTCATGCTAATTGGATTTGCCCTTTAACGTTTGACGGCACCCGATGCATTAGTTTTCTTCCATGAGACAGTCCTAACAGGTAGAGTAAACGCTCAAATTTTGCAAAGAATTCAACATTTAATAAATGGTACTACCGATTGGTTCCAAATACACTCTGGTAAAAAAAGGGTTAGTGTTAGAGGGAATGTTACAAAGTGCCTGTACAATCACTTTGTTGCTCTTATTTTACATTTAGTGGATCAAATTACCAACAAGAAAGGATCAGGATTTGTTGCACTTTCATATTAAGATTTTGCTTGGAATCATATTATTATGACAAAGAGATATTTGCACGAAAGCCTTTTTAAGTACACATGCATATGATGCCTGTTTTGTTGCAAAAAGACTGAATCCTTATAATTTTTTTGTAGCTATAGCCCCCTTGTGAAAATTGAAGTCAAGTGCCTTTCAACACTTTCTGGAAAATGGTCTGGAAATAAATCTTACAGGAAGTCAGGAACTCAGATTTGAATTGATAACATTAAACAATATTTACAGATGCTTGATACAGAATGCTTGTCACTGAGGACTTAATAGTTACAATGAAGCTTTATTTACTCATTTTCATTTTCAGAAATATTGTCAACATCATGCGCTTCTGTATTTTAAAGTTTTAACCTGGTATAAGTATAATATTATACAAGTGTGATCAAAATGGGATGACAAAAAATTTGAAACAAAACCTGGCAGATAACTACAGTTTAATTTAATTCAATTCATTACTTACTGCAATTTCAATAAGTATGAGTTGCATGGACAAGTTTCCATGCCATCTACGTTGCATTTTAAGCTCATCTGATTGGTGTTTGAGCAATAAAACGTCCTTCAAATCTGTATGTTGAATGTTGGAAGCTGTGAAAAATTTAATAATTCTGCTTCACTGAGCAGCAGAGGTTGTTTTCTTGATGAGATTAGCCACCAAGAAGCACGTCTTCTGGGCTTGATATACGTTTTATGATATTCAAATTAGTTTCATGCTATGTATTTCAGTGTCTCAACCAATCACATCTAGTACATTTGCTACGTTTTACTATCCTATTGCAGAAACTCATACTTCTTGAAATTGCAGTAACAATCCAGTAGGCCTAGTGTTTTCAATTATCCCCCAGAAATTACCTTGGTATACATGTTTGGTTTCTCCCTGAAAAGGAAACTATTCATTCCGTGATATAATTGAGAAATGGAAAACTGTTTCGGAATGATTTGAACATAAACTGTGAAACGGCTTCGCTTGAGGCAGACAATGAGCTTTCGGCTGATATGTATGGCCCTGCTCTCAAATCTCAAGATACCGTATTGACCAAACAAGTACCCTGAAATGGAAACAGATCGTTACCTGTAGGTACTCACCCCTGGTCTGGGTGGTTCTATGTCCGGTCCTGACCACTGCACTGGGGCATTCATATAACATAATCATTGTCTATACACTGATTAAAGTGCTACATCATATATCACTCTTAAAGCAAAATGTTCTTGACGGTAGTATATAAAGAACACGCACCCAAAAAAGGTTCTGAATATTGTTAAGGGTTCAACTGCAATGTAAAGGTTCAATATACTGGTGGGAAGGTCCTATGATGGAACCTCGTCTCCCAACTTGAGAGAAAGGGGTTCCATTATGGGAGTTCAGTGCAGCTGGATTATCCAAGTTTTGTTTCTGTTTGCTGTTGGAACCTTTTTAAAAGTTGAATAATGAACCTTTCAGAGTTCCTTTATATCTATACTGGCTTATAGAACCCTTAAAGTTTCCATACAAAATTTTTTTGTTAAGAGTGTAACTATTCCTAAAAGCAATTGTCTCATGGCATATGATATTAGGTGTTAATATTGATTTATACCTATCTTGTCTTTTTTCTGGAAATCTGCCCTGAACAACTGTGCAAACAACAGACTCATTTACACCAAGTGGAAACATGTGTATCTTGCAGTTGTCCTAGTCATCCAGAAGCTACACAGACTAAGTCATCTAGTAACCATTGTTACTAGTTGCATAAATGCACAATAGCAATTGTCACATAGCATGTCATTGCATTATACCATCAGTACACTGACCAGATATCTTGAGTGCTATCGTGTGTTTCTATGCAAATGTATCTGCCCATTCATGAGCTGACATAAGGTTTTGTCAGTCAATAATTTTTAACACTTTTGGCCACAATAATTTGAATTTCGTTAGATAGTGGCATTATATTTTGCAGGTTGTAAAAACCTTGTTGTAATGCAGGTTTGCTGTGGCCTCCAATCACTTGAACATGTTGAAGGCTTCCCGATAGATGGACTTTATGACGTGAAGTTTATGTTCAGTTCCGAATGAGACAGGTCAGAGTATATACACTCTTAACAAAAATGTTTTTTATGCAATCCTTTTAAAGGTTATATACGCTGGTATAGATAAGGAACCTTAAAGGTTCATTATTCAAATTTTAAAAAGGTTCCAACAGCAAACAAAAACAACATTTAGATAATCTAGCTGCACTGAACTCCCACAATGGAACCCCTACCTCTCGAGTTGGGAGGTTAGCCCTGGGTCCTGTCACGGGGCCTTCCATCCAAGTATTGAACCTTTTCAATTCAGTTGAACCCATAAAAAAGTGTAGAACATTTCTTTCGGCTGTTGGTTCTTTACATATACCTTCAAGAACCTTTGCGTTAAGAGTGTGTGATAAGGCTTTAAGTCCATTATTTATGCATTAATCTGACCTAAGTTATTCTTAACAAGACAGGTAGGGACTTCGATAATGGCACAGGTCAAAAAAATTGGTTGCACAGCCCGTGAATTGAAGTGGGGTCCCAGTTTACACACTCAGCCCACTATCACTGAGCTTAGCCCGAGGTGCTCTCAGTAGGATGATGATATAATATGTATGTGCAATGGTGCTAAGACCTTGATGTTACTTTACTTGTGACCAAAACATTAATGTTGACCAAGTAATGATGTTTTGGGTGATCATACGGACGTATACATCAATTTTGGAATCTGCGCTGAACAACTGTACAAATACATGTAGCAGACTCATTTACACCAAGTGGAAACATCATGTATCTTGCAGTTGTCCTAGTCATCCAGAAGCTGCACAGACTTCTTGTTCCTGTGCGTTCATTGGTGTCTTATTCATACCATTGTTACTAGCCTCATTATTCCCAATAGCAATTGTATCATCGCATGGCCTTGCACTATACCATCAGTACACTGACCGGATATCTTGAGTGCTTTCGTGGGTTTCTATGCAAATGTGTTTACCCACTCATGAGCTGTTTGTCATAAAGTTTGGTCAACATTACTCAGTGTTGACACCAACATTAATTGGTTATCAATTTCTGATTTCTACCTCATGTGTAACATTTATTGTGTTTATCATTGAAATGTTAACTGATCCATTGGGAAATCTGTTAAAGTTGTGAACTTTAAATTGGCCTGAAAAGACATTTATTTATTTATAATTAATTTGCTTTTTATTGTCATGTTCATTAGGGGATGAGGAAATGGCTCAGTTGTTAGCGCTAATGGCTTCTAATGGCTGCATCCAGTGGGTCACGGGTTCATTTCCTGCTCTTGGCTGGACCCCTAGATCGCCACTTGTATTTGTATGTTGGAAAGCAGCTGTAATCGTCTTTGCCTTATTGCCAATTTTGACATTCCTCTTTATGGTGTTATTAATTAGGCAACCATGATAGTGCAAGAACACAGATACTGTATAATAACACCACATATCTATTTATCCAACCTTATAAACACACTTTCTGCAGACAAAGGATCTCATTTTAAATCAGCTTCACTGACCAATATACATAATGTATATTGGTGAGTGGTAATGACTTACTATGCAATGCTGCACTGTATTCCCCATTCTATGGGGGGATGGGGTTGCTAAGTTGGAAGTGCCCTGTCGTTAAAGTAACCGTGTCCAGACTCGATTCAAGTCTTACCATTTAAACCAGACCAGCAGTTTCAATCTTTCTGGCTGTCCCCTAATCCAGGTACTAATTGGTCTGCCGGTGTGCATAAATACAGGATGTAAAACGCCAGTCATCAATCCCTACATTCCTAAAAAATTGGCTTTTTAAGCATATCTGAACTGGGTGGCTGAGTGGTTAAGGTGTCTGCCTGCTCCGCTGAAGGTCTTTTCCTGCACGGGTTAGAACCCCATGTGGGGAAACAGAAATTTTCAGTGGACCTTTATGAGCAAAACTTCAGCAGGATGTCATTTGAATGTTAAATTGGCAGCACCTTGCATCAGTGTCTATGCTGGGCAAGTATAAGATCACTCACATGGGAATAAATGTGTAACATGTTGAGAACTCCCACTACCTCTCTCCCATCTCATCAATTAACCTTTGTAAGCGTCCGGAACTGGGCTCAGAAGGCTTCACTTACCACTGACCATATCTCTATCTATCAAGCTATCTATCTATCTATCTATCTATCTATCTATCTATCTATCTATCTATCTATCTATCTATCTACCTATCTATCTATCTATCTATCTATCTATCTATGTTCTTTTTCCCGTTTCGTGTCTGAAATTAACAACAAAGTAATTTTACTTGTCAAGGAAAGCTAATTGCAGCAATTCGCAAAAATCTGATCATCCGATCAAGGAGTGATAACAATAAAGTCAAACGCTGATCTAAAACCAGGACAATTTTTTGACGGTAGCCATTGTTGACGACAATTATGATTGATCATGTGACTCTATTGTCGAGTGCCGTTGACCAATCAGAGAGGAGCGTGTCTGGATATTATCTAATAACGCGGAGTTCTGCCGGATGAAAATGAAGGCTCTAGATGAGATAGGGCAGACCATTGCTTGACAGCACATGAGCAGACAACTTGCCAGTGGGGCTGAAAAAGTTATCTGCATGATGGGGAGTTATAGCAAAACACACATTTATATGAAGTTAATCTGGCTGGCTGTTGCTATCTGATGGATCTATGCATGGAATCACAGGATACTAGTAACACACTTGTAGCTTCAGAGAGTGTTTGTGTAATTTCAAAGCTAAAGGATTTAAATCGCTGTTAAAGCATCGAATGCAGTCATTGACTTCTGAATGATATTTCTTATTTACCACATTTTTCCGTCAACCTTCTGTAATCTCGCAATTGGAGATTGGATTTTCCTTGTGCGACGAACCATTTAAAATTATCATATGCATCAGAAAAAAGAGGATTCATGAGCATATCAGACTTCTGTATGTTATATAATACCAGTTCAAAATGCAGTACAATTGCTTTCCATACTCCAGTAAATGCAAAGAAATATTTATATTTTGATCACATAATGTACATTATGATACAGATTCATATTCATTGATAGAGTGAGACTTCTTGAAGCTAAAATGCACCCAATCAGCCTTAGTATATTAAATATGGCAACATTGGATATCTAGTAATTTGCATTTTAAAAAACCATGGACAGTGACTAAGAAAACATACATTTTCCCTTTTTTATAAATTCAAGAAAGTATCCATTTGGCATACTGGACTTCAATTATTTCATCATTCGGCAATATTGGACTTCAATTATTCCAATATCTGGCAATATTGGACTTCTATTGTTTCAATATTTGGCAATATTGGACTTATATAATTTCAATATTGCTATAATATAATTATGATTTCATATGACTAATGACAATGATAACTCCTGCTTCAGGATGTCACTGATTGGTATGCAGTTAGCAGCAGGACTTTGTGATATGAATTGATATCTAATTTGGTGTTACATGGAAAATAATGTAAAACAATTGCATTGTTACACCATTGAACATTGCATTGTGTGTATAATTATCAATTTGGATAGTCCATGTGGGCGTGAAAATGGTCCAACCCAAATTTTGTTTCAATTAAATTGCTACATCAGCATTTAAAATAATCAGAACTAGAGACCTGGATGTCTGTGTGAATTGATTGAAGATGGATTGAATTGCCACTTCATTGGAGTTAAATAATCATTGAAGTGGGTCTGGGAACCACAGAATGAGAATTGGAGAGTTTGGAGAGTTATCAAGATAAATATCCAGATAAATATCCTGTTAGATATCAAGATAACGGTGGGATAATGGATATTCCTAATGAGACAGCCATGTTCAATTATCCTGAAACGACCACTTTTGATTTCTTCCAAAATGAAATGACAACGGAAGAGCCGGATCCCCATCTCTACAGAGAGGGACAGGTGAGTGGTTTCTATTTACATTATACAAATATGACATGATTTCATGTAAGTGCATATGAAAATCATCTGCATAAGGACATCATTTTGAACAAGGGAAACATTTTATTTTCCCAGAATATACTGTAGAACGGGATAAAGTTGGCCCGGTCGGGGAAAGTTGGCCACCTAACTTACCCCACTGAATGGCAAACATACCAACTTTCCTCACTGACACAGGTGGCCATTGAGGAAAGTTTGCATGCCTGTCATTTACTTGGGTAAATCAAGGAGCCAAAGTCTCATGGTGAGCCAACTTTACCCTGTTCTACAGTACTTATCAAAATTTCTCATTGCAAGCACTGTTGCCTATGCAGTTTTAGATATATGGGTCAGGCGTCTTCTGAAAGATAGAAGTCATTGCAAATTAAGAGGCCAAAGCATAAAAACTACAAAACGTATATTACATACAAAATTACTATAGAAAAAAAACAACTGTCTGGTGCATTACAAAGAGTTGAGATCCCAGAACCTGACCTGGCAAAGGGCAGAGGAAGTAAACCAAAACAAACTAGAGTCAGGTGTAAGGAGGTGTGAGACTTAGGACTCACATGTGATGTTAAGGCCTTTAAGGACGTCCAACCTTCCATGTCCTCCCACACAAGACCCTGGAATGGAAATCTAAGAACTAGAGCTTCTGGGTAGAGACCTAACTGTCACAAAAGGTGTAATACATGCCATTACCGGAAGCATATGTTAATTTATTCTGAATACTACAAAAGGACAGTTAAATTATTTAAATTAAAAAAGAAGAAGAATTAGAGTCGATCAAATTTTCTTATACACTACACATCTTTTTTTCCAGATCATTGTGCAAATTCGAAAGTGGATCTTCTGCCCGATTGGTTGCCTTGGAAACGTTCTTTGCATTATAATCTTAATGCGTCAACCAATGAACAGACTGATGATGACACCATATTTGGTCGTTATTTCTCTCAACGATTTTGTCTACTTGTTGAGCGACACCGTCAATGAAATTGTGTTCCAGTCGGGATGGACTGCTGATTGGTACTGCAAGTTAGCAAGGTGAGATTTTTAAAGTTTAAGACAGAGTTTTTATCCCAAGCTTCATTGAACTTATTGAACTTATTATTGGCTCTTAATTAGCTTCTTTAGGTGTGAACTACACAGAATAAGTGGCATTGATGCGCTTATTCAGTTACACAAGTTTACTATATTTAGGCCCTCATAGTTCTTCTCCCGCTGTGAGACCAAACTAAAGTAGACAAGATGCACATAACTGAAACAATCATCAATCATTACTTTGTCATTTCATTCTTCTTTCCCTTTTCAGGTACCTGGCAGACTGTTGTGGAAGTGGCAGTGACCTTCTTGTGGCAGTTGTAGCAATCCATCGAGCCATAGCTGTGTCGATGCCATTAAAAACTGACCGTTACTGTTCGCCGGGATCTCCCTGTAAAATCATCATTGTTGTGATGCTGTGCATCTGCTTGCTGTTTCTCGAGGTGTTTTGGGTTGCGGAAGCTGACCCTCAGTTTTTCTGCAGAGACAACGAACATTACAAACACCTCGTTAAGATCGAAGCTGGACTAATTCTTGGGAAGATTATCATTGCTGTAGTGACGATCGCTCTGTCCAGTGCTGTCATTTTACACAATCTGAGACAATCGACCAAATCTATGATATCTCATTGCGCAGAGGACAGAGTTAACATAAACCGAAAGACTAAGGATGACCAAATCGGCACAATGCTACTGTCTATATCGATCTTATTCTTGATAACCAATGTACCACTTGCTATATTCTTCATTGTGAGGACTATCATCTACATCGAACCTTGGTTGAATGAATTCATTTACGTTTTAACGCTGACGCTAAAGAATTTGAATCACGTACTTAACTTCACGTTTTATTGCTTCAGCGCGCAAATGTTCAGAAATGAAATCAGACGTCTTTTCTCTTGTAAAAATTGTGGTTGTGAGACGGAAATATACAAATCTAACATTTCTTCAGTTGTTGGACATAGTGCAAATAGTGACGGGCAGAATAATAAGACCTTGCATAACACCATGAATAATGCAGTCTCTGTGAAAACGCTGAATGAGACAAACATTGAATTTATTGGTCGATTGTAACAGTCAAACCAACCATTGTTTTGATATATATTATGTGTGATATACTCTGTAAATAGAACTGAGCGAGACAACTGATTAGCAAATGAACTACGTTGGTATGACTTCTCAGTTGAAGTGTGATAGTGCCAGAATTAAGAAAATTTTTATAAGACAACCAGATTTATTTTCAAAAATGTCATATTGTAATTGATAGAAATTTTTTTAAAGTACCATCAAATGTATCGCAATAATACCATGCAGTAGATTGTATCAATATAATTCAAATCAACCACCAAAAGTATTCCTGTCAGTTTGGAGTAGTAGAAATGGTTGAAGTGTACCATCCAATTTATTACAATAATGAATAAATCAACTGCATTACTGCATCGGTAAAACCGATCAGTGTTGTACAGAACTTCATGCAACTAACATACACTGTAAATTTTGAATTAGCTTACAGGCAATTTCATTAGTATGCGATTCTGAGGTTCTTTGCCAACTAAATACTTAGCATTTTTGCTTAATCTGATTGGTTTAGGAACAACAGAACGTCACACAGCTAATATATCAAACGTAGCAAGTATATACATTGCATTGATTCCTCACAGGCAACTGTGAATGATCAAAATCGCGTGGTAATGAAAAAACCTGTAATTGATTGAGTGAGATGGTTGCACAATTCCTTTGAGCCAAGATAGCTTGTTGTTTGCAAGTTATAACAACATAAAGATTATCATAACTCAAAACAGCAAGCTATCATGGCTCAAACAAATTGTGCAACCATCTCACTCATTCATCTCACTCAATCATTTGAGCTAACTCAAAATTTCAGAATTTACAATGTACAATTTATTGGATATTCCGAATCAACTGCTTTGGTCCGTTGGAGTTTGAAGGAATTTATTGGTAGAGTATTGAAGCTCTTTGTAGATTAGTGGTCTAGTTGAAACCTTTATTTTTCGCCATGGCCTACATGGCCAATTGTGCAGCATACATAAAACATACGAAGCTCTTCCTTGTATATTTCGTACGTAAATAGGTTGTTTTCACGCATGAATACATAAAAAAATTTACCTAAGTAAAACATAATATTATGTAAATTTTCATATGGATTTCATGCGTGTTAAGTTGGTTTTTGGGCTCTGACTTGATCTGTTTGCTGATTTTTTTTAGATAGGCCATGCAATGCAAGGTCTAAACTTAACCATTTTGTGATAACCGTTTTGCACTAAAATGGCCAAAATAACTGAAAGTACCTGTGTAAAATTTGTTTGAATAGGCCTACATAAGAAATTTGTACGAAGATGTACATATGTACCATGGATTGGCTCTTTTTTTGTGAGTTTCACGCGTAGAAATTACGTTCATAATTTTTACTGCGCACAATTGCTAGTGTAGTGGAATAGATGCTCACCTGGTAACTGAGATGTTGCAGTTTGACTCCTAACCATGGTACGGACGAACTGAGAAGATTATACAAAACTCTTTGCTTCACTTCACCCAGGTGTAAATGGGTACTTGGCTATAGGCAGTGATGGCAATTGTAGAGTGACTTAGCATTGTGTGCTCTGGCAACGACTGTCTGGCTGTATACTCCCTGGGCAGTTGAGAAAGGCTCATGCCTGAACAGGCCTGCCAAGGATGTCATTGTAAAGTCTGTTGAGGCTGTCTTCGTCAGTGTAATGGACAAAAAAAATTCTACATTTACATTATGATTTCAAAACTGGCTTTGCCACGTCATTCAAGGTATATAACACCTGCAGACTGAACCAATAAACAGTAACTGACAAGAAAAAATTAAAACACTTCTAAGTCAGTGACATCACAAAGCTAAGTTTAAAGTTAATTTTGAAAATAATGTGGGCTGCTGATCTGCAAAAAGCTATAATAATCAAGTGGACTAGTGACATTGATAATGTTTAGTGTATTTCGCTTGTACAAGACTATGCCATCTAATTTGTACATAGCGAATCCCTCGAAGTGTAAATATTTACCTTTTTTCCTCAATGAGCATTTGGGTCACTTTTTCATGCCTGCAGTATCCCCAGATCTACTTTTAGGTATGTGTTCATTTAAACAGTTCAACAAAAATAAGTCCCCCTTTACAAAAACGTGAATATCTCAAAGACCTCTTCTCCGATTTTGATGAAAGTTGGCCAGTTTGTAGGCCTGCATATTGACAGTCTGCGTGTGTATTTGTAGCTTTATTGCTAAATTTTTGTCTGCGCCAGCAGACCCCGAGTGCACGTACCCCTCTTTTCAAAAATCCTAAGTTTTGGTTTTTCAACAAAAAAATTACCAAAAGGTGTTTAAACTCCACTCAAATTACTTGTTATTGCATCCAAGGAACCTAAACTGTAAAACTGTTACAAAAGAAGTCCTTAGTTATCTTCTAAACACGATTGAGAAACAAATTTAATCCAGAAACATGATGAGGTTTATCAAGCTGGTGGCTCCCTCGCATGGTGAAATTGTTCATATCCATTGGAAAAGCCATGGATTTTTTAAAACAGGGGTAGGCTCACTCGAAGGCTGCTGGCTCAGTGAGGAATAATGCCACTGAGCTATAAATACACACTTGTAAAGTCGATATATGGGGCTTTAATTTAGCCAACTGTCATAAATATCAGCGAAGGAATCTTTGTGATATTCAAGTTTATCCAAAGGGGGACTTATTTTTGTTGAACTGTTTATATTTATCCTGAGGCTCTGGATGGGATTTTGTGTTTCTGTTCCTTGGCAATTTTACTTATGAATTCCCTGTCCCTTTGCAAAATTTCCAATTGAATTTTGATTTCTCTGTCCATCTGCTCTGGATTGGGCTTGATGTTCATGTCCCTTGGTCATTTCACTTTTGAATTCCCTATCCGTTGGCCATATTGCTATTGAAATACCTGTCCCCCATATCCCTCCACCCAGAGCCTCACTCCAACTGCATCAAACATAGCCATTTCAGGGCCCCTTATAATATCAGTGCACTCTAAACATTTGGTTGTCACTGTGACTAGTTTATGACTACTTTAGGGTAGTAATGGTTGGAAAAATTTCGATTGTGACTTCCTGGAAAATCATTTTGACTATTCTATCATAATCATAATGACTACGTTGACTATGTAAGTGTCGGAAAGGTAGTAAATTCGATCACCATCTGGTAGCTTTAAATACCAGAGTGGTACAGCTTACTAATCCAATATTTGTCACATTGACAACCCTTTAGCAATTTTGACTCAAGGAGTTGTCGGTTTAGGCAGGAATAACCTGTATTATATGCAGGTGCCAAACTTTGGAACTCTATCCTGGTACATGTAAAAAGTTGTGAGAGTGTCACTAAATCAAAGTTGAAATATTGGAAATGTAAAACTGTAGATTGCAGTAATTGCCTAAATTTTATCTATCATGAGTAGACCCTGCATGCTTGTATATATACTTGTATCCCATGTCTAGCAAACTTTTCTGAGGATAATATGTGGGTATCAAGAGGGACAAATATCAGTACACCAATCAGAGCTTTTCAATAAATTAGCTAAGAGGGCTATACTAATTTATTCATTAGATGGCAGGGATATACTGAAACTGGCAAATCAGAAAACAGCATTGCCTCATTTGCATACCACAATCAACAAAAAGACGTTGTACATGACCCTCTGTATAACATGCTTATTAACATAACAAATAACAAGCCAGCATCTTTTTTGATTCTTATGATTTAAGGCAATTAAGTACAACCAATTAAGATTATTGATTTTTTGTAGCACAACTGCATTCACATTAAGTGTTTCAAACTGTTTTACATTGATATAAAATAAAAGTATTTTTAAAAAAAGACGGGATAAAAAGGTTACATCATGGGTGTGGGCAGTATATCCCTACATGTATAGTCACCCTCGACCCAGTATATCTGGGTCTCAGGTGACTATACTAGGGATATACTGCTCCCACCCATGATATAACCTCATAGTACATTACATCCTGTTTTATCCTTACCTGTCTTATTTGTTTTTAGTTTGTTTGTAAATAGCCTCATATTTTTTACTTGAATACCAGCCTGTGGCTGATGTTGTTTATTCTTGTTATATATACTCGAGTATAAATAAAGATTATTCTATTCTACCACTCTAGAGTTGTCATCTTGACTACCATGTGTTTAGAGTGTGTCTGTGCCGGGAAAGTAATTTTAAGATCCCTCGAATAAATGTGTAACACGTGGAGGAGTCTCTCCTCTCTCTCATAAATCAACCCTCATGAGTGCCCAGAAATGGACTTAGAAGGCTGCACATTCAAATATATCACCTATCCATCTACCCATACTTCTTTCTATGCCTTTGAATTTAATGATGTGCATATATATCCATTTTATAATAGAGCAGTGAAAGTTACTCTTGGTTCATATTATGCTACGTAATTCCCTTTCTTTGTCCCAAATTATGCCTCAATACGATCAATTCTTCCTTAATGATACAAATAGCTACAAATAATATTGTTTTCATCATTAATATGATAACATATATTGAGATAAGAGGGGTAATTGTTTTTCCGCAGATTGGAAATGCAGTGTTGTTTTGACTGTTGCTACGAAATAAGAAATGTCAATATTTTCGTTCATCGTTTGACCGACAACAGCAAAGTTTGTGGTATTGTTAAATTAATCTTTAAAAAATATACCTCGGTGATTTTTTAATTGCGACGTCTACTTGCTGGTCATTTTATACTTTATTGTTGGATAATAAACATCCATGTTATGTGCAGGCCAAATGTTTTTCTGTGTTTCCATCTTACCCAAATATAAAGAAACATTATATATTATATAAGCTGGTGTGGAATTATTTCTTTATAATTGGGTAAGAGGGAAACAAAGAAAAACATTTCTAAAGATATTATCCAATCATTCAGATGTTGACAGTATGTTTCTTAAAACTTCAGCCTAATATCGTAATTGAGGCTCCTGATGGGTTTTATGAAGGACAAGAAATACCTGACTCATCAAAATTCCGCGTTCCTCCTGTCCTCTTCATGTAACTGAGTTATTGGATGCCAAATTATCCTGCACTCTAAAAAATTTCAGACAATATTGGTTTTTTAGATTCAAAAAGGTTTTTTTAAAAACCAAATTTCAATGCAAAAAACCTACATGGATTTTTTTAAAATCCATGGTGGTTTTGCATTGAAATTTGGTTTTTCAAAAAACCATTTTGAATCTAAAAAACCAATTTTGTCTCGACATTTTTTAGAGTGTGGGATTACCATGGAAAGCTTCTGCTGGACATTACTCTGTTTACTCTTCTGTTGTGATCAAACAATGATTACAATGCAAAGTCATAAAGCCACGAAATTGCTGGTGGTCCATGCACATCCGCCATGCAGACTAATTGCTGAAAAAGTAGAGGGGAATTGCGGATCCTTGTTTAATGCAACATGCGGATGAATTATGCTGTTGTACTTGTTGTTTAAATGACATCAAAGACAGACTGCAACAAATGTGTTTAAATGACAATGGGTGCAATATGCTTCTGTTCAAATTATGAGAAAGATATATTCAAGGATGGTAATGGTTGGGTGGCTGAGTGGTTACTGGAGCCTAGCGCTGGAAAACGTCCTTGTCTAACCATATCACTGCAGTGAATACAAAACTATTATGCCGTCAATGTCTTGAATAATTATTCTTTCATAGAACTTGGCATGAATTAGGTTCCACTTGAAAAGATACAGTGATAGTATGAGAAATAAAGTCTAGACACTATATTTTGGCATAAAGTTTTTAGCCAATAGAACAATCCATGATTAAGTTTGAGTTTTAATTTTTGGTTTATTATGGTCATTAAACCATTACCAAGCATGATTTGGACTAAATTTACGTCCTCTGATCCTCCAGCTCCATTATGCAGGCACTTACAATGCTAAATTCCTGCTGCTTTTCAGCACATTTAGAGCTATTTTTAGCCTTCTGTTGTGACGTCATCAGCATTTTTGGCTCTACGACATCACTGAAACATATGGTGATGTCACAGCAGCAATAGAAGCAGTAGAAGAAAATGGCTTCTTGAGCTGTGTTGACAGCAGTGTAATTGGACTGCCTCAAAACCAGGGCAACAAAATGCCAATCCTTTCAAATTTTTATGAAACTGTTTGGTCAAGGTTTTAAGAACTGGAGGAGATGAGTATTTTTGTCAAGAGTAAGGTATGTTTTAATTATCAGCCAAAAACTTACTGCCAAAAAAAATGACTGGACTATAGTTGATTCAACTGACTGTTGTATCTGTGATGATCACTTATATCTGCTTCCTAGAAGGTCTTAATTTGGCGCATGATTCTGAGTGATTTTTTCAGAAAAGATCTACATATAAATCAAAAAGTGAATCACAAGATAAAGATGTGTGTCGGAATTCGCTTGAAAATATATTGGATTGTTCTGCAACATCAAGTATTTCAATGAGCTTTCATAAGACTGCTTCTGAGTGCTTAATGAGCAGGTAACTGGGTACACTAGTCTTGATGACGCAAGCTGAAGACGTCACGCATTACTCCTGAAGCTACTACAAAAGTAGAACAACAACAAAAAGTGGGTGAAAAGGGGCATTAAACACTTTCTTCTCCAGAGGTGGCCATTCATTTAAAAAGAATCAAGGTAAATGAAATTAAGCAAGATAATCACATCGAATCATGATAACTGTGCACATTTAGCGAAGGGTCAAATATCTGTTTGGTTAAGGATTGATTTGTCATAAATCAGCTGCAATCAGAGGCTATTGCTGATAATTATGGGGAGATCACCCCTTTTTATAGGAAGCACAACCTGTAAAGCCATAATAACTGATAAAGTGTTACAATGACCAAATGTCGATTGATCAACCACAGTCACAAAATCAGATAAAATTTTGTAATAATAAATTACAACCCTGTTCAATCTGGCGTAAAAGGCTCAGAGGCAACCGGTTGTCGCATCTCAGACTCAGAATAATTCTATTCTGCTCAGTTGCATAACAATATATAGAATTATGAAATTTATATGAAATATCTTAATTAGAGATAGCAATGGGCTCCTCGAAGGCAATGTATTTGCCGCTGATTTCTCCATAAACAACTGAAATCTCATGTCAGATGATAGTCCTTCTAGATATTGGCAAACATACTGATATAATAGTGCAAGGTCCTGCGATGAGGTAATTGCCATTTTGAATAGGTGTGACAAGTCACCAAGATGTGCAATTGTGAGCCTCGCTGGTGACAACGTTATGGGAGTTATGAAGAATCAATTTTTCATCACAGAACAAAGGGGGGCAAATTCCAATCCGGATAAGGTAGGCTTCCTGGCAAAAATACTGAAGGAGGCTATTTTGAGGGAAAGTAGAAAGTATGATTTCGCCTCCATTTCTGAAAAACCGTATGTAGTGACTAACCTAAGTTGTAATTATTTAAAGATACGCAATCAATTTCTTTCTGATACAATCTCAGTACAAATATCACTCAAATGATTTACCGTGCAATGGGTGACTTTGAACAGCCCGGGGTGACATTGAACACTTTTCTGAAAAAGATTGATCCTCTCTGAATGCAAAGTTATTTAAGATACTGGAAGTATTTGACTTCTGATTATATTCTACTAATGTCTAGTTTCTTTCTGCATAAAATCATTGTGACTGGATTTTTTTTCTTCTTGATTTTGATGAAATAACCTCACCATATCATTAATTTTGCAAGTTACCATAGCGTGTAAACTTCTGTGCCTACAACAGTAGCCTACTGGATAAGCCTGGCCTCATAAGTACCTGCCTCATTCCAATGTCACTCAAATACTTGCAAAATCTACCAAAAACTTATTGCAAGCTATTCAAAAAGACAGACAACAAATAATATTAGTGGATGATTTTGACTTGCAACACAATTTTCGGGGTGACTTTGAACACCACATTTTTTTATAGAGGGCAGAGACCATCGCATTTTTGGGTACACTATATTCACTGTTGTATCATATTTCATAATACTATGATAATACTTTAATGTGTGAGTATTTCATATTACCAATAGTAGACAATAATGGCACACAAGTACACCAATAATAAAAATTTCTGAAAATATACAAAAACAGACACACATTTTTAGGCAATGGCAATCAAGCCCTTAAAAATTCATAAATACATAAAAACATATGTTTTCTGAGTATTGATGGTTTTCTTTCACTGGAACACACTCTGTTCAAAGTCACCCCGTATCGTCAGGGTGAGTTTGATCCCCAATTTATCCACTAACATTGGCATATACGTGATGTAGGGGAGAGGCAGGTTAGTTGATACGCAAGGTTAGTTGATACGCCCCACCTCCTGGTCATAGAAATGATCATTTGAGAAAGTGTTGGCATTTGTAAGAAGCAGAATAAAAAAACACATCTTCTCATCTTAGTCAATGTAGAATCAGAATCAAGATTTAGGAGAAAAGTCAAAAAATTCAAAAATCACTGTTCCGAGTAAATTTGTGCTGAAATCTTACTTTTTTTTTTCTCTCGCTTTAGTGAAGGATGATTCAGAGTTACTTAGTATATGGATAAGGTGTGTGAAAAGGGTTATTTATGAGCCATCAAAGATGACCTAGGTTAACCTGTGGTCCAGAGACTTCCTGTTTTCCGACAAAATCGAGCGGATGGGTTTGTTGATACAGCAGATTGGTTAGGTTTTGTTGGCTAGCCTGGTCAAAATAACAACCCTGACCTATTAGTACAATCATAATGCTAGGTGTTACTCAGTAGTTTGCATGAAAAAGCTCTATAGATGAATCTTAGGTTGAACTAATCATGAGATCTCCCCCTCCCAACAGGTCAACCATCAGATCGGACTCATAATGGTAGCAGATATGCATCCATGGGAACAGAAAGCAGATCGGTGAAGGCGTATGGTTCTTTAGTATCCTACCAAGGCAGAATTATGTGACTTTTTCTTTGCATTGTCCATCAGGGTTTGGTGTATCAACTAACCTGCCTGGGTGTATCAACTAACCTTACCAGGTGGGTTAGTTGATACGTTTGACATGACCTACTTTGACGCCATCTGGGGTAAAAACTATCCAACAGAGAGAGTCAAGTTTTCCCATATATTTGAACAATGTATTTCCCCATGCACATAACTATTTGTCATTCCAATATCATCGTCCGTTTAGCTTGGAGGCGAGCTTTTCTGAAAAACGTCTCAACTAACCTGCCTCTCCCCTATATCTCAAAATGCCGATGCACAGTTTAACTAGATGCCAGTAGCTTACAATTAATCACATTAAATACTTTGAGGATCTTGTACACTTTTAATGGTAAGATAATTGAGGCAAAAACTGTTCAAAGTCAACCCGTTGTATGGTATCTAAAATGTAAAGGGGTGCTATCAATTACAGTCAGAGTTTCAGTGAGATTTTCTTTCTGAATATTTCCCAGAACGTTGAGAAACTGATTCTAATTTTCACTGAGATGACAGCACAGAAATCAATATATTGCAAAGCACACAGTTATTTTGACTGAAACAATGAAGCACAGATCCCATTCAGAATTGACAGATGTGTTACAGGACTAGCAGCTGTAGCAATTGAATCAAAATTTACAGATCCAAAACAAAACAATTTTAAAAGTGACCTATGTTGAGATAAAAGTTTCAGAGTTATGATAATAAAACAATTAAGTGACCCATGTTAAGATAAAAATTTCAGAGTTATGATAATAAAACAATTAAGTGACCTATGTTAAGATAAAAGTTTCAAAGTTATGATAATGAAATGATTAAGTGACCAATTTTAAGACAAAAGTTTCAGAGTTATGATAATAAAACAATTAAGTGACCCATGTTAAGATAAAAGTTTCAGAGTTATGATAATAAAACGATTAAGTGACCTATGTTGAGATAAAAGTCTCAGAGTTATGATGATAAAACAATTGAGTGACCTATGTGAAGCTAGAAGTTTCATAGTTTTGTTAATAAAACAATTAGGTGACCTGTGTTAAGATAAATGTTTCAGAGTTATGATAATAAAACAATTAGGTGACCTATATTGACTTAAAAGTTCTAGAGTTATCTTTCAATGAATGTTCACTCGACTTCCGAATTGGCACAAAATAGGAAGACATACATGAGTAGTCAAAATTCTATGTTCCTTTTGCCTTTTTTTTCCTATAGCTGAGTTATTGGAAGCCTAATTATCCTAGAATGGCCACGAAAAGCTACTGTTGGACATTACTCTGTTTACTCTTCTGTTGTGATTGGACAATGCAAAGTCATAAAACAACCAAATTGCAGGTAGTCCATGTACATCCGCTAGACTAATTGCTAAAAAGTAGAGGGAAATTGCGGATCCTTGTTTAATGCAACATGAGGATGAATCATGCTCTTGCACTTATGTGCAATGTATGCTTTTGTTCAAACAATTATGAGAGATGCATGCATCAGAAAAATATGTTCATTGATTGCTCTGTTCGGTGACTGAGTGAATACAGTCTAGGCCTGCTCTGATGAAGAACCTTGTCGAAACATAGTACTGCAGTTAATACAAAACAATTTTGCACTGTTTTGAACAATCATCTCATGCATGGTTGGAAGTTGACATGAATTATGTTCCACTTAAAAATAGACAGTAAAGTATGGTAAATTGTTTATTATATTGACTATTGTATTTCTGATGATGGTTTATCTATTTTTGAAAAGGTTTTATATGGCATATGATTCAAGATTAGAAATTAAACTTTTCAGAAAGGTTCCATATATCAGATAGGTAATCTAAGATGAAGAAATCTGCGTGGGAATTAGCTTTGAAAAATATCTGAGTTTTCATCAGCTTTCAGTAGAATGCCTCTGACCGCTTCAGAAGGTTACCACTCTAAAAAAATTTCAGACAAAATTGGTTTTTTAGATTCAAAATGGTTTTTTGAAAAACCAAATTTCAATGCAAAAAACCAACATGGATTTTTCTAAAATCTAAAAAACCAATTTTATCTCGACATTTTTTAGAGTGTACTAGATACACTTGTCTTAATGATGTCATGCTGAAGACGTCATGCATCACGCCCTAAGCTACTGCACAGTACATGAACGGACAATCAACTTTGTGCTCCAGCTCTGGGGCTGTTCATTTGAAATAAATCAAGGTAAATTCAGATCAAGCAACAGTAATCACGACAAGTCAAGATAACTTCTGATGAAAATTTAGCGAACGGTCTAATATGTATTTGGACAGCGACTGATTTGTCGTTAATCAGTTGCAATCAGAGGCTATTGCTAATAATATTGGGAGATCGCTACCGTTCACAGGAAGCACATTTTGTAAAGCCATAACAACTGATAAAGTGTTACAATGACCAAATGTCAATTGGTTAATCACAGTCATTCTCGATAACATTTGGCAACAATTACAACCCTGTCTAATTTGGAGTAAAAGGCTGAGAGGCAATCGATTGTATCTCAGACTCAAGACTTATTTTATTTTGTTTTCCTCAGTTGCATAACAAATACTTTTAAAAATTACAAATTTAATGAAAATATCTTAATTAGAGCAATGGGTTAATAAAAGAGTAAATAATTGCTGACCTCTCCAGCATTAACTGAGCTCTTGTGTTAAGTGCACCTTTGAGATTTGGTTAATGCTCTGACAGAATAGTGCAAGGTCATGCTATGAGACATTTGCTATTATGAATTAATGAGAAAAGTAAACCGGATGTGCTTAATTCTGAGCATCGTTGATGACAACGTTATGGGCGTCATTAAGAATGAACTGTTCATCACAGAATAAAAGAGGGAGAAATTCCAAACAGGATAAGGCAGGCTTCCTTGCAATTACCAAAATGCACACCGTATAGTCATATACCTACCATGTAAAAGCTGGTTTTCACTGACTGTTGTGGCTGCTTTTAGGGAAAGTAGTGAAGCATGTATTTGCCTCCATTTCTGAACAGCAATGACCAAAGCAAAATGATTTATGTAAGCTCTAACAAGGTTCAATACTGGTGGGAAGGCCCTATGAAGGAACCCTGTTCTTCCAACTTTAGGGAAGGAGTTTCCATTGTGGGAGTTCAGTGCAGCTGAATTATGTAAGTGTTGTTTTTGTTTGCTATTGAAACCTTTTTAAGAGTTGAATAATGAACCTTTTAGGGTTCCTTATAAATACTACACCAGTTTGTCCAACCCTTAAAGGTTTCATATAAAACCTTTTTGTTAAGAGAGTATAAAGAATGTTTGTATTATTAATTCACGTCAGCCGTCAGACTTCCAATAAGATTAATTTTCTGAAGAGTTTCCAGAAAATGATGATTATGATGAAACTGAGAGGGACTCATAATTTTTGCTTAGTAATGGACTTTACAACAATCAATGGTATTCCATCTTAAACCTCGTGACAATTAATATAAGAATGCCTATAGATTAGCGAGTTATGATTATAAATCTTCTGAAGACTATCGTTCAATTTCCTATTTGGCAAAAAACAAGCAGCAGGAAATACCTGACTCATCGAAATTGCACGTTCTCTTTGTCCCTTGCCCTAATTCCCTGTAGCTGAGTTATTAGAGGTCAAATTATCCTGGAATTATCATGGAAAGCTACTGTTGGACATTACTCTGTTTACTCCTCTGTTGTGATCAGACAATACAGAATTATGTTGTTCTTAAAAAGAGCCAGTAATGTCATGACAAATTGTTCATTCAATTGTCTATTGCATATCTGATCGTGATGACCATTTATCTGCCTTTTAAGAAGGTTATAATTGTAAATAATGTAAGAAGTTAATCTTTTCAGAAAGGTTCAAAATCAAAAAGGTAATCATATTAAAGATAGAGTTGTGTGATGGAATTTGCTTGGAAAATGTGTTGTATCATTCTGCGTAATATGACACCACATCTTCCAACAGCTTTCCCATAGAAGACAGCTTCAGAGGGATACTGAGTGTGCAAGTCTTGATGACATCATGCTGAAGACGTCACGCATTACTCCTATGGCTGCTACATGAGTAATATAATAACAAAGAGTGACCGGAAAAGGACAATAAACACTGTCTTCTCTAGAAGGGTCTCTTTGGACAGCGATTGATTTGTCATAAATCAGTTGCAATCAGTAGCAATTTCTGATAATTATGAAGAGATTGCTACCATTTACAGCAAGGACAATCTGCAAAGCCATGACAACTGATAAAGTGTTTCAATGACCAAATGTCAATTGTTTAAACGCAGTCACAATTCTAGATAACATTTGGTGACATTTACAACCCTGTTTAATTGAGAGTAATAGGCTGAAAAGCGATCAATGGTATCACAGTCTCAGACTAATTTTATTTTTTGATCAGTTGCTTAACAAATACATAAAATTATCGAATTTAACGAAGATATAGTAATCAGAGAAAATTATTTCTGGCCTCTCCAGCATTAACTGAGATCTTGTGTTAAGTGCACATTTAAGATTTTGTCAATGCTCTGAAAGAATAGGTCATGCGATAAGACAATTGCTATTATGAATTATTGAGACAAGTCTGCCCGGTGTGCTTAATTGTGAGCGCCGTTTGTGACAACATTATTGGTATTGTCATCATAGAATAAAAGAGGGAGAAATTCCTAATCAGATAAGGCAGACTTCCTTGCAACTATTAAAAGCACACCGTATTGTCATTCACCCACCACTTGAAATCTGGCTTTTACTGATGGTTGTGGATACTTTCAGTGAGGGTAGTGAAGCATGCACTGGTCTCCATTTCTGAACTGCAATGAACCAAACAATGATTTCTGTAAGCTATAACAAAGCATAAACTGAAAGATTCCATATTTCACTCTGATAGTGCACTATACACCCTTTAACGCAAAAGGGTCTTGTACCCAGAGCTGAAAAAAGGTTTTACATTTTGTTAATGGTTCACGTGGATTTAAAAGGTTCAATACTGGTTGGAAGACCCTATGATGGAACACTATGCTTCCAACTTGAGAGAGAGGGGTAAGGAGTTCCATTGTGGGAGTTCAGAGCAGCTTGATTATCTTAATGTTGTTTTTGTTTGATGTTGAAACCTTTTTAAAAGTTGAATAAGGAAGCTTTTAGGGTTCATTATATATGTTTTATACCAGCTTATAGAACCCTTAAAGGTTCCATATGAAAGCTTTTTGTTAAGAGTGTATCAAAAATGTTTGTATTATTAATTCAAGTCAGAGCGTCAGACTTCCAGTAAGATTTATTTCCTGAAGAGTTTCCAGAAAAGGATAATTATAATCCATTCCTTCAGTTGTACAAGCAAAACTATTGCACACATACTGCTCATCATTCTATGGGTCAGTCCTGATACCACTTTCTCATACAATCCGTCTTCAGGTAGCATGGAGAAAAAGCCTGAGGCAGTCTTGGAGAATACCATACAGGAGTCACTGCACAGTTTTGCATAATTTAACAGACAGCTTTTGTGAAAAACATATGTTTGTGGCTAGATTTTCCAAATTTGCTCTGTCAGCAATTCAGATCAAATGTGACACCCTATCCTTTATCGTTAGACT
Organism: Platynereis dumerilii; assembly: GCA_026936325.1. Lineage (NCBI taxonomy): Eukaryota > Metazoa > Annelida > Polychaeta > Phyllodocida > Nereididae > Platynereis > Platynereis dumerilii. The sequence goes on along the minus strand of JAPTHN010000012.1, from coordinate 9,604,654 downwards.
CTTGATGTCAATCAAATGTACTTTCAGCAGCAACATCAAGGTGTTATGTGAACAACTTGACCTGACCAGCGATAGCCTCACATATGGCACCATTACAGATGTCATGAAAACTGTAGCATACCAATGCAATTCTCAGTGCAAGTCCAAAGTGAACAGTAGCCTGGGGAGTGTTCTAAAAGAACTTTCACTCGTCAGAGACAATATATTTCATTGTGAACTTTCAAGTGATGAGATTAATTTTATCATTACAGACATTTGTTTGAATTGAGTAATGTTGTTCCTAATTATTCCACAATTGTATACATCTCAGTATGAATAAAGATTGTAATAGTAATAATGAAACCGAAAAGGACTTATCATTTTTCGCTGAGTAATCGACTTTGCAACAATCATTGGTATACCATCTTAAACCATATATCAGTTATTATAACAATGCTTAGATTAGAGAGTTATGATTAATCAATTTTGCGTTTGATAAAAAAATAGTAAATACCTGACTCATCATAATTCCAGGTTCCCCCGGTCTTTATTCCCTGTAGCTGAGTTATTGGATTCCTAATTATCATAGTATTATACTGGGAAGCTACTGTTGGACATTACTGTGTTTACTCTTCTGTTGTGATTGGACAATGCAAAGTCGTAAAACCACTAAGTTGCAGGTGATCCATGTACATCCGCAAAACTTATTGCTGAAAACGCAGAGGGGAATTGCAGATCCTTGTTTAATGCAACATAAGGATGAATCATGCTTTTGCACCTGGTGATTAAATGACAATATGTGCAAAATGCTTTTGTTCAAACATTTATGTGATCCACACGTATAAGAAAAAATGTGTTCATTGTTTGCACCGTTCAGTGACTGAGTGAATACAGTCTGGGCCTGCTCTGGTTAAGATCCTTGTATGACAATATTACTGCAGTGAATACAAAACAATTTTGCACTGTCTTGAATAATCACCCTCAGTGATTGGAAGTTGGCATGAATCATGTTCTGCTTAAAAATAGACAGTAAAAGTGAGGTAAATTGTGTATTCTATTGATTATTGTATTTCTAGTGACGGTTTATCTATTTGAAAAGGTTTTATAAATATGGCATGTGTTTCTTAGAAATTAATCTTTTCAGAAAGGTTCCATATATCAGAAAGGTTATCACAGATGAAGAAATCTGGATGGGGATTAGCTTGCAAAATTATTGCATTGTTCAATATACAACAGTACACTCTAAAAAATGTCGTGACAAAATTGGTTTTTTTTAATTCAAAATGGTTTTTTGAAAAACCAAATTTCAATGCAAAGCCAACATGGATTTTTTAAAAATCCGAGTTGGTTTTTTGCATTGAAATTTGGTTTTTCAAAAGATCAATTTTGTCTGAAATTTTTTAGAGTGGTAACCTGCTGAAGCACTCAGAGGCATTCTACTGAAAGCTGATGAAAGCACATACACTCTAAAAAAAATTTAAGACAAAATCGGTTTTTTAGATTCAAAATGGTTTTTTGAAAAACCAAATTTCAATGCAAAAAACCAACATGGATTTTTTTTAAACGAACATGGATTTTTTAAAAACCAAATTTCTATGCAAAACCAACATGGATTTTTTAAAAATCCATGTTGGTTTTGCATTGAAATTTGGTTTTTCAAAAAACCATTTTGAATCTAAAAAACCAATTTTGTCCCGGCATTTTTTAGAGTGCACTAGATACACTTGTCTTGATGTCATGCTGAAGACGTCATGCATCACGCCCTAAACTACTGCACAGTACATGAACGGACAATCAACTTTGTACTCCAGCTCTGGGGCTATTCATTTGAAATAAATCAAGGTAAATTCAGATCAAGCAACAATAATCACGACAAGTCAAGATAACTTCTGATGCACATTTAGCGAACGGTCTAATATCTATTTGGTCAGCGATTGATTTGTCGTTAATCAGTTACAATCATTAGAAATTGCTGATAATTATGGGGAGATCGCTATTGTTTACAGGAAGTACAATCTGTAAAGCCATAACAACTGATAAATTGTTACAATGACCAAATGTCAATTTGTTAATCGCATTCACAATTCTCAATAACATTTGGCAACAATTACAACCCTGTTTAATCAGGAGTTTTTTATTTTTGGTGAGCTGCTTTACAAAGACATAAATAATCAAATAACAGAAAATATATTATTACAGCCTTGAGTTCCTCAAAGAGAAAATAATTGTTGCCTTCTCCAGCATTACCTGAGATCTAGTGTTAAGTGCACCTTTGAGATTTGGTAAGTGCACTTGTAGAATAGTGCAAGGTCATGCGATGAGACAATTGCTATTATGAATTATTGAGACAAGCCACTTGGATGTGCTTAATTGTGAGTGTCGTTGGTGACAGCGTTATGGGAGTCATTAAGAATGAACTGTTCATCACAGAATGAAAGAGGGAGAAATTCCAAACAGGATAAGCTAGGCTTCCTGCAAAAAAAAAATCCTCAAGCACATGGTTTACTCATAAAGTAAAAGCCTGGATTTTACTGATAGTTGTGTCTGCTTATAGGGAATATGATGAAGCATGCTTTTGCCTCCATTTGGAACAGGCATGACCTAAGCACTATATGACTTCCTCAAGTTCACCCTGATGGACGATGGTGTTTCAAAAAATTATGTTTGTTGTATCAAACTATCAATTTGAGCGAGAGCTTCAGATTTCCAGTGAAATGTATTTCCTGAAGAATTTTCAGAATATGATTATTACGAAGGGACTCTAATTTTCACTGAGTAATGGATGTTACAAACCTTCGGTATTGATGTTTTGGGAAATTTGAAAATCTATACAAATCAGGTGAAATGATAAAAGTTTGGATTACTTAGAGACTTATGATGATAAATTGTCTGGAGAATATCACTCAATTTTCCATTTGACTAGAAAACAGTAGAAAATAACTACTCATCAGAATCCCACCCTCCACTTGTTGCTTTGTCATTATTCTTTTGTGCTGAGTTACTGGATGCCCAATTATCCTGGAATTACCACGAAAAGCTACTGTTGGACATTACTCTGTTTACTGTACTGTTGTGATTGGACAATGCAAAGTCATAAAACCACTAAATTGCAGGTAGTCCATGAACATCCGCTAGACTTATTATTGCTGAAAATGCAATTGTGGATCCTTTTTTAATGCAACATGCCTTAGAATGAATCATGCTTTTGTACTTGGCGATTAAATGACAATATGCTCATGGAAAGTTACAGCTTGGTGGTGGATTGGTTACAATCTGAGAATGCTCTGTTGAAGGTCTGTGCCTGCTGGAGGCCACGACCAATCTTATTGAAATTTTGCAGAATTAGTAGCTTTTTACAAGTAATGGAGCAATACTGGATAAGTGCAAATGAATATGACAAATTTTTCATTTTCAGGGGCAGACGGGCTCCCTACAGTGGGTGTGATGTAACAGATTCCTCATGTAGAGTAAAATTAATATGTAACATGTTGAGAACTCTTTCTGTCACTCAATCAACTGTTGTAGACGCCCATAATTGGGCATAGGTGACTGCACCTATCTATGTCTATAAATGTATTTATCTATCTATTTATCCATCTATTTAACTAACTAAAATAACTCTATTAACAGCATGCTTTGTTCTAAAGTCTATATAGGAAAGAGACACCTCAATGAGCACTGTGAGTGCAAATTGCCAAACGTGATCACTCATTTTCCTTGACTTTATTTTGCAGCACCTCTCTTATTTGATGAATTTGTGCATTAGGATGCTTTTACCTCCATTTTAGCATTGATTTACACAGGGCATAAAAGAAATATTGCTTCGAATCGTTATTCATATAATCAGATATATGCCTCATAAAACTTCAGTATGAACTCCACAAAAGCCAATAAATGGACAGTAAATTTCTCATGTGTCATATGAATTTTACTTATCCTCTATCATGATAGTTTAGTTTAGGAGAAATGCGTCTCAACAACATAATCAAAGCATTTGTTCTCCCCTGAGAAATGATTTAATGGGATTAATAAATCTTTTTTCTATGGCAATAGCAGACATTTTTCAAAAAGTTATAGGTGCAGAGTTAGTGAGTAACATTTTATTTGATGACCCTGCAACAGTGTTGGGTGGTAAAGGTCTATAACAAGTGCGGAGTAAGTAAAAGAGACAACCATTAAAATCAATATGAATATGAAATGAAATACATTAATACTGTTCACAAAGATTCAATGGGAGGATATGATCTGCCCCGAAGACCGCAGGAGTGCAGGAGGGCTTCCACATTTTGGCATTGAAAAGCATGCAGGCAGAAAAGATGGTGTCATATTTCTTCATATTTCTATTCATATGTCTCGTAAAATTTTAGTAGAAGCTGAATAAATGTCAATAAATGTTAGGTAATTCTCCTCTGTCATTTGTATTCCAGTTATTTTCCTTGTCACGGAAGTTCGGTTTGGGGGAGACCATTTAATATCTAGGGCGGTGCTTGCAGTTTTTTTTTAAATAAATAATTTCTTTTGCACGAGGGTGTTGTCTGATTTAGGGATGAATATTCTGGGACTTCAAGCACTTGAAATAAATAATCACTGAGGCCATTACCATGATTTTTTTTCCTTTTAGGGAAGGTTCAATAGGATGTATGAATGCCAATTCCAATGTTTGCTTGCAATAACAGACATTCGAATGCTGAACTGTTGCTGAATAACTTTAGTAAATTGGTACTGCAATTGAAACTTCATGTGTGCTATCTCTTTTTTTAATTGGGTTTTGTCTGTCATTGTTTTATTGCATAAAGTGAAACAGTGGGGAATACATGACTCATCAAAATTCCATATTCCTCTTGTCCTCTTTTCTTTATCCTAGAATAACCACGAAAAGCTACTGTTGGACATTTATCTGTTTACTCTTCTGTTGCATTGGACAATGCAAAGTCATAAAACCACTAAATTGCAGGTAGTCCATGTACATTCGCCGGACTAATTGCTAACAAGAAATTCTTTAAAAAAAAAAGAATTGTAGGAACCGTTGTATGAAAATATGAAATTTCTTCAAACACATATTTTATTTTTATAATATTCTGTTGATTTGTTATGCATGTGCAATTACATATACCTCCAATGTACCTACTGTGATTTCACATTTAGTTACCTCATTATTAGGCATGCCTAATTTTTACAGGTGTTACAAACACAGACAGCAAACCAGGCAATGAGAAGCCCTTTCATATTATTTGTCATACATGAACATGAAATTTCTATTTCTATAACAACAAACTATAATGCTGGGTTGCATGTTTGGATCATTACACCTTTCATGTGCTTATGAAAATCGCAGGAGTTGTGAGGAGTTGAATATATATAATATTTTCATACAGTGTTGTTTGGTCACATCTATTATATCATCCCAAATCTTTATGTATACATATACAGTACTTATATTTAACCAATTTTCTGAAGGAAATCTCTATGGCCCGTTTTCACCAACATGGTATTAAGAGTTATGCCAGGTCTTAGCTAAGACCTGGTCTGGCTAAGCCAATCACTCAAGCGGAGCAGGATCAAGGAAAATTTACTGAGTGAAAGTCTGCACATAGTATTTAAACAACTCAACTGCTACAAACACAATTAATCTCTGAAGTTCCCAAACATGGCCACATGACAAGGTAAGAGAAAAAGAGGGGTGGGCTTGGAAATTTATAAAAAAGAAAATTAATTAGTTGTCTGTCCAGTATTGGTGACAGAAATGCATTTTTCTTTAGCCCCCTCCCCTCAAACAATAAATTAATACAAATCAGCTGGTCATGCATTTTTGCACAATGAAACTACAATAATGGTTGAATCCCTTTGAATATCTAATGATAAGGGTCCTCAAAATCTGATGTACCCAGAATGGCTGACGTGCCTGCGATTTTTTGCTACCGGCAGTTACCAACAAGTCGTTGGTGACTTGAGTGGTATTAGTGTCGCCTCAGTTTCAAGGATTGTGAAGCGTGTTAGTCATGCAATCGCTTCATCAAATCCCATATATGTACGTATGTCCAGTGGACCAGTCAAACGGAAGGCTGAATCGGAATTTTCCGAAATCGCCCGATTTTCGGGGGGGGTGGTTATAGGATGCACAGATTGCACCCACTTCTGAATTTCCTGCCCTTCGAAAGTACCCCTGTGCTAAGACCAACAACAAGTGCAGAGGTTTTGTACAACTCAGCACAGAAGAATTGCCTCTATTTGGTGTCATGACTATCATAGGCAAATGCTATAAAAACATAGTTTCATACATGAAATACTTTTAAATCGTGTGCTTAATGCTGTATGGCTAGTATATTTGCAACAGTTACTTCAACAAATATATTTTCTAGGTAAGAGTGTGTTCTTGGTTTGCAAACTTTATATCTCATGATGTGACATATCTTTCTTGAAAAAATCTTTTGTGACTGTTAAATTAGAGAGACATGCGAATATAATAGACAAAGGCCTATAATATACTGATTTGTCATGCCATTTTTTACACCAAATCAGTTTGAGATGGCTGATCCTTGAGTTTGGTGACAATGTGTATGATTCACTCAACCTTGACAGGTTTACATGCTTAGCACACTCTTGGTGAAATGGACTTAGTTATACCAGGTTTAAGGGAGTTAACACCAGGCTTAACTCTTAATACCATGTTGGTGAAAACGGGCCTATGAGCTTCTATGGGATATGCTCCACACTGTAAATTCTGAAATTCTGAGTTAGCTCAAATGATTGAGTGAGACGGTTGCACAATTTGCTTGAGCCATAATAGCTTGCTGTTTTGAGTTATGATAATCTTTATGTTGTTATAACTTGCAAACAACAAGCTATCTTGGCTCAAAGGAATTGTGCAACCATCTCACTCAATCAATTAAGCTAACTCAAAATTCAAAATTTACAGTGCAGGTGTGCTTTGGATATAGTCCCCAATCACTCAACCATGAACACCAAGCAGCTGCTCAGTCAACCATGAACTTGATGCTATGGGGGAGTAGCTACTTCCATATCAAGAGGGAGCAATATATACTTGATCTGAAAATTTTACTCACAGACAGCTCCTCTGTGGTATAAACACCCTCCTAATATTGGAGGTCAATCAGGAAGGTACTCCTACCATAAGGAAAATATACACATAAATTGATGACAAAGCTGATGCTTTATGGCCAATAAGTTAGGGACTTCCCATGTAAAGTATTTCTTCATTTGGAGCTTTTAACACAGATCTGAGATGGTCCCTACAAAAAGTAGAGGGGAATTGCAGATCCTTATTTAATGCATCATGAGGATGAATCATGCTCTTGCACTTATGTGCAATGTGCTTTTGTTTAAACATTTATGAGAAGCGCATGCATGAGAAAAATAAGTTCATTGAGTACAGTTTAGGCCTGCTCTGTTGAAGATCCTTGTCTGACCATATTACTGCAGTGTATACGAAACAATTTTGCACTATCTTTAATAATCACCCTCATGCTTGGAAGTTGACACGAATTATGTTTTGCTTAAAAAGAGACAGCAAAAGTATGGTAAATTGTTTACTCTATTGATTATTGTATTTCTGATGATGGTTTATCAATTTTTGAATAATCACCCTCATGCTTGGAAGTTGACACGAATTATGTTTTGCTTAAAAAGAGACAGCAAAAGTATGGTAAATTGTTTACTCTATTGATTATTGTATTTCTGATGATGGTTTATCAATTTTTGAAAAGGTTTTATATGGCATATGATTCTTAAAAATTAAACTTTTCAGCAAGGTTCCAGATATCATAAAGGTAATCACCAGATGAAGAAATGTATGTGGGAATAAGCTTGGAAAAATATCTGTGTTTTCATCAGCTTTCAGTAGAATGCCTCTGAGCGCTTCAGAAGGTTACCACTCTAAAAAATTTCAGACAAAAATGGTTTTTTAAGATTCAAAATGGTTTTTTGAAAAACCAAATTTCAATGCAAAAAACCAACACGGATTTTTTAAAATCTAAAAAAACCAATTTTATCTCGACATTTTTTAGAGTGTACTAGATACACTTGTCTTGATGACGTCATGCTGAAGACGTCATGCATCACGCCCTAAGCTAATGCACTGTACATGATTAGGACAGAGAAGGACAATCAACTTTGTTCTCCAGCTCTGGGGCTGTTCATTTGAAATAAATCAAGGTAAATTCAGATCAAGCAACAGTAATCACGACAAGTCAAGATAACTTCTGATGAAAATTTAGCGAACGGTCTAATATGTATTTGGTCAGTGATTGATTTGTCGTTATCAGTTGCAATCAGAGGCTATTGCTAATAATATGGGGAGATCGCTACCGTTCACAGGAAGCACATCCTGTAAAGCCATAACAACTGATAAAGTTTAACAATGACCAGATGTCAATTGGTTAATCACAGTCAAGATGTCAATTGGTTAATCACAGTCATTCTCGACAACATTTGGCAACAATTACAACCCTGTCTAATTTGGAGTAAAAGGCTGAGAGGCAATCGGTTGTATCTCAGACTCAGACTTATTTTATTTGTTTTCCTCAGTTGCATACAAATACATGAAATTACCAAATTTAATGAAAATATCTTAATTAGAGCAATGGGTTCCCAAAAGAGTAAATAATTGCTGACCTCTCCAGCATTAACTGAGCTCTTGTGATAAGTGCACTTTTGAGATTTGGTTAATGCTCTGACAGAATAGTGCAAGGTCATGCGATGAGACATTTGCTACTATGAATTAATAAGAGAAGTCAACCGGACGTGCTTAATTCTGAGCGTCGTTGATGACAACGTTATGGGCGTCATTAAGAATGAACTGTTCATCACAGAATAAAAGAGGGAGAAATTCCAAACAGGATAAGGCAGGCTTCCTTGCAATTACCAAAATGGTAAGGGTTCAACTGGATTTAAAAGGTTCAACACTTGGTTGGAAGACCCTATTATGGAACCCTATGCTTCCAACTTGAGCAAAAGGGGTAAAGAGTTCCATTGTGGGAGTTCAGTGCAGCTTGATTATCTAAGAGTTGTTTTTGTTTGCTATTGAAACCCTTTTAAGAGTTGAATAATGAACCTTTTAGGGTTCCTTATCTCTACTATACCAGCTTATAGAACCCTTAAAGGTTCCATATAAAACATTTTTGTTAAGATTGTATCAAAAATGGTTGTATTATTAATTTGAGTCAGAGCTTCTGATTTCCTTTAAGATCCATTTCCTGAAGAGTTCCAGAACATGATAATTATGATGAAACTGAGAGGGACTCATAATTTTTGCTGAGTTATGGACTTTACAACAATCATCGTGAGTTCCTCCGCCAGCCAGACCACTCATGGGTTTCAGTGGACTGATCCACCACCCTGAGTGGGTTTTATTATATTGTTTGTTTTTACGCATTCTCGTGCCTTCGGAACAATGCAGGCGCATATTAATTTCATCTAATTCATCATGATTTAGTATAGCTTATATGGCAGTATAAGAGACCGTTAATACATATTACTTTGAATTATCTTATTATAGTCAGTGAATCTGTTTAAATGATTTATCTTGCATCACCATAATAATGCATGCACTCTAAAAAAATTTAGACAAAATTGGTTTTTTAGATTAAAAATGGTTTTTTTTAAAACCAAATTTTAATGCAAAAAACCAACATGGATTTTTTCAAAAATCCATGTTGGTTTTGCATTGAAATTTGGTTTTTCAAAAAACCATTTTGAATCTAAAAAACCAATTTTGTCCCGACATTTTTTAGAGTGCTCTTCCATATAGGGCTGTACAGGGAATATAGAATTGATTGGCTTTCTCTGAATTGACTTATCATGGTCTTTCATTTTGCAATTTCTCAATTAGGCCTTATCTGACAATGGCATATGTGTGGCAATAAAAGACAAGATCATCAATAAAAGAGAGTGATAAATCATGGTTTTGATGGAATTTTCCTATTTTTATTTGGTACTGAAAAATGGTTAGATGATGATTGGAGCTTTATGTCATGTATTTTTGCACTAGGTAGGCTAATTAGGACAGGAGGAGGACCCGGTAATGAAGAGAAGGATGATTGAAACAGCCATCAAACATAGGCCCAGGTGACCCGGCAAGAGCCAGATTCAAACCCTGGACCTAGCGATTGACAGTCTAGCACATTACATGTACCACTAGACCAACCCTCTGCCATGGTACTGAGAAAAGTTAAAAATATATCTTCTGCAAAGAAGTTTTTTTTTTATTACAGCTCTCACAATTGCTGTGAAGAAATACTTTTTTTTCATAATGGGGACCTATGATGTCACAGCTGGAGACTCCATTGGAACCTATACTACTTTGGTGCAAGCTATGGTGTCATAGGTCAAACTGGCCTATAGCATTTTACGAAGACAACTTCATCATAGCCTTGCGATTATGGCATGGCCAAATGAGCCAATGATACCACTGCAAAAACTCAGGTGTTAAGTGGGAGGGGGGATTGTTTAGTAGCTTTTAGTATTTGGTGACACCAAAAGTGCATGAAATTCAACCAAGCAAGGTTAATAGGATAACTGGAAATTTATCAAAGTTGTTCACCAACATGCTTCTGATCTAAATTGGATTTGATATGGAGTTGGCAAGTCAAGCATTTTGTTTACTTTTTGTTAGGGCTCCTTTCAGTGTAAAACTACCAACAATTACTTTAATCCTATATTGTTTTATTGGTTATGACAGTTCACAGGAGTGAACATGCAGACATAAGGATCAATTGACAGCTTTTGAGCAGAGGGCCCCCTCCCCAGGAGTTGTCAAACCTTGCACCTGAGTTTTTGTGATATTATTGGCCGCTCTGGCATTGATGTATGTAACTGCAACGCTATGATGAAACTGTCCACAACGGATGCTATTGGCCAGTTTGACCTATGGCATCATTGATTGCACCAATTCTGCATATCATCCAGTGCTTGGCAATGGAGTATCCACCTATGACATCATAGGTCCACTCTGGCACTGAGAACAACAAACTGATTTCTTCAGATCAATTGCTAGAGCTATAAGCAATCATGTTGAACTAATTGTATTCACGGGGAATAATTTTGAGGTTGAAGTTATGTTTAAAAGCGTACATTGTTCATTCGAAGACAGATTGCATTGTAACCGACTTGTTCAAGGTTAATAATTATGATTCATTTTGTTCAGTGACATTTTTGGTCTATAAGTGAGGAGAAAGAGTATGTTAAAAGCCTATTCACAAAACAATTAAATCATTCACTCAGGATCAACTGGATCAGTGAGCGGGCCCTGGTCTTAAATATCATCTTGAAACAGATTTTCATTTCTCAATATAAATTCATTTACTTATTTATCATTTTCAAGACCAAATAAAGAAATTCTGATCCTGATTTAGTGAGTTTTCATTGCCATCTGGGTTAGTGATAACTGGTTGCAATATCAGGTTTGGATGGTGCTAATGTCGATCGTTTTGATTGGAGGCACTATTGATTTCTGCCATTGTCGAACTATATACTTTTCCAAATTTTTTCTTTTTGAAATTTTGACAAGCAGTGCCGCGCAACTGACACAAGTGGCAATTGTGACTGAAATGGTTACTACAGGGGAACAAGAAGTGCAATGAAATGATCATGTGGTCAGTTGTTCAAGTGGTCTTGTGGCAAGCAATTTTTCTATGTGCAAATAGTTCCGAAGCTGAAGACTCTTTTATTTAATCCATATGTTTTTTTAATAATTGGAACAGCCATTAGGTCTCAGAGAGGGGGGTGCTTGGAATTATTTTTTTTTTCAATAAAAAAGTGAAATGTTTATTTTGTTTTCTTGGAAAATTGAAAATGCCATAAAGGACTTTAAATCTCTTATTTTTTAATTCTGGTACATGCAAATTAGGGGAGGTGTCATGACAATCAGACGGAAGATGGTTGTAAGTGCTTTCCAAGATAGTTCCATCAATTGACCTGGCAAGATCTGGGATCAAACCTTGGACCCATAGTTTGGAAGCCCATATATAGCACCGCCGACTGAGCTAGCCCCCTACATACAGGGCAAGAGGAAGAGGTTATTTAATTACATTTTAAAGAGACTATTTTTTCCATTTAAATTACATTTACCATTTGGCAAGACATATGGTCAAAGTTGTTGCGTACAAACATTTGGATATATGGGATTGTGCCATTTTCTGCATTCTTGTGTTCAGTAATTATTTATTTCAAGCATGCAATGTATTGAAATATTTGTTTCTGAATCAAACAATGCCCTTTTAAGAAATAAACCCACCCCCCCCCCCCCCAGTTCACAATCAGTGTCAAGCGTATGTAATGTGCACTCCCAACAAGTTTCATTTGTTGATGACAGTTGCTGCAAAGAACAACATAATTATTTGATTATTGTAGAAGAGGGTGTTGTTTCACAGAAACAGGTATAGTCCTGAAGTGTGATACTCAGAATTTGAGATACTCAGAATTTGCTCAGTCAAGTATGAAAATTTGTGACGTGGCAAAACTACTTGAGCACTAAACACATTGTCATTTCGCTGCACTTCTTGTTCCCCTGTAGTAACATAGGGGGCAATCATGGCTAACATTAGCACAATTAAAGCTGAAAAAGCTGGCGATTATAACTGATATTAGTAGCAATCATAACTTACTGAGTTGGCAATCATAACTGACATATGCAAAATCAAAGCAGAAAAAAGTTGGCAATCGTAACTGACATTAGCAGCCATCATGAGGGAAAAAGGAGACACTCAAACAGGTCATAAGCAAATCATAGTTGAAACGTGTGGTATAAAAAAAATTAACTGACATTAGCACCAAATATAACTTACATAAAATGTAGGGTGCAATCATTAAAGACTTGGCAAACATCCAGAATGACATTGTTGGTAATCATTAGTGCAGGACTTGAACCAGAACACTTTCAAAATATAGGCCTACCAAGTAGGGGAGGCGGGGGTCAGAAGTCACAAAATTTTAAAAAAGCCCCAGAACAGAGCAGGTGTTTGTTAGATCTGAATGACCTTTGGCACAATTATGCAGTATTTAGTTGACTATGTTTGTATCACATGATAGCTGCTGTGTTGTAAATAGACTTTAGTCAGTTCACAATTGTTTAAGGCAAAGTCCGATGTGACTTTTTACCCCATGCCAGGGTCAAGAAGTCACAACCGCAGGGTAACAAGTCACATGCAATTGTTGTGAACATACAGCACTATATAAGGTAATATGCAGACCTAGACTTGATAGTCATCCTTGTGCATGAAATTTATAGTGAGCCTTCCAAAGTTATCTGCTTACAATATATATGCACCATCAGCAAAGACTACATCAGAAAATGCCTCAAGTTTGCGAAATGAACACTTGCTGCAATACTCTCTCATATGTGTTATTGATGATGGGTGATGATAAGATTGTAAGCTAAAAGCCTCAAGTGTGAAATATTTGACTTTCCTTAGGACAGAATATTGAATTCACAGTACCCTAATCCCTACGGTAAAATATCACAATGCCCCTCAGCTGTTTTTTAAATTCAACACATGTTCATGGCGAATTGGTGACCATATATGGCCAAAAATGGGTTCACAGCATGAAAGACTATTAGCCAAAAGACCTTGAAAAAGTAGCATAACTTCCTATGTCACGATGACCAGACATTAATAGGGAAAGTTCAGAGTCGATAAAACCTGTTTGGGACCCCAAACATGTACATGTATGAGGTGGGTAAAAACCCGCTTTGCATAATGAGCATAATTGTCATATTCCCTACTGACCTTCTCATTAAATCGTCCCAAATAATGATTTAAGCTTAATAATTAGGTCAATGCAAGTTGGTCAAAAAGGCCTGTGACTTTTTACCCCTGTGACTTTTCACCCCCTCTTCCCCTACTGTACATTTTGGAGCTACCATATTTTCTCAAATAACAGCATGAGTGTATTAATATCATGACTATCCTTTTAAATCTGTGCACTTCATGGCTGCTTAACCATTAAGTCTTACACTGTATTTAGATGTTCAATTGAATTAATAATGTTTTATGAAATATTTTATCAGAACAAATCACTAACTTATGACAGGTTAAAATGATAAGCTGATTAATCAAGCATGTATGGTACCTATTGTGTGGAACATCCACAAACCAGCTCTAAGTTGTTCTCCTATGTTTATGAAATGGATCCTCTGAGCTGAGAAATATACATGTCTAGTATAGGGCCCCAGTACAGCACCCTGTGTAATACCATATCTTGTATGTTTATATTTAAAAAAAAGAAAGCACCTGTCATTATTAACGAGAAGGTAGGGTAGAGATAACATATTTACAAGGTACCAACAATTTGTATGCAATGTTGACATAACTTTGGGTTAAAATTCATATCAGAAATCTGTTGGTTCTTGCTTTAAAGATTTAATTGAAGCCTAAATGTAGGAGTATTAAGTGACGGGTAACAGAAGTAGAAATAACCTAAACTTTAAAGAATAATTAAGAATATTGAAGCAAACTGATTAAAAAAAATTAGACCAATGAAATGTTCCAATTTTTTTTTTATGAGTATTACATTGGTATGGTTTTATGGAAATTTTTCTTTATATTGACATAATCTTTAGAAATGTAAAGATTTTTGTTTCAAAAAGTAAAAAGAAGAATTTTGTCAGTTACAACACAGACCTAAGGAATATTTTCTTAGCATATAACCTAACATTATGTATAAACACATTTAGTATGTATTGTTTGGGTTATTCTCTCATTAGGAAAATATAAACCTTACCCTCTGACGTCACACCACGTGTTCATGGAAGTTATTCCAACAGGAAGTCAGATTTTTCTCATGTTTTCACCTCTGTGGCGTGATTTGAAGGGTTATATTTAGACTATTACGTAAAATGGTGCAATTGGAGATATACGTGATCAGTTAGGAGTCAATCTAAGATTGGAAATTTGGACTGAAGTTTGATGGAAGTTGATGAAGTGGAAACTAGTCTTCCAAAGTCTGAAGGATACAGCAGCCATCTTGGATTTACCAAAACCTGGAGGAGATAAACTGCTGAAGATAACAGATTCTAAAGGTATGTTATTTTTGTTCAATTTTGAATTTTAGGATTGTTGAAGTTGTACATATTAATTGCAGCCTGATTCAGCTTGCTATTAACTGTTATTGCTACAACCTGTTCCTATTCCTCTGAACTATTCATTGCCAGATTAGAAGTGCAATCAAAATAACTATTTTAAGATATATTATAAACTTCAAGATTTCAAAAGTAACGTTTGTATCAGAAATGTTTGATAAAAAGAATAGACGATGCCAGATGCATAGTATTTTTAATTACTTTTTTTCATAAATGCAACTGCATGTGACAAAATGGCAACATTTCAGATTTTTGCTATTCTTAAGAATAATGTAAGAGACTGTTGACAGACACAATGACTAAATTATGCTGTTCAAAAGTCGTTTGTCAAAATACAAATAGTATGAGAAACTAATCACTTGTAATGTAATCTTGATTTCGGAAATTGTTTACTTAGATTCTAATAAGACAAACAATAAAATTATGATAGAGTATCATTCATGGCATGTAATTCTTTTTCCATATTCTGAACTTTCAGATATTTGAAAAAGCAATACAATAACTCCAAAGCTTAGGTTGATTTATTCCAATTAAAATTCGAAATATGTACAGAATACTTTAAACTAAAAAGCAAAATAACATTTTTATTCTGTGATGTCAATATTGATTTGCCTGAATGACTTTATATTACAATGTGTGCGCCTTTCAATTCGCAATGTTCAATGGCACGTATTGGCTTACGGTCTCTGGTGTCAACCTCTCTTTAGAATAAATGTAACGGTATGCACTTATGATCTCACTCACCAGCTGAACCTCATGAATGTCAGGTCGCGGAAGAATACAACACGAGTCCGAAGGACGAGAGTTTATTCTACAGCAGACCTGACATGAGTGAGGTTCATTGCTGTGAACCACACTCCCATTAAGTTTTATTTATACCGAACAATAAAAATAGAGTAGCGCGGGGCATGCAGCCCCCCTTAACTTCGAGGTGCAATTTGACCTACTTTTTGAGGTCGATTATTTACATGCTTATGTTTTCAGGAAGAGATCACTTGATTCTACCTAACTAGTGAAACAAATGTCTACCAATTTTAATAGAGGAGTTACGGCCCTTTTTGTAAAAAATATAAAATGGCCTTCTTACCCCACCCATCGGGCAAGAAGCCCCCCTTATTATAATCCTATGGCAATTTTTTTTGCGAGCGCATTCTGCTTGAATGTTATTTCTTGGGATTCTTCTATAATTTTTAAGGCATTCTATTCACTTTTTCTGAATTTTTCTATTCATACATTTAGTTTTTTTTAATATTTTTGCCCTGTTTTAATTTCGGCCAAATTTTTTTCAATTTCAATTAGCTATTCTGTCAAGATTTAAGGTAAAGTACACATTATGAAATGGTTCCTGAAGCAGCTTCGAGGCCTAAGTGAAGGGGGGCCTCATGCCCCATACCATGTGGGGCCTCTCACCCCAAACTCACACATTTTACTTTGACCTCTATATTTTGAGCTAAAATGCAAAAAATATGATCCAAAACATATTTATGTAATGGTCATAAAGTGAAGCAATGCAGATATCCATTATAGCCTACTTTTAAAAATTTCGAAAGCTATTTCTGACAGCCACTTTCAAAGAATTAATCAAAGTTAGAAAAACCATGCATCTTTTTTTGTTTCTTTAATTACTTCAATGGTTTGGTGCTGTTTGCCCTGAAAATTTGTGATGTCACCTAGAAAGCCTCTAGCAGTCTAGCTTCAATCCTATCAATAAGAAAAAGCACCAAAAATGTAAGTTTAGATATAACCCTGGGGGGGCTTCTCACCTAACCCGGGCTTTTTGCCCCGACCCACTCTACAACTCCAGTCAAAAGAAATTAATAATTTCAAGAGGCACTATTTTGTTTGAATGACCACATAAAGATCCCTAGCAACCACACCGACCAATTAGAGCATCAAAACATTGTGACGTCATCACTTCACTGCCCATTGTTTACATAATAACGTCAGATAATGAGATGCATGTGGTTCACCACGATGAACCACATGGTGTGAATCACATGGTTTTTTGCCAGAACTTCCCTGCTTATTGTGGGATATAGTGCATGCCCGCTCTGCATGGGTTTGAACCCAGAGCGGTAAATCTAAAAAATATTTTCCGTGGACCCTCATGAACAATATCCCAAATGGATGTCATTCAGATGAGATGCTGTAAACACGGGTGCGAAAAAAGGCGTTTGTTTAGATTTTGATTTTAGCAGGATATATACAGTATCCCCAGTAAATGAGTACACCCTAGCGACATATTGACTAAATTGCTTTTAAGTCAGGAATCAACTTAACCAGCATATGATATCCCTTGGACCTAAGAAAATGTGTTTGTAAAATTTCAATGGTGCAGACTTACGTATTTGTAAGTTGTGCTGAAAAATAAGTGAGCACACCTAATGCAAAATATACATGGGGGTGATCTAAAAATTGGCAAGTTTTACATGTTAACATCATGGAAATTGTGTACAAAGTATGTAATTATAAAAAAGATCACATCCAGTGGCGCCCCCAGGCCAAAAATTAACATGGAAGAGATAGGAAAAGCTGCGGAGCGCCCTGTATTCACCCCATGTAATGAACCCCTCCACCTCAGGCCATTTGTAGATACGCCCCTGATAACATCAACTTCATGTCACAAAAAGAGCAGGAAATTCCAATGGCACTGTAGATGCCGTGGAGCAGCAAACATTTCCAGAGGTAGTCATCCCAAATCAGCAACGCTATTTCAATGGAGAGAGAGATTCCTTTGCATCACAATATGATGCACTCTCTGCCCCTCGTAATGTGGCAGTAGAAATTGGCTGCCCTTTGCTACAAACTTAGTGGATGTGGTGCAATTTACACTGACAATGCCATTTTCCAAAACAAAAATTTTCGCTGCCACTTAAATAAGCAATAATTACTCATTTCTCAGGTCATGCCAATGTCTCTTTTGCATTGGGTGTACTCACTTATTTGATGGAACTTTTTAAAAAAAATATTTGTCAGTTACAAATAATTGATTGCATATCTTTTAAAGTTTACATGGGCATTCTGCTAGGTCTAGGCTATATCATATCATGAACTTGGTGGATTATTTCACTTGAGTGTAGAGCTCTGAGCAAATTAATCCAGGAGTTGCAGGGGTGTACTCATTTACTGGCGATACTGTATGTTGAAAAAATGCTGCAGATGTTGACTGTCTCTAAGAACAGACAGTTGCACATTGCACATTGTTTTCTGCCATCGTGAAATAAGATGTCTTTTTGAAGCGTCATGCGAATGTCGATCTTGTCAATTTTTACATTCCTTATTTTGCCCTTGTATTTTCAGATGACATCATACACTAACTATGCCGGAGAATGCCCTCCTCCAATTTACCCACGTTTGCCAAGTGCTCCGCCAGAAGAACGCAAGGGGGTACCACCAAGACCAGTGTATCCTCCTGGTGGATCTCCCAGGTATGACTTTGACAAAGATTTTCGAAATTTAGAAATATTGCAAAAAATTTAATTCACATAATTTAGTTAAACTGTGGAAAATTAGACTATAAAATAGAAATTCTAGATTATATATGGCATTATTATGTTCCCAAACAGGTACCCACCTCCCGGCATGCACCGACCGGGCCTGGCAACAGGAGCAGTGGCAGTACTGCCTACAGCATACAACCAGCAAGTATGTGAATAATAGTTTTGTATGAATTACAAACCCTCCATTTATGTCATATTAATTAAAGCCCCAGTCATAGGCCTACATCTCTGCTTGGAATGTGAGTCTTGCATCTGGAAATCCAGTTACAAATAATAGACCGGACAGAGCCACCGGCTCACCTAGCAAAGCGAGGTGTCTCGTCCCTTATGGCTAACATAAGAGTGGAGTGATCCAGATGGTTCAATCAAAAATTTTGATTCAGACATCCCATAATATGATCCTGGCATTTGCTTCTCTTCACGCGTGACTACAGGGGCACCCCATGCAAGCCTGTTATTATAATGCCCATTTCAGTTTAACCTTCTGGTTGCACATATTTTGTGATACTAAAAGTAATTTTTTTATGCAACTTTGAGATAATATCTGTTATGCTGCCAGCTGGGTTGCCAGCCAGCCTAAGTGTTATTCTGCACCTCCCAGCCAGCTGATATGAATAATTGTTTTCCCCAGCCAGCCGCCTCAACTGCTTTCTCATGAGCTGACTACAAATTTCATTGTTTGAATGTCAAATTGACTCCCAGCTGACACCTTTGCCAGCTGGGAAAATCCAAGCTGACAGTCTGCCTGCCAGCCCGGCACCTGCTGTATAACAGATAATTGGTATAACAGATCATGGGGTGCCCCTGGACTACAACGTGACTACCTTCTTCTTCTTCTTCTGTTTGACATTCCGACTGTTTATCAGTTTATGAGGCGAACCCCAAATTTTACCCAAAAAAAAATGTTTTCCAAAAAAATTAATTTTCCAAAAAAAAATTTTCCAGAAAAAAAA
The DNA here is from genome assembly GCA_026936325.1 of Platynereis dumerilii. NCBI lineage: Eukaryota > Metazoa > Annelida > Polychaeta > Phyllodocida > Nereididae > Platynereis > Platynereis dumerilii. Next base: position 9,585,128 of record JAPTHN010000012.1, on the reverse strand, counting down.
AATTTTGGAAAAAGAAAAAAATCGGAAATATTTTTTCGGGGAAACAAAAAAAAATCTAAAAAATAGAAAAATTGGAAAAAAAAAAAATTTTGGAACAAAAAAAAAATTTCCGAAAAAAACAATGTAAAAAAGAAATCCCCCCCAAAAAATGTTCGACAAAAAAAAAAAGTTCCTAAAAAAATAGAATATTGTTAACCAAACGAGTATTTACATGTCCCACCTTCTATGCTGTGGAATTATCATATTGAATTAAAAACTTAAACATAATATTCCAAAATTTCAGCCTGACGGCAGACCAGAACTGCCTCCAAAACCTTCTCCTCCGAAACAAGAAGTCATCATTCAAACTGTTCCTCCAAAAGTGATCGTTATTCAGAGGGAGAGGTCAAGGGAAAGATCATTACCAAAGGATAAATCAAAATCAAAGGATAAATCGAAGGAAAAATCAAAGATAACGGTTAAATCAAAGGATCGGGGTAGCAGTTCTAGTTCAGATTCTGAAGTTACGGAACCGAAATCACCCACTCCACAGGTAAAACTTGGATTTGAAATAATCAGAAATAGTTGAAAATATCCTTTAAAATAGAGCTGAGACAAACTAATTTGCTTTTACCCTAAAACACCACAATTATAACTTCCTGAAAGCTTTTTGATAATTTTCTATATATTCTTTATAAGACAATTTGTCACTACTGGTTATATAAATAATATGATAAATTGCAGATGTCTCATGTACAATGTGTGCTTGACTATTCCTCGAACGTCCGCACAAAACTCATTAAAAAGTGAAAAATTACTAAAGATTCTTTGCTCCAAGAGATTACAACAATTACTGATCGGTAATAATTATTTGCATGCCGTGCAAAAATAGATGAAAACGCAATCTGTGAATTGTGTATATAGTAACAATTTGCTCTTTGACATTTTCCACAGCCATCACCACGAGTTCTGCCAGCATCACCACAGGCACCTCAGACACAGCAAACAGCGATAACACCACTAACACCGCAGACCGTCATACAACCCGAAACACAACAACAAGCAGGATCAGATGACCCGAAAGTAAAAAAATTACGTATGAGAAACTACATCTTCATGGCCTTGGCCGGCGTCTCCTTTCTCCTTTGCTTGAACGTCATCTTCGGAGCGATTGCCCTTGTGTTCGCGATTCTGGCTGAGATGGACCTCGGGCATGGCAAGATAAAATCTGGGTCATCGAAAAGCATTGTATCTATTGTCCTGACTATTGTTGGGGTGTTCATAGCTGTCATACTGGTCACAGTTTTCTTCGTTATTCATACTTAGTCTTACTTAGATGCTGATGTTTGTTTTTGTTTTGATATAAAAATTTTGCATTTTATTGGATGTCGAACTAATTTTTAGCTTACCAAAGGTCCTACCATTCTGCATTGCTAACTTTGTTATCAAAAGTCACGTGCAAATAGCCGATACTGGAAGGTGCAATCCAAAGTCACTGTGGCCTGGTTAGCATCACCATTCCACCGAGGTGGGCAACACTACAAATTTGGACAAGAAGGCCGATGAATCTGAGATGATCAAATATTATATATCATTATTGAATAACAGTGGATCTCATGATGTTCCATCAAAAATTCTGGATCAAGAAATTCGGGCAAATGTCGCTTGCCTTCCTAGAAATTCCACTTACAGTAGATGAGTATAACAACAAAACAAGTCAACGGAGTTGTTTCAGAAAACTGAGAAAGGCAATGGACAGTGGCTGGAAGCCTCGGTTAGCTAAAGATTTATCCTGGGAAAAATATACCTTAGCTCACTATCTTGTATAATTGTGTTCAATGCGCAAATGAATTATGTATATATATAATTGCTTCACACATGTATGGAATGGAACAGGCTCCAACCTGCACTGATTTTTTATATCATAATAGACGTACATTATTATTTTAAAAAGCTTATTATTGTGAAATGATGTATAAAGTTCAAATGTGCAAGATATTACAATATTAGATTCAATCAATTTTTTATTATTAAAATTTTTTTAAACTTTAGATGAAGGTATTTTACTCAGCATTACAGTGTACTCCAACCTTATAGATAGACTTAATATTTTTAATGTGGTAGTTGTAATTATGTGCATTTTCATTGCCCATCTCCACTACTTTTTTGTAAATATTATAGCATATATGCATGAAATAAGATATTTTGTTGGAAATGGTTTATGGTGCCTCTAGTAGTTTGAGGTAAAACTGCTTGTAAGTCAAGCAATAAACGTTTAATATATATTTATTTAATTTTACATTGAATTTTACATTGAATTTTACATTGAATTTTACAGGCATTTGCAATTTTTACATACACTCCTGCTCTTAAATATGGAATACTTTTTTGGAAGAAGAGTGTCAAATAAAAGTAATTTCTGAGTGTGAATGCAAGCAAGGTCCATTGTAAGGTCAAGTCATCTTGTCTAATCACTCTTTGGACGCCTCAACTACTTTTTGTGCACGAATTTTTGATTTTTTGTTGAACGCACCTCACCCTAAAAAACCCCCTGTATTTCCATTTTTTGTACTGCTGTAACTTTTACTGGGGTTAACGCTGCAACATGCGTTTTAAAAACAGCATGTTATTCCCTTTAGCATTCATTGGAAGTAGTTACCATTGAATCAGACCATCATGTGCTCCAACAGAAATTGCTAAAGTTGTCAATTTCAATGAAGAATGTTGAAGTTTTTCATATTTATGAGCAACCGTGTAGTAGTCTGCACATAACCCCCTTGGGTGACACAATCACTGCTTGCATCAAATTCAGTTTATGTCAACTGGTTCATTATATTCCAAGGATTGATAGAAACTCACTTATTTATATGTCAAGTTTGATATAAAATTAACAACTTTTGAAAGAATTATTTTGTTGTTAGACTACAAGCACTAGTCTTATATACGGTATGCTTGTAATTGGAATGTTGTCGTTCCGTTATTTTTACTACTAGACATGGTTGAAAGATCATGTGATGCATGGATTTAATGAAATCTATAAACATTTTCAAAACATTTTCAATTAATATATATGATGGTTTATCATGAAAAAGTTTTATTCCTAAAAGATTTCTAAATTTCTTCCTGCAAATCTTATTTCTTTTTTCTTCTAATAAAGAGGGAATTTAAATCAAGTATGTCGTTATCTTTTGAATGGGTCCTACACCATATTCCTAAAATTGGTATAAAACTCACAGATGCAAAATACATTTTTTTAATAAGGAGTGGTAATTAGTTGGTTGGGAAGAGTGGAGTCAGTTGACACCCTGGGTGTTTTGATGTCATAGCGGAATTGGGGTGCAACAGGTGGTGGAAAATTGCATATCCAAAAATTTAAACTCCTAAAATCTTTGATCTGAAACTCAAAAGAGATGACCACATCAACAAATAAAAAAAACCAAGGTTATGATTTGGTTCATATTTTTTTGCATTTTTGTTTAAAAAATGGGGTCAAATTAAAATATGAGTGTTTGGGACGTGAACCCCCTGCATGGTATGAGGCATAAGGCCCCCTTCACGAAGCTGCTTCAGCCACAAAGCTGCTTCAGCTACCATTTAATGATATTGACTCCTCCTTAGATTTTGATAGAATACCTAATCAAATTAGAAAAAGTGTGTCCCAGGATGGCAAAAAAATGTCAGAACAGAAAAATTCAGAAAAAGTAAATAGAATGCTTTAAATAGGACAGAAGGATATGAAAAAGAACTCTAGCATTTAGAAGTAGACATTTAGGTCAAGTTCTTACATGCATGCAAACTGAAAGATAGAGTGCAGTCGTCTGGTGTCATTGTTTTTGTATTATCTTATCAGTACTGTCTCTATTGGTTATGATTATTCTGAAGTGAAAACTTTGAGATGCACGAAGAGAGGCATTGAGCATGGAAGGTCAGTATAAATTGTTTAAGCTATTGTTTTCATAATTGTGTCCAGCCATTTCCTTTGCTCCATACATTCCTTTAATTCTGTATTCATCACAGTGTAATCACACCAATTTCTCTCTTTCACAACACCTTACTTCAGTCTGTGACATGCAAATTGTCAGTTTCGTGGGGCCCTCTAGTAATATTACATTAAATTGTTAGTATACATTAGGAGGAACCGTGTCACATTGGGACACTTTTAACATCTACTAATTTTGCTCAATTCTAAAAGCACTGAGCAACTCAGAAGTTTGCATGAATATTGACTGCACCTACTTTTTTGCAGACAGACAGCAAAATGTGAGTCTCAATCATGACCGTCCGTCCCAATGCGCCCCGACGGTGCACATTGGGACATCAATTAAAAAATAATTTTTAACTCTCCTTTTGCACTATATATTACAAATAAGAAGTGTGTAAGACTCTATACAGTGCAAAGAGCGCTAACACCTTGCAATGCCAAGAGTTAATAACTTTAAACAGTTTTAGACATTGAGCAGAAACTTTCCTGGGTGCGGTCACAGCGCTTTGAAATCAATTTGTTCACAGAGCATGGTAATCCACTACGCTGCTACATGTATTCAATGTGACCTGAATACCTATTGTGTGCTGTCCCAGGTCAGTCAGTGAACTTGAACACTTGCATTCTGCCATATTAAGTGCATCCCAATGTGCCCCATATGCATTGTCCCAATGAGCCCTGATATGACTTTTTCACCAAAATGCGGATTTCCGAGGCTCCAGTAAGTGTGTTTATCAGGATAGCAATTCATATAGCTGTTCGCTATGATGTACCAAATTCATACAAGAATTGAAAAAGCCTCATTGTTCATAGTTTGTCCACAGAATAGTGTGAATTGAAACTGAATTGACTTTAGTAGTAGGAAAACAAACTTTTTCTCACCATATTGTTTGCCTGTGGTTGTAATTTGCCGATAAAAGGATTGAAACATCAGGATGGGGATTTGCAAGATTTGATGGCACTAACATGTAGACCTGTAGACTTGTTAGGTCGTAAACCATATAGTTTTGACCTCTCACGATGTAACCGAAGCTTTCGTTGCATGCACCATTTGGTGTCTTACCTTGCTGATCTCCAAACCAGGTACTCAATCAAGGAAGCCAGTGATTTACAAGAAGTATGATGATGGATTTGTGGTGCGACAAATGCTCCCTGAAGACGCAAGAATTGTTCAAGATTGGTTCACATCTCTTGGCAGCCTTTCAAGGTAATTTATTTGTCTATCTGTCTGATGATAGTGCTGAGCTTGACATACAGCTGCATACTTCATCATCTATCTATCTATCTATCTATCTAACTATATATCTTACTCCTTTCCTCAGAGATGTCTCCTATAATTAACAGTGTATTTCTCTTTAGCCTTTATTGTGAATAATCTTTTCATCTGTTTGTCTTTCTTAATAAATTGATTCATCCAACATGTGAGAGCCAATTAGCCAAAATGCTCTGTAGTGAGTCAGCAGAAGAGACTCTTGATTCAGATGATATTAAAAAAATCAAAATATTGTAAATGTGTCCTTTGAAGGAAATCTCAAAGTTAAAAAGATTTATTTTAAAAATAATCCTATTCCACCTTTTTCAGAGCTGACCTGGATGTTACACTGAGCGTCTTTCCACCGGACAGTGAAGGTTTCTACATCGGGGAGTATGAGGGAAAGCAGTGGCGTCAGTGATACGAATACCCTGGGGGAATGTGTTCTACGGTTATTATTATTATGTCGATGAAAAGTACAGGGGTAAAGGATTTGGAACAAGAATAAGGGATGAAGTTGCAAGAGCTTATGTTGGCAAAAGTGCATGTTGCATCGATGCCATACTTGGATCGGTTACAGACAGAAATCTGACCAAATTCAATTACATCCTTGGACCAAGGACTTGCCACTTTCGTGGAGTAGCCAAGAAGCAAGGTATTCCATATACTGGAGAAATCAAAAAGGTTTGTGTCTACTAAATGGTTAAACAAAAATAAGTCCCCCTTTACAAAAACTTGAATATCTCAAATACCTCTTTTTCGATTTCTGTTAAAGTTATCTTATTTGTAGGTATGCATATTGGCATCATGCCTGAGTAATTGTAGCTAGATTGCTTCATTTTTGTCTGAGCCAGCCGACCCTGAGTGCACATACCCCTCTTTTCAAAAATTCGAAGTTTTGGCTTTTTCAAAAACATCATTTTGCAAAAGGTGGTCAAACTCCACTCAAATTATTTCTAATGTCACCAAAGGAACCTGCACTGTGAAAAGGTTACAAAAGAAGTCCTCAATTGTCCACTAAATGTGATTGAGAAAAAAAATTTCTCCAATATCATGATGAATTAAGTACAGCTGTATGGCCCAGCTGGTGGCTTCCCGCTTGGTCAAATTGTTCATGTCCATTGGAAAAGCCATGGATTTTTGAAACAGGGGTAGGCTCACCCCAAAGCTCACCCGAAGGTTGCTGCTCAGCCAGCTATAAATACACACTTGTATATATGCGGGGATATAATTCAACTTTTTATGAAGATAGATAGATCAATAAAAGGATAGATTGATAGGCTAGTTGATGGTTTGGGGAGTTTTTTTTCTTCTAAATTTGTTGAACTTTCTTTTTTTCATCTTAAAAAGGACCAGCCCTAATATTCCATCATTTTATTGTTCAGGAAATTGAGATATTGTGTTTGTAACAGTTGTACTGTTCAGATACTATGTGCAAACTTACACCAAACTTTTATTCCTTGATCCTACTCTGCTTGACTGATTGGCTCAGCCAAACCAAGTCTTCCTTTTGTTAAGAGTGTATAATACACAGGCTCACAACATTCCGGTGACAACAGGGTTTCTGAATGCTGATAAGTTAATTCAGTCATGACATCCAAGAACTATCCTTCTAATTTTGACCAGAAATATATATATGTTTTATTGATACTCATGGATAAAAACAATTGTGAGTAAAAAATGATACAGCACTGCTGCCATTTTGAAATATCGCCTGACACCCTGTCTGTGAGACCTTCTTTGTGTAAAATTCAGTTTCAGTTGATCATGTGAATGAACGATTGTTCCTTACAAATTGCTGCGACAATATTATAGATTTTTATGTTTCAGGCAACAGACGTTCCGTTTGAAGATCTCATTTTGTACGACAATAAAAATTTCATCCGTCCGAATATAAAGGAGAGACAATTATTTCTGAAGAAGTGGATTTCTCTTTCTGATGGTGCAGCTTTCGTTGCAGTGAATGAATCTGGTGATATCGTCGGGCTTGCATGTCGGCGAAAGTGCATCCAGGAAAACAGCAACAACATCGGTCCCATCTATGCTGATAGTTTGGAAATAGGATCGTGCCTGATGCAAGCATTAATGAATGACATTGAAGGACAATATGTCGACATGAATATTTGGTATGTATTAAGAATGGGTAAAATTATTTATGCAACTGATATGAGTATCAAACGCATGCAAAATTTTGTTTCAAATTGATTCATATGTAGCAAAACTGTAAATTGCATTATGTACATATTTTTCAAACGGTTTAGCAACAAAATATATATCTTTCTCATCTTTTGATTTGTAGGTCTGTGGTTTCTCTGAAGTAAATCCGACCCCCCCCCCCTCATCCATTTATATAATATCATTTGTTTAAAATAAATTATGTAAAGAAATATATTGAGACACTTTAGACGGTTTAATGAAAACATTTTAAAGATCAGTAATGGTTTGATTGGGAAGAGTTTTTTTATTGGTAAAAATAAACTCTTTCCTTTGAAATATTGTGGTTGGAATATTGAATTCGACATGCTCAAAAAATTATAATTACGTCTGATGGTTCCTTGATACGGTAAAAATGGAAAAAAAAAACCACTGCATCCTTAATATCTAATGGCTATCTCCTAACATACATGTATAATTTAATTTTCAGTGGTTTAAACAATGATGCCTGGAATTGATGAAAATATTTAACTTGGAAAATACTGGAGACTGCCAACGCATGTATCTCAATGAAGACCTGGATTGCCAAAGGACACTGTACTGGCCCT